>OZ023273.1:149250140-150601564 GCA_964007475.1 Hybos culiciformis | reverse complement strand
CGCCATCGGCACCACAAAAAATATGCTGTACTGGAAGAATTATACTATCACCGTGGGCATTATCGCATATGAAGGATGTACGCCAAGTTGCTGATATAATGCGACAAGAGTATTATGTAATATCGCAAGGACAATCATCTTCTTATACAAAATGTAAACACATACATATATATTTTTTGATTTTTATTTAAAAATTTAGGTACATTATTCAAAACGAGAGTTTTAGATAGAGATGCTTTAATTCAAAGAAATTGTTTTCGAAACTCCTTGCAAACAACCTTAATGCAATGAAAGATTTTAACATACTATTTCTTTGAGTAAAAAAATTTAAAATAAAAAACATTAATTTTTCAGTAAATAAACTCATACTGTATATTTCAAGATACTTATCCAATTTATGGTGGCAAAAGTCAAGAACAGATGCATTTAAACTGCCAACATTTTCTTTATCGAATAGTGAATGATGTGAAAATGGGTGTGATAAATCAAAATCTAATTTCGCAACAAAACTTTTTTGAACAACAAGCTGCTAAAATGTTAGAAAGTTTAGAAATTACAGAAGATGTTCAACAGCCTACGCAGAATATATTCGACGGAAACTTTGTGGGAGGAGATATTTCAACCTTTGAAAGTGAATTTCATACTGTTACAGCCACTCCAACTTCAATTCCTGGGATTCAATCTATCAATAAATACGATGGTGTCAGTCATGTAACATATCCTACTGAACTGAGAACAATTAATGGCAAAACATATATAGCGAAAAAAAAAAGCACAACAACTTCTTCAAATGATGCATTCCCTGTAGCCGTGGGTCCCGGAATAACTACAAATTCATTACACCAGTACAATCAATCTAGCATTTATCCAGGCCCAATTTATGTTGGACCAAATCAAAACGTTTACGAACGCGAAGAAACTAATGTGAATGGGAGAAACCAAAACATTATTCCTACCTATGTAACCAGAGGACACACTATAGAGAGCAACAAGCATACGATTTACGATCATATGACCCAAGAACCACAAGTGCCCAATTATTCACCTACTGTTTTCATGGATGAAAAAATGTTAGAAGAATTTAATCGTAATCGTTTTACCCAACCCCAAGTTATTATTCCAGAACCAGAATTCACAATGAATAGCGATGTCGAAGATTTTAGAAGAAATATTGGAAATCAAGTCATATACACTCATCCTGGAGGCCATCAGAAAGTAACAATTACTAAATTTAATAAAACGATTATAACAGGACCTGATGGTCGACCAATTGTTGGTGGCAGTGAAAGTAAAACAGTAATTGATGATGGAAAAGTAGTGTACGATCATTATCGACCTTTTGGTACCATTAGTAATTGGACAATGGAGGAGAGTTTTGAGGAAGAAGGATGGAAAAAAGATGAACGAGAACGATTGTTTTGGCTTTTCCAACAAAATTCAATATCTCGGGAAGAATTAGATAGGTGGCAAAGAGATCAAGAAAATCGTCTACATAGTTTGGCATTTAAGTGGAATACAACAGTGGAAGCTATTGAAGAATGGCAACGGCGTGAGCTGGATCGATTCTTAATACTGAATCATCCTGGAGGCCATCAGAAAGTAACAATTACTAAATTTAATAAAACGATTATAACAGGACCTGATGGTCGACCAATTGTTGGTGGCAGTGAAAGTAAAACAGTAATTGATGATGGAAAAGTAGTGTTCGATCGTTATCGACCTTTTGGTACCATTAGTAATTGGACAATGGAGGACAGTTTTGAGGAAGAAGGATGGAAAAAAGATGAACGTGAACGATTGTTTTGGCTTTTCCAACAAAGTTCAATATCTCGGGAAGAATTAGATAGATGGCAAAGAGATCAAGAAAATCGTCTACATAGTTTGGCATTTAAGTGGAATACAACAGTAGAAGCTATTAAAGAGTGGCAACGGCGTGAGCTGGATCGATTCTTAATATTGAATCAGCAGCAAACATTGATATCCGAAAATTTGAATGAATGGCAGCAGAAAGAAAGAGGAAGAATTAATTGGTTAGTTCAGCAAAACAGTTTAACAAGGGAAGAACTGGATCGATGGCAGCGTGAAAACCAACTGCAATTAAATAATTTAGCTAGACAGTATAGAATATCAATTGAAGAGCTCCAAGAATGGCAAAAGACCGAACTTGAACGTCTAAAGCTAACTTTTCCTCAACATAACTCTGAAATGGATGAATTAAGACAATGGCAATTTCAAGAAAAAAATCGTTTAAATCAAATTATAATGCAACATAATTTAACTGTAGAACAACTGCAAGAATCTATTAAAAGAGATCAAGATCGTCTTATCTTGCTGTCCCAACAGTATCATGTAAATGTTGGTGAAATGGAAAATTGGTTAAAGAGCGAATTGCAGCGGTTAACAGGAATTATAAATCAACAACAAGAAGAAATTAAACGTTTAACGGAATGGCAACGCACAGAACGTAATCGTCTAGCCATGATAGTTCAGCAACATAACTTAACTGTTGAAGAACTACAAGAGCGTTTGCGACATGATCAAGAATACATTAAAAATTTAGCTAGAAAATATCATGTAACAATTCAAGAGCTTGAAGAGTGGCAAAAACAAGAAATTCTACGCCTTCAAAATTTAGGAAACATCACTTTCGAAAAACAATTAAAAGAATGGCAACAAAAAGAGAGAGATCGTTTAATGATAATCGTTCAGCAAAATGATTTGACTATTGAAGAATTTGAGAAGAAAATTAAAGAAGACAGACATAGACTACAGCTATTGGCACAGCAATATCAAGTTCAAGTGGAAGAAATCGAAGAATGGATTAAAAAGGAGGGTGGAAGGCTACAAGCAGAAGGATTAATAAAAAAAGTTGAAGAAGAACTCAATGAATGGCAAAGAAAAGAACGAGACAGACTTTTAATCATTGTGAAGAAAAATGAGCTTACTGTTGAAGAACTTGAAAAACGATTAAAAGACGATCAGAGCCGATTGTATAATTTGGCTCGCTTATATCAAGTGCAAGTTGAGGAAATAGAAGAATGGATGAAAAAAGAACTTTTAAGATTACAAGGTGAAGGCCTAGTTAAAGTGGATGAACTAAAAGATTGGCAAAAACAAGAACGTGACAGGCTGCAGCTAATTGTAACACAAAACGAGTTAACTCTAGAAGAATTTGAAAAACGCATTCAAACGGATAGAGCCAAACTGCAGCAACTCGCTATGCAGTATCATATAACAATAGAAGAAGTTGAAGAGTTTGTCCGAAAAGAAACTGAACGAATTAAAAATCAGGGTTGGGTTAAAATTACAGAAGAACAGTTGAATGAATGGCAAAAACAAGAAAGGGAGAAGATAATGATACTTATACGTCAAAATACTATAACAGTGGAAGATTTGGAAAAGCGTCTCAAAGAAGATCATCAAAGGTTATACAGTTTGGCTCAACAGTATCAAATACGGGTTGAAGAGATTGAAGAATGGATGAGAAAGGAATTTAAAAGATTGCAAAGTCAGGGATTGGTTAAAGAACTAACAGATTGGCAAAAAATTGAACGTGAGAGGCTCTTGAAAATTATTCAACTTCACGAAATAACAATTGAAGAACTTGAAAAACGTATATCTGCTGATAGAAATAGATTGCAACAACTTGCTTGGCAATACAATATAACTGTGGAAGAAATTGAAGAATTTCTATATAATGAAGTTGATCGTCTAAAAGCAGAAGGTTTAGTTAAGGTAACTGAACAAGGTTTATCAGAATGGCAAAAAAAAGAAAGGGATTATTGGTTACAACTCGTTCAAAGTTCTCATATGTCTATCGATGATTTTGAGAAAAAGTTAAAAGAAAGTCGCTATCGTTTTGAAACAATCGGTTGGGTACATAATATTAGTGTCGAAGAAATTGAAGAATGGGTTCGAAAAGAAGGTGATCGTTTGTTCAAGTTGAATTTGATTCATAAAAACGAAATGCTTTCGGAATGGCAAAAAAAAGAAAGAGATTATATCAACCAGTTGTTGCTTTTGCATTCGTGGTCAATTGAGGAACTGGAGAGGAAACTTAGGGATGATAGAGAACGTTTGCGGTTTGTTGCATCACAATACAAAATTATTATAGAAGACGTAGAAAACTGGTATAAGCAGGAAATATACAGACTAACTCAACAAGGCAAAATTGTAAGCGAAAATTTAACAGAATGGCAAAAACAAGAAAAAGATCGTTTATACCAAATTGTTCTTCAGCAGAAGTTGACAATTGATGAACTGGAGCGTCAGCTTTGGAGAAACCGACAGATATTGCAACAATTATCTAATCAGTATAGAATAACTGTTGAGGAGCTTACTAACTGGCAACGAAAAGAAATAGAACGACTCACAAATCTGGGATTAATTTTAAATTTAAAAAAAGATGATGTATTAGATTGGCAAAAGGCAGAAAGAGAACGTCTGATATTAATAATAGTTACCCAATTTCAATTAAGCTTAATTGAACTTGAAGAATTTTTAATGCATGATTACGATTTTCAAAGAGAATTAGCTTTGAAATATCATATAATGGTTGAGGAGCTTCAAGAGTGGCAAAAACGTGAATTACATCGATTTCAAATGGATGGTAAGCTGGACCAAACATCTCTAATTCGCTTGCAAGATTGGCAAAAACGTGAAAGAGATCGCATATTCATGATGATTCAAGCACACAATCCAACTTTAGAAACTTTGGAATTATGGCAGAAAAATACTGATTTGAACAGAGTTGCAAGTGATTATCGAATTTCGGTTGATGAGCTTAAAAAGTGGCAAATAAATGAATTTAATCGAATATACTTGATTGCTCAGCAATATAAAATGACAATCACTGAATTAGAAGAATTTAGAAGACTAGAACTGGAACGATTAAAAATGTTTGCGCACAAATTAGAAATATCAAGAAGGTTGTTCGAACAATGGTGGACATATGAAAAAGAAAGATCTGATAGACTAGCGTCGAGATATTATTTATCTCGATATAGATTGGAAGATTGGCGCAGAAAACTATTTTTACTGGCTCAAGGGTATTTACGTCTAGATTTCCCTGTATTTCCTGATATTGGTCCATATAACAGCACCGAACCAACAACTCCAACCAGTCCAATTGTTTATCCAAGTTTTCCCAGTGCTCCGATTCGAACTGCAGTCATTCCTGGAGGTGAAAGAGAATACGGAAGAACTTGCACTCGAAAGGAATATACTTATACCGTACCAGCACGATCAGTGGATGTTGGCGGAGCAAGTCGTCAAAGTGGATATTATTACAGTATTCCAAATGTTGGAACATTCGCAACCTCTACTGCTTCTAGTATTCGTGTAGGAGGAAGTTACAGTCATGCAACAGGAGGAAATGTCAATATTCCCGAATATCAAAATGACGAACAGCAGCAACAGCAGCAAATATTTGATAACACGGAAACAAGTAATTTAAAATACGTTGATGATGGCCAATATATCGAAAAACAGAATTTAGAAGATTTAACACAACAAATGATACAAAAGGAAAACTTGGAAAAGTTTGATGATTTTGGTCAACAGCAAATAATTGTTAATGATCATCACGGAATTCAGTTTCAATATCCAAAGCAAAATTCATCTCGTCAAATGTATGATAATGATGAAAATCAGGTAAATATATAAACAAGAAATACCTATATTTTTTTATTATTATTATTTTATATTTTATATTATCATTTTAAAAGATACCTTATCATATTAAAAAGATGCGTTGATAACCTTATCCTTAAGAGGCGGCGTAAATTATATGTTAAATATGTTGTCTATAAGCCCATTTAGTTTATCTCATTTTATCGGAAAATTTTCAAAACTCAACGTTAAATATTCATAGAAAGCTTAAAAATTAAATCTGGTTTTTTTTTAGCAAATTGTTAACGCTGAACCAGTTCAAGAAGAAAGCAATGACAGTACTTGGAGTAAATTTAAGAAAAAAGCTGGATAATGTGTTAAAGTTCTTTTCAATTTTTGAAGTAATTACAATTACAAAAAAGTAATATTTTCTCATGTTAATGTAATGTGTGTAAAATTTTTCAAATACTTAATTCTTATATTGTTATGTTGAAATTATTTTAATTAAGAAATATATATTATATTTTCGAATAAATAATTTTTTAAATAATAAATAATTATTTCGTGTGTATCTATGTAAATTTGGCGAAATGAATGATCAGATAAATGGTGCGGTATAGTGTTATAACGAAAATAAATTTTCGAACCTTAATATGAAAATAAAAAAAAAAAAAAGGCCAAGTCAACAATAATAAGGCCGATTGTAATGGAAAGTATTGAACTGTCAGAAGCTGACGTTAAAAGAACTGTAAAAACTAAAAATATCAAAACAACTTGAAAATATGGCAATTCCACTCAACAACATTAAAGATACATACCCTACAGATTGTTTAAGGAAACAATAACCTTATTCATCAGACTGCGTCTAGGCCACACCATAATGACACATGCGCACTTACTATCAAACTCACCGTCAAACAAACCCTTTTGCAGCTATTGTCGTGTTTTTAAACGAATGTAGATTTTTGATAACATATCACCGACAGAAATACTCAAAGTAATAAACAAAAATAACATTGTAAAAATTTATGAATATGTAAAAAGAACTAAAATGTTAAATCAAATCTAACTTCAAGTCAAAATGTAAATGAGCTATACAATTATCATCACGTAATCACCATTAGCACCATATAACCTAGAATTCCTTCTATTTAATCCTACTTAATATTTTCCTAATTCACCATATATCCCTATTATTTTATTTCCTATACTATAAACATAAGTAAAAAATAAAAATTAAGAACAATATTTATAGTATTATATTTATCATGCAGGATCGAAGGCGTTAGCTGCTAGTATCTAGTATTTAGAATTTAAATATAATTAATTTATATTAAATTCAAATTAATAAATAAATAAATAAATAAATAAATATCTGAAATATTTTACAGCTTTAGCATTTTTATATGTATGTTAGTTCAGAAAAAATTTTGATTTTTAAAACATTTTTGGAAAGAAAATAATATATGAGTACATTATAATGTTAATCTATTTTTAGATTAAAAGTTTTATTTTCGTTGATAATGAAAAAGTTGGACATATATAAATCGTTTGGTACTTTATGGAGTCAATAATGAGAATGGTGTTTTCATTATTGAAACTGAAGTTCATTTTAAATTTCCAGTATGGTAAAGATATTTTTCGAATTGAAGGTACAATTTTGCTTTAAAGCATTGATGAAGAAGTAAGTTCAATTTATCAAAGCTTTAAAAAAATTTTTCGGATCATTACTGAAAATATTATTATTTTTTAAGAAACATTTTCGAGAAATAAGATCAAAATTTAAATTATATTAAAAGTAAATATATAAAACAATACGGTAAAATTAATATTTTAGAGATTCAAAGAAAGACGTGAAAGTGACAATTGGTCCACAAAATTTTATTATTATTTCGATTTAAGTTCAAAAAATTTTGCAAAATCAATATCAAGAGAAAACTGGAATTTAGATTATTTTGAAAAATTTAAAATGTTTAACCAGTCTCAGATTTTGGGACAATTCGGTAAAATAAATGCAAATATCGAAATAGATGGAAAGTATTTTAATTCTTCATTTGATTGCATCATGAATTCATGTAAAGGTAAGTTGAAAAACGATAACAAACGAAATTTTAATCGAATAAAAATTATTTCGGAGAAATGAAAGTCGATGAATCACAATTTTAATCAGACTGTTTTTAATCTTTATATTCGATCACAAATTATAATTATATTTGATATTTGATAATCTACATCTATTAGATAATATTTATATAATTTTAAATATTAAATTTTGAGAAAAGTTATGTTGCTGTCTCATTCTATAGAGTAGACCAGAGAATGCTTTGAATTTTGTTTTCAGGTGACAACTCTATCATTAAACATTATATCTACACAGAAAAAAATTTGCTCGTACTCATTACGTCAAAAAAGTTCGTTAATGACATTCTCGTTAAGATAACGAAAAATAATGAATTATTACGTTTTTGTAACATAAATTTCGTTTATTTTCTTATTACGAACATTTTTTTCATTTTTAGTACTCGTTAAAAAAGTTCGTTATCGTTAAATATGGGAAACAAAAATTTCAATCCATAGAGAACTTATATTTTCCATTTTACACATTGCCGTAAATGTAGTTCATAGCTCAGTGGTAGAGTTGATGGATTGCAATGTTTAGGACAGTGGTTCGAAGCTACAAGCGGGCATAAAAAAAATTATTAAAAAAAATTAAATAAATAATTTAAAAAATAAATAAAAAAAATAGAAACATAAATAAAAAAAATTAATAAATAAATAAAATAAAAAAAATAAATAAAAAAATAAAAAAAAATAAAAAAAAAATTAAAAAAAAAAAATCCAAAAAAAAAAAAATTAAAAAGAAAAATAAATAAAAAAAATAAAAATAAAAAAATAAATAAATAAATGAATAAAAAATTAAATAAATAATAAAAAAAAATGTTGTCTAGTAAATTTTTTTTTTTCGTATTGCGGTGTTTTTGTTGAAGAATTTGAAAGGTTTTTGGGTTTTGGGGTATAACGAACTTTTTTAACGAACTACGAGCTTTTTTCAACGAAATGTTCGTTGTAGCCAAAATAACGAATTTTTCGTTGATTTTAACGAATTATTTAGTTATTAGTACGAGCAAATTTTTTTCTGTGTATCGTTATGTACTTCATTACATTATTTGTGAAGATGGAAACCTTTTTTGCATTGGTGTGGCAAGTTTAACTCAACAATTTTCGAGGTAATTGTTAAAATTTTTAATTTATTTAAAAAAAATTTAAATAATTTTTTTTTATTTTATATATAATAGTATTCCTATTGGTTATTTTTACTTGAATAAAGTTTGCAAAAATCAGTCAATTAATTTTTGCAATTTCAAATTATATAAACACGGTGAAGGCAAGGAAAATCCTCCAGCAATATATAGTTTCTTTTTTGGAAAAGGTAAACATTTATTAAAATTTAATTTTCATTAAATTCAGATTCTTTTAAAAAATTGAAAATTTAGTTTTTTATATTATATAATCGCTTATAGAATTGCAATCTTAAAAGGTGATGTATAACATTTCATTTATTTTAATTATAAAATTAATTTCAGATGCGGACCGATTTAACGTTATTGTAAGAACAAAACGTAATCTAAGATTTGAACATTCGAGCAGTGATTATGGTAGGAAATTAATTGATCCGGATTGTAGTTTTGAAATAAATGGCAAAAAAGGGTGGGGCACTGTTGTATGGCATTATAATCAGTAAAAAAAAAAAACTTGAATTTACATTTATTATAATTTATAATATATCACTTAAGTTATTTTCGTAGCCTTTTGATATATGATAAACAATAAACTTTAAAAAGTATTTTTGTTTTTTATAAGAGAAGAAAAATTTAAGATATTGTGATTTTCATCCAAAAAAACTTTAAGTACTGATTGTGACCCAGGATTTGTACCTTTTTTTCAAATTTAATGCACTGTTTTCATATTTGGCGCTGAAAATAAGTTATATTTACTTAATTTCTAATATAATACTCAATATATTGGGCTCCACGAAATAGCAGATGATTTAGTCATATCTAGACTTAAATTTTTCTAATGTAATGCGGGCAATGCGGCTGATTCTGATGTTTATTAAAAAAATCTACAAAATTAAACAAATTAATATAAATTCCAATTTATATATTATTGTAAATAATTTCAATTAATTGATATTATATATAACTATCTTTAATATATAAAATATAATTTAAATAAATTTAATTTTTATAATATAAATAACTTTTCAATAAAATAAAGGTTAACGATAAATTAATTAAATAAGTTAATTTACAAATTGAAAATTGGCATTTTGAGTTTTGAGTTTTCATACACAAGAACTATGGCATTAGAGAAAAGATAATTTAAAATTTGTAACTAAGCACAGTATTCCTTAAAAACGAATTTAAGCTTTAGTTATCTGTAAAAACAAAATAGTTTAAAAACTAAAAAAAATGTGGTTCAGTTTTTAGATTACAGAATGCCATAAATCTGTTTTTTTTTGCCCAACAAAATGCCACATTGGAAATTATCATAAATTATTCTAAGTAACTTATTTTAAATTAAATCTAAATCTAAATAGTAAACTCCACTAAAATAATTTTTAAATTACAGGATACATATAATATTAATAATTTTATTTAAATTAAAAACTAAAACTAATCTATTTATAATTTAATAATCAAATTTTACTCCTAAAATATTAACGTAATTTAATGAATTTGCTTATCTTAAAATTAACATTTTAATACATATTTATTATGTTGTATGTTTTTTTTTATTCAATCTATGAACTAAGATATGTCTCTAAATGAAAATAACTTTCTAAAGCTTTTTTTTTTTGTTATTTTTATTTCAAATCTTTAAACTCTATGAATTGGTGGGAATCTAAAACTATAATTTTCAAAAACAGTTGTACTTCTCAATTAAGCTGCGCTCATATATTTTGAACTTAAAAGTAAAATTATTATTTCTAACAATATATAAATACATAATAGAAACAATTTTTGTTTATATTTTCCTATACAATAATTAAATTAAAGAATTAGAACTTGGGAAATTAAACGTCGGTGTTTTTTTTTTTTGGAAAAATTTACATATTATCAGAAGTAGGTATTGAAGTATACATATAAATATATGTAATAAAGATATATATAATAAAGATAAGTTCTAAAAAGACAAAAAATTTACATATTCTCAGACCTAGCTGTGCCTTAGTCTTAAATATATAGATGAGTTTTAATAAAGAAGGATGTTTTAATGTTTCAATCATGTGATTAAATAATCCAATTTAACTCGATTTTAGCGGACAGTGACAAATAAAGCCGCTAGTAGTTCTTGATTCCGTACGTGGCAATTTTGTCAACATTGTTTTGTTCTAGGAGGTTAACATTAGTAACATTTTTTATTTTATTAAATGTTAACGATGAATTTCTTTTTTAAAACTTCATCTCTACGTTTTGAATCAATGGCAATGTTTTTGAAAATATGATATTTATTTTCAAAAGTTTCTTTTCTTAAATAATCTATTTTTCTGGTTGGTTTAGCCAGAATTATATATCGTAAATTATTCTATCGGTTGAATATATCCGTATCCGTACAATATTCGACCGGAATTCAAGAGCTTTCTCAAGAAAGTTGTTATTTAGCCGTGATGGATAAATCGTTAATAAAATAAATTAAAAATAAACATTGCCGAAAAGATTTTGCAGAAATTTAATAATCTTAGCATGTTATCTGTTTTCTAGCAGTGTGAGATAATGATTGATTGTAAGCCCTCAGTCAGTTAAATTAAAAAAATTGTTGTGCCATGTGTGGTTTATTACAAAAAAAAAGGATACAAAAATAGATAAATATAAGAATGAATCATATTTGCATAAAAGGAAATCAAAATTAAAGGAAATTTTTTGATTTGATAACCTGAAGTTAAATTATGCAATTTTTATAACACTGGTAAATATAAATATAATATTTTAATATCTTACTGTAATATATTTTATATGAAACAGTTTTAATATAATTATGCTGTTAAAATATTATTTCATAAAATTACAATATTTTTATATATTTTTTTTATATACTATTCTTATTAGCATTATTCTTTTTTCCTAACACTATATTTTAGCAGAGTCAAATTTAATACGCAACAGATGAATTAGTTCATGTTACTAATTTTCTACAGAAACTAATAGCTGTTCTTCATTTCATAATTCATAATTTTTATTTAAATTTATGAATATTTTTACAAATAAATTATCAAATGCAGCTACATTTTTACTTTTGATAGGAAAAAAGTTGTATGAACTTATTTGTCTCTGTGTACATTAAATTTGTCTATTCTTAATTATGTAATTTTTTTTTATGTGTAAGAATGTACTTAATTTCTATTTTGCTTTAATTTATAATATAATTTTTCAGGCACTTTATACCATTCTTTTAATAATTATCTTGATTTGAAGTGGCTTTTTTACTTATAATATAACTTAAATTTAAGTATGAGTTAATACGGAAGAAATACGTAAAATATTTATATTATGTGAGAAGAAAGCTCTAATTATAACTCATAAATAATTTTTTGTGAGGTAAAAATTTTCATAAAAAATTCAATAATACTATTGTAATAATGTAAATGTAAATATTGTAAAAATGTAATTTAATTTTAAATTATAGCCCTTATTAACAACGTATAACATAAAACATAAGATATTTAATTTTTAACGAGCATTACAAGAAATTTTTCGATTTAACGCTAACTTGAAAAATCGAAGGATTCCTATGTACCAAAATATCTTATTAATTATATTGTGTACAAGCGTAATATATATATTTTCTATAATTTTGCAAATAATAATAATATCCATATACCGTATAAAGAAAAGAATTCAGACTTTATGAGTTGAATATGTGTTTAAGAAATACATTTCTATTTATATCTAAATTCTAAAATATTTACTCCTTCAATCAACTCAGACCTTCTGAGTCTTTTATTTCTAATAAATCACCAGTTTCATCTAAGACCTTATTCTTAAGAACTTCAATTTGATGAAGTAATTCCAACGTTTCGTGATCCAAATTATCATCTTCGACTTTCATTTGTTTTTGTTGTTCCTCGTCAATATCCCATTCAAGTGAGTCTGGCGTTGATATATGCGACCAACTTGTTCTAGATGAAGTTCTAGTGTAGAGTTTTGGTGTTGATTGCATTCCAGCATTTGGCTTAGTGGTTTGTTTTACTAAATTTTCAGGTCCTGTTAAGTTAATTGAAAAAAAACCACATTGATTTGAAATTTCTTCACTGTTATCCTTAGTGCCATAATTTAATTTATTATTGTTCTTGATATTTGGAGCCTTATTACAAATTTTATCTGAAAAATTTTCAGGCAAATATAACCATCTACTAACAGTATTACATCGATTTCCATATTCATGTTCCCATTCTAAATCTAAGGATGAGCTGGCTCTGGAAGAACTTACACCTTGATTATAATTATTGTGATTATTTAATGAAGTGTCGCGTATGTTTTCAGAATATAACAAATTTTGAGCGTCCAAGCATTGAAGTTGAATTTCCGATCTAAAATTCGAATAATAAAAAATAATCAAAAAATCTTTAATTCTGGATGAAGTCAATTTAGTTATAACCTTTCTGTTGGATTCCCATGATTGAAATTATAATAATTGCTACTATCCTCGGTACGCTCCCAAAATGTATCTATGAATTGTGGACGTTTCTGTAATTTAATATCGTTTTAATTTTAATCATATAAATAATTAAAAGAAAATTGTATATTTCAATAACTTACTTTCTTTTTAAATTTAATTATTTTATAAATTATATTCCCTTCGCTTGTTGTTCCATCTGAAACTAATTCATCTTGTTCATCTGTTGAATGTCTTTTATGGAGAAAAAAAAATAGAAAATTAAAAAATAAAATTATTATTATATAAATAACGAAAACAAAGAATTTTCTTAAAAATATATATATGTGTACTGTATAGTTATATTTATTCGAAGTGATGTTCTGTATTACGATACATACGTTATTATGACAAATAAATTGCATTAAAATAGCGAAAGACAACATAATATGAACAGCATGAAAATTTAATCAGTAAACAAATTATAAAATAAAGAAAAATTTGCAATGCAACCACTTGTATGTTGAGTAGACACTATAGACAATGTGTGATACGTTCCATTATGCAATTTTATATTCTATGAGTACAATAACGTTTTATGAAAATAAAAAAAAGATACATAAAATAAAATAAAATAAAAAATGTTATGTAGGTACACACACATTATACATTTATATATGCAATGAAAAACTAAAAACTAGACTAAGAAAACAAAATTGACAAAAGAAAAAGCTAATTCATTCTATACTTGAGATAGTATTTTCAACCCCAATTTTCGGAAATATTTCATGAAATGCATTTAAATAAATCATATAAATTTTATACTTATATGTATGTTGTTTATGTATTTTATGATAATTCATAAATATAGCTCAGGGTTGCCAAATAATTTAATAAACATTTTTTTTTTAAATTTAGTAAAATCCTTTTAATATGGTAATAATAAACGTAATTTAATTAAAATTATTGTTCAACAGAATAGAGCATTCAGGTCATTCAATATACATTCGGTTGAATATAATCAATACTTCAAAAGTTGATTCAGTTCACTTGTACAATATTTTTATAAAAATTGCAATAAAGTCAATGAAAGAGAAAAAATATTAATTGCACTTGTAATTTGTTTAATATCTTCGACCATTTTGAGAAAAATTGGGACTATCAATTTAATTTTAGTTCTGATTATGCACACGTGCAATTTAATCTCTATTACAAAATAATTTAATTTCTATTACAAAATAAAAGAATATTGTGTTGTACGAGTTATGTATATTTTGGTACTAAATAAAATTTATGAATCACAAAACTCAATAATAACATAAATACAGATGATAAAATTATAACTAAAAATTATTATTCAAATATCTTAGAGCTTTTAGACCATGAATATTAGGATTTAAAATAAACAAATTAGTTAACAAAGTTCTTCATGTTTTGAGAATCATAATTTTATATTTAATATTGTTATAAGGAAATTCATTGAATTCTTTAATTTAAAATTCTATTAAATAATTTTATAACATTTTTATAATTTTAATAGAAAGTTTAATAAAAAATTTGTAATAAAAAAATATTTCAAGTCACTAATTTAGCAGAATTTTCTCATAAAATTAAAATTTAAATTTTTCTATACAAAATTTTGCACTGAATTTATAACAATTTTGTCCACACAAAATTTTGCAATACAAAGTTTTCTACATAATTATGTATTACAAAATTTATTTTTGAGTGCAGTATTTCACAATACAATAATTTCGAGCCGATTCGTCGTTTAATATTTATAATGGACATAGAAAATTAAATTTAATTTAATACCACCAATGTACCTACGCACACATATTTAAATAGAAACGAAATACTATATTTTAAGTATGCACTATGAGAGCCTCTCAAGATTTTAAATCACATATTAACCTCAATTTTCCTTTATCCAAGTTTTATGTTTCTTTTTAAGTTCCTTAAATGTTTTTAAAAATAGTAGTATATTTATTTCTTCAGGGCTCCAAAATGTTCATGTAGTTACATTTTTAATTCTTAAACAATTCTGTTATGAAGAAATGCATTTGTTGATATTTTATTACAAAATCGGTACTATTAAGACAAACTAAATTTTTGTTTTGTTATTATTTGTTCTGTTCTGTTGCTCTTGGGAGATGTAAAAATTAACTAAAATGTCTTCACATTGCTTCACATTGTTTATTCTTCACAAATACTCATTTTGTCTGATATTTCGTAACTATTATAGTTCTTTTTGTGCTTAGATTATAAAATGAATTATATTATATTTAGACCCAGGTCTTGGGCATTAAACTTAATATTAGAAAATAAAATTTGTCTTCGATTTCGTACCGTATGTTTTTCCGGATATATAATTTTTCGCCTTCTTAATTTTTTGCATCTAATATTCTGAAGCTTATTTTATGAATGAAAATGCAAAATAAAAATAATTAAAAATAAATAGTAAACTAAAAATTTAATAGAATTAAGTGTCTTTGTTGTCGCTAAAAATTTTATTGATTTTTTAAAGATAAAATTTACTGAAGAGCCCATATAATTATGTTCTTCTTAATTCAATTTTATCTGCATAGTTTAATTATTATTAGATTTTTTTTGTTAGGCTTTTGGTTGTATAATTAAAAAAAAAAAAATTCAATAAATTAAATGAATCATCATCAACATTATTATGTCAGTTTTGTCAATGGGAAAACAAAAAAAAAATTAAATAACCAAATAAACAATGTTTTTCTCACCTTGTTATACTTCTACCGAATGAGAGACATTTTCCAAAACAATTTCCCATTATTAAAATTTATAATTGAATCTTTAATTAAATTATAATTATTTAATTGACTCTCCATTTGAAAAAAAAACTATAATAGAAATTAAATTTTAATAATTTTTTAAACAATTTATTATTCATTAAAATTGCGGCTTATGAATTTTTGTTTTCTTGACAAGTCCTTAAACTTAAAAATTTTCATACATGAATGTCCTTCAAGTTTTTTTTGTTTTTATATATTTTCTTTTCTTTTGCATAAGTACTTTAATGTTCTTTGAATTGCAATTAAATTATTTTATAATTATTATTTTCATTTTTAAATTTGAGTTGAAAATGAATTTTAATTAAGGCAATTATATATAGTATTTATAATTATGTTTTTAATTTTTTTTTTTTTAAATGTGGAATTCATAATATAGAAAATAATATGAAATATTGCTAATTAAACACTCTGGCTCTGGTTGTATTTTCATTTTTAACTTTTAACAAAATGTGACTGAAATCATGTGATCAAGTTTCAGGTAATTTCTTTTATATAAATACATTTATATATGTGATACAACGTCCATGGTATGGAAAAAATATTGTGAGCATTTTTATTTTGGTGCTTAGTTATTCTCGGAACCGTAAATAATGTACATCTTTCCTTGTTTTTAATATTGTTCTGCTAAGAAATAAAATGCTAGTTTTTATGTTTATATGTATATTTTCTAATTTTTGTTAGATTTCATTTCGTTTGCGTACTTTTTATTTAATTACTTGATTTCCCTGCATTACATTAAAAGTTTTATTATGAATAAAAATAATGCTGAGATATCTTAATTAACTTTAACTGAAACAATATTATGTACTTCAAAACGGTATAGCGAAAATTTCTTAAACCTTTTGCAAAAATGTTTTGACATATTGTGATATTTGAAAGATGAATAGCGCATGTCTAGGAATAATTCTGTTTATATTTTATAATTTTTCGGTCAATTTTACGATATGAATATCAGAATAACGTAATCCACGGTGTATATGTTGAAATTAGGAAAAAAAGGATTTTTTTAAGTAAATAAAATGTGAAGGAAAATTTTAACATTTAGCTGAAATTGAACATTTAAGTTTATGAATTATTATCAACGTTAAAATTTGCTTCGAATTTGTGTAATATTATATAATTTATCAAAATATATTTAAATTTTCTAATTTCTATGACTTTTAATTGTTTGGTTGTATGGAAGACTACGCTCGGCAAGTTATATAATGTTTTCGAAATAAGAAAATCAAGTTTAAAAACGTACAATGCATAGGTACTTATATTTTTTTTGAATATAAAAGTCAAATATTATTGAAGTTAGTTCAATTAATTAATTAGAATTACTGCAAGACATATCTGGGTGAATAATGACGCGAAAACTGTCGGACTTTCAGTTGGCTATCACTCAAATATCATCGTCGCATGAACTATATTTTATTGGAATTTTAATTTATTTATTTTAATTTCTAATCGTTTTAAATATTATTTTATTTATTTTTATCTCTGATCTTTTTATTTTAAATGCAGCAATAATTTTGATTACAAAGTTCGATTACCAAAAAAAGTCGAGAGAGGTTTGTAACATTTTGTTGTTTCTTGAAGTTGCTGATGATGGTATTAGTTGAATGTGAATGATTATTTGTTTAAAATATCTTTAACGTATAATAAAAGAAATTTTGGTATAAAGAGCAATCATTATCATTAACATTATACCATTGATTAAGAATACTAAAAGATTATAGTAAAATGAATTAATATACTTTCCAAAAATTGATAATAATCAGTGTATTAACAGTATTTTATTTTCAGATTAAAATACAAAAAAAAAAGTTGTAAGAAACTGATAATCTTTTTTGTATGTGTACTTAATAAATGATTATACTCAAAAGTCATTCAGCGATATCCTAAGAAAATTTATATTTAAATTGAAATCAAAATTTTAGAAATTTGCATGAATATCGATGTATTGTAAATAAAAATGACAAAAAAAAATATAAATTTTGAATTGCATGATGACAAATTTTTACTCGTTTCAATGTTTTACAAATCATAGTCATAAATCACATAGTTTTTACATCCATATCATTCTAAAAATATAAAAAATTTATTTATAATCTTTCGAATTCGTTTACAAAAGCGAATTTTTTTTTTTTTTGATTTTACATTTTTAGTTATTTTTAACTTTGTCTAATATTCTTTTGACAAACGTTTAATATTTATCTGGAATATTTTAAAAGATCTATGAAATACATAATATGTGTAGATATATATAATATACCTACTTAATTTCAATATGCATAAGTATAAATACCTACTTAATTCCAAGATTGAAAAAATTTTTCCGCAATTATTATGACAATGTTTAGAAATAAAATGATAATAGCAAAATGGCACAGTGTCAACTAAAGTATTAGCTTTACAAGATTTTAATACATATTAGCAATTAAAAGTCAGAAGCTTATATTTTTAAAAAAATTAAAAGTAGAGTGAATATTTGATACAGAATTTTAATGTGTATATTTTCATTTAAATTGTATACTCTTTAAATAATTTGTTCTATATTAGATTATAACTTTAATTTTCATTGACATTTCACTAGAGCCGTTCTGTTTAAATATTTAATGTGAGCATTGAGTCCTGCTTCCACTTATGATTTGTAAATTTATAATGTAAATCAAGGGTCAATGATATAAAACAAATTCACTTCTAGGTTTCAAATATTCAATTTATAGCTTTCATTTCATTGGGGTTTTCAGCCTGTCTTAATCAGGAACAAAATGTCCATCAATAGAAAATACTTATTAAGAAAAATTTATGTTTCACTATACTGGAAAATAAAAAAAATAATTTAAGGAAAGCCGCGAAAATAAATATCAAGTCGATGCCAACAATAATAGTTTTTCCCATGTTATTATAATAATAAATAGTTAAAAATATTTTATTTCAGTCAATAATTAAAAATAATATTACGATAATGGTTTTAGGCTACATTTGACCAGACATTGTTTTATTCATTAAAGAAGATTTTTGATTGATTTTATTATGCTAGCAGGCATTTTTGTATTTGGTTTAAAATAAATTATCGTATGGTAAAAAAAACTTTTTAATTCCAATGGTTTTATTCAAAACACATAAAAAAAAAAATATTGTAACAAATCAATTAATTTAAACGTTTCTAACGCAAATGAAAGTGTTATTATTTAATTATCTAATTTATTTAATTCTTAAGAGGATCCTTAATTACGCTCTTATTTTTGTTTTCAAACACAAATAAATTTTGTGTAAATTGACTTGAGAAATTTTTGCGCAGGCCATACGTAATATTAGGTTTATTTTAAGCTTTTGAGTTTTTGACTTTATATCAAAAGATAAATTGAAAATAATGTTAATGTTCAAAACAAACTTACAAAAACCAAAGATCTGCAATTTCTTAGCCTTGAAAAATTTTGTGCTTTATGTATAAAATAATTATATTTTCACAAAATGCTCGTGAAAACATTTAATAATATTTTCCAAATTTTTATTATAATTTTTAGTCGAAAACATCGCTGACGCTGATTTAAAAAAAGTCAAGTGACTTCTACAAAAACGGCTTTTAAAATTCTGTAGTTGTGTGTGTGACTACGAATTTGCGTCTTTTTATAAAATATATGTTTTTATATAATTTTACCTTAAATTTCAAGATTCAATATTTTCATTTGATCCAATTTCATTTTCAACGAAAAAATAATAAACGAATAAAAAGATGAGCTGTGAGGATTTTTTTAAAGTATCTTTATAGTAAATTACGTCATGATTTTGATAAATAAAATATTAATAAACGGCTCACAAACATACTAATCTTCTTCTGTATTGTTTGCCTTATGCCAAAACCATTAAATTTATCGAACAAAATCACCTTGTATATAAATAACTTTTTATTTATTAACTTTGTCGTTGCGGAAAAGAAAAGCGAAAATTAATGTAAAAAAAAAAATACATACGTAAAACAGAAATTTGAAAAATCATAAAGAAAATTAATTTTTTTAGCCGAAAATAAGTTCAAATTATTTTTGTGGGAAATATAATATATATAAAACCAATATCATTTTTACCCCTACTCTCTAAGGTACACCTGAAAAATTCACAAATTAACTAATTTCTGATTGGCAGATTTTTTTAACTATCTTGAAGATATACTTTTTTATGGAAAATTTATTGCTTTTTTCATAAATAACAAATTGTTTTTTTTTGGTTTGTACATATTTTTTTTTTCCTAAAACGGAGAAGTAAATTTTCTCTTAAAGCTTTTACAAAGTTATTATTAGTGGCAGATATAAAGTTTATGAAATTTTTTTTGTTTTAATTTTTTTATTTTCAGCAAATGGGAAATTTTTTGTAGAATTATATGTTTTGATATGTTTGTAAGCGTAAAGCTTTTATTGTATAAAAAATTTAAATTTTTGACATTTTGGGATTTTGGCAAAAAATTGTTTCAAATGCATTATTTCGGTAATTTTTACACAATTCATTGAAAAAAAAAAAGTGAAAACTTTTGACGATATTCAAAACAGAGATTTTAATAAAATTATCAATTCTGTAATTAGAGTATACAATACTATCTAGAACTATACAATACTGATATTTTTAATTTTCAGATACCGGCTAGATATTTTATTTTATATTATTTATGCTTTTTTAAAGCTTTTTAAATTTTAATGGGAAATTTAACTTCAGATTTGCATCATTACTATTTTATCAACTATATATGAGATCTGTTTTATGAACGAACAAAGTAATAATTACAAACAATAAACCTTATAAAACCAATATGATTTCTGAATGTTCTAAAACTTTTTCATCTAAGAAATTAAAGCACAGCATTGGTGCAAAGCAATACAAGGTTTTAAAATTTTACGCATTTAATCAATTTTATTACTGTATACCTATTTTATTACTGTATACCTATGTAAGTACTTATTAGTATTTTAATTAGTATGTTACTGGTAATGTTATGTTACTAATATTATGCATTTTTGTTCAATCGTTGAATTTTTTGAATGAAAACCATATTTAAACGTTTTTCTTCTCTTTATAATTAAATTTTTTTTTTGTTCCTGTAAAATTTAGTGATAAATAGTCTCTTAAAAAAAAATCGCAATTTTGAAATAATAATTTTTATTTTTTTTTTGACAAAAATATTGTTGACATTTTTCATTTTCAAATGCTATTTCTCTTCCCTTGCAAAAAAAAAATTTTTGAAATATATTATGTACTCGTAGATATTTTTTGTTATTACAAAAAACAAAAAAAATCATAGAGGAACATTATTGGAAAGAAACGAAACAAAAAATTTAATATTGGATGCTGTGTCTATCGCATCTGAAAGATACAAAATACTTTTTTTTTTTTTTTTAATTTTTTTTTTCAATTTTACTACTTAGTACCGTTTCGGTTATGTTACAGTTCACATCTAAGAAAATTAATATCGGTTTTGGTATTTTTTTAAAAATCACGTGTGCGTCTTTTAGACTGCGTTTTTGAAAAAAATTGTACACAGTTTGGTATTTTATTTTTTTTTTTTGCGGCACAATTTAATACGATTTTGTTTATATATATATATATATATTTTTTTTTCTCTAATTTTTTTTTTTTTTAACGTGTTGTGTGTGCACTTTACGTGGTGTGCATACGATTTTTTTTTTATTTTTTTTTAAATAATTCCTTTAACAAATTGGGAAGGATTTATTTATTTATTTTGTTTTTGTTGTTGTGTTTGCTGCTGCTGTTGTTGTTGTTGTTATTATTGATGTTGTTTATTGTTGAATAGAAAAAAAAAAAGATTGAATAATAAAAAATAAAAAGGGTAAAAATCCAAATTATCGGTGCACTTGAAATGCACTTGAGTTTTTTTTTTATGTGATTCTAACGATAAAGTTGAGTGATTTTATTAGTTTTTTTTTTTCTTTCTTGGTTTAATAAAATAAATAAAATTAAAATAATAAATATAAAAAAAAAAAAATCAATATGCGATGTGTTTATTTTGAAGGCAATAATATAAAAAAAAAATTAAAAAAAAAAAAGGAAAGGAAAACAGGATATAAAAAGAGATTTTAAGGACACTTTAAAAGGGCATGTAGTTTTTTTTTTTTCCTTAAACAATTACTTAAATAATTAATTAATTTAATTTGATTTTGACAGGAAAACTTATAACTCAACATTTTTCTTTTAGAAATATTTTAATTGGTTTTTAATTATTATTAACGCAGATTTATGACTTTTAAGATATTTGTGTATAGGATATACACAAATATCACATAGAATATACAGCTATGTGTAGTTCATTATAAGAAAGCGAAAAATATAAATATTAAACTGTCAGCTGTGTGTTTCGAATGAATATAATTAGTAGAATACAAAAAAAGGAGGTGAAGTAGTAGTACCAAAACTGTATAAAACTTTCGCAGTAGAAGTTTTCATATGTTTCAAAAACTGCAATCGGTATAGAATGGAGAAAATTCTGAAATTAATTACATTCGCTAAATTTAATTAAACCAATTGAGCCATTTATTTTGAAAGTGGTTTAAGTCCATTTGTTCTTGTATTGAGATATTTAAGGTTTTGTGTTTGAATTGATTTAAAAATACATATTAATATTTCCATAAGCTAATTTTCAAGTGTCAAAATCAAAGCGGTTTTAATGATACTAGACTAAAATTGTTTATAAATAAAAATAATATATACTATTGTGCTTATTGTTATCATTAACTATTTTTTTTTTGAAAAATGGACTTAAACCACTTTCAAAATAAACGGCTCAATTATTAAGTTTAGAATGTTTTTAAAAATATTCGATAACTAATGGACTTTAAACTGAATTGAGTTTCCTCTACCTATATATAGATATGCGCATAGCAGAGAATTGGGTGGTATATTTAAGAACGAAATACTAAAAGATATTATTTGTTATCAACATATAATTACTACACTTATATTCATTTTTTAATTTACAACAACTAATTAATATTTCAATTATTTAACATAAACTAATATAAATTTAATCACCCTTTTTTCTAAAATATCAATTATAAAGGAAACAATGCTTCCGGACTGCTTGATTTTGAGAAAGTTCATTTTTATTTTAGCTCGTGATAATATGGTTATGACATTGAATTACTTTACTATCGCAAAAGTTCCTTAAGTTTAATTGCTACTGAGGCTAATGAAGCGAATAACTTAAATATTGATGATAAATGAATGATGAATGCATAAATTAAAAAGGAAAAAAAAAATTTATGAGGTCCATAACTTCTTATTTAAAATTTTTTATAGAATGTGAATATCTATAGTTAAGTATATATTAATTAAGTATTAAAACATGTGAATTATGAATTATGCTTTAATAAAATATTTAAATTAACGCAAACATACACAATTTTTTTTTGTATAAGCTTACATTTACAAGAAATTAGAGGGTTCCGTGTTATCACTGCATTCTAATGTGATTGACGTTATTTGTCCAAATTATTTACTTTCTGTATATGCATTTTGTAATTCAGGTTAAAGTATGTACAGTGATATATAAAATTAATATTTGTATGTAAATACTTTATCGACAGATAACTAAATTGATGAAGAGCTTTTGATATATATTAAGGATAAAAAAAAATTTACAGATTTAACCGTTTCTTTCTCGAGTAAAATAACACAACAACAACACTTTAATATTTGAATATAATAAAAAATATATAAAAACGAACCACATAGTACTATTTTTATTTTTTTTTGTACAAAGAAGAATGTGGTATTAAAATTGTTTTTTCAAAAGTGTGTCAATAATTTTTATATACATAACATACATAGGTAAATTATATATATGTATGATTTCGACACAGAAACTTATAAATATTTGTGGTTTTTACACCTCTAATGATTTATAATTAATTTTATAATAATGTAATTAAATTATGTATGTCGATTTAAATATTAATTTTTCAATAATATTTTAATATATCGTTTTTAATGGAATCGACTAGTTATCATTTAAAGTTAATAAATTTCGTGAAAAAACATTACTTCTATTAATTTGCAAATGAAAAACTGTCCAGGGATGTTATCATGAATAAGGATTGACTGTAAAAATCTATCGAAAACTCTATTCTGAAATTTTCGTGAGATTTCAATGCTCGATCTAGTCTAGATTTCTTGCAAAGCTCAAGTTCTAAGCTGCACTATTGATTATGTTTTGTACGAATTAAGTGAACCTAAAACACAAAATGAAACCTTTTTTTCCCTTAGATCTCATTTAGTGCTAACATTGTGTGATTATCAGACATCGTTCCTAAAAAAATAAAACGTATGTAATTAAACTATCTATACATTCTTTACCTGCTGCACACTGACTGCACGTACTAGTTTTTTATTTCTATAAAGCACAATTCAATTAAGATATTACATATATACTAACTAAACACAAAAATTCGTTATTTTTCTATTCACCATTATAAGCTAACAATATAACGCTTCGATAGTTTTAGATTCCACTTAAAGTTTCTTTTTTAAAGGACAGAAATCTTCAATTTTAATTAGAGGAATCTTTAATTAATTCATATTTCTATTTTTCTTAACTAAAACCTTCACACGAAAAAATAACATGAAAAGTTTTTATTTTTTATTTATTTTTTTTATTTTATTTATTTAAAATTTTTGTTTACCAGAGTTTACATAACGAATTGCAATAAAAACCAAAAAAAAAAAAAAAAAAAGAAGTGAAATAAAAAGGAGCACACTTAAAATTATTCGCTTTTATGATTTTATTTAAAAAAATAAAAAAAAAATAAAAATCCTTTTATTAAAAAAAAATTTATAGAAAAACTTTTTTTTTTATGTATAAAACAAGATTTTTTTTTTTTTTTTTAAACTTAAAATTAAAATTGGTATACGTGCAAAAATATTAATTTCAATTTTTTTTCATTTTGTATTATATATCTTTTACACTCCAAAAATATTAAATTTATAATGAAAATGTTTGAAAAATTTTAATAATTTGTATATTTTATATGGTCTTGAATTTTTAATGATATGATATGAAAGTTAAAATTAATTGAATTTAAAATTTTTCGTATCTTTGCAATTATAAAATGTCAAATTTTTAAAAATTGTCTTAAAAATAAAATTTTAGTTTGAGAATTCTCAGTGTCTGAATCGTTTCAGACTATTAAAGTTTGTTTGAACTCTGAAACAGTCTGAAAGAGAGAGACTTCATTGCTTCGAGTGAACATACAATATTTTTTGATGATAAACCTCTTCTTTGCAGATAAAATTACATTTATTTTAAGTGCATGTAAAACTAAATTTTGAATATGATCTGACTCAATGGATCGCCGTAAGTTAATAAGATATTTCTGTAATTCAGGTATATGTTGTTTCTGTTTTTAAAAAACAGAGTCCTGTAGTAGTGTTATTGTATATGTTCTTAAGACTACCTAGAACTTACACCACCATTTTGGTAATACGTCAAAAATTATTTCATATTATTACAGGGCTCACAAAATTTAAGGTGATATACTTACTCAGTTTAAGTTCCCATACTCAACTTTTCATTTAAGCGCAATTTATTTTTATTCAAAGTACAAATCAACAAACCATGAAGTACATAGGCTATTAAAAATATATTTATGTTTTTTATAAAGCATAAAGCTTTTCAATGCGTTTGCGACAACTAATAATTCAGTATCCCGAAAGCCGAGAAGCTCATTGCAAAACTGATTTTGTTTTACTTTTAAGCTTTAATTAGTTTTTTTTTTTTTTATTGATAAGACCAAGCTTCACTATCAATTTAATTAATTTTTTTTTTTTTATGTAAATATATTTTATAATTGCATTTTAACCAATCCTTGCATTCCATTTGAAATAATTTGCTTATTTATTGGATCGAGAATTTGCTAATCCAAAAATATTAACCTTTAATAATTAAAAAAAAAAAAAAAAAAAAAACCAATTTGAATTTCAACCAGTTTTTCCCTAGTGAAAATAAAATAATTGAATAAAAAATTATTATGATTATTATTATTACTTTTTTTTGTTTTTTTTTATAAAAGGGATCTAATTTTATGTTTTCCTTTTTGCATTTTCACAATTGCTTTTTGCTGTAATTTTATTAACAAGTTTTCTTTTTTTATATATATATACATATTTCTTTATTTCTCTTCCACCTTTCCTTTGTCATTATTTAGAACTAAGTGTTTATAAACACTTTACCAACGATAATAGAAATTAAGGTCTTTTATTATTTTATTAAAAGCACTGCGAATGCATAGACTTATAACTAGTTTCGAAGTTTTTTTTTTTTTAAAAAGGTTTTTTTCATTTTCATTGATAATAATAAAACAACTAAGTATATGCTGTGGAAATTTGTATGTTGATTTTTTTACTTTCAATGAATATTCACACAATGCGGATAGTTTAAGATAAAAATAAAAAAAAGAAAAATTGTAAACTCATTAATGAAGGAAAGTAAAGAATTATAAACATAATAAATTGAAAATTGTTTTTGAAAGCAATAGAACGATACCTGTATTTGTTATGTGATAGATCTCAAACAATTTATCGAAAAAATTTTCTATGAGTTTTTTATTTAGTGGTGCAATATTAATTTTTTTTGGGGACACAATTCTTATTAACTCGTAAAGGAATTTGTCAGTTTATATATTTCTTTACTATTTTCGACACTCTCGTAGACCCACTTTTCGCGAGCTGAAATTTGGCACACAGGTTCATGTCGCGTGACAATTGAATCTATCAAAATTTAAACCGGAAATTTCCATGGAAAACCCGGAAAATCGGGAAAAATCATTTGAAAATTTGGTACAAATTTGTTTAGTGATAAATCCGTTTCAGGGAAAATGCAAAGTTTTCCGATTTTTCCGAAAAAAATTTTCCGAAATTTTCCGACTTTTCCGGAAAATTTTCCGTTAAAAAAGTTTTCTAAATTATGCAGGATTAAGTTCATTATCAACTGGCATCATTACTTTCTCTCCGACAATGGTGAAAACTTGCACAAAAAATCGAGGAAAATTCATGTGAAACGCTTTTCCGGAGTTTTTCCGACTAAGGAAGCGTTTGAGCGTTTTGCAACCACAGACAAAGTTGTAGAGCGAAATGAAGTGCATAAAGTTGCTTTTGTGGAAAACTCGATGGAAAACCCGGAAAAGCGGAAAAATCATCGTAAAAATTTTAATCGATATGATTAGTGATAAATCTTCAACAATCATGAAAACTTGCATGAAAAATCGATTAAAATTTGTAATAACAATTTAGTTAACGTGAAAAAGGCAGAAAATAAAAAATAAGTAAAAAACGAGGAAGAAGAGATTGAGTACAAAATATATTATAATTTAAGAAAAATGTTATTAAAAAGGGCGGCGCATCAGATTGGGTCTAGGGCGGCAGCAAGTCTAAATCTGCCACTGCTTCCAACATTCACTTAAATCAATATTGAATTATTGCATATTTATATTTTATACCAATGTGGAATATTTATATAATATTTTATCCCAATGTGGCTAATGATACACGACTATAGAACGAATCACCGAAAGAAACAAATTTATAATTTTGAATCAGACTGATTTGGAATTTCTATTCTGAAAGTGCCACCCAGTGTCTAAAGAATATCAATTAGTTTACGTTGCGGTTGCCTGCATTTTATTTTTTATATGCAATTATAAATTTTTTAACTTTTAAGTTCAGAAATTATATTTCGTATGCTCAGTTAAGTTTGTTTTCTATTATATTTATAGAATTAAAATAATAAAGTAATGATATACAAAAAGTTTAAAATAAATATATACACAATATTTTTTGAAAACATAAATTTTTTATAAAATTTTTTGTTTTAAATCATTTCATGACCTTATTACAAAAAAATAAGGCATAAAAAAAAAAATTATTTTCAAAATATACTTTTTGAGGGAAAAGTGTTGAAAATAAATCATATCCTTTTATGCTGTTAGACTATATTTGAAATTGAAGCACATACAAAATATGAAATTCAAACGCATAAAAACAAATAAAATTATATTTTTAGTCACGTGGCATTAATAAAAAAAAAATACGAAAATTCTGTACCGAAAGGAAAATATTATTTTATATATATAAGTGTATACATATTATATAAACGTACATTATCTCTGTGATGTTTTTTTCCACCTCTAAAAAGTCAAAATCCTTCCTAATATTTTGTTTTGAATTTTTCATGAAATTTACTTATATTTTGTTTTATTTATTTATTCCAACAAAAGAAGACAAAAACAAAAAAACAATAATATTAGTGCAGGATAAAAAAAGGATAATTGGACTAATGCCATATATTTAGAAAAATGCAAATATTTTTTTCTGTACTTTATTTTTTTTTAAGAATAATAATTTCTCTTTCAATATTATTATTTTTTTATTATTTTCATTATAAAAATTTTCTTTTATCCTTATTAAGTTTTTTTTTTTTTTATTTTCAAAATAAATAATTATTATTGTTTTTTGCATTAAAACTATATAGTGTTGTACAATATTGTACGAGTATAATTATAATATATGTGTGGGGAATATATTTTTAATTACAGGATGTTAAAGGATTCTAAATCTGATTAGATTTATTTTTTGTATATTATATTATTATATTATATTATACGTAAATGGATTCTAATAAAATTACACTTAACCAAGAAATTAACTCTTTTAATAAATGTTTAATGTTTGCATTAAATGTGACAAGCTAAAAGCTACAAAGCTACAAACTAATATTATATATCTTTAATCTCATAGAAATACACCTATAGACCAAGTGTTCTAAATTAGTTTTTCAATTATTAAGACAGCTTTATCAAGAAGTTCCACTGAGTTGTCTTTACAACGAAACCTGAAATCGAAATAAAAAGCTCCAGATACACAGTTTGTTGCATCAAGATAGCTATATATAATAAAAGTGTATTATCTCAATATAACTAAAATCCTTGTTATTTGATGAGATGAGTTTATTAACTGTTTTATTAATTATAATATACAAATTTAGAAATATATAAATTCTATAGATTCTATTCATAAATTCATAAATCATTATTAATATTTATTACAAATGATATTCTTCTACAAAAAGTGTACCTATTTTGGGTAGATTATATTGACTAAAATAATAAAATAAAAATACTTTAAGTAAAATGGCAAATCTGAAATTATAGGTTTAGATTTTTTCTTTACAAATTTTTATATTTTAATTTTTCAAACATTTCGCTTTCAAAAATGTTTGCAACCAATTAAAATTGATATTCTATCTAAGAACTTCATTTACTCAAATAAAAAAGAAAATTTTATTTGAAATTAAAAAAAAATAAAAATTTTATCCGCTTTTGACAGAACTTAATTAAAAGAAATGGAAATAAAATTAATTTTAACTGTGAAAAATCACTTAACAAGTTTTACATCCGAGTTAAAATACAAAAAGAAGAAAATAAGACAGAAATTATTTTCTAACTTTAATAAGAGCAAAGAAAAATTA
The DNA here is from genome assembly GCA_964007475.1 of Hybos culiciformis. Taxonomy (NCBI): domain Eukaryota; kingdom Metazoa; phylum Arthropoda; class Insecta; order Diptera; family Hybotidae; genus Hybos; species Hybos culiciformis. Next base: position 150,571,966 of record OZ023273.1, on the reverse strand, counting down.
TTTCTATTCCTATTTACTTTCTTTAATGAAAACTTATGAAAAATTTCAAATCCTAGGGAAAGCGAAATAGAGAAAGCAAAAATATAGAAAAGCAAAAAAAAAAAAAATACGGTTTCAAACATAAAGTAAATTATTGTAAATTTTAAGGACTTCAGAAAAAAGGATAATATAATCAATGCATTAAAAACCATAAGGACATACTCATAATAATAAAATTTAATAAAACGACAAAAAAAAATCAGAAAAATTATGAAAATTTTGTGACCAAAAGTGACCATAACATTAAATCGGATTTTATTATTAAAAGTTATATGATTTTGTTTTTTTCCTTAAAGTTTTTTGTTACGAGAAAAAAAATCACGATGATTTTTTTTTCTTTAAAGTTATTCTTCTCTAAAAAGAAAGAAAATTATATGGATTTTGTAAAATACGGGCTACATAGAAGTTTTCCAATTTGATTAAAGAAAAATTCTCTTTAAAATACGATGATCGAATAATGATAATAAAGCTTAGACGAAAGAAACTATTATATAAGAAAGAAACTCCGTCAAAGAGCTCTAAAGAGCTAGTCTTTTTAATTTTCTAAATAATTAGTCCTATATATTTTTGATTATGAAGATGGACTGGAAACACTTCTATTTAAGGCACTACGAATCATTAATTTAATTATTTCATCTTGTCAAGCTGAAATTAGTATTTTCTTTCAATTACATTTTTTTTTTCAGGTCTAAGTTGAACACAATAACTTGACAATCATAGATCAATAATAACATTGATTGCAAATTTATACTTACCATATAATTAGTTTGATTGCAAAAAAATTTTTTAATAAAATAAAAAAATTGAACCATGTTTTTTAATAATATTAATCATTTTAAATATAAAATGAATAACTATATGGTGGAAGTTTTTAATGTATTATATAGTTGAATAATATTTAAATTTTTTTTAATAAAGAAATTTTCGGTTAAAAATGCAGAAAAACTTTTAAAAGTAGAGCAAAATAAAAAAAAATAAAATAAATAAATAAAACTTATTGCTATAATTTTTTTTTATTATTTTATTATTAAATTTATATTATCAAACAATAATAAAAGTTCTAAATTTTTTATAACAAAAATATTTAATTGAAAGATTTAAAAAAAAAAAAATAATAAAAATATATAATAATAAAAATAAAAATGGCATCAATAAAATTAATAAAATCTTTTTTAAATAATATTTTTATTATAAATTTAATTTTAATATTTATTATTTCAATTGCTGATGGTATACCAGAACCATTATCATTATCATCACTATCATCATCAACATCATCAATTTCTTCAGCTTCATCGACATCATCAGATGTGACAGCATCAACAGTAAACAGCAATATAGGGGTAGCTATTAATGGTAATTTAATAATTGCATATAAATATATTTTCAAAAAAATTGTTTAATCTTCTATAAAATTATTTTATTATTTTATATACAGAAAAATTAATAAATAAAGGATTAGTTATCAAATTCTAAATAAATTAAACTACAGATGTGTTCCCTTTCATAGCCCTTATGCGTATTAAAATATTTTGTTGGTATCCAAATTAAATTTTTTTCGCAACATAACTAATACTAAACAGCTTTCCTTTACTGTATCATGAAAGAAACAAACTAATATAAATAAAATTTAAAAATAAGTAAATTATGCATAATAAAAATAATAATAGAATATATACAAAGTATAAGTATAATATATAAATAAAAATTTATATAAATTAAATGTATTATATATTTGAAATAGATTCAAAATATAGTGATAATTGTTTCAGATAATGCATAGTTGTGTTGATAATTTAAGTTTATTTAATTTAGAGAAGAAAGTAATTAACATTTGTTATTACGTAATATTTTACCCAATACCATTCCAAAGTAATTCAGAATAAACATTGTAAGTAATAATTTTTTAAATTATGAACTTTCGGGTATATTTATTTTTGTAATGTGAACAGAATGCATTGTGATATCATTTTATTGAATTATAGAAATCATGATTAGTGAACTTTATTCATAATCAAATTATTCATCTGTAACATTCATTATGTAAACTTAATTTTTTCTTCACGATAAATTAATTAAACATATAGTTTATTACATAGTTTATTACATTGTGCCGATTAAACAAGTGGAACTGTCGATTTGTCAAATTAATTCTTTTCAAAGAAGATCGAATCTATCGGAAACATTGGATAGATTGAAAGATTGCTGACTTGATTTAAGTAGTTAATACGATATTTAATCGCAAAGCCAGACCATTTGTGCCTGAATGCAAAAAATCAACTGGGAAGAATTTGAAACTTTCGAAGCTGAAACATAGCCAGCTAAATTAACTATAGTTAATATTTCGCATTCTTATATGAATTTTTACTCTTTGCTGATCGTGAACATCTACAAAAATAGGAAAGATCGGTAAATGTCAATAAATATTGAAAAATTTCGAGGGAATTTTTTTTTTTATATAAATTTCAATATTGAATTATTATGGAATGACCTTACATTAAAATAAATTGTAAATAATTTATATAACATTGTGAAACCTAAAATTTATTAATGTAATGAGGTTTTTAGTTTTTCATACCAAACTCATTTCTTTTTAACATTTAGTTAAAAAACTATAATAATATTATAAGTATGTATATACAAAATGTTTATGCATACTGTGTATATATTATGCATAAAATTATTGTAGTGTAAGTGTTATTTCGTTAATGAAATTTATTTTCAAATGTCATTTATTTTTACAAAATGTGTTCCGTAACTATATCTATATTATGTTAAACATAAATTTAGATACTTTTAGTATATATTCATTATTTAAATCTCTAAAATTATTTGAGAACATTGAATTTTATTATATTGAAGAATGTCAAGTATGAAACCATAAATATTGGTTGGTTATTTATAAAGATTTGATAAAAAAAAAATTTATTAGAGCTCATAATATTTTTGAACATTATTTGAAAATTATAATATTATAAAGGAAAAAAAAATTTTGAAACGATATTCCACTTTGATATTGTAATTTGGCTTAACTTGATTGTACAAGATTAAATTTTGTGTCTAATCGAAAAATTGCACAATGAAAATAATAAATTTTTAAATTCAAAATACATAAGTAAATCTGTAATTAGTTTTTGCTTCCAATGGATAAATATCCTGATATAGTTGTAGTCAATTGGAATTTGAATCGACGTAGACTGAATTATTTTTCAGTAATAAATTATATTTAAAAATTTTTGATGTCATTATTCTGAAATTAAGTTTCAATTGTAATTTTAAAATATTTCAAAATAACGTTATCGATTGTTTTTTCTCTTTTAATATTTTAAATTTACTTTTTCTTCTATTTATTGAAGTTTGAAAATAATTTAATTTGAACAGTCGATGATATTTTATTGAAGTTTTCATTCAGTGTGTAATGTGGAACTCAAAACCCTTTTGAACAATATCTGAAGGTGGAATTTGAAAAATTCGGGAATGAATTATAGTATAACAAAAATTTTTTAGTCCCAATTTGTTTCAAGATACTAATTTTTCTTGGACACTTACAAATAAGGAGCCATCAAACTCTATTTTCTTTGAATATGAATACATAATTATGTATAATGTAAATATATTTTAATGTGCATGTGATCGGTATGTTGTATTTACAATCGCAAATTTAGCTCGGTAAGTGGTATATTACATGCTTCAATACACATATAATTATTTAATTAAGTAAATTTTATTTACATTCTCCGTATTAAGTAAATTTTATTTACTTTATTCATTTTGAACTTTTGTTCATTTTTTGCATTGCAAACGTATTGATTGCAACTACCTCTCACATGCACATTAAAACAGTATACAAAACATGTTAATAAAATTTGTTATACAGCTCGTTGTGTATATACTCAAAAACACATAGGCACTTGTCAATATGATTTCACTCGATCTAACGGTCTCGTGATATAAGTATTGACTCGTGTCTATGTGTTTTTGTGTATACACAACTCGTTGTAGTAACAAATTTTCTTAACATGTGTTGTAATCTACTCAGGCCCGGCTCGTGGTTTTTTTTGTGTGTGTGCAAAGAATGATTGGCGCCTTTGAAAAAGTTTTCAATTAGATACTCAAAGGCTACAAAAAGCAAACACTAGCTACATTCCATTTTTCTTGCCCGATAGTTGATCTGAAGTAATTTTTGATCAGTTTTAATTTTGGAAAAGTTGTCTCACCTTTAGCAACGGGTAAAGTTAGTAATACCACAAAGTAAGCATAAATAAGAGAAATTCATTCCATACAAAAAATTCATATTAAAAAAACTAAACAAAAAATGTCGGTCTATATGAAATCACTATCCCAATTGTCGGTAATATGGTGTTCGTTAATGCGAGAATATTTGTGGAATATGCTGTTTTATGGAATATTTCAGGAATATGAACTGGATTTTTCATATAAAAAATATTCCGGAATTTGTATATTCCACTTTTATATTCCAGTTTGTCAAGTTTGGAATTCTACATTTATAAGTAGTTACTTTCACTCACTTTTTGAAATTTTGTTATAGTTGGCAACAATTTTTTTTGTCAAATTCGAGTCAAAATGAAGAAAAAACAAAATAAAATTGATAAAAAGCGAGATAAAAAGTCAAAATTTTGAACAACAAACATTTTTTCTCTTTCTCAATTGTTTTTTATACATCATCAAATTCCATTTCTCATCAAATTTTGTAATGCGAACGGCAATTTGTTTTCCGGAATATAAGTGGAATTTAAATTATAGTGCGAACAAGGTATAATGGGATAGCGATTTCAAATTTTTTGTGTCATATTTTTTGTTTAATTTTTTTAAATTTGAATTTTTTGTATGGAATAAATTTCTAATATTTATTCTTCCTTTATGGTAATACAATACCCTTAAATTTGGAAAGAGTTCTTCAACATTATTGTTATAAATCCAGTTTAAAATGTTTTCTGGATTAATATCATTTTCAATTTTGCGAGACAACAATTTCAGATAATTTTCTAGTTCGTTTGCTCCAAAAAATCAAAAACTCAAAAAAAATTGTATACATTTAAAAGAAAATTTATTTTTGTTGAAATTTAAATTTCATATTGGCTTGTAGGCGCTTTTTCATTACTGGCGCCTACGGCGCCTGTGTGCGGTGCACAGTTCGCACACGCCTCGAGCCGGGCCTATCTACTATTTAACTTTCGATTACAAATAAGTATTTCATTATAAATCTTATTTTTGATTGTTTTATTATATCTTAATTATGAATTTTAATGTGTTTATTTTAACCATTAATGAACGTACTTTGTTTGTTTATAATTAGTATAATTTGTTTAAGTATATTCAACCAAAGAGCACATTAGTCAAATCCTCAATAAACATAAAACACAAATTCATCAAACAATAGTAGATTACAATAAATGGTATGAAAATTTGTTATTCTTGCGAGTTGTGTATACACACAAACACATAGACACGAGTCATATTTATATCACGAGACCGATGGTCGAGTGATATAATATTGACGAGTGTCTATGTGTTTGTGTGTATACACAACGAGCTGTATAACAAATTTGATTAACATGTATTGTATACTGCTTTAATGTGCATGTGAGAGGTAGTTGCAAAGAGAAAATATAGAGATAATTTATAATAAAAAATAAAGATAAAAGAAATGGAGGGAAATGTTCCACGTTAATCATTCTTTAATTTCCCTTTCTTTTACAGATAAAAAAAACCAAGGGAAATGTTCCATGTTAATCATTCTTTTACAGATAAAAGAAGCTTTGGGAAATGTTCCACGTCAATCATTCTTTAATTTCTCTTTCTTTTACAGATAAAAGAAGCTTTAGGAAATGTTCCACGTTAATTTTATTTATTTTATTTCTTTCTTTTAGAGATAAAAGGAAAAAAGAGAAATATTGTGAGTGTGAGTGATATTATTTTTGTTTATAGTATTACGCAGTTCAAAATGAAGAATGTAAATACAATATAGAGAAACGTAAATACAATTTACATCACAGGGAAAGGTAAATACAATTTACATTTCCCTATAATTGCATGTGTATTGATGAATGTAATGGACCATTTACCGAGCTAAATTTGCGAATGTAAATACAACTTACCGAAGACATGCACATTAAAATATTTTATTTATGTAACTAAATCTTTTACTTTAGTGAAGGAATTCACTTTTTTTTTTAAAAGATTACTTGCAACATCAAGGAATAAAATGCATTATATAATATTAAAATGAACAGATGACCTGAATTGAATCAGACTATAAAACTTTCATCTCGAATATTGAAATAAAAAAAAAATATTGTTTTTGATTTTTAAAATTTATGATTGATTAAAGCTTATTTTTCGGTATTTTTTTTTTTTAAATGTCATTTTATGTAAATATCACATGTTTTTTTGGCATAATATTTGCAAAGCACGTAAATATTTTCATTATTCTTTGAATTTTTATGATTAATGAAAATAAAATTATAGTTTTTACCACATAATGTAAAGTGAATAATTGGAAAATTATTATTTTTATTGACGTATAATTTAATACTTTTTCGTTTCACTTTTATTTTTTTTGTAATTTTTTCAAAGATGAAAATGTAATAAAAAAAACAAAAAAAAAAAAGTTAAACAAATATTTGGCGTCAGAAATAATAATTTTTTTTTTTTTTTTTTTTAATTGAATTTCATTTAAAAATATGAAATAATCCCTCAACCAAAATATCATTATTTATTAAATATTATTTATTATTATTTTTGTGCCCAACATTTACATATATATATTTCATGCATGATAATTTGACTTAAAGCTTAAAGGGTGGAAAAAGTGGACGCATAATAAAATAAATAAAAAAAAAATATATTATGTTTATTTTGTATTTTTATTTTTGTATCCGAATTAAAGGTCAATGTGTGTATGACAATTTTTTTGTTTTTTTAATTAAAGAGTTTGTTATTAACTTAGATAATAATTTTTTATTTAATTTATACATTTTTATGAAATTTTTTAATGAAAATGAAACCTTTTGAGTAATTTTTTTTTTGTGGAAAGAGAATGTGTTGTATAGTATAAATGTTTGTGAGAGTATAAACTGAGATTCATGAGTTTGAAGATGATATGGTAGTAAATGTACCATTAAATGATTCTTATGAGTCTATCTTAGTTATGTATTTGCAAAAATTACTCAAATGAGTTTTGTAGATTGAAAAAGTACCGATTTTTCTCTTTGATCGTTTATCATTTATTAAATCTTGAATGTTTTAAAATTCATAAAAAAAATAAGTATTTGCAATTGCAATTTAAGTTGTGATTACATTGTGCCAAAATATTCGACAAAAAATTTAATAGTTTTTTTTCTTTATGTAATAAAGAAAATTATGTATATACCTACTGTTAGAAAATTTATATGAAAAATGAATTTGAAGTCCCAAAAATATCAAAGGATAAAGAGAGTTCATAATTACGATAATACTTTTATGTTGAAGAGTTCAAAAGGATTCTGAAGTTCAAATAAACATTACACATATATTTAGTTCATATTTAATTTTGTTTTTTTTATTAACACTGATACTTAAAACTATTTAGTTTTGAACAAAAAACTTAAAAGAAAAATGTTTACATAATGAAAACAAATTCATGCTCCATATATTCGTATAATAGTGTAGTTTATATTTTATACAACAGTGTGAAATGTTAAAAACCAAAGGGTTAAATTATATTTACGTGTGTCAAAAGAGCAAATATTTATTCCATATTTTATTTAAAAATTATATTTTATTATGATATATAAAATTTTTTGTTTTTTTTTTCTACAAAATACAATTTGCCGCAAGGTGAGCAGTTTTTATGTTTTTAATTTATTGTATCACATAAATATTTTTTTTTTTTTTTTAATCTGCAATTATTATAAAATATTTTCCATGAAAAAAATGCTGATACTACTTATGGTTAAAAAATTTCCGCAAATTGAACAAAGTTTATACCTATTTTTGATGTGTTTTTTTGGTTTTGGGTGAAAAATATTTGAAACAGAGTTCGAAAAAACTTAAATGTGATTCCAATTTCTTTATATTTTGATATTATTTGAATTTTGGAATATTGGAAAATTATTCATTGTTTGACGACTAAATGTTTGTAATAAAATTGAAGGTTTTTTTTTATATTGTCGATAGTGATACCAGTGGTAGGTATATCACACTCACAAGATCCATATAACACTGAAAAGATCCAGATTACGATAAATAATGTATTTAATAATGTTTGTGATTTCCTAGGATATATAATTATATAAACATGTGAATCTTTATATGATTTTCACTACACCAACCGGTTAAAATAATTAATTATTTATTAAAATTTAAACTACGTACAGAAACAATTTAAAAAAAAATTACCATTATTTCCGCTTAGTTTTTTGTGCTGACGACATTAATTTTAATTTCACAGAAAGCAACTTTTAATTTATTACTTCAGTTCGGTTATTTTCTCATAAATGTGTTAATTGATAACCGAATAATAATATAAAAATAGATGAAAAATATAATTTTTAGATAAAAATGTGTCCTTTGTTTATTAAATGATTTTGTGAAAAATATGATTTTTATATGTATATGCATAACAAAAAATTAATTATAAATTAATGGTGCAATCGTAGTAGGAAAATGAATTTTTTTTTTTTGGGAATGACAGAAATATTTTTATTATTATTTTTAATTATAAATTCTTGATCAATTCTATAATGGCGAATTTAGTTTATCTTTTCGTTATGAGGTCATTAACATAATTTATTTGGATGAAATTATCATAAAAATTATTTATATATATTAAAAATTATTGGACGACGTCAACGCAGGGTTTGGTGTATAGTTATTCTTGCAATTTGTTGTAAAATGTAAATTTTTCAATCTGATTTATTGCTAGTTAATTAATATGCTTAAAATAATAATTCAATTATAATTTAGAAAAAAATAATCATTGAGTTTCAAATTGAATTTTTAATATTAAAAAGTAGCGCCGTTCTATATATTCAATGTTCAATCATAATGTTGAATAAATAAAAATCAAAACTTATTTCTGTTTTTGATAAAGAAAATTTTGTATTAAAGAATTTTTAGCTTTTAAACCATTTTATGCAATTGAAATTCTTTTTTTTTAATTAAAATACTAAAATATACTTTTTTGTATGTATGTACAAAGATATTTATTATGCATTCGATTCAAATTTTATTGAATGAAAAAAATAAATTGTAATTTTACATAATTTTTTTTTTCAAATTTACAAAAATTCAATTATTTTTATAAATAGAGTTCTTAACATATTGATTTTTATTTCGTATATGCATTTTTATTATCGAAATATTTTTTAAGTTCTAAGCACTGCAACTAAGAATTTATTTAAAAAAAACGCAAAAAATTTATTGAGAACGATATTTTTTTTTTTAGGACCAAGGACATTTTTGTATGGAATTATTCATTCTATATTAAGTGCATATTCGCTATATTCTATATTAATTGCGTACACATAATTATTATACTAAGAATTTTATTTTTTATTTTATTTTATTTTATTCAATTAACTGCTAACAGTTTATTATTAAACTAATTATAAGCTATTTGGATTTTACTTTTTACAAAAGTTTTGGTATACGAAAGCTCGTTCAATCGAGATTCAAAACTCGTTTTTACATCTTCATTCGATTTCCAATAGTATCACATAATATTTTCCAAATCTTACAACATTCCGTACAATCTGGTTTACAATATTAACATGTATAAAATTAGTTTCATTCATTACATTTAATAAATAGAAATTAATTGATTAATTAACTAATAAATGGGATTTGTTTTTGGTCTTTACATATTTCATTGACATTCGCTTTTGATTAAATTCTAATTATTCTTTTTCATGTAAGACCCTCTCATAGGTATACTAGAAAAATGTTATTTAAGGAAATCGACGTCTTGCAGAAATATCAGAGTTAGGATCAATCATTTCAGGCAAAGCTCATTTAATACTATTATCTATAGCTTTAAAATATTATAGACTATATTGTTTTCAAAATTCGAGTTTATAAAAAGTATAAATTTACTTGTAGCATGATTTTATTATGTTTGTTCTTGAATTAAAAACAAAAAAAAATTTAAACTATTTTTTAAGTTTTTATCTTGCTTTTAGTATAGTCGATGCTTCTACTTATGTTCAATTATGCCATGCTTTGACATTAAATAAACTAAAAAAAATTTATAATATTTATCTTGCTCAAAAAAAAAAATATAAAGTAAAAAACATGTATTTATATATATATGTATATTTATTTACATAATTGTAGATATGTATAATGATATGACAGTTTATATTTTAGATTAGGAAAACGAGTTGTTAAACTTTGCTTTTTATCTACTGCTGCATATTTTTTTAAGACAAATACAGTAAAAGTTATTTGTTAAAGTCAAAGATTTATCAAGTAAATTTATCATTCCCTTTTTTCGTTTGCTATTTTAAATTTTTTTTTTCCTTTTTGTTTTTTTTTCTTTATTTTATTTTTTTGAAAAGTTAAAGCTAAAAATAATGTATTTGTCCATTAAATTTTCTCAAGAAAACAAGTTCATTTTTTTTTTTTTTGTTTTTTCAAATCGATGCCAAGATGTTTTTCTTTTGAAAATTACATCAAGATAAAATCTTAATAAATTGACGTCATTATAGAGAGTGAGATTAACGCGCAAACAAAGGCCTAATTAATGAAATTAAAAAAGAAATTATTAGTAAATTTTTTTTAGTCAAAAAGTATGATTGTTGTTTTCAGCAAAAAATAAAACTCATTTGATAAAAAATCTTATTTGATTATGCTTTTGTTACATAGAAATGTGGAAGTGCATTCATTATATTTAATGGAAATATATTTTTTTCTAAATGAATACAAACATTTTTTGTATTCAACTAAAACGTAATAAAATGTAAACCCACAAAGAATTTGAAATTCAGTATTTCTAATTTCTAATGTATTTTGTTAGTGTAATTTAATGTCAAAAAAAACTAGCAGATTAGGGTTATTTTCCGTTTTTTTTTTTAATATTTCGAATATTAATTAAACCGATGTCACAATGAAGTCATCTCGGGAAAAAATTATGAACAAAAAATTGTTGTGTTGGGGAAATCTAAAGAAGTTTCTATATATTTTTTTATACAGCATTTGGTAGCATCGATTTTTTTTGACGTTAAATTTTCTTTAAATAATCATTATACTCAGCAATTATTTTTATTACTTAAAAATGAATTTTTAAGCAGTTTTTATTTTTTGGATCAATTTTTAACCCAAAAATATCTTACTTTCTCTATTCTTAGGTAAAATATACCTAAAAAAATGAAGATAGTACAGTAGTAATATTATGTTGCAACGCAACATCATAAAAGCTATGTTAAATTATCGAATACGGAAATATTTTTCATTTTCAACCAGAAGATAAAATATTCATTTGTAAAAGAAAATTTAATAAATTTTTTGAAAAAAAAACAAAAAAACACCAAACTTTAGTTCATAGAGATTTTTTTTTAGCTCAGATATTTATCATATTCATTCATCATGAAAAAAAATATCATAAATCCTATAATATTTTATTACTTTAAAATTTATTATATTAAGAAAATAATTTATACATATATTTTAAAACTTCAAAAGATATATATATATATTTTATTTGAAATGTTTTGCATTCATAATTTAAATTAAAAATATTTTGCAATTGCCTTTAGTTATTTTACTGGGCTTCAACTTTTTATTTTTTTTTTGTTTCAATTTCATTAGAACTTCTGCTAGTTAGGTAATATACATATTTATCCATTTTATTTACTTTTCTTGAAACAAATTATAACTTTATTTTTTTTTTGTATTTTGTTACTTTCTTACATTTTTCTTCTAGAATTTATTTAGTTAGTTTTTTTGTTTTTTTAAATTATTGTAAACCAATTTTTTTTTTCAGTAAATATTTTCCTCAGTGGAAAGTTCAAAATAAAAAATTATGTTGTATTTCTTGAGAAGTTTTTTTAACCTTAAATTTATTTGAGTTTTATGCCCTTTGGTCTTTTTGGTTTCTTCTGTACAGTGATTTGATGGTAAAGAAAAAGGGGTTAAAAATAAAAATCAAAATTTTTGTTAACAAAATTAATTTAAATTATTCATTATTACTTCATTTCATTTTATTGTACGAAAAAATAATAATTTAAATTAATAACTCATACATTTTATATTGAATTTTGATTTAACTAAATATTATGTTGAACAAAAATTTAAAATTTGAAAAATTTAAACTTTAAAGAATATTTTTAATATAAACATCATTTTCTTTTCCTATAAAGTCGTTAGTTAGATAATCAATCAGATTCAATATATTAAAGCTTTTTGTTTTAATTACATTTTGTACATTATGTTAAGGTCCTGATAATAAGAAACTTTAAACTAAACCTTTACTATTGGTATTGCCATTATTCAATAATTTTTGTCAATATTAATTATTACTTTTTTTTTTAATGTGTGATAAAGGTACAACGATTTTAGCAAAAAACAAAGTTATAGAAAGTCAAGATTTATTTTCGCTTAAGTTTTTAATTTTTATTTTATTGTTTTATTGTTTTTTTAACTATTGATTGGAATATAAGAAGCAATTGGATTGTATTTCCATCATCTAGGGACTTTGTGCAACTGGGGATAGGCTTATCCTACCAAGGACAACTGTTTTATCAGGCCAATCTTGGAAATCTGCAGACCGGAGGTTTTCTAAGTATAGTTACAAGGCTTAAGGTTTTCTTTGATAAGATACGTGCATGTCTTTAGCTTATTTTATTATTATTTGCAATCGCAGTCTACACTTATATTATTGCTTCATTTTTAGGGCTGTTTGGATGAGCGGATTGATTTAATTGTATCATTCATTGACCCAAAAAAGAAAAAAAAAAAATATTTTTGGTTATCCCGCCGCAATAATTTCCAGCAATTGTTTATTATTTATAATTTATACACCAGCTGTTTTGTGTTTATTTTTATGATATGTTCTAAAAATCAATTTATATTTTATTATATTGCATATTTCCTGGCTAATAGTAATTTACATAATTAACTAATAAATAAATAACATCAAAATATTATTATTGCATGCAACTTAAATAAATTTATTGTATATATAATTTATCGTTATTATCATGAGATTCGGTTTCAACCAGAGTAGTTGCTACGATGTTTGTGGAGTTTGTGAAGATCAAATTGACGCATTTATGCCGACACATATAAGTTGCTCGGGCTCATGTTATCGCAAGTTCCATTTAAATTGCTGCAAAATTGAGGAATCTAAGTGGAAAATTATAAATGAATCCCCAAATGTGCACTATTTCTGTGACCGATGTAATTTTACTAAGGACATTGCTATTATTGAGAAAATAGAAACCAACACTCAAAACTTAATGACTCTTTCTCAAAAATGCAATCAAGTGGAAAAAAATATTATAGATTATATATCTAAATGTGAACAACTAATAATTGAGTTCACTAAATCTAATAAAGTTATTGATACATCACCGAAAAATCAAGAATGTGAAATTGAATCTAATCAAGATAATTCAATGAATATGCATCTCCTCCATAGACGATCAAAACGTTTACTTCAAAATGAATCTTATATGAAACTGCGTAGACAGAATCAACTAGATAGGGAAAAAAGACAATGTCGGCGTCAGTCGAAACAAAAACAAAAACAAAAGCAACAACAAGAACAACAAGACCAACAAGAACAACAAGAATTACAAGAACAACAAGTAAAAGAGCAACATGAACAACAAGAACAACAACAACTAAAAGTACAACATAAACAACAGAAACAAATGGAACAACAAGAACAAATAAAACAACAAGAACAACAAAAGCGGGAGGAGCAACAAAAGCAAAAGCAGCAACAACAACAACAATTACAGTCACCACAACAAAATCAACAACAATGCCAACAACAAATATCGCTTCAACAACAACAACAACAGCAACAACAACAACAACAACAACAACAGCAGCAGCAGCTGCAGCAACAACAGCAGCAGCAGCAGCTGCAGCAACAACAGCAGCAGCAGCAGCTGCAGCAACAACAACAACAACAACAACAACAACAACAACAACAACAACAACAACAACAACAACAACAACAACAACAACAACAACAACAACAACAACAACAACAACAACAAAAACAAACAACAATAACAGCTATAACAACTTCAACAACAATAAAATCAAGATTAACAAATGAAACAAACATAACAACAACTCAATCAGCAGCAGCACCAACATTAGCAGCAGCACCAACATTGGCATCGACAACAACATCACAGCAACAACAACCACAACAACACCAACATCGGAATCACAAACAAAAACAACAAAATCAAAACCAACAAAAGCAACAACAACAGCAACAACAGCTGCAACAACAACAGCAGCAGCAGCGACAGCAGCAGCAGCTGCAGCAACAACAGCAGCAGCAGCAGCTGCAGCAACAACAGCAGCAGCAGCAACAGCTGCAGCAACAACAACCACAACAACACCAACATCGGAATCACAAACAAAAACAACAAAATCAAAACCAACAAAAGCAACAACAACAGCAACAACAGCTGCAACAACAACAGCAGCAGCAGCAACAGCAGCAGCAGCTGCAGCAACAACAGCAGCAGCAGCAACAGCTGCAGCAACAACAGCAGCTGCTGCAGCAACAACAGCAGCAACAACAGAAACGGCAGAAACAAAAACAACAACAACAAAAACAACAACAACAACAACAACAACTACAACAACAACAACAACAACAGCAACAACAACAACAACAACAACAACAACAACAACAACAACAACAACAACAACAACAACAACAACAACAACAACAACAACAACAACAACAACAACAACAACAACAACAACAACAACAACAACAACAACAACAGCAGCATCAACAACAACAACAACAACAACAACAACAACAACAACAACAACAACAACCACAACAACAACAACACCATTCACAACAACAACATAATAATCATTTCATAGAAAACTTTGTCTCTAATTTCCCTCTTTCAGAATGTTCGGATAGTTCAGATTTTGATAATCATTTAGATGTTGGTTCTAGTAATCAGACCAACAACAGCGAAAGCAGTGAGTCGGTTAGGTTGATTGCAATACCGCCAAATAAATCAATTTTTTTATCTCGTTTAAGCCCGCAGACTAACTGTACAACTATTTTAGATTACTTGCAGCGTCACTGTATGTTGAACACTGACAATGTGGTCTGTCACAAAATTAGTAAAAAAGACAGTAGAGTTTCTTCATTTAGGCTTGTGGTGCCAAATGATTTGTTTGAAATTTTAATTTCTCCGCGCATGTGGCCTAATTTTACCTTTATTAAGGAATTCATTCCTTTCAATATTATTAATGGTAATAATAAGAATGTTTCTCCTCCAAAAAACTCGCTTGTGCATCCCTTTACTACGAGAACGTAAGGGGATTAAGATCGATCACTAAATCAATTTATCTTGCATCACAGTCTGCTTCATTTGACATCATTGCTTTCTCGGAGACATGGCTCTTTCCTGGCATAAAAGATTGTGAACTTTTTAGTCCAGAGTTTCAGGTGTTTAGGAGAGACAGACACTCCGATATTTCAGGAACTTCCCCTGTCGGCGGGGGAGTTCTCTTTGCAGTTCGTTCTGAACTAAATGCCTCTTTTGTTGAAACGCCTTTTTTTGAGTCATTAGAGGTTCTTTGTATTAAGGTCAAGCTTTCGAAGTCATTTTTGTATCTTGTGAATTGTTATATTCCTCCTGCATCTTCTTCCGATATCTACTGTTTGTTGAATGATGGCTTGAGCTTCCTTGCCTCGCGTTTGGAAGCGGATGATAGTTTGGTGGTTATTGGTGACTTTAACCTGCCTCACGTTACCTGGGTGCGGTCTGATGTGGAAAATTTTCTTATCGCCAATCGTTGCTCTTCTGGTGTAGAACGTGATTTCATTGATGGTTTGTCATCCAGCTCGCTGCATCAGGTTTCGGCTGTAAGGAATTTCAATGGAAGACAACTTGACCTGGTCTTCACTTCTGATCCAGATGACATGATGGTTGAGTTGGCTGAGACAGTGATTGTTGGTTCTGATAGACATCATCCACCTCTTTGTATTACCTTTGTGTTTGTTAATGGAGTTGAACCTGAGTATGTTTCCACTTATCGTTATAATTTCAGGAAAACAAATTTCAATTTATTAAACTTTTATTTAAGATCTACAGAATTTCAATCATGTTTAAATACTAATGATTTTCAAGAAGGTCTTCTAAATTTTTACAATTTTATATACTTTTACTTTTCACTTACTGTTCCCTTGGTTAGAGTTAGAGATTTTGGTAGCACTCCACCATGGTATGATCAAACTCTTAAATCACTTAAGTACAGGAAAAACAAGCTTTGGGCTAAGTATTTACATTCACGTGATTTGAATGATTATGATGCTTTCGTGGTTTTGTATGATGAATTCAAGACTTTACTTGAAAGTTCGTATAACGCCTACGTTAGTAAAATGGGTAGTGAGTTAATCTCTAATCCTAGAAGGTTTTGGCAATTTGTTAATTTAAAGAGGAAAAACGACGGTTTTCCAACATCCTTACATTTTGATGGTGTTGACTCTAAGGACTCATCAGTTATTTCCAATTATTTTGCAAAATTTTTTTCAAGTACTTATTCTAGTCAAGCCAATTTTAGTTTAGATCCCGAATATTTTCATTTCTTAGAATCCTTTTCAAAAACCACTTACTCTTCAATTATTATTAGCGAGTTAGAGGTTGCCAATGCAATTGGTGCGATTGGGGGTGATTGTGCGCCTGGTCCAGATGGTGTGCCGGCTCTGGTATTGAAGGAATGTGTTCAATCTTTGGCTTACCTCATTTCACTTCTTTTCAATCGATCACTGGAGTCAGCACATTTCCCTGATTTTTGGAAGTCCTCTTTCATTAAACCTTTTTATAAGAGTGGGGAGAAATCTGACGTCAGAAATTATAGACCCATTGCTAAGTTGTCTGCGTTGCCGAAACTGTTTGAAAAATTAGTTTTCGGGCATTTGTATTTTCATTGCAAACCGTTTCTCAGTGACTTCCAGCATGGCTTTCTGAAAAGTAAATCAACCACCACGAGCCTTATCGAGGTTGTTAGTGATTCGATTTGTAATATGGAATCTGGTCATCAAACTGATGTCATCTACACTGATTTTAGTAAGGCGTTTGATGTCCTATCTCACGACCTCATTTTGTTCAAGCTTGAATCCTTGGGGTTTCCAACGATTTTTGTGAAATGGATCTCGTCGTATTTGAGTAACAGAAAGTATTTTGTTCAATTTAGATCATCGGTCTCAGACTATTTTATTGCTCTATCTGGGGTCCCTCAGGGCAGCCATCTTGGTCCACTTTTATTCATAGTTTCAGTCAATGATGTTGTAAAAATTATCAATCACAGTGTAATTAATGCTTATGCTGATGACATGAAAATATACAAAAAGATTCTCAGCGCAAGTGATTGTATCCAACTTCAAATTGATCTTGACTGCTTTGCTGAATGGTGTACAAAGAATAATTTGATCCTTAATTCTAACAAATGTCAATTCATTTCCTATACTCGCAGGCTCCGCCCGTTCAGGTTTGATTATCGAATAGGTGACTCTGTTGTTTCTAAGGTTGAAGTTGTAAAGGATTTGGGTGTGTACTGTGATTCAAAGCTTAGTTTTCAGTTCCATGTTAATGCTACAGTTGCTAGGGGTAATTCCATGCTTGGCTTTATTAAGAGATATTCAAAAGAATTTAATGATCCAAGGGTGACTAGATCTCTCTTTACTAGCTTGGTGCGGCCTATTCTTGAATACTCAAGTCAAATATGGTCCCCTTACTATGGTGTTGACATTTTAAGAATTGAGTCCATTCAAAAGAAGTTTACTAGCTTTGCAGTCAGAGGTGTACCACTCTACTCAACATTTGATATGTCTTATGCAGAGCGTTTACAATTGTTGAATCTGCACTCGCTTGAGAGGCGAAGAGAGGTGGCTGGTGTCGTTTTCCTCCATCAATTGATTCTGGGAGCCATTTGTTCTGATGTCCTTGGTAAGATTAACCTTCGAGTTGTCGAAAGATCCCTAAGAAGAGTTGATCTTTTTTCCGTTGATTGGCATCGAACTAATTATGGTAGGGGGGAGCCGGTCTCCAGAATGATGGAAGCGGCGAATGATTGCGAGGATGTGTTCGATTTTAATCTTAGTAAAGACTGCCTTAAGAGGAAGCTTTATAAACGGAATAGATAATGATATTATTAATATTATTAATTAATTGATAAAAATATTAATGAGTTGCCAAAGATTGGCTGCAATGTCTGAAGGAGGGAATGTGTAATTTGCATTTCATTTATTTGTATTAATTTTTCTGCTGTTGTTATGTAATTGTGTGTAATTTTTATATATTTATATATCATTGTAAGTGATGAATATTTGAGCTTGAGTTAAGCTAACTAAATAAATAAATAAACAGTAAAACCCTTTTTATTTGCATGCATATAATGTGATATTTAAATTTAACTAAAATTTTTAAACGATATTTCCAACTCATATCTTGCCAAAATTATATTTTGACCCACAATTACTCATTTTACCAAAAAAAAAAAAAAAAAAATGTTAATTTATAGTTTGGTAAATATCTGTCAATACGTTTAAAATGAAAATGTTATTGCGAAAAAAAATGTATGTATATTTTTTTTTGGCTTCAGAATGATTTTTAATATTAATTTTTTTTTTCTCTGAATTTATGTATTTGAACACGGTAGTAAGAGTTTTACTGCTTTAATATCCTGTTTTTTTTTTTTTTTTTTTCAAGAATATAATATTTATGTCATCAAATGTAAATATTATTCTCTTTCCCATTCATTGATCCTGTTTTTGAGAATAAATTTTACGTTTATTTTATTTTTTCTATAGCATTGTAATGTCATTCTTTAACTACATATATAGTTTAATTGAAAAAGGTAAAAGAAAATTTACTCCATTGAAAATCCAGGAATAACTAACTTTTTGTTAAAAATTATTTTTTTTAACCATATGGGAAAACGAATTTATTACGACAAAATTTATTATTTTTTTTGGAATATTAAAAAGGAATTTTAACTTTTTAATTAATTATAAGAAATAAAATTATTTATCCCGTATTTAAAATCAATATGTATTTCATGCATAGCGGATGGTTGTAATCTTGGTTAACTTTTTTAAAAGAAGTTTCTCATTAAATTATCTTCACATTTAAGTATAAATTTAAAGATAATATTTATGTATCTTCTACACAGATATTTGGGGAATTTTATTTATTGATGATAAACGGATTGATTTGGGGTCACCTGTGTTAAATAAAAAAAAAAATTTGTTTTTTTTTCCATACACCAATATGTAAAAAAATCATATAAATTTGAAAAACTTATGTACAACACATTTTCTAAGTAACCGGAAGTTAATGTTATGGCATTATGACATAAACGGAAATCGAATTTACAATTTTTGCTTCTTCTTTATAAATATTGAAAAGAAAAATAAAGAAAGTTGAATTCCAAACTTTATTATTTTTATTTTATTATATTATGAACTTTTAAAGTAAAAATATGATATTAAAAATATTGAAACATATGATTAAAAATCCTTTTATAAGTTTTGTTTTTGGATGTCTAAAATTTTGGAGCAAGTATTCGTTTTAGCATAAGTTTAGATGATTTTCCGAATCTTTGAATTGATCTAAAAATCTTATTTTATAAACAATAACCAAACTTGTGACGATAAGAAATATCTCTCTATATGTTTGGATAATTTGACGATATAGAAAATGATTTTATTAACAGGATGTTTGGAGGAGGTCTTTTCTTAATCTTTAAGACTCCACTTGAAGATGATGATGAAGACAGTCTAATTATTTATTGTCAAAATGTTTATAAAGTATAATGAAATAAATTTTCTTCACTTTTTTAAACATAATTAACATAAATTTATGTATATCTATATAAATTGATAAATTATTAAATTTGAAGCCATAGATAAATAATAATTAATTTTTGTACATTTATTTTGTCATGTGTATTTTTGTTTAATCCTTTCCCCAACTTTTTTTTTAGCTTCCATAGAAATATCTTCAGAACATAGTCATAAACAGTGTATACTTCTTTAAAAAAAATTTACGATAGATACAATTCATGTATGTTACGCATTGCATACAGCCATGGTAGTGTTAAAAAAGCAGATTATTATCATTACAAAAAACAACAAGCTGTAAATTATATATCTATCTTATGAATCATGAAGCTGAAGAAAAGTATATATCTTAAATGAATTGTTTATTTAACCCCATTAATTATTCCCGTAATATAACACACATCATAATGAAATGAAATTGATATTCATAAGATATTCCCCTTTTTTTTGGAGGAATTCTTAAATTGAAAAACAAGCAAATCAATTTGCTTGGCATTAATTATATAAACCAACAGATTTAAAAAAAAAAAATAAAAATCTTAAAATAATAATGGAAATTGTTATCTGTTGAAAAACAAAATCCACTACTAATTTTTCTTTTATACATTCGGAAAATGTGTTGGCATTCACCTTTTTATTTTGTGTTATGCATATAGTACAAAAAGAATAAGGAATTGATTTTTATATTTATAAGTTAAGTATGTTTTATTTATTAAAAGAAAAGAAAAGAAATAAATTTAAAAATTAGAATATTCATTATTTGCACTTAAATAATTATAGGATTTACAAATAGAAAATGAAAATTTAAAACAATATCATTAAACATGAAAATAAAATATTTTTTCTGAAAATTTATGTACTAAAAAAGGCATAATGCACTATTATCGGTATCCGTAAGTAATTAATTTTCTTTTATATTTTCTTATGGAGGAGGTCTGATCTATTACCGCAAAACATCAATTCTTGAAGGATTTGATAACAAAAATTCCGCTTACAAAAGTAAATCAGTCAGAGTCTGAAGCTAATCAAGGGTTGCGGTTAGTTAATTATAAAATATATGTCTGAAAAGGTCTTTTAACCAAAAATTAATAAATAAATATCTTGAGTTTTTCTAACTTTTATTAAGGTTGAAAATCGTTTTTCAAGGTACCTTTTATTCAGACACATAAATTAGGTGAAAGTGAAACCATCCCATTACTATAGATTGCTAGGAATTTATTTCTTTTTATCTTCAGGTTATAACTCTGCGAATAACTCTAAGATTTAATAATTCCAGTATGAAGTTATTCTACATAATATGGTAACAAGTATGTACTTTCATTAAAAATAATGTATTTCATTAAAAACAAAGCTGGTAATTTTTATTAAAAAATCGCGATATTTTTGAAAAAATGAATATAAATAATAATCTGTTTATGATTTTAACAACATTTTATGAAAAATTTATTTTCATAATTTTTTTCAAAAATTTATTCAAAAAATAAATACAAACAAAAATTAAATTATGAATGGAGCAAAAAAAAAAGCATTCCTAAACTGAATAAAAACAAAAAAGTTCTTAATTATTTCGTCAACTTTAGGAATAAACATTTTGAAAATTGAAATTTCAAAAGTTTTTCCTTTGACTAATTATTTTTAAAAAAAAGTAATATATAAAACTATGTATGCATAATTATGTTTAAAGAAAACATTTTACTTAATTACAAACAAAAAAAGTTTACTTAAGCTTTCAGTCACCTTAAGACTGATAAAATTTAAAAATCCGAATATAATTTCATGTCAATTAGGTAGGCAAAGCCAAAAATATACTATTTTCATTTTGTAATGGCACAATATTTATAGTATTCGAACTGGAGTCAGATTTAATGCTGCATTTCATGATGCTTTTAGACGAACTCTTTTCTATTAATAAAGGTGGTATAAGTAATGTATGTATATGAACTGAACAAAATCAATTATAGTTCATAATTATAGTGATTTGAATTAATTATAATTATGTACAAAAATTTCAGAAAATATTATTGAAAATTTTCGAATAGGTAATAATAGTATTAACTACCTACTTACCAAGTTAATATCAATAAAAATTTTATGTCTATTAATAATATTATTATTACATTTAAAACTTATTAATAACATATAATATAATAATATTATTAACCATTGACAATTAAATCACAATATAAATTTCAAATAAAATTATTCGTGGTAATTAATTAAAAAAAAATTTAATTTATAAGATTTTGAATAAACGAAAAACTTCATTTTATATATATATACACACACACACAAATGTATGTTTGTTCTTTTATATATTTCCCATAAGGTGAATAAATTTCATTAACAATCTGATTGTGGAAACCATTGCTTTACTTTATTGCAGAGCGAGCAACCATACAGTGTGTTGTAAAGAAATATAAATAAACAAAGAATAAAAAGTCCCAGCTGTTATAGTGGAAATAGAAGGAAAAAAAAAATATCCGCTTTAATATGTTTTAAGAAAGAAAATATATACAGAAAAATTTATATATTGAGAAATCAAGTGATAAAATAATAATTATAAATCCCTCCCAACAAAAATAAATATTATTATCCATTCATTTTTGTAATTTTTTTTTATTATAGTTTTTAAGAGACCCTAATTTAGATATTTCTGTTCTTCAAAGATTCACTTGTGTGGATTTTTATCTCTTTGCTAATAGTAAGTGTTTTTCTTTTCATTTTTTATTTTTATTATTTTCGGGTGATGCATTCATTGTTTTAATTCTGTTTATTATGTTTAACCACCACTCAATGTTACCATTTGCCGGATGATTTTAATTTTAATGTATGTACAAGAATTGAAAATAAAATTTAATTCAAATTAGGTGTCAAGTTGTTAAAGGATTTTTTGATCACTGTATAGGAGTTTAGGAAAAATAAAAATGATGATAAAAACAGAAATGGCCTCAGGATCAAAATGTTTTTTTAACGAAATCATTTTTTGATTTTCATTTGAATGATTGTTATATATTGGCCTGAAGTTATATAAAATAAGCTAAAATTTTATATCAATTCGAAAGTTGAATTATTTAATGCTTAGTTTACGTTTAAAGAAAGATAGTGTGTTGAACAATATTTAAATATATATGTATGTGACTTTTTTTTTGAAATAATTTTATCAAGTTTATAATGATTTTCATCAACAATCCTTTTCTTGAATTTCCAAAGATTTTCATTATCAAATTAACATTTCCAAATAATAGCTTAATATCTAATGAAAACTTTTTTTTTAGAGAACATTTTTTAAAATAGGTCCGCTCAGTTGTTTTTTAAATCAGTACTATCAGAATCAAATACATATTTTTCAATTTAATTTTAGGAGTATACGTATTATTATTATTATTATTATTATTTTTTATTTTTTTGTGAAACCAGCAGTATTTATATTTTTCATGATTTTCATCCAATTATTTGTAATGTATGTAAATATATATTTGTTTTGTACGAACGATAAGGAAATGAAAATTTTAAACAAGGGTGTAAATAATGGAAATTTGATCTCATTATTATTACGATAACTATTAGATATTTATGTATGTTTTTTGGTTTTCTAAAAAAATTTCGGTAGCATAATATGAATAGATTTTAAAGTGCAACTGAATACTTTAATTGAAAATTTATGTTATTCAATTATATGCTTTGTTAATATATACATATCTTTTAGTATATTTTTATCAAAATAATAATAAAAAAAAAAAAAAAACTCACGTGGATGGAAATAATATAATGCGGAAAATGTAATAAAAATTGTAATAGAAATAAATTTCTTAAATCTAATTTAATGATGACATTTTCGTGTCAACAACAATAACAGATTTAAGACTTACCGAAAAGGGTATTTTTGAATTTTTTTATTTAAGGTTCTTTGTGTATCATAAATTGCCAGTTGTAGTGTTATGTAAATATTTAGTATTATACATGTATTTTTTAAATATTATAACATCCGCCAATTAAAAATTATTCATATGAAATACTAATAATTATAATATTAAAGCTTGCAGCTTACATATTGGTATTATACATAAGCTTTGTGTTATATTGAATAAAAATTTTCAAAACATTGTTGAATATATTATATAAATGTAGAAAAACATATCAATAAATTTCGCATATAAATTTGCCTAAGGAATTGAAACAATTGCCTTTGAGTGCTTACTGATCCTAATATTCTATACTGAATAAATAACAAGTCTTTTTTTATTCTTTTTATAGTTTTACATTTTTTTTTGTTACATATTACAATTTTAATTTAATAAGTGAAAAAATCATAACAATAAATTAGCTTTTATGTTTTTACCTATTTCATTTTTTTTTCCATCTGATTTTTTGTTTTATGTAAACAAAACATAACCCTAAGTTATGTTCGTTTACCTCTGTGCCAATAATTTTTTTTTTTTGTATTATTTTCATTACAAAAGTTTAGTTTATTTCTCTTTTGATTTTGCATAAGTTTTTTCCGCAAATTTTTTCCAATGAAAAAATAAAATAAAAATAAAAATTAGAAACAAAAAAAGAACAATATAAAAATAAAAATATAATTTGTTCAAAATAAAATCAAATAAAAAATGTTTTTTTTTTTTCACTTTTTTTGTAAACAAAGCTATAATTTATACGTCACTTCCTTTTCACAAATAAACAAATTGTATGTCGGTTTTTCCCAAAAAATAAAATGAAAAAAAAAAAATATATATAAAAAAAGAATAACAAAACACAAAACATAACAAAAAAAAAGAAAAAAGAAAACATGAAAATAAAATAATAAAACAAATAGTTATAAAATTTTATTATGAAGAACGGCTAGAAAAAGTTTTGTCATGAGAAAGAAGAGAAAATGAAAATTTTTATGTATAAAGGAAAAATTTTTAAGGAAATAATTCTATAATTTATTTAATATAATATATTTTTTGAATTGTAATACTTTAAAATTTAAATAAAAAAACTTAAATACGAATGATGACGTTTTTATCAATTTATAATTTTAGATTTAAATGGATTATCCACATTGGTTGTTATTACTAGACATTTAGATCAGAATTATACATAATTTTGAATGCAGGCTAAAGATAGGAATTCGCGTTCGATTTGTATTTTAATATAAGTTTTTTTTTTAATAATTAAAAGAATTTAATTATTACTTTAAATATAGAAAATTGATATTAAATTATTGATGAAAGAAAATTTTTAACTTTCTTTAACTTTAACTTTTCTATTTTTTTACCCACATTAATTCTTTTAAAATCGATTTTTCATAACCATCGAAATGTTCTTACATAAATAATATAAAGTACATAATAGATGATACATATATTATATTATTGGCTTTAAATTTACAATTATTCTGTTCTTAATTAAAATTATTTTAATTTGAAGTGATATTTAAATTACCTCATTTTAAGTCTTTAAATTAAGATATTATTTATAATATATACCTTAAACATTTTTTGAATTTTTTGTGAAACTTCTCTAACTCAATCCGCTACATTCAAAACTTGACTTCTAACTTAAATCAAATGACAAACTTAACTGTAGTTAGATTATTCTTATAAATCGTAGCTTATTTAAATAATTTCAGGACAATGCATGCTGAAGTTTAATGGAATGAAACTGAGGTGAAATAATGATTACTTGAAATACTATGTGCATTTATATGATGTGTACATTCTGTATTTCGCATCCTATTGAATTGAATAAAATTTTGATTAAGCGATACAGGGCGACACCGACAATTTATTTATATGCGTTGATATTTTTCTTTAAAGAATATTATAATGTTAAGTTTTTCTGAGAATTTTATCATTCAGCGTTTAATGGAAATTTTCATCTTATAATCTTTTTGGCTTTTTTAAAATGAGTCTGTTTTTTTTTTATTGTTATATATATATAATTGAAATTCCTTGAATTTTCCAGATAAGATATTTTCCATTTAAGTTTTTATTTAATTTTATCGCAGATACTTTGTTTTTATATATTTTAGGAAAAAATAAGCAAATAAAATTTTATCGCATCACAACTGTTGCATTTGATTTTTTTAAGGCAATTCCAAAAAATTGTAATTTAAAAAAATATATATTTTTTTTTTATTTGAATAAAATAATTTTAATTTGAAGATTTTGATAAAATTGATGTAAAATAGAGTTCGAAAAAAGATCATGAAGGAAGTTACATAAAATTTCAAGTCCAAAGAATTCTCAAATTTTGGTTATTTATATATATTACAGTTGCTAATCTATTGAAAGGTGAAACATATTATATTTTCAAATTAGTTTAATGATTATAAGATTTGTTTTTTTTTTTGCTCTGTAATAAGTTACATACAATAATTAAAATAATACTAAAAAAAAAATATATCAATCAAAATATTGACTATGGCGCCAAGTCTAAAGAATAAGAATCATTGTATCAATCTGGTTTTATCCAAACATTATAAAGTATTTTATATATCAATGTGCATTTAATCTTAAAAAAAAAACTTAAAATTTGTTATTCTTAATTGTATCTTAAGTAAGTATCAGACAAGAAACGCACAAATTCAGTTGTCAATGATACATGATGTAATTTTTTCTGCGTTTTTATTATTTCTACAAATTCTACACGAAGCCAAGAAAAAAAAAATTAAGATTAAAAATTTTTGACTTGAGGTGATTATAAATGTTCATACTTTGCAATGGAAACACATGATTTAAGGGCAATATGGTTTATTTTGGGATTTCCCTCATATTTGAAAATTGTTTTTAGTCTGTGCAAACTGTTTTGCTTTCACAAAAAAATTTTAAAAATGATAAATTTGTCAAGTATGTTGTATTCGTCAAAGATGTATTCAACTAAATCAATACCATGTGTTTGGAATGAATAATGAATGCACGTACATAATATATGTATATTGAATTAAATTATTCTTATTTAAATAGAGTTTAAACAAAAAAAAAAATCTACCGAAAAATTCTTAAATTTGTTTTTTGCCAGTCAACCCAAATTTTCGGAATATTTTTACTGTAAATCAATTTGACTCTTTTTTTTTTCGAAGTGTATCTTCCTTTTACCAGTTCAATTTAAATACAATCACCTAAACAGAAACTAAACAGAAATACCAACAAACATATACTAAGAGTCAAATACAGTAACAGTCAAATGTATGTTTAAAGTCAAATGTACCCAACCGTTAAAAGTCAGATTTGACCATGTAATCAGGTAGGAGTTTAATGAGTGAATTTAACAGCTTGAAGTGGGAGGAACGTCTCATAGCTTAAAAGCTTTGAGCACTTTTTTTTAATAGATTACTTCATAATTCGTTATTAAAAATTTCTTGCATTAATTTTATGATCAGAAGCTTATTTTTTTTTCAAAAGTTGAAAATTCTAATTAACTATTATCTTCTGTTTAAATAAACCCTTTCGATTTCATTCGTACAATATTTCTTTGTAAAAGTATTAGAAATAAAAATTTAATTTAGAAATTAGTTTAGCGAAAAAATAAAATTGTAATTATATGAAATCAAAAATATTTTTCTTAATAACATCAAGTACCCGTCCTCAACAATGTGCAGAGCTGTTTTCCTTTTATTCGTTTGACATGAGCCAATATGATGTTGTTTTTTTTTTTTAATTAAAATAATATTAATTTGATACAAATTCAATTGAGATTATTTTGAATATAGGAAATTTGCTTTTCTAACTCTATTTTTTAATTAGAATTAGAGAATGGCTACCATAAAATCCCAGATAATAGATTCGTTTCAATTAGTTGCAATTAAATTTCAAGGATTCAGCACCAGCGATGAAAATTAATATGACGGTACGATGAGAAACCGTGATAATTATAAAATATGAAAATTTGTATAAAACAACACTTCAATATTTTAGTCTCAATCCGTGAACAAAGGAATCAAATTGGTGTATTTATATAAAATTCCGAAACAGTGTATAGAGATAAATTGTTAGATACCTAAACTCTTAATTATCTTTGGTGCGGACCGCAATTATACAATTTATCAAATGCCGTTTTAAACAAAAAAATATTATTCATTAAATATATTTAATAGGCGCATTCATAATGTAAATGCACTTTGGATGAATCTGAAAATTCTAATTTTATGTTGTGAATATATTTTAATTGTGTCTGTACATATAAAATTAACCATTTACTACGCCAGATCTGTTAAAAATGTATAATCCTATCTGTTTAATTTCTAAATATTGTCCATATTTTTAGTTTATTTCAAATTAAAGAGATCTAATATGTTTGTATGTAGGTCAATTTAACTAATTAAGCAACAATTGAGATCAATTTAAATGATATACATATATCTGCATCTGCATAATATCATATTTCCTTGTCTTATTTCAATCAAAACATAATAAAGAATGAAAATAAAAGTTTATTTTATCCTATATTTTGTATTCGAAGTTCATTTCCAATGTATTTGTATATAGTTAAAAATGTTTTTTGGAAAAAGAATAATGGAATTTTTTGGGAATTAAAGTTCTAGTTTCAGAAAATATAAATTTTTATCTAAAAATTCGTAAAAGTTGGACCATTTTTTTAGCATCGCTTTAAGAATTTAAATTTTGTTTCCTTAGCTTTTTCGAAATTTTTTTCTTTATGGCATTGTGGATATATCGAAACATTATCACCATCATCATTATCATTTTTGGCTTGTTGATAAATAACTTATGATGGTAACTTAATTATAGAAAATTAAAACAAATAAATATCTACTAATTAATATAGACAACAAAAAAATTATTCGTTGTGTCATTGGCTGGTAGTTGGTTCGTAGTACCCTTTGTCCAATAAATATTTAAAATTTCATAATAACTACACATTAACTACACATTAACTACTGCATTAACGAGGATTATGGGTTAAATGAAATTACAAAAAAATCATTTCTTCGTTAAATTCCTATTTTTTAATAAAGTTATTTAATGAATAACAGGTTCTGATTGAGTAAAAAAAAAAACAAATAAAGCTTCTTCAAGAGATTCTGTTACTGACATTTAACATCTATTAGCAGCAACATAGAGCTGAAATAAATTTAAATACATGAATCGTGTTAATTATTATTTTTAAATAAAACAGAAGTTTTTTAAAATTTTTATTGCACGTAAAGCAGCTGTTATTTATTTTCCAAAAATTTATACTTGAATATGCATTTTCCATATTTAAGAATTTGTTATAAATTTAAGAAATTTTGTAGCCAGAATACAAGTTTTTTTTTGTCTTCTGAAAAAAAAAAAAAAAAACTGAAAAAACATATTTTTTTATAGACTTTCTAAATGTTTGATGCTATTTCTGATTGCTTCAAATGTCTTAAATAGCATTATTATTATTTTTTTTTAATTTGAAGAATTTCTTTCTGCAATAAATTTCGACAAAAAAGAAAATATTTTATTGTTTTCAATACAAAATTAATATTGTAAATCTTTTTTGATGAACAATCTGATATAACAGATTCAATTTTAATCTAAGACTGGCAGCATGAATCATTCAACATAGTTCTAATATAAGTTCACCGTCATGGCTTTAAAAAGTTCGCAAATCATTAAAAGATGTTAAAAATTTATCTACAGCCTTTTTATCTACAGGCTCATAAAATAAAGAGCCATTTTCGAATCTATTTCTAAAGTTTACAAAATAATAAAAAAAAAATTAGTTTTCAACAGATTTTTCTTCACGAACAAAACATACATTTAAAATTGGGAAAATAAAAAAAAATTCTCAAAAAAGAACAATAATAAATCAATGATGATTTTTTAATTTTATTTTTGGTGTTCAACTAAATTAACTCAAAAGCTAACGAATTTCAAGTACTTAAAGTGGATATAATAAATCTTTTAATTTTTCCCTTAAAAACCAGCATCCGATATTTAAGTGAAAAAATTTATTGATTTTTTTTTTCTTTAAATATATATATTTATTACTTTTGTTTTCTTGTTAAGTTTATAGTTTTAAAATCAGCTGAAAAATGAATCATTGGGAATTGAAATTGTAGTTTTAGTAATTTATAAAGATAATTTTAAAATTTATTTAGAGCAATCGCGTATGAAATTACGTACTTATATACAAACTGTGAGAGTTAGTAAGTAGGAAATTTCTAGATACTTATATATAAGAGCACTTTGGAGTATTATACGTAATGTGTTTATTCATAACGCACGTCTATGTGAAAGAAAATAAAATTTGATTAATTATAAAAAATAAACATAAATAAACTTTTCAACCTTTTTAAATAGTGTTGCTAGCTAGTAACTTAAATTAGTAAATTTAGAAATAATTAAAAGTTTGTATTTTGAAATTTCATTGAGTATGAAAACCTAATCTACACTAGGCATGTCTGATAGAAGGCCTCTGTATACTGGCTGATTTTGTAAAAACTGACGGACACAAAAAATTAATTTATCATTAGAACTGAATAAAACTGATAGTTAAAATTTTAAGCCTCTTTTTTATCAAAAGCTGCTCTGCTTCAAATGATTAAACAAAATTATTTTATTACCGAAAACAATAATAAAAAAATGTTATCCAAAATAATTTCTAATAATTTTAAATAAAAGATTTTCGTATTCTAAAAAAAAAAACAAAAATCTCTTAATTCACAATTACCATAAATTTTTTAAAATACTCTTGTTAAAATTATGAAAAAAAAAAAAAAATTATTTGAAAGAATTTGTATAAAAAGAACCATATTACCACATTACCACACATTAGGTAATTTTTACATTTTCGGAATACAATGTTATTTATAATATTTCGAATTCTTAGAAATATATTCAAATACTTAAACAAAACATCCAAATCCAGTGTAAACAAAGAATGATATCCTAATCCTAATCGGATAAATACAAAAATTTAACATTTTATGTTATCATTTATAAAAGTTTGTGCGATTCAATGTTAAAACACGTAAGAATGATATATGTTAAAAATTATATATGTATAAATTAAAAACATATAAATTCTCCTTTCATTATTTTCTTTTCTGTATAATTGCATTCAAAAATTCACCGTCTGCGTTGAAATTTCGAAAAACATAATAATGTATTGTATATGTATATATTTATTATTGCCTCGTAATTCTGGTGTGACAAAATATGATCTCATAAAACTATTAGAATGATATTTTATAGCTCAGTTAATTCAAGCATTAAACAAGACAAAGAAAAAAAAAAAAAGAAAAAGAGAATGATACCCACAATTTTCTAAGAATAACTTCCAAACATTAAACATAATTTTCCTAAAAAAAAACAAAAAAAAAAACATAATACTCATACGCGCACATTATAAAATGAAAACATGAAAATCTTTAAATAAAATTAATGTTTATTTTATTTTTTTTTTTTTTCTTTACAAAAATGAATATATACATATATTTTTGTTATATTTTTCGTTGACAAAAAGAATCAAATATTGTGTTGATAATGTTCTAATTTTTTTATGTCATAGTTCAAAAAATGTTTAGGAAATTGACTTGAAGAAAAATTAAATGAGATATAGAAAAGTTTGTCTGCTGGCGATTGTATTAAAGAAAAATATTTCTCTGACGTAAAATAAAGTCTTGCTAATTTCTGGCGCTAAAAAACTTCAGTTCAACTTGTAAGTTTTGTACGACTGAAATTTCAATATGAATTGTATTAGAAATCTGCAAATTTGAAATTTACCAAGGATAATATCTCTAGAATTCCAGATATAAGTTTTTGTAATTTTGGATAAATTTATGATTTCCGCCTAGTCTCACATTGTAAGATTTTATGAAGATTTTCTTTATAAAACATGATCAATAAATTCTTTAAACTTTATCTTACACTGATAACAAATGTAAAAAAAATGTGATGCTAAATATTTCTAATATCATTCTCTTCAAATAAAAAATTTATTTTTCTGTAATTTTCAAATAAAAAATAAAGTAATTCATTGAAAATTATCACACGGAAAAACTCATGGGGTTTTTCACTTAAAAAGAAATTTTAAGCGCGTCAGATTGTAAAAAAGCCTCATGTAAGATCAAAACAAAACGGCACAAGAATTATTATTCAATATCTTTTTTATGTTAATATTATGATCATAAAGTTGTTTTTTTTTTTTTTTTGTTAAATTAGGGGATTACAATAAGAAGAAATTTTCATAAAATTAAGAAAATCAAACTATAGATAGAATATATTTTATTTATATACAATACATATGTACATATATTTATGTAGTATAATTATCTGTTGTGACAATTTTCTTTTTTTTTTGTTATAGATATACCTACCTATGATGTAAAATTATTATAATAAGATATATATAATAATTTCTCAATTTCATCTGATACTAGACTTTTATACTTGAAAATTGTTTCGGAATAGCTAAAATCTGAATGTTTTCTATAAATATTTGAATATTTTTGTTCATTTCATAATTAGGTACAAACTGTTTCAAGAAATTGTAACAGAAGTTAAATAAAAAATCAGAGATAAATAGCGATCACGGATGTCTTGCCAAAACGGGAGAAAGAATCATGTTATGTGATAGAACGAGATTCGAAGATTCGTTTTCAGTTCCCACCTCGAGAATGTGGAATGCTCTCCCATCAAAATTGTTCCCGACAGCTGGCGGACGTTTGATTTACGACTTGCATCGCTTTAAGAAGAGTGTAAATGATTACCTCCAAACTGTCCCACTTTTTAATCCCGTCTAAACTTCCTGTCCCCATACCAAATCCATACTCCTTTAAGTATAAAAGGTATCCCACCTAGTGATTTGGTAACTTTAATAAAAAAAGAAAACAAATATATAATTCATATAAAATGAAAACCATAATATCAAGTTAAATATAAAATTATTAAGCGACATAAAAGTGGGAATTGAGTTCGTTCGCTCAGACAAAAATTTGAGGGTATTGGTCAAGGTTTTCTGGCGTTAAAATTGAGAAAATTCAGAGGTGACTCTTAAAAGACGTTTTTGATGTCGAATTCAACATTGATAATTGAATTCAGGATTTATTCTGATTTTCCAATCGCAACTGATGGTCCCATTTATTGAAGGAAAATGTTTTGCCGATTTTCTTAAAATTTCTCTTTCAATTAATATTAAAATACCGTTATTTGTCTTGGGGTTATAGAATTCATTATATTTAGTCCCTAGAAATAATATTGACCATAATAAAAATTCATGCAAATATGGAAAATCATTCTCAGTTTTTTTTCGCAGACATTATTTATTTTTTTTGTTTTAATAAAAATATTCATTGAGCCGAATAATGAAATTTTTTAGCTGGTTTTCTGTTTATATATGCTATATTATTATAGTTATGATCTTTACGTAATAATTGTGTTTTTCGGTCAATGTAGTATAGTATGTATCCAGATCCATACATACAATATTGAAAAATATAATGTTTTATTTAAAAATACAATAATCTTTAGTATTAACTTTGGTTGAGCAAAACTCTTCGGACTTAGAAATAAATTTAACAATGAATTTTTTTTTTTTTTCATAAGACTTCGAGAATTTATTTTAGATTTATTTTTTTTTAGAAAAAATATGTATAGGTGAAGAGTAAAAATAATAAAAATAAAAATCTTATGAGGTTTATAGATATGTATATTTTTTTTAATCATTAAGAAGGGCACCAAGGATAATGATTAATTTTTTCATCAAAAGATTATTATTATAAAAAAATTTTTTTTATCAAATTTTAAATTCCCTATTAGTGAAAAGTGAACTATAAAAATAAATTTACTGCATACACGTATGTGCTATATGTAAACCTTATATACTTACAAATAATATAAACAAAAAAATCAAACTTTCAATCTTCTGTAATATATAAACTGAAAATTCGATATAAAAAATAAAAATTTAATATAAAAATTTATTTCTCAATGCAAAAAAATATGCATCTAATATAGAATTATATATAGGTATGTATATAAAAAATAAAAGAAAACATTTTCCGAACACAAATGTTAGTCTTCTTACTGAATGAAATTTATTCTCATATAGCTTAGCCAAACAAAGTTAAACTCTAGATATCCTTGACAACCTAGTTTTCAATTCATCATCCTTCAATGGAAAGCAAAAATATTATATCATGGATTTATTTTTTAAATGAAATTGATAAAAATCAATATTTTGAGTTCTAAATAACTATATAATATTGACATTTTGAGTTCAATATTTAAAAGATTTTGACATTCTTAATTATTCACTACTATCCGAAATACCCGGCTTAGCACGGTAGTACATTTTTCGCACGGTAGCTAACATGTTACTGCAACATTTTTCTCAGAATGTTGCAGGAAAATGTTGCAGGAAAATGTTGCTGTAACATTTTGCTGCAACATTTTTCTGCAACATTTTCCTGCAACATGTTACAAGAAAATGTTGCAGCAAAATGTTGTAGCAACATGTTTCAGAAAAACGTTGCAGCAACATGTTGCAGAAAAAAGTTGTAGCAACATGTTGCAGAAAAATGTTGCAGGAAAATGTTGCAGGAAAATGTTGCATGAAAAAGTTGCAGCAAAATGTTGCAGAAAAATGTTGCAGCAACATGTTGCAGCAACATGTTGCAGAGAAATGTTGCAGCAAAATGTTGCAGAAAAATGTTGCAGGAAAATGTTGCAGGAAAATGTTGCACGAAAATGTTGCAGCAAAATGTTGCTGAAAAATGTTGCAGCAACATGTGGCAGCAAAATGTTGCAGAGAAATGTTGCAGCAAAATGTTGCAGAAAAATGTTGCAGGAAAATGTTGCAGGAAAACGTTGCACGAAAATGTTGCAGCAAAATGTTGCAGAAAACCAACATGTTGCAATAACATGTTGCAGGAAAATGTTGCAGCAACATGTTGCAGAAAAATGTTGCAGCTACATGTTGCAGAAAAATGTTGCAGAAAATGTTGCAGGAAAATGTTGCATGAAAATGTTGCAGCAAAATATTGAGAAAAATGTTGCAGCAACATATTGCAGTAAAATGTTGCAGAGAAATGTTGTAGCAAAATGTTGCAGAAAAATGTTGCAGGAAAATGTTGCAGGAAAATGTTACACGAAAATGTTGCAGAAAACCAACATGTTGCAGCAACATGTTGCAGGAAAATGTTGCAGCAACATTTTGCAGAAAAATGTTGCAGCAACATGTTGCAGAAAAATGTTGCAGGAAAATGTTGCAGGAAAATGTTGCATGAAAATGTTGCAGCAAAATGTTGCAGAAAAGTGTTGCAGCAACATGTTGCAGCAAAATGTTGCAGCAACATGTGGGGTGGTCGCAGGGTCAACAAGTGTCAACAAGTGTCAACAAATGTTTGTTGCGAAATTTGTGTGTAATCAATTGCTCTTTTAACGTACCAAATTTTGTTGAAATCGGATTTTGTTGAAATCGGTTCGCTGGGTAGGAGGTCAACAAATTTTTTGTTACTCTTTTTACGTATCAAATTTTAACGAACTTTTGAAGTCCGCCCTCACGGGAGGTCGCTGGGTAGGAGACCAATCAAATTTTAAAATAGCCTATAACGACCCTCCACCCGAGACAAAGACTTGATGTAAGTTTGAAAACGATCGGTTGAGCGGTTTAGGAGACTATTCGGAACATACAAAGAGACAAAGAGACAACTTCGCTTTTATATATTAGATATATTTTAATGTTGAATATTTTTTACAATTCATTGCATAATAAATGCGGTAACATTTTGATTGAAGATTAAAATATAATTCATCTTTATTTTGTACTCGTATTATATAAAAAACAAATAGCAATTAAACACCCTAAAAGTTTGGTCATAGAATTTATCGAATAAATAAATTCTTATTATGGTATTATTAATGTTGGAGCATTGAATTAAGAATTGCCATACTTAATTGATGTTTTCATTATATCATATCAGCTCAATTTCGTAGTTTTTAGAAGTTTATCCAAAAATTAGTGATTAAGTCTTGAATTACAAAATTTTCCTTTACAATATTAGCCAGGTTTAAATTATTTGAATTTGACTACTGAAAAGTGTTTGACTACTGAAAAGGTTTTAAGTTTTTTCTACGAAAAAATATTGAGAAATAATTTATAAAATATTTTGAGGAAAAACTTACTAAGTTCTTCCACCCTCTAAAAAAATACCTGAACTAAAATACGATAAAAAAATAACATAAAATAAAGAAAAAAAAAATGTTATTGAGATGAAAATTCACTACAAAGATTGCATTGAACGATGGAAAAAAATTTCTTAACCATCGTGACGCCAAGATTAAATTCCTTGTTTTTCTCTTCATGATATTTTTCAGACAATTTTTTTTGTACATTTTTGTTTCAGTCTAGTAATCCCTTGGTAATTTTTTTTCCCATGAATCTATGGTTTGTTTTTTCGTGGTTCAAAAAACTAGTCAACAAGAATTTTATACTATACCAGAGAAAGAAAATTCATTTTCTTAAATTCATAATAGTTGTTTTTTTTCTTTTATATACATATTTATTTGAAAATCAGAGGAAAAAAAAATATAAAAATTGAATTGCAATGTTAGACAGGTATATAAATACAAGTAAATTGAAGTATAGTGCACCAGTTGGTAATGGAGTTTACTCAAGAAAAGTAAATAACAAATAATAGGAAATGGCACCCTGAAAAAATAACATCAAATTTTTAAAAAAATATTATATGTATGTAGTTGAATTTTACAATACTATACTATGTAGTGCTTACTATACAGTTACATAGCGCTTACGAATTTATATATAAATAATATGAAATTTAAATTTTTAGAGTCAACGAAACTGATTTTTGACTTAACGTACAAAAAATAAAAGATTTTAGATTTCTCGTTATTTTAACGTGAAAATGGTTAAGAAGATACCACAGTAAAGTAATTTTTGGAGGAATGTTCCGGAAACCTATTACAGCTAATTTTATCTGAAAGTAAAAAATCTACTTTCAAAAATATAAAAAAAAACAAAAAAAAATGAACAGGAAAGGTATCGTAAAAAAATATTATGATAGGTAGGAAACGTAATGAAAAAGAAACAAAAAAATAATTTTGTGAAGTAATGAAATTTTTCAGATATCAAAAAAAAAATAAATTCAATTTTCTTAGTTATTTGATAATATTTTTAGGCATGTGAATATTTTTTTATAATCTTATTTTAAAAATAATAGTTTAAAAGTTTAAAATACTGAATTCTTTCTGTTAACTTTTCACTTTTTCAGGAAATAAATAAACTTTCACTAATTTTCAGACTCAATGATTTGAAAATTAAGTACCTATCTGTTTCCAACTTGTTTCTTTGATACAATGCTTTGAAAAAGTAATGGAAGTATAAGCTCTATTTTTTGTAAGTAAAGAAAATTAATTGATAATCAACAATTATTTTAGGTATCTTGTGAATAGTTTACCGCGACGGCTTCAAATTTCTGTTATAATTTTTTTTTTATCGAACCACCCAAAATAAAATCACAGTACACAGTTATTCAAAAAAAATTTAAATGAGTCAATTAATTTCTGGAGCCTCCAATATCTCCAAATCTCTGTTCGGAATGAGTTGGAGAAAATTTGATATAAGAAAAAAAGATGCATTATCCAAATTTTCGAAAATCTGTCAATTAATTTTTTTTTAATTATTACACAATTATTACAAAATTTTACTCCCCTTAGATAGAGAATTTAAAAATAGAACAAACTATAGTGTAATTGGTGTGTGGTTGTAATCAATATACATATATGTATGAAAATAAAATGTGAACTTTTATTTTTGCAGTTCTATATAATAGGTCCTATACTATTATGTGGTATAGAATATTTTTTTTTGTTATTATCATCACTTAGTCATCTTTTGTATTAGGTGAAAATAGGTTTTTCCCTTCAATTACACATAAACAGAAAAAATAACAATATATATAGATTGGAAGGCAGAAGTCATTGTAAAAGGTAAGAATTATCTAATGTGAAAATGTGTGAAACAAAGTCTGGGTGAAGACAACCAAAGAATCACCAGGTTTAAGTGTTAAAAATGTTATTGTGTTTTTTTTTTTTTTTGTCCTTTTTTGTTGACAAAGTCAAAAGACGATAGATAAAATTACTGCAATAAAAAGGAAATAAAATAATTGAAATAAATTGGTTAAAGAGGATTTTTATTCATTGCATTATAAAGGTAACTTTTAAAAAATAGTAAATTTAAGAAAATAATTTTTATTGAAATAAAAAAATAAATTTACATTTCTT
Source organism: Hybos culiciformis (assembly GCA_964007475.1). Taxonomy (NCBI): domain Eukaryota; kingdom Metazoa; phylum Arthropoda; class Insecta; order Diptera; family Hybotidae; genus Hybos; species Hybos culiciformis. Next base: position 150,533,641 of record OZ023273.1, on the reverse strand, counting down.
GATGATGATTTTTGTTTTCACTGAAAAACATTTTCCTTTTGTTTTCATTGAATTAATGAAAAAAAAAAAACTTTTTTAATTGATGAGATTTTTATTTGAACTTCAAAAAAGATGGGTTCATTATATTTTATTTTTGCAAGAATAATTCTAATAAAAACCTTTAAATAAAACACAGTTTGGCGGTAAAATTCAGAACTTCATTATTTAAAATTATATGTATAATTGGAATTACATCTTCGTCAAATACTGTCAATTTAAACTATGAAAAGTTTGGAGAACTAGCACTTAATTTTGACAAGGCAAATAATTGTTTTCAATCAATGTATAAATTTGACTTAATCCAGACATGTAATAACTTAAAAAATTGTATGTGTCAGCTATTGAGGTTAAAAATGTTGGCTTTGGATAATATTTTCAAATCTTTAATGCTTCAAAATGCTCATTAAAATTAATTTTTAATTTTATCAATGTAAAATATTTTATATACATAAATATATTATTATTAAGAATTGAAACTTTAATCTTTATCCGAATTAACGTGTTCAATTAACAAATTACAAATAACATTGGTTGTTTTAGTTTTGCAAAGGACTTTAATTTTTGGTTTAAAATTAATGTCTTTAATTCAAATAACAATATTTCGATACAATAATATAAAAATTAATATTTTAAACGTTTCAGGATAAATCTCAGACTCAATTTCCGCAATTTTTATATTTATTTTATTTTTTTTTGATTTGAAGAAGCTATATTAGATTATAACAAACATCATATTTATAACTTTTTGTCACATTTGAATAAAATTATAAATTAAATAAAATATGTATATTAAGAATCCAAGATCATAATGTATAAAATTAAAATTAAATAAATATTAACCAATGAAGACCAATAAATTAAATTTATTACATTAAACAATATACAAAATTTCTGTATGTATGCACACACAATGTAGAATGTATACGATACATGTTCTGTCTGTACGATTACAGTATAGTATTTAGAAACTATTTTAATTGAATTTATTTGTTTGCAATGTTATTATGTATTTGCATATCTTCAGAATTTGCAGAAATTAGCTTTTATGAATTAAGTAGATATGAGTATGTGTCAATCTAAGACAAATGTTAATTTGAAGGATATTTTAATAAATATTTTTAAGTATATATTAGATCTTCAATTCAATATTCAGGGCACAAAGTTATGATTATGTTGGAGGTTCAATAAAGGATAAAAACTATGATTTTTGCATTTGGGATTAAGTGTTAATAATAAGTTAAACTTTACTGCAACCCAAAATTCTATAAATATACCAATTTAAACCTACGTGTAAATACATCGAATTTCCATTTAAATTACTGAATTTTTTTAAAAATGAACCCTGGTTATGCTCTGGTCCAAAATAAACATCCCAAAAAACATTTGCATAATTCATTTTCTGAAATTTGAATTGAAAGTTTGGAAAGAGCTACAAAAAGTCGATATAAAAAGTGGGTATAAAAATTGATAGCTAATTCATATTTCAGTGAGTGGTACATTTGGATTGTTTTCCTTTTTGCTTCAAGACGACGATTTCAACAATTCCTTCAACCTGGTTGAAAAATATCAAATTATTTTTATATTTTTTAGGAGTAACTAGATACAAGTTGATAGGACTAGCTTAATAGTGTGAAGTAATGTTGGAATACTTTTGAATGGATTTTATATATCTGTAGCGAAACATTCAACATGTTGGAAGACCAGTTGCTTTAAACAATTTTATAGAGTTTTTTTTTATTTTATTATTTAATATATATTTAAATTTATTTTAATGAATTATTATAGATATATTATAATTTTCATTGTCAAGTTTATGCTTATGCCGTGCACTACTTAGTATATTGTAGACAAAAACAAAACAGGATCAACCTCATATTAGCATCGAGAATTAAAAATAACCTAAAGATCTAATTTATTTTGTCATTTGAAAAAGGAAAAACTTCTTTTTTTTTTTTGAACATAATTTGTAGTTTTTATTATGATAATGAAGCCTTTAAGCGCCGCGCCACTTTCTCTTGTTTTTTTTTTTTTTCATAAATAAAAAGAAAAACATTTTTATTTAAATCGCCTTTGGGCCATAATTTTATTAAGTGACACATGCAGAGTAAATTTTTTTTTTTTTTACATAAGGCAATATTTGTATATAATATATATTTTTTTTTAATAATTTTTATAGTCATAATGTGCCATATTTTTCTAATGCTGAAAAAATAAAAAAAAAAAGTAAAAAATTAAATCAAGGGTGATTTCATTTTTTTTTTTAAGATTTTTAATGGGACATTGTATACAATGATTTTTTGTGTATATAATTTATTTTTTTTTAACTGAAACCTCATTATAATTGCATTTTTTTTTTTAATAATTTAACAGGAAAACACAATATACAATAATAAAAAAAAAATTTGTATATATATATATATATATATATATATAAATAAATAAAAGAAGAAATCCCTCGAAAATAAATTGGAAGCATTAGATTACGTAATGTTAACAAAATTGTGGTAGTCAGGGAATATGATGGGGAGTACTTAATTTATTTCTATTTTTGGTGAAATACTGATTTTATTAAGATGAAAAAATTTTTCATCACCGTTATAAGATTTTTTTATATATTTTTTTTATTTTTTTATATTAAGGGTGAATTTTAAATTACAGGGTTGTAAATCTTGCTAAATATAGATCTTATTTATGTTTTGTTGTGCGTTACAGAAAAATATTATATTCTAAATTTCGTGGTGTTAAAGTCAATTGTATACGAATTTATGAATTTTTATGCCTTTAACAATAAGATTTTGGCAAAAATTATTAATTTTTTTGCTTTTAATATAATAAGTTCAGAATATAAGTTTAGTCATAAACTGATGACGGTACAAAGGACAGGAATATTCTCTTCGAAAGCTTGAGTTCAAAAGTCTAATTTTTTACAATTTTGAAAAACGCACGAAATACCAGTGAGAACTAATAACAAATCAAGTACATATAAAAGAAAAACTATAATCAACAGAATTGAACTGATACATAATACAACAATTTTTCTTCAGTTGCGATTGAATTTTAATCTTTACCTATTCCTTTAATTTTTCGTTGTATATTTTACCTGTGCAAAAAGGAACCTACTTAAAACAAAATTAAAAAATATCACACAAAAAACATTGTGAACACGCAGTGTGTAGTTGTATCAAACATTTTGGGTATTTTTTTTTTCATTTTTGTTATCAAAGTTAGGTGAATAAATAATTCAAAATAAAGGGATTCCTCATTTTAATATTTAAAAACTATAAAAAGAAGGAAGTTGTTAATGTGTTAATTTAAAAAAAAAAAAGGACATTTTTGGGTTAAGTTCATAAATTGTTAGTTAATTTTTAATTGGATTCTTGTATTACATTAAGATTTTATGTTCAGAGTCTGCAATTGTTATTGTCAAATATATATGTGCATACCTAAATTTTATCCACCTGAATTCGGATCCAAAATGATGAAGATAATTTCAAAAAAAAAAATTTAAAAATAAACCCTTAAATTTTGATGTGACATTAAATTAAGGTTTATTTCAGGTAAGGTGAAAAAATTATCGGCCTTCATTGATATTCTACTAACTAAATAATAAATTTCAAATTAAGTAAAATTAAAAAAATTACTTGTAGTTGGAAAAAATCTTTTAACGAACAAATAAAGGAAGTAAAAAAAAAACTCAATATAGTATCTGCGAAGTGTAAACAATATTGCGAAAATGAAATAAAAACAAAAATATGTACTTTTTATTTTGCAGGAAATATACTTCGAGGTGATATTCACATAAAAGTTTCAAAATGAAAATGAAATGGAGTTTATATAGAACTGATTCCCTGAAGGCATAAAAAATTAAAAAATCAACCCTTTTAATCGATGTTAATCTAAAATGAATAACTGCGTTCTTGCGTTCGTTGGTACATTTTTAAAAATAAATTATTCTGCCATTGTACCTTTTTAAAAAACGATTACTGATTTTTTTTTTCTTCTAAATGCAACGCAATATGGGCTGTTTAAGACCATTTATGTCAAAATGTGTTTTAAAAGTAAGATTCATTCTTCATGTTTCTATTTTTTATTTTTTTAATATTTCAGATTCTTTAACATATTTTTATAGTTGTGTTTCCAGTGAAATCCGTGCGATAATAAAGTACATAATAATTAATTATAATCTGAGAAGGCATTAAAAAAAAAATTAATATGACAAGGCTAGATGATTTTGACATCATTTCTTGAGTATATTATTTCGGAAAATAATCGTCATCATAGTTATTAATAACAAGATTATTTCGTTAATCAAGCAATTCTAATTTTATTTTATTCGACTTTTCAATGGTTTTATTTAAATTTCTTAAATTTTATTTATGTTGAGATTACAATATTTTGCATTAGCATAATATTTATGACCGAAATATTTTTGTCTAATTTTATTTTCATTCTAAATTCAAATTTCAATTAAATTATATTAAGCTTATTTTCAACAATATTTCCGGTGTTTTTATAATAATTATTCACACTATGCTACTTCATTACATATTTTGCTTACTTTAATTTTTTTTTCTGGCATAATTGAACCTATAAAATTCTTTTAATTCAATCTAGGAAAAAAGTAAAATACTTTTGGTATAGAAAAAAAAATAAATATTTGGAACGAGATGACATTAAATATAGGTACTACTACAATATTAACAGCATCGTTAAAGAAAATTGTACAAAAAAAAAATTATAAATAAAATAAAAAAGGATTTTAGATCAAATAATATTTTTTTTTTATTTTTTTTTTTAAATTATTGGAGTTGATGAGATATCCTGCCGTGAATATTTTGAATAGAAATTAAATCTAAAATAAGCAGAGATTTTACATTTTCTTTTTAAAGGATAATTATTAATGCTGTTAGCGATAAAAAGGAAATATATATATATAAAAATATGATTTAATTATTATGGGGTTAAAAATATTTTGTTTCGATATAGACAATGAAAAATTTGCTTGCATAATTCACAAAAAAAAATATGTCAAAATAGACTACATTTACTTGGGATTATATTTTTTTTAAAGTTATTATCTGGGATACTTTAAGTTGAAAAAGTTTTAAATTTAATTTTTTACTTTAAAAACCAGTAAAAAGCATAAAAAAAGAGAACCATTTTGCTAATGGTGACATATTATGGAATAAAAGTTTTCAAAGTTCGAGTTTTTGGTTTTTTTTTTTTCAAAGTTTTTAGCATATAATGTTGTTATTGCAGAAATCTTTTTATTGTTATTTGCCTTTTCAAAGATCATGTCAATGAAATTGAGCACACAATACCAAACTAATGTAATAAATAATAATAAACTACTGCAAGAGTTGGCAAGTTAAAAAGGAAAATTAAATCATAAATTTATTTTAGTACAGGCCTTTATTTTGAGTTTTCGTTTTTTGGCCCGTTTTTCCATTAAATATAGAAACAACGGACTATAGTGCTTACAGTAAATACCAGTGCGTCTGTTCGCCTACCCCACACTAAAATGCTTATAACTAGACTGCGGATTTATATGCAATTGCATATTCGTACAGGAATAACCTAGAAGAAAAAGAGAAACAGCTACGTACGTTTGGTGTAAAAACAAATTATTTTAAACGTATTTATATCTGCATATTCGCATATACTGCATATTTTTGCATATTTGCATATTTTGCATATCAACGTATATTTTATTATCGTCCATGAAACAGGAATATGTCCTATCACGAAGTTTTGCCACTTTTGAGGTAATGATGCATTATTATGTACTTTTTGATGACGCGTCGATCAGTCGTACTCTGAAAAATTAGAAAAAATCCATTACATGCTTTTTTAGCACAATTAAAAAATGTACTATCAATTTGACACACATTTTTGTAAGGGAAAAACTACTATGTACCTCCAATTACTTCTGAACAAAGTTTCCGCATGCGCGCCAAAATTACATTTGGTTTTTTTAGGATATATTCTGATCAAAGTGTCCGCTTGCTCTCCAAAATTACATTTGGTTTTTTAGGATATATTCCTGTTTCATGGACGATATCTTGTTTTCTATCTTGTGAAGTTAAGAAATTAAGTAGTATTGTTTCATTAGTAGTAATAAGCATAGTACTTCCTACCGAATTTTAAAACACACTATCAAAAATAATGCGCGAAATCGACGATAAAAAAGGGGTTCGCTGAAAAAAATATACTAAAATTTGCATTGATTTGTTTTTTAAATTTTGAAGTCTGGCTTTGAAATTTTGTTGTTGTTGCTTGTAGTAGTCAATATTTCGTCGAAAAGGTAACAATTTTTGATGTGTTCTGGCGATATTTCTTATTAAATTTGTGAAAAATTTTGTGAAAATGTTAAATGTAACTTAGAAAAATTTGTAGTTCTTTTGTGGTGAAAGTGAATTATTTGGTAAGTTTTTTCAGTTACCAAAAAATTAATCAAAAAATTTACAAAATTGTTTTTTAATGTTTTTGAATCGGTCTTATTTGTTTGAATAGAAACTAAAACGTTTTTGGAAACGGTATTACTTTAAAGGAATTGTTGAATTGATGCTGCTACAATTTGAATCGATTTGAATTATAATTGAATATTTTTATCAATTGAATAACTAATTTTAGTGTGAAATAATAATTTTTTTTTCAATAATTGTTTTTTTCTCTTATGAAATTTTCTGCATATTTTGCATGTGTTTGCATATATTTGCATATTTTGTGCATATTTGCTGCATAAATTTTGCATAAAAAAGGCATATTTCGATATTTTAACGAAAATCTCTTTTACTATTTACTAGAAGACGATATTGAAAGTATATTCCTTTTTTAACCTGAAAACAAAAAATTGCATATAAATCCGCAGTCTACTTATAACTATCATAATATGGATCGATTTGAATCGTAATTTGTAACAATAAAAAAATTTGAGTAATCTCGTTCGCTTTTATTCAGTGTAAATTACGAGAGATTCTTCAAGCCTCGTAATACTCGTAATGTGAAAAAATATGAAGATTAAAAAAAACATTGACTAATAGAAAAATGATTGAAATGAAAAAAAAAACTCCTTCGTATACGGCTGTTGGATGTAGTACAGATTAGACAAACAAAAATAAAGAAATTGTAATAATTACCAATAATATACTAATATACAAATAAGTTTTTTTATTGATATTTTATTCGATTAATTTAATTCATATTATTTTCATATTGTCAAAATTCTATTTGTAATTAAAGTTTTATAATTTTTCATATACTAAAAAAAAACATGTATATAAACAAAAATAATTACTTTAAGTTCAAAAAACTTCTGGAAGAAAAATTTAATAAATTTTATTAACTATTTTCATTATTATAACGACGATGTCTTTGATAAAGTCTTCAAAAAAAAAAAACTTTTTATTATATTATATATATTTATTATATTATGTGATTAGAATCCTTAATTTAAATATCGATCGAATTTGTAAATGGATAAACAAATAAGTATTAGATAATTTGTTTTCTTTAAACAAATATTGAGTATTTTAAGTGCGGTATATATTATATTTTATATAATTATAATTATGTATTTGTACAGTGCGGAAAATTCAATTAGTACAAAAATGATATTAGCATAGAAATATATCTATATTTTTTAAGCCCAAAATTTGACCAATTTTATTAAGATTTCACATTTTCTGTATAAAATACAGACTTTCATACAAAACTGAGAACATTATTCAGTTTAAATAAAGGAATAAATAAAATTAAATCATTTACAGGTTAGTTCTTTAATAATGCAGCACATTTTTTAACTGAGAAACAGCCAAGAAATATAAAAACATTTGATTTAGCCCACTTTTTGAATCAAATGAATTGTACCTTATTAATATCCTAAAAGTTTAAATGTGTTAGTTTCCATTACAACTCTCGTTTTATGCGAAATCAAAAAAATATCAAAAATTTGTGTACTTGAAATTAATTGTGAAAAATTGCGAAGTAAAAGGCAAAAAAAAATATTTTTTTGTAAAAGCATTTGATATGAAAATCCATTGACAATTAAAAGTTACATCAATATTGTACATTTTGTCTATTTTGAAACAACAATATTATTTATTTGTATATTTTCTTCATAAAAAATTTAATTCAATTCTACTTTTCAATATACAGTTTATTTATATGTATTTCCCAATCTTGTTTATTTAGTTAGATAGTTTTATTGAAAAAAAAAATATTTTACAAAAAGAAACTAAATGCACAATGTAAAAAATTTCTCATTAAATTTTCATTTCAATGATTGTTTTGTATTATAATTTTAAAGGAAAAGTATTAAGTAAACTTTTCTCTTTTTTTGATCAAAATTTCAAGAATTAAAAATAATATAATAATGATATAATAATAATGAGGAATTTATATTAATAAATTTACTCAAAAAGAGTTAATTTTAAATCAATAAATTAATTTTGTAAATAATTTTTTTTTGGTTATATTTATGCAGGCCTCACTTTGTAATTATCGACTGAAAATAAATAATATGTTTCTATACTAAGAGAAGATATCATTTTTTGTGCTGCGATGATCATCACATTTTGTACGTATTATCATAAGAAAAGAAAATTTAATCATATATTGTCCAATCTTTCGCGAACCTAACTCAAAATTAGTATAGATTTGATATATTTTTATTTACAATTTGTACAAACGTAAAACCAATTCAATTTCATTAAAATTTATTTGTTTTGTTTAAGTATTTAAAATTAAAAAAATAAAATCCAATTCGCTGTGATTTTATTTTTATCATTAAGTTTCATCACATATATATCTGTAGTAATGCATTTGAAGTAATGCAGTATGACAATTTGCAATAAATTTTCAATATGATTTTATTCTAATCTTATTTTGCATAAATTACAAAAGAATTTAATTATCTTAATGGTTGTGGAGTCGATCCCTGGTATTTTTTGCTATATTTATTTTCACTTCAATTAAATAATAGATTTAGACATCCAAAAGTCGACCGTCATTGTGCAGTTGTATTGCAATTATCCTAGGAGTCGTGGGTTTGATTCTAATCTTGGAATGGAGTTTGTCAATTTGTGAATTTTTCGATTTGCCCACTTGAATTATGTTTGTGTTGTTTAAAGTGAATAAAATACTTTGAGCGCGGTTATTATCGAAAGAGAAGAAACGATGCTCAAAATTGCACGATCTGCTCACTTTCATACGGGATGACATACTATGATTTCGGTTGTGAAAGCTAGTAGCTCTCAACTGGCCAAGGGCTTTAATAATTTTTATATGAAATTGGGATGTGGACTCTATGAAATTGGGATGTTTTTCCAAATAGTCGATTGTTCAAATTATGGTAAAAATCAGGAATTCTTACTATAAAAAGTCAACATGAAAAAAACTTTCTAAAAACATCACAACATTTTTTTCACGTCCATATGATAAAATAATAATAAATTAGATTCAATTACCTTTAGTATCATTATATTTTTCATTTATATATATATATATATATATATTTTTTTTTTTGTATTCTCTATTTTCTGTAGTTATATTCTCGAAAGACTGATATTTTTTAATGTGCAAGAAAACTTAAAACATGTAGGTACTATAAGGGTTAACACACATTTATATTGTATACATATATTTAACATACCTATATTATAATTTTGTAAGTTAACAAAAAAGTTATTAAGTATAGACAAGTAATTTTTTTGTTTTTTTCAAGAATAACTAACTTGCAGTCAATTTTCTAAAAACAAAAAAGAAGAACAATTTTTTTTATATATATAAATTCTTCCAAATGAAATCTGGTTAAATTTTCATGTATTATTTTGCTAGTTGTATGTGAGGTTGTAACCAATTTAAAATTTAATATAAAGGTTGCAGGTAATAGGTTTTAAAGTATGTTGTATTTTAAATTATGCCTTGAAATTTTCTCTGATATATTTTTGTAATACGAATTTTTTTTGTCATTTACAGAGAAACTTTTGTTTTAGGAAAAATATGGAAAAAATAAATTTAATAACTTATTTAGATTTTGAAGCTTGAATTTACCTACCCGCTATCGAGTCGACCAATGAGAAGAAAAAAAAATTTCAATGTTTTTTAAAACAAAACTCTCAGATTGAACAATTTTTGGCAGAAATCTTCAATGTATGGTAAAATTGTGGATAATATACCACTTTATTGTATGAAAGAAAATCTTTCGGGGATAAATTCCACCAACTTATTGTTAAATTTATAATAATTTTAAAAAGCTGGAGCTTAAGGGGCAATTGCTTTCTAAACCCTTCTTCCTGAAGCCGTAATATATGTCTGTACGGTTTTTTTGCTCTAACTCGAGATTTTCGTACTTGCTTCATACTCAGAGACTTTTTGTCTCTCCGTTGATATATTTAATGAATTAACATACAAGATTGAATCGATAATTGCTAAAAACTATTTTTTTTAGGACGTATTTTCAACTTTCTAAATATTTTGGAATTCTTGTGTAAAATTTCAAGAGAATTTGTATTTTGTGGTTTGGGTTTATGTTCTCCACAAAAGGCTATCAACACTTCATAAAGACCAATTTTATTTACAAAAAAAAAAAAGGAATAAAAAGAAAGAAATCTTTTGCAAAAATATCATACTTTCTAAAAAAAGCAAAAAAAAAAAAATTATTTTATATTGGTAAAATAAATTTGAGAATAATATAAATGTTGTAAAGAAAGGACCAAAGCTTCTTGCATGCAAGGAGAAAATTATGTTATCAACTACTGTATCTTATGACTTTTATTTAGTTTATATTTTTTTTTCTTTTATGTACCTTTGAAAGCAAAAAAGGACAATCTTCACACTTAACAAAATTTCTATATATTTAAAAAAAATTAAATTAAATTTATAAAGTTAGAATATTGAAATTTAAGAGAATTTCCATTAAAAGGCTTTCATTTACAGGGTTCAGTTTGATTTTGTTAATTTTATTGAAAATATGTGCACAAATTCTCAATATTATAATATTCGCAAATAAGTTTTATCATTTTATATATTAGTTAGTTAAAAGGAATATTTAATAAGTTTTCAATATTTTTTGAATGAATATTTAAAATAAGTTTCTTTTTATTTTTCTTACAGACTGAAATTTAAATTTATTATTAACAATTTTATTGAACTGATAAAATTGATATTCAATTTTATTCATATTTTATTAAAAAAGTTAATAAAAAATTTGGAAATTTCAACGCCAAATTTTTATATTTTTTAATTTAGAGAACGTTGGACTTTACAAAATTTTCTTGGAATAAATAAAGAAAGATAAAGATATAAGGGATATTATAAGAAAATATATATAATATTTTAATGATTTTGAAGGTTGTTTGGATGTTTAGTCAAACTACTTAATAACTTTGAGAATTTTGAAGTTTCATAGGACCAAATTCATATTGAGCAGTTTTAAAGCAGAACCTAAAGGTCATCGTTTTATTTATTTGAATAATTTTATGTGGTTTTGAAGACACGTAAACTTCATTATTTAAGTAAAAAATATGAATTTTCGTTAGATTATTATTCATTGTTCGCTAAATTATTTGTAAAACTTTTTATTATAATCATTATAAAAAAAAAAAAATTTCCTTGAATATTTTTAAAAATTGATCGAATTTGAATTTCAAATTAATAAAATGCTATTGGCATTAAAATTATAAATCAAACTATTATGTTTATGAAAAAATATATTAATTGTTCTTTACATCTTTCCATAAAATAGGTTTAATTTACATACAAAATAATAATAATCCCACCTTTTTGTTTTTTTTTTTAAAGTTAATTTACCAGCCCTTAGAGCTAATTGGGGAGAAGAAAACACATATCCAATTTGTCTTTTTCATAGAAAATTATATAATACTTTTTACATAAATACAAACAACGATATAGTAATAAATATTTCTTTGAGTTTTTTGATCCAACAACATAAAAAAAATAATTTTTTTTAGAAAAATTTAATGTTGTACGTGCAAAATGAAGTTCTTGAGAGAATTAAACTTAAATTTTTATACAATATTATTAAATAGTTTAGAATTTTATTATTGAATACACAAATTTGCATACGGACACTGTGTATACTATATACTGTATTAAAATTGTTTACATCAAAAACATGTACACAACTTAAGGTACATTATATTGTACACAATTATTCACAAAAACATTTAAGAAATCTATATTTGTCCATAGAACTGGTATTCCAAGATATAAAGTGGGTCAGTAGTGTTGTTATAGGTTTAGTTTTATCTTATCTTTATAGTAATTTTAAGAGTTGATATATATAATTGCTGGAGTTACTATTTAAGTTTTTAATTTTCAAATTTATAACGAATTAAATTTATGAAGGCAAGGGAATATTTACATTTTCCAATATATTATTCATAATGTCTTTAATTTTATTTCGATATATACAATTGAAACTCTGTTTATTTTATGTGAACGTTTCGTTTTACTTCAAAACTTCATCAGGACTATAATAGATACAGAGATAGATTATTGTAATTTTGTAATACTATTTTAATTAAAATTTTTTTAAATAAACTTGACCTAAAAAATATTAGTACAATTTAAATTTCATGCCTTATTATCGTTGAAAAGGAATTACATTAAGTTTTAAAAAGAAAAATTTCAATAAACCCGCAGCACCAGTACTTTATTTTGGATTTTCTAAACAATTCTTTTGTAACAAGTTTATATTGTTAACCTCTTTTTGACTTTATTTCATTCATATGAACATTATCAAAAAATAAATTCAACTTTTTTAAAATTTATTTAATTTTTATTATTTATATACATAGCACAGTACATATTTAAAAAAAAAATGACTTACAAACTAGTTTATGCATTTCATTTTCCTAAAGAAACATTTATTATATTTTAAGAATTTTTTTGTTATTGTGATCTCATCCAACATTCATTTCTAGATATTATACTTGCTTTAGTGTATAATATCTATATCTACTAAAGTATTCTAAACTAAAGTGTTACATATCTATTTTATATGAAATTTATATATTTTTAAAATTTAATATTTTTATAAAAAAAAAAAATACCTTAAATTTATTATAGAAATGCATAACTAATAAATTTTCAAAGATAATCATAATAATAATTTAGTTATCACTATGAAAAACTATAACCCTTATTATTATATTGTTTTCTATAAAATAATAACTACAATTTTTGCTTGTTGTGGACATTTTTCACCAATATTACATACATGAGAAAGCATAAGAATATATATAGTAGTTACACTTACATAAATATCTTTAGTCTAAAATTACATTATTTTCTTGGTTGTTATATAAATGTTATGAAGCTATTACCAAACATATATATATTTTATATTTTTTGTTTTTATCAGATTTTCATGTTATTAAAAGTATTAGAAATCATTGACATAGTCATTATGAGACATCCTTTATGAAAATAAATTCAAATTAGTGCTTAGAAAATTATTATCAATGTGCCAATTATCGCATAAACTTTCATTATAATTTTTCGAGTAAAGTTGACTTTTAGTTTGACATTGAATGAATATCATCATAATAGACAATTTGAATTTCTAATCAGGTCTTTCGATTACCTATATAGTAAATTTTAATAAATTTAGCTTCCCAATTGACTTTTGAGGATTTTAAATGTTTTTTGTGCATGTCTAGTAATGATTTTAACTCGATTGAGTGCTCTTGAAACCTTAAAAGTCCAACTACAAACAGAATGTGTATAAAAAATAAAGTGTTGATAACTTTAGTTAAATTTAGCTTTATTTATTCAGCTGTCAATATTTTTTGTTTCTATTTCGATGATACGAAGAACATATTTATTTGTGTTGGTCTTTGGTTAACAGATAAATATTACAAAAAAATATTTATGAACTCATTAGGTCGGAATTATAAAAATTGTTCTTTATAAATCTCGAAGTTCCACTTTAGCTGATGGATCTCCTCAAACTTAAAGTACCTACATTTTCAAGCATTTTTCATTTTTATTGGTCAGAAGAAAAACAGTCAATTGTAAAATTTTATTTAATACCTATTTATTTATTTTTTTTATTAAAACGAATTATTTTTCAATCAACGAAAAGAATAAAAACAAAATAAATCTATATATAAATAGTTGTTGTTTTCAATATAGTTTTCTGCTCAAAAAAAAAAAAAAAGAGTTAAGCTGATGGTAAGCACATAAATCAATTTTCTTTTTCATTAAAAATGCATTTTCCATACGAAAACAAAAAAAAAAAAACAATAGTGTTTACCAAATGAATAAGAAAACGTTTTCCTGATGCACACAGAAAATAAATAAATAAACGAATTTGTGTTTTCCCTACAGTTATAAGTGTATATATACATTGTATGTACATCAAACAAAAACAATAACAAAAAAAAAAGAAAACTTTTTTAAGAAAGTTTATAGTTTACCCAAAAAATAAAATAAAATACAAAAAAAAAAAGATGGTTACTTAATTGAATCGTTAATGAGAACAAGAAAACTTTATTGAATTTGCTCGTTGCCAAACCGTCTATATATATTTTTCTTCTTTTTTTTTTTTTGTGAACATAAAATACCAAACTTGGTATTGTTTTCACATTTTCCTATACTTGTTTTCCAAAAACAAAATAAAAATGAACCAAAAAAGTTTTTTTTGCAAATAATAAAAACAAAAATATTTGGTTCTTGGTTATAAGAAAAAAATTACTTTGTTATTCTGTTCGGTTGGTTAGATGCGTGGCAAACAAAAATTGCTTCATATGTTAAGCTTTTTTCTTAAAGTAAATAAGTTACGACGAGAGCTAAACAAAAAAAAAAAATAAAATAAAATAAACAAACAAAAAAAAAAAAAAGGATTTGTAAACTTAGTAAAGTTTGCCAAAACACAAAAACTAAAATAGAATAAAGAAAACAAAAAAAAAAAGTTGAATGAATGAATGCAAAAAAAAAAAACAAAAAAACTAAGAACTTAACATTCTTCTCAAAAACTTAACAATTTTGTAATTGTGATTTATTTTTATTTTTATTTTTTTTGCATTTTTCAATGCAATTAGATAATTATATAGATACTACCCCGTACTCGAAATTTTCGAGTAAATAGTTGAAACCCGTCAAAAAATTGACAACGCACCGATTTGCTCTAGTTTTGGAACTTATTCACACATACAGGGCCCAGGCCCAGGCCTATAAAAAATATGAGGCCTCTTGTTTGTGTAAAAAGACAAATTTACATATTTATTTTATTATTTTTAATTTATTTAAAAAATATGAAATTAATAATTACAAATAAGCTTTTCGAGCTTTAGTGTTAGCAAAATCTTTTATAATAAATGAAAATTCAATATTTCGTGCAATGTCTGAATTTATATGTAAAATTGATAGCCCATTCAACCTTTCTTGGCTTATTGCATTTCTGTTAAATTTTTTAACGCTTTTCAACACACTGAAACTGCGTTCCGTGAAGCAACGGATTCGGGTCGACTTAAAAAATTTTGTCAAAGCTGTTGATATATTGGGAAACAATCGAACTAGGTTTTTTTTTTCTAAAATGTTTATCATCAACTTCGCTGGAGATGGTTTTATATCAAAGTTTACTTCTAAAATATTTTTTAAAAATATCATTTCATCATATATTTCATTTGAAATTTCCTGTGGACATTTTAAGTGCATATTTTAGGCTCTCGATTTTATTTCATCATCTGATGGAGTTTGTAAAGTCCAAAGCAATCCAAAAGTATGGAAAATTTTGGTTAAAATAAATTTATTGTTGAACTGAAAATAATATTTCAACTTAATTTTTCCGCACCTTTTGTGACCAAATCAGGAAATCAATGGAGGGCCTTTCACAACTCAGAGCCTGAGCCAAATGGCTCTCATGGCTCACCCTCTGTTATGGCCTGCACACATACATATATATAATGTATTATTAATTCTTTCGTTAACACAAATGCATTCACATTATTTAACATTTAAAAATGTTAGGTATATTTTTTAAGCGCATTCTTTGAAGTGCAATATTTGATTCTTGTTCTAAAAAGAACACATTTTATGCTCAGTGATTTAAAATTTGAATTTGTATCCGATATGGGGTTAACTTTTTATAATAACAATCTTTATCCTACACTAGAATGTAAATTGTGTTGTCTCAAATTAAAAAAAAATTTTATTGCTCAACATTTTATTCTCTTTGCAATTTTCTGTTTGTGTACACAAAAACTTAAAAGTTTTATAAAACATTTTAGAACAAAACTTTTATGTAAAAAATAACGAGTTAAAAATAAAAAAAAACAAATCAATGCATATAAATGCCGTGCATTTTATTTTCTAACATAAAAAAGTTTTAAGTTTTTACCAGAAAAAAAAAATAAAAAAAATACATGTTTTAAAATTTAATGAAATTAAATTGGATTTAAATATTCAAGCTTTGGTTTATAAATATTTATGTTACCAGTGTAAATTCTGTTTTTAGGTCTCATAATTTGATATTGTTGCATGACGTTTTTTTTTTTTTTATTTCAAATTATGTCCACAAATCCAATGTATAATTATGTTATTAGCATAAAATTTTTGTGCAATAAAAAATTAAATAAATTTTTCTTTTTAAATAATGCATTTAAAAAATGTGATACGTTATAATTATAGATAATGAGCAAATAAGGTCACAAATATTTATATTTTGTTATTATTTTAATAAAATTATGGTTCAATATGAAGGTGTGCGTAGTGAGTCTTGTGTATAAAGTGATAGTGGCGCCATAGTGGAACAAGAAATCAAGCTTTGATGAAACAATAATTATTTTAGAGTTATACTTTGTGTATACAGACTAGCACTAGAGGATTGTTTTCGGATAACGAGTTGTTTTGGGATTATTGCACTATTTCAGCTTCCGAAGTAGCTAATCTAGGAATTTTTACTTTATTTAGTTCTTTTGATTAGTTTATATTGACTAAAAGTGCTTTATTGTTCGTAGAGTATGCTGTGCAAAACATAACATCGTTGTTTATCCAAAATAAATATTAGTTTTTCAAATTTCAAAATAAATATAAAAGCAAAAATAAATTATTGGATTTGTGTTTTATTCATTATTGATTTAAATATTATTATCATTTATGAAAAATTTTCTAACAAAGCAATATGTATATAAAAGTAACGAAAAAAAATCAACTACAAAATAATCGGTGGAGGCTCTTCAGCCAGACAATTCTTGGTAATTGATGTCACAATTATTGAGCATTTAGTACACTACACGCAAGCACAAATTAAACATTAAATGGTAGCATTTTCTCTTTTCCAAAATTCGAGGAAAAAAAATTCCGTTGAAATTTTGGAAGTTTGGTCTAATCTAAAAAAAATTGGTTTTACATAATTTTGAAGAACACAAATTCTTATTTTTGTAGCACAAATAGGCACAAATTAAGCACTAAATAATAGCGTCTTTATTGTTTTGGAAATACGAATCCGGCCAGAGATACTCCTTTGATCCATGTTCGAAATTCGAAAATCAAAGTTTCTCAAAAACTTAGCGAGTACAAATTCTAGTTTTTGTGGCCCTGGTCACAAATTAAGCACTAAATGCTCAATAATTGTGACATCACTTACCAAGAATAATAACCCTATAATAGTCTGAGCTGTGTTCTATGATAATTATCGGATTAGCCACTCATCGATATTATATAGTTTTGGGAACTTGACCTTTGTCAAAAAACTTTACTTAGACTCATATAAGAGATAAGTGAAAATCAGACTAACTGACTGAAGAATTAATATAATACAATGTATTTGTATGTGTATGGTGTATGTAAGCTATCTAATAGTCGTTAAATTTTCATTTTACCATCAACCTTTTAAAAAGAAAATTTCCAGCAACAAAAACATAAAGACTGTGATAATTTCGTTTAAAAATTTTTACCAGAATTCTTTATTTTATATAGAAACATTTTAAATTTAAACAATCCCAAGCTTGTAATTTTCAAAGAGTACAGAGTCACTATAAATATTTAGTATTTTATTTTTTTTGGTATGAAGTAAATTTTACTTAGTATATAGTTATTTATTTTCATTTAATTCTTTTTTTTTTTTTATTGTAGCAAAAGATATAAAAGATCATTAAATTATTTATTAAATTAAATTTAGAAAAAAAAAAAAAAAAAATTGTGCATTTCAAAATGAAAATATCATGCATTTTAGAGTTTTTCGAGAACGTATAAAATTTTATTTTAAAAATTATTTCCAGAGACATTATGTTTTTCTTGTTTCAAAAAATAAAATACAAAAAAAATAAAATATTTTTTTTTTTTATTCTCTCTCTCTAAAAATTTATTCATGAATTCAATTCACTGCAGACCAAAATCTCTAAAACTTTAAATCATATCGAAAAACCAAAAAAAAAAAAAAAAAAGTAAGCAAAAGTCTTGCCATATTATTTATATTAAATATTATCCCTTATTATATCATGTGTATCTTATTCAGGATTTATTTTAATGAAATTCAGGACACATTTTATATGTAAAGTTTGCAGCGTATGTTCTTTTTCTTTTGATTTTATTATCCTGTTTTGGAAAAATTATAATTTTTTTTATTTTTTTTTTTTGTATTTTAACTTTCGAAGAAAAAAAAAATAGGTTCTACGTTTATTTATAAATATTATTTTTTTTTGTTTTTATGTATATATAATATAGTATAGTTTGACATGTTTTCTTCTTATATATTTGAAAACTATTGTCAAGTTATATAGAATACGTGGTCGGTACATAAGACCAATTGGGTTTATTTTTTTTATTTTTTATATATATAGAATGTAGATTATATAAATTTTCTTATGATAACCTAGAAGTTTTCAAAATTTAACATATTTATTATACAAATAATGTCTGAATTAATTTTGACAAATGAATTTTTGTCTAGTTATGTATAATATGTACATATGTGTATGTTTTTTGTTTATTTTAAATCAATGTTATGAATATAGACAAAATAAAATTGTTAAAATTAATTAGAATGATTAGATACATAAAACTAATTCTCATAGACTATCGGTAAATATTCAATAAAAATTTAGAAATATATAATTATTTTATTGAATTGAATTGGGAGCAATTTTTCTTTCATTTTCTTCAATTCTATATGATGATTCTTGAAAAGTGAATTTGCAATTTAGTTTTCTTTGTTTTTTTTTTTTTATTGTGACTTTAATAATTTTGTCTATTATGCAACTAACTGTACTATATAACATAATTTAATTCCTTTTGAATAGAAACATTTAAAATACATAATTTTTTTAAAATACATACTAATAAATTCTATTAAGTTTTTTTCAAATCAGTTTTTATTTTTGAAGTTTTTGGTTTAAACAAAAAAATTCATATGCATGTCTGCATTTAACAAATCCAAATGTTCGAAGGGCAACAATGTTTCCTTCATGTTTTTCCATAATTCTATGAAAATTAATTCGATGGTAAATTATTTATTTAAAATAAAACATTCATTTTAATATTAAAGTTATTAATGTAGGTCAAAATTTTTTATTTTTTTTTTTCAAACATATTTTCTAAAATTGAAAATAACTTCTTAAACAAAATAATTCATTTTCAAACAAATATCACTTCAATTAATGTGGGAATCGAAGCTAACAATAATACCAGTCTATAACGCATGTTATGATGATTGTGTAACTTGTGTGTATATTCAATATATACGTATAAAATGTGCAATATTTAATGTTACCAGGTTACCAAACATCTGGTTACTGTATGGTATATATAGGATTGTTATTAAAACATTTTCCACATTGAATTCCCACACACAATGAAAATGAAGTCATGTAATTTTATACGTATGTATATTTTTGATTATCATCAAAGATATAACAAAAAAAAAAATAAATAAAAAATAAAATTGATGCACAAACTATCACATATTGTGTTTAGAAAATTTTACAGAATGTTTTCTTTCATTCTTTAGAAAAACCAAATTTTTGCTTTTGGCTGGGTTGAATCGGACAAAGGATATTGTATTTTTATTTTATATGTATATATTTTTTTATTTTTATTTTTTTTGAAATCATATGATAAAAGTTTTGATATTTTCCGTAATTTTATATGAAAAATGTTTATGTTTATTGGTTTTATTGGTCTTGTTTCTTGTATTATGATTTTATATTGGGAAATTTTGAACTAGGTAGATTAAACGAAATTGGAAAGGAAAAATAAATAAATATATACATATGGTTATGCATTTGAGGTACATATAATATATATTTCTGGCATTATCTATACATATGTATGTAATAAATATGAAACAATAATAATATCACAATTTTTTTCTTCCTTTCTACATAATATTTGATATTAGTCTTAAAGAATAATACTTAAAAATTTTAAAGCAAAATATGTAGCTTTCAAACAATAATACCATCTAAAATATTGTGTAGTTCCACAGAGTTTTATTTTTCAATGTACACATAACTATAAATATTTTCCAATGAAAACAGATTAAAAAAACTAAGATTTGATTTAGGTAATAAATTATATGGCTGAGTATAGTTAAAAAATCAATGGAAAAAAATATTTACATTAAAAATCAATGATTAAATATTAAATATCTTATTTACGGAATATGATTCTTACTTAAAGTAGAATTAGGTAATCCATTGCAATGCAATATTGAGAATTTTGATTTTCATATATTTTTCGTATTTCTCTTAGTATTTTTCATATAAAACCAGCATTTCAGCAACTATTTATGACGGTGAAAATGATTAGTAGACTACATATGGGAGAAAACTTAATCCTTCATCTCTAATCGACTAACGAATATTTCAGAAATCTAAAATATAATGATATCAATATCTACTATTCTGTCTGTCTGTCTGTTTGTCTTCAATATTTCTAACTGTTTTGAAACACAACAGAACTTCTGCAAATTTTACGAGAGAAGCTTTCGGGTAAAATAGAAGTCAAGCTTGATTTGCAGCCAAATCGGATATTTTTTTCTAAAGTTACGAATAAATCAAATTTTGTTTAATCAAAATTAGGAGTAATTTCTTTCTATATACTAAGACGAGACGACTCCTCTTAGGATTTTCAAATCTATATGGTTTGTGTATTCGGTTTAATTTTTTTTTTGTCTTGACCCTAATTGGTAAAAAATAATACAGAATTGGATAATTTTGTTTTAAATAAGTGAGATTTTCAGCCCCTGACTGTCATGGCGATTATAACTAGTAAAATCATATTTGAATATGCAAAATAATGTCAAATTTTTAATAAATTATGGGTATTATGGCACGACAATAATTTTAAAGTAAATCTAAACAAAGATAATTAGATAATCCGCTATATGGTATGCAATTATAAAAGAAAACATTGATGCGTACAAATAGAAAATTTCACCGCCTTTTCTTTTTTTTTTTTTTCCTAATGTTTAGCAAAACATTTATTATACACGATTATGATCATATTAAGTATATTTATTTTTATTTAAGTTTTTCTTGCCATGTTTTGATATGCTTAAATAATCTTTTATCAAAGAAACGCAAAAAAAGGAAAAAATAAAAAAAAAACAAATGTTTTTATGTCAATGTAACAATTTTTGTCTTTCTACTTTCTATATGTTCTTTGATGCTTATAAAGCATACTCAATATTGAATTAACATGGACAACATTATGTTTTTCTTTTTTGTTTTTTTTTTTGATTTATGACATTTTCTATTATTAGGAAGATTATTATGTTATGAAGTGGAAAATTTTATGCGGGAGAAAATTTTTGAAAAGAATCCTAATTTGATTGTTTAAGCATAAGGATTTCAATATGATTTAAAGTTTTTTTTTTTGCCTATAAATATATGAATTATATGAGATGAAGAAGTTTAGAATTAGTGTTATAAAATTTTTAAAATTTCGAATAATAGCAAAAAATATAGAACGATTGTTAAATAGTTGGAATGTGATACTTTAGTAGTGTATTTTGCAAGAAAAATTAGGCTTAAAAAAAACTAATAATGTTTAAAATTCATCAAGAGAAATATGTACAAACAACCTAAGATATATTTTTTCAATATACCCTTTTGCAAAAAAAAAATTCGATACCCCTTTATCATTGCGTAATAATTCTTACAGAAATGACAATAAAATAAACCAAAATATATATGTATGTATACACATAATATAACAAATATATTATACATAGTATTTATTCTTTTTTCGGTCCCTTCGGGGACTTGCCTTTGTTATTTAAAGGATTTGGAAAATGGATAACATAAAAAATTATTCCCTAATATTCTTCATTTGAATATTTAAAGCATTTTTATTATTTTATTTACAATTTTCCCGCAATCAGTGCCACTATGGCAAAAAATTTTAAAATATTTTCATACCGCCAAGGGTACATAAAAAGCCAATAATGATAAGAAAAAAAATAATTTTTTCTTGTTTTCCTTATGCAAGTTACAAAAAGATACACTATGTAATATAGAAAAGATAGAAGAAATTTTCAAGAAATTTTTCATATAATGATAAAATTATTAAAATTTAAATTGCAATTCATAATCCCACATTTATGAGTTCCCCATTTATTCATTAAAAAGTAGTAAAATTTATCATAATAAAAATAAATGAATGGTATATACACAGTATATATTATATATATAAAAAGAAACTAAATTTTACATTTTTTGTAGTATCAATTTTTCATTATATACAATTTTAATAAGTTAATTCATAATAATGATCTATATCAAAATACTTTAATTAAAGTATCAATATTTATCTATAATAAAATCTATTTAAAGAAGAAAATAATAAATTTTTCGGTGAATAGTGGAAAATGTAAAACTCGTCAGGCTTTTTCAAAAAACTGATAATAAGGAAATTAATGCGTGATATTTAGATGTGGGTTGGAAGTTTAAAAGTCAAAATTGAAACTAAGTAAGTTTGAGACATATTACAAACTATTGTCCAAAAAGTATTTAAAACGAAATGTCAGATATCTTTTATTATGATATTTTTAGCATAATAAATTTTATATAAAGGAAAGTATAAAGATGTATGTAGAAGGAAATATATTGTTCAATATCGAACTAACCTCTCTCTGATCGTTAACTTATAAATAAAGCTAAAATATTTATAAATTTCAAATTTATTTCTTCAAAACTATAATTTTGTAGTTACACAATTCTAGCACATCGACTAAATTTTTCTTGTTTTGAATATCATAGACTCATAGTCTATCATAGACTCATGCATATTTTTTTTCAAAATTATTGTCAAAACCACTTTTATTTAAATTTTTAATAAAAGTTGTGGTTATAGTCTAAGTTCAGATCCATTATATGTTTTTATTTACAATTCTTTAAATCGTGAATAAACCTCCTCTTTGTAAATCTCATATTCTTCAAAAATGTATACATTATGTACCTCTACCTTTTTTTTTTAAATATATATATCTTTTCTTTTTTTGTAAATTGTCTCAAATATATTTTTATTTAAGTAGTTAACAAAATAAAATATTACTAGCCTTCGGGATGAATATATTAGAATAAAAAAAAAAAATTTAAATTTACTGGCTCTCCATGCAATACAAAAGAATTTTTCATTTATTTTAATACCTCAGAGATGTTGAATGTATATGTTTGTATTTGGAACAATTTCAAAGAAATGATTTTTACAAAATTATGAGACAGAAATGAAAAGAAGTTGCAAAAAAAAAAAAACACAAATTTTATAGATTTACTAAAAGAAAAATTTATTCACATTTCTTCTTTGAATAAAAATAGTAAATAAATAAATAATATAAGAACACTGCATATATTATATATATAGGAGGAATGACTGAAAAATTAATTTTAAATATGGGACAAGGATAAGAATAGGTTAATTCAAGTGAAAGAAAAACTACATTGACGTATTCGAGAACTATAATTATTTATAATCTATCACTATAGATTTAGCGACATTAAAAATTTCCGTTAAAGACAGACAATTTTTGTTTGTTGACATTATACATAACATTGTTATATTCTCTTTGAAACTTCAAAAACAAAACCTTTGAATGAGCTTCTAATTCATGAAAATGTCTTGAGGATTGTTATGTGCAAAGCATGTCATTTTCACTTATATCGTGAGTGCATTCAGCTGCTGCAGTTTTCCTTTACTTTCTGAAATTAATTTCTAATGAGTAGGTATGTTTATACATAATTTTCTTCAGAAAAATGCGTTTATAAAATTTTAATTATTTCGGAT
The DNA here is from genome assembly GCA_964007475.1 of Hybos culiciformis. Classification (NCBI taxonomy): domain Eukaryota; kingdom Metazoa; phylum Arthropoda; class Insecta; order Diptera; family Hybotidae; genus Hybos; species Hybos culiciformis. The sequence goes on along the minus strand of OZ023273.1, from coordinate 150,509,350 downwards.
GGGTCTATCTAAAATGCACACGGAGGTATGTTACATTTAAGTCTATTTCACCTATAATGTTTCATGTTTATTATAAAAAAGATTAAAAAGTGCAACGAATGTAATATTTGGGAAAAAACAGAAATATTCAAATATTGCTAGAAACAATATTAATTGTTACGGATCAATTTTTATACAAACATTTCCAGGACCTTGATTAAGGTTACTCCTACTGAAAGTGAAATAATATAACCAACAAAAAAAGAATGATTTGCAGAGATAAAAGAACAAAATATGTATTCGTTGCATCTGCAGTGAATGTAACTTATCCGAACTCTATGAGATACTATATGCACTAAATATAGAGTAGAAATAAAAAACGAATGAATCAATTTAAAAAATCGGGTCTTAGAAGATCAAATGTGAAATTATTTTGGCATTTTTATTTTGACGCTTTGGGAAAATATTCAAGAAAATATCATGATTTTTGGTTGATGCCGCACATTTGTTTTTTTTTTTTTTTTTTGGCTTTTCCATAATAATATTATGGTAATATTTCATCATTTCACTTTTCTTTGTGTTTTTTTTTTTCGCCGAAAGGACAACTTTTTTTTTGAACGTGAATAATATACAAAAAAGCGTATGTTCATGCAAATTTAAAAGGTATTTTACATGATATAATTTAATGTTTATTTACTGAATTTTAAATTTTTATTTTATTTTTTTTTTTACATGGGAAGGGTATAATATTTAAATGGAAAAATAATTTTTTTATTTATTTAAAATTTAAAAGAAGTGTTTAAAATTAAAGCTTATTTAAGATAGTTGGAAGAATTCTTGTGTCTTTCTTATTTTTCCTTAATATTGAGTTTAAGTGGGTTGACGGTAAATAAACGACTACTTTGGCTTATCATAGTATTTTGTATACATGTCAACATTCAATTCTTGATATTTTGAAGGAGCTATATTAAATGTAGTCTGGCCTTTCTTTGACAAATTTAATAAAAAAAAAAAAGATTAAGTTCACAGCGCTGTTTTTTTGATTGAAAATAATTGTTTTTTTAAATTTTTTAAATACATAAATAAATCAAAGTAAAAATTTATGTATCTGACTATTGATTCTAAATTTGTAATTATAAATTACATCAAATGTAATCAATACCTGATTGTTTATGTGCTTGATAAGCCGCATTGAGACAGTATTTTGGCATTAGTTATATTGCCATTAGTTATAACTTTCAATCTAGAGTAATTTTCAATATAAAGTAAGTAAGTATAATCAGGACTTTGGAGCGGAGCTCGGAGCAGCGGAGCTGCGATCTTTTTGTTGGAGCGCGAGTAGAGCCGGAGCACAAAAAATAACAAAAAATATTGGTTGCTCTGGGCTCCACTGTTTGAAAACGTCAAATACTAAAAAAATGTTCATTTTATAATTTTTGATGTTAAATTAATAATTTAAAAAAAGTGTATCTCCACTATTTAAATAAATTTATGTGTTTAATTTTTTCACAAAACTATTAAAAATTTTAATGTAAAACTTGTGGTGGAGCTAAGAGCGGAGGCAAGAGCGGAGCGTGAGCAACTATTAGGAGCTGGAGCAGAGTTAGAGCGGAGCAACCAAAAAATATCGCCGCTCCAAAGGCATGGTTATAACCATATAGCAAATATTTTGGTTATGTACATTGAAAGTTAGTTATGTTAAACATTAAATGTTGAATCACTAACTATAAATCAAAAACAGAAAATTAAAAGTTTATAGATACTTGAAAAAAAATTATATTTAATGATGTCCAGCGTTTCTCAACCTTTCTACTATTGCGACCTATAAAATATGAATACAAAATAACGCGACCCTCAATGTGAAAAATAACGCGACGAAATCTGAAAAATTTGATGACAAGCTAGAAAGACACCTTTAAAATGTTTTATTTATTTTTATTTTAACGACTTATAATATGTTGTTGACACATTCATTTTTTTCGTTCGATTTGTTTAAAGCGAATGAATTTTAAAAGCTGTTTTATTATTATCAATCTAAAAACAGAGCAATCTGTTAGAAAATAGATGTATAGATTAATTCTTCTTACATAATCCAAATATTTTATTATTTTTGAAAAAATATAAATGTAGCATTTGTAATAGAATTTTCCCATTAAAACGACCCATTGAAAATCTTTCGCGACCCAAATTCGGGTCGCGACCCTAAGGTTGAGAAACACTGATGATAATCTCCTTAATTGATTAAATTGAAATAACGAGTCACTACACTATATGCAGATTTCTCAATCTTGGAATAGTTGTTTTTTTTACTTCAATCATTTCAATTTTCAATGAAAATATATACCGTCTTTTCAAAACCATAATCAAATATTTTCATCATTTCTCTCTCTCGACTATACACTTGTATTACAACGCTAATATTATTTATTGCCCTTTTTTTTACCACTACACGAAGTTGAAAATAAAAAAAAATAACAGAAGAAAATCATGATAGGCGCAAGCATAGTTATAAAATTCTCAAACCATAAAAATTTTTTTGTAACAATAAATTTCAAAAAGTGCATGGAACGAACGTAGATGAAATTTTTTATTTCACAATATGTTTTTTTTTTTTGTCAGATTTTTTAAGCGTTTTTTATTTTTTATTTTTTTTATTTTTGACTTCAAGAGATGAAAAATAATTGCATTCAACATGTTGAATATTTTAGGTTTGGTTTGTGAAAGAATGTTGATAACATCACTTAGAATTTTCATCCCATTTTGTTACATGATGTTTTGTTATTTTATGGAAATTTTCTAACGAAAATAATATAGGAACAAAAAAAAAAATTGTCATATTTTGCATAGAAAATAATTGAAAGAATAATATTGTTACTGGCTTTCCCATTTTATTTGTTTAATTTTTTTTTGTTTTTTTTTTTTTTTTTGGCCAAATGGTAACAGCTGAAAAACATGAAAATTTGCATAATCAAGATGCTAAGCTTCTTTAAAAAATGTTTTATTACGAATTTTTTTTATTTTTTTTGCATTTTTCTTACATGACCTGATGAAATCAAAGTTTATATATATTTAACTAATTTGTGAATTGGAATTTAATAAGTAAGAACTTAGTCCGGAGTGGATTAAAAAAAGTTGTCAGCATAAGTTTTAATTCTTTTTCATCGGACTTAAACTCTAATTTGATATCAGATCAGCGATTAGAAATTAGTAATATTATTATTTTTGGATACAAACATGAATCTAGACACAATACTGTTGTTTAAAACTTTTTTAATCAGAATTATCAGAAAAGTTTAACTTTTATTCTGAAAGTTTGTGAACTGAAAAGTTTAATTATTTAAAAACAAAAAAAAAAAAGGCTTCGATTAATTGATTGAAGTTCCAATTCAATTTTTCCAGCCAGAAAAATAATACATACATTTTTTTTGTTGTTTATTATTGCTAAGTACTTCCTTTATTTATCAACTTAACCCCTGGTCAATCCCTTATTGTCATATAATTTTAATGTTGGATTTAAAAATTCAAAAAAAAAAAATAAATAAAAAAAAATATCCAATTGCAAAAATAAAAATTTGATACAAAATATAAAAGCGTAAATGTGTTATAAGGTATATAAGAACGCATTTATTTTTATAGGAATTTGTTTTTAACTCAATTTGAATGGGGATTAATTTAATTTTCAGTAAAAATAATCAATTGGGCTATACAGATGTTTTCCTTTTAACTATGTGTGTAACAAACAAAGAACACAAAAAAAATAAAATAAAAATAGTTAAAATTTTGTCAGGAGTATTTTTGCATGCAGAGTGAACACATTATTTTTGAATGATATTATTGACATCAAATAATTGGCTTTAACATCACGTTTCAAAAACCATTCAAACACACATATACTCATATCTTTTAGTTTATTTTGTTTATTTGAATTTTCTTTTTATGGTGTTGTTTGAATATCCTGAAAACGGCTTAAATTTTCAGGTTTACAGAATCCATTTTGTAAAAACTATATAAATATATATGAAATCATAAAAAGCACTATAATAAGTGTACTTCTATGCTTTATTTTTGTATATAGATTCTGTATGAATATGAGAGAGGAGTATTTCAAAAGATTCGCGACTTTTAGGATTCATTATTTGGGATTACCGGATTTTATTATCAAGCCATTTTTGACCCTTAAATTTATTATTGTTCTTTGGCTGTCACCAAATAATATTCAATCCTGATATTAACTTTATGTTATCTCATCGTCATTCATGTATTAATTTCTTCTTCTAGTATAGTGTTATATAAAAAGGTTTTACATAATGATTATTTATATTTTGTAATTTATTTCTAAACAATCTTTAATTTTCTTGGAATTTAACTTGGTTTTATTTTATCCTTTTTTTTTTTTTTTAAAGAAAATCATATTGGATGGATTTAGTTTTTCTTATAAGAGAAATAGTAGACATATTTTATGAAATTTTCATATTACTTAAATGCCTTTCCAATTCTAATCACGTTTAGCAAAGTCATGAATCCTTGAGTAAATAATAACTAAAAACACATATGAATCTTATACTGAATTTGCAAGGACTACTAATTTTTTTTTGTGTTTTTTTTTTTTTTTTTTGTTCCTTCATTCCTTGGATTTACTTTTTTCAATTCAATTTCATCTTAAAATATTTAATAAGAAAAAATGTTAAATATATTGTGTTCTCATAAAAAGGACATAAAAAAGGACATGATTGTCTTGCCAAATATTATTATATAGAATGCATACATATATATTCTACATGTATGTATTCATTTCATATATAAATATATAAATATTTTGTTTTTTTTTTTTCATCTCTATTATTCTTTGTTGGTAACAAAAACATCAACAAATAAACCCTGAAAGAAAACTGACTAAGAATCATTAAAATCATTATTATCTTTTCTCGGAAATTAAATTATTATGAATGGACAAAATCAGTTAAATAAGTAAATAAAAAGTTTACTTAGTATACTTTGAAATGAAAAAAGAAAAGAAAAAAAAGAAAGAAATCAGTAAAATGATAGCAAAATTATATTGATGTGCCCTTAGGACGACATAAACATATTGAAACTAGGTGAACATTGAGAGGAAAAAAAAAAAACTGAAGAATTATATTAAATGTGAATGGAAAATATAAAGTTTAAATGCAATTTTATGACTTTAATTTTATTTTAATATTAAATAAATATAAAATTTATTAGTTTTAGATTAATTTACCAGTTCAAATATTCTGGATTCTGGCCTTTGATTTGAGCAGACAACAGATCTTTTTGGTCTATAGGAAATTTAGGTCTGAATGAAGCTTACGAATTAGCTTTAATTTTTTTTTAATTTGCAATGACCTTAACTCTTTTCTAAACATACTTGTATAATTTTTACTGTCATCATACAATCATATTAAAAATAATAATTTCATTTTAAAAAAAAGTATCCATAATACGGATATCCTTTTATTTATGTTCATTATATACTTTTCTCAATATTGTTAATTTAGAGATTTGCTCCTTATATTTTATTTTTCAAAAGGGATATAATCAATTCCTGTGATGATAGTTAATCAAGAAGGACGTTTTATTAAATAGGTTTTAATAGAAAAAAAAAAATAAAACTCAAAAAAATAAGAGAAAACTCCATAAATAATAAACTTTAAATATATAAAATATAAAAAGACTAATTAAACACTTAACGATATCATAAAAATTTTTTTTTTGAAGTTTATTGTTTTCTCAAATTTAAGAAGATAACAAAATTAATATGAACTAAAATAATTTATACGATTTACAGGGTATTTCTTTTTATAGAAAATTGAGAATTTCTAATTGAGATATAGGACTTTTTTAAGAATTTTTTTGCTACAGGAACTGTCAAAAATATAAACTTATTTAGGTGGGCTGTACCAGGCTTTTCGGCATATCAATTTTATTATTTTTTTAATTAATAATTATTTGGCAATGGTATATTTTGATCCATTTCCATTTCTTGTCACTATGTATTCATATTTCGTCGGTAAAACTAAAAAACAAATTAAAGAATGCATATGCTTAATAAAATCAAAATCCCAGATTAAATTATGAGGTAAGATCAGTACTATTAAAAACTTTAAATGAGATGCAAAATCAAAAATTAATAAACACTCGGTAAAAATCATAACTTAAGTATATCAGAAAGAAAAAAAATATATTTTTTTTGATTACATATTTCGGCAGCTTATAGTTCATATTTAATGTCCTTATTTATTTTCTATTAAAGTGAACATACTTACATTTCTAATATATTAGTCTATCCCTCTGAACAATCATGTGAATTGATATTATATTTTCATGTTAGTTCCCAAGAGACTCCTTTTTCTTAAGGACAAACATATAAAGAATAATTTTTTTTTTTTGGGTTAGAAAATCTACAAACCATAGAAAAAGGAAAAAATAATAAACCATATATAAGAAAACATCTTTAAAGATAAATATTTTGCTTATAACAAACTCACAAGACAAAACGAATTTTATTTAATAAAATAATGAACTCTTGTAAAGTCCTTAAGGATGCTTATAGTTGTGTTCAAATTGATTTCCCATTGAATACCTTTTTTTTTTTTGCCCCATGTTTTTTGTGGACCACAGAATGCCTTTTATACTGGATAACATATTGCCCGTGTATTACCATTGGAACGTGCTTGAGATTTAGATTCTTTAAGAATATAGGAAAAAATTATGTGTAAAATATTCCTTGCAGTCTAATTCAAGTTTTTAACAGTTAATATAAGATTTAATAAATATTGGGTAGGTGTATAAGAAATTTATTACAATTAGTATTTTATTTTTTATTACATGTATATAAATGAGTTTAAATTGCTGCATATTTCTTTAATTATAAAAGTTAAAATTTAAGAAATGTATTGACCAAGATTTTTCTTCTTCGAATTGAGTAATGAAGTTCAAAATCTGATCATTGATTTATTTGAACATATAAATATTAATATATCTGTCTGGCAATTAAGTATTATATGTCCATTATAATAAAAATTAATAAAAAAAAAAAAACTTAAAAACCCTATTATTAATATTTTTTTATAGTTAATTTGTTGACCTATGTATGTATTCGTTAATCTATTGGGAAAATCTTTATGATAGAAACGAATCTGGAATTCCAATTGTTTTTGTTTTCAATTTCTCATCCTAACCATAACATAATTGTGAAATTTATATTGAAAATTATTATTATTTTAGATCTTATTACAGCTCGGAGACATTAAATATATCTGCACATAATTATATTCGGGTTTTATTAAAATAAACACAAATTTTGAAAAGATTCATTCTTAAACATAATTTTATAATAATTTTGTTAAGAAATTTCCATCTGTTAATGAACGATATGGTTATATTATAACTTCAACTAAAATTCTCTAAACATAATAATAATAATAAAATTGTAATAATTTTTTTAATGCTTCAGTGGCTTCAAATAAATTACAATAAAATGGTATTTAGCTTTATAATCTAATTAATTTCTACTTCTGTTTTCAACGTGTAGGTACAACACAGTAAATGAATAAATAATTTTATTGAAATTATATTTTATCATTATTATAGTAAAAGTTAATTAAAGAATAACATATCTGTAATATAAAAATATATATTCACAATGATTATTTGAATTTAATTTTTAAAATATAATTAGAAATTTTAAATTTTTTTGAATATTGAAAATTATTTATGTACCTAATGGTAATATATTTCTTGTACATATATTTACTAAAACTACAAGTATGTAGAAAATAAAAAAAAATATTATTTTTTATCCCCTTATAAAATCAGTATAAAAGTAAAAATATTTTTAACTTCAATATAGTACCAGTAGAAATAATTTTCATATAACAATAGAAAATTTAATAAACTTAAAAAAAAAAAGTAGAGGTTAAATGCAAGTTTCGTGATTAGAGATTTCTTGTAGTACAGAAAGCCACATGCGATCACTTATACGTACTTTGAAATCGTTAACATTAATTTAATAAATTAACATTAAGAATATTAACAGATTGCCTGTTATTCATCTTCACATATTAACATGTTAAGAAAAATTAATAAATAGGGTTTTTATTTTTTTGCAATAATTTCTGTTTATTTGAAAATTATGCTATGTGGGGGAAATACAACATAAATAATGTTTGCCAAAAAAAATATTTTTTTTTTTTAAATAAGAAGCGAATAAATATATATATTTTTGAATAGGGTAATTTTGAAATAAACTGTTCATTAGCTGTTATAACTTCATTAAGATTAAATTCTAGTTTGATAATATTTTATTAAGTGGTCTTAGAAATTGAAAACGATTATTCATTGTTTAAATTCTCTTGTTTAATAAAAAATTTAAATATTACCCAAATTTGAGCTATACGTTAACAAAATGTTTGTACTCTTAACAAGATTATTTTATTTGCATCAATTCGAATTGAATTTTTGTAATCTACAAATTTTCTTAATTTATTGTTTTGATAATAACTGGGTATATTTAAAATAATTATTTTTTCAAAAATCTTCAAGTTTATTGTTTCGAAACAAAAACTATATTTTTTCAACATAAGAGATATTTGAAATATTCTTTAGAATAAAACAATACAGAATATTTTTGAACAAATATTTTTTTTTTTATTCCAAGGACCTAAGGTGAAACAGAAAAAATCCTTTTTCTCTACTTTCTTAAATCTACCCTAGTATGAACTTAAAAATTAAAATGCAATGCAGGACTTTATAGAAATATGATAAAATATTAAAATAAAAAATAGTAAATTTTTTTTTTCGTAAAAAATTATTCTTATAATTTAGCTTTTCCTGATACAATAGAAAGGGTAAACATTGAAGATAGTTTCGAAATTATTGAAAAACATTAAACATTGTTTGTTATGAAGTTTTTAGTCACTGGAAACGAGTTGATATCTATAAATATTATCATCTTTGGATATATTGAAGAAAAGAATTGTAAATTTTTTATTCCACTAAAGTTTACATATTAACTGAAACACATAACTCTATTAAGGTATAAGAATTCGACTCTGATCTCATAATCAGCTTTTGTTTTACCAGAATCAAAAACATTTAATCAATTATTTTTGTTATAATAAGATTAATTTTAATTTGCATTTATCACGGAGTTGCACATGATTTTTATTGAACCTAAAATTTTTAAATTTATTCCAAGGACATTTATTTCAAATTCAACGAGTGGAAAATTTTTCCCTCATTTTTTTACTACCTAATATTTTATTTTTCTATATGTGCATATTATCAGAGTAATATACAATACAGTCCCTTTTTATTAATAAATTGTATTCAAAATTTTAAAATTTTGACTCATTACTTAAAAAAATTGACTTAATAACCATAGTATTGGAAACACTTATAGTTCAAAGTAGGTATTATTTGTTAATTCAAAAAAGAAAAAACAAGTTCCATTTTAAACAGGAAATATTTCGCGCCAAAACAAGGAAAAGCTTCATTTTCAGCAGTTGCAGTTGTTGGGTTGAATTTATATTCAAAAATTTATTTTTATCTATATTTTGTAAAAGCATATTAAAAGTCCTTATATTGAAAAATTGAATTAAAAAATCAATTTAATTCATTCATTATTATAAAGAAAACATTAACTTTTATTTTGAACGTTTGCATTTTAATTGTTTGTTAAGTACCAGAAGCTTCTTTCTTGAATGAAAAATATTATATATATGTATGTATTTATAATATGTAATTTCGAAATAAATTTTTTGCACACATAAAATAATAAAACACAATTTCAACATACATATACAGGGAATTAAAAAAATTTATAGTCGTATTGAATGAAAAGTGTATGAAATGGTGCTTTGATTTTCATCTCTGTTATTATAAAAAGAAAAAAAAAGTTTAAAATTGAAACTAGAAAAACTGAATAAATAAGTCTACCAATTAATCGACTTATATCTAAAAGCTTAATAAAGCTGTCAATCTAAAAAGACTAAACTAAGTGCTATATTAATTAATTCTGAATCATTGGACAACTAAAATGGGCAATATTCCAAGTCTCAAACTAAGTATTTTTATTAAAATGATTTGTAAGGAAAATATAGAAAGTAAACAAATTACTATTAATTATTTACTAAGATAATAAACTATTTATTAAGATAATCGATGCATTTGGAGGTATATTTTAATTACACATATGATCGAGTCTCTATACTAAGAATCTTCTCATCTATTTTGTAACTTTTATAAATCAATTATATGATGCTCAAATTTATTGTTTTATTTGACGAAACTATATCAACTGTTCTTTTTTTTATTTTACAGCTGTAACAGAAGATCCAGAATTCACAGATGTTATAGAAAATATAACAGTTCCAGCCGGAAGAAATATCAAATTAGCATGCTCTGTTAAGAATTTAGGCAGTTATAAGGTAAATTAAGTGATATTATAAATTTTATGTAATTTTTTGTTCTAACTACTATCTTGTTATAAAATAAAACCTTCTTGTAATGCCCTTTGAAGTAATTATAAGCAAATATAAAAATAAAGTTCCATGAAACTCCTTTTTGCCTTTTTTTTTTTGATAATTTATATTCGTGCTATCTTCAACCACAATCGACTTGATCTTTCCTCTAAAATCACTTTCAAGTATACTCAATTGCAAATAATTAGTAATTTTTTTTTCCATAAATTATATGTTTTTGAACAAAAAACCAAAAGTTGGTCAATGTCTTTCGCAAGGGAGAGTTCTTAAACATCAAGTAGAAACTATATATAAACATATAAAAAAAAAATCACTTGAATCTCTTTAAAATAGCAATAAAATATAGAAATATAAATTGAAAATAAAAAACAAAATTTTATTACATTGCAATTCAATAAAATCAATGAAAACAATTTTTACGAGGAGATTTTTTATGTGATGTTTTTGTTTAAAGTTCTTGTAGATGTAGAGTATATTGTTCAGAATTCAGGGGTAATTGGTACGAGTATTGGAAATATATAATTTTTTTTTTATATACCAACTTGCAAATTGGGTTAAATTATTGAATATTATTTCAAAACAAATTAAAATTTTCTTTTAATCGGAATTGTTGTCAGCTTTATTATATAGTAACCATAAAAGAAATATGCAAATGAAAAACTATATTCTATAGACAAGAAAACCAATGTGTATAAAAATAATTTTTAGTTATCACATTGAATTTGATATTAATTTACTTAAAAATAATTGTTTTAATCACTACGATGACCTAATTTCATTAAAACATTACTCTAAGAAGGAGTAATCAATAATTAGAAAGTTTTTAACTCTTAAATTAATTTTTTGCCATGATGTTTGCCTTTTAATTATATAAATTTCATGCTTAACCATCATCAATATCTGAATTCTTTTTAAAACCTTAAACCGTCTGAATTCTTTTTTAAACCTTAAAAAACGGTCTACCTACTTTTAAATCCAATCACAAAAAAATTAAAACGATGCCTTGAAGAATATCATTAATAAACATCCATTAAAATAGTGTGGTATTTAACTGTGATTAATAATAGCAAGTAATGCTCAATACTTGGGAAATGCATAATTAATTGTTTTCATTTAAGTCCATTATTTTTTTCCAATTTTTTTTTCTATCTTCCTTTCTATATACAAAACTTTGGCTGTAGATTTCATTTCTAAACTTCAACAGTTATGTATAAAAAAAAGTAGTAATAATAATAATAATATTAATAATGAGAAGACATAAGTAAAAGAAAATTTCGAATTAAAATTCATAATCGATTGCAACAAAAAAAAAAAAACAAAAAACATCTGCAAAATTATCCAACTTATTATGTTTCTAGGAAAATCATCTTGTTTTTTAATTTTATTTATTTGTTAAATATTAAAAAAAAAAAAAAAAATCATATAATAAAAATAAGAAAAAAAGAAGAAACAATAAAAGAAACGAATGGTTATCTGATATAACTTTTTTTTTTACATTTTGTTTCTTTTCGCAATTTTCCTTAAGAATTTTCTTTCACAAACAAAAAAAGGGACAATAAATGTAAACGAAAATAAAAAAAAAAAAAAAAAAACAGCAAACTGAAAAGGAAGAAAAATTATATCCCTTTTGAATAGCAACAATTTAAAAGAAATAAAAAGAAAATTGTATTCTGAAAAACATGAGCAAAAAAAAAAAATAACATTGTTGCACAAACAAAAAATAGATAGGAAAAGTTCTAAAATTTTGAATATAAAATTCGAATAAATGATTCCAAGTTTGTGCAATGAACAAAAGTTAGAACTTGTTCAGAAACATGTTAAATTAAGTTAAATTAAGCCGGGTGTGATAACAAGTTCATTTTTATAATCACAATAATTTGAAGTTTTGATACAAACAATTTGTGAAAAATAAGTGACTTAAAAGCTGGATTTATAAGAACGAACCGATGATTTTCTTCTTCTTATCAAAAATTAAAAACGTAAAATGCCATTTTTAGAAAATTATGTATTTCATTTTGTCTCTGTAAAAACTAAATTCATATAACCTCTTGAAAAAACCACAAATAAAGATTCATCCCTTAATATTAAACTTAGTCTTATATACATTTGCCGAGGAAGAAAAGTATCGCTGTAACATTTTCGGATAATGTCCTTTCTGCAGATTTCTATCAAAATGAAATAAACATAAAAATGATGATTTCATGGTTTATGGGAATGAAAAACCAAACGGGTAAAAATAAAAATCGCGATGGGAAAAATATTATAAAAGTTAAACAGATTTATTTTTCCTTTTAAAAAACCATTAACTGCGGAGATGGAGTAAGAGATTTTATTTTCGGATAAAAAAAAGGGTTGTTTATCATTTAATTGGTTATCATTTTTATTTTTATGAAAATTCTATTTACAAAACATATATTTTTAAATTTATACAAAGTAGGAAATTTTTTTTTTGCCATTTCGGCTTAGCAGTTGAATTATTATACAAAGAAACGTGCTACCGTTTAATATATAGGTACTATAAGACACGGCAAATTTTTGTCCTAATTTATAGTGAGTTCATCGAATTATATAGTAAATAAAATAAAAACTAAAAAAAATAGTTTAAATTTTTTAATATTAATTAATTAAATCTTAAACGTAACACTTAATTACAATATTCTTTTCATGTTATTCAATGTGAATTATATTAAATTGAACCATTCAAACATTTCAAATATACGAAAGCTTATTTATAATTGAAATCACCATATTTCGGTACTTATTGTTTTCGATTTAAGATTAAGAAGCTATGGAGAATAAATAAAAATAAAAAATTAAAAAGAAATTTGAACAAAAATAGCTTAAAAGGTTATTTTTGATAAAAGATCTCACGATTTAACAAAAACAAAAAATAAAAAAACAAATTGTAATCTGATCAAATTTACCCACAAAGTCTTCAATAGACTGACGGAAAAGGTCATTTATACAAAATTTTTATTTTATTTTATTTTTTATTTTTTGAAAGATTTATTTTTATGTCTCTATGGTATAAAAAAAAATTTCTGCTTAAATTTTGCTTTTTAATTAAAATTGTCTGTAGAGAATGAAATAAAAAAAAAAGTATTAAAATACTAAAATTACCTTATTTTCCAAATTCAGCTTTGAATTACAAAAGGAGGTTATGCTGAACATATTTGTTTTTTACATTATAATAATTTTACACCTTAACAAATACAGGTTTCAGAAAAAAATTAAAATGCCCAAAAAAGAATAACTTCGTCTTTAACTTACTTGACTAAGGTTCGACAATAAATATTACAATAATTCTAGTTTCATGTTTCGGTTGTTAAAAATTAGTAATGTCAAGGGTATGTTTCCAACGAGATAAGGGTTTTAACCAGGGTATGTAAAATATCCCTCCTGAATTTTTCAATTTCATTATTTTTCCTTCCCTGAAATTTAATTTCGGAGATTTATTTTTTTCATCTTTTTCAAAAATAGTCTTCCTGAAATTTATTTCCTTTTAAAAATAGTTTTCAGGAGTTCTATTTTTTTCTCTCAGAGTAAAAAAAAAACAATCGGAAAAATATTTTTTTCTTCTTTTTCTGAAAAGAAGGAAAAAATATTTTTCTTTTATAAGCAGCATAGTATACAGAAAAAAAATTGTATGTGTGCAATGTTGTATGTGTCAATGTTGTATGTGTCAATGTTGTATGTGTGCACCGTTTTAATTTTTTTTTTGAATTTTTGTTTACTTTACTACATGTTTTTTTTTATTTTTTTAGAGAAGGAAAAAAATCAAAAAGAGAATATTCTTCTTTGAAGGAAAAAGAAGGATATTATTTCTCTCCTAAATATATTTCTTTTTGAAAGTTTCTTTTAATGAAGGATTTATAAATTATTTAGGGAAATTTTTCTTTAGAAGAAGAGAAAAATATAAAAAAAGGAGGGAAAAATAAAAACTGAAAAAATCAGATGATGATATTTTTCTGCTTGAAATAAAAATACTTTTCTGTAAATTTTTTTTTCCTTCGGAAAAGAATTCTATTCCGATAGCAAACATACTCTGGTTTTAACTGAGAAACTACTCCATCGATTTGAACAATTCAAACGCCAAAAGTAGCGGGATTTCAGTACTTTCATTTAAGACCAAAACTGAGGGTCCACGACTTCGTATTCGGAAGTTATATCCAGTCAACCAGCCATGGGTCTGTTTCCAACAAAACTAGGGTTTTTCCAATAAAATCTTTATAACCCAGGAACTATTTGATAAATTTGAACAATTCAAACCTCAAAAGATTAAAACTTTATTAGTTTTCAATATCGAAATATTTCACATATCGAAATTTATCTATTTGACTGAAATTTTTCTCAAATTTGTGTTCAATTCTCAAAATTCCAAATTTAATTGTTTACTCACTTAAAGCCAAATAACGCACATCATTATGTGAAATTCAATAAAAGGTTTTGTTTTTTCTATTTTAATTTCAATGCACTGTGCCTTGTCAATGCATTTACAATCAACTTACAGTGAAACTAAAAAGATCTATCTGCACTTTATCTAACCAATAATACAATTACAATTTTTTGGTATTCTCCTGGCCATTTTTATTTAAAAAAAAAAAATCAAAAAATACGTATATTTCTATAGTTCTTATAATAATATACAACTACTGAATTTTCTTTTTCAATATAGTTTTCCCCGGAAAATAAAAATGAACAAATTAAAATAAAAATCCTTCAAAGTAACTTTAATTTAATTTCACTTCTAATTTCAATTTTCACAAAAAAAAAAATGAAAAAAAACTTTAAAATCCACCTAATTCCATAAAATTTAAATGCCCAGACAGAAATTATGAGTAGAGAAAGCACATCAAAACTTAAAAATTAAAAAAAAGGACAATTTTTAGCTTCTTAATAAATTTAGTCAAAAAAAAAAGGAAAAACGAAAAAAAAAATACGAAGAGAAAAAAGAAAACAAAAAGTTAATCATATTCCATGACACGTTCATCCTTTTTTAAGTATTTTCCATTTATGAATTTTTTCCATGTTCCTTTTTTACTTTTTTCCTTTCTGCGGTTCATCTCCATTCAAAATTCATGAAGCAAAATGTCCTTTTAGCTGGAAAAGTTTAAGATTTAGTATATACGTTTTTTTTTTTTCTGGCAAATTTTATAAATTTAATGGAAACCACACAAAAAAATAGTAATTTCTTGAAAGTGCAAATAAAAAAGATTATTATTTATTCTTTATTATTTTTTAAGTTTTATTTAAAAAAAAAATGTATATATATATCTAACCAGAATTTTCATTTTGCATTTGGTTTATTAAAATAATCAATCTTTTTTGATGCATGACTAAAAGTTGGTCTATGCTTTTTTTTTCCCACATTGAATTTAAAGTGAATGGTCGAAATTTAGACAAATTTTTTATTTTTGATATGGATATATTACAAATTACGGGACAGGAATGCATTTAAAAACCTTAAGTGAGGCTTTAAGAACGATGAAATTTTCATTTTTTAATTAACTCGAATATGAAATTAAATATTAATTAAACTGGTTAACCTGACTCAACCCTCGCTCGGTTAAGTTAACTCTATCCATGTAAACGGTTAACCGGGTTAAAAATAAGCAACAGCTGTTTGTTTTGTTTCTTTTTTGTTGTTTGCAAACTCAATTCAACCACAGTTCAACCACATGCTTTTCGACTAAATCATGTAAGCACTTGACCTCTTTTCAACCCCATTTCGACTCAACCACGGTTGGACTATCATGTAAACTAGGTAAATGATTAGCTGGTCACAGTAAAGCTTAAAGATTCATTCTGACAGAGGATAAAACCAAATGTTATTTAATTTTGGAATTGTCAATATTGTCATTATGCTTAATTGAAAGGAGGCAAATAAAATTTTGAGTCATAGTGATAATCCAAGTTTCGAAATTGAATATTTTTAAGTAAAAAACAATGTTGGGTTTTTTTTTGTATATTTAAAACCAATCAATAACTTTTTTTCATTTTTACGAATTTACTCAGAGATAGAGGTTCTAAGAAATGTTAAATTTATTTGGCTTTGGAAAATTAAATTCTAAATAGGCATTATACATGAAGTTCATCTCATTTTTAATTTTCTAAGATATTCTTCCTGTCAACGTTATTTCTTATCAACATTAGGGAATTTCTATAACCTATATTTTTGCTGTTGAACTTCTGATCTATTAGATTAGAAGAATCTTTCTGTTACAAACGGTCACATCAAAAGTACTCGAAATTATTTTGTAACCATTTTATATTGTAAAAAGATTTTTTTTTTAAATGTAGACGCTAATTCCATTTAATTTTTATTTTTTTTTCTTTAATGAAAATAAGCTTTTCATTAACAAAAAAAATATTATTATTATTTTACTTTCACAATATAAGATCAACATTTTTGTTTTGAGATAAGGCAAACTTTGTCAACTGAATAATCATTTCATAATTTTTATATTAATTTAAAACAATAGTTGATAAAGAGAAAGTTGCAGGCAAATCAGAATTCAGCGACATAGGAAATGAATATATGATCTTGGTATATGAAATACACTTTACATTTTTACACAACTAGATAAACTCTTTTTTAGGTTCTTTCTAAAATATATAAGAATCAAGGTCTAACAAATTTGATGTTGCAAACACATATGAACTGCGCTACTACTCGAGTTTCTGCAAACGTTTGAAGAGTTCATAATATATATTTCTCGCTATTTTATTATGATTGTATTGAATTGTATTGAAATTAGTTAAAACAATGTTCGAAACAGAACACGACAATTTGCTGCGACATTTTACCGAATAAAAGTTAAACGGACAAACAAAAGAAAAACAGCTTTTATATTTTTAGGGAACATTTTATATATTGCACTATTGATATTTCTTACCCCAAAATTTTAGTTATTTACACAAGGAAAAAAAAAATGATATGGTTGGAGTCAAAGGTACATACCTCGAAGGGCAAAAATCTAACAGAGGGAAAAAAAAATTGATTTGATTTCATACGGCAAGTTAAAATTTAAAGCAACCAAAAGGTTGAGGTTTACACATAAAATTTATTTAACCAAAAAAAAAAAAAAGGAATGGTTAAAAAAAAAAATTGTTAGTGCCACATATTTGCAAATGAATGCTTTTCTGTTACTTTTAACTCAAAATGATAAAACTTTTTAAAAATAACATGAAAAAAAATTATATTTACAAAATATAAAAAAAGTATCATCAAACTTAAAATATTCATCACTAATTATTATGCCTTTATATGTAGGAATTTTAATACCATACTATGCTTAGACAAGTTTAAGTAAAAGGAAACTATGTTTTTTGTTTGATTTATTACGAAAAACCATTTTATTTTTAAGCAATCTTTCAAAAAAAGTGTCTATCAGTGCTTACATTACTAAGCCTTATTAAAAATATGTTTGTCATAATTTAACAATTAGTTATTAGTTTATTAGTTATTATTAGTTATTAGTTTTTAAATTTTATCTACGAAATTAAATCACACATGATACATGTAAGCAATTATTCTTAAAATTATATTACTGAACAGAGATGAGAACAAAAAAAATTGCTAAAATTATTATTTTAATATCAACGGTTTATAACATTTTATTAAATCTGTGGTTAAAAAGGTATTTTAATATCCTTTTTAAGGATATTAAATAAATTCAGATTTTGTTTTTTTTTTTCTCTTGTCTAAAATATTTTTGTTAGTTCACCACCTTAGGATATTTTCTTAAAAAGAGTCAGAGGGCGGCGCGCAAAAATATGTTAACGATTTTTTTTAGTTAAACATTTTTGTGGTTAAGTTAATTTCCTTAAAGGTTTGTTTGCTTTTGTTTACTTTTCGTATCGTGTTTTTCTTTATATAAAATAAGTTAAATATTTTTGGGGGAAAATTATTATTTTTTTTTTTTATATAATTTGATTAATAACAAAAATTTGTTTTTTTTTCTGTTTTTTTTTTTTTTTTTACAAAAAGAGTGTTTGAACTGATTATAATTTAAACTACTTTTCAAAGTAAATTTTTCCAATTTCTAACTTTGTTTATTTTTTTTTTTTTTTTGTTATGTTGATGCTCTCAATATTAGAAAATGAAACTTGAATGCAATAATTTATTTAAAACAAATATTTTTTTTTTTTGAAATTTATATCAAATGAGATAGCACAGTTTTGATTCTGATAACAAAATTAAATGAATATTTTATTTAAATTCCCTGCGGAGCCTGAGAGACAACATACATAAAATGATGTTGTTGTCAAAATATTTTTATACTATTGAAAATTTGAAATATTTGGATTTAAAAGTTTTTTTTTTTTTCTGAATATTATCGAAAGAATTTGAAATGAAATGAAATTGACATACATTTTGATTTCTTTTTTAATTTTGTTTTTATGTACATTTCAAAAAGCTCTGGCCATTGCACATTGGAAGAAAAGCAAAATAAAAAAATCTTTGAATCTATTTTTATTTTATTCTTGACTTATTATTATGCAGATATTGGCGTTAGGAACTAATTCAGAAATAACTAAAGCCATAGTGCTAAAGTGAAAAAATTATATATTAAGTAGGGAAAAATTGATTCAGTTTGATGAAAATATAGAATAGTTCGTCATAAATTAAGTATGGAACATTATAATTCACAACATTATAATTTACAATACGAAATTTTCAATATATCCACGTACCAATTTCCATGAAATCCACTATCAGTCGAATTCTCGGTCACAATCGAGCGCTAATCATTTTTTAAGATTCTTCAAAAATATATTTACCAATATTAAAGGATAATTCATTTCAAGTCTAGTTAATTTCACTGTTTATGGCACTTGGTGCCCAATCTTTTGTAAACATCAGAGGGTTTGGGCCCAAATATTAAAAAAATAATTCTTTCAACCTAGCTCTACATTACAAATAAATGACATATTTTGATACTTGAAAGAAAATTTATTGAAAACATTAAGAAAACCAAATATTATCACTTTTACGGTTCTTGTTCATTGCGGTGATTTTAGTTGACTATAATTCAGTTAAAAATATAAGCACTTCACAACTATGTTAATTATAATGTGTATATATTTTTTGCGGAAAGTATCTCGAGTCTTTAAAATTAATAACTTGTCGTTTTGAATTTAAAAGACATCCAAGCTTTAAATGTAAAAAAATAAGCCTTCTATATTTTTCTAAATACTAATTAATTATGGATGTATTCGTATACAAAGTAATCCAGTATTCTTCCTACTTGGGATCCAAATTAAAAAAAAATATATATTTTTTTCCTGTTCAAGAATTATTAATGTACGAAATAAAAAATAAATATGTATAAACAAATTGTATGAAAAGTTTCATATTATATTTTTTATTTTAATTCTTTAAAAGAAATATAATTTTATGAAAATTTGAAGTAGATGTATTAATCATAAAATTCAAAACGGGCCAGATAAAAATGTTTAGCCGGCCGTATGTGGCCTGCGGGCCGTAGTTTGGGCACCACTGGTTTATGGCATTAATTCCTGAATTATAAGTTTAGTTTCATAACATTTCCAGATTACCACATAAAAACACTTTATGTCTATTGCATATATGCAATTTTTTTAGTAATAAAAAATTATTATTGCACGTAATTCAATGAAAAAATAAATAAATATTTGGAATTTTTAGAGAGGACTATTCCATCTTTAAAATTAAAAATGAGCAAACAATTTTGTTTGTTATCACAAGATTTTATTAATTGGTACCAACTAATTAACCTCAAGTTCATTTTTCCCTTACTTTTCAAATTTTAATTAAAATTCTGTTGCTTTCATTTTTCAGAGCAAAAAAAAAAAATGAAAAATATAAATATTTTACATTTTTTTCCTTTAAAACCCTCATTTTCTAATAGAACATTTTTTTTTTCTTCTACATCTCTAGAATGTTATTTAAGTAAAAAATATAATTTAACTACCACTTGAGGAAATGCTTGCAACAAAAACAAAAAAAAAGAAAAAATTGCACAGATAAATTTTTATAAACTCTCCTAGGTTGCAAGTTAAAATTTTGTTTTTTTTTTCTGGTTTTTTTGTTTGGTGCATATTAAAAGCATAAAAAGTACCTCTTAACTTAATTTTTGAAAACAAAACTATCTAATGTTAAAAAAAAAAAACGAAAAAAAAAATCCAGGATAAGATTGAATTGTCTCTGAAACGATGAGTGGAAAGAATATAATTCGTCCTGTTAGACTATTATATACATATTTCTTTTTTTTTTTTAAACTAATTTTTTGTTATCAAAATGAGATGCTTAGAATATTTTGAACCTGACGGAAAAAGTTATATTTATTATAGCGGTATTTTATGAGAAAATTTAATTTATATGTAAATGTTTTCTATATTGTATAAGTTAAAAATGAAATTTCTTTTGACATAATCGTAATTGTGTAATTTTTCAGGTTAAGACTTTAAAATTTCAAAAATTTCATGTATTTCTATGACAATATTTTGAACATTTTCAACTTCTAATAATTTTACGATGCTACTGAAATAAACTAAGAATAATGATTTACTTAATTATGATTATTTTTTATCTTTTTAGAAAATTATAAATTTTTTCGAGCTTTCTCCGAATTTTAAAACTATGTTTTTGAAAAAGTATGTATTAAATTGTATATGTGTACAGTCAAAACGACTTGTATAATATAAAACTATTAATTTTTGGGCAATAAAATATTATGTATACAATACAAAATCTAATTTTTTATTAATTTTTGCACGAAAACCTGGAAATGAAGTTATGTAAAAAAACAATTGACATAAGAACATTAAATGTTTACAAATAAAATATGTTCTTATCGTATTTACAGTACGGTACGAGTATAGTCCAAAATGAAAAAAAATAAAAATGTTATTCAATAATGTACATTGCATACATTACTTTCAAATGGTTTGTTTTTATGCTATTGGTTACATTTATAATATGAAGATAAATACAAAAATCTTTTAAATATCCTTCAATTTGACTTACTTTACTATGACAATGGTTTAGTGCGTGCGTTGTTCCGTTCTGGCTCGGTTCTTATAAACTAAAACTGAAATAAAGATTTAAAAACAATGTCTTCAAGAGTTTCAAATTATAAATTATTGACATCAGTTTCCTAGTACAGGTTGAAGAGTTTTCTTAACATTAGGTCTACTAATTCTGATTTTAGAATGTTGATACGCAGTAGAAAATTTTTTTTTTTGAAATAATTATAATTTTGGTAACAAATTAATTTACTTTACACGCAGAATCATCTGTAATTAAAATAATTCTGTAAACTATTCAATCGTTCTCAGTAAAAAATTTTCATATTACTATAATGTTCAGGGAATTATAATCGTATATTATAAAATATAATGTTGAATATAATTATTCTTTAAATATGAAGAAAACAACGAAATCTTTTAACAACAAAAATTAACATTATGAAAGTTTTATGAATTGTAATAATTTTGTAGAAGTTAGGTTTGGAAAAACATACATAATAGAAAAAAAAAAGACGAAGTTTCTAAATATGACGATTAGATCAAATTTTTGAATATTTGTTTTTTATTAAATATCTAACAAATTTTTCAACAATATGGTAACTGACAGTTTTGTACTATGTTTTTCCCATTATTAACATATAATTCTAATCTTTTTGGAGCGCAAACTAAATTTTTTGTATTTCTTTTTCAGGTTGCGTGGATGCATTATGAACAATCGGCAATATTAACAGTTCATAATCATGTTATAACTAGAAATCCACGAATTAGTGTGACCCATGATAAGCATGATAAACATCGTACATGGTTTCTTCATATCAATAATGTTCAAGAAGAAGATAGAGGTCGCTATATGTGCCAAATTAATACAATGACTGCGAAAACACAATTCGGATTTGTTCATGTAGTTGGTAAGTTTTGAATTTGACTTGCATAATACTTTCTAAAGGAATAATTTAGATATATAGGTATATGTGAGTCACTGCAGTCAAAATTTTATAGCTCGATAAACTTTATGTGCGTTATTGAAAAAAACAAAAAACATTAAATCTGTTGTAAGACATAAAAGAAAACTTTTTGTTTTTTTCGTATAAACATGTACTCATTTACAGAAAAAAAAAATGTATGTATAAAAAAATTATGTTTTTCGGAGTTATTGGACAGAAACTTTTCATCAGAAAATGCATTAAAAACTTTACAGGAAACCATATGTCGCGACAATTTTTTTTATTCCTATTTTCTTTTATGAAAAACTTATTTTTGTTTTGTTAGTGAGAAAATTGTGTAAACTTTATGTGAAGCAAATGTCATTGGGGAGGAACTTTAAGTTACGTGGGAGTAGACCGAAAAGTTTTCTAATAAAACGATTACATGCCCCATTAGAGAAAAACTCACTATCTCGAACAATAAGAAGAATATTATATATATATTATTTTTTTTATTATTTTTCAGCTGCAAAAACACATTTTCATGCTAGAGATATACAAAATAATTTTTATTTATGAAAAAAAAAAATCTATTTTTTTTTTAGAAAAGAAAAACTTTTCGCCCCTCCAAAATAAACTTTATGAATTTTCATTGTTAGGGTGTGGGACACTGGATGCAGTAACTGATTTTTATAGAAAATATTACAAAAACAAAAACAAGACAAAAAAAAAATAGTTTCCTTTTCCAGATGAATGAAAGAATTAGAAAATAAAATTTGATGCCTTAGGGAGATAACACTTAAACTGCAATAAAAGATAACATAACAATAATTGGTCCTTTAAGGATATTAAATTTATCCTTTTCACTTTTCTAAAAAAAAAAAAACAAAAAACGAGCATAAAAATTTTAAAAACATATCATAAAACGTTTAGCATCACTAGTTACATATAAAATATGCATATATGAGAAATTTAATATTGTTCTCCTTTTTCTGTATATAGTTTTATATGGTTTATGGTTTAAGTTTTATTTTATTTTAAATAATGTTTGTATATATATATTAATTAGTTTATTAGTTATTATAATTATATAAGTTAAAAAATAAGGTAAATTATTCAGATGAGGATTTTCTACAAAATAAAAAAAAAATAAAGAACAGACCTCATAAAAGTATTTATAGTAGGTAGTGATCCAATTTTCAATGCTCCGATTCAAATAAAATTTTTGCAGAATGTTAATGCATAGCAAATAGCAATGCATAATCGTTAACCAATGATTTTTTAGTTTCCTCAAATTGAAAACTGTCCATCCGCATACTAATATTCATCTGAATCGAAAGTTACAAGCATTTGAATGCGCTACGAACAAACCCCCCCCCCCCCCGAGCCCGTTACGTAATTTGTGAACAGCCCCTAAAGAGCGTTAGATTTTTGGAAGATTTTGTACAATTGAAACATATTGAATTTTGAAAAGAGACCGCACACATTATTGTTAAAAAATTTTTGCGACTGCACAAATTATGATTGATATAATTTATTTTTAATTAAATAATAATAATAATCACTTATTAATAATTCCGCTTATTAATTTCCACCTTTTCATTTTATTTTTTCTATTTTTAAGAATGAGAAAAAAAACCAACACAAAATTATTTTTAACGAAAAAAAAAAACTATGTTGGTGAGACAAGAATTTTCCACGAAACTTAGTCTACAATACACAGTCAAAGGAAAAATATAATAGATACAGATTTCTTGAATATTTCTTTTTAAAGTATATTTTTCCAGTTGTTCCTTTCTCTATGGTTTTAATTTTCTTCAAGTTGTTTATCAAGGATGAAAAGAGAGTTTTTTTCTTAAGGATTGGTGCAAAAAAATTTTTTTCTTTTAATACGATAATTTTATATAATATAAATATAAGTTATTTTTCTATGGTCAATTTCTGAAATAGTTTTTTCCGGTTGAGAAACAAAAACTTAGAAAATATTTTATTAGATCAAATGACGACACAATTTCGTATTTCGTGATTGAACAAAATTAAATTATATATTTATTCACGATGTGCTGTAATTTCCAATCAAATTCGACTAGTTTAGATCTATTAAATATTCATTTACTTAGAGCTCACACATATAATTTAAATAATTCATAAATTAAATTAGTATATGTAAAACACATAATCATTTTATTTAAAATTGCATATAATTGGTTAAAGTTATGTATTTAAAATTACAAATAATAAAGAATTTTTCCTTAAATCAATATTGAATAAAGAAAATTTTATTTAATAATAAAAATGTTAATCTTTATATGTATAAAATAATAACGTTAATTTCTTATTCCTGATTATTACTTTTCAATGAAAAGTTAAAAAAGAAAATTTCTTATAATATTATATATACAAGTTCTAATAGACCAGTAATTTTAAGTGAAAAAAAGACTAAACATCAAACTAATAGTAAAAGAAATAAAGTAAGGTTTTTTAGACTTCGAATAATGTTCCCAACAACATATCAAAAGTCTAGAAAAATCTAAGTAGGGGAAGTAGGCCAATTAGCCGCCATCTTGGATTTACTATCGAAACCTACCTTATTAGCTCACCACTTCATCAGTTTCAGAACCTAGGCGATGAAAAACTACTTCTAAACTGATGTCAGGCTAGTAGGGATTCACCAGTTTCAAACCTACGTGGTGAAAAACTAAGCACTTCAAAATTGATCGCAGGATAGTATAAAAGCCATATATTGCTCAAATTAACTTTATGTATGTATCAAATAGAAGTTTTTAGAATCAGGAATCACAAGTCGTGTCTATCATCTTCCATTTATTACAAATAATCTTTATAAAAAAAAGGTTGTTAAGTTATGAACATTATAATGATAGGTATAAGAATTTGGAAAAAATTTGATAAGCTTATACAAATTCTTGTTTAAATTACTGTAAACTATTTGGAAAAAACTACTGACACTATTAAAGTACTACTGTCATTTCCAATATGTATTACTCTCCATCAGAAACACCATCGTCGTACACGTCTTCCATGTTGGAGTTACTGCAGATTATACCTTGACATTCACCGCAAACTGATGAACATTCCAAACCATATTTTCTGCATGAGCACCTTGAAGTATTACAATCTGTTGCATTTACATCTTATGATATTGAGCTGAACTGGTGATGTTGGTTGAAGGCAGTGAGTACTGGTTAGAGTTGTGTAATTTCCAATCCCATTTCCTCAGGCAGAAGAGATGTATAACCTTTCCAATCGGAATTTAGCAGAAGCTGAAAAGCTTGATCCATATTTTTTCAGCCAGCTTTTTTATAAAACATCTGCATCGCATTTCATCCAAGGTATCACATGCATTTTCTCCAAACATGGCATCAATAGCATTTTCACTGGCACTAATTTTCTCTTCCTTCAGACTGTTTGCATTGTTGAATACTTCAGCATACTCTATAAATGATGTATTTTTCATGATCTTGGTATAGACGTTTGCCTTTGCCAATCCCAAACAACTGTGGTGTTACACCCCAAAATGCCGTGCATGAAAAGCAAGCCATTGCAGACATTTAATCACAATGACGACTTTGTAATTTAAATGTTCAATTGTCAGATATTAGTTGCATCGCGCTTTGGCTGTGGGTTGAATATTACTTTTTTATTTTAAATTTTAATATAGAAACACAGAAGTATCAGGACATCAACACCTTTTTGTCCAGACGCAGGCGTTTAGGGTGTGAAACAACATCACAGTTGTTTGGTATTGGCAAACGCAATGGTCTAACGAAGATCATGAAAAATACATCTTTTATGGAGTATGCTGCATTCAACAATGAAAAAAGTCTGAAGGAAGACATAATTACTGCTGGGGAAAATGCTATTGGGCCATATATGGAGAAAATACATGAGATACCGTGGATGAACTGCGATGCAGATGTTTTAGTAAAAAGCTGGCTGACAAAAATATGGCTCAAGCTGTTCAAACCCAGTCACTTCCATCAACTTCAGCTTCTGCCAAATTCTATAACTTATGGGTCTACTGCTAAGGATTGGAAAGGATATACATCTTTTCTGTCTGAGGACTGGGGTTGGAAATTAGAGTGCGGTCCTACCAGTGCTCACTGACCTTCAACAGTCACCACCAGTTCTGTTCGATATTATAAGATGTAAAAACAAGATAGATTGTGTTCATGCAGAAAACATAATTTGGCTTGTTCATTAGCTTGCAGTGTATGTCAAGGTGTACCCTGCAGTAACTCTGATATGGAACATGTATACCACGATGGTGATTCTGAAGGAAAGTAATTCATGTTGGAAATCACAGTAGTGCTCTAATAGTGTCAGTAATTTTTTTCAAACAGTGTACAGTAATTTAAACAAGAATTTGTATAAGCTTAACAAAGTTTTTACAAATTCCTATAACCATCATTATAATGTTCATAACTTTATTATTAAGATTTTGTATTAAATGGAAGATGATAGACACGAAATTGGATGAAGACTTCATACGATTCTTGTTTCCAAAAACTTTCTATTTGGTACATATGTACATATTTTAAGCTAATTTGGCCAATATATGCATTTGGCGGCTAATTGGTAGTTTTCCCCTACTTAGATTCTTCTAAACTTTTGATATGTTGTTGAGAATATTAATCCAAGTCTAAAAACCCTTACTTTATTTCTTTTACCATTAGTTTGATGTTTTTCCTTAAAATGACTGGGCTATAAGTATGTATCAGTAAGCTGCAAAAAAAAATGTATTGATAATTTTATTTGAAGAAAATTCTTATAGTGTGACAATGATATAGACTTTTGTCTTCCTCTCATTTATTATTCTCATCTCGAATCTAATCAAAAGTTAGGAAAAAAGGATAATATGCATTAAAAAAGTTTCCTTTGCGATATCTATCTGTTGACATATATGTATAGTGTACAAATAATTTTATATTTTTAGATTAGGATATTATAAGCTTTAGAAGAAAGATTTAATATAAAAATAAAGAAATTAAAGTTACAATATTTTAATTTAGAACATTTTAATATATCGATAAATTTAGCATAATAAAATAAACAATATTAATAAAATAAAATTTTATTTTATTTCTTAAATAACTTTATTTTAAAAATATTTGAAGTAAAAGTATCATTTAAATCTTATCGCTGTAGACTCTGTACTATTTGCCGGACAATGGAATGTGAATAAAAATCAAAGCAAATATTCCTTATCGCCAGACTAGACATTAACACTTTTTGCTAAGTTCACAAATTATAAATAAAAAAAAACAATTTTTAGCAAGATACATATAATATTTGTCTAGACTTATGATTATTATAATAAGGTTAGATATATTACTCAGATGAAAGTAGAAATCATCTCAATGGAAATATAAGCATTATATTAAAAAAATTTTTGAGCAAAATAAAGTCGATAAGTTTAATTGTATTTAATTTTAGAATTATGCGTATGTCCTGTCAGATTGTTTTATCTTTTCGATACTCTTATCTTTGAAAGATAATCTATAGAATAATAAAGAGGTATAAATTAATATATTAACTTGAAATTAAATAAAAACACCATCTCTTGTTCGATCTTGGATGAATAATATACGAAATCACAATCTTGTCCAATTATTCTAAAATGTAAAGCTAATTTTGTTCGTATTAATTGGTAAATATTATATAATTGAGGAGATCCTCATTAAAAATTTAATAATTATTATATAGTATTTTCAGTTACTACAATAACTTTCCGTAAATTTAATTTAAATTTAACTTAATTTAATTTTCATCACATATAAATTTATAATGTTGTTATGAATTTTATTGTTGAAAATAACCGCAGATTACAATCAATTTACTATTCAACTTAATACCAAAAAATCCACTGCGGTTTTCAATCTAAATTAAGTATACAAATCCTTTAAATCCTTGAAAATACAAAAAATCCCTGAATATTTTTTGTAACGATTGATATATATATATATATTTTTTTTTTCTTTAGCTTTTCTGCACAACATTTTAACTTTTGATATATCAAAAAGTTTTTATTTTCTAAAAACAACTAATAAACAAACTTCGTCAATCCATCAACATTTTTGTTTTTTTTTTTTTTTCTCTCTTTCGGTTATACTATATGGATTCAAGGATCAAAAGTATTTTTATTTGATTTGGAATATATGAAAATCACAAATAACTGGTAGAAGAAGAAGAAAAAAAAAATGAAAATCAAATCAGAGCAAAAAATAATCATCAATTCATTTTCCGTATTTCGACATAATGTTTTATTTTAACAAAGATATGAAAAAAGTTTGGTATTTGGAAAAAAGAAGAAAAAAAGAAAAAAAGTTTCCTTCAAAGATTTTCGCATAATCTCATTTGATTCCATATCAAGTTAGTTTTTTTTTTTTTTTTTCGCTTCCCATATTAATGATATAACCGTCCAAGTTAAGTTAAGAATTTTATTTTATTTATTTTTGTTTTTTTTTTTTGGTTTTTCATAAAAAAGTTTATATGCATATGTATGTTATAAAAGGAAAACCAATCAAAACCATATGTGGATTAAATCAGTGATATTTATTTTATTTTTTTTTTTGATAAAAAAAATGTTTTCTTCCCAATATGATAAAAATTTTGCCATAACTCATTTGAATCTTTATAGCAATTTCTCTTTTTAATGTTGATTGTCATTTTTTTAAGTAAATTTTCAAATAACAAAAACATTCATAATAATCAACAAAGTGTGTAGTAAGAATTTTTGTGGAAAATATCTGTGTTTAACAACGATTTGTTTTTTTTTTTAACTTTTGATAAAGAATTAGGTTTTCAATTTTGATAAAGAATTTTAAGTTTTGATAAATAATAAGAATTTAATTATAAAATTTTTTTGAGTTAAATGGTGAAGTTAGTTCAACATTCATATGAATTTCCCAATAAAAAATAGATTAAAGATTACAAAATTTAGTAGACATCAGCCAAAATAAGTGGCTCTATTTTAAGTCATCTTGTAATGATCTAGTTTGTTCAGATAGAACCAATTAAAATTGGAAATATGTGACACAAAGTTTCTCACTTTGTCCCTAAATCGATTGAAAACAAGTTAGTATGTAGACAGTGATGATTCTCTTTAAAAAACACTAATTTTAACTTATAATAATTTCGTAAAAACCAAAAATAAAATAAGTTTTGAAAATCGTCCATTTGCTTGGATACTACTGTGCAATGCAACCACATTGCTAAAAAATAGATAGTTATTTTCCCTCTTGCTTTCTATTTTTTACACACATGTTAAGGATATGCTAATAAAAGGATATCCAAAATAGATATCAGAAAAATAATAAAAGTAGATTTTTATCACTTAATGTTTACCAAAAAAGAAAAAAAAACCGAAAAAAAAGTTAATATTATACATACAAAGAAAGGCATCCCTAAATAAATATAATATTTCAAGGATAAATAGATAGTTATATAGTGTTGATTTTTCTCTAGGATAAATTTTAGACAAATTCACAATGAAAATCCAATAATCAAATAACAAAATCAATTTTAATTTGTCTCTGTTTGTGTCCATATATTTGACTTTTTATTTAATGGCAAATAGAGTATACCTTTAAATCATTTAGAAACTAATTTGTACAGAATTCTTTTAACTTATATTTGTTTTATTTTTGTATTGAATTATGTTCATATAGTTTTTTTTAGCAATGTTAAAATCACAATAAAATTAAATTAAAATGCATTAATTTGTTAATTTGTTTTTCATAAACAATAAATATTTAATAAAATTTATTTTATAACTTTTACATAAATGTTTGTGATATGTATATATTTAACATATAGGAAAGACAGGAATAAATAGCAACATTTTGATAATGACCTAAAAGTTTATTTAGATCTTAGACTGACGTAGATTCGGAATAAAATTCATAAAAAAGTTTTAGAATTGAATGAAAATTTGAGGAATAATTAGTTCTACAATTTTGGCTTTTAGATTTGATATGTAAGAGAAATGTAAAAAAATACTAGGTACCACATACTGGTAGTATTTGGTGAAAATCTTGCAAATTTATTTTTAAATACAAAAATACGTCATCCACCATAAATAAATATAGTTTTTATTCTTTTTCTAACGCAGAATAAATTAAAAAATCTATTTTTTTTTACAAATGAGTACATATCCGAATTTTTTGTGTCAAATATGGCTATAATCATATGAATAGATAAAGAGCAAAAGTAGAAGGCATTTTTCCTTGCTATAGTAAAAATGTACAAAGAAAGATGTATATTTTTCAGTGTGTTATTATGCTGATAGCTAACCGCACTGCGAAGCGACGCTAATACTTTTATTAACGTAAATTTTACATTATAGTTTATTCTTACTGTCAACAACATAGTTATTTAATTTCAGTGGTTCTGAACCTTAGTTTCTAAAATAATCTAACAATTAGTTCAGGAAAATCTAGGAGTGTGCTGAACTCTATAATCTTTAATTAATAGATAGAACTATCAATATTTTCTAATCAATCAATGTGGAAAATTTGAAATATTGTACTGTATTATCTTTAAAAATGTAAATCAACATAATGTATCCATCATAAATGTTTTTAGAAAAATGTAAAAGGGTTTCTTTTAATAATATTTGATTAGTTACACATATAAAAAATATTTTTTTTTTTTACAATCCTAAATTTCTATGGGACGAGGATACTTTTATATGATAGAACTTTGATTGTTTATATTTCCATTTTCATTATATGCATGATGCATATGGGAAAATTACTATGAAGTTGAGAAATTTTCTTCTTTTTTTTTTGGTCCATATTTAGTCATTTTGTCGCACCGAATTCCCAAATCATATATATAATGAAAAATGTACAATTTACGTTGTGAAATATTATTTCAGATTCGTTAATTTTTTTCTATATTCTCGGGACAAAGAATGTATATATATAGAAAAAAAAAATAGGAACTTAAAGTTCCGGAAGCTGTAGGAAATTTTTTTTTTATATTATTTTAAATAAAAAAAATTTTCACCATTCTCGTTTGCTTTTTAAGCATTCACATCGCATTTTAACATCGCATTTGTCTTTATAAGCAAACAAAAAAGTAGAAAAAAGATAACTTTTGGTATAAATTGGCATAATTTGGGTCAATGTAGTTATCCTTAATATAAACAAAATTTTCCTTGCAGACAGTAATTAAAATTTATTTTTGTTTTTATCATGAATTTCAACTTTTTACTTAATATCATTCAAAAAAGGGAAATCGAAAATAATGTTTCTTTTTCATTTATAATATTAGTTCGATAATGTGATAAAGGCCATAATTTCATGAAATTAATTTTTGATAAAATTAGTTAAAGTTAGTTATTTTGAAATTTCAAAAAAAATCTCCTATGTTACTTCTAAAGTTCATCACAATTTTTTTTAATAATAAATTTTTTGATAATAAATTTTTTGATAAGCTTTATTATTCTAAGCTAACGAAAAATTGACATATCTTTTGAGCTTTGATTTATTAAGTATAACATTATAATTTTTCACAATAGTTAAAAATATTAATTTACAGAAACTACAGCATACTGTTTTCATAACAAACTTATTTTATTAGGCATTTTTAAATGTTTTTTTTTTTATATACATATACTTAGTTTTAAATGTTTCATTTTATTCTAGACATCAGGATTCAGGAATTGTCCATAGATTCTAATAAAAACATATAAGTAAAGTAGTTTCAAATTATGCTCAAAACAATATAATGTTTTATTGATATACATTATGTCCTACTATGTATGTTAAAAGATGAAGGAAAAAGAATTAAGTGACTTATTTTTCTCCATTAGACCATTATAGTAAACGCATTAATTTCTTATTCCTTTTCTATATAATAAATGAAAAGTTTTTAGAAAGTTTTTCCAATATTTCGTATTTTTTATTTTTATTTATTTTTTTTTTTGTATTTTACCAAACCAACATATTATAAATTGTCCAAAAAAGGAAAGAACGTAATCAAATTAAAAAGTTAGTAAAAAACTCTTTGTCTATAATGCAAAACGAATAACTCAGGATCAGGATCATAAATATGTTATGTAGATGAAAAAATTAATGTTTTTTATACATATATCTAAGTACATAAATTAAAAAAAAACAATATTTTGTATTATTTTCTTCCTTTTTTTGAATTTTGTAAAGCCAAAAATATAGAGAAAAATCATACTTAAAAAATAAGTTAAAAACGAGTTTTCCAAAAAACTGAGGCCAGGCCGCATGAAAAAGTAGAAAATAACTTTTTCTTCACACACAGAGGTGGACTCAGATTTTTTGATTGGGACGTAAGTGATTAGATTCATTAAGAGAAAGAATATTCAAGAGAAATGTCCCAATCAAAAAATCTGAGTCCACCTCTGTGTGTGAAGAAAAGGTTATTTTCTACTTTTTCATGCGGCCTGGCCTCAGTTTTTTGGAAAACTCGTTTTTAACTTATTTTTATTTTCTCCCTTTTTCAAGTTAACTAAATTATTATTATGTGCTGCATGGATGTTTGAAAACAATTTTATGACTAATCATATCGATAAAAATTTTCCGATGATTTTTCCGCGGGTTTTCCATGGAGTTTTCTGCAAAAGCAACTTTATGCAACTCATTTCGATCTACAACTTTGTCTCAGGTTGCAAAACGCTCAAACGCTTCCTTGGTCGGAAAAACTCCGGAAAAGCGTTTTACATGAATTTTCTTCGATATTTTCTGCAAGTTTTCACCATTGTCGAAGAGAAAGTAATGATGCCAGATGATAGGGAACTTGATTCTGCATAATTTAGAAAACTTTTTTACCGGAAAGTTTTCCGGAAAAGTCGGAAAATTCCGGAAAAATCAGAAAACTTTGCATTTTTCCTAAAACGGATTTATCACTACTCAAATTTGTACCAAATTTTCAAATGATTTTTCCCGATTTTCCGGGTTTTCCATGGAAATTTCTGTTTCAAATTTTGATAGCTTCAATTGTTACGCGACTTGAACCTGTGTGCCAAATTTCAGCTCGCTGTGATGACGAAAAGTGGGTCTACGAGAGTGTCGAAAATAGTAAAGAAATATACAGACAAATTACTTTACAAGTTAATAAGAATTGTGTCCTCAAAAATATATTGAAAATTAGAAAAATATTTAGGTTTCATATTAGAAAGATATGTAAGTGTTTTAATTTGTTCTTTAACTACATCCCAAACTTGAGGCTAACTAGAACTATAACTGATGTAGGATTCACAAAAATAATCAGAAAAAGAAATTAGAACTTAAATAAAATAAAGAAATGGAAAATTCTGGAAAAAGCATTTCTCGCAACGCAAGTGATGAACATGAAGCTATAATTTTCTTTGTAATAATGGATGCTATTTCTTTTAGTATTTACATTCTAGATAATTAACAAGATAATTAAGAGAGAGAACTACACTTTGAACTACATTAATTATTATCAGAATAATTTTTTCTATTTACATACATATATTTTTTTTACATCCCAAAGCTACATATAATTTTCTATCTGCCAAGTCTACCTTAAAATAAAAAGTATAAAAGTAGTCTGTAATATAATTTAAATCTTTTTTTAATTAATTTTTAGTCTAATTGCTTTTTTTTTTTTTTTGATTTTTTTTTTCAGTACCACCTAATATTGATGATGCAATGACATCGACAGATATAATTGCAAGAGAAGGTGAAAATATAACAATGAGATGTCGTGCAACAGGAAGTCCTGAACCGTCAATTAAATGGAAACGTGACAATGGGAAAAAAATAAGAATTAATAAAACTGAAGGTATATAATTTTAATTTTAATCCGCATTGTACAACTATCTACATAGCACTACTATTTGAAAATGTATATAAATTATGAATACCTGTAACATAGTTTTTTACAACATTAAAAAAGTTATGTGATGTAATTTCATTGAAACAAATTTTACTTTGTTGTTTTTTTTTTCTTCTTCCACAGTTATTGATTGGGAAGGTGAAGTATTGGAAATCGAAAAAATTTCCCGCTTAGATATGGGAGCATATTTGTGTATAGCATCAAATGGTGTTCCACCGAGTGTATCAAAAATGATTAAAGTTAATGTCGATTGTGAGTATTTTATGTTTCGAAATGAGAACACTAATAATTTCAATGAAAACTATATAAAGTTAAAGTTCTAAATTGTACTTGTGGTTTTGGTTTCGGTTTTTCTTATTAAATTTTGGTAAAATAAACTATATAAAACTATGTATATAATTTTATATATTTAACAAACGTAATGAGATTGTTAATGAATGGTTTACTATTGTGTGACAATTCCTGCATTCAGTTTTTTCCTATACATTTAGTTTCTCCTTACATTCAGTTTTTCAAACATTTTACACCAGTTAAATAACGACCACTAATTTTTCATGTAAAACATTTTTACATCCTACTACCATTCATTTTCATTTTATATTTTGTGTTGTATATAACTCACTTTAAAACCTTTAATTAAATTCTGCAATAAAATTTAACGAAAAATATATATTTTTTTTCTCGATTAAATTTAAAGCAATTTTGTCTCATGATTTCAATTATTTTTATATACTGTAAAAATTAGTAAAAACTAATATGTGAAAAACCATTCTTTAGAAAAACATTGCAAAAATTTCAGCAAATTTGTGGAAAATAAAATGTATCATTTTTCACATAAGAGATTATTTTCTGGCATTATTATTATTAGAAGAGAACAAAAAAAAAAAAGAAAGAAAAAGTCTGAATTCATATTAAATTTCAGGAATTAAGTAAAATTATTGAATTAAGAAAATTAATTTGAGATTTTCATTTGCTTTATATAATATTTTCACACAGTTGTTGTATAACAAAACGAATATATGTTTTTTCGAATGTTGCAATATATGAAAATATTTGTATCGTTCACGTTCATTAAATTATATTTTTATAGAGTTATAAAAGTTTTAAATAAATGATATATGAATGTGTAATTTTTAGTTAAATATCATCAACACAACATACTTTTTTGCTGCAAAGGTTTTTATAAAATCTGTAAATAAAAAATAATACTGATTTAGATATTTTTCAATTTTTGTAACTCATTGTATAATTTTAATTGTAAATTTAATTATTATAATAATGAAATGAAATTTATTGTAGTTTCCTTGAACTATGAGCATCATAATAATAATATTTGTGTATCGCAGATGGGATAAAGGTCTAGTTTTTATCCGATTTATGACTTATTTTCAACTAATTTTGCATCAAGAATGCAATTTTGTCTGGTTTTTCTAATGAATAAAATTTTAAATTTCCGAACTGTAGAAAGATTTGATCAAATTGGCGGCCTTATTCTGCTTTTATGCAGATCAAAACAGTTCGTGAGAATAATGTTCGATGAAGTAAAGTAATCCATCATACTACAGTGATTATATTGGATACTATATGATAGATGGAATTGACTTTGTAATTCATTATTGTCAAGTAGTTTAAACTTAAAAGCGTATTTCTCTGGGTAAAACAATGTCTAGTTATATCAGACCTCCTACGTCAGATCAATTTTTGTTAAATATTATACCTTTTATCTATTCTAAATGTAATATTACACTAATATTCTATTCAATAGTTTCACCAATGGTGTGGGTACAAAATCAATTAGTTGGAGTTGCTATAGGGTATAGTGTAACATTAGAATGCAATGTTGAAGCAAATCCGACATCACTAAATTATTGGACTCGCGACAGCGATCAAATGATACAGGACTCAAATAAATATAAGTAAGTATAGTAGAAAACAATATTGAATCTCTGTTAACATAATATACTTTTTACATTTTAAACATTATTTGTAGACTATTTGAAAAATTTAATTAATTAGTTTAAAAGCCTTATTCCTAATGGCTATGAACTTAAAAAATTTTTTTTGATTAAATTGAAAACAAAAATAAATGAGTATTTTAAATAATGAATTTTGTTTAATGATTTCCTAAAAGTATTATCTTTTATTTCTAAAAAAAAAAACAAAAAATGCATTTTATTGCAACATACGTTTAACATCCTAAAATAAATGTATTAAGTTTCTTAAATATTGCAATAAAAACAGGATAATAAAATTTTTAGAAAAACAATTACTTTTTTTTTTGTTGTTATAAATTTATAAATTTCATTTAGGGTTGTCAAAAATACATGAATTTTAACAAAGGTATAAATTGTGTTAAAAAGTGAAATAATGTAATTCTATGGATTAAATTATTTTTTTCTTCGTTTAAAATATGATTACGATTTGTTAGGAAAATTGCTACTAATCACAACTATATAAATTTATTATATAAATTTATTATATACAAGATTTAATAAAGTCAAATTCGGATTTCAGATGAAGACATTTTGATATATTCATGAACTTACAAAAATTAGTTTTTAGAAATAATATACTAATGTCACTGCATTTTTGCAGTTTCTAACACATCCCCTAAATAAAAATTACAATATTTAGTTATATATTATATTTATGAAACAATAAAATTCTTGGCATTTTCTTCAAGTCACTATACTTTAAAAAATAATATGTGTATAAAAAAAAATAACTTATATAATAATTTTGTGATATAAAACAATGAAGAAAACAGGAAAAAAAAAATAAATATTGCCATTCAGATCTATATCGGAATCCATAAAAAAGGTCAGAATAAAGATAAAATGTCCATTAAGAGAATGAAAAATCACATTTTAAGATTCAAAGACTCAAAAGTGAATTATCTCTACGGATAAAATGATATAATATATACATTATAATTTTATTTTATTTTTTTGAAAATTTCTACAACACACTTAATACTACTATCCCAGTTACTTATCTATCATTAAAGAATTATTAGTTTAAAAATAATAATATTATAGTAGTATATAAGTACACGTATATTTCTTTTTGCAATGAATGAGTGACGCATTTTAACAGAGGAGAGGATATAACAAATAGTAGCGTATGTCCTGGATATAACTAATTTGTTTTTTTTTTTAGGGAAAATGTATATATAATATTCATTATTAAATTTGTTAGGGATAAATAAATAAAATATTGAAAATTTATTTATCTTTGCTACATTGAATATTTATATAACATTAAGTACATAAAAACATGATTTATTTGAACAAAATACTGATATTTTTGTGATTTTACTGACTATGTATACACCTATACACACAGATATTTGAATACTACACAGAACTAACTTTGCACTACATATTTCTACATAAATGTCTATTATGTTCGTCCTGTACCTATAATGCGGTTGTTCAAAAAAAAAAAAAAAAAAATTTAATTTCATTTACTTTTTTGAAAAGTTGTTCCAATTCATTAAAATTTTATTAACAGTAAAATGTTAGTATAAATTTCATTCTTTGATAAAAAACAAAAATGAGTGAAATAGTATATTATTTGACCATTATTTTTAAATGACCATTGATTGGAAGGTTTACACTATTCTCGTATAACTTAATTTTCTTTAAGACCTCATTATAAAACATTATATGTATTTTTGTTGCCTAAATAAAACACTAAACATGAAATATGATTCTGCACGTTTTCTACAACACGACACTGCGGCACACAATCGGACATCATCGGAATGAAGTTCTTGTGTGATTAACACATTTTCGCCCCTATATTCAATTCCTAAAAAAATAAGGTTTCATAAACAAAATTTGCTGAATTAAATACTAAGTAGAACTCACAATATTTCATGTGTTATAAAGAATCTCTACAGTATCATATCAATTATGTGTTACAGTTTTGAAAATTGTAAGTTGAAGAACAAAATGACATATTTTCTAAATATTTAACAATATTTTTCTGTAAAATTAATGAAAGGAGATATAATATCTGTAAATTTCAAATTGAACTTCCATCACTTAACAAAATTTTCTGAATAACATTATAAATAAAATAAACTAGATTTATGTCGTAACTGGGCTACAAAAAACTATATAACATTTTAAAATTAGTTTTATTTTCAATTAGAAAAAAATATAATAATAATTTTTTTTTTTATGTAATACATTATTATTTAACATAAATAAATAATTCAACAATTTTTTTTTTCTTTCTTTTTCCTTGTAACAAAAAACAAAAAAAAAAAAATAATACTAAAAATGAAAATTGAAAATTTATTCATGATATTCAATTGAAAAATTGTAAAAAGGACGGAAACGATTCCTGGTAATTTATCGTACAAGGCAACTATGAAGCTAACAATATCTAATGTGCAAAAAAATGATTATGGCAGTTACAAGTGTGTCGCCAAAAATCCTCGTGGTGAAATGGATGGCACCATTAAATTATACAGTGAGTATTAAATGTCATTTATGCTATTATAATACTTATGTAATTTTTATTTTTTATTTTTTTTTTTGCTTTTACAAAGGAAATATCTATTTAATATTGCAATTATCCTTTGTCCTGTTTGATATTTTAGTAAAGATAAAAATAAGAATTTCTACTTAAAAATTATAGAGTGGTAAACATATTTTATTGGAGGAAAAAAAATTGTGTAATCTATGTTAATTTAATGTAAACAACAATATGCTTTACGTAATAAATATCTATCTACATTTTCTAACTTCGTTATAATAATCCTCCTTGACTTTTAAGACCGCTCAATGTCTTAAAAGTCAAGGAGGATTATTATAACGAAGTTAGAAAATGTTTAAGCTTTATTTTTGGGTTTGATTCTCTTATTATATCTTTCCTTTATACTTACCAATCTGGACAAATATTTATAAGTTTTTCAGGATGCCAATTTCAGTCGAAAGCTCGAAATTTGAGCTATGAGGTGATTATTCTCTAACACAGTGGTGCCCAATCTTTTATAGCAACGAGCCATTTAAAAAAACATCAGAGGGTTTGGGGCCAAATACTAAAAAAATCATTTTTTCAACCTAGCTCGTCATATTACAAATAAATGACATATTTTGATATTTTAAAAAAATTTATTGAAAACATTTTTACGCTTCTTGTTGATTGCGGTTATTTGAGTTCACTATAATTCAGTTAAAAATATAAGCACTTCCAACTATGTTAATTATAATGTGTAAATATAATTATTTTTTGGGAAAGTATCGCGAATCTGTAAAACTAATAACTTGTCGTTTTGAATTTAATTGACATCCAAGCTTTAAATGTAAAAAAATAGGACTTCTATATTTTTTTATTACTAATTAATTATGCATGAATTCGTATACAAAGTAATCCAGTATTCTTGCTACTTTAAGAATTATTACAGTATGAATTAAAAAATAAATAACAACAAATTATAAGAAAACTAAAAGTTTAAATTCCTAAAAAGAAATATAATTTTATGAAAATTGTGAAGTAGATGCATTAATCATAAAATTCAAAACGGGCCAGATAAGAATGCTTAGCGGGCCGTAGTTTGGGCACCACTGCTCTAACATATCGAACATACTTTAGTCGAAATCATATTAACAGTCAAACCAAATCTTAAACCATGTTTTCAATTGCAGGACTTTTAAAATTAACGAGTTACAAAAATTTTAACTTAAAAAAAAAGTTCTACGAATATTTACGAATTTTGAATAATATAATCATATTTAAATTTTATGACAATTTGGCATTTATTATATTTGTTTAATTTTTGGTAAATTTTATGTAACCAAAATATAAATACAGATGATTTAATCTTGTTTATTAATTATATTATAATTACACAGAAGTTATAAGTAAAAAAAGAAAAAACTAAAAACCAAAAAAATATATATGAGAACTAAAATTTATTCGAGTAAACTTAATTGGAAAACATTAAAGCAGTTTATCTAAAAAAAATTTTACACTTTGATTTTGACAGTGAAAATTTTGTGCAAAATATCTTCTCTTGACACAAAACTAAAATTCTGTAATACATCTCTTAAATTCTTGGAAAATTTTAAACATTATTATATACATATACCATAACTTTGTTGTCTTTAGAGAGCAAAAACAAAGACACAAAATATAGATCCTTTTATTGCTAAACATAACTCAAAACAATTTATTTTCTTCACAACTAAGAAATAAAAAATTATATGTTAGGTTAGTGTTAGTATACATTAGCATTATACTAAAATGTATATAATATGTATATAATATATAACTATAGAATATTATCAAACAACTTTATTAGGGGAATCTATTATCCAAATTGTCTTCTGTTAAAGTTAATGTGAAAATAAATCTGATGAAATATATTACTTGTAAAATTTCAAATGGTTCGGTTATTATTATTATTAACAAGATATAATAATGTAATAATGCATTTTATAATATTTTGGAAATTTTTTGAATAAAATTATATATTCATAAAAAACAGGAAACAATTTAGAAACTGAACATAAAACCTGAATTTCGACTCTAAGACTCAATCCGCCTACGTGACTTTATATTGAAATACGTTCAGGAATTTTCTTTTGTTTTCGGGTGATGTCTTAAAAAGTTTTGGGATTATTTTCCCTAATAATAATAATTGTCCTCCGTACTAAAAAGTCGTAATTATTTTTGAAAAGATAGTTTATAAACTTATATAAACAAATTGATAACAACACTAAATCAAAACGCAATTATCCTGTTATCAAAAAATATACATATTTTTATTCTTTGGGAAAATAAAATATTTCATTATAAATTTTTTTGCTAATTTTCGAAAATAAATCTTTTCAATAGAATTTACTTTATAATTTAAAAATTTAAATTTATCAAATCGAGGAAATTTCCCATTTCGAGCTTCTTTAATACTCATTTAAAAAGTGGTTTCCTTATGGGGATGGATAATTTATTGGCTTTTCTGGTTCCAATAACAAAAACAAGTTCATTGAATTTAAAGTGTTTTTGTTTATTAGAATTGTTTGAATCCTTAAAAAAATTCTTTTTTCATGCACTCCATTAATGGTATTATTGCAATTTTAAGGAAAAGAAAATTTATTGTGATAACTTGGAAAAGAAGATTTGTGTTCTTTTCTTTTTTTTTTGCTGCTCTAAGAAGTTGTCTTTAAGAGGAAAACAACAAAAAAAACAAATAGAAAAATACGAGTATTTTATTATTTAAGTAGGTGTTAAAATGAGGAAGCTGATAGATATTAAAAGAAAAGTCATTCTTTTTAAGAACCAAATAATAAGGTTTTACCAGATAAATTTTTTCAGTAAAAGAAAAGTTAAAAAACTTTATTATAATGTTTTTTAGTTTGGTGAAATTCAATAAATAATCAAGAATTATATATATGGGTTGTTCATAGATTTAATCTATTTAAAGATTTTTAATTAAATTTTCGTGAAGGATATAGAAATAAAATGCTATGGGGACTTGAAAATTGCCTATTCTGGTGTGTCATTAGCGAAGACTGTATACAGTAAAATATTCTTCTTAGTCGAAGAGTATGAACAATTTTTCTTGGACCAGTATTAACATTGTAGTCTTCGGTATCGAGCGTATTTTTTAGTTTTTTTTATGAAACTATTATTAAGCCTGTGCAAATACACTTGCGGTCTCAATAAAAATATTACTTTTTAAAGCACTATAATATTAAGATAGATAGTTAATAATAAATTTTAATATTCAATATCAAAAAAACATTTTGTTGAAATTTTACGAGTTGGCTTATCCTTAATTTAATAATTTATTAATAAATTTTGATTACAGAATAAATAAAAAAATAACTAAGTGTTAACTAATTTACTAAATATTTTGTGTAATATTTTACTTAATTTGTAACTAACAGCTAAACAACCTCCAACAACATTACCTCCGCCAACGACAACAACGACAACGCAACGTACAACAACGACAACCTCTAAAAGTTACGGTTTCACTACATTATCGAATAATGGAATATCCATAGTTACAAAATCAAGTGATAAAGGTAAATGAAAAGAATTATTTGTACAGTTCATTCAATTAAATTATTCTACTTAATTTTATATCAGAATATTTCTTCCAACCCAAATGTCTAAATAATTAAAATTATTAATTAATGTTTAATATATTTTTAAAACATAATAATATTTTTTAAAATAAATAAAAACATATTACTTTTAATATATAAAAACATTGTAAATACTATTATTATGTTGCAGGATCAAAACATCAATCATCATCGTATTTGAATGAAATTGATAAATCCGAACAGAAATCAATAACAGGTGAAAATTCAAAAGGATATGCTGATTTCTCTCAGGATGATAATTCTAGGGGCTTAAATCTAAGTATTTCCTTAAAATTGCAATACACAATAGTATTATCTTTGTATGTAATTAAGAAATTAAATATTTTAAGCTTTTATCAATAAAATTAGTTTAAATTATTTTCAAACTAATTATTTTATGTTTCTTAGATATTTAAAAAAAAAAAAACATTTAATGTTTATGTTACAAAATAGGGGATAAGTTCAATTATTATCAGAAACATCTGATCGTATAATGCTATTTTCTAGATTTGTTTGTAAATTGTCAATTTATTGTGATTTATATAATATTATAAATTTAACTTTTTATTTAACATTGTGTTTTCTTTATTTATAGCATTAAATTATTTAACATTTCTAACGTCGATTAATTCGACGCCGACGAAGCAAATCTTTACAGATCTTCAAAAAATGTTAATGTATCTCATTAAAGCATTCGTAATGTAAATTCCATTATAAATTAGATAATTTTGAGACTAAATATTTTCATATTTTTTATGATATTTTTTAGACCCTGGAGAATTTCTTATCATTTTTTAACGATAATAATTGACTTTAAATTCTAT
This sequence comes from Hybos culiciformis, assembly GCA_964007475.1. NCBI lineage: Eukaryota > Metazoa > Arthropoda > Insecta > Diptera > Hybotidae > Hybos > Hybos culiciformis. The sequence goes on along the minus strand of OZ023273.1, from coordinate 150,466,142 downwards.
TCCTTAATAATTTCTTTTTGTTGAAAGTTAAATGTGAGGCCTCTGAATTTTTAAAATATAATTATTCAAGAAATTAGATATAAATAACAAGAATTATAAATAAATATTTAAAATAAAATAAAAAAAATAGGAAAATTTAAATGCCTGAACATAGAAAATATTTTATACAAAAAAAAAAAAAAAACAAATAGTAAAAAATAATTTACATTATAATTGAAATTAAAAGAAAAATGTAAAGTAAATACACAAATGCTTAAAAGAAAATTAAAAATGTCAAAGTTTTCAAGCAACTTTTTGAAAACCAAATATACATAGTAAAAGTATATTATAAAACCAAGTTGCCAAATAAAATAAATAATAAATTATAATTATTGTTTAATTTAAACTAAAAAAAATGTTTAAAGTATAAACTAAAAATAAAAAAGAATTCTTATCTAAAATCAGTCTTATACACAACAATTGCAGAAAGAAAACTGACTAAAAGTCAGTTATATGGTGAAATAAAAGTCATCGGAAGACAAAAAAAGTACATGGAGTTCAAGATTTATACAGTCATTGTAAGAGATACATCAGAAGTAAATAGTTAATGAAGATTAATCGGATTTAGTTTATACATAATCTCTGTCATAAAATTACAGGAGTACGAACTTTAATGTCATTCAAAGAGATATATCTGAAGTCAATTAAAGTAAAATCGTTTTGTTCGAAATTAATTTAATTTTTTTAAGATAAGGAAATTATAAAGAGCACGAATTTTTTCTGTCCTCATTATAGTTTAATAAAAAAAAGTATAATCAGAGTTTGTTTTTAAAAAGAGGTTTGTTAAGAACACATTAATTTGTATATTATTTAAGTTCTCGATAAAAACGATTAATATTTATATATTATATGTAAATTTTTATGTTTTCTAACAATTTTTTAATTACTTTTTCTTATAACTTAATTAATATCTCTGCAAGTGGTAGAAATGAATTTTATTGCACTCAATAATTTCCGATGATACAATTTTTCTGATAACATAATCACACAATAATTTTTATACGACATCAGTCATATTGGCAACTCGGTTAACTTTCTTCATTACCTAAATGGGTTAATTTTTAAATAAAATATTCAAAGAAAAAAAAATATAATTAAAATATATTTTATATTAAAAAAAAAGTATTAAAATAAAAATAATTAAACACAAAAAATATTCAATTAAAACTAATTTATTAATATGTATCAAAATTATTGAATTTCTGTCAGGAATTATATTTTGAAACGTTTTATTAAATTAAAATTAAAAATTATGTATTATTTAAAAAAAATAAAATAAAAATATATATATTAATATTAACATTTAGTTTGTAAAATTATTGCTTAATATTATTCAAATTTGTAATATAAATTGAGTAAAATTAATTTTATTGTAATATATACACAATATTGTAATTTATTAAAAAGAAAAAAAAAAATTACCTAACTAAATTATTATCATAATATTGAGTAATGGTAAGTATTATAACTAAAATAATATTAAAAAATAAGTTGTGTTTTTATTTTTAATTTTTTTTTTTTTATTTTTACATTTATCAACACTACACACAATAATAAAATAAAAGTAAAAAATAAAATACTTTTAAAGATACATTAAAAATTCAACAAATTTTATTAATAGAAAAGAACGCAAGTTTTGAAGTTTTATAATCAAACATAAGACTTATAATGTTGTTTTAATTTTTTACAATTATTATGTAAAATTATAATATTATTGTACAATGTACAATAAATAGAGATTATATATAGTTTTTCCTCCTACTTTATTCATATTTTTATAATTAAACGATAAAAGTGTTTGAGATATACAAACAATACATGTACTTATTTTTCTGCAAATTAAATAATTTCAAATTCTGCTGGAATTTATGAATCAGTGTATATTCATAAAATTAAATTGACTGGTCTACATTTTACAAAAAAATTAGATTTTCTTTTATGTTTTTTATGAATATGGTTTCATTGACAATTATCTACTTTATTGATTTAAATCTTATTGAAATTTATAATATGCATCAGTTTACAACCCAAGTATTTTTCATATAAATCAATATAAATTATCACTGTATGCCAAAAACGATTACAAACAATCAGTTCAGACCATTTTGCAAACAAAAAATTTGGGTCAGAATCAGAACATATATATTTTTTTTTTCTTATTTATCATTTTTTTCATTATATTTTGTATACTTATAAAATTATGAATATTGTAAATACTATTGCTACTTAATATAAGAAATACAAAATTGTTATAACAAATTACAATGAAAAAATTTTGATTTATTCTTCAAATCCAAAAAATAAATTAAAAAAAAATAAGCATGTAATCTTAACTGTCATATAAATTTTAAGCTGCACAACAAAAATAATTACAGGAAAATTAATAATTGTGAAAATTATTTTAAATGTTATTTACCCACAAAACTATAAAAATTATAGTTTTTTTTTTTGCTTAATATTGAACGGTTTATTGTTAATAGTTTTTCATTTATCATTATCACATTACATACAATAATTTAAAATTTCAAAATTGAAATTAGGTCAATTATTATTATGTATCAATGATTTTCAATTAATTATTTATGATAATAATAGAAATGAATCATTGATTAGAATGTCAGTTATTATATTTATATGATTGATAAGTAACAAAAGGTCTTATCATTAAACTGATGATCATTTGTGGTCTCTTGATGAGTTTTGAAGTCACTGACATTTTGTTTTTTTTATTATATCATTAAATTTTTGCTTTGATCTACAAAAAAGAGAGTCGCAAGCAAACTGGCATCACTTGAGAATGTGAATAAAATCAAAGTTAATAAAACAAAATTAATTTCGTTCCATTTCTTGATTTTCCTCCAAAATTTGCACCAGGTCTACAAACTGACTTTTCCTTGAATAGAAAGAAAAATATTTTTGATTTTCAATACAGTGTTGGATCCTCTTCTTTAACAAGAGAAGTAGAGACCACTGATCTTGGAGTTTTGTTGGATGAAAAGTTGAATTTTGTTAAACATATCGATTTTGTTACAAGTAAGGCTCTGCGTGTTCTTGGTTTTATCAAGAGGCAATCTAAACAATTCAATGACCCATATGTTATGAAACTTTTATATTCTTCTTTTGTTCGACCCACTTTGGAATATTCTTGCCAAGTCTGGAATCCATTCTACGCAGCTCATATCTCTAGATTGGAATCGGTTCAAAAAAATTTCCTTCGTTTCGCTTTAAGGAGACTGAATTGGCAGGATAATTTTAATTTACCTCCATACACTGACAGACTTCAACTTCTAAATCTCCCAAGTCTGGAGAATAGAAGAGCTTATTTGTCGTTCAGCTTTATCCATAAAGTCATCGAAGGAAAAACGACAAGTAGCTGTTTAATGTCTAATCTATTTTTCAATGTGCCCTCAAGAACTCTTAGAAATTTTGATGTCATTAGTATTCAATTTTCCAGAACCAATTATGGTCAATATAGCCCACTTAACTCCCTATTCAAAATTTATAACCGATACCATTTCCTTCTTCAGTTATACGTTTTCGAAAGTCCTACTTTTAAAAGTAAATTTTATCATAATTTTTTAATTAATTCAAACTAAGTGATACATTATTTAATAGTAAATACTGCTGCTTTGTATATATTCTTACATCCCTTATTCAAATTGATTGTACATATATTTAATTTAAATTTATTATCATTAAGTTGTATTCGCTTGTATTAAGCATTTTGAAATAAATTTGAAATAAATAAAAATGTATCACTAACAAACTTTTTTTGTTATTCTAATTTTGTTTTAATTAACAACGCTATATCAGCAATAGTTGTCAACATTAGCGATGAAAAATAAATATTGATCGACTTTTTTATTATTAAATGATAGTAAGAAGCAAAAATTTTGATTAAAACAAAAATTAAAACAAAAATAAATATAACAAATTCAAGACTATATTATTATCTAACAGTCCCAATGACTATTGTACCCCATTGCTAGTCATTAAATTTATTATTCACACCAACAACTTGGTGAACTAGAAAAAAAAAATTAATAATTATTATAGTTACAATGATTTTGAATGGTCAATAAAATGTATTAAATTAAAATGTTTTTTAATGAGTAAATTTCACAATATTATGATTCACACATAATTAATTAATTTTCATTAATTTTATACTAAAAATACATACCTACATATATATTTTTATTTTTTGTTTTAACTTTATTATTGTACGCAGAACCTATTAAAAATTTATTGTATTATATAATTAATAAAAATAATAATAAAACTTGTAAAAATAATAATAAAATTAAAAAAAAAAAAAAAAACACATATATATTTAAATAAAATATAACAACATTAAAAAAAAAAAAATTGAATTTTAATTAATTTTTAATGGAAAACCCTTTTTTCCCGATTTTTCCTTTTTAGCTCTTTTTTTTTTTTTTTTTTTGCTTATTTATTTACTTTTTTTTCAACCAAAAATAAACAATTTATCAGCAAAAAAAAATAAATTTGCATAATTTAAAAAAAAAAAAACCTTTAATCTTTGACATTATCGAGGGAAAAAAAAATCCTTCAAAAAAGTTGTGGATTGGAAAATTTGTTATGTAAACAGATAGGAAAAAAAAAAAAATATTAAAATTTTTTTTTTTTTCAACAAAAAAAGTGAGAAAATCAATCAGCCAGTTCATTGGTTTGTAAATTAATATTCTGTTGATGGAGGGTAGAAGTTTCAGGAGTGTTGTTCATAGCGCGTAACATTTTTGTAAATTTTTTTTTTTTTTTCACAGATATTGTTAATTGGGTTATTTCAAAAGAAAAACAAAATTTATATTATATCATTCTATATAAAAATTTTAATGTTTTGAATATTTAAATTTTTGAAAATGTCAATTTTTCAACATCTCTTCAGCTGGCTTAAAGTTCGACATTCTAGGCACTTTAAAATTACTAATTCAATTTGTAATTTTTGAAATTTTTTTTAATAATTTGGACTCTTTCGACGTAATTCAGGATTTAAATAATTATTTTTTTAACTTATTTTAAAAATTCAATCACAGTTGGTTAACTAACAGATGTGAACTGAATGAAGACTCTTTCTTCATTATACATTTCAAGATGTATGGAGTTTTTAAAGTAGTTTCAAGAAAATCGTTAACAAAAGTTTTTAAATATTTTTTTACGCGGGCTAAGTTTCTTATAAAATTTCATCATTTATTCATTAAATTTAAATAATGTTGTCATAAATGAAAAATATTTAAAAAAAAATACATAATGCAAATATAAGAAGCTGGGTGCTGTATTTAATGTCATTTCATTTGTTTGCAAAATTAAGTTTTGTTTTTTAAATATTAACTAACTCACAAGGAATAACATTGTATGTTTTAAAAAATATTAATTAAACTGCATGTATATTCAAATAAAATAATTGATGAAATCACTTTATTAGAAGTTTAAGTATTTTATGCGCAATAGTATTCATTATTTTTAAATATTGAAAGTCTAAATTTTTAACTCATATTCTTATCAGAATTACAATTATAAACGATATATTAAAAAAGGTTTAAATTTTAAGAAATATATAATTAACTATCATCATTTAATCATTAAACATTTTTCGCTGGAAATATTTCTTTGATTTTACCCTATATAAACTTGATACAATTTCAAAAGAAAATAATTAGGTTAGTGGTTAGAACTTTCAAATGTCGTTAAGATATAATAATAATTATTAGTTCACCTTTGGAACTATTGATTTATTTAACATGCAAACAGATCTTTAGCTCCAAGTAAATGTACTATTTCCCTTTATTGTTTTGAACATATAATGTTAAAAGAACGTACGAAAGAAATTGTACATTTTTTGCAGCAAAAAGTAAAAACTTCCTAAAAGTTTTCCTTCATATTCCGTTAAGATTCAGTTTTTATGCACATATATATAAAAAAATTTCCATTATTTTATGTTTAATAAATTTATTAAAGTTCTTGCGCTAAGAATAAGAATATTATTATTATTATTATTATTTTTCTTATTCTTGTTCTTTGCACTTTTAAAGTTGAAAGCAATTAACATACACATTTATAAGAGAAAAACTTTTAATTAAATATGAGTTAAATGTTTTTGTTAAAAACTATAATAATATTATTAATTATTAGAAAGCAAAAAAAAAAAGAATTTTTTGTGGTTATGTAAAAATCATATTTTTGTTTATGTTTATTAAACATAACCTTTTTGTGTGACATAAAAAATATTCGGTGGAGTTCAGTTGAAATAATATATTTTCGTAATAAGTGGTATAACTCGACTTTTCTTCATACATATTTGAATCTTGGAAACAAATTAAAGTTTTAATTTTGACTTACATGCGTCATTTATTATTCTCAGATATTTTATTTTTCTTTTATTTTTTTTTTAAGATTCTATGCAGAATAACATAATGTTAAATTGAAACATTAAAATTTCAGAGATTGTTAAAACTAAAAAAATATTTTTATAAAATAATACGTTTTTGGAAATTTTTTATGCAAGAAGCCTACAAAATAAACTTTTACTGACCTCTTAATATTTTCTTTTACTGTTTGGCGCGTGATCAGACTTTTTTTTTTCCTTAAAATATTTTCCTTAGAGGAATTTAATGTATTTTTTTACTGTGACAAAATTTTCTATTAACTTGATAAATATTAGTATCCTGATTGGTTTAAAATTCAAAGTATACACTGTAAAAAAATTATATCCAATAAATTGAACTGCTTTCAATAAAATTTTATTTTAGGTAGAAAATTGGGTTTTTCCACAAAATTTGTCAAATTTTTTTTGTGTTTTATATAATTATTTGTTAATTAATAATAAAATAATTAATAAAATGATTAATTAAATTTTATGAGGAAAATATTTTATTAATACTATTTTTTAAAATTAAATTAAATTAAAAAAAAAAATGATTAATTAAATAATTAAATACATAAATACCTATATAACTTATTTTAATTTTTTCACAAACTTTAAATTTATGTTTGCTGTATTAGACTATATGACATTTTTTAAAAACAAAATGTCAAAAAATAAATATTTCGTTTAGATTCACGGACGTCTCTTAAAACTGAAGGATGAACATACTCGATTACAAGACACATGAATAATAACGTTTTTCAGTGTATTATGTATAATACGTATAATTATATAGAATGTATATTGAAGTCTATACCAAATAGTAAATTTCAAAACACGAAAATTTTTTTGATGGCAGTTCATTTTTGCTTACAAATGTTCATTGATCCAATTTTTTTAGTCAGAACAAAATTAGTGATTGAAATTTATTTAGAAAACGTCTTCATCCAAGAAGTAATATGAGACCGCCAAAAGTGTTATTATGAAAATTTCACGATTGAAATTCATTTCATTGGCAATATTTTTACCATTTATTGAAATATATTTACAACTAATTTAGGTTCGGTCATTTGACAATAGTATTTAGCTTCCATAATTGTTGGAAGTGTGCAAGAAAAAAAGGAAAATTTTTATTATAGTTTTTTCACAATAATTTTTGGGGTAATTTTTTTAAATTATAAATTAAGTAAGCAATTCGATTTTGGAGTATTTCATTATCGCTGAGTCCGCAATAGATTCTGAAATTAAATCTCCAAAAAAATTAGGTAATTTTAACTAAATAATTGGCTTAGAAATTTTTCTGATGTCATAATTCAGAATCTTAAATGGTTATGAAAGCTAATAGTATTAAATAAGCTATACATACATTTATTAAAATATTCAAAATTACTTACCACATCATCGACCAATATAAAATAAAATCAGGATTTCATAATTAAAAGAAACTTTAATTAGCCCAACAAAAAAAAGGACAAAAATTAGATAATTTATTTAAAAAAAAAAAAATCTAAACTAAACATGTAGGTGTAATTACAGATAAAGACGGCAATTATCGTTTTTCATGAAAAAAAAATTATATAAAAGAAAAATTGTGTATATTATGTGTTTTTCTTAAAAAAAAACTTTTTTTTTTAGATTTTCTTTATCTCTGTGCAAAAGTTAATCATTTATATAAATTATCTAAAACAAAAAAAAAAAACAAAAATTCTGAAAGGTAAATTTATGTATTTTCTGTGGAAGTTAATTTGTCCTGTAGCGCGCGTGGACATAATAACCATTTATTAAACAACAAAAAAAAATCAAATTATTTATTTTTCCTTTTTTTTTTTTTAATAAAACCAATCTGGTATCTAATTTTCTAGTTGGAATTTAAAAAAAAAAAAAACAAAATTTCTTTTGGAGTCATTTCTTTTTTATTCATTTATATTTTCTTAACCACAAACGTGATTTGCTATAAAATATCTTAGAATTTTTCTTTCATTATATTATAATAATGAAGTAATATGATAAATTGTCTTAATAAAAGAAAAAATTAAATATACATAAATAAAATAAAAAAGTTGTACTCATCATTTTATTATAAAAATAAATTCACTCCGTTTGGATACCCCGACAGATGATCCCTAAACTTAAAATTAACTTAATTCTAACAATCAATGGCATAGCATAAAATTCCATAATGCTATCGAATGACATCTTCATCTTTTGAAGCACCACCGAGAGCTATGGCTTCACATTAGGAAACAAACTTTAACCCAGGCTTCCCACTCCAAGAAATTAAATGAGAATTATGAAAATAAAGAAATTACAGGAAATAAAGGTGGAGTGAGAACTTTAAGTACGAGTGCACATCAATGCGGGGGAACGAAATTCATTATATGCTTTCCCAACTAGGAATTTTATTCATAAATTAAATAAATAATGCTGGGTTTTATCAGGTGAATCTGATTTGACTCACATTTAACTCAATAGTTTAAAACATCTAAAGTTTTCGTATATATATGATATACTTACTTTAGCTCAACAACTATTTATCAATATTTGCGAAACTTTATTTGTACAGCTTATTATGGAATGTTTAATCTTTTTAATATTTGTGTCAAGGATATTTTTGAAGGATCTATAATAAATGTTACTAATAAGTAAAGTTTTAAGTAAAATGATATGTTACCAATCAGTAAGTTTCTAAGTTAATGAATATTGTAGGTGTATAGAACGTATTTCCCTTTTTTTTTTTGCTATATAAAGTGAATAATGAATTTACTTGCTACTAAAACGTTATATCTCTTTATCTTTATATTTAGTCATGTGAAAATAATTTTTTTTTTGTTTTGACATAATAATAGTGGTTTAACATTTCATTATTCAAGTCAGATATAATTTGATGTTGTTATTTTAACCATTTCAAGTTTTCTCTTTTTCTTTTTCTTTTTTTAATTGCAAAAGTACTCTATATAGTACTCTAGAAATTGTTGTCATAATATGAAACAATTTTTTGCTCTAACAATTATTATTCACAAACATCAATAAAAAATTTTGTATTTTTTTTATTCCTTTACTTTATTCAATGAAAACCATATTCATGTGGTTTTAAAGTGAAAAAAAAAACTAAAAACGCAACAGTATAGAATAAAATGATAACAAGTCAAAATATATAGAAATTAAAATAATAGTTTATGTAGAAAATTCATTGAATTCCCCATATATATATATTTTTTTTTTAATCTTTTAAAGAACAATCTTAAAATGTTTATTGTTATTGTTTATATTTATTATTATTTTCTTCTTTACTATTATTTTAATATTTTATGTTTTATATGTAGTATAAATTGAATTGGAAAATCAAAATTATTTTTCTATATGTTTTTATTAACAATAATTTCATTTATGTGAACATTTGAGTGTACAGAAACATTTGAGTGTACAGAAAAATTACTCTATTTCATAGATAAGTAATTCAATCTTTTTTTTAGTTCTTGGATTCCAATTAAAAAAATTTATATCCATGAAACTTCAACCAATAATGGATTTTTGCATTAATCGCAATTGCGAAATTTTCAAAAAAAAAAAACTTTTTGATTTAATCAGCGATCACAAAGAACTTTTGTATTTTGATTTAAATTGATGGTAAGAGAAAGTTTTTTTGAATGTACAATTCCAGAACTATACAAAAAATTGATAAAATTAAAATAAAACTTAAATATTAATGACAGTACGCAATAATGCAAATACCATCGTTTGAGAATATTTTAGTTATTATATTATTATTGTGAACCTTGTAAGAAAAACGGATCAGTAGATAAATGTAATGATTCAGGAACTAATTCCGATATGAAAGCAACTAAGTTTTCATGGTATAAAACATAAAACCTCAATGTAAAAATGTTTTTTTAAATATATACAGTGAAAACTTATGTCATACCAATTTTACACTTTAAAATATTCACAATTTCAAAACTGAAATTTTATCATGTCACTTACAGTATAAAAAATTTTCTTTATAATGACATTTCACCTTCGTTTTCTTTGAAATAGTTTAACAGAAGCCCTTGAGCCAAATTATGATGTTATAATTTTTGACACTGATAATTCAAACATCATTTATGACCGTCAAACTATATACAGTTATACAAAAAAAAAAAAATATCTGAAATGAAATAAATGTCTGATAAATATATAATTTTATTGAAAAACTTTTCACGTTTTCAGTTTTCTGTATTTTTTATTTATTTTTTTTTTAACTTTTTTTTTTCTTTTTATTTTTAACTTTATTTCATGATAAAAAGTTATATTCTTAAAGTTAAAGAATTGCCCTTTTTAATCAAAAATAATTTACTTTGAAATAATACCAATTAAATTTCAAAAGATAAACCATAATTTAACTATATTGTATTCGAAAATTTTATAAATAATATGTACACAAACTTTAACAAAATAGAAACCCTCAAGCTAATTTATGTAGAATAACTTCAATGAAATATATACACAAAAAAGTTTAGAAAATTTTTGAAAATAATAGATTTTCTTTTGTGGTTAACATTTTTTTTTTCTTTTTCAACCACAATACCGACAAGTGTTATTTTTATTTAAGTTGGTAAATTTTTAACACCCATAAAACTGAAAAAAAAAAAACATTTTTTTTTTTTGAAATAAAATTCCCTGTAGGTACAAGGAAAAAAAATTTAAGAGTTTTATTTTATCATTATTAAAATTATATTAATTCAAGGAAAAATAAAATTAATAAATATAAAATTTAAATAAAAAACTAAAGTTATTTTAAAAAGATAGCTATTATCTTTTTCTTTTCCAAAAATCTATAATTCTGAAACAATGTTGCAGTAGCTAAACCAGAAAATATTGTTAGTTAAGATCACTTATGTTCAGTTCTTATTTTACTTAAGCTTTTGTTTTTTCTCAGGTTTATGGCTAAAAATAATTTTCTTATCAGATAATAATAAGATTTTCTTCCTATCATCTGCACGTTTGAATTAATAAATGCACCAAATAGTCTTAGTTGTATTTTAATTTATGAATAATAATAGTTAAGCTTTTTGAGCTTTGTTGTGAGAGTGAGAATATTTTTTGTTGCTGACCATTACAGATTTTAAGAAGAAGAAGAATTTTATATCTGGAAATAGATACGCAAATATATTTATTTCAAATTGATTAAAAAATAATCAATAGTAGGAATCTACATATGAATATGTATATACATATATTAAAATACAGTGTTTAGGTGAATAATTATTATTTATATTTTTACAAATAGTATTTTTATTATTTTTATGCTATCAAATGTCTAAATAATGTCAATTAAATTCTATACACTCAGCTCTTAATCAAAATTTATGATTTCTGTACCATGAATGTATAGGGGAGAGGCTTGCAGGTTGCCACTCCATAGCTTTTTTTATCATAACTCGCCAAAAAATGAACGTATTGTACAAAAAGTATATGCGTTGGAAAGAGGAAGTAAAAAGCTACAATCCTGGCCTAGAAATCATTTGAAATTTTAAAAAATAAAAATTCTATACCAAATTTTCAAAAGTATCTAAAATCGTACTCTTCAAATTTAGGCTTGCAGGTTGCCACCCTTTGGAAAATTGCTGAAAATGTTGAAAAACTGAAACTGAAAAATGTCTCATTTAGAAATGTATTCAAATTTACTGAATTTCACTTGCACCCAGTGGCTGTAAACATAAAGAAATGACTGAAAATTGACATAAAAAATAAAATTGCAATATGGTATGGAATCATTCCAAATCTTCATCGGAATCAGAATTCGGGCAAGTTCAAACACTGAAACACATTTCGCGTGAACGGCTATTTTGTATTCGTGGTACATAATAGAGTTGTGTCTACTTCCGACATTTTCTTCAAACAAATCATACAGTCATCAGTGTTTTCATCAAGGTGCAAGCTAATAAAGGTGGCAACCTGCATTCTGACGCAATTTTGTATAATCCATTTAAAAAAATTGCCAATTCATAATATATTTTTAATTCTTTTTTGGAATATGTTAATTGAATGAAAAAGAAACACAACCCAATTATTTATATTGCTTTGCTAATAAAAAAGTTAACTTTACGAGCACAGGACAAAAATACAATTTTTTTTTTTAAAGTTTTTGAAAATAATAATTCACACTTTGCTCAGTTCGCTCCAAAAGTAGATTAAAAGTGACAACTGTTCTTTTGACGTCGATGTCACTTGGAGTTTAGTTTGTGAGACTGCTAGAATGCCAAAATACATCAGTGGTGGCAACCTGCAAGCAGTGGCAACCTGCAAGCCTCTCCCCTATATATTGTTTAATGGGAAAAATCAAATATTAAAAAATAGAATTATTTAAAATATAAAAAAAATAAAAAAAACTGAATACTTTTTTAAACCAACTCATCGTAACATATTCAATTAAAGTCATATGGTATAATAAAATAATATTTTGGGAACACACACAACTGACCCAACTTTTCAATAATACAAATTTCTATTTATTTTTTTTACTATAATATATATGTATTCTATAAAAATCAATATAGTTTTTTTTTTTCAAGTTTTATGTTATTTCAATCACTTGCATATCAAATCATGTTGAACATTTTAATTGGATAGAAATTTTTTCACTTTTTAATTTTAAAGTTATTTTTTTTTTCAATTTTTATACATTTTGTTAAAATTTGTTTTTTTTTTGCATTCTGCTAAGTAGATAACTTTATATAAGAAATAATGTCGGTTTTTTTATAATATGATAGTGTAAAATTTATTACATAATAATTTGATTAATGAATTGAAATATACAAGCTGGTTTTTTTGATAAATTACAATATTTTTTTTGATTGAGGAAAATCACACTTGAATACGGAAATGCTATTACCATTATTCATATACCCAATATAATGAAACTTTGCCCATTTCTATCCATTGAGTGATTAAGAACTTAAGTTAATTAACAAAGCGGAGCTTATACCAAGCAAGACAATGTCGCACAAGAAACACTTTTAAAAATAAACTACTTTGTACCTGGCATTATCCTTTTGGTTAATTTTTTTTTTATTTTATGATTTCCAAATTCCAATTAAATGATTATAACATATACTACGTGTATAACGTAAAAAACAAATTGAGCGAATATGACCTTAAGCTATTTTGAAAATTTATGAAATAACAGGCCAAAACTTTTAATCAATTACAAATTCGTTTGTTCAAAGTTTATTTGAATTATTTTGTCATGAAAACTATATTTTCACTTAAAAAATTGAAAGCACCTTGATTGATTTTATGACAATTTTCTAGAATCATAAAATATATCTGTATTCAAGGGATTAATATGTGCGGAAAAACAATAAAAATAGATTTATTGCGGAGCCAATAAACCTTGTAAATTTGTTCGTTTTTTGGTTTTATTCATATTATTTTGAAACAAATTTATTTAAGCTTAGGTAGAAAAGTTTTTCATTATATGTATACAAGTAAAGTAATTGGAAATTATTTTTGTGTTTTTTTTTTAACAAGAACTTCTTTTTTTTTTTGATTGTTACAAAATAAATATATAGTTTCAAAACTTTTTGACAGGTGATATTAAATTGAACATTTAATATAAAAATAAAAAAAGTTATAGTTAACTCGTATATTAATGAATGTTACAATTAAAATATATTTCAATTTTACAATTGGACAAATTATTAACATACCATTATTTTGTTTAAATATTCAAAAACATATGAAACTTTTAATACTTTATCTAATTAATGAATTTGAAGTATAATGTCATTCGAAAATTAACAAAATCCTATGATTAATAATCAAAATAATATCTTATTAATTTTTTTAATCTTTTTTTATTTCATTTTTAATATTTTTCTTTCATTAGAATATAAACCATTTAATTATCATTTTAAAATAAATAGAGTGTTCTGAATTCTTTTAAAATTTAATTGAACTTATAAAGCTAAGATTTTGATAGATTACTGGTAAAAACAGAATCGATTTTTACCTATATGTATATCTATTTCCACAAAAATTACCAATTTTCTTCTTTTTTTTTTTATTATTTTATTGTTATGAATGATGTAAAAAATTGATTTTTCTTAAATTTAGCGAAAATTTATACGTTTCGGACTTTTTGGCGCCTTATGTAAAAAAAAAAAAACTTTTTGATACGTTATTGTTGAGACAGAAATATCAAAAATATTACACTGAATTAAAAACAAAAATGTTTACCTGTGCGGGAGTTTTATATAAATTATATATAACAACTACGGAAAAATACATTTGTTTTAAAAATATTCAATTCTAACTAAATAACTAAATTAAAAAAAAAGGTTCAAACAGTTAACAGTCAGTTAAATATTCAAGTACTAGTTCCGAAACGTCATAACAAAGCAAAAGTGAAGAAACTCATTTTGAAACTTATAATTTTAATGTGTTATTTCAAAAACATTATTTGAATGCATTTTAAGTTATTTTTTATTACCATCTAAGTCAAAATTCAAGCTAAGCAATACTACAGACTTATAAAAGTAATAATAAATGTACATCATGAGTTTACATAATATTATGACGAAACGAAAAAATCTGATATTGATATGATAAGTTTTTTGTAAATTATTGTTATGCACATATTTTATTAGTGTTGACGATTCTGTCATTATTTTTATTTCATATTATGTTCATTAACAAACCGTGTGTGAGAATACTATCTCTATATAATACAAATTTTTTGATTCATATTTTTCTGTAAACCAACTTTTTATTTTTATTTTTTTTCATTTTTATTTTATATTCTTTTATTTTTCAAAAATAAAACTTTTTAAATTTATTGTGTGTTCAAAACTATTCGCGAAAAAATTTTAACTATCTTTTTCAACGATGGATAATATGTATATAAAAACACATTACTTATATATATAAAAAAAAAAAATTAAAAATAATAACAAAAAAAAAAATTATTTATTTTCCAGTTATGAAAAGAAAACTAAAAAAAAAAAATTAAAAAAAAATAATAATAATAATTGTTAAAATGGAATAAGTAAGTTTTACGAAAATCAAATAAATCTAGCGAAAGAAAAATAATGTGAATCAGGGGGAATCATTTTACATTTTAGTAGTAAATTTGAATGTTATTATACCTATTCAAAACAGGATGTGCAAAAAGTATATATATATATATCTATATAAATATATATTTTTTCTTTACTTTAATAATAACAACAATTTCATAAATTTTCCCGAATACAATTGAGATTTTGTTATTTTAATGAAAAAAAAATAATAAAAATTGATAAATGTTTTTTTTTTTTTTAAAGAAGTAATTTAACACATTTTACGAATTGATTTTTATATTGTTAAACTATTTTTGTTTATAATAGTATTATGTTTTTTATGTAAAATTATTAAATTGAAATTATGCATTTAGCTTGAATAATGAAATTTTTAATTTCATTACAATTGCAAGGTTGTATGTGATGAATGTAATGGATTTTATATACCTATATAGGAACAGGAATGAAATATCTGAACTTATATAACTTGAACCGTAACATAATGATTTTATTTTTTATTTATTTTAGAAAAAAAAAGTGAGCTTGACAGCAATCTTGTCGAATATTAATATCTGAGTATTATTATAGGTGTACTAGAGTAAGGGTTTAAAACGATATACTTATTATTTGAAACTGATAATAGTTGTATGAGAATTTGATATTCATTTATATTGCTGCTCTAATTTATACAAAAATTAACTATAAACATTGATTTTTAATTAAACCATCCTCGTTTACTCTTTAATACAGCCATAATATCTAATTTATTGAGAAATATTATAAATTAATATTTAACAAAAAATAAGTTTGATTTTTTTTATATAAATTAAATATATTTTAGAAAATTTGTTGAATACAGTAATAATTCAAAAAGCCTGTAATGACAAAGTATATGTTTATAGTATATTGTGGTAGAAAAAATTTGTTTTTTTTAAGTTTTTGTACATGATGTTTTGTCACCTTCAAATCATCGAATAAATACAACAAATCGGTGGTTTATTAAAATAATAATCAATTAAAAAACTTTTATTTTAGTTTCGAATGCAGGTGATGACTATAAAAAAACTGTTAATGAATGTTGGTAAAAATAATGTGTCTCTATATGCATAAAAATTTTTAATTTCCGATTTTATGACTATACACAGAAAAAAATTTGCTCGTACTCATTACGTCAAAAAAGTTCGTTAATGACATTCTCGTTAAGATAACGAAAAATAATGAATAATTACGTTTTTGTAACGTAAATTTCGTTTATTTTCTTATTACGAACATTTTTTTCATTTTTAGTACTCGTTAAAAAAGTTCGTTATCGTTAAATACGGGAAACAAAAATTTCAATCCATACAGAACTTATATTTTCCATTTTACACATTGCCGTAAATGTAGTTCATAGCTCAGTGGCAGAGTTGATGGATTGCAATGTTTAGGACAAGTGGTTCGTTGTAGCCAAAATAACGAATTTTTCGTTGATTTTAACGAATTATTTAGTTATTAGTACCAGCAAATTTTTTTCTGTGTACGATTAGATACTTAACCATCATTATTTTCTAGAGCCCATCGTAGTCATATTCTATAGAATCTAGTTAAATTATCAAACATTTTGTTAAATTATGTTATAAAAAACTAGTTTCTGATGATCGACCTTTTTTTTTTATTTTTATTTTTATTAAATTAATCAAAATATATACTTCAGTGAAAAAAAAAATTAAGCTTACCAGAGCGAATATTTTCGCTATTTTATGAAAATTTTAATTACATTTTCTTTGTAAAGATTTTCAATTTTATTAAAACAAAAAAATAGTCTGAGAAAAAATCTTTACAATTTTCTAAAGATGATGAAAATTTTTTCTAGAACTACCTGATGAAATTATTATGTTTGTGTTAAATTAATTGGCCGGTTAAAAAAATTAGCCCTACTAGATTTAGGTCAGAAAAATTTAACTAGTTTGAAATAATAATTTGTTTATTAAAGGCTAGAAGTAGTGCTTATAAATAAAAAAAATTTTACAGGATGTTTTATTTTCAGACACATTCAAAGTAATCACGCCGTTAAACTATGGCGGTAAAAATTAGAACTTAACATTTCGAGAAGCTGTGTTGAGAATATATCCGGGCTTGTTCCAAATCTTGTATATGTACGTAATTGTAATAACTATAAGTACACAGATATAATAATTTTCATCCATTCATTAAAATATTTATTAAAATATAAGAACAATTTAATTTAAGTACTCGTTTAAGACAGAAGATAAACTAAAGGAAAATTCTTTTCTATTAATTAAATTTCTTAATTTGCTATCAATCGTAGTGTGTACAAAATGAAGCCTAAATTCGAATTAGCCATATGATTGAAACAAAATGAAAGAAAAATGTATATATCATTCTAATATAATGATTTTAAGTTTCATGGGCTGTAATTATTTCACAGAAAAATATCATTGCACCTTTTTATCTTGAAAAACGAAATCTTTTTTTTTTCATTATTCAAAAAATATTAGATTTACTGAACCATGTAAACAAGTAATTTTAATTTCCTTTTGAAACACATCTAAAATAATTAAAAATAATAAAAAAGTTAAATTCATTTTAATTGTTTTTTAAATCTTTAATAATTAAATTAATCTAGGAATTAAAGTTATTTAGCATTTTATTAATTTGCTAATATCGAAATATGGATGTCAAGTAATGTTCGTTATATAGTTTGAGAAAATATTAAAAAAAAAAATTCTTAACTAATATTTCGGGCAATACTTTATGTCTCTGATGATCAACGTAAAACACAATCTAAACATTAAATAAATACAATTTTCAACTCCCAATTTTATATTTCTAGCTTTTTTTCAGGTATACAACTATCAAAATCAGAACAAAACTATATATAATGTTCTTATGGGTATAATTATGTTATTATAATTATGTATAATAGTGCATTTAAAAGTTGAAAATTTACTTCTTACAAACCTCAATAAAAAAAAAAGTACTGTATACCTAATTAACATATCGCTCTTAGATACTAGTGATATGTTTTATTCATATAAAAATTTAATAGTTAAACTTGTAATGAACGAATATTAAAGAAATTATTTTTGTTCAAAAGTATTGAAATGAAAATTGTAAAACTATAGAAGTGTTTGGCAAGGAATTCATCATCATCACATCCTGCTAGAATTATTTATAACAACACATATTTACATTGTAATGGTAACAAAACATTATGAGAAATTTATTGTAATCAAAATGGGTTTTAAATATGTGTTAAATTGGAAACTTATTAGAATCACGGTATAAGACAAGGTTTGTATGTATATATTTTAAAATAATATTATTTCAATTATTGTTATTCCATCCACGGCATCGAATTGAAGTGGAAGGGCAAGAGAGATCTTTCAAAGCTAAAAATTTAATTTTTTTTTAACATTTGTTAGTTTATACATTTTGAAAATGTACAGAATAATTATTGAAATCTACAGTAATTTAATAAAATTAATATTTTGTAATTTTAATAATTTTTGATAAAACTTTTGGAGGAATTATATAAATTCAAATAATGTGTTTAATGAATTCTATCTCTTTATATAAAATAATAATAATTATTACTTTTATTGAAACCTATTATTGGTAATCTCTTTCAGCTTATATTTACTTTGACAATTTAATTTTATGTTCATGATTTTTCTTAAGAATTTTTACATTATATCATATTTTGTTATTCACAATTACGTATTCTAAAATATACTTTTCTTTATCTAATTTGCTTTTGGCAAAATTATACTGAAATTCATAAACGTGAAATAATCGAAAAATATGTCTCTAAGATTATATGGTTAAAAAATTTGATTTAAACATATATATATTGTAGACTTTATTATAGTAATTTGCATTCTACGATATCATATATACAGATATATAGGGTGTATGATAAGAGCTTTTCGCCTAATTTAAATTCTCGTCAGCCATATTCTTAAGAATAATTCAAATAAATTATCAAAATTTTAATTGGTATTAATTGAACGTGAACTATATGACCGAATTCTTTACTTTAGGGTTCAGATAAGCCTATTTCAAAACTTATTCTGATACATTTTGTCTTTTTGGTTAAAACGTTTATAACTTTGGTAACTTATAAAATTTAGTTTCTTCACCAAAATATGAATTTGATTTGAAACAATTTTGAAGGAAAAATTTTAACACAAAATTTTTAAACAATTTTAATTCAGACTTCTTTTGGCAGACTCATATAACCTTCAGTTACTAATTTATGAAAATTTTACAGCAATCAACAAAACATATAATACATTTAGTAATTTTGATTTTGACAGAAAAATAAATATATTTTTGTGAAGTTCTTATTTCAATAAAATTATCTTTCACTTCCTGCAGGATTTATAAGTACGGTTTTTTTATTCCATATAAATTAAAATATTAGAATTAATATAAAATGAGAATTTTTTTTTTTGCATAAAACAGCTATCAAAAAGTGAAAATATATATGTATACGTACGTTATGTAAAAAAAAATTTACAAATTTTACATTTATTTTTATTTTGTAAATAAAGAAACGCAGACAATTTTTTTGTAGCTTCTATACTTCCGTCAATTTAACGAAATCAAAAGAAAAAATTTATAATAAAATGCCTTCAGGTTCAATTAAAAAAAAAAAAGTTAGGTATACAAATATATTTCTTCAATGCAAATGGGATTCTTAAAAAATTATATAATTTGTAATTTTAATATTTACTTTTGAATAGCCAATAAAGCTTAAAAAAAAAAAAAAATAAACAAAATTATTTTCTTTATCTATTTTATTTTGGTTCTTATAATTAATAAGATAAATACGAAAAAGTTTTCTTTTTTTAAGATAAAAATATTATGATTCTTGTTGAGTGTATAGAGATACTTTAAGATGCATGAAAAAATTGCTCATAGCTTCTAAAATTTTACCTTAGGCTTAATTGAATTCTTGATGGAAGAATATTTTTGCTATAAACAACTTGTACATAAAATTGTTATCCAGGCAATAGAAAGTTTTTGAAACTGATGTTATAAAAATTTTTATTTACCTTTTTTTCTGCCGGGTACAAGCAAGAACAAGGATGAAATTTTTACAAGAAAATAATTATTTATACAATTTTTTTTGTTTTTATGTAGGTATAAAAGTAGCCGTTAAAAAAAAAAAAAATTACTTTTATTTACTGAAGTTATAGAATTTTTTATTTCAGGAACAGGTAATAAATATTGTGGTATAATAATTTTAACTCGCCAAAGGACTGAATTTCGAAGAATAAACTAGCATTGAAACTTAAAATTCAAAAAAATAATGAAATAGTGAAATAATATGTGATATCCAATTGATCTGACATCCAATCGAATATATGAAAATTAAATTGTTATTATGTAAATGGACTTTTTCTCAAATTTATACTTATTAGTTTGTAATAAATTAACATTTTAACTCTGAGGGCAAGAAAACAGTATAGTTCTCTTGCTTTACGATTACTTTTATAATTAAAGAATTCTGTTAGATTAACTTCTCTCGTAGACATCTAGCTTGATCAATGGTAATTTTCAATAATTAATTAATAATTGTGAATAATTGCATATACGATCAACTTCGATATAAATTCGATAGTCCCAAGTAATAAGTTGGTAACAGAGAGCTTTCTCAAAGTAATTTTTTTGAGTTGCAACTTATTAATTGCGACAATCGAATTATAGTAAGACTTTAAAAAATGTCACTTAAATCGTTAAGTATGTAGGTATACAAATTATAGATTTTCTTCTGTTAAACAAAATTAAATAATTTTCTATCAAAGCTCCTATTTTGCACAGTACAATTAAAATTGTTTTCATTAATATCAAAATACATTATATATGTATGTTTTTATACATAATTGTCATAATAGAATCTTAAACATGAATAAAATATGAGAATAATAAAAAGAAAATCAGATCATCTTTGTACAACAACATAGTACATATATATATATATATATATATATATATATATATATATATTATATATATTTATTATTTAAAATATTCAACAGGCAATCAGTATTAATCATTTTCTTTTTGAAATTTATACAGCAGAAGATTTTTACACAAGAAACAGATTACTTACACAAAGTTAACAAAATACTTCAATAATTTTATATGCGGACCTCAAGAAAGTTGTGTATATGCGAGAATAATATTCTTAAGGGTATTTTTATATTTTAATGTATACAAAATAATTGTACAAAGTTTCCGAAAATATATTGCTTACAAAACCATGAATTTCAAATATCTTTAACTTCAGACTGATCTATCTCTCGATTTTGGGTAATCGTAGTCTCGCTAATAGAACTATGTGCTGTAATTAATGAAGTTTTATATAATTAAGATATGAGGACATCATGACGTACTCTGACTCGTACAAGTACATAATGTATTTAGCTATTTAGCATCAATTACAGTTTATGTAATATAATAAAAACAACATAAGCAACTTTAATAATAAAAACCTAGCAGCATAATGATGCTGATGCGGCTAACAATGTAGAATTGCTTGAAAACACAAAGCTACTTCAAATTATGAAAACATTTTTCATAAAATTTTCTTAAACGATTTACAATTTTAACATTTTTCATTTTGCTTTAACATTCATTGTAATTTTAAATGACCATTTAAAAAAATAAAACAGTTTGATCAATAATATATTTTACACATAAATATTGCTATACAAAGTGTCAGAATAACAGATGAGGGTTTAATAGAGGAATTTTTATTTAATATTAAGTATATGTATTTGTTTTTTGATAAATTGTGTCCAATATGTCATATTTCTCCGTTTCTCTGTATAAACAAAGGATATTATTAACATTATTATTATCCTTTTATTACTTATTTAAATTTATTGAGGAAATAATAATGTGCATTAAAGTTCATATAATTTTTGATTACTTGGAATTTAAATGACAAACCAAGTGAATTATAAAACAATTGGTATATAATATATATATATATCATAAGTTGAGAAATTGAGTTATTTTATAATCTGGTGTGTTGTGTACCATAATAAAATAATCATTATTATAGTGAATTAATATATATATTTATATTTACAGGAAAAGTTTCAGATCCTTTATTTGTAAAGTCAAGTTGATGCTATCCACATAAAACTCAAAATTATTAAATTTTATAGATTCAAGATTCAATACATAAAATATTGGCGGCATAAACACATTAACATATATGAATTAAAATTCTTTGAAATAAAGAAAATTTCGTTTTTGGTATTAAAACTGAATAGTATTTCTTTATTTATTATTTATTATTGATTTCAATCTGAAAGGAATACCATTACAGATAATATTAAAACTATTTAATTTCTAATAATTAACAATTTCTGAATTAACATTAAATAAGAAGGTAGTACAAATAGTAAATGAAAACAAAAATTTTATACTACGAATTTAGAAGAAAGTTACAAAAATATATTCTTTTTATTACGTATATTTGGTTCGATTTCGACTTAGTACTCTTTTGAGAACATTTTCAATTTGCAAACAAAATCTCAGATATAAAAAATTATTAAATTCAATTTACAAATTTTACTAAATTTATTACTTTAATCTTTAATATCAACATTTAGCAAAAGTTTAAGAAATTATAAAGAATGCAAGTGATGTTTATTTATTTATTTATTTTATATTTTTTTTAAAATGTATTAAAAATTCATTTAATTACTTTGAAATCAAAGTAAGAAAATAACTAATATCAAATTTTGTATTATTTTTGTGATTAAATTTAATATTTATTTACAAACAAATAAAACATTGTTATTTTCGTAATGATTTATTCATTTCATTGTTTTTATGTTATGTTAACCACAGCGACTATGCTTTTTAAATGAAAATAGAACTTAATAAATTTTTAATGAAGAATTTCTGTCAACATTAGTTTTAACGTTTTACCTAGAAATCGTTTTGATTTTCTTGTATTTAATCTACAAAGTGGGATAATTTGTTTTTTTATTTTTATAGTTAAAATTCCCGAAATGGTATGTATATAGGATGGCCAAAACATTTTATATGGGTAAAAGAATTTTATTTGGAAACAGTGTATGGAAAATAAAATGAATTAAGAAATTATTTAGATATTAAATGATGTGACAATACTTGGAAAACTATTTGAATTTTATTTTTTTAATGTCTTATAAGTACTGATGCAGTCATATTTTCAATTATCTGAACTGAACAGAGTCATTCAATGATAATTCACCATTTAATTCTAGAATAGCTTTAAGATTTTTTCTAAAATATTTTCAATTTTTGATTCAATTTGATAATACCAGTAGCAAAATGATGGTATTCAACGGTTTGAGCTTTTGATAACTTGATATTTGATACCAAGCTATTATTATTACATGAAAATTGAATGAAGTTTTGCAAAAAAAAATTCTTTAAAATCTTTTTTGGCGATTTTATTATCAGTGAGACTATGTATTTAAATTTTATATAAAAAAACTCATTATTTTGTATTCAAATTTAGATTATAAAAATTTCATATATTTTTTTTTGTGCTTATAAAGCTTTTTCCTTCCTTTTTCACAAACTAAATTAGCTTTGTGAATAATCTTTGAATTGAACTGATTGCATTATATATTTTTTGTTTATTTATTTTATTGCATCCTGTATCCTCATGGATATCCTAATTTTCTTGAGATATTTTTTTTTTTTTTTGTAAAAGAATTCCTTCTTGATTTACAATTTACATCATCCTTAACTTTAAGAAAAAATCGGAAGGGTTAAAAATTTTACATTTTTGCACACTTGAAAGAGAAGAGAAATTTGTATATCTGCATTACAATATTACTTCTTTTTTTTCATCATCAAATTCAAATATAAACTTTAAACATTTTCGCAACGCTTTAAAAAAATAAGAAGATGGTACAGTAAATTTATGGTTTGAAGTATATTACAAAAGAATAAAATAAAGTATTTTTGAAAATAATTGTACCAAAACAAACTTTAGTTATAATATTTTAGTTATAATATTCACATTACTCTTCAATCTTTATGTTTTCAACATTATGTAGGTAGCGTTAATAAATAAAATTGATCTTATGAAGAATAAATTTTAATTTTAAAGTAAAATTTAAATTTTAATTAACTAGTAATCTTTTTTGAAATTTTTATGTAAACTATTATAAGACTTTCGTAGTATATTCATTTTTGATTAAATAATAATGTTTCCTTAATTAAATATTTATCATCTTTGTGAAAATTTAATTAATAGTTAAGCAACAAATTTTCTTAATAATACCAAAAATCAACTCTTCAAGATAAATCATTATTTATATTCAAAATTTGGAGGTAATATTGTTACTATAAACTTTGAAGAACTCTTAATAAATCTGGAAAACTTTTTTTAATTTTTCATATATTAAGTATATTAAGTTAGAGCTTCAAATTTGTAGAGATCAAATGTAACATTGGTGATAAACATCCTTGAAGACTATTATACGAATTCTTTAGTTATACTTTTGTGTTATTATTATTTTTTAAAAGAAAATGTCATTTAATATTTCCAAAAAAACTTTCAAAGAAAAATATAAATCAACCGTAAAACCAATAATTATATGTTTCAAAATTATAAAAGGCGTATTTTCATAAAGATTCTTTTAATTTTTTTTTTTATATTTTGATTTAAGATTTTTTTTTTACATTTTTAACACGTTACATCTTATTGTTTTTAACTAATAGATACAAAATTTAAAATATTTACGAACATTTTTAATTTATTGGAAATACTATGCTATTATTTAATAATTTTCATTAAAGTAAATAAAAACATAAAACAACAATTGCATTCTTTGTCTCTAATAAAAAAAAAGAAATAAGTTCAGATTTGATCATATTTTCATTTGCTTTTTATTATGAAATCATACAACATAAATATAGGGAATCAATAAGTTTTTACAACCCAGAAGCTCCTAATACTAAAATGAAAAAGTATAGTTCTATTTTCCCTTAAGTGCACATTTTCAAATTTTAATTAAATATATTTTTTGAGTTTTAGAGATTTATTATAAGAAACCTATCACTTGAATATACATACAGATGAAGAGGCAATGAGTAAGAGACAACAGTTCAGGGAAATGGTTTTATATTTCCTTAATAATTTTCTATTTTTAATATATAGTGTTTTCACTTAATTCAATTCTTAACTTTTTATTTCTGTCAAGAATATCAGTACACGTTCACAATAATGATAGTCAATTATTTTGGGAGTGAAACTTGGTTCTGGAATTTATATGTTTATATGTCAGACCAATTAGGAATAAAATATTTCCTAATTAAAGCAAAAGTTAATTTTCTTGCCAATCTTTGAATCGTGAATCTTAATTAAGTACATAATATTATAATTTTTTTCACGCCAAACACGTAGCGCTTCAACGTCACACCCATATTACGTAAAAATTCCCAGATGTGATAGAACGAGCTTCGAAGATTCCTTTTCAATTCGCACCTCGAAAATGTTGAATGTTCTCCCATTAAAGTTGTTCCCGACAGCTGGCGGACGCTTTATTTACGACTTGCGCCGCTTTAAGAAAAGTGTAAATGATTACCTACTAACTGTCCCGCTGTTTAATCCCGTCTAAACTTCCTGTCCTCATTAGCAAATCCATACTTCTTATAGTATAAAAGGTATCCCACCTAGTGATTTGGTAACTTTAAATTAAAAAAAAAAAAAAATTATAAGTAAACCCACAAAAATTTCGAAGTATAATCGTGAACAACAATCTTTTTTCTATAAAACACGCTGTTGTAACAAATTTATATGATATTACAACCACAGTTATTCTATAAAAAACTATTTCACTTAGTATTGTTATGAGTATATTACAGAAGTTATGATTTTTATTCTGAATTTTGTTATTTCGATGGAAAAATATAAATTTTATGCTCATAAATATTTATGGAATAATTTCAGTTCGTTGAATTGAAATTGAAGCCAATACCTTTAAACTTTTGTTTGGTATCGATAAAAAATGTGTAAAAATAATCGTATAAATAATTTTTTTTTCTCGGTTTTTTTTTTTGTTGGTTTTGTACATTACCAATATTGACCACTTTCAACAGACTATACATAATATTATTAACTACTTTTTTTTCCAATATCTGGTTCTGATGTTAAAATTAAAGAACTAAGAATATATAATAGAAAGAAAAAAATTTTTTTAAAGAAAATTAAATGCATTAATTAAAGGAGTAAAGAAAAACTTGTATAAATATAAAGTCTGATTTCTGTTTTAATTAAAATAAATTTATAAAATTAAGTTAATTGCCTTTTAAAAAATTATTATTATGGTAATGAGTGAGTTATGACATAAGTTATGACATGACTTATAATAAAAATGAGTTAATTAAAAAATTAAAAATAAGGTCAATTTTAAGAGGGAATTGTAGTGTGCTGTCAAGTACTACGTAGATCTTTTAAGCCAATTATTTTGACACCACTTACAATATTATTGTTCATTTTTATGGGGTCCTTAGAATTTGTAATTATAGGTCATTTCAATAGACATTTTTTTCTGTATTATTTTTAAAGTTAATTACACAAAAAAATTAAAGTTTTTTTTTACTTTCTGTAACAATAACCTTTAACATTATTATTTAACTCAATCAAATTCATATTAAAATAGTGAAAATTAGATTCATATTAAAATAGTGCAAATCGTACTTTAGCTTATTAATATTATAAGTAGTAGTCGAAGATTTTTAGAAAATATATTATTAAATTATAATTATATTCAATGAGTAAAAAAAAGATTTTAGTTTATTCAAAACTACATTGTTTTAAATCTAAACTTTAATGAATAAAATTAGATTATTTCATTTATTCATTTTAATATTGTATGCATGCATATAACTAGGTATATTTAAAAAAATTGCAGACAGAATACTGCATAAGCCATTTGGACACGTTTTAACAGCTATGCAGTTAAAGGCTATAAACCATATAACTTTTCAACAATTTTAACATGTTTCCCGCAAGATGAATTATTTTGAAAGGATTTTATTTTGAATTGCACATAATTTTTTTTATAGTTTTTTGTTTTTTTTTATATCAAACTAGTATAAAATATTTGATAATTTTTAAACATTTAAAAGGATTTCATGGAACTAGATATACTTTAAAAGTTATTATCGAGTTGACAAAGTTGAAAAAATAAAATAAAAATAATAATAATGATAATAATTCAGGCTTTAAATTCATTGCAGATAAATAGGGTTTTAAAATATCACAATAAATGTTAAGGTTTTATATTATTCGGTTTTATTATATTATATGTAAAACAACATAGAATAAGTTAGTGTTTAACAAATTTTGAGTAAAAAACTAAAAAAAATATATGTACATCAGCACTAAGAAACAGATAGCTGCCGCATCCACATTTTCTGTATATCCTTAATTATGCCATGTACAATATAGGCCAAATTAAACTAGTGGATAACTTTAGCAAAGCAATTTGTTATAGCAAAGAAAAATAGCTCGTACACGTGAAGTTCAAGGTTAATATAATACAAGTGATTTTTTTTGTGCGTTTTGTATTTTGAATTTCGTCGCTTTGATTGTCTCCAAATTTAAGAAGTTAAAATTTTGACCCACTTACCCGTCATCCAATCAAAATAAAATTTTGCACATCCACTCGTAGTTGATGGCAATGCTCGATCAGATAGCGAGAAGTTGGGAAGTGACAGTAATAGGGCCGGTGAGGATGTTAACAACTTTTTCTGCGTTCAGTTGTTGATTGAAATTTTTTGTGAAAGTAAAAAGTGAAAAAACTGTTGTGCCGAGAAACGCAAAAATTAAGATGGGTTGTGTTTTCTTTTTCAAAATAGAGAAACGCAAAAATTAAGATGGGTTGTGGTTTCTTTTTCAAAATATTTGTATTATAATTGGAAAATATAATTATTTTCAAATAAATAAAAGAAAAGGTTTTCTTTAAAGAAAACGCAGGGTTTTTTCGAGGTTAATTTTTTGAAGTGTTTTCTTCGATGTTGTTTGTTTCGAAGTTTATTTTGCGAGATTTTTTCTATTCGAAGCTTTTTATTTCGAGTTTCTTTTACACTCCCAATATTATATAATATAATATAAAATAAAAAATGATTGTATTTTTCTATAAATTGCCATCAGCAACCATTACATTTTTTAATTTCTTCTTTTTTTTTTTTTATCTTTTGCTAATAATATATATTGCAAAAAAAAAAAAATTAATTTAGAGAAATAAGAAATTAAAAAAAAAAATTAAAATGAAAATAAAGAGATAAAAAAAAAAATAAGACGAAATAAATAAATTTATGTTTTAAAAATAAAAAACTTTTTTTTTTTTTTTGCTTTCTATAAATATTTTTATTTATTTTTCTCACGTAATTTTCTTTAATTTTGCTTAACACCAAAGACTATTTCACATTAACCAGAATTCAACGTTTATTTTTCTATATAAAAATTCATTATGGTCTCTGGTATAAATATTTTCAAAAACAAAAATCCTAGATTGATAACCTTCTAACCACAGCAAAAATAAAAAAAAATTTTCATATAAATAAAAAAAAAAAAATTAAATTCTTGCTATAAAAATTGTACACGAAATAGCTTCCTTGCCTTTAGCTAACTTAATTTAGAAAATTTTTACGAACTCATGCAGAATTACAAAAAAAAAAAAGAAAGAAAATGTAATCCGTTCACGATCTTTTACCAAAAAAAAAAAAAAAAAGGAAAAATTACATACAAAAGTTATAAAGAGAAAAGAAAAAAAAAAAAAAAAATTGTTTCAACAAAATATCCTTTTCCATTTATTTCAGTTATTCATCATATTCTTTTTTTTTCGTAGTTGTTGTTGTTTGAAAATAAATGTCTGAATAGCCAAAATTAGTCCTAAGGTCACAATAAAAAAATTATATTATAAGTAATTTCTACACAATGTTGAATTGGTCAAAAGTCATCATAGTTGAAATAAAGTTAATTATTGTAAATTTTTAAATATATACACTATCAAGTATATAACTATGTAATTATGTGGAATTTTTTTTTTCAAATTAATAGCTTTCCAATTAATGGAACAGTTTTCTTAATTTATAAGTGATAGAATTTTAGCGCCCGTGGATTTTTTAAATAATGTAATAGTTCAAATTTAAGTTACAAAAAAGAATTGGATCTAAGAAGAAAAATATAAATTTAATGAAAATTTTAATAAAATTATAGACAAAAAACTAAATTAAAAAATTCTTCTTAAATGGTAAAAAATAGTTACAAATTTATTAAACATAATATTTATTAATTGATATATTTTAAGTTTTTATTTGACATCATTATAGCTTAACTCTCATCAAATATTACTCTTGCATAATTCCATTAGAATATACATAAAATTATAGAAAAGTTAGATATAAACTTAAAAACTAAAAAATGGATTTAATAATATAGCATTACGAAAGAGTGTTAAAGTTTCTTTTGTTTACTTATTCATTAGCATATTTTGTTAATTTTATATTCAAAAAAAAAAAACCAAAACAGAAAAATAAAATAAAATAAAATAAAAGCAAACCAAAAAATAGAAAAAAAAATTTTTCTTTTTTTTTCGGCTAATCAGGAAGGAAGTAATCTTTAATTTTATTCATTAATATTAACGCCATTAAATAGTATAAGGATAACAAAAAAAAAAATTAATTATTATTCTAAAAGCATTTTTCAGCTTATTACTACTGGAAACGGCTGCAACAAAAATAATCAGTATTGGAATTTGAAATAGATCATAATTAATGATTATATACATATAATAATGGGAACACCATTATTGTAGTTTGTTTGTGGTATTCTACTTAGTTGGAATATTTTTTTGTAGCCTTAGGCTTTTAAAATACATTTTTTGTGTAAAAATTTCGATTAGCATCATTTAGCTAAAATAACTTTGATTTGATATAATTTATTGACTTATAATTTAATTATATTTATTTATATAATATTAATATACAGATTTAATTATATAATATATAAGCTTGAGTTCTGAAACAAAATTTATCTGAAAGCAAATTTTTAGTTAATTAATTAAGCTTAAAAATGGCAATAGGTGTAAGTTTTTTTAATTATAAAGACAAAATAATAGTTTTTTGATAAGAAAAAACCAATAGCTTTCAATTAAATTTTAATTAATGAATGCGGTTCGAATTCTTGACCAACTTAAGTGTTACCAACATCTTAATTTATAAATATATTACAATAGGTGTAATTTGTTGTTCTTAATTAAGACAATAAGAAAGTTTATAATCTCTGAATTTTTTGTTATTTATTAATAAATAGAAAAAAAAATTTATCTTCTATCATTTCAAAAGAGATTTATTATGTCCCCTTTTTATTAGACGCAAACTTTTTAAATATTATATAATTCTTAAGATCTTACAATACAAAATAAAGTGTCAATAATCTGTCTATTGTTTTTCAAATAAATATTATTTTAATAATAGAAATTTAATAAACATTGACTAAATTATAAATGTTAACGACAAGTTAATTATTTCATTTAAACAAATTACCCAATTTCAATCATTTCATGTTATATTTATTAATTATATATATAATAGAAAATCTATTTTTTTATTATAATACAAAACATTATTTTGTCAATTAAATTAATTGATGATGAAGGAAAAAAAAAATTGGGATAGGAATAAGAATGTTATTTATAGGAAATAGAAAAAATGTCGCAACTATTTTCATTACTAAATTAATATTTCAGCGAGTCATTTCTGTTTACGAAATGAAGGTCTAAGTCGTAGTCAAAGCCTAAAAAAATGTGAGTAATCGCAATCCAATCAGGGAAAAGTTCCTCGTCTGACCGAAATATATTATCTTAATGAGTAAAAAAACGACTACACTTTAATAATGAATTTATAAGATATCAAGTTTTAATGAGTATATAATATGATAAGAAACTATATTAATTTAATGTTAAAGTTTACAAATCGTTGCTGTGTTCTTCACATTTTAAGAAGGCAATTAAATTTGGCTAATTTATTATACACTGTTATACTGTTAATTACATATAAGTCTTATTTGAATAACTCATATTCCTGAAATAAATTTTAATAATAATAATAATGAATAAAATGGGTAGGAGAACGCTATACAAAAGTAAATTACTTAATTACTTTAAAAATATTTTTGAAAAGTTTAAACTTTTAAAACTTTAAGGGTATAATTATGTCTGAAATAAACATAGAAAAAACTATATTAGACTTATGGAAAATAGGAATGAGGATTATGAAATTTTGTTCAAATTATATTATGTATAGAAAGTTGTAAATGATCTTAGTTTCCGTAACATTGGGATCAAAACTTGAATTCATATTGGATAAATACGAAATTTTAATTAATGTTTTGTTTAATTCAAACAGTGTATAATAATGTCGTATCAAAATTACTAATCCTTTAATAACTTGAAACAATATGGAAAAATTGTGAGAGAGGAAGTACTATAAAGTTAGTAACGAGTCAGACCGACAGTTCTATAATCATATTTTAAATTTATGGAAAAATAAAACACCATACATATATTTATTAACACCAACATTTTCATATTCAGATGAAAATGAAAACAAAATTTGTTTGAAAATGTTGATTTGGAATTTCCAAAAAAAAAATTTAAAAAAAATTCCTCTTTATATTTCATTCAGCGTTGTTTAAATTTTATTAAAGTTGCTGTCTTTGTTGTCAGAAAATGAGACAAAAAGTTTAAAGGATGATGAATATTAATTAACCGAAAATGAAAAGGTTGGAAGAGTGATAAAATTAGGTGTGAATGAAATTTTGATAAGATTTTGACGAGATAATTATTCATTGTTGAAAATTATACACATTTTTCAAGTTATTTTGGTGTATTTATAATGTAGATTTTTGTATTATTCACTACATTATGTACATTATGTATTCAATTGTACTAAACATATGAAAATACATCATAATGTATATAAATAGGCTAGATTTTGTATATAAATAATATATGATGTACAGAACAATTGTACATACATGTGTTAATAAAATGGAAAAAGGAAAATTGAAAAATGTTAGCAAAAAAAAAAGTGAAGTATTAGGGTTTAATTACGCTTTCAATGGTCATCCGCTAATCAAGAGTCTGAAATAATTTTCTATAGGTGTATGAATTATTTTTATATTAGATTAACATTTTTGAAATTTATAGTATTAAAGCTGAAATGAAATTTTATTTAAAGTATTTAAGTAGAAGTAAAAAATTTTAATGGCTTAATACCAGGACAATATATTTTTTGTTCTTTTTATAATTCTTTTGAACTTAGCTTAAGGTTCTTAGAATAAACCTTATTATAATATTTAGTCCTAATTAGCATAACTCCAGAATTATGAAAAAAATTTGTATTAACTGAAGAAATTTTTCAAATTTAATTATAAAAATTTGTATTATTTGCATAAAATTTGAAGACTAAAATATTTTGTCTCATTGATTTTTTATTAATTTTTTTTTTGGTTCCATCAGAATTATTAAAAAATTTACTTTGAAATATTCATAATTTATGAGCTACTTTTTGCTTCATCCTTGTTATAATAAAATGTATATTATATATAAAATTTTCTTAAAATTAAATTTTGTATTTGCCTTAAGCTTCCCATGTGCAAAGTGAATTATATTTTATTATGTTATTTCATATTTTATTAACGCATGTTCCAAAATTAAATTTCAAAAAGAAAATTTATATTTTGCTACACATTTATATACAAATTATATAAAATTTATTTTTATTTTAATCACATTGAATTACATTTTAGGGATTTATGATAATTAAACACGAAATATTGAATTAAAAATTCTAAATTTCTTGTTCGAAATAATTTTTGTAATATAAATACATATTAAAATTTAAATGAAGAAACTAAAATTTAATATAATTATATATAATTTATAGATAGATATCATATGTACTTGTACCTACATTATTTATAACAATGTGAAATATCAAGGTCGCTATTTTTTACCAGCATATAGTATGCTGTGTCAAAACTATATTCTGGTATTTAAAAAAAAAGTCTTTTAATTAACAGTTTATTATTTCTATGAACTGATGACATTATATACAATTAGTTTTAGTATGTTCTTTGCTAAAATAGCTCTATTGATTAAAGCAAAGGTTGTACTAAGCCGTAGTAATGTACATGTTATGCATTTGTTAATTTTGTTTTTATTATTATGTAGTGGAAGGATCACGATCTAAATAAATACCATAAAATTAAATTAAAATTTAAAATAAAATGATTTCAACTTTTAAACTAACCATCATTGGTTTACTTAGTATACCAATTATAATTATTATTGGATTTGGAAAATAAACTAAATTTTAATTAATTTTTAAAATATCATACAAAATAATTGTATTATCATTTATACTATAAAAAAAAATTAAAACTATATAGTGAAATTCTCGTTTATTCTGATTTTTATGAGAATTGAAAGATTACAGGGGTAATAAATCTTTGATAATATGTGCTTAAAAATATAATGTTTTTCTTTCTCGAAAAAAAATATGTTTCATATTAAGAAAAAAAAGGTTAAAAACTTTCAACTCTGAAAATAAGAGAAAAAAAAAATGTTAAAGAACATCGCGTCTTTTAAATTTATGTGATTTCATTTTAGATAGAATCAACTTCTTTTTTTTTCTTATACTTTTTTCCAATTTGAATAGCGATTCTTTTGCAAAATCAATTCCTACCTTAAAATATGTGACGATAAACAAAAATGATGCATAAACTTGACTTTTGACAAAAATATTATAATTTCAAACTTTGTAAAAATTTTACATAAGTCTTCGGAATTGATTAAATAATTTACAGGGAAATTATAATGAAATTAAATTTTTTTGAACAGTTATATAATATTTGAGTTGTTTTCCATTTTCACAAATATTAACGTTCAAAACTTGAACATATAAATTCAATTAACATGTTTATTATTGAAAAATAACTCTTTATTCCATCGTCGAGTAATCGAGCAACTTCAAGTCGGTGTTAAATAATATTTTCCTTATCCATCATATTATTCCCCATTTTATTGTTATTGAATTGAAAACAGCTGTGTACATAATGTAAACTAGTTTTAAAAAAAATTACTTTTTAAAAATCCACATAAATATAGTTTTTGAAAAATGATATTGAAATTTATTTTGAACT
The DNA here is from genome assembly GCA_964007475.1 of Hybos culiciformis. Classification (NCBI taxonomy): domain Eukaryota; kingdom Metazoa; phylum Arthropoda; class Insecta; order Diptera; family Hybotidae; genus Hybos; species Hybos culiciformis. The sequence goes on along the minus strand of OZ023273.1, from coordinate 150,431,434 downwards.
TATAAACTTTTCATAAAAATATATTCAAGTTATTGGTTATATTTAATTGCACTTTATAATACACATAATATATATCCTATATATTCTTGGAAAATGCAAAAATATTTCATTTAAGATTGGTTGTTTCACAAGCATTAGTTTTCTCACTTTTATTTTTATATTATTTTTGTAAAAATAAAAAAAACTTATTCTTCACATTGTAGTAAAGTCAATTTTTTGGGCTAAAAGAAAAATGTAAAAGTTAACAAGATATATGGATATCTACGTAAAAAAAAACCTTTAAAAAATGTGGGAAATGACAAAACCTTTAGATTGAAATCGTTAAAAAAAAAATATTTTTTAAAAAAGATTTTAAAAGTCATCCTTTCTAATTTTATCGTTTAAAATATAATTTCATGCACATAATACTTTCTTGGCTCTTCTCGATTTTAAATGTATGTGCAATATTTGTTGTATCGGTGTACGTCACGGGAAATGATTAAAACTCAAAGAAAATAAAATTTTCAGTTTTTACAGATATTATGGTTCAAGTTATAGAATATGAAGAAAATTATTTGTCAAAATTATTTATTTTAATAGTTAATAATTTTTTAGAAAATAAGATGCATCATTGTTTACATGCTCAGCATTTTAAATAAAAAAAAAATATCATGTTAAATATTTTCGAATAGAACATAAGCCTATCTTGATTATGTCACCTAATATTGTAGCGGAAATAATATTTTTACAATTATTAAAAAAATATTTTGTTGCGATAATGATAGTAATTTGTTTTCTGTTTTAATTGCAATACAACCAAATCAAAAATTTAGCCTAGACGTTTAAAATGACTCTTGGAATTTGAAGCGAATGATATTTTTTCTATTAGAATGTGGAATTTTAGACAATTTTAGACATTAAAGTGAACTAACAAAATGTATACTCTGTACAGATATAAAATATATCTTATGAGAAACTCTAATATTTATTTTTCCGAAAAGTTTTAGGAATGAGAATTTTCTGAATAAAAATATTCGACTTATATTTTATAATATAAGTTCATAATCCCAAAAATAAATTACGCTAACAAAATACATGTAAAAATGTGTTTATTCAAATATTTATTTATTTTTCAAATTATAAAAAAAAAAAGTAAAAACTGAGTTTTCAAAAAAAACTGAGGACAAGCCGCGTGAAAAAGTAGAAAATAACTTTTTCTTCACACACAGACGTGGACTCAGATTTTTGATTGGGACGTAAGTATTTGCTTCATGAAGAGAAAGAATATTTAAGAGAAATGTCCCAATGAAAAAATCTGAGTCCACCTCTGTGTGTTATTTTCTACTTTTTCATGTGGTTGTCCTCAGTTTTTTTGAATACTCGTTTTTTACTTATTTTTTATTTTCTGCCTTTTTCACGTTAACTAAATTACAAATTTTCATCGATTTTTTATGCAAGTTTCATGATTGTGGAAGATTTATCACTAATCATATCGATGAAAATTTTTACGATGATTTTCCCGCTTTTCCAGGTTTTCCATCGAGTTTTCCACAAAAGCGACTTTATGCAACTCATTTCGCTCTACAACTTTGTCTGAGGTTGCAAAACGCTCAAACGCTTCGTTGGTCGGAAAAACTCCGGAAAAGCGGTTTACATGACTTTTCCTCAATTTTTTCTGTAAGTTTTCACCATTGTCGGAGAGAAAGTATTTATACCAGTTGATAATGAACTTAATCCTGCATAATTTAGAAAACTATTTTAACGGAAATTTTTCCGGAAAAGTCGGAAAATTCCGGAAATTTTTTTCGGAAAAATCGGAAAACTGTGCATTTTTCCTGAAACGGATTTATCACTAATCAAATTTGTACCAAACAATGGCACTTTTCTTATATTATTATCGCGACCACTGGAGTGTTAATACATTCAAATGTAAATATTTCTTTTACCTGAAATTCAGCAAAAATTAAAAGAATGAAATTAAAATTTTGCGAAAGGCAAAATTTTTGTTTTGTTTACAAAAAAAAAAAAAAATGAAAAGATTATAGTGCGGTAATGATTGTTTTTCATAAAAATAAATTTATTTTATGTATATATTTTTAAATTTGTTATAAATTTTATAGACTTTATCAGTTTTTCATATTTTTTTTTTCTGCAAAAGTTTTGATAATATTTTAGCCTAAAGTCAAAATCTGGTATTTTTCTATAGAATTTTCAACATTAGTATAGTTTTAAGTATATACATTTTATATTTTTTAATTTTATGTAGAAACTTCTTTTGAACAGGAAATCAATGAAAAAATGTCTGAATAATCACGAGAGAAATAAACCCGAATTTTTATGGTCACTGTCAATGACAATTCAAAAACGAAAAATAAAAAAAGATAAGAGTCAAAAAAAATTTTTTTAAAAAAAAGGACTAAAATTTAAAATGTTATATCTATGTTATATGTATATACAGTTTCATAAGGATATGCCCAATGGGGACTTATGCAATTAAAAATTTCACACTATTATCTATAAAATATTTTTTTTTTTTTAATAATTTCTTTACTTTTTTTATAGTTTAACGTATTTAAGTTAACTATTTGCTTTTATTTCATGGTTTTAGTAAATTCTGTAAATCAATATAACTGAATAATAATAGTTACCAGAGAGTTATAGTTAAAATAATAATATTGTATAGTTATTTTGTTATATGGGATTGGCATAGCTTCTCGAATTTTGTAATTTTAGCCTATTCCACTGATTTTGTAAATAAGATTTGAAATAATATTTTTAAATTAAGAAATTTGGAAAAAAATAAACTCTCATAGATGAAAATTCAATTATTTTTATTTTTAATTTAAAAAATCTACGTACCTATATTTTATTATTTATTAATTTCACAAGAAAATGTTCAAAAAAGGTTTCCACTTCAATCAGGAATTTCAATTTTGATATTTCGCCAAAATAATTTTTCTTTTTTTTTTTTCAAATTGTTAGCAAACATTTTTTTTTTTATTTCTTCAAATTAAGGTTCATACTACGAATTTGGATTTTCATTAAAATAAATGTGAAAAGTATTGGGTATATTTTTCCAGCTTCTATGTAGATTTTAATTATATTGAAATGAAGTTATTCCAAAATTGTTTTGATATTCAAGCCTATAATAAATTTAGTAAAATAAATGAGACATACTTAGGATGAATTTATTTTAATAAAAAATTTTGTTATATTTTATATTAAGTTTTAATTTTTCAACATTGAGAAAATCGTCTCTAAAAATTGATTTCATAAAATAATTTATTTTTTTTTCCTTATTGCTTCGAACCCACAATGTTATTTTATTTTATATTAAGTAAACTTAAATAAAAAAAAAAAAATGAAAATTTAATCAAGATTTTTTTTTTCTAAAAATTTAACAAAGCAAAAAGGTCAACAAATTGATCATATGAAAAGTTAAAATTAAGTTAGATTTTTTTTTTCCTTTCAAAATACTAGAGTGTCTTGGGTAAAAAAGTTATAAAATAATAATCGTTAGTAAGTTTTTTTATTAAAAAAAAAAAAAATAACTTTCAATTTGGACTTTTTCTTGAGAACATCTTTACATGTATGTCCTTTTGGTACAATTTTTTATAAAACTAATGATAGTCAACTTGTGCAATTATGTAAATATCTAACGAAAATTAAAGATCGATATCATGCTTTGTCCTGCAGCAGGAAACGATTAGTTAATTTTATATCAAACTGAAAAGCTAAACTAAAAAATTATTGAAAGGAGAAAGGATTATCAAAGCTTTAACTATATTACATTTCAATGTACTCTTTAATTCTTTTTCAATGTATTTTATCATCAACTTTATCGTGAACACTTTTTCTGTATAAAAGAAGTCAAATAGGTTTTAGCTTTTTCCTATATTAAATGTTTTGATAAAAATATAGAATCAGTCATAATGTAATAACATAAATTTCGTAGTAGTAAAGTAGCATAGGATACTAAATCTCTAAATATTAGTAATTATAATATAATTGTATTATATCAGCTTGAAAATAAATGAATTTGAATTTTCTGTTTATATAATCCTTGTACACTTTTTCTGTATATATAATCCTTGTATTGACAACAGATTATGAATATTTTCATGTACAGCACAATACCAATATTACATTGTCTAGCTCTAGGGTTTTCTGTAGCAATATCTTATAATAATTGAAGAAATTTTAGCGAAAAAAACTATTTCAAGGTATCCATTCTGACTGAATTAATGTAGTTATTATATCTTGTTTATTTTTAGAAATAAAAAACTATTGCTATCTCTAATGAACAAATATATGAATGTACTTTTTAATATTAAATTCATTTTTAACGAATAAGATGTGAAACACTTGTATCAAAATTAATAATAAAAAAAAAAGTTTTTCGAAGAAAATTTTCATTCTTCTGGTAAAAACTTATCTTTTAACTAGTTTTTGTTATAACTTTTAACTATTTATTTATTTTTATTTTTTTTTTGTTTTCTTTGATAACAAACCCGTAAGGATAAAATTAAGTTTTTAAGTTAATATTTATTTTTTTAATGTCCATAATTATTTTTTACTTTATTTACCTTTTGCTATATAATTCTAAATTTGTATTATAACTATAGTTAATTGGCAAACCCAGAGCTTAGAATACTTAATTTCTCCGGATATCATTCAAATGCAATTTCAAAATTTTAGGTTGAAAACTTGTAATTAGTACCTTTATTAAATTCTCAGCTCTGCAGCTTCCGACTACACCTAGTCAGTATAACACAGCTTGGAAACGAAACAAAAAATATTGGCATAAAATTTCAATTTATTTTTTTTTTATAATTTATCTGTATCTGCCTCAAAATGTTTATTTCTGATTTTTGTAAAATTAATTTTTTATTTATTTTTTTTTGGCAAATAAGTTACTTGGCTTTGTAGGAGGTAAATTTAATGACCAATATTAATAGTCTGGAAAAACTTTTGAAAAATATAATAAAAATTTTAAATACAAAAATATAAAAAAAAAATATGTTTATTAAGAAAAACGAAAGTTTTCTTATTTTACTTTCCATTTTGTGAAATTTCTTCTGTTTTTTGTTCAAATTGCATAAATTCTGCAACAGTCGCCTTACAGATGGCACCAAAGTAGTAATTAAAAATTTCCGGTTTAAAAAGTTTAATAATATACTTTTTTTTAAGAAGTAGGTACCTCCAAAAATACACGAAGAAATTTAGTTAATTTATATTTTATCAAGATTGTCATTTAGAATGGTTCATTAAAAAAAAAAAACCATAATTGAAATCTGTTGTTAAGAATTCAATTTTTCATTAGATTTAAAGTATATACTCATTATATCCTTGTACTAGTACAGTTGGACTATATAATACGCAGAACAAATTTATCACACGGGTACTAATTTGAAAATAATCAATTTAAATAAATATAGTAAAGATTAAACTTATATCATAAAGGAAGTATAAGGAGTAAACACAATTGGGGCGACAACGACGGCGACAACGACGACTACAACGACAACGACAGCGATATCACTGGAGTGAACACAATTACGGCGACGACGACAAAATAAATAAACAGGAAAAAAATAAACAAATAGAAAAATAAATAAAAAAAATATATGGTTGTCGTTGTCGCCGGCGACAAAATAGAAACATTTCTAATTTGTCGCCAGGCGACAATGTCGTTTGTCGCCAGTCGTCTCAATTGTGTTCAGTCTCATACAAATATATGATTTCTAATTTTTTTTATAGTCGCTATCGCTGTCGTTGTCGCTGTCGCCCCAATTGTGTTTACTACTATAAATAGAGAAACTAGTCCCATACAAAAATGCAAATACAAATAGTGAAACAAAAAATTCATATCACAACCCCATGAGTTTTTTTTTTGTATTTTTTGAGAATTCCACTCTCACAAAAATTTTTAAAACTTTCAAAATAACAACAGTTCTATACAATTTTTAAAGTTTTAAAAGCTTTTGTGAGAGTGGAATTCTCAAAAAATACAAAAAAAAGCTCATGGGGTTGTGATATGGGTTTTTTGTTTCACTATTTGTATTTGCATTTTTTGTATGGGACTAGTTTCTCTATTTATACTTCCTTTATGCTTATATACATCTTTTTGTACAAATTTTAAATATTAAGGCTATTATGAATTACGATCGTAATTAAATATATATGTATTATAAAAATCTTCCCATGTAAATATTAATCAAATAACATTCAACAACATACTTTAAAAATAAAATAAACTTCTTGTGTCCTGCATAGATAGCAATAGCTTTAAACTTTTTAAATATTTTGTGATTGATTCTCGAACAATACTGCTTAATTGACTAAATTTTGGAAGCAAAAGAAAATTCAGTATCTTTTGTAATAGTCTCTCAGATTTATTTAATTTTTTTTGAATCATCCTTATTTACATAAGATGAAAGACTATTGCAGAAAACTGATAAAAAAAAAATATGTCGCGTCTTTCATTGTAACTTTTTTGTTTCAAATATTTTCTATAGAAAAAGTTTTTATTGAAATTAAAAAGAGAAGTTAATTACTTCTTTTGCTAAAAAGCTTATCAATTTTTATTATTATTTTTTTTTTCTCTATTCTTTTCCTTTTATGTCCATCTAATATAAAAATCTTTCAACTTTTAGCCTTGAGGAAATATGACGAAGCAAAAAAAAAAATATGACATTCACATCTACGTACAAAATTTTCAAATATTCAAAGTAATGTCAAAATCAAGTTTTTATTTTAAATGAAGTTGTACATTAATGTATGTTTAATAAAAGAGTATTTAAAAAGAAAATAATATGTTCATATATATCATGCATTATACTATTGTTTTTTTTTTTTGCAAATAATTAATAATGAAATATTAATAATAAAAAATATATACATGTATATATTTCTTACAGGCAAAATTATTCGAAATTGTTAAAGAAAAAAATTTTCATTAATGTTCTTGAATATACATTTTTTTTCTATAACTTTTATTTTAATTTGTGGGTAAGAATAGCTTCAAAAAAGTTTCTATATTAAATATTGTATATAACTTTGGAAATTGATTTATTAACATTAATTATATTTGAAAAAGTAAGTTTCGAAAGATATAATTATTTTAAATAGTTTTCTAAACCTTTTAAATGTCATAAAAATCGTTAATAAATTTTATTAAAAAATTTTGTGAAGCACGGTTATAAATAAATTATAAATAAAATTTTCCTTCCATTTGCATAATATTTCAACGAAATATATTCATACATGTAATATTTTTATTTTAACGTGCATTTGGTAATTGTATGTACTTTGTATTTATGATGTGGAAATTGAAAAAAACAAAATAAAAATCAATAATATACGTTTTAAATAATATACTTTATTTTGATTTTTCAGAATTTTTTTAATTGAAAATCTCTATAATTCCATTTTCACAGAGCTATTAATAGACCGGCAAAAAGAAAAATATTCTTAGTAGTCAACAATGATGTTAAAAAAATATATATATAAAGATTTTATTATTTATTTTGATGTTATTAAATTATTATGACGGAACTAGAGCTTTTGACATAATATGTATTTACAAACAGAAGCACAATTTTTGACAAATGAGATTAAAATTTTTTCAACAATTTTATTTTCTTTATATAATAATAATGTTTATTTATTTATTTTAAATATGCCTTCTGCTGACGCAAAAAACATTCATATTTATTATTATTATTTATGTTTTTCTTAAATCCAAACAAAAATAATAATAAAAAAAAAAAAATTCCACCACAAAATAAATTTGATTTTCAATCTCCCATAAGAAAAGTTACTATGGATAATAAGTTCCAAAAAGAAAATTGAATAATATCATTGTAAATTATAATTGCCCTCAAGGACAATTGAATTTATTTTATATTTTGTTTTTTTTTTTTTTTTTTGTTAAATTTATTTTTCACATTAAATTGTTTTCTTAAATTTAAAAAAAATAATAGAAAATATTAATTTTGTATAACATGTTATTAAAACAGTAAGACTCAAAATGTAAACATTCTGGTATATATGGAAAGCAACAAGATTTATAAATAAAACATACGAAATAGAAAATATTTAATTTCCGTTGAAATTCTTGAATTATATTAAATTGAATATACCTTTAGCTATATAAGGTCTTGTTAAAAATTTTATTAAAATTTTGAAACTATGAAAAGAAAAGAAAATCTCCTATGTGACAAAAATTAACACCAACTTCTGTGAATTTTCATTTATATTCAACACTGTCCTCGAATTGTCCGGGGACAAAATTTAAATGTGTGATCGGAAAACTTTTTATATTATTGAAACTTGGAACTTTAATCTATAGAAAATAATTAAAATGACTAAAATGTATTATGTACATTTTTAATGAAATATAGTATGTATCAAAAAAACTAATCAAATGTTATGCTAGAAAAAAATTCAATATATAATAAAAAAAAAAAAAAGTACAAAATAAAATTAAATACAGCTCGTGAAAATTTCTATTGACCTTAAGACCCAAAAAAATTAAATATAAAATATATTTGAAAACCTTCTTTACAATTTAAATTCGATTATCATATAAATAAATCAATTTCTTTATTCTATATATATAATATTCTAAATAGAAAATCCCTTGGAAACACCTCAATAATTTTCATTTCTTAAGGACTGGACCTTTTTTTTTTTTTGAATAAAAATAAAATTATTTTTATTTTTAAAGTTTTATTTTAAATTTATATCGACAATTTTATTCAACACATTTACTTACGTATTATCCGTGCAAAGGAAAGATAAGTATTTGTGATTTTATATACAATATACATATATTCTATTTTTATTTAACACTACTTGTAGAATTTACCTTTTTTATATATTTAAATATTGAGGCTGTGACGAAATTGATTTATCAGAAAAATAATTTATATTCTCTTGAAGAAAGTATTTGGTTGGAATTCCCATTGAACCATATAACATTAGGTATGCATTTTAGTAACTTATTTGGAGATAAGGGGATAACTTTGGTTTTTCTTGTTTAAATTAAAATATTTGGAAATTGCTTAGTGCAAACACTAAGGTACACTATTATGTAATTATAATATTGTACCTTGAAATATTTTTTCACGCGTCTTATGCTCTTGATTCATTTTTTCTTCAAATATTGTCTAAGTATTGAATGTTCAGTATTATCAGTATTTTTTTTTTTTTGTTATAATCATAAGTTTTAATTTTCACTGAAAAATTGATAAATAAATTTTCCTTATTATCTAAGAAAAAAAAAATTCAAATTATAAAAACTGCATGGTCATAATTTTAAATCTAAAATTGTTAAAGGAGAAAAAATAAAGTAAAATTTTGATAACAACTAATTATGAAGTAACTTTTTTTTTTTAAATTATTAAAATTTTTACCGCAACAACTTCTTTCACGCTTCAGTGTGATAAAAAATATTTTTTAAGTTCAAAAAATATTTTTTAAGTTCAAAAATATGTTATGTTTTTATTTCAACTTATTAGAAAATCCATTTTAGCAAGTTCAAGAAAATGGGAGTTTTATGAATCGAATTTATGTTAATGACTTTGTAGGGATTCCTAACAATCGAGATTTGGCTTATATAATTACTAATTTTTGAACAACATAGAGCTAAGTTAGTTGTACTAGGAATAAGGTAATAATAAATTCAGTACTAAGAGGGATGCAAAACATTAAACGTTAAGAGATCATCATCTAAGGAAATAGAGTTTTAAATGCCTTATACGAAACTAATCAATAAAATAATATCATGGTTTCAAAATTATACGAAATTAAAAGCACAATTCGAAATTTTTATAAATGGAAAGGTAAATTTTTTTAAAGGTATTTACTTTAAAACTTTAAAAGCATTAAATAACGTTTTCATCGATAAACGAGGTAATTGAAATTAAAAAATTTATACAATTTTCTTTATCTTCATTTTATATATAAACTATCTAATACAAAGATCATGGACCAACCAAAAGATAACAAAAAATTTTGTTGAATTAATCTTCTATGAAAAGGCATTTATAATAAAAAGTGAAAGATAAAACTATAATTTTTCTTCACATAGTTTTGTGGGAAAACTTAACCCATATTTAAATGTATTTTCTTTCTTGTTTTTTATTTCAAGCTCACTATGTATAACTAGGTAAGGTTTATTTATTTATTTTTTTTTTTTTTTTCAAATTGAAGAAAAACTTTTATATAATTTTTTTCTTTTTTTTTTTTTTAATTTTATTTATCTCATTAAATTTAAGTTTGTTTTCATGTGCATTAAAATTTTTCTTTTCTTTTTTTTTGTTTTTTTTTGATGATTTTTCCCCAGACTCTTGAAAAATGTATTTCTAAAGGAAGAAAGTTCTTTTTTTTTCATTTTTTTTTTAATAAAAATTATGATATCATAATTTTAGTTAAAGTGGTATACTTTTTCTAATTAATGCTAATAACATATCCTTTAACTTTTATTTTATAGTTCATGAATAATAAAAGAAAAATTTATATAAAATAAAAATTAAAAAAAAAAAAAATTGTTTATTTTCTATTTATTATTTTTACCTTAAATTATAGAGAGAATTTTTAACGTAATTTATTTAATAAGAACATGGAACGTTAATATATGAATTTATTTTTCCTTTCATGAAATTATTAAAATTATTAAAAATTATGCGTGATTTCATAATTTAACATAATTTTTATTAAAAGATAGGTTATCCTTGTACATTTAAATAAAATTGCATCAACAGTTCGACAAAATTGTAACCCAAATGGAAAATTATGCTTATTTTTGCTACATTTTATATTATTTGTATTCTATTTAAAATAAAACTACCATATAAATTTAATAAAAATATATAATACATATATATATGCCCACCGTGTTTATTAATTAAATACCATGTAATATGCTATTTAAATGTCAGTGATTTTTAGCCTTGTAAATATACATTTATAAAAGAGTAAATATGTACTTTATAGTTGAAATATTATATTAAGATTTCATATATAAATATTAAAATGCAAAATATACGTTAAATATAGGTATAAAGTACATAGCCTCTGTTAAAACTAGCTAACTCCTCCTTTGGTCAAATAGAGTTATATATCTTGTCATTGAAAAGTTATTGAATGAGTTAATTGTTTAAACCCATCATTTAATCCATGTATCTAAGTTTGCAAGCGTCTTATACGTTTAAAGTCTTTGTTGTGAATCATATCCTTTATTTCAACACAATATATAATAATTATCAGTACGTATTAAAAATTTGCAAATAACATTTTCATAATACTTACTTTTTTTTTCGTTTCCAACCAAAATGTGTTAATATACTTTTCTAAAAATTTTATAAATATATATGTACACAGGATAGGGCAAAAAAAAAATTTAATGAAATTTTGATGATAAACTTTTTCACACTTGATGGTTTAATGACTGACGATTAATTAAATCTTTTTCCCCCTAAAATACTTTCTGTTTTTCTTTTATTATGTAGGTATAGGTTTTTATATACGTTAAATATTTTCCTTATTTTTTTTTCTTTTTTGTAAAAATGAAATTTTTAGGAAGTTCTAATCCTAACAAGCAATGATTTTGTAAGGAATATGAAAAAAAAAAAAAAAATCAGTATGAAAGTACGGAAGCAAAAAAATAAAGAAAAATTATTAGCCTTATAATAAATCTTTAAACACTTTTGGTGGGATAAAATTAACTTCTTGAAAATACTTAACTTTTTCAAGTAATGAAATCAAATACCAAAAAAAAAAAAAAAACCGAGGAAAATATAATTTTTCTAGTTTAGCTTTCTTTTTTCTCTGGTTGCGGATATACTTTTTATCCGTGAAGATTAATGTTGACTATTTTTCGTTGTTGTTTGTGTTTTTTTTTTTTTTCAAAAAGGAAATCTAGAAAAATCTGATAGACATAAACAAAATAAATTTTTTTTTTTTAATTTAAAATATTTAATGAAAGTTTTAAGCAATTAGTTTTTTCTCAGCTTGGAAGCGCATACTCACACGTTCCTCATAAAAACTTATTTATTTTAACACTTGAGTGAGGATTGAGAAACCAAGTGCAATGAGTGAGTAAATGACGAATTCCTCAAAACTTTTGATTTGTTTATCTTTTCAAATATCTTAATATTATTATATTTTTATTGCATTCGGTTTTGTTTTAAAATTGAAGCGAGTCGATGGAGCTGCAGTTTATATATGAAGTGAAATCAATTTAATTTGCACTAGTATAATATCATAAACCAATAGTATTATTATTAAACATTTTAAATATTTATCTTTTCAAGGTTCTTTTCAGTTTAGTAGTTTTGAAATATTTTTCAATTTGAAAATAAACAGATAATATTCAAATATGACTTTTTTAATAAGATTTTTTTTTTAAATAAATAAATACAAGTATAATGCTACATTTACACCTAATGGCTAATGGCTAATGGTAAAAATCTCCATTAATTTCTGTATAGCCATTGAAATGGAAAGTGTTCACACTACAGAAAAATTAATGGTCAAAAATGGCCTTGCCATTAAATGGTAACGCTGTAAAATGGCAAAATGTTGCCATTACGTTTACATTTTAATGGCATGAATGACAAACATTTGAATTTTTCAATGACACCAGTTGTCTGATTTCAAAATGAAAAGACGTGCTCGTGCTTTGTGCGCTGCTATTGTTGTAGCTTGTGCGTGTGAAGAAGTAGACAATCAAGAAAGAGAAAAGGATCGAAAAAGGCGGATCATTTGGACACGCGATCTATTTTTAAACCGCGAGCGCTTTGGATTTTTCAAAGAATTTAATATAATGTTGCGAGCTGGACATCCTGAACTTTTTAAAAACTTCATTAGAATGAATGCGGCCGATTTCGATGTGTTAGTAAATCTTGTGAGGCCAGTTATTGAGAAAGTGAACACAAGATTTCGGAAATCAATTTCTGTGGCTGAGAGATTAGCGGTGACGATACGTTTTCTGTCAACTGGTGATTCATACGGCAGCCTCATGTTCCTATTTCGGATGTCGAAGGCATCAATTTCCAATATCATCGAGGAAACTTGTCAAGCATTGTACGACACATTAAAAAATGAATATATGAAGGTAATTAATTTATTTTAATTTTTAATTCTTTTTTTTCGATTTTTCATTCAATTTTAATTGATATCGTCGGTCTCGTGCAAAAATCACGAAACTGTTTTTTTTTGCCGTTTTGACCTAATATTGTAGAAAAATTATAAAAAACTAAAATTTTAATATGTTCAAAGTTAGAAGTCGAAAGCTCTCATAAATTATCCGCAATGACTATTTCTATTTTCTCGAAAGTACCAAAACGTACTAAAAAAAAAACAAAATTCTAATCCTCAAAACTATGTTTTTGCAGTTTCGTGGTTTTTGCATGATTCCGACGATATAATCTTTAAGGACAATTAAAATATAATAGATTGATAGATTTCAGATGTAAAATTGAAAGTGTGTTTATTCTTCGTCGTCGTCTTCGTCTTGTAGCAGTTGACTTAAATTGTTGTTAATGGACCGGTCCAGGGATTCCACGAGCGCTTTGTTTCGTTTCGCTTCCAATACATGTAGCATAACAGTAGGTATATTAAGTTAATCTAGCTACATATATAAATAAGTTAAAAAAAGCATAAAAATCGTATTAATTTTCAGTACACTTGAAAATAGAAAGGAAAATGGCTAATGGCTGTAAAAAAATGAACAAGTTCATTAATTTTTGTAATGGCATTTTTAATACCGTTAGCCATTCCTACTCGTTCACACCAGCAATGCCATTAGTGTTTACCATTAGCCGCCATTAGCCACCATTAAATAATGGCAACTCTTAATGTCACCCGTTCACATTTGTAATGGTACAAAATGGCATCATAATGGCAGTTTTTCCATTAGGTGTAAATGTAGCATAAGTAAAACAAAATTATAAAAAGAAAAATAATGATTCATATTCAGGTACAAAAAAAAATTGTATTTCTACATAAATTTTCCGACAACTAAAATATGAATGAAAAATTTATTAAGTTTAATAAATTTAGATGAAGAGTAAATTTTAATATAACAGATAAGTCGACGCATATTCTATTCGAGAAAACAAAGCCATTTTGATATTACAAACATTCTCCAGCTTTATAAATATAATACATGATTCCTCATTTTTTCTAGCCAAACTCCAAAGATTTTAGGAAATGAGGAAAAATAGGGCAAAAAATTAATTGAGAAATTCTAATGCACACTTGTAAGCATAACGATAGATTAATGGGCTTAAAATTTACTTATCAACTTTGATATTTTGATAAACTATAAATATTTTATAATTTATGTACATTTAAATAATAAATTATTAATTGTCTATTGCTACTCTATAGTAGTATATAATATTTTTAACCTAATTTTACAAATTTTATTTACACAATTTCAATATGTACTAGTTTTACGCATTCATAAATCTTTCTATAATGTTACAATAAATATTTTCTTAAAAAAAAAAAAAAATACCTAAAGGATATTTAATACTTATACAAATAAATATTCTTATAGAATTAAAAGAAAACAAAACTTCACTTGTCATTTTAAAAGGAAATTAAAGAAATTTTCATTTTAAATGTCATTACTTCGAACAAATTATTTTTCTTTTTTATTTTGATAAATATGTATGGTTGTGATTATGTAAACATACAATTCGATATAAAATAGAAAGTATTTTTCGCCTTTTCTTTCTTTAGCCAATAAAGTTTTCCCAATTTCTTTGCCGTATTTTGTCTTAATATCAATGTTTATTTTCTCAATGACGTATTTACAAATAGTGAAAATAAATTTACCAGAGACATATTTAAGGTATTTTATTTATATTATATAATTATTTTTATTAAATGAAAATTGTACGAAATAATGAAAATCAACGTATTATTGTTGGTGCATCTTTTTAAACTATTCATATAATTTTTTTAGCTTTTAATATTAAACTTTAGATATATCAAATTTCGGTGAATCTATAATACAATATTTTAGATATTTAGTTTAAAGAGAATTAATAAATTCCAAAATTTATTAAACCAAGTTAACTTCTTTAGCTTTGACTATGGCCACATCAAAGCAGATGAAAGCAGAAATGAAATAGTAATGATTTTTTTTATATCATTTTAACTCTGCCCGACCTGTATTAGAATGACCTGATTTATAACAAGTTTACCCCTGTTTTAATAACATCATTCGTCCAAGGAATTTCAAGAATTTTATATTGGAAAAATTATGGACAATCTGAACGACAGGTCAAGTGCCAAACCGCATAACAAGTTAAAAAAAATAATAATAATAATAATTCGTTAAAGTTAGTCTTTGTTACAAAATATAAGTTTTTTTTTAGTCCTTGGAAAACATAAATTTTTTTTTGTTTTTTGGCAAAGTGAAATGTTTTTCAACAAAAATGTACACAAAAAATATTTAAAATCCTTAACAAGCCGAACAAAAATTTTACAAAAAATTGAGAAAAAAAATGAAAGAAAAAGAAAGCTTTATTGGTATGAAAACAAATATATATACATATAATAATATTTTCAATTTATTTTTCTCCCCACAACATTATTGAAATAAAATATTTGACATTAATTGAAATTATTTTTTCTTTACTTTTTGTTTGTACATAATAATAATAAACACATTTATTTAATAATTATAATATTATTGTAAATCTGTATGAAAGGCAAAAATCTTTTTAATCATGAAAAGCACAAAAAATCAGCAATTAAGTCTTTTTTAAAGTAGTTTTGTTTCACCTCAATTTCTACTTAAACTTATCTTATCTACTCAGCTTACCTTATTATTTTATATTTTATTACTTGTTGGAAAAATTTATGTATATCTATCTATTCGGCTTAAAATTATCATTCTATTTAGTACATATAAACTCAGTTATAGAAACTGAAATTTTTTTTAATTAGTTATAGTTTTATGTAAATAATAATAATGTTATAAACATATGAATTTGTCGGCAATAGTTAATTTTAATTTTAATTTATTTGTTTTATTACTTGCGATCATTAAATTATTTTCAATCATGAATTTAATGATAACCATATTTAGTTGGTCTAAAACTTTATTTTCAACTTTTAAAAAATTTCAGCAAAATTTAACTAAATATATAAAATATAAATTATTTATTATTTTTATAATTAGATATACATGAATTTATTGAAATGTAAAACCTCATAAAGTAAAAAATATCAAGTATAAAATAATCATCTTTAAGTTGAACTATAAAAATCTTTCCAATTTTTAACATTCATTATCTTTCATGTTCACAAATTCACATCACTTTATAACATACTGTGCCAATAGCACTTTTTGTTTTTTATTTTAATAATTTAAATAATAATAAAATTTTATCATTTTTCATTTCAAGCATGTGTAAAATAGGTTTTCCTGGATCATTTTTTTTTTAATATATGACATTATGTTAAATTTATTATTAAAAAATGTAAACTTTTTATTCTGGAAAGCAAAAATAAAAAAAATAAAAAAAAAAGTGCAAAGTTGAAAAAGATTACTTCAATGGATTTTCATAAAACTCATTCAAAAATCATTGCTTTTAAAGTAAGAAAAAAAAAATATATGTAAGTGAATTTCCCAAACATAAATTCTTATGAATGAAGTATTAGTTTTCTTTTTGAATAAAAATTTTCAATAATTTGATGATGTACAGATGTGATTTTTTTTTATTTAAAAGCATAAAAAAAAATAAAGTTAGATCCTTTAGAAGTTATAACTTGACTTAAAAAATATACAGGACAGAACTTCATAAATGAAGTGTAGCGCCCGTTTTCAGTTTAGTATATACTTTAATTTTACGATACTTCGGTCACAATATCACTATACCAATACTATTCAGTCATATGCACAAATATACAATGTTCATCGAAATCCAGACCCTAGTTCAAATTCTTGTTCTCTAACCATTTTTCTACGATCTTCTACTCTTCTACCCATATAATCATTTTAATCAGAAAATTTATATTAATATTATAGGAATATTTTTTAGACCCTTGGCTGGTTGAGAGCCCCTAACTCCGAAACCCAGAATGATAGAATCCCAATCGAGGTGAAAGAGAACGATTATTTTGGTTTTTAAACGATAGAAATCGGCCAAGTAATTTAAAAGTTATAATCATTTAAGTGCGCGACAGATGGACGGACGTGAAAACGGACAGACATAAAGCAAAAATATATAGTCCGTTTTTTCATTTTTTGTAGAAAACGAGCTAAAAAATAGTATAACCCAAATGCTTTTATATGAGGTAACACAGTAATGACATTATTATAAAATGTTTGGTCAAGCTTTATTTATAAAAATTATAGTTCGTTATCGTTATGAAATTTTGGAATAAAAATAAATAAAAAAAAATAAAATATAAGGAAAAGACCGCTAGTGGACAAAATCAATGGTTCTGGAACTATTTCCAAAATGACAAGACAAATTCTCGAACATGGAACATACTAATTACTGAGCTATAAAATAAAAATCGGCCATTCAGATTAATTTAATTTGCAAAAAAAATTGCACTGAATACCTTATTGATTTGTTCATTAAAAATTAATTTTTTTACGAGCTAATTGTCTAATTGGCAGGATCGCAAATTTCTTCAAATTATAGTTTAACTGAATTATTAAGAATAATAGTTTGGAGTAAAAAATGTACTCTTCGTTCCTGAATTTTTAACCTCAATATATAGTAATGCATTAAACATATGTACATAATGTACATATATGTACAAATCACGAGAATAATATAAAAATCTTGAAACCATCTGGTATTCTGCAATGATGATTATCATTACATTGATGGATATTTTAAATCATTCTTCGCCTAACTAGCAATACTCTTTGTATAAATATGAAAAAAAAAACATTCTCTAATTTCTTAACTTTCTACCTGACTGCATTTGGTAACTTTTTTTATTTAAAAAAAAAAAAAAAAACTTTCTGCATGGTTCTTCAGTTTTTCGTTCAAACAAAATAAAATATATAAATTTTGTAAACATTATAGCAATGAAAAATTATACAACGAAATAATAGTGATTACAAAAACCAGTTCAAAAATCATTAGCAATACATAATATGCAATATATGCCATGCTCAATATCAGCAGGAACGACAGGAAACGGAAATTTGTCAGTTTAGGGATATTAAGAACAATTTCTTAAAGCAATTTTATTAAAAATTAAAGTTAAATATATTTTGACAGTTCTTATTGCTAATGGTCTACATACAGAGCATTTTTAAATTAATTAAATAATGAAGAATTTTAAAGTTTTACTTTTGACATTATTTCGTAATGAATAGTGTCTTCATAGGCACCACCATGAACTGAAATCCACTAGAGACTAAATACTACATATATGTTTTCAAAAATTTATTTTAGCAATATTTTAAAAGCAGATTTGACATAAAATATACAATATCACTTAAAATTAATCATAATGGCTTGTGTAACAAACTTAAACTATTATCCACAATAAGATATATATGAAAAACATAGAAAATGATGAAAATGGACATGAAGGGGATTTATCCTTCTACATTCATTTGAAGCATAATATTTGGATTTTTACCAAGTAAAAATAACCTTCTCTGCAGATTTTTTATTTTATTTTATTTAATTTTTTTATTTATTTATTTTTTTTTCATTTTAAAATATTAGTAATATTTGTATAACATTTATTAGGGCTTAAAAAATATTCAAGTCACATATTCCTTTCTATGCCTTAACAAGACTAGACCACCAAATATTTTTCTTAAAATTTTTCTTTTATTTTATTTTCATGTATACATTTTTTTTCTTTTAGTGGAAGTGAACCTGAACAATTATTCCAGAAGCATTTGCAAAATAAATAAAATCTACTAACTTTTGGATCCTTTTATTAATGTATTTTAAAATTGGCAATATCTCGTCTTATGAGTAAAGTCCTTTTTTTTTGTGGAAATAAACTTCATATACATATATTATAATTGCACACGTTTGAAATTTATTAATTTGAGTACTTTGATTTAATGTATCTACAAGAAAATATTAAGGTCTGGAAATTTGAAGTAAGGTTAAAACTTTGAGTGATATGTAAAACATAATATGTACTAGGAACAATAATCTAGTATTTGAAGCCGAAAAAATTTTTTAAAGAAAGTGTTAAATATATACTAATATAATCGTTATTTTGGCTCAATTTCAAATAATCTAGCCTTTAAGAAAAATAGATAAATAAGTAAAAAGGATATACATTAATAAGTGAAAAGAATACAATTATATAATCATGATTATAATATTTTTAGGCGTTTTTAAATCCGAATTTCGGATCCTTGACTACAAAAGCTTTCTATTTGTAAATATTACCCAACCAATAAAAAAAGATCAAAATTATATAATTTTTGTTCAGTACCCAAAATTTTTAGATTTACGAAAATGCTTGTGGTGTTTCTTTTATTTTTTTCCTAAATATTCTATGTAACCTAAAAACATCTTGAATTAATTGGAAAATATTGCATATTTTTAATATAATTTGTGAAAATTTTATTCTCAACCTAGAAAATGTTTAATAAAACCTTTAATAAATCAGTCTGTTTTGTTCTTCTTCATTATCTTGCTCATATGATAAGTGTTATATTATTAAAAATTATTTCGGTCTTACTACGTCTTTCTGCATAGAAGAGATATTTTTTTCAGGGATACATTCATACATGGATATGTATTTTTTTTTTGTTATGATTTTAACTAAATGATAAAGGGGAGCCTAATTTTAAAAAAATATAAAATACTTAATTAAAATTGTACAAAAGTATTAAATGAATATTATGATACAACTTATTCATTATACATATAGATAAATAATCATGTAGTATAAAATTGACTGTAAATTGTAAATGATATAGTATATGACTACATATAAAGTATCTATTCAGTCAATTTAATTTGATCGAAAATTAAAATTAAATTGAAAAAAAAAAATAAAAAATTAAATAATTTTTTAATCCTATTTTAATGTTCAGTTCATATTCAACATAAACGCAAATAGTATATACATTTTAGTAGATTTAAGTAGAAATTTGAATATTATACAATACATGTATTTTCAAGAATTGTTTGATAATGCAATACGAAAAAAAGAATTTCACACTTCTAATCCTAATTTTTTATTTTTTAAATATATTTTCATTTGAATATTTATAGCAATAAATTAATTTCCTTATTTTAACGCGTAAATAAAATTAATGGAAAAATAATAAATATTATAATATTTTTTAATTCTACACTCTACTCTAAAATTATTAAAATATATTTGTACATTATTATGCACATTAAATTCCTATAACTATATATTTTTATATTACTATTTATATATTTATATTGATCAGAAAGTATTCACATTCAATTCGAAATTAATTAAATTGTGATGGACAACGTGTGGTCAATTTTCCGATCACATTATAATGAAATTATTTCGTTAAATCTATAATCATAAATTTATAGTAAAACTAACAGAATAATTTATATATAATTAAATAATTGTTGAATTGTGTCTGGCTACCAAAAATTTACATTTAATAAATTATAAATGTCCCAGAAAAATAAAAAAATTTTTTTTTTCAAAATTTAATAATAATAATAAATTTTTGTAAATATAACCATTTAAAGAGTGTTTACAGAAATAATATATAGCAATTAGTATTTCTATTTACAAAACAAACATAATTATTATTATTATTATTTTTATTTGTTATTTTAATAATAATTTCTGCATCATTGATAGAATAATGTTTACTTGAAGAGGAATTAATTTTTTTTGAAATATAAATTTACTTTAATATTACTAAAATTGTTATGGTTATTCACAAAGTCTTGTTTATTATAAAACTATGAATCAGTATAGTTTTATTATTATTATTTAAAACAAAAATTTTATAATATAATATTGATATAATAATAACTAACTATCCATTATATTTTCGGCTGGCAAATTAATAAAATAAAATATATTATTTAATAATATCAGTAGAATTGATGGGAAACACATATTTGGGTTCATAAAAATTGTCAGTTAGTCAGTTTTGAAATTTGGAAAATATTATTCTTTTTTGTTTTTTAATTTTTAAGCTTATATAGTTTTTACTTGAATTCGTACAGATTTTAAATTTTACTCAAAATTGAACTTCATATCTAAATTATTTTATTATTATTTCATTCTGGTGGCCATAATGCAGTATGGATAACTAACCATTTGCGAAAGATTGCTTGAAATTATTTAAGAATCAAATATAGATACTTAATGCTTTTATATTCTAAAACATTCATATTATTAAATAAAATTTAATAGTTTTGCATGCAATCTCTCATTCACCATTAATACAAAATATTATTTTGATGTTATTATATTTTCGAACTCATTTTCCCTTTTTTTTTCATAAAATTAATGCTGGTCGTTATAACTTGTGTTCTCAATAAATTTTCAATTTTCATCTATACTTATTGTTGTAATAAAATACAAAAATTGATTTTTTGATATTCTCCATTTTGGTAAAGTTATAACGTTATTAAATTTTGAATATTAAATTATGACTAAATTTCATATTCTAAAAATAATATTATTTATATGATGACAATATTATTATTATTATTACTACTATTATATTTTTATATGTATATTTTTTTTGGTAAAATAAAGTTTATCTTTTGCTGGGTTAAAAATACATTTTTTTTTTTTCTGTTTTTTTTTTTTGGTTGAAATATTCCAAAATTAAAACAAAAATTTAATGTAGATTTTTAGCTAGCTGCAATTTTTAGAATATACATTTTCAATGTTTACACGTAAAACATAAATACATTTTTATGTACCTACAACAATTATTATGATTTTTGCAAATAAGAACCAGAACCAACACAAAAACTAAAAAATTAAATATTTTGTTGAATTTGGAAAATTTTACTTGCATTATTAATATCATTTTAGCTTAATAGTAGTAAAGGCATCGCTTCAGTGAATTTTATGTCACACATTACTGCTGACTTCTTTTTTTTTGTATATTTTTTTATTGTTTTTTGTTTTGTTTTGTTATGTAATAATATTTAAAACATACGAAAACATTTCTTTTACGTGACCTGATGTATTAAGTATAGCGAAGAGGCCTAATGATATATGATACAGTGAAAGCAATTGAATATAAAAGTCATAATTTTATATTAACGAAAAAATTACTAAACCATTTAATCAATTTTAGAAGCTGTAATAATTTGTAATTAATAAGATAATTAGTTGCAATGACTTCAAAAAAACATTCAGATGATCTTTAAACTACTGTGGTACCTAGGTTCTTCAAAAAAATTAACCTTTTTTTAGTATAATATGGAAATATATGAAAATAACAGAAAAACCAAGATGAATAGACAGACTAAAAATGTTATAAATCAAATAAAATAAAAATATTTTTCTTGTCAAATGAAACAAAAATCTCTTTTTTCTTTTAAAGATAAGAAATTGTATAAATATTTCTCAAATTTTTATGATTATTAATGATTGACAGACTATGTAAAAGGACCTGATTATTTATTTTTCTTTTTTTTTTTACTTTATCTTTTTTTACACAATAATTACAATAATTTGTAAGATTAAATTTCTATTATTAATATTAAAGATTAAGGTTGCAAAATATTTGTATACAAATTGCAAATTATCTCTTATTTTTTAATTTCTCGTTATTACATAATTTAATTATAATTTTCATTCATTGCTTGTCATAAATTAATGTACAAAAAAAATAGATTTTTAATTTATTCTCATGGTTCGCTAAATAATTTATGCTTAAAATTAAAAAAAAAAAAGAAAGAAGAAAAAACAATGTTCATAGAACTTTCATACTCTGTGTGTATTTCTCAAAGTTTTCAATGAAATAAAAATATAAAATAAATTAATAAAAATTTTACACAAATTTTGCAGTAAGTCGTTGTAATTCTCTAGGTATTTGTATTTACAGAAAATAAAATATACTTTTTTTGAATTAAATACAGAAATACTAAAATCTATTAAAATATCTCATAATTTTGTCAACAATTTAACTTACCAAAAGTAACTACAAAATATGAACTTTATTAAAAGTAAAAAAAAATGGAAATTTAATATAAAACAATAATTAACAAAAATTATTAAATTTCAAGATTTGATTTGTGTGTTTTTGTGCGATTTTTTATAACTTAACTTTTTCTTATAAATTTGTTAAAAATGATAAAATTAGATTAATTTATTTCCATAAATTTACAAATATTCATGTCACGGGATGAAATGCTATGGTATTTTGATAAATGTTTGAATTATTAAAAAAAATGTAACGCTGTTGTTGAAGTGCTAATTGTTGAAATAGTAAATTTCACAAAATTTTGTAGTAAAATTAGTCAACATTAATTTTAAATTTTACATATCAAAGATTATTCAAGTCAGCTACTGCTGAACTAAAAAGACGCAAAATTTAATTTTCAAAATCAAACCTTTTATTTGAAATGTTCCAAAAAACTTTAAATAAAATATTCGCATTTACATAACTAAATTTTTCAATCGTTCTTCCTTAAAAATTAACTATTTTTCAGAAAATTTGAACTTAAACTGAACTAATAACATCACACATTTTATCAGTAACTGCATTGTATTTTTAATTTTTCTGGAAATGAAAAACACTCGTTTTTCCATCGGCAAAATTCGGTAAATGAAAATGAAACAAAATTATTTGTTCTTAAAATGCATCTTTTTGTTACAAAAAATAAAATTCCCAAAATTTATTTGGAAAAAAAATAAAAAAAATTTTCTTATTTTAACTTATTTGTCAAAGAGAAAATTGCTGAAAAGAAAACTTTTCTCCAAGTTAAAGTTTCAGGGGAATTAGAATTTCCCCCAAAAGCTTTTGGAGAGAAAGTTAAATATGCTTTCGATAAAACTTTTGTCAAAGATTTTATTTGAGAGAAAAAAGTTTATTTATGTATTGCTTGTAAAGCTTTTAATTTAGTTGAAGTTCTAAAACATATTTAGTATGCTGCGAGATGCTTAATAGTTAACTTTAACTATTTATCATATATGCATTCTAGCAAATTCTTTTGATATTTTTCGATGATTTCTTTAAATTGAATTCTCTATATAAAGTTTGTTCGATGGTGGGTGATTCAAGAAAATGTTCGATATAAAATTTTCAGCCAATATTATTTGTTTTTGATTTTCTTTCAGACACAACTCCAGAATAAATCAGATCAGAGATTTATTTTTCCTTAAAATTGACATTCAGGAACTGCATTGCGGGATTTGTTAAATGTTATACGGTTGTAAGGGCCCCACCAGTAGTCCAAATTATTATTTAGTAACTTACTATTAGTTTTATCTAGAAATTTATGTGGATACAAGTGAAGTGTTTTTTGGTTATTTTCATTTTTTAATTTAAATTAGAATGCTTTCGTTAAAAATGTCTATTTTATATTGTAAGAATTGTAAGAATTGTAAGAATTGTAAGAATTATTATAAGTTAGTTTAAAGTTAAGATTGAATAAAAAACCACCAAGAAGCTGAGATTAAAGTTGACAGAAAGTTCTAGCTTTGTTTTCTTACGATGTTTCCAGTCCCCAAAAAAATATATAAGTATATATAAAACTCTGTGGACCGTATAGCCAAAAATAATTTAAATAAATTTTTAAAATTATTATAATTAAACTTAAATGTTATTATAACCTAATTATGCGAATTCCCATAAAATAAAAGCACACATACATAATTTATATTTTATGTAGTAAAAAAATTAAATTTTTATTAAGAAAAATAATACATATTTCTTAATAATCTTTGGACTCTAAAATTCTAAACTAATTAACTAAATTACTGTTATCACTATAACACTATGTGTATATTATTTATATTTTCCAAGAAAAAAAGAAAACAGTAACCTATAATACCATTTTAGTGTTAGATTGTTAAAAAATCATGACTTATTAATTTTAAATCAAAGATAAATAATAAAGTTATTATTATTATTATGAAAAGCTAACAAAATTCAAAAGGGTACCTTTTGTTAAAACCTTACACAAAAAGGATATACTACAATACGTAATATATACTTTCATTCAAAATATTATTCAAATAAATTTTATCCTTTTCTTTATTCATTATTTTATTCTAGAGCTATTATAATACATATATATATATAAATATATATTATTTTCTTTTAAAAATTTTATGATACACAAGTATTTAAATAACTTTTTTGCTACGAGAAATTATTCTTTTAAAAAGTTTTTTATTTTATTTTTCGGTTAACCATTTTGTGGTTGAATTTTAACCCATAAAACTATCTGAATTATAATATTATTAGAGCAACCCAAGAGCCTTTAAGGAATTGTTTTTCATATATATTTTATTTTTTTATTTTTATTAAATCTTTTTATATCTTTTCAGGTGATTGATAAATTAATTATGAATATCATATAACCAAAAATTAAGTATATATAATTTTATTTAATGAATATTTTCATATAGAATTGAAATAGGGCATTATATAGAAATGTATATATTATATATATACCGTAATATAATAGGATGATATACCTATAAAATTTTATTATTTTCAGAATATACTTACTGAAATAATATTTTCTATAGAATATTCATTAATGTTTATCTCATAGTTATGTTGTAGATATAATGTATTATACAGGTATATTTATAGATATTGCACAATATGATAATTTAATTTTTTTTTGTGTGTACTTATAGTAAAATTTAACTGCAAGCCTTAAACTTGAATGATTTTTTTTTTTTTTCGTATTATAATCTCTGTCTTGTCACAAAGAAAATCAAGATAATTTTGAGTTATTTTTATTTCATTTATTTATTCTTACCAAAGATGACATAATTTGTACAAAAATTAAATAATTTTTCAAGATTAGACAAAAAGAAATAAGTTTGAGAATTTTATCGATATAGAATTGCGTATTCTTTGAAATTGATTTTTACGACAACACTAACTCCTAATTTTCCATTTAAAATTCAATAATTCAATAAATAAAATTAATTATTTAGCTTTATCAAATCAAAAAAATATGTACATATATTATTCATCAATTTTATTTAATTCATTTTCTAATTAACTTTAATTTGTCGCATTATCGAAGTAATTATTTACAAAACAAGAAGAAAGAAATAAAAAAAAAATTTACCATATTCTATAAAATTTATCTACAAAAGTATAAGGAAGAAATAAAAAAAAATTATATCTTTCTTTTTATACATTCTTTAAAAGCTAACAAAATCATGCTTTCTACACCACATTACGTGTGTAATTAAAATCTATAAATTTATGTTCTTTAGTGGTATTATATTTTATTTTTTAGTTTTCTTTTCTTTTTTTTTTTTTTTTTTGCTGTTTATACTTTCAGAAAAGCAGAAATTTACAAGATGTTAACTCGGTTGAAAGAAAAACAGTTATTTAGTTCAAAATTCACAAAATGCATCTTAAATTGCTGTAACTTTATGTACAAAAAAAAAATAATATGTACATCTATGTTGTATACACAATGAATGAACATAATTTTATTTTTTTGTTTTTTTTTTTTTTTTCTTACCGAAAATTAGTGTACTGAAAAATTTCTACTAGGTAAATTCTTAAAGCTCATGAAGATACTATCTTCTTAAATATATATATATATATATATTATTACTTACTATATTAGTTAATAATTCAGATATTTTGTGTAAGAACTTCATTATGTCAATTTAAAAACTCATTAATTAATATAACTTTAAAATGAATAATAATAAAGTTTCGGGAAAGTATTTTATACCGAGAATTCTGTATGTAAGAAAGTTATAAAGTTTAACTATTGGTTTTTAGTATAATAATGAATGAAATTTTTGTATTATGTTAAATATAAAGAAAGAAAAAATTAAAGATTTTTTTTATTTTAATAGCTCATAATAAATTATGCTAGGTATAATATTAATTAATAATTGAATCAAAATAAATGCATTCTTCGGTTTTGTAAAATTGACATCAAAATTGGATATAAACGTCAATATTTCTACAGCAACAATGCTAGGACATGAAATATATTTTTAAATCTAATCTAATCATTCAAATCAAATCATTCAAAATCACTTTACTTTTAGCAATGAAAATAAATTAGCCATAGATTTTATTGGCTCTCACTTAATTTTGGCTTCATTTATTTTTTTTTTTGCAGGGAACATTGCCAATAATTAGTGAATTTAATTTTTTATTTAAATAATTTAATATAACAATTTAGTTTTCATAGGTATCTACCTACTTAAGTAGAAATTATTTTTTTTTTGTTCAGTGTAAAAAAGAGATAAATTTAATTTTCAGTGAATATGCTTCAATAAGTTTATATGTATGTAATTTCTTAAATCGCTTGGGAGGATTTGCTTTAATTATCAAGTTTGGGGGGGAAAAAAAAATAAGAAAAATTGAATTCAAGAAACATTAAAAAAATCAGCAATTAGTAAAAAATAGATAAAATTTTTTTTATCAACATTTTCAACAATTGCCAATTTTACTAAATTTTATAAACTCAATGCTTAGTTTTAACTATTAAACAAGATTTTTTACACCTATCTTATATAATTATAAAATATAACCTTATTAAAACATTATAGCGAATTATTTCGTTCACAGCAGGGAATTAATTCGTTCTTCTATTCTTCCGTGCGTCCACACATAACTAATGAACTGCCAATTTTTTACAACACTTCGTATTCTAAAATATGTGCAATCTCATGCACCTCAACTAAAGGATGACATTCTACTATTTCGGTTTTGGGACTTAGAGGTTCTTAACCAGTCAAGTGTGGCAATCATTTCCATAGACAATTTATATATTTTTAAATTATTTTAAAAGTGTTATTGGATTCCTATAAAAATTAAAATGTTGGATAAAAACTGGTTATACCTCAATTGTTTCTTAGTATTCGAACTGGTATTTACGGTATATGTTATTAGTATTTGATAATTATAATCTAAAAAATATGTCGAGTCCCTGGTTGTGTTCGATACCTTGAAAAGAAAGTATCTTAAATGACGAACCCGGAACTTCATTTGTATAATTAGCTTAATTTGCATTTTTAAACAATATAGAATATAGATATTTATTATTTCTTAAAAATCGTTGCGAAATAATTAATTCTTAAAAGATTATTTTCTAAAAGGTATAATTATAATATATGATTTATGTTTAAATGAGATTTAATATTGATCAAGTATTTTTGAATCTATTAGAGACCATGAACATTTTAATTGCATAATGTTTCAAATGAGAATTAATTTAATATTTTATAGTATTTCGCAAAGAAGAAGTAAAAAATTCAATAAATAAAATAAAAAAAAATATATATATATAAATAAATAAATTCGAAACTTTTCAATTGCTTTTTCTAAAGTTTAATGCACAAAATGTGCACGTGATTACAAAAATCAAAGTTCTTCCAGTGAAAAATTGAAAAAAGTTTTTTATTTTTTATTTTTTTTTTTTTTGCTGTTAAACATTTGACTATAATACACGGAAACACCTTATTTTGATGGAATAAGTTTAAAAAAAAAAAAAAATTCTTGTAGGTATAGGCTGTATGAAAAAATATTTCACACATTTTTTTTTATAATATATATTTTCTTTTAATATTTTTGGAAATAATATTTTAATTGACATTTTAAAATCCTAGTTTTCAACTTTCGTATTTTAAGATTGTGCACTGCTGCATAAGTGCACAATGACGATAAAAAAGTTTATATAAGAACTTAAACGTATATTTATTATTAAAAAATTTATAAAAACACAATTTTTGACTTTATTATTTTTAAATTATTTTATTTCGGATAGGTTTTTAAAACCATTATAAGCTCAAATTTTCGGACTGACTATTACATTTTCATTGCGTCTACCTATCCTCCGTTAATCTGTCATACGGCCCACCGTTCATCTTTTCATCCTATATTTACATTTTTATAACTATTAAACTAATAGCAGTTGCTGTCGGCTTCGCGCTATCTTGTTTGATCTTATTTCATTTATAGATTGAGATTCTAAATTCACTGAGCTTGATGCTCTGATTAGTTACAGCTATTGTCATAGATACTTATCTCAATATTTTAAATTTTTTGATGAAATTTAATTTTGAATGAATTTGAATTAAATTTAGAATCTACCGACCCAAAAAATAGTGCCCAAGTTTTAAAGGATTTAGAGTGAGTGCTGAAAATGAATTTGTATTATAGCTAAATGCGACATACATCGGATTGTTATAAATTTCGGGTGTAAAACATGTGAGTGAAAAGCATACTTTTTTTTTTGACTGTAAATAAGATTTTAATTTTACTAATATAAAAGATAACATTGAATGAAATAAGAATTGAAGTTAATGGATTTTCTCTAAAATCCTTTTATTTGCAAAAAAAAAAAAAAAAATAACAAATAAATAAATAAATGTAGCAAAAATAATTGCCATTAATTTATATAAATATTTATTCTTTCGAAATCCAACTTATGCTTATATTCGCCACACACATGTATTATGTTAAATTACAACTGATGTTATCCTTTGAACTATTTCATGTCACTTTTCATATTATTTTTCCATATTTTCTTATTTTTTTTAAGAAATGTAAATAAGAACAAATTATTCAAATATTTATTTCTTTATACGAAATTTTTTAACATTATTTTTTTTTTGTAAAATCCTTGACAAGGAAGTCTAATTTTTTTTTTCATGTGTCTTACTAACTCTTTAAGAGGATATAAAAGCTTACAAAAACTCCTTGGGTTTCGGAAAATGTAAAAATAAAATAAACTCAATAATATATATTATTTTTTTTTTAACTCTAATTCCTTTTGAAAGCATTATTTTTGGGAAATAAGCACCCTTTTCTTATTTTTACTTAAACTGAAACATAATTCGTATCCTTGTAGAACAAAACATATAATATATATAAAATGAGACGGTAAAGAAATATTATGTAAGGATTTACGTATGGGTAAAGTAATCGAATTTTATCTATTGTCGATCAAGTTTTCATTCTTGTAAGAATTTAGTACCGTTTATATTTATGTATTTTATTTTGTTTTTCTTATTTTGTTGTTCTTTAGGAAAATCTACACTCTAAAGTATTATATTCATATTTTTTCTGTTAAAGAAAATTTTTATGAAAAATTTGATTTTGTTCATATTAATATCTTACAGGGAAAAAATAAGTGAAGTGTGTTAAAATTAAAATTTTTCGATTGATTAGTCCGATGTACTTGAATTATTTCTTTCCAACACAAGTACAGTCAGAATATAACACAGTACTAAAATGGAACAAAGCAATAGAGTCAATACCCAAAAGGATTTAGTACCCTGAAAAATCTTTCAAAATGCAACTATCAAATTGATAATTAAAAAATTATAAAAAATTAACCAACCTTATACTTCAACTAAATTTTAAATTTTAACAGAAGTAAATTATAAAATTAAATATATGAAAAATATTATTAAAAAAACATAATTTTAAGAGTGAAAAATAAAAATGTAACATGCATATTTATCAATGGAGCAGAAATTGAACATTCTTTAAGGATCACCAAAGGAGAAAAAAAAATATTTAAGTTTAAAAAAAAAAAAAAAATTATATAAGGATTTACATTCATATCGATAAGGATATATAAATTCATATCTTCTAAAGAATGCGTATACGTAAAAGTCTTAAAAATATTTCCAACAAAATATATCCCTCTGGTAGTATATCAAATTTTATTTATTTTATATAAATTTATTTATATTTTATTGTTATCTTTAACAATTTTCTTCTTTTTTTTTTCTTCTTGTTGTAAAGATATTAATAAGGATATACGTTCCAGGATTTGAAGAAAAAAAAAAAAAAAATATGAAATTGATAGAAAAAAAAATGAATTTGACTTTTATTTAAGGGGAAAGAATTTAAAATATTCTTTAACATTTTTTTGAAATTGTTTTTGGCGCCTTTTATTGTAAATTGAAACGGAAAATTTTAACATGATTTTTCTTTTATATTAATATTAAATGATAGAAAATATATATGTAGAAATTATATATTTTATGTTTATTATAAAAAGAAATTTGAGAATAAAATTAAATTATAATTATTATATATTATAATAAAATATGATTTTTAAACTAAATTTAATACATAAAAAACAATTAGTATTCATATTTTTTTATTATGAAATTAATAAAATCAAATTTGTTTCCATATATATTTAATATAATTCATTTTCTTTTGGATTCTAGAGACCTAAATGTAGCAAAAGAAAGCATAATTCGCTCAGCAGCTTAATAATAATAATTTAGCATAATTTATTTAGTTTAAATCGTTATAATTTAAAGATTTTTACGTTAATCAAAATAAATTTTTTTGGCAAAATATATTTGAATTTATTTCTATACAATTACAAACAAAACTCCAACCTGCCATGGGAATTGAATTATTGAACAAAACCTAGGATAGTCACAATACAATTTTCTACTAAAATTAGAAAATTTTTAAGAAAATATACAAAATTAATTATTTAAAATCTTTTTTATTTTGTTAAGCATACAATCAACCATAATAATTCTTTGTATTAGCCTATTAAAGATTCTAGAATCTATAGAAAGTCTATAAAGTTTCAGAATCCAAGATAATTTTCCATAATATTGCACTTGAATATCCTAACAGTTAGTGTGAATATTATTAAATAATTTAAATTAAGGATATACTTAAAATTTATTGGTAAGAAAGTGTAAATAATTTATTTTATAGATTATAAATACCTCATAAAAAAATTATTATAACTTAATAAACATACAAAATATTTTAATTGTAGAACAAGAACATAAAATTTCTTGACCAAAATTAAATAATAAATATTTTTTTATTCATTCCATTAATTTTCAAATTCTTTGATAATTATCATTTAATTGCCTAAATCTTAACACCCTCTTAATAATATCAAATTAAATAAGATCTTATTAAAATAATATTCTTAGCAGGACTTTCAAGTGTTGTATATGTGTATACTATCAACAAGTATTTTTCACATCCTTTTTTTTTTTTTATAATATACATATAAGAATGTATTATGTGAAATATGATACAGTTTTCTTTATTATGATGTTTTCTGGAAAAATTCTATTTCCTTTGTGGGCAAAATAATGTTTCCATTTCCATTCTATTTTTCTTTTAAAAAAAATCTTTTGAAGTTTGGTTATTGTGCACATACATATATATAAGTTTTTCATTATGGTTAAAAAAAAAATTATTTATTATTATTTTTATGGTAAGAGAAAAAAAATTTGTTTTTTCACACCTAAATTATTTCATCTTTTGGTTCAACAAAATGATGGAGCATCTAAATTTGTGGATATTATGGTATTGAATATATATATAAAACTCATAATATAGAAATATATCATTCAGAAATATATTGCATAATATTTTGTAGTAGGAAATTTAACAAATTCATATTCTAGTGTTAAACTGTAATTTTCCAATGTTAAACTGTAATTTTCACCGGAAAAATTATAAATACCCATGGAACCATAATGTCAAATTCTAATAAGTAAAAATCCATTTAAGATATTTCATATTGAAAACTATAAGTGAATTATTTTATTTAAAAAATTAAGCTTTTGCAAAATATGCTATGGGAACTATCTACTAATGTGAAGTCTCAAAAAACTTTAGACTTGGATACAAACTAGGTATTTAGTTCTCTGATATGAAAATAC
This sequence comes from Hybos culiciformis, assembly GCA_964007475.1. Lineage (NCBI taxonomy): Eukaryota > Metazoa > Arthropoda > Insecta > Diptera > Hybotidae > Hybos > Hybos culiciformis. The sequence goes on along the minus strand of OZ023273.1, from coordinate 150,398,623 downwards.
GCATCTTAATATAAAATATTTTATGCAATGGCTAAGAAAATTTGTAACATATTCAGTTCTTGGTTTATTCATATATCAAATAAAATTCTCTTTAAAAAAAACTCATTTATTTCAAACTTATATCAGTATTATACATTGAATTCTTTATTTTTCTGTATTCCATAATTTTCACACTTACAATATACTTGCATTCTGCAAAAAAAGTATCATAAAAATTATTGTTATTATTATTATCATTATGTGTATGTAATATGAAAATGAAAAAAGGGTTTGACATATGAAATAAAAATTATGTCAAAAGAGCATAATGCAGCAACAAGTTCGTTATCATCACCTTGTAATACAACGGTTTCATTTTTATTTTATTTTTTAATTTTTATAATGGGAAAAAAAACAAATAAAAATATTTTATATCAAACTTTAAAATTAACTTAATGAGAAATTAACTCTAAAGTATAACGTTTGCGATGATTTATAAAAATAAAAAAAAGTTTTATTATGTGAACATAATACATATGTTTATTCGTACGAAAAACACACTACTTTATCTAAAAGCATTGTTACCAGGAATTAATTTCTATAGAAAAAAAAATATAATCAAAGGATAACTCGAGCCTAAAGAAGTTTAAGAAATAAAAGTTTTTTTTTTCAAAATATGGATTTTTTCTAAATTTATTTTTCGGATGTGAGATTTCTCAAGTTACGATTATCTTTGATTCATCTAATTTAGTATTTTCAATTCTGAAGCAATAATGTGAAATGAATATTCACCACCTTTAAGTGACATTTTATATAAAAGCCAAGTATCATTCATTCCTTTTCAAAATTACTACTGATCATATTTTTCACAAAAGACGCTATAACTATATAATGTAAATTACATTATTCAGAAAAATTTTCCAACCATATAATAAGCGGAAAATGAAATGATGATTAGATGAAAAACAATTTACATTGAAAAAAAAATTTTTTTTTTTTTGCTAAATCATTATAATTTTATCCCAAAAGAAAAATATCAAAATTTTGTAACGCTTGTCAAAATAATAAAAAAAAAAAAATATTTAAAACGAAAAACATTATTTCTGTTAATACCTCTAAAAAAAAAAAAACTAAAAAATTATGCATTTTAATGTTAAATTAGTCCTTTATAATTTTTTATGATGACAATGACTTTTATTTTAAAAAGCTTCACACTTTAACTATACATATGTATGTACCTACTAAAGAAATAAAAGTTCATGAAAATTTTTTCTGAATTTATGATGATACAAAAAAAAAAAAAAATTATTGTGTGTATAAAAGAAATTATCATCTTTGAAAAGTTTGACAAGTCATTTTTTATAAAAAAAAAAAAAATTATTTATCATTTGAGGTCAAATGAAAAGAATTGAAAAGCAAGGAAAACGAATGGTGTGTAATTTTGGATTCATACTCATTATCACTGAGTTCTTATATAGCTGTAGGAATGAATTTTTGAAATTAACAACTACAAACTGTCTTATTATTTATTTTTTCAGTCCTTATGTGTCAAACTTTTTTTTATTAAAGTGAAATATCGACTTAAAGCATATCAGTGACAGATTATACCTTTATTTACAGCATATGTCAAATTCTACATAATCAGGAAAACTTATAATTATGAATTGTATTCTACAGAATTTTCTGTTAAATATTCTTCCGGTTCTGAAAAAATTTTTGTTTCTTAAATTATTTACCATGCATCCCATTGATTTTCAATTTATGAGAACTAATATAATAGAAATACATTCATGTGTAACAAGAGTGCATCATTATTTGTAAGAATAAAATTATAATATACAAATAGCAAATAAAATTTTGACTTTTACCTAATTTTATTTTATTCTGGGGGTTGTTTTTTTTTTTATTACACATAATTATTTAACGCAAAAAAATCTTTCTGACAAACCGATGTATTTATTCTAACTAACTATTATAAGTATGTCTGTAATTTAATTTTAACCATCTGACATTTTAATTTTCTTTTTGCACATGAAAGTTTTCGTCTTTTTTTTCTTATTTTTCGCTTTATTTTTTTTTTGAATATTTTCATCTTTTGAAAAATACTATACATATTTATATGTTCGATATACATGCATACAATTTTTTTTTAACTTTTACAAAGTTAAAGTAAATTTTCTTTCCCAAAGGAAAATAAATTTAATATTCAACGCTAGTAAAAAATTTTCTATTTTACAAAGAAAAACAATAACAACAAAATAAGAACTAGTAGGTAGGTAGGTATACCAGAAAAAAAACTGAAATATAAAATGAAATGAAAAATAAACTAAGAGACATTTCAAACTACATATTATACAGGTACTTATATTTATACCTACTAACTAACTAAGATAATTTTGAAAATTTGAAGTTAAAAGTTTTCTTCCATTATAAAGAAAACTATATACTTAACTAGAAATATTGGGAATAACATTTTTCTTATCCTTTTTTTATATATGTGTATATGTATTTCTTTTACCAAAAAATAGTGATGATGTGATTTTGATAAAGAAAATAGAAAATAAAAATAACAAAAATTAAAAAGAAAAAAAAAAATTATTTAAAGAAAAACGAAAACTTTTAAAATATACGTATCGTATTATCAGATAAAAATTAGAATAAAAATCACATCACAAACTTCCCTTGAGTTAAATTCAAGCAAAGAAAAAATAAAAAAATAAAATAAAAATCACTTAAATAATCTAACTGCATCAAACTTGAATTTATGCAAAATTTTGGCTCATGAGATTTAATAAAAAAAAAAGAAATCAAGGATATATGTAGGAAATTTTTCCAAAGATATTGACATTAATACTTAAAATAACTCTTAATACATGAACTCTATACTTATACATACATATATTGCAAATGAAAAATCTCATATAAATATTTTATTATCAAAGAAGATTTTCAAGTTAATTTTTTTTTTGTTATTAAAAATGTTTTAACTTTTCATAATAAAAACGAAATGAATAACGCTTATGGTGGGAAAAAGACCTTCACTTTAATACCTTAAATGCATTAAACAAAAAATTAATTATGTAATTATGATTATAAAACGGTGAGGGATGAATATTTCAAAAAGTAAGGCAAATGTCACTCGAGAATCTCTACTTTCAAACACGAATTTATTTGATTTTCAAATTTTTACAAAACGATCTTATATAAAAAGTTGCCTTAGAACTGCAATTTTGTAGCTTAAATGCATTTAAAAAAAACTATTAACAGTGCAATCGTTATTTAATCAACTTAATGCAGCTATACATGAATATTAATTATACCTTATTCTATAACCTAACTGAGTTATACTCTTGAAATATTCTGAAATTTTACTCTAATATACACTCGAGATCGTCAATTTATATTCATAATCTAGTTCAAATTTTCTGAAAAAAAGTTATATAGTATTATAAAAATTTCTTAAAAAACTTTAATTAATTTATAAAATTAAACAAAAAAAATACTTTAATTACTTTAAGCAATATTCACTTTTGACTTTTCTAATCTATATTGAAAATTTGGTTGGAGGTTGGGGTTAACTATACTACATATTTGATTTTTTTTTTAAATATTAACATCATTAACAAAATTTTCCCTTAGGAAAAAAATTTGATAATTATTTGACAATAACTTATAAGAGATTATTGCAGCTTCTAAGTACACGCGCAATAATTAAAAAATAATGACAACTTATTAATACTTCTTAAATCTGTATGGGAAATAAAAAATTTCGTTACCAAAAATAAAACCAATTAAAAATAAAACCCTTTAAATTTCTTATGAAAATTTCCAAAATCCCTTTTGTATACCCTTATTGTGATAGAGAAACTTTTGGGGTGAATTATTGCAAGTTTAGGTAGAAAAAATTTTCTACATTTTTCAATAAAATTTTATCGGAAAATAAAAATATATAATTATACTACGAATTAGATTTCTAGCAGATTCTCTTATACTGTTCGCTCTATAAAAGAATTTATTATATCTGAATATCTATACGATGAATTTTGCCAAGGAAATCTTATTTATAAATTATCACGCAGAGGAGCGTCCAATAAGTTTTCCGTAATTACTTAATTAATTTCAAAAATATATTTCACACATTAAGAGCCCTCTACTTGAAATTCTGTTTTCTATTTCTGTTTTCTATTTTTGCAGTTTTTTTTGTTTTATTTTACAGAAAATAAACGGCCGTGAAAAATGCGACAAAAATTGTACCAAAAACCCCTCTACCAGAAAATCACAAAAGTATATTTGAATTTGATTTCTGTGCAGAAACTGTAATTTATCAAAAAAATTAAAAAATTCTTAGAAATAAATGAAATTAATTAAAAATATATACTCTCTAACATATCAAAAAATCACTTCAGTCTAGATTGTAGTAACCCTACAATTAGGGTTTCCATACTCGGTTATCGAGTACTCGGTTACTCGGTTATTTCCCTGTTTTTTACATTACTCGAAAATCGGTTTTTCGGCTTTAATACTCGGTTATTATTTAAACTATATTGTAGAGGGAAAATAAACATCAAATGAATTCAAATTTAAAAAAAATATGTAATTAGGCTTGAAAAAAATATAGTTTTGGTTTTTTGTTTTTAAAATTGCAGTCCAAATTGAAAACTAGTAAGTAAGCTTTGCCAAAAAATGTTTTGGTTTTTCTTTTTAATATCAAAATAAGTTTATTCGACAAACTGGAAACTAATAGTAAAGTTTTGATCACGAATAATAGTTCTAATATTGGAAATAATATAAAAGACTTAAAATCTGATTTTAAATATTAGATGGAACCAAAAAGCGTACGAAGAATCTTGAATGATTATACGAAGCCTTATTAACTATTAAGGCAACATCAACCGCAACGGAAAGGGTTAGACCTTAAACCTCGAATCGTTAGAACTAGAAGTACTAATATTAATTTTTCTTTTTTAATAAGGATTAATAATCATTTAAATGTAATTTATGTTTTTTTTTAAATACTCGGTTAATCGAGTACTCGGTTAATTTTCCTAACAGATACTCGAAAACTCGGTTACTTGATTTTGCCGAGTAATTGGAAACCCTACCTACAATCAAAGCCAAACTAAGACCAATTTTTTGCAATTTTTCACAATGAGGGCTCTTAAATTTATGATTTAATTATTTTTCTTAAAGATATATTCAAAACAAAAATTTTCATATAAAATCATATTATCTGAAGAAAAATTGAATCAATTTAATATATGAAAGTGCTTTAAATGTGTAAAAGTTCTTTAAAATTCAAATGTCCTTTTTATAACTAAACAAGGAAAAGACAAATAAACAGGAAATAAAATAATCATTTTTATTCATTGAAAATAAGAAAAATAAAAAAAGTGAAAAGTTTTCATGATATTTTTTCCTTTAACTTTTTTTTTTTTTAAATAATCTAGTTTTTAGTTTACCTTTGATAACATGCACATAAATTAAATTGAAAGAAAATATCAACTTAATTTATATTCACTTTCAATTATTATTATCGTAAAGCATCTAATAATATTGAAGACAAATTGAAGTTGAACATAATAAAAATAATAATAAATCTGTTTCTTTGTATAGGTCTAGGAAATATGAAAATGCATTATTTATGGAAAATTTAATCAATATTTTTTTATACATATTTGAGTATAAATTAATGCGCATTAATACATAAAACACATAATACGCTCTCGTATTATTATATTATCTGTATGTTAAAGAACTGTTCCAATGCATTTGTATACCCTTCTTTAACAAAAAAGGAATCGCTTTTATTTAGCACTGAAAAAGACAATTCTGTAACAAACAGAAAAATATATATTAGCATATATACTTGTACTTAGTTCAAGTATAACAACAAAGAAATGTGGATGAAGAAGTAGTCAGTATTTCATTTATATCAAATAAATATTGTTCGATATACCAATAATGGTGATCTAAATTGTTATTCAATTGTTAGCTGATGTTTTTTTCTGCAATTATTTATTGCAAATATAAAATTTAAACTTTAAACTGAATAGTAGTAGTCGATCATTTTCAAGTCCTATATAAAACCTAAACTTAAGTTGTGTGTCAATAATTTGAACTCAAATATATGAAATCCATGCTAAATTGTGTTAATTTATGAATATTATTATTATCGACAACCTGCATATGTATCTTGGTATTTTATGACACATTATATTTTATCGAGTTTTTTTTAAAAAATTTTTACTACCCAATCTTATCATTTCTAACCCTATCAATTATCATTAAACTAATAATATACGAAACATTCTTCTTTGGAATCATCAAAAGTTTTGAAGAAAATCTATTTCAAGAAGGTGTCTTTTGAACTTTACAAAAGTTTTGTAACATTATTGTAATAAAAAAAAAAACGAGAATATTGTTTTTGTTAAATGTTTATTTTTCCATTATTTTTCCTTTTCTGTCATGAGAATCCTTTTTTTTTTCTATTTCCTTCTTTTTTTTTTTTCTGTAGTTATGTATATCAGTTTGTTATCCTAATGTTCTATCAAATTGAATAAATTTTTTATAGCTTTTTTTAAAGGGAAAAAAGTTTACGGTTTAGGTTACTCATCATTTCTTATTTCTTTGTAAAAAAAAATATCAATACCGCAAAAAAAAAGGACATCAACTTTTTTTTAATGTATTTTATTATTGTCTTTCAATGTGATAAATATCCTCTTCTGAATTAAAGTTAAGTTTATAATAGATGTATATGTATGTGCATGTAAAAATAAATAAATTTATATCATAAATAATTACATGATATTTACATAACATTCGCATTGATCCTGAAATTATTATTCAAATTACATGTTCGAATGTTCAAAGTTCTATCTGAATTTAGTAATTGAATTCAAACAAATACATGTATATAACATTCGCTAAACTGTAATAAAAATTTTTAACCACTTCCAAAATTTTTATTCTTATTCTGAATTTATTTGATAATATATTGTTTTTTTTTTTTTGCCACCAAAATATACAATTTTTCATTTCCACGATAAAATCAGTTTTTAACAGAAGTAATTCAGGACTAATGTAATAATTATCATTAAATGTTTAAAAACTTTTAAAAGAACTTTTAAAGCAAATTAGTATAAATAACGAAATTACTGAAATATTGTATATTGGTATATATACTCCCTATACTTCAAGGATAATGAAGAAGCAAAAAAAAAAAAAAAAAGGAGGAAAAATAAAAATTATATAAAATTGCCAAAAGGTACAAAAATAAATATTAAACTTGTGTCAGGAGTCACAAAGGATTATCAAGAAAATATTTTTTTATGATGAAAACTTTTGCCATTACAAAAATTATGAGATATTTAAGCGAAAAAGAAATGAAAATGAAAGTTATTTTGTTTCTAAAAAAAAAAAAAAAAAATACATTTTTTTTTTCTTATTTTAATTTATATTTGCAAAAGAAAATTAGAATGGCCTAAAGAAACATTCTTTTTTTTTTCGTTCTTCGCTTCAACTAAAACAGAGAAAACAATTTAAAATTTGTTATTTTTATGTTTGTTAAATTTGTTTTCTTTTTTGTGAGTTAAATAGGAAAAAGGTAAATTTTCATACAAGAAATTTTTGGCATTAAACTATAGCTACAAAACTCTTTGTTGGCAAGAAATTTTGAAATATATAAAGACTTTATTGACAAATAATTTTTGCTGCTGAACTTAGGAATATTTATTTATCTTTAATTCTGTTTTAGCGAAAGAACTTTAATTGAACTTACGATGTCGTTATTTTAGGTACTGAGTATCACTTAAATTTATTCAAGCGCGAACTATAACGTTTGATGATGGTGCGCTTCAAATTATATTCTCATTACACTGCATCTTATCGTTATTTTATAATTTTTCATTTTTTTTTTTATGTATATTTATCAATTTAATTTTTATTTTACAACAATTTGTTTCTTTAAATTATAGAGTTTCAGAAATTAATATTCTTAACAGCAATATATATTTTTATTATTTTTAGTTTCTTTCTTGCTTCTTGTCTTAGGATTTATTCTATTACAGTTTTCAAACATTGCTTTGTATGATAATGTTTTGACAGTAGCGTTCCAGCATTATGTATGTATGTTCAATAAAATCCAAGTATTTTATTACTTTAATGTTTTTAAGATCCATGTAATAAATCTATGTCAAAATTCAAAAAAAAAACTGCAATAAGTTCTCTTTAATATCTAAAGAAAACATTTTCGTGTTGATGATTTGATGTTTTATAAATTTAACATAGATATATAGTATTTTATTTTTTAAGGCAAAAATGTAATATTAGTAAATAATATAAAAATTGTATGCTCTTAACTTTTTGAATCTTTTTCATAAATATTAATTGTGTTAAATTTATTATATATTTTATCTAATAAATCTTATCAAAAGAATCGACTTTTTATTTAACAATCAGTATACTTTTAAATATTTCAGCTTAGTACTAAACTTTTAAGGAAAAAATAACTGGTATTTGGTTTTAATATTTATTTTATTTACATTCTAATATATTAAAGACTATTTCATTTCATTCCTACAATTTTCGTCTTTAAATCATATTAATTAAAAAAAATAAATTAAATAACAAAAATCTAAGTTGCAAGGTAAGAATTTAATTTGGGTTAAAAGTTTGTTTCAACCTGAATATAATAATTCTCTTCTGATTTTCAAATTTATTTTTAACACAAGCTGCGAAAGAAAAATTATAATAATATTGTCATTAAAGTAATAACAAAAAAAAAAAAATTGCCTGACCGAAAATTTTGTTTAACATTTTTTTTTTTTTTTTATAAAATAAACAACATTTATTTGTACTTTATATTTTATTAAAAAAAAAGGAAGATTTTCCTGGGTTAAACATAATTTTTCCACAGTACAAACCAAAAACAAAAAATTTATTAACAATTTATTTATTTTTTTTTATTTCTTTAATATAAGTATACAAATCCCTGTAATACTAAAAATAAACAAATAAATTATTATATAACATATTAACGATTTTTTTCTTTCTACACCTCATTATTTATTAATTATACACTTCTTGTTTATCAAACTGACCACCTTCCTAACATATTAAAACAAATTAATCAAAAGCTTATGTTTTTTTTTTGCTTACGTATATTCACGTTATGTTCAAGGACAAAAAAAAAGTAAAAATAAAATAATTTTTTTTTATCCTGAAATTTACCCAAGCTGTTTATAAAACAGTAACGAAGAAATAAAAAAAATAAAAAAAGCATCCCATATATACATATAATTTAGTTCCAAGAAGTGATTGGTTCGAATGAAATAAAATCTGTGAAAGAAAAAAGAAAAAATTTTAATTATTATTTATTATATTTCGTTTAATTTTTTTTTTTTGTTGAATTCGGCCTGTGCAAAAAATAACATATAGGCATATATTTTGTAGAAAGAGATTTGTTTTTTAAAACAAGAAAATTTTCTCATTCCTCTTAAACTTACATTATATAGTAGGTATTTCATTTTCACAGGGAAAAAAAATGCTAAGAGGAGAGAAAAAAAAATAACCAAGAAATAAAGTTTTTAATTTTTTTTTTGTTTTTTTTTTTTTTCAAAAAAAGCTCAGTTTTGGATCAAAAAATTGTATTAGTTGAATAAACTTTTTGACTTGTTTTTTTTTTATTCATTTAGTTGTTCAGATATTCTATTAGCAAATCAAATTATTGAATAAAAAAGAAAATAAAAAATTTTTTAGAAATGTTTTTGAATAATATATGCTTTAAAAAATAATATATTTAAGCCCGTCGTTAGTAAGTTACATGCTCAAACTATGTCTAAAGATAAAGGGTTCATTATTCATTATTCATGTTGTTCCTTAAACTTAAAATGGGTTGTACACACTTCACTTTAAACAGATAACATATATACACAGGTGGAGGAAAATAAAAAAAATGGTATGATATTACTACTCAGTGTATTATGTGTTTATGAAATCATTAAAATATTATATAGGCTTGCAGATGTTTTGAAGAATTCTAAGATTTATTTTCTGAGTAACCATTTTCCTCTTTTAAAGTCATTTACTTATTTTAAAACTAGGTACAAAAAGTTATGTTTAGGCTTATTGGCGCATTGTACTACCCTTACAAATATATGTTTAACAAAAAATATTCAATAATAATTTCCAATTTTAATATACTTATATGAATTTTATAATAAAAAAAAAATTAGAATTTATCCTTTTTTTCCAACATAATTTTATAAGAGAACTTTTTTAAGTCTAAGTGTTGTTGTAAGAGTTTTTTTAAGTAACAATTATTTTGAATAAACTTTTTGTATTTCAGTTTTTTCCAGATGGTTTCAGGAGTACCTATTTGTTTGAAAAAAATTGAAATAAAATTCTTAAGATTTTCACCACCAAAACGTTATATTATTGAACCTCAAAATATTCAAATATAAAAAAAATAAAAATTAAAAATAATAATATAATTTTGACATATTTCTTTATAGCCTTATATGCAAAAAAATATATATTTGATAAAAATTAATTAATTTTTATTCTGGAACCATTAAAAATATTTTTCAATATAATATAAGTTATATATAATATAAGTTATTACGATTTTATTGACAATTTAATTTCCAGTAAAATATTGGCAGTAATATTCTTGTACACACTTTTGATCTACAAGTCCTAATAACATAATTTTTATCATTTGGTCAAATGAGATTGAGATGCGCATGTTAAAAGGATGAATGAAAACAGAGTGGAAAATAAAATTCTTATAGCGCGAGCAACGACGACAAGATAGGAAGACCGAGAAACAGATGGCAAGATTATCTTGAGAGCGATGCATATAATCTGGGGCAGCAAACTGAAAAACCGCTTGGACAGATAGAAATATAAGGAGAGTAATTGTGACGAAAGCTAAAACTCGGATATTAAAAAGTTTTCAAATTCCACTTTTGTAATATGTTGATGACATTGATGTCAATAATTCACCAATTGAAATTTTTTAATTTAATTAAATTTTCTGGTTTGAGATATAATTAATTAACAACACTTCTTTATTAACAAGATGTACAGCCAACTTCGCAATTGGTATATACTTTATTTTTTCTTAGACAGGAGAAAGTGTCGGGTTCTTAAAACTACGTTGGACTACCGACTAAAACTTCACCTTCCTTGCTGTGTGATTGGTGACGGTTCTACCTTTCCGGCGCACTATCACAGGAAACGCAACCGTTCTCAATTATGGATTAATGTTGGGTGGTACTAACAATTGAAGCAGTCCTGTTTGGTTTTAAGAATTTTATTGAAGAAACTTACTACTGTGTTCCTTTTTTCTGTTACAGTTCATCGTTATAAAAAACTCAAAATCATATACTTTCCGTGAAATAATTAACCATACTAAAAACTGCAATATTTATTTAACATAAAATCATCATAAGTAGGTATACTCCGAAAAAAAGCAATTTACCTATAAATAATATAAAGCAAAAAAAAAAATTTTTTTTTTAAATCTACTTGGGATTTGAATATAAATTACTGTTTTTAGTATAAGATCAACCTAAATAATTAGTTAGTGGGGGTCAACAATTTATTTTTATTTCAATTTTCCTAATAAAAGCTTTGTGTTCTTTTTTTTTTAATTTAGAAAAAATAAATAAAAAAATTGTTTTTAATAATTTCTTCTTTTTTTTTAACTTTAAAAGCTCATGCTTCTAAAAGTCTCCAGACATTTCCAAAATTTAATTTAATAATATACAAAAGGAAGAAAATATCTAAAATATATAGAATAAAGTTTTGAAGCAAAAGCTTTTTAATTTTTTTTTTTTTTTTTTTGTTTTTCACATGGATGTAAAATTTTACTTTCATTTTTCATAGCTTTACAAAATAAATTTTATAATCATTCTTCTCTAAATCAAACCAACAAAAATTTTGTGGTCAAAAAGCTTTGATACTTCGGTTTACCATTTTTATTATCATTATTATTATTTCTTTTTGGTGATTTTTTTCTTTTTCCCATAAAAAATACTACAAATATTTACCAACATTTTTGGTTTTTTTTTTTTCTTTTTTTCAAGACGGATATCTTATCAAAAATAAATTCTCACTGAAGTTTACATAACATAATACTTATATAAAAATAAAAAAATAAAACCCAAATATATATATATATATATATTTATATATAAAATATATATTCTCTTGTGACATGGTCCTTTACCAAGAAAAAAACAAAAAATTATAATAAAACATAAAATAAATAAAAATACAAAGCAATAAATTTTTCCAAAAATTAAATAAGCCTCCGCCCTAATACCAATTTCATCAAAAATAAAACTTAGGTAAATAAAAAAAATAAAAAAAAATATAAAAAAATATTATGAAAAAATTAAAATCGCGCACATTTCGCCAAAAAAAAAAAACATAACATATGTATGTATTTGCACTATATATATTTTTCTAATCACAAGAAGGAAAAAAAAAAAAAAAATTTTTTTTACCCACAAAAAAAAATCATTTCAAAAAAATCAAGTAATTTTAAATGTAAACAAAATAAAAAAAAAAAAAAAAAAAAAAAACACAAACAAAACTCACACGATGGAAATCTAAAACAAAACTATACATATAAATAAACCTAAAATACCGAAAAAAAAAAAAGATACACATATCTATATATGTATAAGTACATAGTATCTATAATTTACCCAATACAACAATACAAAAATTTTTCTTCACAATCATTGTCAAACAATTACAAAAACCACGAATTCCTTTTATTCCATTATTATCATTATTGAATCGAAGGATACAAAAAATTTTTGTAGTAAAATTACTATACAGAAAAAAGCTTTCAAAAGGACCTACAATGAGGAAAATGAAGAAAAATTAAAAAGTTTTCTTCTTTATTTTCGAGAGGAAATGAGCAAAATGCAATGCAGCTTTTTTCACACAATCAAAAAAATAATTTTTCTCACTCTTGTCTTTTGTTTTATATCTTTTTTTCTACGAATATTATACTTGGAAAAAAAAAAGTTTTATGCAACTTTTTAAAATGCACATTTTGTTCAAAAAAAAAAAATACAAACACAAAGTATGATTTAATTAAAAATAATCTGTTATCGTTTTACAGAGAATATACAGAAGAGACTATGTTTCCCTCGGAAGCTTATACCATACTGAATTTATATTTTGCCTTTAGCAAAATAATAATCAACTGATAAGAATCTTTTGCGAATTTTGAATGTTGTATGGTGATAATAAAAGAGCTTTAAAATTTCAGATTCATTTTTTTTTTTTTTTTCCGAGTACGAAATAAAAGCTCTTCAAATGTATATTTGTGTTAAAATTTTTGGTTCTATACAGGAATTCATATTTATATAAAATGTGTTTTTTTTTTTTATGAATGAAAATTCTTTTTCACTTGCAACGTAAATGAAAATATATTTTTTGACAATTTTAAGATTAAGGGAAAGCTCCAGTTTTATTATGGATTCTGTACGATGCGGTTTGGTCAGAATCATTAAATTAATTTAAAACGGGTTTTTTTTTTTTTGGAAATTTTTGAATTGAAAAAAAAATTTCGCTAATTATTTTGGTACAAAAAATTAATATTATTTTTTTCTTGTCTACATAACCGCGATAAATAAAAGAAATATAATCAAAATAAATAATTAAAAAGGTTGTAACTTTTAAACATTCGAAATTGAATGAAATTAATTAAAACCAAAATAAAAATTTAATAAAATTATAAATTCATTTAGGATGAAAATTTAAAAATTATAATTTCTGTTAAAATTCAAAATTATAAATATTTTTTTTTTCAGTCAAATTAGGTAGTTTGACTTTAGTAATATGTATATATTCTTGTTGAAGACATAAAAAAGAATTGATGTTAGAAAGAATATTTAAGAACTGATGAACTTAAATTATAATTAAAGCAAGCACTTGTTAATTTAGTCAAGCATAATTGTTAATATTTTGTTGAAAAATCGTCTCGCTTGTCAGTTTGGTAAAAAATTTAGCCCTATATTAATTTTGTCCAAAAATCTATAAAACATGTTTTTTTTTATTATTACAGAAAAAACAAAAACTTAGTCTATAAAACTTATTTTTTTCAAAACTGTTAAATGTTAAAAAAATAAAAATTATACTTTTTTGGACAAACACAAATAACTTGACAATATTATGAAAACAATAACGTAATTAAGCATGAATTATGTTTATTTTTATTACATTTTTTCTTCAGACTTGAGATATTATCAATTTATGATAGTTTTTACAAAACCAAACCTTTAGAAAAACAATTTTAGACATTATGTTCGAGTGTAGTTTTAAATAAATGAGTATCACAGAAAGGTTCTAGTCCTTGAAAATACAGAAAAAATTACATTTTTGATTGTGTTCATAATGGTTCGAAATAATCGGAACTATCAAATTTTCAACCTGCAAGTAATGTGACTATTTTTTCCGATTTAAATAATATTAACAAAAACAAATTTTTTTTCCATCAATTTTTGTTTGATCTTAGATAATTTCGAGAAAAAAAAACGTGAAAACAAAATGATGTGAACTTATAAATTTTGCCACTGAAATTTTGAGCTTTGCAAAGGTATTTTAATGAGATTGTCCAAGTGCAAACATTTTATGTATATATAGTGATTATAGCTTCTTTTTTTTTATAGTAGCTATTTGAGTTTTCGAGTATTCTCAGATGTTGCTAACATATTTGAAGTGTCCAATATGCTTTAATATGTTTTTATATATCAGCTAATAACAAGGTTTTTAAATAGTTACTGTTTTAGTATTCGATTTGTATATTTAGTGTCTAAAAAACAGATATATTGACCTCATCATAATAAATTCCCTGCGTCAAATTATTCAGATTCTCAAAATTTAGTTTACCTAGATTTATTTTCAAAAGAAAATTATGTAAATCGGTAAAAAAAATTTCATATCGTTGATATTCCCAACTGTACACTATACAAAATTCTGCTTAGCAAAATTTCATGATTGGCTTCTATAAATTTTTTTTTGGAAACCAAGTATAATTTCTTATAAAATTTATTATAGATTATTCTCTAGAAATTGAGATTATAGTTTCTTAAGTTTTTCAGATAAAAAAAATAAAACTTAATTATTTTAAAATATTTATTTTTCTTTTTAAATTTTTAGTCTGAATGCTATTGAAGGAAAATTAATTAAAGAAATTATATATAGCTTGATTGTTCAAAAAATTTAACTAACTCTAAATCAAACCCAGATTTATCTTTTTCAATATATATTATTCTCAATGAGAATATTAAAAATTTGAAATAAAATATAAAAATAATGATATATTATTTATTTGGAGGCGGTCTTTCAAAATTCCGTTTTGAAGCCATCATCATTAAAATTTGAAGTAAAAGTTAAGAAAATTATGTGTGAATTATTTATATCTATGATTTATTATTTATTATTATTATTTTGAACTTCTAAAAGGACCCATCCTTATTGAAACATGTCCTTTCATAAGTTCAATTTAAAATAAAAAAAAAAAACAAAAAAATTAACAAATAAAAACTTTTTAAGCTTCTTAAAACTATTTCAGTAAGTAAAAGTTATATATAGAAATAAAACAAAAACTTTGAATTTTCTTATAGACTTCAAAAAGTTTTAAAAATTTTCCTTTTTATTTTTTCTATAATAAGTAAACTTGTATCAAATAAATTCAGGAAGTAGGAACTTTCAAGCATAAAATTTAATAATAATTTTCCATTTTAATAAAATGAAGTCCATTAGTCAAGAATTGAATTTCAGGATAATGTACATATTTTTGTACAATTTTTGAAGGGTTCTAGATACATAAAATACAGTTGATATGCTCGTCACACAATGTTACTTTTTTAACGCATAAACCTAACTTTAGTTAAAAAAAAAACATATGAAAACGAAATTAACTAACCTTTACGAAACGTCCCAACTAAGAGAGCTGGTTAATTGAATAAGATCTGTTTATATACATTAATTTATTTCTGATACATGTATTAAACAGTTTTCAGTAAACCGATTTCCAGAACATAATCTTGTTTTAATAATAAGTTGACAAGATGACCTATTATCAAAATATTCTTAAATTCTTAAATTCTTAAATTCTTAAATGCTCGTTGTTAAAGGGAGAAAATTGTATATAATTATACGCACCAAGCAAATGAATTACATATAAAAATGATAGCACAAGTCATGGGGTTATATAAATTAAAAATAAGCTTTCAAAGAATTAGAATAAAAAACATCTCTAGAACTAGATCATTGTTTAATGAATCCCAATATCAAGTTAGTCTTTTCAGTGATAACATTTAAATTTTGTTAAATTTTTATTACAAATATTCATTCACCAATAGTTTTATTTATGTTTGCCTCACATGTGCTAATAAAACTAACCGGTATACACAAACAAGTAGGTACTTCACATTTTAAATAAATTCCGAAAATTAATTTTAAATTCAAAGAGGAAAGTTTTTTATTTTTACTAAAAAAAAAAAATAATAATAACAAGTAACATAAAAAATGATGTTAATTATGTGAAATATACCCAACAAGTCAAATTGTTTAAACCTCTCAATCAGGCTGCTTTATTTTTATAAAAAAAAAATAAACTTTCCAAGAAACAATATTCACACCCTTTAACTACAAAACTAAATATTGTAACAAAAAATAAAATTTTTGTTAGAAAAATTTTGTAGAATATATCTCATGTTGCTTTGGAAAGAAAATAGCAGAAACTATCACAGCAAAGGTTCACAAATAATTAATTAGGATAATTTTGATCGCAACATTGGGACTCTCAAGCTTCGATTTAAATATGTATAATATTCTTATAAACTTTACTGTTATTAAAGTCAGTTAATCCTGTTCGACTAGAGTGCTTCTGTATATAAAAAAAGGTGGCAACAAAATATTTTACTACTCAACTTTTCAAGCCCACCATAACTTAGTTATAATGTCACGATATCAATTGAAAATCAATCGTAAGCTTCAAATAAATTCAATTAAACTTACTTACAAACAACCAACTATCATTTATAAATAATGTAAACATTTCAACATACCTACTATGAATAGCTAAGCAACTAAACATTGTGATATTATTTTTTAGATTGTTACCAAAAGTTTATTGCTTTTGTTATTTGTAACATTTTAGCAAACATATTCACGAAGAATAAAAAAATATATATAATGCATAATTTAGAAAATGAAAAAGGAAGGAAAATATTATTGCTTTGAGTATTTAACACTTCCGCACATAATACTGAATATTTATGTAATGTGTATTTTATGTCTGCACAAAGTGTTAAAAAGCAAAATTAACAAATTGAAGAAGTGTTCTTGCATTCTAAAGCATTTGAGTGAAAATTTTGTTTGCATTTTTTAACCGTAGAATACTCTGGGAATAAAAAAATAAATAAATTTATGAATGTATGTATATTTTTTTTTTAAAATAAATCATACTAAATTTAAATTCAGTATAATTGTTTAAAATTATGTACACTTATTAAACAATTTTTTTTTAGCAAGTGGAACGCTGCACTCAACATAAGTTTTAAATTTTAAAAGGAAATTAAACTATCTAATGAAAATTAAACAAAATATGTCACGAAAATAAATTTTAAATAAAGTTGAGTTGATTTGATGAAGCTTTCTTTTAGAGTACGTATTAATTTTTTTCATGCTTAATAGTGTTCTAATTTTCGTGTTAGCACATAAATATTAGAATTTTTACTTCTATAATTCTTGCAGTACGTATATTTTTGTAAGCATGAACTTATATACTCTACTTTAAATGGGTTTTCGAGCTTGAATTGTTTGTTTTTCCGCCCCAGTTCTATCAGTACATTCACATCATAACTCCCTGGCCAGCCAGATATCACGAAAACCAAACGTATTTAATTTTAATCTGGGTGTAATTTTCAGTGCTGCTTTCTAAAGTGGAGTAAGCTTTTACAAAATGGGCTGCTAAATTGTATAATTAAAATCAATAATTAAAGAGAAAATTAATAAATCTTATAAATTTAATTTCAGTGAGAGAACCAAAAAAAAAAAAAATTAAAGAAAAATTTTAAACACTAGGATTTATTTTGTATTTTACCAAAAACAAAGAAAATGTGGTACAATTTACCAAAAAAAAAAAACAAAAAAATAATACATAGTGATGTCAAATAAATAACATAAAAATATTATTCGCTTCTCATAAACAAGACTAATTAGAATGTCAGTAAGAAAATCCTATATTTGTACATAAGAAAAACATTTTAAATTTTTTTTTAAGTTTAAAATAAATCAAAAAGAAAATTTATTTTATCGATATACTTAAATTATCTAAAAGATTATGTTAAATTTTACTAGATTATTAAGTTGATGGGCCCCTGGTGTTTAATTGGTGTCCTCCTACTGTTAACAACAACAGCGGGGGATTCAACACCACATTTACAACAACATTTAAAAAAATATGAAAATTTAAAAAAAGTACAACAGGCAGTGTCCCATGGTGGTGGCAGTGGTTTAAGTTCATCAGCCACCCAACTATTAAATTCAATACAAAATTCAATGAATGAAGGAAATGGAGCATCATCATCACCAAATGGTAAGTTTATTATATTTTTTAAAATAACGTGTACAGAGAATTTATATGTGCATATATTTTGCCCCAATCTTGTTTTAATTTTAGGAATCATTAATCAATTTATGAGGAATATTTTAACCATATAATGTTTATTAAAGTATAATTGATATTTATTTTACCTGGAAAAAAAAATATATAAAGCAAAAATAAATAAAATATTGATAACAAAATATACACGACATAAGAGTATCATTCTATTTCTGTTGAAATTAGTTTATTTGATATATTATGTTTTTATTATGTTTATTTTTAAGCTGAAATTAAAACATAATGTATATTTATTTCTTTCAGAATTATAATTGTATATTCTGATAAGTAAATTAAACAAATAGATAAATATATTGTATATTATATATTATCGGGAAATATCTAAAGCATAAGTATGTTGGTTATTAAAAGAAAAATTGTAAATTAAACTAAAATTTTAAATCGTATTTCATGGAAAATCGGAAATTTTCTCTTTCTAAAAAACTATAGCAATAATCATTTGCTGTTTATTTCAATAATAAAATTATTAACCATTAAGTATTAAAAAAACAATATTCCGGATCATGTGAAAATATTGATTTAAAAAATTACTTCTTAAAATGGGATCATTATTGCATTACAATATACACCTACATTCTGAAAATTTATTTCGTTAAACCCCAATTTACTATAATAACACTATAATACTGCCTAATAGTCAGTCCTTTTCCTTGCGACTTATCTTAAAATATAATATGTATCAACAGAATAATTATCTTACGAAATTTCATTTCTAATTAACGAAGCGTGTCTTTCCTAGAAAACACAACCCATACCCATATATTTAAAGGACAGATGCTTGCATAATCATACATTATTATAGCAAGATTAACCCTTATTCTAATAATTAATATAGCACAATCAATTTAATTATTATTTTTTATTTGAAAAGAATATCTGTATAAGCTTTAAGGAAACTTTTTTAAACTTTCGATATGATTATATGAATACCATGGGGAATTGTGTTGTTCATTTATACTTTATATAAGAGTAAAGATTGATATTACATCGTTACCATGTGTAACAAATATTTCTTCCACAGAAATTCAGCTAGAGGAAGTGCATATTTATATAATTAAATGAAATGTTATTAATTTGGTTTTTTTAAGTAAAAAAAAAAAAAAAAAAAAAACAAAATTATTTTAATTGATGTGTGAATGTTTTCATACTTTTTGTTTTCATAATATGTTTGTGCTTTAACAACAAAAAAATGTTTTTAATACCGTCAGAAAATTATATGAAAAAAAATTGTAATAACAAAGTGGGATCATTTGAAAAGAATGTTAAACTATAATATGTTTTTAATTAATTAAAATTTCAATTTTTTAAATAAACGAAATATAATTTTTTTATGATTTAAACCAATCCTAATAATCTCCAAAATACTCACAAGACAAAAAAAGATTTCGTTTGTCATTTCGAACTTTTATACTGTTCTGTAAATTTTATAGTGTTTTTATAGTTGTTTCAACAATTGTTTTAAAAAATGTGAGCTTTGGTTGATAAATTTTCCTTTTTCCAGGAATACAAGCACACATAAACGACATACAAACATAAAAAAATTGTTTTCTCCATGAAATTGAACACAGAAGAATAAATTGGTCCATAGAACACAAAAAAAAAAAAAAATTATTAATGTTAATACAAAAATTACATTGCACAGTCAATAAACAACTTAATATAAAGTGAAATTGGAAAAATATCTGATCATCTGTTTTTTATTTTCTATTTTCAATAGTTACATAACAAAAAAAAATAGTGATAAATAAACTTATTATTTTGTATAATATATATGTAATAAATTTCGTAAACTTATTTTCACTTATGTTTTTGTTTTTTTGTTTGACATTCCATGTAACTTTAAATTATATATATAATATATATAAATTATATATATATATATATATATATATAATATATATATAATAAATATATATAATGTTGGTACGTATAAAAAAGCTTTCCTAACCTAAAATAACTTTGGTAAACAAGGAGAAAAAAATTATTAAATTAACAACGTCCTAATAATATTGGTACCATAAATTTTCATTAAAATTTCACAAAATACTACTTGATTTTTCAGTGATCCCCAGTACCAATAAAGTTTCACAAAAATTTCATTATGATATTTTTTGTTGGTTAAAATAAATGCAGTTGGGGGTTTAATGTTTTTTCATTTTTTTTTTTTTCCTTATACATTTTTTATGGTTGCCCTTTTTGTGGGTGCAAATTGGTATTCTATATATGTGATACTTTTCTTGTTTATTTTTAATTATTCCTTCATCGCACCAAACAATAAGGGAATTCAGATTTTGTTGTGTGTTCAATATGACATTCGTTATAGTTTTTGGTGTGAGATTATTTTTGTTTAAAAGCTTTGTATAGTATCAGACTATTGTTTTTGGGGTTATTATATTTTAAACTTTCATTGATAAAATGAATGGGGTTAATTTAACATGATGTTTAAATATCAATTTTTTTTTTTTTTCTAATGACATATTTTCTTAAACGAAAATCAGCTGATTGTATATTCTTCTTTTGACTTCAATTTAGATTTTTGACACTTTTACTTTTAAACTTTATTGCAGCGACAAAACTGCCAGTGCATAAACAATCTAATGCACTTTTGGAAAATAACTTTTTTTTTCTAGAAATAATATTAAAAAGAATTTTTTTAAATACAAAAAAGTTATCTGATATAAAAAACAATCGCTTATTTTCAAAAATTATAAAACGTAATTTTTTATTTCTAATAAAATAATTTGTGTAGTTGTGCTAAGTGGTTTCTGCCTTAAGCATAATGGAGCAAAAAGTTTTTCTTAGATAGTTTTTTTTTTTTGTTAAATAAATCGGCTAGACTTTGCCTTTCTTTATTTTTGCTGCTGTATAAAACTATTTTTGTTTCGCGTAATTGGTATATTTTATTTTCGTATTCTTTTATAGATATATAAATTTTTTAATAATTTTAATAAAAAAAAAATTCCTTTTTTTGTTTGCTGTCAAAGGAACAAACTTAGGTAGCCACAGTCTTTTGTTTTCAAAAGTTATTAAAATGCAATTTAAATATTACGATACACAGAGAGTCACAGATTATTTTTTTTTTTTGTTTTTATTTTTTTACATTTTTATTTTTTTTTTTACATTTTTGTAAAAGGAAATTTTTTGTATTCTTTTTTTTTTTTTTTTTTTACATGAAAATAGGAAAAATTTTCACGCTGAAACGATTTTATGGAAATTATTCAAAAAAAAAAAAAAAAATAATAAAATTGAAAATAAAACAAAAATAAAAAAAATTTTTTTTTATTTTATTTTTCATCTCTTATGCTTTAAAACAAAAAAAAAATTGTGAATATATATAGAATTAAAAACTATAATGGAAACGATTTCAATTTTTTTGAAATTTTTTTTTTGGTTGGTTTTCCATTTTAACAGAAGAAGATATGAAAAACAAAAAAAACATTTTTTTTTTTTTTTAATACATTTTTGCTCAAAAGATTTTCTATGATTTCGCTCTCCTCTGTATTTATTTTGTAAATTTTTCAAGTAGAAAACAAAAAAGATTTTGGACTAATAGATTTTTTCATATTTTGTTCAGTTTTTTTTTTTTTTTTATATTTTTAACAAATATTTTAATTTCAAAATGATTTAATGAGAAATTAATTTTATTTTATGATTATTTAATTGATTTGTTAGTAAAAAATTAGCTGATGTTGTCGTCGTAGTTTGAAAATCTCTTGAGAAAATTTTAGTACTACCTACATGTATGCAAAATAAAATACTAATTATTAGCTAAAAAGAAAAGCACAAACATTATATGTACACTATCTACTAGGGTTGGGAATACCGGACCAAATTTCCAATACCGGTATTTCGGTATTGGAAATTTATAATCCCGGGATCCCGGTATTAATACCGGTATTAATATTTTTCCTAGAAATGAATAAATAATTTAATTAAAAAAGGGTTTGGCTATTGAAAAAATCTAAATTTATTTAATTAAAGAAGAAAAAGAAAAAAACAAAATTCATTAAATTAAAAAAAAAAGGAAGAAAACATAAAATATTTCTACTTTTTCTGTAGTTGATTGTTTTTAATATAAGACCTCAGAAAACATAGATTGTTGAGCGAATCATCTCCCATCCTTGACCGAATTCTGGTGCAGATTAAGCCAGCTGCCGAAAAAGCCCTCTCCGATTCTACACTGGTCGGTTGAATAGCAAATAATTGTATAACAAAGTTAAGTATTTGTCTCTTATGCCATTTGTCTATTAATTGTTATTTTTGTTTTTTTTTGTACAATGATTTTTGTTTCGATTTGTCAAAGGAGAACAATTCAACTTTTCATAGAATACTAGATTGCTGCTATTTTCGCATTAAGAAATAATAATGCAAATATTTTTTTATAGTAAAAAACCATAAAAAGCTTTATAATGGTGAAATCATATCGAATACCGAAATACCGGTATTCGACTTTTTCAAAACCGGTATTTCGGCAACTATATTTTGTTCCAAATACCGGGATCCCGGTATCCGGGATCCCGGTATTCCCAACCCTACTATCTACACAATATTATTTTCATGAATTTTTTCATTCCATTAATTTTTGATTATGAAGGATATTATCGCTTTGAAAAATTAAGCTCCAGGAGAAACAAAAACACAAAATCTCTTATAAGAAAAATTAAAATATGCCTTTTAAAATTAAAATATACTTGGCTCGCCGTGAAGGCAGAATTTTGTATGTGGGATTTGTAATAAGTGCATTTTGGTATTTACTAATCAGAGTGTTGTTCACTACTTCTACTTCTCAGTGCATATCAATGAAACCAAGTAGAACCTTATAAAATTAAAAACTTGTACTTGTAAAAAATTAACTTCTTAGAATAAATGAGCTCTCATGAAGTCCCAAAGTGGCAAAATATGGATAATGAATTAAATTATCCTAATTCATCACGAAATAAAACAACCATTTATATGTAGATTAGACACATTTAATTTTTATTTTTATTTTATTTTTTTTTTTCAAAACTACAACAAAATAGTAGATAAATTTTCTGGAAAATAATTTGCTAAACGTTTTAGTTGTTTTCAAATTTAGCTTAAGTAGCATCGCTGAGAAAAAATAGTCTTCCTGTTCAAACCATAATTATAAGAGAAGATATTATTAGTAGCTTTAACTTTCTTGACTTAATTAGGCAAGGGTTGTGTAAAAGCAATTAAATATTCCATTAACTTAGACACAATAATCTATAATTTTCAAGACATTTACGAAATTTATTATCGAAGTTCTCTATTTCTTAAATCAGCATATTTTTTATCAGTTCGAGAAAATTTTTCACTTAAAAAGCAAGTAAACCAGTTTATTCAAAATTATAAATTTCAAACACTATGGTATGTCAAATTCTTTTAAACTTATAATATCTAAAAAAAATACGATGACATTCCATGTGATATCGAAATAAATATAATACCTTTTACCGCTAATTTCAATTAAACTTTATACGAATGGTCAAATCATTAATAATTTAATATCTATGCTTATACGTTATTTGTGTGGTAAAAAAATTTGGTATTCCCATAATTTAAAAAATATAGATAACGATAGGTGTCTCACCAATTTTTTTTTTTTGTCCAAATTAAAACTAAAATTCACAGAAACCAAAATAAAAATTATTAAAAAAGTTATTCGTTTTGAATACTAAACGAATTTTGTCTGGGTAAATTGAAATAGTTTTTCATTGCAGTTTCAGGTTTTTTTTTTCCATGCAGAATTTGAAAATTCACATGATTAAAGAATTTTGTTTTTATTTGATTTTCTCTTTAGTGTATTTTCTCTTATTAAGCTTCTAAGTTTTATTTTTTATGTTTTTTTTTTTTTTTACCCGTATGACCGAAATTGACTAATATGAAAGCCAATAAAAAAAATTATACAAAACTATATGAAATTTTTTTTTGGTCAGCTGGTATCGCACGTGATTAGAATAATTTTCAAATAAAATTTTATAATTTTTTTTATATGAAAAAAAAATATATATAAAATTATATGAAATATCAAGAAAAACATACCAGGACAAAAAAGACTTTAGTTCATTTCATAGTTACAAATAAGGAAAAAAAAATAGGACAGTGTGAATAAGCTGCAATGCATCACATATGTATAAAGAAAGAATAGTTAAAATTTATTTTGAATTAATTGTGACCAACAAACATAAAATATCTCATACAAAAAGACAATTTACTATTAATTTAAGTGTTATTGGCCTTAAAAATGGTAAAACAATTACTGAAGTTTCATTATAGTTGTAGTACCGCAAGATGGATTTGACCTGCACTAAATCAAACACTCATTTCCATATATTTACTTCAACGTTTCGTATTTTTTAAATCACTATCAGAACTTCAATTATTTTGAATTTGTTTTATCGATCCTTGAAAATACGAAAATGTTTAACATAATTTTAATTCTGATTAAGTTAAGTAAATAAACTTGAAACCAGTTATAGAAAAAAAATTCTGCCATTGGTAGTTTTTAGGCTAGAAACTGTCCATTAAGCTCAAAAATAAATATATTCAACGGATAAATATAAACATTAAATTCGATGGCGGTTCAAAACTTGCTTATTACATGTAGATTGATGTATATTTTATCAAAGCATATAAACAAGGACTTTCATATACGATATACATAACATTCTTATACATTTATCATTTTCTGCATTAAAATATAATTAGCAATTTCATTGTCTCTTTATAAAAATAAATATCCACCGAACTTCTACTTTCTTTTATTTTATTTTTATAATTCCATCCGTCTTACTACACATTTTGTTTTAATAATGTAATTAATATTAATATTACTAATCCAGTAATTACGTTTATCTTATCCAAAGAAACGATACATAAAAAACAATATACCTAAGCAGTGAACCTGGATGGATGGTTAACGTTAAATTTTAACAAAAAATTCAAATAAAAAAAGAAAACCTAAATAAAATTTACTTAAATTTCGTTCGATTTTTACAAAATAATCTCGAACACTCTGTAATCTTTTTATTAAATCCAATAAGTATATGATGATAAAAATTTTTTTTTTTCTTCTTAATTTTCATTTCTCTCTTACTTAACTCGTTAACTTTTTTGATCATCCTAAAATAAGTTATAAAAACATTTTTTTTTACAATATTTATTTTTTATGGAAATTCTAATTTAGTATCAAAGTTTTTCATGTTTAACTCTTTCATTTAATCTAAATGTAAACCTAGAAATATGTGACATAATATTCTTGATCAAATCGAAAATTATTCTTCATAATTTTTTTCAATGAAGTTTATACATACGAGTCTATACATATTTAGGTAAAATATATATATAATACTTATATTATATTTATTATACATTATTATAATAATTTTAAATTTCTTAAATAAATAGAATATTAAATGAAAATTTTAAATGTTAAGGTTAAGTTCTTTCACTGCGAGATGATGTCTCCTAAGAATTCTGATATTGAATCCAAATTCAAATTCATATATATAAAATATTTATTCAAATCGAATGTGAACCCAAATCAAATATTTAAATTCATTCTACAGACTATATGAAATTAACAAATTGATTATTTAAATATTTAATGCTGAATTTTTATAACGAATCTTGTCAAAATATCATAATTTTCTTTAAACCTCTGCATTTTAGTATACACCTTAGAACTCACTCTGTGGTTATCGTTCAAATGAAAAAAGTTTATACATTATTATCTTTGAAAAAAAAAAATTATTTTTCTCATTAATAATTCTATAAACATAAGATACTACACTGAAAAATATTTTTTTTGTATTTTGTCAATATAAAGACTTTTTCCGTGTTAAAAATTTAAAAAAATTCATTTTATAGAATACTTGATAAATATTTCAATTTCAATCCAACTTATGTATCGGCTTTAAAGATAATGCAAGTCTCTAGTCCTAGCCTAGTGGATCAAGTGTATTGATTTAAGCGCCTATTATTAAAAAATAATATACATTTATTTATAAACGACAATTATTTTATCTCTTTACTTTTAAATTAAGTTAATTACAGTTTTATTTTAATTTTGAAATTGGAAAAATTAATTTTTCTAATGTAACCACAACAACGGTATTAAGTATTTAAAATAATCAACAAGAACTGTTGAAGGCATATTATGAAAAAAAAAATATATGGTAACGAAAATTATATATTTTCTATTCCCTTCATTTTAAAGTTATCAATAAAAATAGAAAATGATATGCACTGAACTAATAATGCATCTGTTTCGAATTTTTTATTTATTTTTTTGTTTAGCAAAAACTCAATCAGGTGCAGAAACAATATTCCATGTTTAAAGTTATAATTCGTTCTAACATGAAACATACACAACACATACATGTTTTCTCTATAATATTTATGTTTTAGATTGGTTTTTCTCAATATGGTAAATGAAAAACTAATTTGCACATCAAATCTCAAAGAATGACAAAAATTAAAAAAAAAAAATAATAATTCGACTCATTCAATATAATTTACAAACTTTTCGTTAAAACGATCACTGCCTTAATTTAGATTTTAAGTTCTTAGAGTAGCGAGTAGCTTGTGAAGAAATCATTTTCTGATAGTCGAATTTTATTTTTGTGTCTTTAAGATCTTTAGTTTTTTTTATTTAAACTAAAATTACAATTTATTCCGACTACTCTTTAGATTAAAAACACAAATTGCAGATTTATGTTCGTTCCCGCATTCGTGAAATAACAAACTTTTCTTGAATTTCGAAAACCAAAAAAAGAAAATAAAGTTTAAAAAAAGAATCGATTTTTCACATTATGTTTTCTCAAAACTTCAAATTTTGAGATGTGACTGTGTTGCTCTAAGCATGTGGAAATATACTAGCTGTTTTTGACAAATCTATATTATGCGTATGTTTTTACGAATTCTCCTTTGAACTATTATGTTTTCGAATAATTGTGTTTCCAAAAGAATCAAATTATGTTCTAAATTTTATGATTAACGCCCGATGAAAATCAAAAATAAATCTATTATTATTTCCATTAACTTGGTTTAGTCTAGTTGCTTTGACTTGATAGATAAAATCCCACACAAATTTATAAATTTGTTCAAATCAAATTTATTTATTTGTTTTTTTTGTCTATAAATTCAATAATGTTATAGAAGAATTATAGACGTATCTACAAAATATTCAAAATGATATATTTAAATGAGAACTAGACTGATATAATAATGTATAAAATATTTCACATAGTACATAAAGTACACAGAGATATGATTATAAGAATAAACGTAAATATTTTTAAAACTTTTTGTTCAAAGAACCGTGTTGAAAACTGAAGCATATATGATGTATATATATTTAGGGTGTGCGCTACTTTGGTCGATAATATTATGGAAAAAAAAATTTAAATCAAATCAAAATTTTTTAATCTTATTTTCAAAGTCTCCGTACTTCGTTTGTTTATTTTCAATATAATTTTTGAAAATTACATGATCACATTTGTTTTTGTTGACATTTGCCCTATTTAGAATTTGGCGTCAGACTATTTTTTTATAGTTCTTGAAGAAAAATAAATGATTCTAAATTAAAATCAAAAGAGATGGTAATATGCTATTTTTATATATATATTCATTAAGGTGATTATAAATAAAATTAATAAAAGTATATCTCTAGATTGTAAGGTTCCAATTTCAAAAAATATTAACCTCGATATAAGGTAATCATGTCGTAAATAAAGCCATAAAGGAAGTATAAATAGAGGAATTAGTCCCATACAAAAAATGCTAATAAAAATAGTGAAACAAAAAATCCATATCACAACCCCATGAGCTTTTTTTTGTATTTTTTAGACTTACACTTTCATAAAAGTTTTTAAAACTTTAAAAATTGTATAGAACTGTTGTTATTTTTGAAGTTTTAAGAGCATTTGTGAGAGTGGAATTCTCAAAAAATACAAAAAAAAAGTTCATGGGGTTGTGATATGGATTTTTTGTATGTGCGAGAAGTAAGCAATAAATTCACTTAAATTGCCAGCAATAAATTTGCTTAAATACATCAGCGCCACCATCGCTTAAATTTAGAAATATAATGGAGGATAAAATGTTAGGAAAAAAATGGTAACAAATTTTAACCACTAACAAAGAAATTTTAATGGGGGAAGGAAATAAGGCCGCGTGAAATAAGCCGCGATGATTTTTGTTGCGGTCTTCTTTCATTTTGAAAAATGAAATAAGACCGCGACAAAAAAAATTATCGGAGGTCTAATTTCAGTTTTATAAATGTAATAAGACCGCGTAATCTTGTGAGGTGAGCACACAGAGCAGGGGGCAGCAGGGCGGCGGGCGGGCGGTTGGTCAGTGGGATTTGCGGCTGGCGCCTACAATTTTTAGCTCAAACTCAAACCATATGGAATTTATACAAAGTCAAACCATATGAATTTAGGTCGAACTCAAACCATATGGATGAAAAAACTTGTAAACAGCTAAAGATATTCAAAATATTTATTATTATATAGATACTAGCCTTATGTATATTTTGTATTAAAATTAGCCAAATTATTAATATATATTACAACATTTTATAATTTTTAATATTTTTTTAAATTATTTAAATAAAATTTAAAAAAACGTAAAATAATGTCGGTCAATTTGCCGCTCCTAAATTATGGCGCCCTATGCATTTGCCACATCTGCATCGCTCCTAAGCCGGCCCTGCTAATTCCTCTATTTATATTTATACTTCCTTTATGATAATGCTTAGTGTAACAAAGCTTGATAAACATCGAAATATTACAAAAAATTTAACTTTTTCAAATTTAATTTTGACATTAAGTACAAAAAAAAATATTTTCCAAAAAAATATTGCCAACGTTCAACCGTTTTAAAGAGTTTTTAAAACCGTTTTTATTTTTTTATTTTATTTAATTTACAAATTTCATATCTGAATAGTTCGATCAATTTAAAATAATTGATTAAAATAAAAATGTTTTTTTTTTAATCGACAAAAGGCAATCATTCAACAATAAAATTGTTGATTGTGTGGTTACTGGTTTACTATAATGGTTAACCATTTTCAATAAATTTCGTCAATAAATTTTAAAATTTGTCTAACTAAATCCGAATAAATATAATAATATTTTTATTATAGAAATTTGTCAATATAAAATGTTTAGGATATTAAATTTTTAACTTTAATCAAAACTTAAGTTTATATAATATTATATTTTTTATTTATTTTTTTTTTTTATAGAAATCATTTAATGATTAATATAAAAAAATTTTAGATTAATAAATCAAAAAATAGTTTAACATGTTATTTTGACAATATAATTTTAAACTAATCATAAGGATTATAATGTTGTTATCCTTAGAAAATAATAAAAAAAAATATAAAGAATCATTAGTTTAAGTAGAGGATATCAAGAACACTATATTGACAATTTTATTCTGGAAATATGAGTATTCTGGAAATATGAGTATTATCTTCTACGAGTTACGAGCTTGTGTTGTATATTTTGTTGAAATTTTAATTTTTACCAAAACTTAATTATTTTATGGTGAAATTTTAACTAATTTTATTTAATTTAAATTTCAGTAATTGTTGAAGAACCAGAATTCACTGAACAAATTGAAAATGTGACAGTTCCTGCTGGACGTAATGTTAAATTAGGTTGTTCAGTTAAAAATTTGGGATCATATAAAGTAAGTTTATACATGTTATATAGAAAAAAAACACATATTTTTTGGACTGCCTATGTATGTACATAACTATATAAATTAATGTTGTATGGGCTAATATTAATGCTTATCATTTTTCATCCGTACCTTAGGCGAGTTAAAAATGTTTCGTTTTGTCTTCGGTTAGATTTTGCTGTTCACCTTTCAACTTTGTTTCGAATCTGAATTATTTTGTTTGTTAAGATAACACTTAGACTTCAAAAGAGAAAAGTATGTGCATATAGTAAGTGTATTTAAGGTTTAAAACTTTGTGTTGCATGACTGTATTGAAAAACTCTCAACAGCAAAAATGTTTCACAATACTGTACTGAAAAATTCTGTAGCGACAAAACTCTAATACAAAATAATGTATAGAAAAATTGTCCTGTACACAATTCGGCAATAGAAAATTTCTTTAAGTTCCTTTAGCCTGGTTAATTTGGATTATTGCTTACGTAGCGAATCGGAGAGAGAATTTCTGTGATGATATGATAGAGAAATGTTTATAGAGTGTGTCGACAGAAAATCAAGTAAAGAATATTTTAATGTTTTCTATGATTTTTTCATTTGAGGTTTATAGGCCTTTTTCAGCCGATAAATAAATTGAAAGATTTCAAGGAGTAATTGCGCCAAATCATTCAAATACGAGAAAATAAAATTTTTGGAATATTAAGCTACAATATCTATAACATATTACGAAATCAAACCATATAAATAATTTAAGTACATAATATAGTATGAAAATCTAAGGATCATAAAATAAATTATTAAAAAAATAGATTCTAGAAATCAAAATTTTCAAATTAATATTCGAAATTATAATTATGCAATCGTATATGTATAGTTAAATAAATAAGTAAATTAAATTTATAATTAAAAATTCAATCAATAAGATTTTATAATTCTTTGATCAATCAACTTTTAGTAAGTTGTTAATCACAATTTGATTCACAGAAACAAATTATTCAAATAATTATTTTCTTTTTTTTTTTTATTCCTTTAACATTTTATGCAAAATTTTCTATTGTTTGCGAACTTTACAAAAAAAAAACGTAATCTTAATTAAATCTCATTCTTTTGTGTGCATAAATGCTATAAAATATTGAATAATTTATATGAAAAGTAATGGAATTGATGTAACCGAATTTGTAGTGGGAAAAATTATCTTTCACATATGCATATGTATGTTGTACATATGTATTATGTATTTGGAATTATATGTAAATGCCAGATGTAGGGACATTTTAACGCTGATAATAATGTAAAAGAGCAAAATAAATTAATTAATAAATTTGTAATAGGTTGACTCAGGTAAATATTTTCAAAATAAGAAAATAAGTACAATTATGGTCTCAGAAAATAAAACTGTTGAAAAACAACAACTTAAATAAAAAAAAACAAATTATAACTAGTGCACGTTTTATCACAGGCGCGATACAAAATTTTAAAAAATTCCTACTACTTTTAAATTTTATTATTCCCCAGCAGGTTTCATACGTATAAGCGTAAGAAACCTAAAGAAATTAGAAACAGAATTGATTCAAAATGCCCACTGGATCTTTTAGCTATAAATCTAGCTAAAACTCATGTCAAACTAATCTTACGGTAATTTGTAAGAGGAGTGGGATGGCTCCACGGGGAAGAATAGGCCTATTGAGTAGGATAATATAATAGATAATAGACCTATGTGCCCGCTTCAATCTAACCTAACTTCCAAAGAAGTTTCATATCGTTAAAGACATAAATAGGGGAGAGGCTTGAAGGTTGCCACCCCATAGCTTTTTTTATCATAACTCGTCAAAAAATGAACGAATTGTACATATAGTATATACGTTGGAAAGAGGAAGTAAAAAGCTACAATCCTGGGCTAGAATTCATTTGAAATCTCGAAAAATAAAAATTATATAGCAAATTTTCTCTCTCTTCAAATTTGGGCTTGCAGGTTGCCACCCTTTGGAAAATTGCTGAAAATGTTGAAAAACTGAAACTGAAAAATGTCTCATTTAGAAATGTATTCAAATATATTGAATTTCACTTGCACCCAGTGGCTGTAAACATAAAGAAATGACTGAAAATTGACATAAAAAACAAAATTGCATTATGGTATGGAATCATTCCAAATCTTCATCGGAATGAGAATTCGGGAAAGTTTAAACACTGAAACACATTTCGCGTGAACGGCTCTTTGGCATTCGTGGCACATAATAGAGTTGTGTCTACTTCCGACATTTTCTTCAAACAAATCATACAGTCATCAGAGCTTTCATCAAGGTGGCAACTTGCAAGCCAACAAAGGGGGCCACCTGCATTTTGACGCAATTTTGTATAATCCATTAAAAAAAATTGCCAATTCATAATATATTTTTAATTCTGTTTGCAATATGTTAATTGAATGAAAAATCAACATAAAAAAATTCACTTTACATTTTACAAGCACATGACAAAAACAAATTTTTTAATTTTAAAAGTTTTTGAAAATAATAATTCACACTTTGCTCAGTAAACACTGTGTTATTGCGTCTGTCCCCTCCAGAAATATATTAAAAGGGACAACTGTTCTTTTGACGTCGATGTCACTTGGAGTTTACGTCGTGAGACTGCTAGAATGTTAAGAATGTCAGTGGTGGCAACCCGCAAGCAGTGGAAACCTGCAATCCTCTCCCCTATATTCATCCTTTGAATTCCTCACTAAATTGCATTGAATTTTTTATTTTCAAATACAATTTTAATTTTTTTTTTACTTTATTTTTGTTTTTACACATTATCTGACTTTATATTGAACATAATTCACTCTAACAGTCTAACTGGTGGATTTATTCGCCGGCGGCAACGAAATCTAATAAAGTAAAAATTATTTTAACCTTAGTGACAGCCTTGAACTGCGCTGCAGAAGTTCAGATTATAATCGCTAACTAACTTAGTTTTCTCGATGGCATTTAAGCGTGTCAAATACATTGATAGTTTATCTCGGTGTATTAATAAATCATTAACAAAACGTTTTCTTAAACGTAATTCAAAAATAAAAAAAAATGATTTCGTTTTCGATAGAATTGAAAGGATAAAATTAGTTAACAAAAACGATCACATCTGGGATTTCATTTCAAAAGTTTTTTTTTTTTTTTTTTGTTGCCAATGCAAAATTACAATCTATGATGGTTTTCTTTAGGGATTGCATTTAACTTGAAATTATTAACTATAAAATGGGATGATGTAGAAAATTATGGATAAAAAAAAAGTGGGAAAATCGAAAGATTTTATAATTTTCCATAATTTTTTTTTTTCGTCTGCAATCAAGACGAAGACATCGATTGTCTGTAATCTTTTTTTAAAAATTTCAATGAAAAAGTAAGAGCAAAAAATAAAATAAAATAATAATAAAATCAATGTGAAAATAAAAATATTTTCATAATCTTTTTTAATGATTTCGGTTTAGTCATTTTATAGCAATTATAAAATTTAAATATTTTAATTTTTTTGAAGTCTTCGTCGCAGGTGGATGAAATAAGAGATCTGTGGGATGACATAATTGAGGCATAAATGAAAATTTTCAATTTGCCAATAAATTGATTTAGGATTATAATTTGTTTTTATATAATGACGAGAAGTTCTTGATTTAGTACCAATTTTCTATAATAACATTTTATTTTTAAGAGTTCGTACTGTGAAATTTTAAAATATTTGTCTGTTTCCTTTAATTCACAATCTCAGCAAATATGTTCAATTTTTCCAAAGGTTAGTTTGGAAAATCCGGTACACTGGCTCTGGAACCAGTTATGTTCTCTCTAACATATCAAAAAATCACATGAGTCAAGATTGTATTAACCCTAAAATCAAAGCAAAACTAATACCAATTTTTCACAGTGAGGGGGGCTCTTAATGAATAGTTTCAGGCTAACTTAAGATCCAATAACTAATGTTTTAAGATTTAAAAAAATGACACCGTGAAATTGTGATTGTTTTCGTATTTTCTAATACGGAAAATTGCAAAAACGAAAAGTAAAACTAAAAAAAAAAAACAGCAAAAAAAAAGTTTGCATCAATGGACCAAATATATAGATAAAAATGTAAGAAAAAAAAATGTTTTATTTTTTTAATCATGATTGTAAAACATTGCAATCTCAATCAGTTTGTTTAATAAAAAAAAATAATATAATAGGGATATAAAAGTTTTGAATTATGAAAAGATTTTTCTTCCTTTTTTCTCTTCTTTCAACATTAATATTTTTTCATACTTATTTGGCTTTTTTTTTTATAACATTTTTTTCTTTCAATAATTTCATGAAACTCAAGTGGCGACTTAATTAATAGAAATTTTGTTGCTTGAAAAGAATTTGTTTTTCTTTTTGGTTGTTTGCTGTTCTGATTCAGATAATTAGGTAGCAAATGATCTACACTAAATTGAATTTAATCATGTGGAATAAAAATGTTTTCAACCACAATGAGATGAAAAAAAAAAATAAAATAACATAATTTTCAAATTTGTTTTTCTTTCAATTAAAATGTTATAAAATTATGTACAATATTAAAATTTTGTAAATATAATATTGGTTATTTTTCATTATATATTTCTTCAAAGAAAATTAAACACCTAATTTATTTATTAATTTAAAATAATGATTAGGCATAAATTAAAGTGAATTATAAATATAAAGTGGTTGTTTTTTTTTTCACAAATTACGAAAACAAGAAGTACTACATCACGCAAATGTGAGCAATTATTCTAATAAGCATAATTATGATTATGCTGGTCCTATAATATGCTGTATAATATGATGTGCAGAAGGACTAGGATAAAGTGGCCTAAAGTAGTCTATCGCTAAACTTGTGACATATTAACTCCAAGCTACATATTTACAAAGTTAACCATAAAAATTTTTGGAAATTATTTCTAAAATGAATTCTTCTGAAATATAGCAATATTCCCATTTGTATATTTAATTGTTTAATTCAGATAATTATACACATTTATATTCATGTACTGTATATATTGTATATAAGCACAAAATATTCTTCTTCTAAATATTGATTCGATAATATCTATTATTATATCTTATATATCATAATGTCATTTAATATTAACATTGATTAACTTATTATAAATTATAACACAATATCTCAAAATTCAAAATTATATTTACATTTAATTCATAACAGTCAATCAGATAATCATTGATTGGTACCTAAATGGTAAATCATAAAATTAAATTATATTTAAAACAATCATAATTATCTTGTTATTCTTAATTTGTCATTTTTATTCTGCTCTGCCAAGTTTTCAAGAATAAAAACCAAAAATAGAATGAAAATTTTACATTTTTTTTTATTCTTCGTAAAAACAGGCCAAATAATGAGAAACATTATCAAAAAAAAACAAAAAAGAGTAATCAATGTAATTTGAAAATAAATACCAGAATTATTTTATATTGCTTGTTTAGGACGAAATTTAGACTTCATATCATGAAACAATAATAAAAAGGAAGATTTTATGAATATATACTACACCAACAAAATTTAATTTTATTCTTAATTTTTAGAAAATTATAGAAAAAATTATATTATATATCTATTAAATACTTAAGGATCCATGTCTTTGTCTTGCTTCTAGCATAAAAATCCTTAGGAAATAATTATAACATCTTTATTATTTTCTTCTCAAATGGTAATTACTACAAAATTAATATGAAAATCTAAATTTTATGTCCTCTATTTTGTACATAAGATTTTAAAAAGACAATATTTTTTCGTTATACATTTTTTGAACCCTCAAGGCAGTCGCGTACTTACTATAATTTTACATGAATTTATTATTCTTTTATAACACCATACCATTGAAAAATTCATAATAATAATTTGAATAGATTATCTTTCATTTTTTTTTTCTCCTGTATATATACTTAAAACTGAAAAAAAAAGGACTAAAAATCGCTGTTATCATGATTTTATATCACCGATACATAAAATCACGCATACAATATGTATTCTATATATAGCTATATAGTTGAAAAAAAAAAAAAAATAGAAAAAATATTTTCGTAATTCCCTTTGGCGTTTTAAACCAAAAAGTTAAAAAAAAAAAAAAATGTGGATTCCCTCAAGGTTCACTACTTGATGTATATTCCGATATCATCAGACAAAAAAAAATATATATTTTTTTTCTCCTAGATAATTTTAAATATAAAAAAAAATCCATAATAAAAATTCAGATTTTTTATAATAATCAAAATTTTTACGTTACACTTCATGGTTTTATAAAGTAAAGTATGTGTATCTTCTTTTGATAAGATTTTTGATATTATTATACTTAAACTAGGTACATACATTACAATATAAAATTAAATAATCAGCCAAAATGTTTCGTTGCCTACTAGTCCCTTTAAATATTCAACAATATATCTTGATTCGATAAAAATTTCGTCACAATTATATTTTAATATTTAGCTTGTACATACATTATTATATTCTACATAATTATATATTGAAATTCTGAAATAAAATCGAAAAAAAACTTGAATATATATATAATTTTTCTTAATTTTTCGAGTCCCAACAACTAAAATTTGCTTTTATTAAAATTACGGCAAACTGTGATAAGT
Organism: Hybos culiciformis; assembly: GCA_964007475.1. Classification (NCBI taxonomy): domain Eukaryota; kingdom Metazoa; phylum Arthropoda; class Insecta; order Diptera; family Hybotidae; genus Hybos; species Hybos culiciformis. The sequence continues at coordinate 150,361,615 of OZ023273.1, read as the reverse complement.
TAATTTCACTCTTTATTCTTTATTTTGCACGTGTATATTAATTAAAAATTTTTATCGTTTATCCAGAGCCTTAAGTTTACTTTATTACTTGTTACCAATTTGCAATGTATGAAGATTAAGGTTTAAATACATTAAAGAAACCTCTAAAAGGACATGACTTGTCTAATAAATTACCGAATTTGACAAAAAATAAAAAAGTAATAATTAAAAAACCAAATTCAAATCAAATAAGAAAGTTAAATTATTCCAATAAGTTGAAACTTAACAATTCATTTTAACAGTTCTTCTTCTTAACTAAGAATTTCTTTTTTTTAATGAAAAAAGTAATTTGAGAACCAAAATATAAAGAAGTGAGTATTGTTGAGATTGAGATTTCAATGATTTTTAGAAATTGTAGAGCCAAATACACACATATAACACAAAACTCTTTTCGATGCCGCATATAAAATAACCATCTTAATTATTTCGTACATATCCTTCCCACTATTTTATTTTAATATTTTATCGCAGTATTCTTTTATTAAACTATTCACATTTACAGAAATCATGAAATAGTACCAATTGTCAATATTGTCTCTCTAATATCGTTTCTATTTTTCTCAATTATTATATTTAATAAATATATTTCTAAATTCTTGGATAACTGACTATTTTAAATAATTGCACACTTATTAAATTCCTATTACAATTAAGTATATTTAATGACATCACCCATTGAAAAGGAAAAAGCTTTCATTATGCTTTATTTAAACATAATTTCATGAACAGAAAACTGTAGGGATTTTACTGTCGTAATTTTACTGTCATACAATTAGAATTAAATGATGTATAGAGTTTAAAAGGAACATATAGTTAAGTCGCTCGCGAAATATAATAATCAAAAGAAATTTAGCAAAAAAATAAAAAAAATCGTAAGCATAAATTTTCTTATAAATTTTCATTTTTGACTTGAAATTGAACCATAACAATAACAAAAAAAAAAAAAAAACTTAATTTATTTTATTTAAATTTTTGTCGTCTATCCAGAAAATTATGAATAATATTATATTATCCTTTTTCTATATATAGTCAGACTGTCATTGTGTATATAGTAACATAGTATTTTATATATTATAATAGTCAACAAAATTCACGCTACCATTTTTTTTTTTTTTTGGTACAAAATTTAAAAAATTTCAACTTTACTTCATGTTATTTTCCATTTTTTCTATTTTTTTTTTAAATTTTTTTCCATTTTGCTTCTTTAACGAATTCATATTATTTGATGATAATGTTGAGTGTGCATATGTGGTTCAGGATCATCATATTTGCTACAAAATATGATAGAAAAGGCACCAAATAAAATGCCAACAAAGGGAAAAAAAAATAAAAATATGTATAATATGGAACAGTTTTCATCATTGAGTCCTTTTTTTTTCCTATATACATACTATTTCTTTTTTTTTTATAAAGCTAGTGCAACAGACAACGTATAATATAAATACCTACATATCAAATATTTGTTATGAATATAAATTTCCCAAGAGACCATAAATGCATGAAATTTTATGAATGAATCAGTTGAATTTTTTCTAACTTTAAATTTAAACTGTTAAGTTTAAAAAATATTGTACACACTTAAGTTAATATGATTTAAAATTTTAATTTTTATTCACCAAGTGAACTCTTATTTTATATTTCGGAATTTTTTTTAAGGAAATTTTTGAAAATAAATTCATTATATTATGTAACTTTATTTTAATTCCTTCATGCAAAATATTTTTTATTTATTTTATGATAATATCGGATCCAGCATTGAACCCTAATTATTTGCATAAAACCTTTTTCACAGCATCATCGAACCAGAGTATTAATCCTAGTTGTCTTCGTTTCAAGTAGCTGATACGTTCAAAACATATAATCAAACTTCTTTTATTACTAACTTAATTTTTATCTTCGCTTTCCATCATATTTAATAAACATTCCTATATGGTGCTCAGGACACTGAATGTTAAGGACATTGAGCATAGATTTATTTGATTAAAATTGAAATCACGTTTCAGCTATTATATAAATATATAATGTTTAGTTTCATTGTATTCAAATAAATTTATAGAACTTTATATTCTACTTTGCTCCCGTAACTGTTATATATAAATTTTGCTCCCGTAACTGTTAAGTACAATATTTTCAACATCATAGATGAGCTTCGCACGGATTGAAAATTCTATACAGTCATAATAAATATTTTTTTCCAACCCCATTGAATGTTTATATAATTTCTAAATATCTTTCTCATTAATAAAACATATTGTTATTTGAAAAAATACAAATATGTATGAATTTTTATATTTTTAAAAGCATTTTAATTTCTCAAAATTAGAATTTGATTTTCGTTCAATATTTCATATAAATAACATAGAGAAAAAAAAATTTTTCTGCATAAAATTTTGGCTTCCTGTCTATGAAAATTAGCCCCAAATTATAAATGTGATTTGCATAATCTAGCTTTATCCACTTTGAACATTATATATCCTAAATTTTTTATACATATGTAAAAAAAAAAGTTTATCAATATTATCATGAATATTTAAAACCATGACTTGAATTTTTAATTTTATTTTATTCTATTTTTTTTTTTTTTTTGAAATTAAAGACTTTTATATTCGAGAATTTAACAGAAAAAAAAAAAAAAGATTTGTTATTCCTAGCAATTATATAAAATATTTTATTTTCAGGATGTACCAATAAAAAAATTATATACTTATGTATATTTTTTCATTATTTAAATAGCAAAGTGAAGTCTAATTTCAGGGGCTTTCTGTAAATCAAAATAATAAAACAAAATTTCATTCTTTAAAAAGTTTTGCATAAAAATTTGGTAATTTTCAATATAAGTGTTTGATTTATTGAAGTGGCTAAAAATCTATGACTAACTCCAGTGCAATATTCTAATATTTTTGACGAAAATATCTAAATTGTTACTTATATCATCATGAGACAGCGAACCCACAGAAAATCTATTATTTCTTGTTGAATTCCCTTTTGCTATGTATTTGTAGATATTCATTCTTGTCCTTAACTTTGTAAATTTACATTATTTGGATTATTTTGTGACAGCAATAGCGCACGGAATCAGATTAATTTTTTTTTAACTTCGATAAGAATGCAAACAGATTAAGAATTTTGTTGTTGTCACCATACGTACTACAATTAAAGTTAACATTTACACAATGTCTTAAAACATTTTTTAAAACATAAGATGCGTTCAAAAAATCACGAATCGATTTATAAAACTCATTAAAATGATTTCATGTGCTGTTGAATAATGTATAGCTGAGACCCACACTAAATATATTCGGTAGTTTAAAAAAAAATATATATCTGATCTCCTTACTACATATTTTTATATGCACAAATTATGTTTAATATTTCATATGACTAACTCATATCTGTATTAAAAAATATGCTTTTACTACGTTTTTTTTTTTTTAATAACCAGAAAAAAAAAATAAAATGCATTTCTTACATTTACTATATATTGCTCTGTATGAAATCTAAATTTTTAAAATAACAAAATTGCATATACGGGAACTTAACCTATCACCGAATAGACGATAAAAAGAACTTATTGTTGCAATGATTTTTTATTTTTGACTATAAAAATTTTCCCTCAAGTACAAATAAATTTATCAATTGAAAATACATTTTTTTTTTGAAATTTGAACATTTTGTGGTTCAAATGTAGGTTGCATTTTACAGTATCAATACAAAAATGAAATATTCGGCCTAAAAAAATCAATCAATGAAAAACTTAAACCATTCGGATGAAAACTATACAGTATTAATTTTGAATTTTTTGCTTTTCCGGACAGATGAATATAATAGTTGTTATAAGATTTTAAAATCTTTGCAACCCAAAATTTCAATACAATGTTAAAGACAATGTAATTCTAATATCCGTTGACAAACATTTTTATCAAAATAAACACAATTTTAAAGTTAAAAAGATCGGAAAAACTCATTTTATGCTTTAGGAGTCAAATTCAAAGAAGTAAATAATATTTATTCTTAAAGTATGATTCCCAAAATTTATTTTTATTGCTAAATATACTTTAAAGTTAAAAAATTCGGAACAATTTCTTAACCATTGCAACTAAATCAACAAGCCTTTATTTTTGTTTTTAACTGACTTTGGTGTTTTTTAAGGCATAAAGAAGTTTTAATATTGTTATTAAGGTTATGCCTTGTGTTTAATTAAATTTCTTAATTCCAATTAAGGGAAAATTAAAATAATACAAAAGACCTCACTGGTCGGAATTTGGTTCAAATATTTTCAATTTACATTCTATTATTCCAGAGAAATATTTTAATATATAAAAACATCCGTTTCAGTACAGCGGTCATTCAGTTGCCAATGGATGAGATATTTGATCACGGTATGACCGTAGTGCATTTATATTTGTAACAAGTATACATGAAACAAAAAATGTATAATAAAAAATTCAGGATTCATTCAAGTTTTTTTTGTATCTGTTAGTGGCCAAAAAGAAATTATATACACTTTTAGTTCAAAAACTTATGGTGGTTTCTTTTTGTGCTAAAAATATGAATCAATTTTTTTTTTCCTTTTTACTGCCTTTGGAAATTACGTTTTATTTCAATTCATTATAATTGCTTTTATTTATTTTTTCTCTCTGTTTCTTTGTAAAATTTTATATTGAAATGTATATCCTGAATTTAAGATTTTTTTTTTTTTTATTTTTATCTTTGGGCATTAATAACTATTTTATTTTTATTTTGAAAAAGTAAATTTTTTTGGTGAAGTATTTTTTTGCATAATTTTTCTTTTAAAAATTTTCGCCGAAGCAATAATGCGGGGCCATGCTTTTGAAGTAAATAGTTGGTTTGTGTTAGTTTGAAGTTAAACAAAATTTCTAATGGTTCGATCACAGCTAATACCGCAAAGCAATTTTTGAAGGAATGTTCCGGTTACCTGAAAGCAAAAAAATCAACTGCAAACAACTGCTTTTGGTTTTTTTTTATAATATGATTGTGACAGAAAAATTCCGCAAAACCAAATTTCGATGCAAAAGAAACGCAATGAAAAAGAAACAAAAAAATTAATTTGTGATGTAGTCAATTCTTTCAGGAGCAAAAATAAAATAAATTCAGTTTTCTAATTAATTATGAAATAATTTTAAGAAATTATTTTTACAAAAAATCAATAAAATTAATATCTTGCGTTTTTTATAAAATTTATTTAAAATAAATAAGAAATAACCCAGAAAATCAGTTTTTACGGTAGCTCTTAATTGCTTTGCGTTATTAGCTGTGATCGAGCCATAAGATAAAATGTAAAATATTGGACCGAATAAAAAGGAAATGTTCAAAAAATATAATTATGAGTAAAGTTATTTCTTATAAATTAAAAATTCCATAAATCTAAAAGTAAACTCATTTTTTTGTTATGATACGGATTATCAAAGTACATACTTTGAGTTTTATATATGTTTTGAAGTTGTTTTGACTTTTTATTCGTTTATTGAAATCATTACTATCATGGTAAAAACACCAAAAGTTATCAGTTGGAATGTACATGTGTTGACTGCCTTATTGTTTTAATCATTATAACAATTTATGTTACTATTTTTCATATTTAATTTTTTGGTTGTACATTCCCGAATTTTCTAAGTTCAAGTTGAGGTTTTATTTATAAATGCAAATAAATTATTGCGATGAGTTCGCTAACATTTTCTAAATTTATTCAGGTTAAAAACATGAAAACCAGATTAAACTTACAAAAGACAAGTTATTGAATGCAATTAAATAAGAATAAAAAAAATTTTTTTTTTTGTTTAAAATGTAGATGCATTTACAAATAAGAATTTAGATTTATCAAAAATTTTAATCAAAAATGTAAAAAAAAAAAAAAGTCATCTAACTTAAAAAATACCTTTCGAATAATTTTTAACTGCAGATGTTACGTGAACTTCAGAAGTTTTTTTTTTTTTGTTCTTATTTAAAAAATAATATTTTCTTAAATTCTGAAAGAGTGTACCTAATGCAAAAGAAAAAATATATATATATTAAAAGTTACATTTCGGTAAAAGAAAGTAAATAATATTTCATATCCAAAAGGATTTTGATCCTGTACGATCCTTAAGGGAAATAAATACTATATTATAACAAAATTACAATATTATTATGCAGCAAATACATGATTGGCATTGAATAATGTTAAAATAATATTTTAATTCAGATGTTCAAGAAACAGTTCATAATGCAAATTGTTGTACGATGGGAATATTCCTTATTTAAAGTTTAAGTTATAAAATTTTTTTGTACTAACTATAATTTCGATAACCGAGTGAAATTGTATGCAAAACATTCAAATACTTCAAAAAATTACTGCAATATACAAAGAATATAAGAATTTAATGTAGTATTTGAATCTGTAAGTAAAGTACTTGCATATGAATTCACAATACAATATTTCATATACTACCTACTATAATATGATGCATACTTTAAGATTTAATATAATATCACATTTCAAGATTCAGATTTTTCTAAGTTCAATATAAATTACATAATATTAGAAAATGACGCTTAAATCAAAATAAAACTAAACTTATATAAACTTACTGCTAAAAAGAAATTTTTAACATTTAAAGCACGTTCTTTTTCATATATGAAAATGATGGGTAGACTTTTCCTTCCTTTTTGTAACTTTTTTAAATACAAAAAAAAAAAGTTTTGTTTGGAAAATAAAACTCTTTCTATCAAAAATGAATGTTTGTATTCATTTACTTTGCAGTTCTAATGGATATAGAATTTTTATTTACCAAAGTCATGTGTAATTCAAACAATTTTTATTTAACTTTTTCTTTTTTTTTTTTGATATTACACTCAAACCACCTTTAATTTAACAGAACCTAAAAAAAAAGAATTGATTAGTTATACATAAAAATAAATTATTATAATCAAATTAGGTAAGTAGTATAGAACTTTATTTTTTGTTTAATTATGTTAAAAAGAAAAATTTTTAAATCAAAAAATTTTAATTACACAAAAATGTTTCACAATTTCTAATTTTCCATTAAAATTAAATTTTTATAAAAACTTTCAATATTTAACGACAACCGAAACTGTCATAAATCCGCTATTTCAGTTATGAAGATTAGTATATTAAATTGATGAATTTTTTCATTGTGAAAGAAAATTTTTTACATTAGATGCCCGCAATACATTAATTTACTCGATAATATAATTAATTTTTATAATTACAATTTTTTTTTAAATTTTTATTTAATTTATTATCGAAATAAATAAAATAATATAGAACAGTACCTCATAAATGAAGGATAGAACCCGCTTTCAGCATTTGGATTTCAAATACTTCCATAATATCTTTAATTCTGTTTAATATACGAACTTTCATTATTCATAATCGGGGCTAAACTTTTTTTTAAGTTACTTCAATTGGCATCTACTCTTATAACAATTATCATGTTTCAATTTTCCGCCCCCCATTCCGAATCTTTGGACACAATCAGGGTCTTTCGTTTTTTTAAGTTTTCTTTTATGGACACAACTATTTTCCGCGCGTACAAAATTCTCCAATAATGTAAATTTTTGTATAAAAATCATTAAACTCTTCGCTACTTGAGAGCTTATAACACCGTTGGCCGGACTCGAAGAACCTCAAACTCTGGCTTAACAGAAAATGAACCATCTTTCATATATTTTGGGATTGATACTATTGAATTTGGCATTTTATTGTATGACCAGAAAAACAGGCAGACAAAAAGTGAAAAGATCTAGTACATTTTTTCAGTTTTGATGGAAAACGGGCTAAAAACTGATCTTAATCAAATTTTCAATTGCTTCATTATTTTTTTATCGTTCTTAATTTACACAAACAGGGGCGGTGAGCCCGTAGCGTCATTATGTGTGCTTCTTGATAGTATTATGCTGTTTTATAACAGTATTAATATAACAGAAGTTTTGTATTCCAAAAATTTAAAAATTAATTGAAAAAAAAAAACAAAACCACATTGATTAAAATTTATGCAGTATACACACACTGTTTGTTATTAATTTATTGACCAACAGATCTGAAATAATTACCAAATTAACATAATTCCATTATCGTTTAATCCTCGAATTCTCCCTATGAAACTATTATCAATTTTTATTTTTTATTTTTTTGTTTTATTTTTATTTTAATTTTTTTTTAGAATGAAAAGGCTGAGTTGAATTTTTTTTTATTTGTATTCAAATTGAAAATTTATAAATAAAATGCACGTATTAAATTTCATTTCATTTTATTTTAGCTTGAAAAATATTTATTTAAATTTCTTGACAGTTTTCTTTATTAAAGAATTTTTTCGAATTTTAATTTTTTTTTTTTTCTCTCTCTTCGAGCAAAATAAAAGTAAGAAGAACTATATATAACTTCCTTTCTGTAAAATCGAAAAAAAGAAGTGAGTAATTTTTTATAACATGAAAAATAAATTTATTCAAATAATTTTTGCGTCTTCGGTAAAAGAAAAAAAAGAAAACTAATTCTCAGAAAGGAAAAGTATAGGCTAAAAGGTTAAATATTATTAGATTAAAGTTTACTTTTATATTTATACAATTTTTAAAATTTTAAATAAACTGAACGATTAACATAAAAATCATTTTCAGCAAACAAGAAAAAAGGAATATTTTTTTGATGTTTCCGTGTTTTAAGCTTTAAGCCTCATAAAGGCTGACGGAGGTATCTTGAATAGTTCAATCTATAATTTGATAGTAAAATAGTTCTTTTAATCTTCTAATGTGGTAAATAAGGAATATGAAACTAAAAAATTAATTCTAAATCGAAAAGAAAAAATTTTCATTCTGATTCTAGTTGGTTCGAAACTATTGAAATTTCTTTAACAACATATATTATAGAATTGGAAACAAAATAGAATAAAAAATATTTATAATATTTTTTGTAATATTTTTTATTTTAATTTTTTACTAAAATATTACAAAATAAGAAAATTTTTCAAATACATGTGTCTACCTAAAACCAAAAAAAAAAAAAGGAAAAACAAAATAGAAAATCTCAAAATAACTTTGAATTATTAAAAAACAAATTTCAGAACAAAAATTTAAAATTATTTTATGAAGGGTTTTAAATTTTTAAGAATCTTCTTAGGTACGAGAGTAGATAAGTACATAAGTTGTGGATTATACGCTCCAAGTCCGTCGTTAACAATATCTCAATTGGATTGTGTAGAAATATTCGAAGTACACAATATTGTTTTATATCAATTCTAATTAAAGATATTTTCTAATTAAATATATTTTGTGTATTATTCTCAATTAACCTAATTTTGTTAAATTGTTCACGCCTTATTTTTGATAACCAAAAACTATTTACATAAAAAAAAAAACACAAACACTTAATTCAAGTATTGATTAGTCGAGAAATTGACAAAAAATTTTAGTTGAAATTTCTAAATTTTTGAATCTAACATACTGTATCCATATGAAATATAAACACTACACTACCCGCAGAAATATTCACATATTATTTGGATTTCTGTTTGAAGGAATTCTGAAGAAATTCTAAACTTTAATGGCAGAATTTATTAAGTTCCTGAATAACATTATTCCACAGATACATTTTACTTGTTTCAATCAATTGCAAATTAAAATATAAATTAATTCATAAATTCATGTTAATCAATTCAATCATTCAATCATTAAAAGTTTAGTCCTTAAAAAATAATAATAATCACTAATAATCACTTTACTTATTTTTCTAATAAAAATTTCAATTGGCCTCAAGTCTGAATCTTAGATTTCTTATCTCTTTTTTGCAAAAAAAAAAAATTCCTATACCCTTCAACAGTTAATCTTTCACCCTTTCCAGTTATGTATATTTGGAATTTTTTTGCAGACAGAAAAAAAATTATTAATTTTATTAAACCTCTAAAGAATTTTTAACATTTTTTTTTTTTTCAAGCCTAAAGATTCCTTTTTGCCACCATGAATCTGAAAAATAACAACTGTTGAAAAGTATTAAGAAAAATAATTTTTTATTAAAAAAAAAATATTGTTTTTTTTTTTTTTTGTTTTAAATAATAAAAATCCATATATCTACATTTATGTAAGCTGGTACACATACTCTTAAGTAAAAAAAATGTTAACATTTTTCCATATAACATATTTTTATAACTTTTGTCTCTTCATTGGAATTCAGTGAAAAAAAAAATGCCTAAAAAAAACTTTTAGTAACAATATGTTTATAAACATGGAAAAATTCCAAAAAAAAAAAAAAAAAAAATTAATACATGACAAGAGAGGAACATCCTAGAAAATATTATTTTCAGATTTTTTGTTTCCTGACAAATGTACAGAAAAAGTAAGCTTTTATCTTTGGGTAATGCAAATTAACCAAGTACACTTAGAGATTGTATAAAAATAAGCTTTCAAGCATAAGTCACACAATTCAATTAAAACAACATTCGTCAAGACTATTTTATCAATCTTTAATTTTATGTCATTTCATATTTATTTAAAGATCATCGACGTCGTCGTCGTTGTATATAAAACAAAACGCATCTCAAAAACTCAACTTGCTTATATGATTTTACTTTTATATTTAATTTTTCATTAAAATCCTGAGTTATTTCATTTCTTTTCGATATGTGAAATTATGTTGAAGTGAATTTATATACTAAATCTAATCCAATGCGATGAAGACTGAAAATGAAACCATTTTTCCCTTTTTACATCATATGTTTTTAAAGTAGTTTGATAAAAAAAGTTTTTAAAAAAATACTAGAACCTTGTATTACTATTTATACTATTCATATATAATATTATCTAGTAGTACTTAACGTTTTTCTGACATAGTATTTGCGTAGAATTTTCAATCAAATCACATTTTCTTACTTTTTAAACATATAATATAACTTTTTGAACATATTATGAGATTTTATTGAATAATTTTTATATGTCTCTGTTTTACCAAAACGTTATCTAGATAGAACTTCTTATGTAATTCTGTTTGAAAACTAATAATAATTTTTGTGGTGAAATGAAAACCAATGTTTTCTATACGTAAAACAGAAATTTAAGGAATGCTATAAAAATTTGTTTAAAAAAAAAAAATTTTTTTTTTTGAATATTTTTTTTCTTTAAATTGGTAGTTGAAGTTCATAAAAAAAAATTAAATCGCGAAATATATACTATCAGGATAATGCAAATATTTTGTATTATATTTTTTCTCCCCATTTTAAAAGCATTATATATATATAAAATATCTAATATCAATACTTTAAAATTTTATTTCGCAAAACTTTATTGGCAATACGGCGAAAGCAATGAAATTTCATTGAATTTCTTATATTACAATTTATAATTTATTTCGGAAATTTTGTAATGGTATTTTTCATATAATACAAAATGAAATCATTATTACTATTCCTCTGTATTTTTTTACGATATTTTTTATGAACCATTAAACCTTTAGCTAGATTAGATTGTGCAGACTTTAAGGTTTAATGAAAGTGTTGAATTTTAGAAATTTTTATTACAAAGTCTTTGAACAAAATATGAATTTAGAATTTGTTTTTTCACCGTATAAAGTAAATAATTAATCAATGTTCGTCCGGCTTAACAAAAAATTAAATAAATAACTGAAAGAAAAAATATTTAAAATTTTGATAAAATTCTGTATATTTTTGGAAAAATTAAAAATAATTATATCTAATAAGACATTTTTATACTTTCAACTTAATTATACCGTAAAAAAAATCCCATCAGAACACTGTCATATCAAAAATTATTTACATATCTGCATATTGCTCGACAATCATAACTAAACACGTACCTAATGTTTAAATGTAATTCTTATTTACGTTTTTTCTGTATGCTAAGTCTCAGATATAAATTTCACTTAATTTATAAAAGCTCATAAAGAAAAAAAAAAATTTTTTTTTTTTAAGTTAAAATATGTTCAACACATTATTCTTATATCTGTATACGTACACAGAAAAAAATTTGCTCGTACTCATTACGTCAAAAAAGTTCGTTAATGACATTCTCGTAAACATAACGAAAAATAATGAATAATTACGTTTTTGTAACGTAAATTTCGTTTATTTTCTTATTACGAACATTTTTTTCATTTTTAGTACTCGTTAAAAAAGTTCGTTATCGTTAAATACGGGAAACAAAAATTTCAATCCATACAGAACTTATATTTTCCATTTCACACATTGCCGTAAATGTAGTTCATAGCTCAGTGGCAGAGTTGATGGATTGCAATGTTTAGGACAGTGGTTCGAAGCTACAAGCGGGCATAAAAAAAATTATTAAAAAAAAATTAAATAAAAAAATTAAAAAAATAAATAAAAAAAATAGAAACATAAATAAAAAAAATTAATAAATAAAAAAAAATAAAATAAAAAAAATAAATAAAAAAAATAAAAAAAAAATTAATAAAAAAATAAAAAAAATAAAAAAAATAAAAATAAAAAAATAAATAAATAAATAAATAAAAAAAAAATAAATAAAAAATTAAATAAATAATAAAAAAAAATGTTGTCTAGTAAATTTTTTTTTTCGTATTTGCGGTGTTTTTGCTGAAGAATTTGAAAGGTTTTTGGTTTTGGGGTATAACGAACTTTTTTAACGAACTACGAGCTTTTTTCAACGAAATGTTCGTTGTAGCCAAAATAACGAATTTTTCGTTGATTTTAACGAATTATTTAGTTATTAGTACGAGCAAATTTTTTTCTGTGTACCTGAAATAAGAATAACTCTCTTTTTTTCCTTTAACTTCACAATACAAAAAAATATCGAGTACATACAATATATATAAGTAAATTATGTTTCTTGAAGTCTGTTGAAAATCCTTTATTCAAAATTAACAAAAAATATAATATTTTAACCAGAGAAAATTTATTTTCTTTGCGATAAATTTTAGAATACCCATAAAAATTTTATTTTTGTGATTTTCAGTTAAGAACAAAAATAAAAATATTTCCAATGTACTTTTCACCTTATGAATAGTTTTATTTTAAATTATGTATTTAATGACAGAAAAAAAAAACCAACTAGCAATGGAAAATCTTATGCTTAGGTTATTTCATCATTCAAATGTTGATTAAAAACTTCAGTAAATAATTTTTTATGAAATTAATAATAATAATAACTAAATAATCGAATTATTTAAAGCTGTGGATTTTAAATAATAAATTCTCTGTTTATAGTTTCCGTAACTACTTCGACATTCGAGTTTAATATTTACCAATTTATGTACTCATGATTTAGTAGATTGCTTGGCGTTTTTAGCCTGCTTAATGTCTAGCGCTAACTAAGACTATTTTGCATTAAATTTTTACTGGCCTAATATAACTTATGAGCCATTCTTTAACCCCATTTTTGGCACAAAAGATTCTTATAATTTACTTGGTCCTCAATCAGTCCAGACATGTCGAAAATAATTGTATATATAATTTCTTATAATCATTTAATTATTTTTATCATTTATCTAAATATTAAAAACTTGCTTTTTTTTGTCCATAATTGAACACAAAAAAACTAAACCATATAATTAAAAAAAAAAATCACTTTTTAGAATTGCTTCAAGGTTATTTCAAGTATCAAAAAAAAATAAAAAATTGAATATTTGTTACATTTTAAATTTATGAACATACAAGCCAAGGTAATACACATAACAAAAAAAATGGTTCAAAAGGACAACATATATGTACGAAAAGTTAGTTATGTTCTCTGCTGTACACACATTTTAACTTTTATGAACAAAACAACTCGTAAATAAATTTTAAAGTCAAAATTTTATATATTATAAATGTACAGTATATAAATGATAGTTTTTTACTCCATAGAAATTATATTATGAATAAAAAAGTTCAGCGCAAAAAAAAAGAAAAAGGAGTGATTTATTAAAATTATCTGTGATACGTTTTTCTATTATTCCATAGATTTTATTTTCACAATAAATGTTTATAAAATTATATCTTTTTGTATTTATTTTTTTGTTTTGTACTCTAGAGGTACATACATATTTCTCATTTCTTATGCGTTGTGGTTTTGAAATGGGATTCACTTCTTTCTACCCACATAATTTTCGGAATGTGAAAACGAGACTTTAAAAAAAAAATATGTATATTGTTTATTTTCCTTTTTTTTTTGCGTTTATTTTTCTTGTAAATACTTTGTTTTCATTACAAAACTGTTGACTACATTTTAATATAATGTTCGTTTTTATTACGATTAAATGTTACAGAAAAAAAAAATGTTTCTTTTTTTTTTTTTCTTATTTTATATGCAAAATAATAGGACGAATTTGAATTTTAAAATTTATTTTGACATAATGGAAATTTTTTGAAATTAACTGAAAATACATATGTATATATTAAATATTTTGTAAATAATATATATATATATAGTTAAAAAAAAGTTTTTCTATTTTGTTAACAGATTATTGATATTTTAGGCACGTTTAATTTGTTTATATACATTTTTATCATCTTCCAAATACTCGTAAAGACTGATTAATTAAGGCGAAGATTTTCAGGGAAGCAAATATTAATAAATCCATTAATTTAAAATAGTAATAATTTTCCTTAAATAATTCTATTAATGATTAATTGTTATTTTAAAAACGTAGATATATATATTTTTTTTTTCATCATGCGCTAGCTATATTTGCCAGATAAAAAAAGATAAGAGTCGACCAATAAAAGTGCCATTAAATCTAGATTCTTTGCGTTTTCGGTATTTTGTAATTTAAATAAATATTAAAAATTAATTGTAAATAAGATAAAATATAATTGTTCGTTTTTGAATTAGCTAATTTGTATGAAATGTAATATATATAAAATCTACATGAAAATTGAAAATATAGTTCTTTATTCAAGCTTTCGGGCTTTTATTTTATATTCAAATTTTGAATTGCAGTGAAAAGGACGAATAACTTATCTGTAATGAAAAGTTTATAAATTAAAAAAATTTCAATAATATTTCTATACATATGAATTCAATTTTATGGACTTAAATGTCATTAATCGAATCACAAAATTATATCTTCATTGGAGCATAAAATAATTTATTTTTTCGATAATATTTCAGTACATAAATTAGTAATATAGGTATATGAATGTATATATTTTTTTTATAAAATGAATAAATATGATTTTTTATTTTCATCCAGTAATTGCCTTATCTATCATTCACAAAGCCACAGAAATAATTTTCATTTTCAATGAAGTCCTTTCAGTTTAATATATACCTATATTATATATATATATATATTTATTTTCTATTTAAGAGAAACCTTATTTTTTTTTTCTTTTCTATGAGTAAACAATTTAATTTATAAAGTATCCATAAGTAAGTATGTTATGTAATAGACAAACACAACAAACATTAATTGCTCAATAAATGTTTACCAATATTCTTGTTGTTATATATGTATATATAAACGAAGAAAATTGCTATATGAGGATATAAGAATGGGGGGTTTTTATACAAATTTTCAATAAAAAAGAAAACCTAATTTAAAAGCCACTTAAATGTTTAAGTTGGTGGCAAATTTAAATAGTATTGTATTTCCATTTTTAGCATAAGTACTTTTTATACCCAAAAGGCAATAATGGAAAAGTAATAATAAAAAAAAAAAAAAAAACTTAATTTGTCCTTCCACCTATTTATACATTTTGTTGTTTCCATTTAAACGTAGCTGTTTACCTGACAAAAAAAATTAAACAACGATAACATTTTTCAGTTTAATTTTGTAGCAAATTCAATTTAAATTAAAAATTAATATTATATTATCTACCCTAAATGTTAAAAAGGGTTGTCGATAACGATAATTCGAAAATACCTCATGATGGTTTATTTCATTATAAAAAAAAATATTATGTTATCCTAAGGCATAATTTGATTTCTCACGCCATCCACGAACATATTAATTATATTATAGCTGTTTTGTAGATATGCATCTTCTTAGTAATGGTCATATTTATTAAAAATTTAATCATATATAATTCAATTTGCTTATAAATAAGACTAAAATTACTAGGACGAAAATTACTAAAATTTACAAAACAAATGCAAAAATGAGTGCAAGAAATGTCAAAAACTCTATTACATTGACAATCATACTACATATTGCATTTCTATGAATATTTTGAAAAACTTTTTCATTTTATTTTCCAAAATATTTTCAGCAACAAAATGCACATTACATGAATAGCACCCAAAAGACAAAATACTTATTATGAACACATGAATGAAATCCAGCTCTCTTATGTCTTTTCCAAAGATAATGGCAATGACATGATTACCGACATTGATATTTGTGGGAGATTTCATCACAAACAGACACTATATATACTCTGCAACACCATGTAGAATTGATATTTTTAAATGAATTTTTTATTTTTTATTTTTTAAATTACCAGGTGAATAGTTAAAGCTTAAAAATAAAATATCGAAAAAGTTACGATAAATGTCGGAAAAGTTAAATGGCAAAGAAGATTTAAAAAATAAATAAAAAAAAAGTAAATTTTCACATTTATTCCAAAAGGTCACCAAATTCATTCTACTGAAATTTTAAAAATATATATTGTATAAGTACATGAAGTATAATAAAAAATACACTGAATTTGTGTGTTTTTCTAAAGGTAATATTCTAAGGATATTAATCTTATTTTAAAGTTAATGGTTTGACATATTTTTGTTTTTCTTTCATTTTTCCTTTTGGCATAAAATAAACGTAGACCCATACGGTACGTTAACATCGCATCATTTGATTGATTGATGAGATTATTTAAAACTGGGTTTGATAATAGCAATAATAATATTTTCTTTATATTCATTTTGTTTTTTTCTTTTTGTTTTTTTTTTTTTTTTGTACAAAACTTTAAAGGGAAATGTCTTGACAAATTTGAATATCGTAAAGGTTTTCCAAAGGCAAAATTTTATATATATTTTAATGAAAGTCACAATCACATTGTGGCTGTCTGATAAAAGACAAAAAAAAAAAAAAAGGACGCATTTTAAGTTGACAAGACAAAGTATATACAAATGAAATTTGATAAATATTATATTAGTTTTAAATTTATCATAAAATAATAATATTTAAGGATAAATTTATCATGCTGATTTATTGATTGCTTATTTTATGATAGTTGTTGTATGTTTATTTTCTTCGTTTAACATCAATTTACTTCATAATATGTCCTACTATAAAATTTTAAAGATAATATTCCTTGAAAGTTGAACGAGAGAGAGAGATAATGGAAAAAAAATGAAATTATAATTACATATCTAAATCTCAAAAGAAATTTTAGTTTTTTTGATTTTATGTGTTTTAAGGATAATGGAAAAATAATTTGCCATTTTCGTTTTATTCATCTTTCTTGTCACGGGCACCAACATCCCACATTAATAAAATAATATTTTGTGATGAAAATGGTTTAATGAAAATATGCGATTAATTTTATGGGCCTTTTAGTCACAGAAATTTTTGATTATAGAGCGATAAGCTAGAGTCAAAATTTAATTTACATTCAAATGCACATTTGAACCGTACTGTAGTTTTAATTTTTTTCATTTAGAAGGACTTTTTGTATTCAAGAAGTACAATAATTAGGTAAAAACTATTTTCGAATTTACAAGTTTTAGAAATTGAAAGACAATTGAATTTAGATAACTTTCAAAATTTAATTCCTAACGCTGGTTCAAGAACAATATTGTTTGCAAATTTACAAATTGTATCTAATTCATAACTAATGGGACTAATAATACAATGAATTTATATTTATTTGTCAAAACAAGTTTTTCATCTGTTAAACCAACCAATCACTTTTTCATTAAGATAAACATCTTTTTGGAAAAAATTAATTTCATTAATTAATTTAAATGTGTATAAATTTATACTTTTTGATTTATAAAAATCTGAATTTTTAAGGATGAAAATTATGCGAAATTTTGTAATTATCGATTACGCTGAATATTTACTTAAGACGTGCTTAAGACTTTTGAAAATTTTTCCGATGTAATTTAGTTTCACTACAAAACTATTAATGATTCCTCTTATTTTGCTTAATGAAAGTGAAAGTCATAAAACAAAAACTCAATAAAGTAATTATGTAGGCCTTTAAAAACATTAAACTTATCATCCCAAAACTTGGAAAATGTATGTTGTAATGATTTTTTTTTTATAAAACAGCTTGTCGAAAACAATAATAGTCTAGCTTTCACAACAATGATGCTGGAAAATTTAAAATCTGTTGCACTCTTGTCAAGATCGAAGAAAAACTAGAATTTTTTTTTTTGTTAAATAATTTTAACAACACCATAGAAGAATATTTTCAAAACATATTGAGTGAAATTGAATAAAATAGGGTGTTAACTAAAATTTTTTTATTTTTGATCCTTTTAAATTCATTTTGTTTTTTTTTTTTTATTTTTTTTTACAAAACTTTGTCTTTACAAGAAAATAAATATGAAAATAAAACTCTTGGAATTGAAATTTTTGAAATCTGAATTTTTTTTTTGTATTCATAAGAAATCAGCAAAATAAAGTTAGAAATAAATGGTTTATTTCTGTCGTCGGATAATAAGGATCTATCAGTTGGAAATAAATGAACTTCAACTACGATGGATAAAATATTTCGAAAAGTCGATTGAGATTTTTTAGCTTTAATTTTAAGTTTAATAAAATCTCGACTGATGTGATTTTTTGATATGTAAGAGAACATAGACCTGGATCAAAGATGAGTGAATTGAGTTTTTTAAATTTTGAGTGTTTTTAGAAAATTTGAGACTGTTTGCTGAGATTGTGCAGTTAAGGAAACAGATATTAAAAAATAAAGCAAACGCAGAAATTAAGACAAAATATCACTCTCCAGGGCTGGTAATGTGGAATTTTGAATTTCTTTAATTTTTTAAACAATTTTTAATTTAGTTCATTTAATTATAAATATGCGTTTATTTTTCTGATAATTTGCAGCTTATTTTATGTAAATAAAAAAATAAAAAACTGCAAGCATAGAAAACAGGAAAAAAATTTTTAAAATTCACAGTGATGGCTCTTAAAATAATTCTATGATAGCAAGATGAACTAGACATACATATAAATAAAGTCACACACACTTCTTCCCAAAATTAAAAAAAATAAACGCTGACTTTTATAGGCAAAAAATTCATTCCATTTGACAGATTTGTTTCAGGATTTAAACAAAATGAAATGAATTGCACAATTTTTATCTTTTAAATAATTTTCTTTCTTTAAATTTAGTATTATATTCTAGAAGAACGAAAAAAAAAAAATCGAAAATATAACGAAAAACAGGAAAATAACTGATTTTTTATTCAATTTTTCTTAAAAATATGTACATGGTTTTCCTTAATTTTTGTCTTTTTTTTCTTTCGAGATTTTTGTAAATTCCGATCACGTTATTTTAAGTTTAAAGAAAGGAAATAGAAAGGAAAAAAAATTAGAGCAAAAAAAAAATAACATTTACACCTCGATTTTTTTTTTGCTTTCTTGAAACTTTTTTTTTTTATAGAAAAAGGTATTTTTCTAAGGACATTAATAGATATTAAAATGAAGAAAAACGTAGAAAATGATAATGCCACCAGTTGACACGTAGTAAATTGTAACGTGTACACATAAAATGGAACTACAACTTAAATGAAAAGCAAAAAAAATAAAAATGAAAAAATATATTTATCCTAAAAATGATAAAACATAAATAATATGACAATTTTCCATTATCAAAATATTACATGAATTTACAATTTTTGTGGCGCAAAAAATAGAAGAATTTTCACTTCTATTAAGCTTTGGAAAAGAAAAATATTTTCTTTTTTTTTTTAATTTAATTTATGGAAAAAAAAACTATATTTTTTTAATCAATTTTCTATACGATTTAATGTTGCAAAAATATTTCAAATCAAGGACTAATAACGATAAGTCAACAAATTACCATAGTATTAAAATAAAGATTTTTGAAATTTGAATGTTAAAAAAATTCGTTAACAATACTTGAATTCGTAAGAATATACGCGAGATATTTTCCAAAATTTAAATATGTATAAAAAATTCGAAACAATACTTGGATAAAAAAAATTTGGGTACATTTCTTGGCGCCACAATTCTCCATCATGGCAAATTATATATAAGTGCCGTGGAAGAATTCTTGTCTTTTTATTATCTCTTGCTGTATTACCAGCCAATTCAAGAACTTCAGCAGCTAAATATTCCATGTTTGCTGCTAAATAAAAGCATCAACTCCTGTTTTTAGTAATGAATACGACCAACTGGGTACTGAAAACTCTCACGATTAGAACGTCGCATTGCTTTTCCTTTAATTTTATATTTTACCATGGCCAGTTATTTAATTACACTTTGTAATTGTTTGTCATTGTTTGAAGAACACACAGTACTTGAATCATAAAACATAGGTTTATTTCTTGGTGTCACAATCCCTTATACAAGTATCTGAGGAAACAGATATTTTCTTAAAAAAAGTCCTACTGTACTATCAACTGTAGATTTTCGAGAATTTCGTCAGTTTAAAAAAAGAGCTTTAACAAATATGAAAATTTGTCCACTTAATGTAACTACCATATACACAAAATTAAGTGACCCATAGAATTATAAAGAAATCCATGTACGTTCGTTATATAATGTAGATATTTTGAAGAACTATAAATGAATAAAAAATTTGTTATAAATTAAAAAAAAAAAAAATACATACATATAAAATAATAAAATTAAATAATTTTATCTTTCTATTTTTTTTTTTTTTTTACTTCAAATCCGAAAACATAAAATTAATTATAAGAACCATAAAACACAAAAAAAATACGAATAAGAAAACTAGAAATGTATAACGAGTATTTTTTGTTTAAAAGAGTTTTCTCATTAAATATTTAACATGAACAATTTTTTGATTTTACCCGAGGCTGTGCATTCATCAAAATGAAAGATAGAAAACGTTTTGTATCTTTTTTTCTCTTTTGTATTTTTTTTTTTTTTTTTCATTTACAAAATTGGCCGTATTAACTACAAAAACATTGAAATTATCTGACTTCTATTTTAATTTTTTTTTGTCTAAAGCCATTATCATTTAACTTAATTTTTATTTTTTTGTTTTTCTTTCATCGAGATTCAGTGAAAAATAATTTCTTTTTTTATTTTTCCTAAAATAAAAAAAATAAAATTTATTGTAATGGAATTTGGAAAATAGATTTTATTTAGTTTAGATTTTTGAGTATGTGTAACCTCTATCCTACTACTTGATTAAATATTACATCTTTCCAAAATCACAAAGCTTTTATACAATGTAGAGCTTAATCTAATTCAGTTTAGTTATATCTTTTAAAAGCCCTAACTGCGAAAAATTGGTATATTAATTTTGTTTTGATTGTAGGGCTTTAAAACAATATCGATTGAAGTGATTTTTTTTTTATATGTTAGAGAATATAGACCTGGCTGTGAGATCAGAGAGCCGAATTTTTTTAATTTTAAGTATTTTAGCTTAAATTGACCTTTGAAAACTTGAACATATTTGGGGAGATTTTTATTCTTTACTCTGAAGAACTTTTTATTTGATTTCCCTATATTTAATGTGTTGCATCTGTGCGCATTAAAAAGTCATCTAAAAACACATTAACCTGGAAAACACAAAGACAGTTTGCGATGAAGCAAAAAGAAAAATGTTGGAAAATTTATTTATTGTTTGATGTATTTCAGTTACACTTTTCTTTTTTTTTTTTCTTTTTTTTCAACTCACTAACTGATGTTAATGTATCTGAGAACTTTTTACAGTTCCCTTTTTAATACATGGAAAAAAAAAAATAATAAGAATAATAAAATGTTCAATTTTATTTTATTTTTTTGCTTTGCTTGTACTTTCAGGTAGCATGGATGCATTTTGAACAATCAGCTATTTTAACAGTTCATAACCATGTTATAACACGTAATCCAAGGATCAGTGTAACACATGATAAACATGATCGTCATAGAACATGGTATTTACATATAAATAATGTACAAAAAGAAGACAAGGGAAGATATATGTGCCAAATAAATACAGTTGCGGCGAAAACACAATTTGGATACTTAGAAGTTGTTGGTAAATATATAAATGTTCATAAGTAATGTTAAGAAAAATATCTAAATAAAAATTTAACTCATGCAAAAAACAAAAAAAAAAATCAATTCATCTTAAAGTTTAAAATTTAATGTTTTCTTTGAAATTTTTAATTAAAAGTTTTCAACGAAATTTTTCATATATTCAATTTGTTGACATTAATTTTTGTTTCATCAAAAAACTTTTTTTTTCAAATTTATAAGAAATATCTGAAATTATTTTGAAATTTTTAAATAAAAAAAATTTTTATAACTCTTGAGTAAATTAGAAATTATTTAAGTAATTACGAAATAGAAATATATCGTTAAATTTTTTCTTATTAAATAAAGAAATGTTTAGACAAAAAATGTTTTCAACATGAGAATTATGTAATTGCCTTATTTCTATATACCTACCTACTATATTAATTTAATTTATTTTTATTGGGCATATTGTTACTTTAATCCTCTTAAACCACAAAATCTTATTACCTCATCAAAATATCATATTTCATTCAAAAAATAAACTTTATTAAAAGTCATATTGTAAAATAAATAAATTATTATTCATTAAAAATAAAAAAATGTATATGTTTATTAAAATAATATTATTAACGTTTTGAAAATATTTATTTCAAAATAATATTTACATTTCGTCGTTATGTAAATTTATACATTTTGCCTTTGAATAAAAAATAGTCAAGTTTTCATTAACTTCGTGGATTTTCTTATTTCTATTTTTTCAAGTTTTCCAGAACTTATTTTTGTTAGTTTTGTTTCGAATATAAATTTATTAAACATAACGTATAGAAATAATTGATTATCGTAAGCCCCTAAAAATATCCAAAATAGCAAGAAATCAGTTTTGAGCAATCAAATGTCGATATTTTATTTAATTCTTCAGAACTCGCAAGCCACAAATTACAGCATTTTAGCATAATGGTTAAAAATATTTTATTTATATAATAATTTGCAATGTACGATGTAATTTTTTTTTTACACTTTTTTGGAATAATATTTAGAATATTCTATTTTGTGGTCAAAAAAACTAACAACCAAGAATACTTATTTAACTATAATTTAACTTTTGAAAAACTTGTTAGAAGTAATTTCGAAAACATAACACGATCGTACTACTTATTGAATACTTCTAACAAAGTTCAAAAATATAAATTACACTTTTTGAAATAAGAATCACATATTTCGTGAAATCTTCTTTAAATTATTTTTTTTTAATTTGACTTTTGAATTACGGAAAAAAATAAAATATAAATTATAGTTTTCTGAAGTTAAAAATTAATTTGATATGACATAACAAGATAAGATCAGCTTATCACATTCAACATCGAACATAATATTTTCCGTAAAATGATAAAAGACAAAATTTCCACATTTTTTCAGATGCAGGAAATGAAAATAAAACTTCCTTCCAAAACAAATTGTAATTTTCATCTTAATTTTCATACTCGAAAAATCTTCTTTAAATCCTTAAGATTTATATTTCTTTGGAAAATAAAAAAAAAATAAAATAAAAAAAAATAAAAAATAGAAATGACTTCTAGAATTTATTTAACAGAACATAAAAAATATGCTCTAGAAAAATCCTCAGGTTATATTTCTATATTTTAAACAAAACATAAAAATATTATTAATAAGAAAAAAAAAAACATTTCTTAAAGTATCATGTAAAACACGTATTTAAATAGGATGTAAACATTTAAGAATTTTTTTTCTTTTAAATTATAGGATTTGTAAAATTTTTCTTTTATTTAGTTATCAAGAATGTTAAAATTGAATACTCTTAGTATGAAAAAATTGTTCTTATAGTAATTACGTAAAAATTAAAACATTTTATTTAAACATAAAACGTTAGGTATCCACCATTTTCTATAAGATTGATGGTGAATCCTTTAGTGACATTTTGAATTCAATTTATGCAGAAAATAGATCCATCAGCATAGCATTCGAAATTCGTCTGAAAGTTTTCTGCTATTTTGTATCGTTCTTTTATGAGGAATTTTCATATAACTTTGTTGTGTTAATAACAACTTATTCAAAAGTCTTTAGAAAATTTTTATCAACACTTCTCAGTAATTTACCAGTGGCATATAAAAAGCATTCCAATGTACATAATATACTTCAATATTAATATACTGCGATGAAGAAAGTTGTCAAAGATTGCCTTTGAAGGTGGAAAAAAAATGTAAAACATGTCATAATTGCATTTACAATCACTGGTAATTATGGCCGTAATCTGTTTAGATATTCAGAATATTCAGATACTTCACATTTTAATTTTTCTTGTTGTTTCAAAACCTACATACATACAAACTTATTTACGATTGTTTATTTTAGAACCCAAAATAATATTCAAATGCAGAGTTCATGAAATTTTGAATGCTGTGTTAAATTTAATTTTGAATTTTTACAGAATAATTCAAAGACGAGACATTAATCTTATAAAAAAAATTATTGAATGAAATTGAATATACATACATAAATGAAAATATAAAAATCAACTTCCTCATTAAGGTTACTTTTATCTTAAAAAAATTTTTTTTTTTTTGAATTTATTTATTCAGTAATTTTTTTTTTTAATTCAGTTGGACAATAAACAGGCAATAACATAGTAAAATTATATAGATACTTAAAAAAATACATTGTACATGTACGTATACATGAGCATATTATACACAAGTAGGAAAAAAAAGCCGTAGAGAATCCGCAAAAATTAATAAGCAGGAAATCAAATTATACAAATGATTTATTTTTTATTTTTTCATTTTATTTTAAATATAAATATACATATTTATTTATGTCTGTTCATAAGATTTGTTTTCGTTTTATATTCCCCCCATTAAAATTCCTCAATTTAATTTATATAATATAATATTTTTGTCAAATTTAAAATCAGCAAAGTTTTAAAGTCAGCTTATGTTTCTGCAATAAAAAAAATTAAAGTTAAATTCAATTTTCATATAACAATTTTGTTAAATTTAAAGTTTATACTTTTCACAACAGAGTATCTAAATTAATTTTTCATCATTTTCAAATTTGTTATCCAATTAGAAAAGACAAATAATGAAACATTCTCGTATATTCGGATATTGAATTGTTTGAGATTTATAATATAAAAAAAATTTACAAGCTGCACTAAAATAAGAACTGATACAAAATCATATTCCTTTATTACCAGACAACTTTCAAAATATAAATGATTATTAAAAAGAAGAAAATATATAAAGAAAATGATTGGGCAATTTACCCTTCACATTAGTTATAAGATTAACTACTTATATTTTCATTCCATTAAACATAATTATTTAATAAAAATATTAAAATTTTAACTATAGCTTACCTAAATATTTCTTAGATATACAAATATCCTATTTATTGTGCCTTATAGAAAGAGAAATTCAATTTACTTTATAAACTTAATCTAAAACTTACTATATTAATTACAGTCTTGAATAGCAATATATAAAATAAATAAAATAATAAAAAACGATTATTCAATAAAACCTTAATTTTAATCATTATTATTATTATCATCATTATTATTGCTTGTTATATTATAACCACACACAGATTTAATTGAAGTATAGGCGACTTAAAAATCTGCAGCTCTAGATGGCAATTAAACAAACCATTCACTTCACAACCCCGACGACGGATATGTTACTAATAATTTAATTATTTACTTACTATTTTTCTATATTTGTTATTAGTGAATAATAAGTATACCTTCGAGAAGGAAAAACTCTTTCGGGGCTTATATTTATCCTACACTGGACTTTTAAATCTTCAATTTAATAAAAATTAAAATTGATTTCTTCTTTTGAAAGTTCTTTTTTTTCATTAAATTTAATACGTTCATATTAATCATAATTATATAACTTTTAATAGATGTTTATGTCAATTTTAGTAGAAAAAAAAAACTATACACAATCTAATTCATTATATCAATAAATTCTTAAGAATTTTTAAGTACATAGTTGCTGTTAACTATTATTGTGCAAAATAAGATTGCTCAATCTAAAAACTGAAGACATTATTATCATTATTATTATTATTATTATCATTTAATTCTTTCAACAAATTTTAACCATTTTAAAAGTATAAAAGGAATAGATTTACCTAAATAAGAACTTATTATTTAACTTTTCTAATATTCTGAATTCTCAAAAATAATGAAAACATAAAGTGTGTGTTCAAAATAAATTATTTTCGCAAACTAGAAATAACAAAAAAAAAAAAAAATGGTAAAATCCAAACAAAACTTTCCTTTTAATATTCTTTTCCGAAAACTTTTGCAATAAAATTCAAAAGTCCTAAACAAATCTTTATTAATATTATACGACCTGAAAAGATTTTTTTTTTTTTTTTTTATTATTAAATTATATTATAAAATAAATATTAAAATACATATATAATATACATACCTACAATCCTAAATATATTTTTAGATTATGAAAAGAATATTGTATACATATATTAAGTTTTTGTATTAAAATTCATAGTCATAATTTTTACCATTAGCACACGTTTTTTATTTATATTTTAATTTTGTTCAAGTTCATTGTGGAAAAGTTTTTCTGAGCCATTATTGTGTATTTTAAAAAAAAAAAATAGAAAATTATTATTGAAAAAAAATTCGTGAAGTTAGCACAGATGTCGCAGGTGTAATTCTTGTCATTTTTCTTGTGAAAAACTGAATTAAAAAGACTCGCTAAACCATGCTCTACATTACATAGAATAAGATTACTGATCTATGTAATAAAATTCAAGTTAGGTATATCAAATTATATAAATATTGTAAGTCTTATACTCAGGGGAGATAATTTTGCACACTATCACGATATTTTGAGGCGTTTTGTAAACGGCCGCCAATTCTTTAAATTAATTTCGAAAAACCAATATGATCTGAAAATTTTAACATAAAATGTATTTGAAGAAAATCAAAATTTAAAATAAATACTTAAAAAATTATCTCAAAATGAATAAAAATATTATTTTCACAATTCAAAAAAATTAAAATAATTAAATACAAATAATGATTTATTAAATTATTTCATTTTAACACAGTACCACCCAACATAGATGATTCATTAAGTTCAAGCGATGTTATTGTCCGAGAAGGTTCAAATATATCATTAAGGTGTAGAGCAACTGGTAGTCCACAACCAACCGTTAAATGGAAACGTGATGATAATTCAAAAATCTCTATAAGCAAAACTTATGAAGGTACATTATAACATATAAAAACAAAAAAATATCTCAATTTTCATTTTAATTGAAAAAAAAAAAAAAAAAAGAAGACAACGAAGAAAAATTATATTCTATGAACATTTTTTTCTTCATTATTTCAATTTTAATTGAATATTCTTTTTTTTTTATTCTGATTTCAATTATTATTTTTAATTTTTTTTTTTTTTTTTTTTAATATTCTGCAAACATCAGTTCATGAGTGGGAAGGCGATACGTTAGAAATAACAAAAATTTCAAGATTAGATATGGGAGCTTATTTATGTATAGCATCTAATCAAGTGCCACCAACAGTATCGAAGAGAATTAAAGTTAGCGTTGATTGTAAGTAAAATTATTAAAAAAAAAAATTTTTAATTTGATTTTATAATGAATTGTAGTCTGCTAAAAAAGAGTGTAAAATTATACACTCCATTCCATGGATTACGAATGTGCCATATAATTTATTAAGATTTAAAACTGTGGTTACATTTCAGTTTTTATTTTTAAATTATAATTATATTTTTTTGATCCCTTTTTTTTTTTTTTTCCTTTACTTACTAAAAAAATAATAAGAATATTTATTAACATTTATCATTTTAAATGAAATTGAGAAAAACCAAACATGTCATCATTATCCTTTGATGATTCATTTCCAATTTTCAAATTCATCACACATCAAAAAGGACAAAAAATAAAATAAAATAAAGCATCCTAATACCTTTTAAAAATTTATGCTAAAAAAAAAAAGAAAAAATTGTATAAAATTTAAAAAATAATGTGTTAAAATAAAAATAATAATAATAATAATAATAAAGGATAAACACCTTTTTTTTTCTTGTGTTTCTATAACACCACTACAGGCCACAAACGTTACAAAACATATTTTTTTCTGTTATTTTTTAATTCTAAATTCTGAAAAAAAAAAGGGATAATAAAAAAAAGAACAAAACTTTTTTGATCCTTTTTTTTTTCTCCTGCATCAAAGGCACACAAAGTAATATGCATCGAATATTTTGCTATTTTCTAAAACGTATATATTACTTATAAAAACTAATTAGCATTTTCGTAAGACTTTCCTGTTAAAGGCTCACGTTTTCATGGTCTTTGCAATTAAAAATTTTTTTTTAATTAAAAATCCCTTACCATTACACAGTTTTCAAAAAAATTGTGCTAAAATTAAATTTTGACAGTCGGCGATACACATGAAGTATCTAATTCCCCATTTTAGTGCATTCAAAAATATTCTATTTTATCACTTGTATGGCAGTGTTCTACTGGTACGAGGATATTGCAAGAAATTTTAGAAATTTTTGCTATAAAAAGCAACAAGTTTGTTTCTTCTCGTTTTATTTTTTTGGCATTACTCTTATGACCAAGATAAAAATATACAAAGAAGGGTGTTAATATATCTTTTAAAGTTTTTTTTTTACTCTTGTTATAACCATCCAGGATGTCAACTCAAATTTGAAAATAAATATAAATGAAGGATGTACAAATTTTTTTTCAAGATAGTTTTTATTCTATTTTTATTTTATTTTTTCCTATTTCCAGAAAAAAATATGTGTGACATGTTTTTATCATTAATGTAG
Source organism: Hybos culiciformis (assembly GCA_964007475.1). Lineage (NCBI taxonomy): Eukaryota > Metazoa > Arthropoda > Insecta > Diptera > Hybotidae > Hybos > Hybos culiciformis. The sequence continues at coordinate 150,332,635 of OZ023273.1, read as the reverse complement.
AATTAATATGTGCGTCAAATTGGTACATTAAAGAAAATACTACAATTTTTTTTTTAATTTGAAATAAAATAGATAATAATAAAGCTTAAAGGAAGATATAGTGTTTTTTACATGGGCAAAGGAAATTATTTTATTATTATAAATTTCTTAATTTCACTAAAAACTAAGTTCACGACTGAGTAATTAAGTGATGGATGTTGAGTAATTAAGTGATGGCTGATTAATTTAATGAACTTATTATCAGAATTTTTTTTTTTGATCTATTGTGATTATAAAAAATCAACCAATCAACCCTATCCTTCTAAAAATTTACTTCAATTATAATTTTTAACATTATGGAGATTTATTTACACTATTTTAACAGCTTATGATGAATTCTTAAAACCCCAAAGTTTCTTAATTTTTCACTTGTACTTCATAATTATAAAAACCAACAATTTTAAAAAATATAGATATACATATATAATATAGAAAGGACATGATCCAGAGCGCCAGAAAAAACTGTATTGAAGATACCAAAATTAATTTCTTTTTATATACCTTAACATTTCTACAAAATAAACGAATATTTATTTTAAACAAAAAATAATCTTATACTTTCTTAATAACCATAAAACTTAGTGATGATAAAATAATTTTGACAGGACATTTCATTTTCTTTGGTAAAGAAAACATGCCCTATCTGTATTTACTTTTTTATTTAACCGAGAAACAGAAATTGAAAAGAAGGAAATACTTTGTTGTCACATCTGTTTCAATCATAAAAGATTTCCATCAAAATCTCCAAAGCAACAAGGATATAAATATTTTCTCATAAATTTTCATAGATATTTATCAGGATATTTGAAAGAGAAAATTTGCAAAAGTATAAATAAAAAAAAAAGAAGCTAATTTGAAAAGAAGTGCGGTGAATATAATATTTTCTATTTTTTTTTTTAATTCAAATCTATTAGATAGCATAAATTATCTTAAGGAATTATTTTAAAGTTATTGAGATATTAATTTTATATTGGAACAGAACAGACCTTTATTTAATTAAACTTTTGAGTTTAAAGTTGAATGAAAATATTGGAAATGTGTTAACTTTGTACATTTTGACTTAATATCGTCTTTTGAGCAAAATGCAATCATCATATTTTGATCCCAGTTAAGTCATGTATTTCCAAACATGGATTCACACCAAGAAAGAAGAAGTGTGACCAATTTAGGGTGAATTCATAAAAATATTTCAAATTCCTTGTCACGATTCCATGTCACAATGTGTCTAATATGAAAAAAAAATGTATTATTTTAAAAATAATTTTTTACTCACATCCAAGCCGAAAAAAAATTAAAAAATTAAAAATTATGCATTTGTACAGAAGACGTCGAAGTAAGACGAAATGAAAATAATTAACAATAATGAATAAAATAAAATTAAATAAATGCAATTGTTTTAACAGAATTATACATTATTAATCATCATTACAGATAAAACCGCACACTATGAAGTTTCTCTTCTTCCATGTATCCCGCATGTTTTTTTTTTTTGTAATATTGTAAATTTGACACATCAAATTGAAATTTGCCGCGCCGTTTTATTTTTTTTTCAAAGTATCGAAGTACGACTCGAACTTTTTTTATTCAATTTTTATGCCTTGGTCAAAAAAAATTATTTTGGAGCTTATTACCAGTCCTTTTATGTCTATTAATAATATACTTATTTAAATTTGTGAATTAATATAATTGAACAACAATTTTTGTATTTAATAATTATTTTACTGCGTTAAGTTCAAAGCTTATAATAATCATTAATATTTCTTTCTTTCTTTTTCGCAATATAATATGAAATAAACAAATTTGTTTTCAATGATTCGTTTGTCATTAAAAAAATAAATTATAAATCTCTGATAAAAAGGTTCTCTTTATTTCAATTAGTCATTTCATAAAAAAAAAAAGAAAAAATTTCATTTTTTTCTTCATCATCAACATAATTATATTATTTAAAAACAATGAAATAAAAAACATCATAGATATTTCATTCATCACATCGAACTGGACGTCCTAATTAACCTTAATTTTTTCTTTCAAAAGAAAAACATGATATTTTCTTTTGAAAAAGCGATAATTGGTCCTGATCCTGAATAGTTAATATAAAAATTGTTTTTTTTTTTATTTATTTTATTTTAATAAAAATTTACTCGCAACAATAAAATGAAAAAAAAAATAGTATATTTAAGAAAATAATTATAATATAAATAAATATATTTTTTATTGATTATTGAAAAGTGTCTGTATTTTAATCAATGTATAAAAAATTAATAAAAAATTAGAATAAATAAAAAGAAAATAGGAAAATGAGAAAGTTTAAGCCATTTAAATTTAGGATTTAGATCACAAATCAGTTCTCGATGAATGTTACTATGTATTTAATTAACCAGTAACTCGCTAATAATAAGCTTGAAGATAATAAAATGAAGTCTTTGATTTAAAGTGATTTAAATCTCCAGTTTTTCTTTATTGACATTTCTTCTTAAGTTTATTATTACTTGAAAATTTTGTCAATTGATGGTAGAAAATTGAGAAAAACATCACGCTCCTCAAAGACCTGTATAAGCTAAAACGATTGCAAACCAGTTTCTTTTTCTTAATTTTTGTTGAAAAATAATAAATAACATTAAGCAATCTATTTGAGAAATGACCAAAACCATTTATTATAATTAAGCAAAAAATATTTTCTTTGAAAAATTTTATTAACTTTTAACTTTCAGGTTATTCAAATTTATAAATAAAAGACTCCTTGTATACGATTCTACATAATAAAAAAAAATTATTAAAATATTAATAATGAATAAAAAAAAAAATACAGAAGAGTATGAAGTATGCGACCTTTTTAACCATTTCGATTTAAGATACTTTACTTTCAGTAATATGAATATACAATTTAGTATCACCATGTACTAAAAGAAAAATGTTCATCGAAATCCATATCCCAGTTCGAATCCTGAAAATTTTGTCAATTGATGGTAGAAAATTGAGAAAAACATCACGCTCCTCAAAGACCTGTATAAGCTAAAACGATTGCAAACCAGTTTCTTTTTCTTAATTTTTGTTGAAAAATAATAAATAACATTAAGCAATCTATTTGAGAAATGACCAAAACCATTTATTATAATTAAGCAAAAAATATTTTCTTTGAAAAATTTTATTAACTTTTAACTTTCAGGTTATTCAAATTTATAAATAAAAGACTCCTTGTATACGATTCTACATAATAAAAAAAAATTATTAAAATATTAATAATGAATAAAAAAAAAAATACAGAAGAGTATGAAGTATGCGACCTTTTTAACCATTTCGATTTAAGATACTTTACTTTCAGTAATATGAATATACAATTTAGTATCACCATGTACTAAAAGAAAAATGTTCATCGAAATCCATATCCCAGTTCGAATCCTTAGAAATAATCTGGGTGCAACCAGTGTTGTAAGTTCCTCTAATCCACATCTATCTATCCAATACACTAATTTCCATTGCAATCCATTAAAACTAAAAAAAAAAAATAAAATATATAAAAAGCTGAAAACAATCCTTTTATCGAGTTGAAACTGAAAAAGATTGCATACATTTTGGCATTCAACGGTTCATTCGTTATATTTAATTATTTAGAGGTAGACAGACGAACGGGCGGGCGCATACACATTTAATAAAAACATATAGTCCGTTTTATATTTTTGATCGAAACCGATAGCTAAAAAGGGATGAAAATGACCAAAAATATTTTCCTGATAAGCTTCAATAAATAACTTTAAGAATTTAATATTTATTTCTTTCTTATTTTTCTTTTAATATATAAATTTATTATAAAATTTATCTTTTTATTGTAAAAAATCTGTTTTACTGCAACAAGATTCTAAAGACATACGGCAAAAAAAAATTCAAAAAAATAAAACTTCCATTATCTAAGAAAATTAGAGATAATTATAAGTCTAGTAATTACTATCAAAATGTATTTAGCATAATATAAAAAAAAATGTTATTTTATAACATAAATAAACAAAAAAAAAATCCATTATTAATACCACTTAGAGGAAAAAAAAAAATTTTTTTTCCATTAAATTTTTTTTTTTTTCAGTCTTTTTTTTTTGAAAAGGATAACGTCAATTCTTTTCACGATTTGTTGGAAATGCCATTAATCGTTTATTTTGTAGGTAATCAAACTGATTGTTTTTAATATTATGGTCTAAAAATTTAATTCCAAAGGCAAGGAAAGCAGTAATTTTAAAGACTTGGAAAGAATCAATTTTTTTTTTTATATATATTTTCCTGGTTGTTTACGTTGTCAGAAAGTATTTTTGTGCCAAGAGTAGACTTTTGTACAACTGAAACTGTTTTAATAAAGTTTTACACACTATCTAATCTATGCTGTAGCCTTTTTGCCTAGCTAAACTGCCATAATTTTAAAAGAAATTAATGAAAAAATTACATGAATTAATAATATGTTGGTCATCGGATAACACGAGCAAATAAAAACATTTATTGATTAATTCAAACTATTGAGATCTAATGAAATCCTTTTTACAAATTTCATAAATATTGACAAAAATATTTAAAACTTTAATTATCAATATAATTTAAAATAATTTTTAATGTTAAAAATAAAATATGTGGAAAATAATAAAATCACTTAGGGTTTTTGAGTTTTGAAACCTTTATAAAATATAAATAAAATTAATTTGGCAGCACTCAATGGAAAATTGTAGTACTCATCATGGACGGATTTTAACCTACTTTAATTTGAAACGAAAGCAAAACCGAAAAATGTGGGACATCAGGTTCTTAATTCTTGCAAAGATTGATGATATTAAAATGACCATTAGGAAAAAAAAAATTATTTGAATTGAATATGCATTTTTATCTAATTGAACTGATTTAAAAAATAAAATAAAAATTATGCAAAAAAAACATAAAAACCAAGTAAAAGTATATTATTGGAATTTTTTGTAAATATACATTCCGGTATTCAAGATTAATTTTAACAAATTCAAATATGTAGTAAGAAATATTAAAGCCATTTCGTTCAGTATTTAAAATAAAATCTATACAAACATTAAAATTGAAAAAAAGAAATATATATAAGATTTTGTACAATCGAATTCAAAGAATTTAGAATGTTCGGTATTGGGGAAACTAATAATATTGAATTTTCGTATAATTTTCACCTGAAACCACAAAAAGGGTAATAGTTACACAGTAGTAAAAAAAAACTAGAAGTAATATTTAAAAATGTTTTTTTTTCTTCAAAAATAACATAACTTAATGACACAATAATTAGCAACACAAATAGTTGGTAGTTTTTATGTGGTCGTATATATAGATTTTTCTACATACGACTACCACGATATTATTTAATTAATAATTGTTTAAACACAAAATGCGAAACAATTGTTGAAGGTTGTTATTTAATTCTTGCTACACTCAGCGATTTTGGCTAATTGTATTTTAAAATAAAAAATAAATATATGAAAATATGAGAATAAACTATTTCCTTTCCTTACAATACTTTCAAAAAAATTCGAAGAAATTACCGCACAATCCTTCGATCATGAAGTACAAAATACAGGAAATCAACAATCGCCTGCAAAACCTCACTAAACATTATTTTTAAGTTTAAATTCGGGGTTCTTTCATTATTTCACGTTAACTTTTTACATTTGAATTCTAAGGAAATGTTTCATTTATTTGTACAATCTTGTTTTTTGCTTACTTTTATATATGTATATATGTATATATATATATGTATGACAAAACTATTAAAAACTATTCGTAACTTACTACAGGTATATTGAGAAAACCAAATATAAGTTAAAACCATAAAAATAATAATAATAATAATAAAAATAATAGAGCTCGTTATGATCAATTTTAAAAACGTCACGTTTAAGTTGAATATACCTTACATGAAAAATTAAAATGATATAAAATTTTTATGCTCGTAATCCCCAATTTAATTAACAAATCAACTACCTAATTTTGTAATTTTCTTGACAAATATTTTATTAAATAAAAACATCTAAAATGTACATAGTGTACAATGTTTTTTATTTTCTTTCTGTTTTTTTTTTATATACAATATACATTCATATAATATTTTTTTCTATTCTTGTAACTAAATTTTCACTCTTTATCTTTAGCATAATGTCCTTTGAGTATAAAAATAAATACAATAAAGGATAAACAATAATATCAAACCATAAAATTAAAAAACAAATATATCTTCAGAGTTGTAAAAAAAAAAAAAAAAATGTTGAAGAACAGAGCATGAAAAAAAAAAAAAAAAGATTTTATACATTGATCCTTTGGACCGAAAATTAAATATTTGCACTCTTGTCTGTTAACTTGATTTTCTGATGAAATTCCATGTTTTCTTCGTAAATCTTTTTTTTTGTTTTTTCTAAACATTTTTCATAGAGTTTTCTTCAGGATAATTTTTCATATTTTTTTTTGCCTTCAGTATTTACACATTATATTTATTTATTTGCTCTGTTGATATTTTCACATAAAATCAAGAATTTCTTTAGCAAATAATATATATAGGTATATATACTTTAAGAACAAAAAAATAAAAAGTTTAATAAGAAGAACAAAAAATGAGCTGCTTAAATGACAATATAGTGTTAGAATACAATGGACTTCCTTTAAAATAATAAAAAAAAAAAAAATTTAAGGTTCATTTTAACTGACATACCATTGGGAGATGAAAACCAAATTAATTTCATTTTAAAAGAAAGAAGAAAAGTTCATAAATAAAAGTAAAATTTCTATAAAAAAAATTCAGTTTAACGAACTTCAGTTTAATTAATTTCATCTGATGCGGCACATAAAAAAAATATTATTTTCATTCAGATTCATTGGTTTATGTCCTTTTTTTAATTTTTTAATGTATTTATCAAAAGTTTAATTCAAATTCGTTCAATTTTTGAATGACTAACTAATATTACAATAATGAATGTGGTTTGATTCAACAATTTCTTTTGTACATTATATTTTTAGCCCATTTTCCATCAAAAATTAAAAAATGGACTATAAGTTTTTCATTAAAAGTTCGTCCGTCTGACACTAAAATATTTATAACTTTTGAACCAGCCAAACGAAAAACCAGAACTGGCGTTACGTGTTTCATTCGACTAAAAATTAAGATACTGTATTAATAAAGCGTATGGTGAAGATGAAAATTTAATTTTCAAATAATTCAGTATCCTGGACATTGAATTCAAAAACCAATTAACCAATTAAATATTTGGTTTTTGTAATGAGCATTCTGAAATGTTCATTTTGTTCATAATTTGTTCTGCTGATCTCAGCGAACTTGTTCTCTTTGATGAATCTAAAAAGAAGCAATGTTTCCACAAAATATTTCAATTATGATATTGACATCGCACATTCCACAAGGTCTTTAGGTCGTTCTTAATTTGTATGTATATATGTATTATCATAGATTAAGAATACAGAAAGATTTATAGCTTCATACAACATTTTTTCAGTCTTTTTTGGTATTTTTATGTGAAGGTGTTACTAAAACTAAATAAAATTCTTTTCATATATTGATAATTATCACGTATTTTATTTTGTTTTACTAACACATTCACATGAAAATACCAAAAATAATGTCGTATGAAGCTAAGAATATGTCGTATGAAGCTAAGAATCTATGTATATTCTTAATCTATGGTATTATGTATACTTCGTACATATTTTATGTTTTAAAATTATTCATTTTACAAATTTCTATTAATTTTAATTTATTTCATTTGCGAGACTTAACAAAGAAATAATATTCCAATGATTTTAATCAACAAGCGATTCGTAAGTTCTTAACATTAAATTTGAGGCAACACTATCGCATAAATCTTAAGACTTCCATAAAAAATCAAGGTATAATATTATTTTAACATAAAAAAAACTATTTAATTATTCATTTTTAAAGTTTTTAAAAAAAAATTTTTTTTTTAAATGAACAAGAAAGAAAAAAATTTATTTTCTTAAAAGGAAATTTTAATAAACTGAATAAAGTGAACAACAGAAATGAAATAAATTTTATCATCTTCCTTTTTTCTTATCGAAATCATTATTGATTGAATTAAAAATTTATATTAAAAATCTGAATGTCTGACTCTTGAAAGTTTTTTCCGTAAGATCAATAATACCCAAAAAAAAAAGTTTAAAAGACGGTTAGGTACTCAAAAATAAAAATTTTCAGTACATGTACAACAAAAATTTGAAAGATTTTCCTTTTTCCAAAAAAAGTAAACTCAGAAGGTGGGATAGTGACATTACTAGTATCGTCTAAGGTCTTTTGATAGAGAAAACAAATCAAATAACTTTTTTATGACATTATGAAACAGTTTTCCCAATGAACATAATTGGAAAACGAATGAAGACTTGTCTCAATTTCGAATAAATGTATTTGCAATGATATTAACTATTTTTCTATTATAAACTTTTGATAGCAACCATATGAAATTGTATTTAAATTCAATAGAATCAGTAATAATATATAGAACAAAATTTTGTTCTACAGTACAGACCTTATTATTCTCAATTTATGGTCATACCTAGTAACTAGAAAAAAATATATATATAAAATTTTTAATTTCCATATATGGAAAGAAATTTTTTATATATAGTCCTGTAGTAACTCATTCCACTTAAAAATTATGCTATACACAAATATATACACAAAACTTTTGAGGTTTCTTTTTCCAGATTCATTTAATTATTCAGATATACCTGTATAGAATTTTGATTTCTAATTAAAATTTTAATGAATTCTGAGAAGGTTCCTTTATCTCTAGACACAAAACAAGCATACTTTAATAACTTACAAAGAGAATTTTTTTTTTTTAACTTTCTAATACACACTGTAGAAATTATTGAATTTTTTTTTTGTGTATTTGCGGATAGTATGTGTCTAGTTTTAACAGTTTTTTTCTTTAATTAAATACTTCGATTATGATTTTATTTAATGTTTAGTTTCTTTAAATTTTTTTTAAAAAATGTTGGTAGCACCTAACTTTTCTATCTAAATATTAGAGTCTATCATAAAAGTGTGTAAAAAAACAAATAATTGGTCTCTCCAAAGCTTTACTGATTTAAAACAATCTAACTTTTTTTTAGCAAATTTCTGAAAATCAAACAAAAATCTCAATGGTTTATCTTAATAACATTTTTTTGATTCTTACACTTTTTTTGTTGCAATTTGATCTCGAACAAGTTTGACAATATTACTTTATGTGTTAAGGCGTACAATTTAAGTCCCCAAAGACACGTTTAATTCGAAAAATAATTGTGGGAAACAAGCTTTAAAAAAAAAGAAAAAATGAATAAATTAATTAAATATTTTATTTTTTCCTTTTTTTATTAAAGCAACTTCAATAGAGAAATAACATAACTTAATAATAAATCTTATTTGTAAACAAATTAAAATAGTTTGGGCATATTTCAAAGAAAAAAAAAGTAAAGAAAACCACTTACTATGCAATGAGGTTTCTATTGTACAATTTTGATCAATGTTATCCCATTTTTCCATCAAGTTTTTGGTATCGTCATGCGTTTTTTTAACATAGTATATTTCGACTAACATTTCTTCAACGAAACCTGAATGAAAATAATGACGGAAATAGAACTTGTAAATATTGTCAATTTCCGTACTTTGAAGTTATTTCTTTCAAAAGGTTATGATTATGAATCGATTTTTCAAAATAATAGGGTTCTAAAACTTACAAACTTTATATTCAAAATGAATGTAATTGAAATTTTTTAGATATAAACATAACAAAGAATAAAACATCGAGATTTTGTTTTGGACAATGATTTGAGTTGAAGTGGAAAATTATTATCATTTAATGCGCTGTTGATAGACACTTCAGTCAAACATAAAGTTATAATTAAAAAATATAAGAAATCGATTTTGAAATTTGTTGATTATCTTCAAGTTTATATTAAAACCGACGGGTTAAATTATCAATTCAGAGATAAAAGTAAAATAAGATTTAATTATAAAATGCAGTATCTAGTTTCTTTTAAATTTTTTGTCAAGTAAGAATTTAACGTTTTTCTAATAAATATTTGTTCTTTATGTAAATTTTAAATGTACTAATTTTTTTTTGTATATTTTTGTATTATTTAAATTTAAATTATTTGTAAATTACATAATTAACGAATTTTAAAATTATTAATATGCAAATTGACAATTAAAGCCACGACCTTTAAACTTCAATAGTCATTTCTATGACAAAACTTTTTTTCTTTAATTTATATGTGATAAATATAATAAAAAGTTTAAAAAAATTTGAAGCCGGTCAAGCAAAAATACTTTCGATTAAATTTTTTTTCGGAAAATGTGCGCACAGGAATTAAAGAAAACTTTATAGGGTTTAGGAGATGTGTCAGCGGTCCGCTATTATGCATATGAGAACTGAACAATAGAATGTGTAGTACCTATACATTTGTCTCTATGAATATAAATTTGTCAAACATTTTAAAATCTTCCACAGAGACAAACAGACAATTTTTAGTCATAAACAATCAAAGAAAAATTTAAATTTTTTTCGCAAAATGTTTTATGGTAAAATATATCATAAAAATTTATCATAAAATATTTATTTACAAATAAGAGAAATAAAAAAGATCTTCAAATTCGATAATACCTACTTTATTTTTATTTATATACGACTTACAATTACCTTATTTAAATAGAAAATTGATTTAGAATATACTCCATTTATTGAATATGAAATTATTTGAACTCAATATACAATTTAAATCTAGGTTATTGGTAAATTGATAAGACACCGTGTTGCATAAGTGCACAATGTTCATGAGAAATAAATCTCGCAGTACAAATTTAAAAGCTAATTTAACATTAATTATTAATTTTGTCAATCGGACAAGATGTTTGATTGACAGTTAATTTTTTTATGTAAACTGTTTAATAATTTAATTATAAACATTTTTTAATAAATTCACTTCACGTAAAATCAAAATCTATTAGTTAAATCTGTATTTTTTAATGTATACAAGTTTTATGAAATAAAATTAAAATATTTTAATATTAAAAATCTGAAAGTAATAATAATTTACTTTAGATCTAATGCAATCTGAAAAAATTATTACTTTTTCCGATTTTAAGGCTTTTAATTTGTTTTATTAAATTTCATAAGTTACTACCTTTTTTGGATAGTTATTAAAAATCGGAATATTAAATATAATGAGTCGAAAGAGACCATAATTTTAAATAAATCTTTATCTTAAATAGTTTTTTTAATATCCTTTTTTGTTTTCAGTTCCTCCAATGTTATTAATACCACATCAATTAGTCGGTGCTCCAGAAACTTATAACGTAACAATTGAATGTTTTGCTGAAGCATATCCAACATCATTGAATTATTGGACTCGTGGAGAAGGTCCAATAATTCACGACTCTGTAAAATATAAGTAAGTTTTTATATATAATATTTTTTTCTTATATGAAATAAAAATTCTTTTAAATCTTAATCTATATTTCACTAAAGAGTTGAATCAAGTATCGGAAGTCCAAATTATAAAACACACATGAAATTAACAATTTTCAATATAACAGCCGATGATGATGGAACTTATAAATGTGTGGCCAAAAATCCCCGAGGTGATACAGACGGAACAATAAGATTGTACGGTAAGTTTCAAAAGAATATCAATTTTTTGTTTTCGCACTATATGTAATAATAGCTATAGATAGAAAATTTTTAATATTTTCATACTAAATTTGGAAATGAATATGTCTTTTTAGCCTCATTTTAGTTTTCTAGCTGAATTCGCTCACTTCATATTTTTTGATAAAATTATGAAGTCATATAAAATTAAAAATATTAAAAATTATAAATATTATAATATGTTAAAAAAAATAAATAAAAATTCTATTTATATAATTTCAAACTTTTTTATTAAAATAATTAAAAAATTTCATGGAATTAAAAATTAGTTAGAAAAAAAAAAAAACTAAAGCATGAAAACTAAAACACAAGTGAATCCATAAAATGCATTCACATAGTATGAGGAAAATTCGCTTTGCGTGCAAAACAGATTCTCACGTATTTTCCTCAAAGTTGTCCTTCTTATATTTTCAGTTTCAGTGTTTTATTTTTAAATGTTATTTCATTTAAAAATAAAAATTTAATTTAATTTAAAATAAAATAAAAAAAAATTTTTTTTTTTATATAATATTTGTTTTTGAGTTAAGTAAAGCAAAAAATGTTTTTGCTTTGATTTTCCTTGTTTGAGAGTGTAAGGAAAAGTTCCTGAGAAATTTTCACAAACAAGATAACTTTATTATTTATTTGCAAAGAAAATAATAATAAGGAAAAAAAAAAAAACTATTGCGAATGCAATGAGAATGCACTAAATAAAGTTTCAGAGATTTCATTTAAGCAATTTTCTTCACAAAAAAAAAAAAAAAAATTAAAAATATTACATGAAGATGCATTATCAACACTTTCAATAAATTTTTTTTCGTTATTCCAATAGAAATATATATCTTGAATTCAATTATGATCTTCTTTTTTCAATGTTATTTTAAAAAGTTTTCATAATTGAAATTAGCTTTAAGTTTACATTACACAAATTATATAGTTAGAAAAAACAGTTATGAAAAAACAAAAAAATGAAATCAAAATACATAATTATGTAAATTATGTTATTGAAATAGTAATGTTATGATTTCACTTAATTTTACTGGTTCAATAACAAAATCATATAATAAGATTATTATTCCAATTAAGAAATTGCATTAAAAGAAATTTGAAATTTTTGATCATAAAATTGGTTATTAAAAACCATGGGTGTCGTTTATCCTGCAAAGTTCATCACAATATTAAAATTTTAAATAATTTAAAAGATATTTATATTCATATCAGAGACTTGAACCGGAACTGAACCGAAAACCGAAAACCGGAAAAAACCGAAATTTTATGCCAAACCGTAACCATAACCGAACCAAAATTTAGAAAAAATGAAAAACCGTAACTGAAACCGGAACGTAATTTTTTTCGGTTTATTTTTCGTTCTTTTAGTTTTTTATAAAAGAAAAAATTGTTCTTGCATTTAGACATTTTTTTATATCCAAGAAAAATGTTAAACGAATTTTTATAATATTTTAGAATTTGACAAGTAAAAATACGTAATGTTCGTATATGTATAGTGTTGTAGTGTTGAGCTTAACTAAACTTAGATTAAGTTTTTGTTCTTTATTTTATAATTAATATTTGTATCTGAATTCATTTAAAATATAAAGTTGTTGTGCCACTAGGATTTTGTTTTTCTTTCGGGTTTTCATAAGTAAACTTTGTATGGAAAATATTGGAGGTACAAATAACTATTTCAAATTCCCGCTTTTACATATCTGTAAATATTACAAAATAATGTAATGTATGTATTTTGTATACTTCACATACGAAAATACTAAAGAATCCGTCCACGAAAATACTAAGATGACATAAAGGCAATTTATTTTATGTCGCTTTTGATTAAGTTATCCTACTGCATTTTTGTCAGTTTTTAGAAAAGATGAATAATATAATACTGTAACCGTAACCGAAACCGTAACTGTAACCGGAACGAAAAAAAAAATACTAAACCGAAACGTAACCGGAACACAAAAAAAATGTAGGAAAGAAACCATAACCGAACCGAAATAAATATCGGTTCAACTCTCTGATTCATATTCAAAAAGCCTTTACGTTCTAAAAAGAAAATAAAATAAAATTTAAAAAGGACATAGAAATAATTTATTGTTTAAATTTTCAAAATTTTCGAAATTAAATAGAACCACTTAAAGAAATTTTGTTTACCCTTTTCCTGGAAGATTATACACTTCAATAAAACCTGGATTTAAATATTAACTAATGAGTGAAATATAAAAAATAGAATTAAATTTTTTTTTAACATTTTCTTGCTTCAAAAACAATTATTGCATCTATAGTCTCTGATTTTATTGCAAAAAGTACTTTCAGAAACCGAAAATAGTACCTAAGTTATATTTTAATTTAAATAAATCAGAGAAAAAAATGTGTTTTTCCTTCATGATTATTCAGAAAAATAATTATAAAATATTTTTTAAAATAGTTTCAAAAGTAAATTTTAATCTGTCGTTATTATTATAATAAATAATAATAATTATTATTATTGTTATTATTACTATTATTATTATTATTATTATTATTATTATTATTATTATTATTATTATTAAGTATTATTATTTTCTTGTAATTATAATGTTTTAGCTGACAAACAAAGCATAATATTATGTATATATAGTATCTTCTACACGTTTGAACATACATACAGCAAGCAAAATTTAGGAATAATAGTAATTATCCCCAAAAGCAATAATATTGGTACATCACATACCATGTGGAAAGACAAAAATATGAATGATTTTAATGAAATTCATGAAATTGTTGTCATAAATAATTAAATGCTTAAAAGTCTATATATATATATATATATATATATATATATATATATAGTTATAATAGCCGTACACAGTAGATACATTATATTGTGTGTAGTTAGTTTGAAAAATTATTTCATTGCAACAATGTGCGCAATTTTAATTCAAGAAAAGAATGCTGTATTGCACTCTAAAAAAAAATAAATAAATACTGTACGCAAAACCATCATTATCTCTGTTAACATACAAATATTTTCTGTATTTAATCTTAATAATTTTTTGATAGATAACAAAATTTGAATAACTATATCTATACAAATAATTTTTACTTCATAAAATTCCCTACAAAGAAAACTTGAATTGTCCTCCGCAGTTTTGCTTTCTTTAATACTCAGAATGAAAAAAATTATTTTGACAGATTTTTTACTATACATACACTATAGTTTTCTATTTATTTCAATTTTAAAATAATCCATTTTATTTTTATGTATTTGAAATGTTCCTGATCCTAACATTTTGTTGTTTAGAAAATTTATGCAATGATTCACCGAACGTTTTTCTTAAAAAAAAAAAACTATATATTCAAAATAAGATATTCAGATATATTACATGCCTGATGGTAATATGTAAATTAAAAAAAAATTTTTTTTGTTCTTCATAATAAATTTTTTAATAGTGAATTTATTTATTAAGTTTCAGTAGTCGACAGAGAAGTATTATGTAATTTTATTTCTGATTTCAATATTAAAGGTTTTTTCTTTTCTATGCATATATATACATAGGAAATTATCGTGAATAAGGGATAAATTTTCATTATAAATATTTAACAAAAGACATATTTTACTCACAGACGCTTCAAAATAAATTTCATTACAATGGAATTGATTATATAGTTTATAGTTTCAGGTAAAGATATTAGTTTTGATTAAAAAAAAAATAGGTTGCCTACACGAAATTGACATTTTTATCATTGAATAGTTAAATAGTATTATTTTTTTTCCCCTAATGTCAACTTAAGGACAATAATTAATAAACGCTTTAAGCGTTTTCGTAAGGCTTTATTTAGCAAATGCAGCAAAAACTTAAATTTTTTTTTAACGTACTTTTCATATATTTAACGCAGTATTTAACAATGTCCTTTGGCCACATTATTTTATACAAAAATAACGTTATCTTTTTTGCCAAGTTTGTTAGTCAATAGATCATTGTTCAGATAATTTTTAAAATTGAATTAAATTGTTTTAAAAAAAAAAGATTAATTATACTGGGTTCATCGATAATTCCCTGAAATTTTTAATACTTTTGAGTTAAAATTGGTGAATCGAACCTTTTTTTTTAATCTTATATTTGAATTGTCTGCAACTGATTTCCCTTAAATAAATAATATTTTACACTAAAGATGTTTTAAATAAAAATTTACATATACTCTACAAGATTTTTTTTAACCAAAATTTTATATTGTTATTTTTAATTTTATTTAAAAAAAAAAAATAATAATAATAATAATAATAATAATTCTTTTTACATATTAAATAAAATTCATTTATAATTTTGTCTGCCGGTCTTCATATTATAAATATGCATCATCAAATCTAAAATTTTTACATAAATTTTATGTTGTGCATACAAGTACTATCTACATTGTATTTGATATGATGCCAGAGTTTTTATGCAATATGATGTATGTGTAGCTAAAAATAAAATTATATTTTCGTTTAAAATCAAATTAAAAAAACATTCATTTTATTTTAGAGAGAGAGTGAATGTATAACATATAAAAAGAATATAAATTATTATCATTTTAATGAACTGTTATTTCAGGATAAAAGTATATAGAAAAGACCAACAGTTTGTTAATCGGAATTCCTCCCGGTTAAAATAATTACACAAAATGAATGGACGAGAAAATGAATAACTATTATTGTTCTTTTATGTGTATTATACAAATATTTATAAGCATTATGTATATATGTACATAATTTGTTTATATGTTCAATATTAAAACTATATATATATATATAATAATATAATATTATAATATATATAATGATTAAATATATAATGGGAAAATATGCGCTTTTCGAATATTATTGCACGTACAAACATAATATTGTATGCAATAATAATGCAAGGCATTTATATATATAATAGTTTCGGCAGGTGATTTATTTTTCATTAACACTCGCATTATATTGTATACATAATATGCACTCTAATTGGAAAAATATTCATATGCAATTTTGTTTTAAATTTTTTATTGTAACATAAATTATCATATTTTTATTATCACAAATATGGTAAATAAAAAAAATTTGAATATTATGAAAATTGTTCTGTACAAATATATATTTATTTTTTTTAATCAAATAGCTTTATTTTGCGGACATTATTGTTAAAACAATTCGCCTTAACTATAATTCATAATGAAATTAAAAATATGGGTATTATTTTGATAAGCAGTGAGCGGGCGCTTGATTTTATACCAATAAAGATTTAATTATATTTTACTTATTTCAATGTGAGATTTGAAAAAATTTTTTCAAATTTTTATTTATGAGTCGCACATTTTATCAACCTAAATATGCAATTATAAATTATATCAAACTAATTTAAATATCATTAGGCATTATTTTCTAACTTGATAATGAATCCCAAAAAATTTTTATAACTCTATTTATAAAAATTAATTATGTTTCTAATTAGAAGATCTAATTTATTATTTTCACCTTAAATGTTTTATTTTTGTCCCTTTTGCTTCTCATCCAGGTGAAATATGCACACCATTCTCATTAACAAAAAAACATAAGAAAAATGAGTAAAAAAAAAAAAAAACTTTTTTCCCCAAATAACAAAAAGTTTTTAATCTTTCTCTGATCCTAATTACCAATTAAAATAAATTGGGGTTAATTTTTTTATTACAATTTTCCTAAAACAGTAAAAAAAAAAGAAGAGAGTTATAAAAATATATACGACAATCTTAAGTTAATAATTCTAATAATTATTATGAATTATTATTATTACTTTGTTTTTCTCTTCTTCTTCGTTTTTTTTTTTTTTTCAAGAAAAATATTAATTATTGGTGGGAAATATTTTTGTTATCCCTATTTTTAATGAAAATGATATTCAAGAATTTTCATATAAGAATTTCTATCACATTTTTGCCGCCAAAAAAAAAAAAAGAAAGTATATTTTACAAAGATAAAGTCAATCTAATAAAATATATAATATATGGTTTATCTTTAAGAAAAAAAATTTCTCCCTACAAGTATTTTTGAAAATTTAGAACAAAAGTGAAATCATGGATGAGTAAATAGTACCGTAATTTTGGATACTGCTTTTCATCTGAAACTTGAAACACTCATTATGAAAGTCTTATGCATTTAAATTTCGACAGTGACAGCTGCATAACAAGACTTTGTACATATTTGTTGACTCTTTAAAAATGTGTATTTTAGATAGACTCAAAAGTTGAATGGGATCAAAATACCAATAACGTAAAATATTAATAACCCAATGTTATTCTGATTTAAAAATTAAAATTCCATTGGCGTCAAAATTCAACTGCTAACAAGCAAAAAAGGTATCGACAAATTAACTTCAATCTGAATTAAAAGTTACACGAATTTTCTAATCCTTGCCCAATATTTGTTTTATTTCTTAAGGGGTAAAAAAAATTTTTTTATGCTGTCAATTTCTTGTATACATATTTACACTTTATTATTTTTCTCTTTTTTTTTCCAAAGTTTATATATTCTTGAGAAAAATCTAAACTCGATTAAAATTCGTTAGACGTTTCAATTGATTTCAAAAGAAAGTTTAAAAGAATAACATTTTTTTTTTAATACAAATATTTCTTATTCAGTTGATAAAAAAAAAAAAAATTGTTTATTTTTTCGCTATATTTATTCCAAATTGAAGGACGTCGACGTGTCCTTATGGAATTCTTTGAAATTTTAAAGATAGGAAAATATTTATGTACATGTTGTCAATTTTTATTTTAATTTTTTTTTTTATATAGAGTTTGAAAATTTTGAAAACGTGAATTTGAGCGTGTAAAAGCTTCACTTATTAAATTAAGTTTGAAAAAAAAAAATAGAAATTTAGTAAAATTATATTGATGCAAATTTTTGTTTGCCTTTTATTTTTTGTTCAAGTTATAAAAAGTTTTGACGATCTTCTTTTTTTTGCAAAGTTTAATGTGTCAGGTACTATAAGAAGATGCCACTTTAGATGTGCAGATGACAATGTTCAAATGGCGCACAAAATTCAAAGTTATCATTTAATATTAAAATACATAATAAAAACACATTATAATTCAAGATATAAATCATAATATTAAAAAAATTAAAGCTCGATAATGAATGCAAAAGTTACAGGCTTTAAGATCGTTTATGATGGATATGAGAAAAATTAGGAAATAATAAGAAAATAGAAACAAAAAAGTAATTTTGATTTAATTTCTTGTCGAAACGAAGTGCGCTGTTGTATAAATTGAATAAAAATTTTAACTTAAAAATATTGACACCATTTGGATTTCAACATTGGAATCTAAAATATATCCGGAATATTTTTTTATTTTGTCTTATATCGCTCTTTCTTCATATTACAATTTTCTCACTTCAGCCCTCCCCCAGTCAAAGTCATAATCGAGGCTAAATTTTTTATTAATGTTTCTTCAATTCACTTAATCTAATTACCAATTTCGGGTCCCAGTTCGAATTTTCGGACACAAAACCGGGGTCTTTCCATTTTTTTAGTTTCCTTTTATCGATATCCTTCTTCCTACATATTATTTTTAATCAGAATCTATTCAAAAATTGAAAACAATATAAATTTTATATTATATAGATTTCGACCCTTTGTCAGTTGTAGCTCCGTTGTTCAAACTTGGAGAATCTTACTCTTTGACTTGGATGAAAGTAAAACAGATTACGCGTAATTTGCCATTTAAATGATCAAAATCGGTCAAGTAGTTGAATAGTTAGATTGACAGTCGTACAGACGAACACACAGAAAGTGGAACATTTACTCCATTTTTTCGTTTTTGATGCTAAACAGACTAAAAAACGTTAATACTAAGAAGAAAAATAATTCATTTCAATTCATATCTCATCACTGAAACGTTTTGAAATTCTATTTAAGCTTTTAATAATATACATTTATCAATAAATATCAAAATCGAGGATCTTTGAGTTCAATATTAATTTCATTTTATTTGCGTATTAAACTTAAATGACTTAGAGGTTATTTTGAGAAAAGTCTAATTTCTATTTATTTTTTTCGCAGGAAATATGTTAAATAATAGATAAAACGTGCAACATAAGAGAAGAAAAAAAAAAAACAAATGAAAATTCTTGGTCGTCCAAATCATTTATAAGTGTTTTCCATTCCATTTACAACAATATCTAACAATTTACTTTTTATTTTATTTTTGAAGAATTTTTCAATACAAATTTTAATTTTTTATTTTATTTTATTTTATTTTTTTTTTTTTTTGCCCTTCAGAAACATAAAAATAAAACTTTTTATTTTTAACATTTAGTCTTAATTTTTTTTTTTCGTTATATAAAAGTTATAACGCCTTAGGTATTGAATTTTTCGATATAATTTCTATCTATAAATTACGAAATGATATTTTGTGAAAAAAAATAAGATAAAATTTAGATATATCAAAAAAAATAAATTCATTTTTTTTTTATGTTTATGGTTTTGCTAAGTATTTTACATTTCATATACATAGACTGTACTTAGTTAGGGTTGCCAGAAGTCCCGGTTTTCCGGGATTGTCCCGGTTTTCATGTTTTTCGTGACGTCCCGAAAAAGGTTCTCGGGACGCTCAATTGTCCCGGTTTAACATTTTTGACCAAAAAAAAATTAATAAATTTATAAAAAATGTGCCACTTTGTTCAGGTTATGTTACGCTTTGCTTTCATTTTTCTAATTCTCGATCCTACATTACATCAATCCAGCCTATAAAGATATTGCAGGGTAGTATTTGTTTATTTATACATTTTTGTTTTTGTTTATTTAGCTGCAAGACTTGGCTGAAATTTGGCTGGTACCAATTTTTGTTAGTTAGCATCTTTTATATATAAAATTTGGTTTACTAATTTCATTTTATATATTATTAGATTTATTTTATACCTTCAAGTTCAACATGCCAAAGAGAAAGTGCCAATTTCTAGAATTTCCTTTTATTAAAAAAGGCAAAATTGATACGGAAGCGTTTGTAGAGATTGCAATTCAAGTTTTAGTATAAGTCATGGTTTATCCGACATTAAAAATCACATTCAAATTCAGAAACACAAATCTGCAGTTGCTTCGGCAAGTAAATGAAATGAATATTTATATTTTTTGTTCCTAATTTGAGTTATTAATTTTAAGTTATTATTTAATTACGTACTTGACCTTGTTACCATTATTACGGTCCTTTTTTTTATATTTATATTAAATAAAATATTTTTTTAATAAATTCTATTAATTTTGTAAAAAAATTCTTTTTGTCCCGGTTTTTAGTGGGGAAAATCTGGTAACCCTAACTTAGTAGTCAAATTGTATTTGTTGGCTTCGTATTGGAAATTTTATATGAGAGTAAAAACTACTCCTGACTGTTTATAATTGTAAGAGTTTTTTTTTTATTTGTATATGTGATATAATTATTCAATTATAACTTTCATAGATTGAAGGTTCTGACGCAAAGCAATTGTTGAAGAAATATTCCATAATCCTCAATGCAAAAAAGTAAACCTTGTTTTCATATTTTCGTGCATTAGTTAGTACCTATATACTTCTTTGCATTCTACATTACATAATATGTATTTAATTTTATTTTCTTTATTGTCATAATAAGCCATAAAGTTTTAAAATTTTTTGATTCTTAAAATTTTGTTTAATTACAAATGTGAGCTTAAATTTGGTACAGTACAGGTATATATTAAAGCAGGTTAGTTAGTTCATTGAAGTTTCTGAATCTGTATATATATAAAATATGAGTGTCAAGAACTTATAATGAATAATAATAATAATAATAATAATAATAATATGACATTTAAACCGATTATATTCTTAACACGAATTATTTTTGTCTTGATTGGCATTTTATTATTCATATATTTAGATGTTTACAATTTTTTTTTTATCATACAAAAAGGGTCTAGGGAATAATTTTGTTTGTTTTTTTTTTGTAATTTTTTATTTTATTTTTTTTACAAAATACAAAGTGTCGGGAAAAAAAAATTTGATATTTTTTACAACATGTATTCGTGATATCAAGATATTATTTTCTTCATTGCCTTTAAAAAAAATTTTTAGAAACGAAGGCAAAAATCTGAAGTATTAAAGTTTTCTCATTTGATTTTTGGCAACGATATCCTGTTTTTTTTTCTCCATTTTTTCCTTTCGCATACATACATATATGTATTTTGGAGAAAAAATAACGATAAAATGTTATGCAAGGACAATTGATTTATTGGCAATTATGTCTGATAAATTCTAATAACAAAAAAATAAATAAAATAAAATAAAATAAAATTCTTTAAGAAAATTTTAAAGCAGCAAAGAAGAAGAAAAATAAAAAGTGTCGAGATTAATCTTTTAAAGAAGAAAAAAAAAAAAAAACTCAAAGAATATTTTATTATAGACATCAAGAATGAAAAAATGTTAAATTTTTTTCTTTATTTTCAAAAATCATAGGAAAAAAAGTAGATTCTATTTTTTGTTTTGAAGTGACTAGGTAATTTTTTTTTTTCTAGAAAAAATCAAGTTTAATAAATAGATTTCAATGGAAATGAAGGATAAGAGATAAGAAATTTATCCATTTAAAAGCATTAATTTTTTAAGCGAGATGGGAAATTTTTTTTAGTTCATTATTTTAAATGAAAATATAAAACTATTCGACTTATTAATCAAAAAATAGTTTTTGTGTATAACATTACCCCTTAACAACATTGTGTGAATACAGTATGCATAATATTTCAAATAGAGCCATCATTCATGTCTAGAATATACAATATTTAATAATTAATGCGCCTTGCCCATATTCTTAATTATTTTCAAAAACTTAATAAATCATCTATAACAGGGGTGGCCAACTTCATTATATGTAAGATCGACTAATTTTTTATAAAATGTGTCGTGATCGACCTAATAAAATATTGATATTAAACACATTCAATACACATACAAGTGACAACGGTGAAATTACACAAAAACATATATTAAATTTAAAAAGAACGCTGCATGTCTTCAACCAAGCATTCATAATTTTACTAAATCTAGTCCGAGAGAATACTAATAAATCTTGAGTAAGGAAAGATATCTAGTCTTCCTTATAAATGAAATTGCCCATTCAGATAAAATGTATGTACAAATATTTGCTACATTATGGTAATTTTGGATTACTATTTATGATTCTGCTATTCCTAAAATCTTCCTCTAATTATTTGGTATGTAAGATTAAGATTACATTAGTTTTTAGATTACATTTATTTTTTTTATTAAAAAATGTGACCTTAATTTTTTAGAACAATAGATATAAATCGTTTATAAGAGGAAAAGGATACACATCAAAATGATGTGAATTAATAAGATTGATTAAGCAGTTTTAACGTTTGTAACTATTTGCATCATCTCCAACCGATTGATCGACCAAAAATTGGTTCGGGATCGACCGGTCGATCTTGATCAACGTGTTGGCCATCCCTGATCTATAACATAAAAATGTATATAAAAAAATTTTATATATAAATAAAGATGCTTTCTAACAAAAATATATAAATTAATGGAAAAGCTCAAAAAAGTTTTTCCGATTTTGGAAATTTTTTTTTCTTATTTATTTATTATACGCTAACAAATTATCAACATTGTACCGTACCTTCTAAATCTAAATTACAAATGTATTTCATTATAAATAGAAAAAATATAGAAAGAACTAAAAACAAAATCATTTAATTAACCACCTGGGCACGTGACATACATCAAATAAAAAGAAAAATCTTTGAACAATTAACCCCATTGATTTAGTGTTATGTGACCTAATTTTATCATCATCATCATCAACCAATAAATTTTTGTTCAAAATTATTTAACTTTAAGTTTAACAAATCATTCTTATCAGAAATAATGTTATATAATTATTTAGTAGACAAATCCCCAACAGGCTAATTAACTTAATTCCATATTTTGGGATAGCAGAAACAGTAAAGCCAAATAAAATTGGATAAATTCATTTTACTATATACGATTACCGGATAAAAGACTGTATACGCAAAATGTTAATTAATAAATTGATGATACGTTGCGTTGTGAATAAAGATGTGTAGTGGATGATCTCTAACTCACAATGACCTAAATTTAAAATATATATAGATTTATTTAAGGTAATTTTAATTGAAGGAACAATATTGTCAAATAATGTTCAATAACATTATTATGTTATATACATTTTTCATAAATACAATAATAAACATTTTATAATATACATTATGTAAATGCAAGTTTAACTAAATATTTAATTTAAATATCAAATAAAGCCTTTTTGTTTGCATTAGAAAATTAATTAGCATAGTATGGTTATTTTGAAGAAATTCAGTTATTTTATCATTGCATAGTACAGCTGGCGGACATCATTATGAAATGCTATCATAGTATGTAAATTAGTTTACATTTTAAAACCAATAAATTAATATCTGAATATGTTCTCGTATTAAAATTTGCTCATAGACACAGCAAATCCATTTACTTCAATGAATTCCTATAAAATTATAAACCGAGCGGTATTAAATGAAACTATATATAGAGTTACAAAATTATGTTATTGAATTTTTTCTTCCTGTCTCAATCGAGCAAAATGTTTAACAATAATTTTGGTGCTAAAATGACATGAGTGTTATACGAATATGGAAAATTATATCTGAATTTTTGTTTTTTGTACTTTGAATAAATATTTTTATTTTTTAATAATATATTAATTTTTACCGATCTGTAATTTTTTTACTACAGTCATTTGAATTTCCAGTTAAACAATTTTTTTTTACTATGCGCTATTTATTTTTTTTTTTTTCGTGGTTTAATAGAGATTTGAATTGACTTTAATAGAATACTAAATTTATTTGAAAATAATTGTTAGTGTTAAAATATCAGAAATTCTATTATTTATAAACATTTAACGAAGCCCAAACCCATGTTGAACAATTAAGCAGACAGTTGTTAGCTTCATTTGTTCAAACTTTATAATAATTTCTGAGTGAAGATTTTGTCTTTTATGTGGCAACTACCAACATTAAATTGCTTCTTTTCTATTGCGGCAAAAATATACAAATTCAGAAATAATAGACCATTAACGTTTCTCACGAATTACTACTACTGTTCTTGTTCATTTTCTAAAGATTTTTTCGAGGGATTTTAATTTAAATTATATGAATTAATTAATTTAATTAACTATAAAAAATTTCATAAATATTAGAAAAATCTTCAAAGTTTCTAGTTTTAATTGACAATATATTGTATTAAATAGTGTGTAAATGAAAATAAAATACAAAAAAAAAAACATTATTCACAAAAATTGAAAAGATTGGTGCGAATTATCCCATATGGATATTTAAATACTTTGACCCTAGATTGTTGTAATAAAAAAACAAATGTTTTTGTTTTCCTGTTTTTTATGTAAATTTGATTATAACAATTTCCGAAAACAGTTTCATTTACACATCCAATATAATATAGTATATTTACATAATATATATGTATCAAAATAAAAAAAAATATTAAAAACATTATATTGGCTCTATCTGATTCAATTGAAAATCCATTATTGAATTCCAAAAATAATGAATGAAAAAAACATATATATGTATGTATTAAGTTTTTTTGCACATAAATAAATAGTTAATCAAGAGTTAAAACCAAACATTTCATAATATAAAATGTATATAAAAGCCAGTTGGAAATGGCGTTTTTTTTTTAATTTTTTATTAAGCATTGCATATACAAAAGAAAAACATTAAAAATATAAGCATAATTGTAATAAAATTCAAAATAAAAGACCTGCCACTACAAATGTCAAAAGAGAAAAATTTAAATGATGGCATGCATAATTGGTTATCATTATTACACAATTAGAATAGACATACGTACATGAAACTCAAACATTTTATGTATATTGTTAGCGGTTTCATATTTCTGAAATAAATATATATTTCATCTTGACTGTTTTATATGGTGTTTTTGATTATTTCAGTGTAATAGTAAAAAATTGGATTTTTAAGTTTGTAACGGTTGTTTACACAAAACTGAAAAATTTGGTTTGGTTAGTCAAAATTTCTTAAATTAATTCTCGTTTTGAAGTTCCGAAATTAAATATGTTAAATTGTGTTTCATCGAGCTGAATAAAAGAATTGAATTGACGTTAAGATACTTTGTCAACTGACATTATGTCTTATTTTTCTTTTTAAAAGTGTGACCAAAGTCGCTTCCCCACCGTTCTGTTGACATCCTTCGTACTTGGAGCATAAATTGTAAATTGTTTGAATCAATGTTAATGTAATTATAAAAATATATTTTTTCGTTGAAGTTAACTAAGTTCTTTTAACAAATTTGTTTATTACTAAATTGGTAGGCTTCAATGATAAGTTGTCATTTAATGTCACTGTCAAATAATTACATGTATAGTTAATTAATTTGGACATATTACAATTTTACCATCTTTTAACTTTTATATTTTTAACAAAATATTAAAAGCTTTTATAATTTCAACTATAGTAAACATAAAATATATATTTGCTACAGAACATTAATTCATTATAAATAGAATTTAACAATTTCCCTTCGAGGCAAATTACTGTTATGCTTTATTGCACACATATTTCCGCCTAAAATTATTTACTCAACTTTTGTTACTACGGTTATATATAACTATATTTTACCATTTGTTTAAAGTAAATTGTCAGACAACGTTTAGAGCACACATTGCATACATCATAAACATATGGAGAGTCGTGTATAAAATGAAGCAAAAAGATAGTACATTAACTAAAACCGCGTTAGTATAGCAGTATGTGCTCAAAATCTTGCATTTATTATTAAATATTATAGTTCGAAAATATGTAACAAAAGAATTCTTGTAAAGTTGCTACTCCAACATTATATAGTTTTTACTGTGTTTTATAATAAAAAATAAATTCAAAAATCTATTTTTTTTTTACACAAAATGAGTTTTTGAAATTTTGTCGATATGATATGAACAAATATATTAAAAACTAAAAGTATACAAGCTAATTTTACTTGCTATGACAAAAATAGCTAATCTTACTAAAGTCATCCACTAGATCATAGCAAGGAATATACAGATATTATAGCTGCCCCCACATATATCTTTTTTCTTTGTAAAATTTGGTTATGTAAAGAATAATAATTTTCAACCTTTTTGAATTTGTTTTACAGGGTGTCAGAAACGAAAAAAGGAAAAATAAATACATATTGACTTAAATTCAAAGCCTCAACTTAATGTACTTGCCAATAGGAATAAAACGAAATGGGACCCCTCTTTTTGATAATGGGAAGAAAATCTACATTTTTACCTTCATCAAATATAATATTTTGTATCAAATACATCAAGTCTTTATTTTCTTAATTTTGTTTTTTGCATAGGTTCGAAATTCGCAATTATTCAGAATTTAAATTTCATTTTAATAGTAATTTTTTGGTATATAAAATTTATTCGTATAATGTACATTGAAAAATTCACCTGACGTTTACAAAATATAATATTGAACCGAACGACACTAAAAACATCTGCACAATTGCACATTATTTTGTGATTTTACATATCATTCCTGAAGGAATTAAAAAAAATATATAAATATATATATATATTTTTTTAATTGTAATTTATATTATCAAACCATTTAAGGCTATATTTTTTGTTTTTCGCAGTATACTATCTCATTAAATTTTTAAATGAAATATTGAACTATGATGGACATTATACTTCTGCTGTATGCTGTTTGGGAATAAATCTATTTCATAAACAAATAAGAAAATAGAAAAAAAAATTAAAACGCTTAATTTTGTGTCCATTTCATTAATCAAAATCTATAAATATGACAAATTTTCTCTGATAAAATCATAAAATTTAAGTAGAAAAGGAACAAAAATAACTTAAGTATATGGATGTACATATAAGAATAATGAGGATAATGAACTTAATTATATGAGAGATCATTAAAGTTGGTAATTTTTAAGCTAAATTTGGTTATATTGTTGTTCATGATTTAATCTAGTAATAATCAGGATATATGCTTATTATGTTTGGAATTAAATTTTGCAACTAAATTTACTCTTTCAAGAGTTTGGAAATATACCTAATTATAATAATAAAATTCTACTTCATTTCTTAATTTCTTTCAAAAGTATATAGATGAAATAATTTTGATAAAAATCATCTAAAAATTAGAATTAATTTGAAGTTATTTTCACTCAATGATAACAGCTCATATAGGTAAAAAAAAATCAATATAGAAAATAAATATTATATTTTTATTATTTTTGAATCACATTATTCACAGATAATAATTCTAAATAATCAAAATATAATTTTTTCAAAATAAACATAAATACATAAAATAAAACATAATAATTATACATAATAATTAAGTTCCCTTTCCTTTTGTACAATTTTTTTGTTTTATAAAATTCATTTATACAACATGTTTATTTCTCAATAAAAATGTCACGTGTGGCTAAAATTTAATCCCATATCTATATTATTGAATTTTTTTTGTTGTCATTGTTGTAATTTTCATAATAATATTGTTGAGCTGACAGTCGAATACGACGAGATTAATAATTATTTATTGCCTGAATAAATTTAAGATTTATAAGGCGAATGTTAACTCTCTATAACTATACACTATATCAATAATCTTGTTCCATGATTTTTGGCTTTAAAACATAGACCGATTATAAATAGTATATTATAAAGTTTGTTTATTCTTTTGGAAAAATCTGAAAACTAAATAGTCAAATTATCCAGAATTGTTGAATTGAAATATGAATTTTTTTTTAAATTAAATTTGCTGGAAAAATTTTAAAATGGTGGTAAAATCATAATAATTAGAAAAATAATATATAATAATAAGGCTTGCGAATATTTATCTCTCGAATAACAAGCTGTACCTACAATATATGTATAGATTACTTTTATGAAATAAAAAATTTCTTAATTCCAAAATTCAAAATCTCTGTGAGATATTTCTTTTTTTTAATAAGTTTTACCCCTTAAACTCGCACTAAAACATTAAAATAAACCAAACCATTATATATTATTTTATTAATATTTATTACTGAATTTTTTTGTATTATTAAAATTTTTTATATTAATACTTTTGGTCGACTGAAATTATTTTTTTTTATCATAAATTTTAATAAAAATAATTTTATTAAACCTTTCAAATGAAAATATGTATGTGCAGAAAAATATTTCAAACACTTTACTGTTTTATGCAGAAAAATATTGTTTTATACTTTATATATAAAAACATGTAAAAAATTAATGTTTGTGTGTTCGCTAAGAATTCAGAAATTATGCGTCTGATTGACGTGAAACTTTCACACAATGTGTATCACGGCAAGGTCATAGGGTGATGCAATCTCTTTAAAATATGTGAAAAAATATAAATGAAAAAAAAGTGCATCCCCTTCAAATCTAATCGTTACTAACATGTGAAAATCTCAACAAAATGCGCGAAAATCACCAAAAAAAAAACAAATTGTTTGTTTTTTTATGCAAAGGTTTTCGGGTATGAGTGTGGCATAGACCATTCATTCCTCCATCATTCAAATCGCAATTAATCCTCGAGCATTACAATTATAAAAATTGTTCAAATTAATTCAATTTAAAATCAGATAATCATACTCATACAATAAAAAAAAATGAATTAATTTTATTCAACTGCGATCCAGCGCACGCCGGGGATCAACTGGCTAGTATTGTATATTAGTATATATGAATATAAGTAAACTATAAATTTTAATATTTATTTTAAAGATGTCATTATTTTTTTTTTACTCATTTTTAATAACTAATGCTTAAAATTTAATACATATAGGATCAATATTATTGACCGAAATGTAGCTTAGGCAACGGAAATATATAGTGCATCTGCATCGAAATATAAGCTTCTAATTAAAAAAAAAAAATAGCCCAATATTATGATAAAATAATTTAATTATTTCAATTAAAAATTGGAATATAAATATTTCAGAATTTTTTATTATGTAATTTTTGTTTCATGTACAATTTCCTATCCGGAAACTCACAGTTAAAGGATAATTTTGATTATTTGATTGTTAGATCAGCAGAATGGTATGAAAACATATATCTGACAATAAAAAAAATATATTAAAAATAGAGAGCATAATAAAATAATTAATTAATGAAATTAAATATATATACTTCTATAAGTATAGATTGTATCTAGTTATTATTATAATCATATTATCATGATAAATTTTTATAAAAAAAAAAAAATTTATACATGAATTATCAAATTTAAATGTTGAATGGTAAAATAATAATAAATATTTTGGTATTTTAATTATACGATATTATAAATATTTTTTTTTTGTATTCTCTATTTAAAGTTCAAGCACCGGCCACAACACCTGAAGGAATAATAACAACAGAATGGGAGCAACATAAACATAATTTACCAAAATCTATTTATAATGAAAAAAGTAAGTTTAAATTTAAATTGTAAATTAAAAAATAACATTCAAAATAATGTTTTATCAAAATTTACTTTCATTTAATTTATTTATTTATTGAACAAAAAAAAATACTTAGTTAGAACATGTTGAAAATAATATTATCGCATGAACATACCCAATGACAAGATTTTTGAAAACCAAAAAAAATGTATTCTTTCTAAATATATTGACTCAATTTGGGTCGGATTCGTCTCTAAACTAGAATTAACTATTGTATATATCGTCACTTGTCATCATTATATTTTGTGAACTTCTGCACCGATTCAAAGCTCAGTTGATAAGTTTGTCTCTGCCAAATTGTAAGTTTTTCAGCTTAACATATTCACTCAATAGTTTCGTTTCTCGTCCAGATATTTACAAGTAAATAATTTTATACTTGAATTTTAATTTACCTAAAATTAGAATAACTATGTTTTCAGCTTATATCATGAATGAGTTTCTAAAAATTTAGATTAGTGAATACTGTAAAACTTTTTAAATCTAATAAAAATGAAAATATAATTTATAGAAATTTGCATTTATTAATTTCAGATAGAAAACATTTATCAAATATAAATGATATTAATTCATTTGAACAAAAATCTTTGTCAAATTCAGATGAATACGGTTGGTCGTCATCATCATTTGATAATTTAACACTTTATAGGAATTCATCATCAAATATTTTAGCAATAATAAAATTTGATAGAATTTTAATGATTTTTTGTATATTTTGGATATTAATGAAAGGTCGTATGCTTTATATTGTACGCTTAATATTTTAATTTTAATTATTTTTCTCAAATAAGAAATTAAATGATATTATTAATTCATAAAAATTTAAAATTTAGAATTACTAAAAAAACATTAATTGAATTATATTATTTTACAATATAATTATTCTAAATGTTTAATAATAAAGAAACAGAATAAATTTTTGAGATAATTTTTCAAATAGAGATCGAGTCAATAAAGTGTAAATATACTTCCTATATATTTGTTTTTATTTATAAGTTCGTTAAGTAAATGGAATATCCTTCAAATTTAAATGTTAAAATTTCTAACTAAATCACTATTAAAGAAGTGACTTTGAAAAAAAAATATTAAAAATTCTATTATGCATTTATACAGTATCTAGTAGTATATCATATCTATTTCGATAAGACTTACTACCAATATCTTATTTCTTTGTTTTTGAGCAAATTGACTTAGCAAATATTCAAATAAAATAAAAAAATTCTTAATTATGAAAAGTGCCCTCATTACACATGTCCTCAAAAATTCTTAAAATCTCTAAAGTACGTTATTTGATAAATTGTCTCAAAATATTGTAAATTTACATGAATAAAAATATTGACATAAATAAATTCATTATCATATAAAAATATACATAATATATATTTATAAACTTAACAAATAAAAATAAAAAGAATAATGCAGGGTTCTAAATAAATGAAAACAAAAAATTATATATTTAATTATTATAATATGTAAAATATGATTAAAAGTTATTTATTAAAAAAAAAAAAAGCAAAAAGAAACAAAAAAAATAAAAAATTAAAATTAAATATGAAAATAATAAAAAAAAAACAAATAAAGTTATTATTATTATTATTATTA
Source organism: Hybos culiciformis (assembly GCA_964007475.1). NCBI lineage: Eukaryota > Metazoa > Arthropoda > Insecta > Diptera > Hybotidae > Hybos > Hybos culiciformis. The sequence goes on along the minus strand of OZ023273.1, from coordinate 150,300,801 downwards.
TTACTACTTATGTATAAATGTGTAGAGAAATCTACATAATTTATAAATACCAAAGTACATAAAATAAACCGAAACTTATTATTAATTATCAATTCTGTAATTAAAAAATGATAATATAAAAAAATGAGGCAAATAAAAATATATACATTTATTATATATACATATATAATATTATTATAAAAAATATATAACAAATAGATAAATAAAAAAATTTATTAATAATAAAATTAAAATATATAATTCAAAAATAATATGTCGTATTATTATTATTATTATTATCAGTATATTATGTTGAATAAAAATATAAATAATAATATGTATTTAATTCAATTTATATATAATTTTTAATAAAGTTATATTTTCTTTCTAATTTTTTTTTTTTAAATCTACTTCAGAATTGTATCATTTTTCATAACGCTATAAAAAAAAATATATAATTAATTTCAATAATTTCGTAATTTTTATTACGATTTACATAATTATAAAAAATAATCACCATTAAAATAAGATAACTACTATTTATTTGAAATAAATTAAAAATTCTTTTTCACTTCAAATTAATATTCAATATTTTTTAATTGATTGTCATTATCAACAATCAAATATTCTGCTCGAGTTATTTGTCTTATTTTATACTGCATTAGATTCTTTATATAATGCCGATTGAATATGAAGGTTCATGAATCCTTTTCGTATACGCAGGTATACATAAGAAAGCCTGTTAGTTCAAAACACTGGTCTATTACCCCCCATTTACACAGGCTGTTTTCGAAGATTAAAATGAAGATTGTGAATAAAATGAAAAAAATTTAAACAACTTTTACGCACACTCTCAAAAAAATTTCGTTTTAACTTCGAAAAACAGCCTGTGTAAATGTGGGGTTAGTCTCAATATATTAAAAAAAACAATTATTTACCTTTAATTAAATTTTATGCAAATAAATTTTTTTTTAAATAACTATGTACCTTTGTTCAACGACATCTTTCATATAGCTAATAGAATCTACATTTTTTTCAAGCAATAAAATATGAATTAAATTGGACAAGCAAAAAAAAAATTATTTAAATTTATTACAAAATAGCTTTTGTTTGTAGAATTAATAATTTAGTAAAAAATATAAATACAAAGCTTTTAAAATTGTTTAAAATCGCTTAAAATCATCACTAGCAAATAACTGCTCCAAAATTAATAACTTTTTTTCAACAATATTAATTGATTATTTGTCTTTAACTTTAATTATTATTATCAGTTTATTTTGTTTTTTTATGTTAGTTGAAAGCTTTTGACACTTTTATCTCAATCAAAAAGCACAATTTTGACACACAATAATACTATTTATGTATTTTAAATTTTATATATACTTTATGTATTTTAAATTTTTATAATAATTTGCTTTTAAATTAATACGTAAATTTTAAGCTGTTATAAAATAAAAAAAAATACTAAATAAATTAATTATAATTATATATAATATATAATATTAAATCTTAGCCTTATATATTGTATTTGAAATAAAATAAATTTGAAATAAAAAAATATATTATATGAATATTTCTATTTATTGTTTTGTTTTAAAACGATCCTTGTTTCTGAAGAGCAAATAAAAATTATTTTCTTTCATGATTTAAGCCCACTTTTAATTCTCTTTCTATCTAAGATGCCATCTTAGATTAAATTAAAAATTCATTAAGTATTACAGGGTACAACACAATGCAATAATATAATGAACCTACTTTGAAAACAATTCGCCGTAGTATTGTTTTTATGAAACAAAGAATTATAGATTTCATAACTTTTGACCTAATGAACGGAGAGGGCTCAAATAAAAAATTGTTTCTGAAATCTCTGTAGCCGGTAAGAAAATTGTAATTGTAAATAAAAATATTTATTATTTAATTTAAATTGTAAATATTTATTATTTAATTTCTAATCTTAAAAAAAAAGAAGAAAAAAAGTAAAAAAATTGTAAGAAAAAGTCAATTATTTTCGAAATTGCTCGTAAACGATTAATGCTATTTTCTCTGGCACTTTATATTTTTTTATTATGCATATTTTGAGTATAATTTTGCCTAGTTCAAAAGTTATTTCCGGGGAGCAAAATCAAAAATAAATAAATGTTCTTATAATTTCTTTAAATTAAAGACACCTATACCTGTTCAATTTGGAAACTATGAAGCGAATTTAATGTCGACTATTTTCAGCAAGTTAATGCAAACAATTGTTCCGGCCTGAAAATATCCGATATTATAATTTAGATATTAGAATTTAGATATTAGAAAAAAAGTGTTTCAAATATTTTTTTTTCAAAATATTTTGTTGAAAATACCTTTACCTTTACAGGGATGTTAAAGGTGATAAAACGGGGGGCAGACAGTTGCCCAAATGACATTTGACAATCCGACATTAGCCCACGGACATTTGACAATCTGACATTTGCCAATCCGATATTTGAGTCCCCCCGTTCCTTTTCACACCTTTTCCAAATTGAAACAAATTTATTTCCAACTTTACAGGTAAATTTTTTCAAAAAAAAAAGTTTTTTTTTAGCTGAGAATAAGTTTTGTTAAACCAAAAAACTGGTCAAATGTCAGATTGGCAAATGTTCGTGGGCAAATGTGAGATTGTCAAATGTCATTTGGGAAACTGTCCGGGAATCGATAAAACAATCGATTTAGTAGACAACTAAAAATGTGTAAAAAGTAAAATTTTTGATTTGATTTTTAGGTAACTTGGTTGAATCGATACTTCTATTTTTTGTCATAGTGAAATCCTAAATGAATAAATCGACTAAAGTTTGATCGGCCGAAAATGTCATTTTTTTTTTAATTTACTTCTTTGCTTGAACTTATTTACAACATCATGCAAAAAACCAAATATAAATTAAAATTTTAAAATTAATTTTAATTTAATATTATTATTCTTTGAAATAATTTTTCACACACATAATTATGTAAAAACTATTTTTGCAAAAGCAAACAAAAACTATATGAAACGTTATACGTACATTTTTATTAGAGAACTTAAATAATTAAGCTATCAAGATAACTATTATTAAATAACGCCCTAACAACGTTATAATTAAAAATTATTTTATCATATCAGTTAAGTTCATAATACATACATACAGATAAATTCTTTAGAAGTTTTTAAAACTTTTACTCATTTTTTTTTTTTTTGTAAACTAGCTTCATCATTACTTTATAATAAAAAGGGGACAATTTAAAAAAAAAAATTTTTTATATATAAAACTTTAGAACTTTTTTCATGCATAATTCTAAAAACTTATGCTTAACTTTTATGTGCGTATCTTATACATATAAAATATATTACAACAACTATACATAATAATATTTAAGAAAACAAAAAAAAAAAAAACCTTGATGGAAGTGTGTTTATAATGGCTTAGTAATAATATATTGCAGCTTTAATTTGAGTCAGTCTTCGTTAATTTTAATTCATCAAAATTAATAATCTGAACCAAAATATCAATAAAAAAAAATTTCCTTATTTACTCAACAATATATTGTTTAATGAAAATTAATGTTATTAAAGATATATACACACTTAATTCTGTATATTTATTTTAAATCATTAATATTATTATTAATTTAAAAAAAAAATATATATGTATTTTAAAATAAAAATTGAACCTTGAAGAAACTCAAAAATATACCTATAAAACTTAAACCACAGATTGTATATTTTAAAAATTATTTTTCATATGCTTATATTAAAAAATACAAAATTTATATGGTCTACTGATCGTCATCTTTTATTGTGTATTCACTTCAATTGAATTCAAATTCTGAACAATTATTACTATATATATACAGTCTTATATTTATGTGTATATTAAACAAAATATAATTCTCAACACATAAAATAATTTTAAATTTATGTTCTTCCTTAACAAATAATAAAGGTCCATAAAATACTATCTTTCTATAGAAATTCAATCAGACAAAAGGTCATTTTGAATATAAAAAAAAAATTAAAAAAATAAAAAAAATAAAATTGAAGAATAAATTTGTTGTTATAATAAAATGTGCATTAAAAATAAAATTTTGTCTTACTTTTATATTTTTTTCTAAAACAAATTTAGCTTTTGTTGTCTACTTAGCTAACTGCCCTACCAATAATAATAATATCATCCCTATATTGATAGATATTATCAACAAAAAGGAAAATATTTATTTACAAACGACAATTTTGATATTCTTAGAAATTTAAAAAAAATAGGTAAATGTTTTTTAAATATTTAGAATGTCTTTTCAAACATAGATAGTATTACGATCATCCACTGGTCGTGGCAGTTTATGTTGTATTAAATATTACAGTTATTTGCATTGTATGTACATAAATTGAGTTACAATTTGCACTCTTTATAGTAAACATATGTAGCTCCATGTTAAACGCATACTAAAAATTCTGCAATGACAACAAAATATCATTTCAAACCCATATTCACTTAAAAAGGTAGAAATTTAATAATACAACTATTATAACTTCAATAAAATCTAAATCTCTGAACAGTTAAAACGTATTTTCCAATAATATCATATAATATCCTAAATATAATGCAATAAAAAGAAATAGAGAAATATCCTTATTCTTTACGAAAAGGAAAAAAAAGAAAAAAAAAATTATAGTACAACACTTGAATCATCAATTTTATCCCTTTCTTATATTCACTTGATGCCATCATATCAAGATTGAAAAGTAAACCATAAATAGTAGTATGGATTGTCTTGTTTAGGAAAATATTTTTATTTTTTTTTTCTTCAACCACAAACCATAGGAGATATATACACATAAATAGTGATTCCTATTTAGATAAAACTGAAAAAGGAAAAAGGATATTTAAAGTTTATTTAGGCAAAATTTTATTCAAAAATTTTTATACCTTAAGGGGCAAAATGTAATCCGACTTAACTTTTTTTTTATACTCTTTCAACCTTACAAAAATTTTTATATAAATTTTGAAAATGTTTTTGATATTTTAACTTTTTTTTTTTTTTGTAAATGAATCTATTAAAAAAATGTATATATGCAATCAAGGTACATACAATTTAAAAAAATATTGAAAATTTGGAAAAATTGAGCATTTATTTTATCTAGTAATTGCAACAACAACATAAAGAAATTCGAGGAAAATTCTTTATATATGTATTTGAATAATATTTTTTAATATTTGTATTCGATGATTTAAGGGTGAAATCTGCTTAATCAAAAAACTTAAATAGATAAAAATGGCGTCATTGTATCAAATTAACATAAGTACGACCGTTCTTAAATAAAGTTCATCATATTAGGTTTATTGCTCACTTGTTTTGTAAAAACGAAATTTCAACAAATAATTAAAATAGTGAATAGGTTATATGAGGTAATAAAAAATAAATTGAAATGACTAACTTAAGTAAAAATGTATAGCTGATAACTAATAACACTCAAACTTAACATTTTCTTATCTTTTAAATTGATATAAGAATTGAAAAAAATAAACATTACGTTTAACCCTTTAATTTCCAGTATTTTCGTACAAAAATAAATGGTACGTGATTGTGTTACTTAAATTTCATTCTCACTTTATAGTGAAATAACTTTCAATCATTCACTTTAAGTAATCTAAAACAACTAACTATAAGCAATCATATTGTATCTTAATTTTTTTTTATAAATTTTATTTATAAATTTTTTTAATTTTATAACAATTTTCATTTCTTAAATCCATTTTGATTAACAAGAAATATAAAGTTATATTAAATTTACTTTTCCCAAATTCCGATTTGTATTACTCGGTATTCGAAATTTTTTTTTATACAATAAAAATGACAAATAGACTAAGAATTTTTATTTTTATCAAATGTAAATCTATTTTTATAGTGATGTAAATATTATATTCATAATAAAACTAAATAATTAAATTCCCTTGTATAAAATAAGCACGCTTATTATATTATTATTAGAGTTGTTGTTTAATTAAAAAACTTTAAAAAATGAAAAGCTGACTATGAAACTGAGTAACAATAATATTATTTAAATTAATACATATACTTAATAACCGCATAATAATAAACAAAGTTGCTTAGAATGTTACTGATATTAGACTTCTACAAACGGCGGTAGAATTTTCAATTAACGATTAAATTATTAAAATAGCGATTTATTCTTGACGAATAATTACAGGAACTATTAGATTTTGAGAAATTTCTCAGTATTGTATATGACTAACTTAAACATATAATTTTGTCTCCAGACTCTTGATTTCTGGTAGCACTAAACTTAAATTAAAATTAAAATCGATAATTTCCATGAATTTTTAAAACCAACTAAGTAATGTACTTATTCATCAAGTACTATTATCTATATTTTTTGACTCATAATTAATTTTTCGGTTTTTTTAGCATTATGAAATGTATTTGAGAAATTAATGTTTAGTAATTGTGTATATTAAATCTGAAAATTAAATATCTGATAACAAATTACCTTTCGCAATAATTCGCTGATAAAGTCCGTTTATGCGCAATTTTAAATTAAATTACGTCGAAAAAAGTATGATGAATATTATGTACACCCTAAAAAATATTGCTTAAAAAACAATTTTCTTTCAACAGAATAATATCATTTTGATGAGCTTGATACTAGAAAGTAAGAATTCAGTAATAATGAAGCAATATACATTTCTTATGTATAAAAATTGATGCTTTCAGATTACATTATTATTACGTATAGGTAAGTATTATAAGTAATAAAAGTTTTATCTCTTTTAAAAACAGTTAAAATGACCCTGTATCAAATGTATAAAATACGCTACTCAAAAAACATCTAATTGCCCCAAACTGTTGAAAATAGTATTTTTTCCATATTTGAAATTCAAAAAAAAGTTAGGTCCTCTGAGCTTAAACTATTCATTGGATAATTCGGAACAAAGGCATATATATATACAAATACAACTGTATTTTATAATATATGGATAGTCCAAAAAAAAAAAATTTTTTTTATTTGCTAACAAGGATAATAAAGAACAAGAATAGAACATCTGGACAGACAAAAGCTTCTATTTTATTTTTATTTTATGATGAGTACATCAATTTTATTAAATATTTGTTTTTCAAATAGTTTTTTTTTTTTTTTTTTTTTTAATATAAAAATATTTGATAATACTATTTAGTCAATTGATTATATTGATTTTATATGAAGGACATAAGTATTTCAAATTAAAGTTAAGAATTTTATCCTTGAAAAAAATATGATAAATTTAGTACTTAGCGATAATATCAAAAAAAAAAAAATAGATAAAAAAACCAATTTATTTCAGCACATTAAAATAGGCTTACAATATGCTTTAATTGAGTATAACTAATGTGTCTATCTACTATATCGATAAATGAAGAAATTAAAAAAAAAGTGTAATCTTTAAAACAAAATCCAATTAAAAAAAACCCAGACTCACTTTAGCAATCAAACAAATTCATGCGATCTATAACATTGATACCTACCTATGTTCTCATCTAGAAGTCTAGTAGAAAAATAACTCAGTATTATATAGTTTCTTATCTTACTTAATTCCAATATTTAACGATTTCATTGATATTAATAATTATTACACACATACAGAATAATATTCATTATATTGTATATATGGTTTATTTTTTAGCAATAAACTGTTACAAAAAAAAATTTTCATCCTCCCTTCATACACTTAATTAAATTTCACCACAATTTACTTAAAATCATTATCCCATTATGCTTCCAATAATGAAAATGTATTAAATTAAAATAAATCCTTCATAGAAATATCCCAAAATAAAAAACCAAACAACCAAAAAAAAAAAAAAATCTACATAAATTTTCAGCTTAGAAAATTTTCATTACAATAATTTAATTTTCATATCCACTCAATGGTAATAAATCCTTTTTCAACAATTTCATTTTTCAGAATTATTATATATTTTTGCTGTTGTGAAGATGAATTTATGTTTTCCGCGATTATTGAAGTAAATAAATCGCGAACACAAAAAAAAAAATTATATGTATATAGATAAAATTATTATAAACAACCACTATAACAAATACAAAAATTTAATTCGAATAAATACAAGACTTTTAAGTCCTGACAAAAATAAAAAAATAAAATAAAAAAATAGACAATTTACAAAGTAATCAAAAGAAAAATCACCAGTCCTTGCAAAAAATTATTTTTACTCGAAAGAACATAGAATTTTATTAGATTTTTTTCTCATTCTCATACTTAACCAATTGGAGCTTGAACTTCAATATTTGAGCCCTTGAACCTTAGCTAAAATTAATCGGCATCAATCATCAAAATATTCCACTTACAGACTAAAAAATTAAATTATTAAATCTTACAATTCTTTTTCTACGTAAACAAGAAACGCTTTAATGGGCTTAATTGATATTCATGTAATCAGTTTCCAATGTTTTTAAGCCGATTTGATAATGACGTACGTTTAATAAATTTTCAACGTGGAATACCTTTTAATATTAAAATTTTTATTTGTATTCAGAAACAGCAGCAATTTTACTAACTTTTAATTATGATTATTTTAAGCTTCTATACCGAAAAAAAAACAAAATTTCTTATCGTAATATTCAATTTAGATTTAAGAAAAAAAATAGAATTTAACTTTAGGAACTAATATTTCACACTTCCTCATTCATTTCGATCGGAAAATGAAAACTTTTGGAACATTAGAAAAAAAAAAAGAAGATAAATTTTGTTTTTTTATTCTGTAATATGTACATATATATATACGTGTTTGGCTGTGCTGCGTAGGAAAAAAGTCTATTAAAACTTTAATTGAGTTCAGAATTTGCTTTCGGTTTTTTTTTTAATGAATAAAACATTTCCATTTTTTTTTCATAACTATTACATTCTGACAAAAACACTTTTGAAAAAGCAACAGACGTCAGGTTTTCAAATTCAGACAGCTATTGTGAAAAAGGACAGTCAATGAAATAGGATAGTTATATTTGATAAAAAAAAAAAAAATTCATTATTAAAGCAATCCTCGTAAACTGAAAAACCTTAATTATGAATGGTTCGAAGGTAATGTGAAAAAAAATAGCCAACTTTGAATGTTCCCCAATGTCTGGAAAACATAAACTAAGTTTGAATGTTTTCGAAATGGATTGAAACGAAAGCACCTATAATATACCTAAATAGATATAGTAAGTATAGAAAATAAGATTCAGATTGTAGATCATTAGTACCCAAAGTGTAGTCTACGGCCACCGGGGTTGTATGGTAACTGATGTGCGGTCCATGGGAAACAAATAAAATTTTGGGAGTGAGCCTAGAGTTTAAACTGGATGTTTTCGAATATTAAAACAAATTTTTTTTTATATTCTTTGAAATTTCCGAAATATTGTTTTTGCTGTCAAGATTTAAAATATTAGTATTTAGTTCTTCTTTCACACCATTTAATAGATCACCATTTAATAGATCACACCATTTAATAGATAAAAATTAAATTTTTAATTTTGGTATTATCCAGTTGTATAAAGTTAATACTCATAGGGCATTTCACGGTCAGATTTAATATACAAAAAAAATCCGTAATCGTTTTGTAATCGCCCATTAAATCTAATAAGTCTTTAATTAGATATCTAATCTATCAGTTATTCATACTTATTTCACAAATTATTCTCTTAAGAATAATTTTACTTCAGAATATTTCAAAAAAATTTTGATAAAGCGTTACAAATTAAGATTTTTATAATATATACTTACATTTAAAGCAAATTTAACTTATTAACAAAAATTTATGAGTATACTGAATGTAACAAAAAATTCAAGAATGCAGTCAATTCATAATTTTAAGATCATAATAAAAGAGATAAAATTATTTTGAAAAGTTCTTAAATATTCAAAATTCAGTTTAATTTTTCTTATATTTTTTTTTACTTTCTTCAATTTTCTAATACAGCAAGTAGTTAGAATTTTTTTTAAAGAAGAAAGAAAATAAATCAATTTTTTAACCAAAAACATTATTTTATTTTTCCAAGGAGAAGAAGAAGAACAAAATTTAATTAGAAAACTTTCTTAAGTTTTTAAGTGACCTTCTTTATTTTTAGAACGGATAATCAAAATATACAAAACGAACTATGTAGGTTTTTGGGTTCGTCTGTTCATTTTCTATTAAAATAGATTCTACTTATAATTAACGAATAAATGATTTCGATTCTTTGAATATCAAATTATCTGAAATTTTGTTAACTTTCATCTGGGCCAAGAGGTTATAAGACTGTGGGTTCGGGAATCAGAAACTAGCTAAGATTCTAAATAATGCATATATTTTCCATTTTTTTTAGTTTTTGATTACCGGACAGTTGCCCAAATGACATTTGACAATCTGACATTTGCCATGAACATTTGCAAATCTGACATTTGACCAGCTTTTTTTTTTTTGAAAAAATCTACCTATAAAGTTGGAAATAAATTTGTTTCAATTTTGAAAAGGTGTGAAAAGGAACGGGGGACTCAAATATCGGATTGGCAAATGTCAGATTGTCAAATGTCCGTGGGCAAATGTCAGATTGTCAATTGTCATTTGGGCAACTGTCTGCCCCCCAAATAAAGAAATCACATTTCAAAGAAAATTATTTAAAAAAATTATAGCTTTACTTATAGTTTTTTCTTTTATTTAAGAAAAAATTATTTATGCACAAAATTCAATATTTTAAAATTTTGCGTTTTATTTAATTTGCAAAAAAAAAACTTTTTTCTTATTCTGTTCATATATTTTCCACCATATCTTATTTATCTTAAGAGGATCATCATGTAAAGAAGATTTAGTTTTTTTTTTTTTTGTAATTTGGTCTAAATCATTTTAAAGTATAATTTTGAAATAATAAAACATTCCCGGGGTTTAATGCATTAAAATGGAGTATACATTTTTAGAATCAGTTCAGATTTAGTACAACAATCTCATTTTTCAAACATTTTTTTACATTTTTTTTTATTTCTAAAAAAGATTTGAAGAGATTTCGACAATTTAATCTTAACCAATTCTAATAATTTATATACAATTTGAAAGCATGAAACAATCCGGGGGTTTTGAATAAAAAATTGTTTCAAAATTTGACTAAAAAATTGTCTAAATCGGCTTTTGAATAAAATTTCCAAAAAAAATTCCTACGTGATCCTCTTAACGAATTACGATCAAAAAATTAGAAAAAAATACAAATTTTTACAAAAAAAAATTCAACATTGCATGTAGGCAATATCGAATTTTTTCTTCAGAACATTAACACGATCCAGTGAAAATCTTAAAGTAGAACGTACTTATTTCTGTTAATCTAGGTATGTAGTTATACCTTTAGTATGCATTATTCATATTAGAAACTATTATGAATCGCGAAAAAAAATAATTAAAGGCCACAAATTTCATAAACAATAAAAAAGAAAATAATAATTGACGTTCCTTTTATTTTTGTTACTTATCAATTTAAAAACCTTTAAATTTTATCTAGAAAAGAAAAAAACTTTAAAAACTTTTCAATAAAAACCTTTGATAACTATTTTAGACAATAATTGAAAAAACAAAAATTTTGTTAAAAAAAAATAATAATAAAGAAAAAGAAATTTAAAAGTAAAATTTTTTATTTTACATTTTTTATTCAGTTTGACGTTAAAAAAATTGATTTTAATGCTTCAATTTTAGTCATGACTCTTTTTGCCTTAAAAAAAACTTTTAAATAATATTTCAAAAGAAAAATTATTTTGAAATATTTAACATGGTAAAAAAAAAAATTATGGTCATTTTCTTTTACGAATTGATACTCTTAGACTATATTATATACCATACTTGGCCAAACTGCGGCTCGCGAGCCGCATGCGGCTCTCGTTCTTCCTCACTGCGGCTCTAGCCACGTTCTAAAAAATATTGTTTAAAATTGTTTTTAAAAAATACGATTTAAAAAAAAAGGGTTGGGGTCTTAATTCTGTATTGTATAATTCTGTATACCAAAATTCTGTTTAGCAAAATTCTGTATTAACAAAATTCTGTATTTCATAATTCTGTATAGAAAAAATTCTGTTTGACAAAATACTGTATTGTAAAATTCTGTGTTGCAAAATTCTGTATTGCAAAATTCTGTATTTCAAAATTCTGTATTGGAAAAATAAAACAAGCGCGCATAATATTTAATTTTATTTTTCCAATACAAAAAATCTACGTACAGATTTTCTGTATTGGAAAAATAAAACAAGCGCGCATAATATTTAATTTTATTTTTCCAATACAGAAAATCTGTACGTAGATTTTTTTATGTAAATGTAAACTAAATTTAAATTCAATCAACCGATTTTTTTTTTGTTTTCAGTTAAAATTAGCGAAAAATAATCGTTATCAAAACTTGACGAATTTTGATAAGAATAGGACAGCTACAGAGAATCAAAAAAAAATTATAGCACGGTACCTATTGTTAGAAAATTTTTTTGATATGATTTTTGTTATTAAAATTTGTACATCATATTAAATTTATTGAATATTAAAAAAAGAGTTATCTAATTAACAAAATTTGTTATATATAAAAAAAGATAATAATTATCTCCGTTTTTAGTTTTTACTATAAGTGAATTTTGTCCATACAGAATTTTGATGTAGCAGAATTTTACTGTAGCAGAATTTTGTCAAACAGAATTTTCTACATACAGAATTTATTCATAAAATTTTTTTCAATACAGAATTTTGCAATCCAGAATTTTTTTTGTTGTACAATATTTTGCAACAAAGAATTTTGCAATACAGAATTTCGACACGATCCCAAAAAAAAACCGTTTTCTTATGTAATGTATTGGTTGTCATATAATTTTTTTTATACATAAATAAACATATGCATGCGAATTTTTTTACATAAATTATGAATGAATATAAAGATAAATGCGAAGAATGACAATAAAGAGAGTTTACATTTCGTCGGTTTCGTTTGTCCTATATTGTAGAAAAATTATAAAAAACTTAAATTTTAATATGTTCAAAGTTAGAAGTCGAAAGCTCATAAATTATCCGTAAGACTATTTCCAATTTCCACAAAGTACCAAAATGTACTAAAAAAAAAGGAAAAAAAAATTCAAATCCAGCAGTTTCGTGATTTTTGAATGAGACCGACGATATATTTAAAACAATTTCTAATTGCGGCTCTCGACAATTCTGATTTTTGTAATTTCGGCTTCTGTCGGGATAAAGTCTGGCCACCCCTGTTATATACTTTACTTTATTTTTTTTTAATCTACTCCTCTACTAATCTTCTTCCTTTAAAATTTTTTTTTTTTTTTTTCAAGGGAAACTATTCTTGTGTTATGTGACATGTCACTAGTGATTTCGTTGTTTATCAGAAACGAGACTTGTTCTTAGTGTTTTATGTTTTTTTCTATAATTCTTTTTTGTTTTCTTTTCTGATGCTTGATTCTTCTTTTCTGATGCATCGTTTGGTGGTAATATTAATTTTCCATTGCATGCTTCGTACCGAGCCCTCTCCTCTCGTATTAGCATGTATATGAGAGTGATGGTAAAGTTTTCATGGCAATTTATTGCCTTGAAGTGCAGTGGTGTTAAGATACACCCCCAACTCAATTAATTAATTTACTATAGACTACATAACATGAAATACTTTTTCATAAAAATTAATTTTCTATATATGATTATTATAGTATACTATCAATAATCAAAAATTGTAATTTTCTACTGATTTTTTCTTATCTACTGTAGTGAATAACTTTTATTTTATCTATATACGATTATCAGTTCAGATAAAAATTCATTGATAAAATAATAATAGAACGTACTTACTATTGCAGAAAGTTCTAGAATCTATAGTGCAATGACGAAAAAGATAACTTACGTATATGTATGTTTTATTATCGAATCGATAGATTCCATGGTTCACTGTAAAAACTAATGTAAAATTACACAAAACTTTACACTGCTAGCCACGTAAATTTACAGTACCTACCAGGTAAAATTTTTTTCATGGAATTTTTTGTACTTTTGCAAATCAAATTGAGTTTTTACACAAATTTCTATTAAAATTACATAGATTCTGGAAAAGTAATATGTATTTTTAGTAAATAAAGTAAAATTGGATGGTTTTGGCGTCTAAAACTACATTCTGTAAAACGGTAAAAGTACAAACCAGGTGAAAATTTACATTTTGGAAAAACAAAATGTAATAGTTCATGAATTATCGTTGGATAGAAAAAACCAACGATAATTCATGTAAAATCACTAAAAATTTTTACCAATGTTAATTTTTAGTGGAATTTATTCATTTTAATTAAAACCTATAGTTTTTATTTTTATTCAAATTTTTATTTATAAAACATACCTATACAGTCAGTTTCGAGTTACAATCTCATCGACAGGGCCCCTCAAAAGTTAAGCTAAAAATTAATGACTCATGTCAATTGGATGAAAAACATTACAATTTTTTGATTTATATAAACATTTGTATTCTTATATACTTAACTATAATTACAACATAGAGAATGAAAGTTTCTTTTAATTTGCATTGTAAATCAAAATTTTATTCCATAAAAGTTGCTTAGGTTTTTTATCCCTCTTCAGTTCAACAAACATGGATATATTTATATTGTGTATATTTTTTCAAATTATAATTTAAATACGTAAATATATGCGAGTTATTACTTATTATTTTTTTTTTACAACAACAGGTGAAAATATTCATAAAACTAAAAAATTGTGAATATATACATTATAATGAACATTGTATTGAAAATACAAGGACAATAATATACCACATAAAATAAATAAAAAAGAAAAACCACGAAAAAGAAGTATTTTTCATGATCTCATCCTCATGTAACATTTTTCTCACCTAGAAAAAAAAAGTATTATTTTGTAATTTTAATATGCAAATGGATTTTGAATATATTTTTCCTGAGAAAAAAGAATTTTATTCATTTATTATCCACTTTCAAAGAGGCTCAAAAATAATTCTTTATGTCTTAATTTAAGTCTAGATTTAATGTGGAACATACAATTCTTGAAAATTAAATAATTTTTTTTTCAATATTGCAATTTTATTTCAGTCAGCAAGAATGTGAAAAAACGGAAAAAAATAATTTTAAATTTTTGACAAATATTCTATCAGACTCGAGAATTAAATTTAATTTATGTATAAGATCTCTTATAATTAGACCTGATTTATCAGAATTAATTTTAAGGTAATCTTAATATTTAAAAAAAAAACCAATTAAAAAAATTAAATAAAAATTTTCAACATACCTATAGTTTATTTTGTTAAAATAACGATACTGTGTTTTCTTACGGTGCAGCGTACTAGGAACTTTAGGGAGTTTTTTGCCACTACCATAGCTATTCGGTAGAACTAATTGAAAAAAATCTGAAAAAAATTCGAATGAAAATTCAACAACAATCCAAACAACCGTCATGTTGATCTTCGTTTGCCATTATTCCACGGAAGTTCGGTCGTTCGGTGTTAATTTCCACAATTTCTCTACTTGAATTATGTGTTGGGTTGTTAGAAAATATTATTAAAAACATTTACAACGATTTGTCAAACTTTAACAAAAAAGTTTATAAAATTGATTTGTTGTGTTGAAAATTCATTATTTTATTAGCAAAAGGCTTTGTTGGCTTCTTAGTGATAACGATTTTGTTGGATTAATAACGATATCAGTTACATTGATCGTTGTTTTTCTTTGAGTGTAATATGTTCAAAATATTAATTAGATGTACATATATTGTTATCAAATTACATAGAAGAGACATAGAGACACTGTTATCAGGAAAATTGGAAAGTTATTACAAACCATTATCTATTTTTTATTTTAATTTTAGTAAATAATAATTTATATCAAGGTATAAAATTTGTGTTTTTCTATTATTTTTAATTAAGTCTTTTAAAAACTTCAAACCGTATAGGTAACGTTCCACTTTTAAAGTAAATTAATTTTTTTTTTATTACAAAAAAATCACAATGGGGCTACATTTTAATATTTTATTCACAATTCTATCAATTTCAATGTTTAATATAATGAACATTAAAACAGCAGAGATTTTGAATACAAATAACACCAAATTAAATCATCGCATTTCGTCAGAAAATTATATAGATTTTAAGAATATGTTTAAAAGTAATGATTTAAACATACCAGAAATGATTCAGGGCATCTTAGAAGCTCAATGCAAGTTGGTTACGCAAGGTGACGAAGCTTATTCAGATATTTTAGAAAGTATTATAGAAGTTCAAAAATGCTTTAAAAAAATTGATGCAAATGATTTAGAAAGTGCATTATGCAATAAACATTCTGAAGTAATGGAATGTATTACAATTTTGAAACCAAAACTTAAAAAATGCATGACGGCAGATGAAAAAAAAGATATTGATAAATATATAAACGTTATAGATAGTTTCTTAAATTTTGCCTGTGAAAATGATGCCAAAAATTTGAAAATTATTATTAGTGAAGAGTTCGATGAGTGCTTGCAAACAAAACTTGATGCTGATTTTCAAAAGTGTCTTGAATCAAGTATGTCATCAAAGAAAAAAAATGATGATTCAAATCCATGCGATGGAATTAAAAGTTTTGGAAAATGTACCATAACAGCTACAAAAGATTGCAAGAAAGATATCGGTAAAGTAATCGAAAACACTTTTGAAATTGTTAAAAAAGAAATGGATTGCTCGTTTTCGTTCCGCATAATGCCAAATAATATTTTATTTTTAATTTTAGCAATATTAAGCATATTATTCTCTAAATAAAAATAATCGTTATATTATAAAAAAAAAGCATTATATTAAAAAGAAATTTTATTAAGTCTTGTGTTTACGTAATACATCGCTGTCTAAGTATATCAAAGTGATTATTTAAAAATTAAAAAATTTACAAAAAATATTAAAAAAATTTTTTATAAATCATATATAAGTTATTTAAGCTTTGAAAAAAACGAATATATTAAAATATTACATACGCTCATAATATGGATTTATAAGTAAATAAAACTTAATAACTCAATTTTATTATCAGTTCATTTTTGACCATAATTAATAATTTCGTAATTTTGACAAAAAAAAAAAAAAAGAGGAAAAAAAACCAGGAAATTGTTCAAAATATAATTTTTTATGTTAAATTTAATCACACTTTTTATTTGGATTTTTAAATTTAATTTCAATTATTGAATTATCGATTTAGATAACTAAAATTTTCAAAACCACATAATATTGATAAGAAGATCTTTTCCAATTTTTTTAAAATAATAAAACCTACTTAAAATTATTAAAATATATTATAGAAAGACATTGCTATGACCGTACTCAATTGTATAAATAATTTGTTATTTATTTTATTACGGAATCATTTTTCCATGAGGATACGAGAAATGTTGAATTTAAAAAAAAATTTATTTTTGCGAAAAAGAATACAAAAATTAAATGTAAATTATCATTTTTAACATTACCATTCGTTGTATGTTGTATGTATAATCTTTTATAGAATAAACATTGCACATGCACATCGTATATGTATATAGATTCTTTTTGAAACTTTCACTCATTTTGAATAAAGGTGTTAAATATGATTTAACAAATCTTGTCAAACATTTACATTCCAAAGTAAATATTTATTAGAAAATGCATGAATATTTCGTATTTTAATACAAATACTAGTAATCGCACCTTACTCGAAATTCGAGTTAAAATCGTTTTTATTTCATACAGTTATTCTCAACACAGGTCCCTTTTATTTGTAATTTTCGAAACAAAGTCGCAAACGATATGAGATTTTAATTTTTATTATTGTAACAGAAAAAAATTATTTTCTTGGATTAGGAGTTTTATTTTTTACTTTTTGGTGCTCTCTATTATACCAATTTAAATTTAAATTCATTTTTCCGACCCAAGCAAAATCGGTCAACCATTCTGTTTATTTTTTAAAGAATATTTAAAGAATATTTAAAATATTTAGGTAGAATTAGGCAGAAAAGTTACAGTATAATATATTTTAATGCGTTGGGGATCGTTATGTTGTTTTTAGTGCTATAGAATTTAGATCACTAAATGGAGTATTATATGCGTCAATACACATGCAATCATTTAGATGCATATGCGTAAATAATGAAAAAATTTAGATGCATCTGCGTGAATAATGAAATCGTATTGAATATTACGTAATACCTAAACAAACATAATATCTCTCACAATATTTCAATATAGCCAAATACAAAAAAAAAAGAGAAAAAATGAGAAGAAAAAATATTCTCTCTTTGCAACTACCTCTCCCTACGTATTAAAACAGTATATTGGATATGTAAACAAAATTTGTTATACAACTCGTTCTGTATTTACACAAAAACACATTGACACTTGTCAATTTATATCACTCGTCCTTCGGTCTCGTGATATAAGTATTGACTCGTGTCAATGTATTTTTGTGTATACAGAACTCTTAATTAATAACTAATTTAGTTTACATATACAATAATCTACTATAAAATAATTTAATAAATTTTAATTGTCTTCAGAAATATTTTGTAAATTTTGTAAATTTTCTTTTGATTGCGAAAAATTATCATAGGACGTAGCTCAACCAGTAAGACGCTTAGAATATGAACATAACGGACCCTGCCTCGATCGTTAGCAGTGGAAAAATAAAAGTATATATTAAAATTTTCTTAGAATACAGAAAAAAAAGGATTCACAATAAATATGAAATAAAAAAAATACAAAATTGGCTAAGTATTGTTTTTTATTTCCTTCATTCCAAAACAAGTGTAGGAGTTAAACAGTTTATTTTAATTTATACGATCGACGTTTACGCTTGTTTCAATTTTCATAAAAACTCAATTTTAGACATTTTCGTTGTCAGGCCAAATCCTTGGACATAATCAGAAAAAAATTTCTTTTATTTCTTGAATCCATAATATAATGTATCAATACATGGAGGAATACAGTGAATAGATACATGTGAAAACACTTTTAATTAACTTTTGACTTACTTGCTCCGAACCAATTATTCTAATATTTTGTATGGGTGAATAATTTTACTCAAAGTTTAAAATTTCGCTAATTTTAATTTTTCGGTAATGTAGTTTAAAAAAATTTAGTTACCGACGAAATCGCATGAACTGGATTTGATGGAATATTGTATTGTCACAATCGTGTATAAAATATCCAATTTGGTTCAGAAACAAAGTCGTAATCGAGTCCCAAAGCAATATATGAAAACTCCAGCACGTAATATAATATAGATTTTAATACTTTAACATTATGTAATTTTAATACTTCAACATTATCCCATCTGAATTTAAAATATTATTTGCCTTCAAATTTTAAGAAATTGTAAATTCACAAATTTAAAAGTCAACACATAACCAAGACTGTGAAATATTCATAACGTTAATAGCAATTTGTTTTGTATTGTGTCATGTCAGGGCATAATTATTTTGTTGGTTCCGATTGAAAAATCCTGAATTCAAAATCTCAGATTCGAATTCAAATCAGGTTGAAGTCGGCTTGAAGCTTACTTGAAGTCGACTTGAATTCGGCTTCAAATCCGCTTGATATCGTCTTGAAATCGGCATGAACTCGGCTGGAAATCAGTTAACAGCTGGCTTGAAGTGTGCTTTGTGTTGAATTGAAATCGGCTTGGAGTCTGCTTTTAGTCGGCTTGAAATCTGCGTACACTGGCTTCAGGCGTGATTAAAGTTTGTTTTAAGGCCGTTTTAAAACAACTTAAAGTCACCTTGATCAGTTCGAGTAGGCTTCAGGCTTGAACTTGGTTTGGATGTTCAAAGACCGCATTTTTAGACTTGTAAAAAAAATTGTGCCAAGGACCTAAAATATCGATTTTTTAAAATTCTTACTTTTTTTGGCAACCCCAATTTTTTTATTGTGGATCTAAGCCCCTTTAAGTCTTTTAGAGTTTAAAGTAACCATACTAACTCATACACCATTTCGCCTATAGTTAAGTTAATATGAATATATAAGAAAATATTATGTTAGACGCTCGTACGTGAAATTGATTATACGGTGGATAGCTCATACGTGAATAAGCATGGGGTAAATTGGTCATATGATGAATTGCTCAAACGGTGAATTACAATAGGGTGACTCATACGGTGGATACGGTGAATTACTATACTGTGAGTCATTTACGATGAATTGTCCGAAATCATAAAAAATCATAAAAACTACGAATCTTAATGGCTGATTTAAAAATGAAAAAAATATATATCGCTTACTAAATTATCTTTCGATTTACAAAGTATTGAAAGCATAATTTAATGATGTACAGATTTATTAAAAAAATTAAATTTTTTCTCTTTGAAGGTACAAATCACCATTTCCAAATATATTATTTCCCAAATATAGCTAAATAACGAGAGAAATATTCCAATGACTTAATTTCTGTTGGTTTTTTTTTTGTACGTATAATAATTAATAATTTACTTCACCTCAACGCTATTAAAGTTAAGTGTTAAAATATGAATTTCTTGAATTTAACACGTTTATAGTAGATTATTGTATGTGTAAACTAAATTTGTTATTAATTAAGAGTTCTGTATACACAAAAATACATTGACACGAGTCAATACCTATATCACGAGACCGAAGGTCGAGTGATATAAATTGACAAGTGTCAATGTATTTTTGTGTAAATACAGAACGAGTTGTATAACAAATTTTGTTTACATATCCAATATACTGTTTTAATGCGTAGGGGAGAGGTAGTTGCAAAGAGAGAATATTTTTTCTTCTCATTTTTTCTCATTTTTTTTTTGTATTTGGCTGTATTGAAATATTGTGAGAGATATTATGTTTGTTTAGGTATAACGTAATACGAAACATCTAAATGATTTCATTATTCACGCAGATGCATCTAAATTTTTTCATTATTTACGCAGATGCATCTAAATGATTGCATGTGTATTGACGCATATAATACTCCATTTAGTGATCTAAATTCTATAGCACTAAATACAACATAACGATCCCCAACGCATTAAAAATTTTTACCTTTTAAATAAAAACGAAATGAGATCTTATGATTAGATCAGATATTTCAAAATTAATTTTAAGGTAGGTAACTAATATTTTAAAAAACAAATTAATAAATTAAATAAAAATTTTCTTTCCTAGGAGTTTATTTTGTTAAATCAACGATACTGTTTTCTTACAGAGGTATAGTTTAGTGGTTTAGTGGTGGAAGTATCTGAGAAAAATTTTGTATGAAAATTCTACAACAATCCAAATAATATCCAAGTACAACTCACTATCCGAAAACAAGATTAATTATATTTATATTGTTATCAGATTATAAAAAATGGACAATTGGAGCCACTGTTATCAGAAAAATAAAAGTTATTAGAATTATTATCTATTTTTTATTTTTTTTTTTAAATAATAACTTATATCAAGGTATAAAATTAGTGTTTTTCTATTAATTTTAATTAAGTCTTTTAAAAACTTCAAACCGTATAGGTGACGTTCCACTTTTAAAGTAAATTAATTTTTTTTTATTACAAAAAAATCACAATGGGGCTACATTTTAATATTTTATTCACAATTCTATCAATTTCAATGTTTAATATAATGAACATTAAAACAGAAGAGATTTTAAATACAAATAACTCCAAAATACTCCATGCCGTTTTGTCAGAAAATTATAGAACAGATTTTAAGATGCTTAAAAGTAATCCTTTCGATTTATCAAAGATTCTGGCCGCATTAGAAGCTCAATGCAAGATTGTTACAAAAGGTGATGAAGCTTATTTAAAATTACTTATAGCTATTAATGAAGCTCAAATATGCGTTGAGGAATTACAAGAAAAAAAGGATTTATGCAAACAACAGTCTGCAGTAATGAAATGTGTTAAAATTATTAAACCAGAAGTTGAAACATGCATGACGGCAGATGAAGAAAAATATATTGATAAATACATGAACGTTATAGAAGGTTTGTTGAATTTCGCCTGTGAAAATGATGCCGAAAATTATAAACTTATGAGTAGTGATGAGTTTACAGAGTGTACTGATAAATATCTTGATGATGATTTTGAAAAATGCGTTGCACCAAGTATGTCATCAAAGAAAAAAAATGATGATCCAAATCCATGCGATGGAGTTGAAATTTTAAATAAATGTACCATAACAGCTACAAAAGATTGTGATAAAGATATTCGTGAACTATTCGAAGGTGCTTTTAAAATTATTGACAAAAAAATGGAATGCTCGTTTTCGTTTCGCATAATGCCAAATAATATTTTATTTTTAATTTTAGCAATATTAAGCATATTATTCTCGAAATAAAAATAATTTTTTATAGTTTTATATTATAAAAAAACATTATATTTAAAAAAAAATTAAGTCCTGCAATACTATATAATACCACATTTTGTTAACACTGCTGGCTATAAGTGTATCAAATTGATAATTTAAAAACTCAGAAATTGTTAATCAATAAAAAAAATTTTAAAAACAAAGCAGAGGCATTTTATTATATTATTTTTTAATTACTGTTAAAAGCTACTTAAAATTATTAAAATTAGAAAGACATTGCTATGACCGTCTCAATTGTATAATATATAAATAATTTGATATATATTATATTAGGGAATAATAATTTTTTTAGGATGCTTCGCAAAATGTTAAGTTTTAAAAACTTTAGTTTTTGAAAAAAAAATAAAAAAAATTGAAAGAAATATTATCATTTTTAACATTACCATTCTTTTATAAAATTCTTTAATAAAATTAAAACTGCACATGCACAGCATATACAATATATATAGATTTTTGAAGTTTAACTTCTTTAGCGAGGTATTGTTAAAAATTTTTGATCAAAATAGGGGAAAAAAGAAGACAGAATATAGTATGTGCTGCGTCACGATAAATAAAAGCCACAACGCTGCAAAAGAGGGGTAATAACCACAGAATGTAGTATGTTAAAAAGTAAAAACAAATATAAAAGCAGGGAAATATAAGACGTTGTTGCATGTAGCATGTATTTACGAAAATAAAATAGCGATACTACACACACATAACAAAATATTAACGATGTGTGGAAAGCAAAAAACAAAAAAAAAACCATATAGATAGAATTAAAAAAATGTACAATAACAGAATTAAAGATCAACTGATTTTGTTGTTAATATTTATTTAGTTTATTTCCTTTTCGAATTAGTGAAATTCTATCATATGAAACAGAAACGCTGTTTGTCTGTTTGTCTATTCCGGTACCTAAACCGCTCAGCCGATCGTTTTCAAACTTACACTATTTCTTTGTCTCAGATCGAGGGTCGTTATAGGCTATTTTCAAATTTGATTGGTCTCCTACCTAGCGACCGCCCCTGAGGGCCCACTTCAAAAGTTCGTCCGATTTCATTCAAATTTGGTATGTAAAGAGAGGAAATGATTACACACAAATTTCGTAACAAAGAATTTCATTCAAATTTGATAAATAAAAAGAGGAAACGATTAAACACGTAAATTTCGTAACAAAAAATTGATTGATCCTACCCAGCGACCACCACGGGGGGCGGACTAGGGAATGCATTTTTTTAATAAAAATTTAATTCCGGATTTTTGAAATTGTCTTGAAATGAAATCCGGATTTCGGTTTATTCCGGAATTTCATATAAAAATTAAAATATATTAAAAAATTAAATTAAATTATTCTTTAACATAAATATTAGTTTATTTAGTTCAAAACATTATAACAAATTAAATTATGAAATATTTTTTATTAAAATAAAATTTTATACTTTTCAATAAACCGAAAGTGAATAAACTGAATGGAAAAATAAAAATTTGAAACACAAAGTATCCAATGTTTTAACATTGAGTTTTAATCGAATTTTTATTGAAAATGTTCCTGCAGCATTGTTAATAAGTTATATTAGAGATTTTCCAAAAGTGTTCCTCGGGGGGCCTCCCTTGATCGCAAAATTTAATTTCACTTCGAATTCCAAATAAATCACTGAACTCCAACTTATTTTGTTGATTAATGTGAAAAAAAGTTTTACGTATTTGCAGACTTGCGATAGCTACTTAGATTTCAATTTTCGTGAATTTTAATGCTTTATGCCTAAATAATAAAAAAAAAAAAAAACAATTGGTCAAAATTCCCGCCAGTAAAAGTTCCACCAAATTCAAAAAATTCGGAATTTAGCATTTTGAATTCCGAATTTTTCCGTATTTCCGGGATCCAAAAAACCGGTTTTGCATTCCCTAGGGCGGACTTCTAAAGTTCGTGTGATTTTATTCAAATTTGGTAAATAAAAAGAGGAAACGATTAAACACATAAATTGTGTAACAAAATATTGATTGATCCTACCCAGCGACTTCCAAAGTTCGTCCGATTTCATTCATTGGTACGTAAAAAAGAATAAATGATTACACACAAATTTCGTAAGAAAAAATTTAGCCCCCTCTTCCAGAGTCCGTAGCCAAATAAATATTTGCAAGTAAATAAAGAAGTTAAACTTCTTTCGTGAGCTTATGAGGATGAGGCTCACACATATTTTTTTTTTTGAAACTTTCACTCATTTTGAATAAAGGTGATAGATCTGATTTAACAAATCTTGTGAAACATTTATATTACATATATAATAAATATTTATTATAATATTAATGAATATTTCATATTTTATTACAAATTATTTACACACATTTTAATATCTTTACATTATACCCGTTTTATGAATTCCTTTTTTCATGCCTTTTTTCGCTCATTTTTTTAATGGAAACCAAAAACAAAGCTGTTCCGACTCTTTTTTTTATTCTTATAAGAAGCTACCTGTTGTTTTTTCAAAATAAAAAAAATTCTACTTTTTTTTTTTGGGTTGCGACATTTTTGTTCAAAATCAAAATTGACTGAAAAAAGGCGTAAAAAAGGAATGTGTAAAACAAGTTTTAAATACCTCTTCTGAATTTAAAAAATTATTTACAGTCATAATTTTAAGAAATTGAAAATTACTTTATGAAAATTCGTATATTGAATGAATATTTAAAATGTTTTTCAAAATTTGCAAGCACAATATCTTGATTTTTTTTTAACATTATTGGATGAGCCCAATTGAAGGTAAGTTATTTGAGTGCTAAAATTATTGGCAATGACACATAAACATAAGATACTAACAATTAATTATTGTGACAAAATTATTATTTTTTCACGAACATACAAAATAAAATTAAAAGTTTTATATAGGAAAAAATAACAATTTTTTCAAAGAAAATAATGCTTAAAAATATTCTTTTTGAACGCAGCATAATTTAGTTCTTTAAATTTTATTACAAAGAACATTATAAAAATTAAGTATAATTAAGTATATACATTATAAAAATTAAGTATAAGTATATAAGTATAACTAAATTGACTCTCGATTATACAAAGTTTTGAAACCTTATGTAATGATATTCTACAGATTTCTTTATTTTTTTAAATTTTGGGACCAGACTACCATTTCCAAATATATTATTTCCAAAAATGTAAAGCTATATAACGAGAGAAATATTCCAATGACTTAATTTCTTTTATTTTTTTTTTTTTTGTACGTATAATAATTTATAATTTACTTCACCTCAACGCTATTAAAGTTAAGTGTTAAAATATGAATTTCTTGAATTTAACACGTTTAAAATTTTTACCTTTTAAATAAAAACGAAATGAGATCTTATGATTAGATCAGATTTTTCAAAATTAATTTTAAGGTAGGTAACTAATATTTAAAAAAACAAATTAATAAATTAAATAAAAATTTTCAAAATACCTAGGAGTTTATTTTGTTAAATTAACGATACTGTTTTCTTACAGTGGTTTAGTGGTGGAAGTATCTGAGAAAAATTTTGTATGAAAATTCTACAACAATCCAAATAATATCCAAGTACAACTCACTATCCGAAAACAAGATTAATTATATTTATATTGTTATAAGATTATAAAAAATGGACACATGAAGCCACTGTTATCAGAAAAATAAAAGTTATTAGAATTATTATCTATTTTTTATTTTTTTTTTTTAAATAATAACTTATATCAAGGTATAAAATTAGTGTTTTTCTATTAATTTTATTTAAGTCTTTTAAAAACTTCAAACCGTATAGGTGACGTTCCACTTTTAAAGTAAATTAATTTTTTTTTATTACAAAAAAATCACAATGGGGCTACATTTTAATATTTTATTCACAATTCTATCAATTTCAATGTTTAATATAATGAACATTAAAACAGAAGAGATTTTAAATACAAATAACTCCAAAATACTCCATGCCGTTTTGTCAGAAAATTATAGAACAGATTTTAAGATGCTTAAAAGTAATCCTTTCGATTTATCAAAGATTCTGGCCGCATTAGAAGCTCAATGCAAGATTGTTACAAAAGGTGACGAAGCTTATTTAAACTTTCTTAAAGCTATTGAAGAAGCTCAAAAATGCGTTGCGAAATTACTAGAAAACAAGGATTTATGCAAACAACAGTCTGCAGTAATGAAATGTGTTAAAATTATTAAACCAAAAGTTCAAATATGCATGATGGGAGATGAAAAAAAATATATTGATAAATACATGAACGTTATAGAAGGTTTGTTGAGTTTCGCCTGTGAAAATGATACCGAAAATTTTAAACTTTTTACTAGTGAAAAGTGTCAAAAGTGTGCTGATAAATATCTTCTTGATGATGATTTTGAAAAGTGCGTTGATCCAAGTATGTCATCAAAGAAAAAAAATGATGATTCAAATCCATGCGATGAAATTGAAATTTTAAATAAATGTACCACAACAGCTATAAAAAAATGTGATAAAGATATTCGTGAACTATTCGAAGGTGCTTTTGAAATTATTGACAAAAAAATGGAATGCTCGTTTTCGTTTTCTCATAATGCCAAATAATATTTTATTTTTAATTTTAGCAATATTAAGCATATTATTCTGGAAATAAAAATAATTTTTATAATTTTATATTATAAAAAAACATTACATTTAAAAAAAAATTAAGTCCTGCAATACTATATAATACCACATTTTGTTAACACTTCTGGCTATAAGTGTATCAAATTGATAATTTAAAAACTCAAAAATTGTTAATCAATAAAAAAAATTTTAAAAACAAAGCAGAGGCATTTTATTATATTATTTTTTATTACTGATAAAAGCTACTTAAAATTAGAAAGACATTGCTATGACCGTCTCAATTGTATAATATAAATAATTTGTTATATATTATATTAGGGAATAATTTTTTCAGAATGCTCCGCAAAATGTTAAATTTTAAAAACTTTATTTTTAGAAAAAAAATAAAAAAAATTAAAAGAAATATTATCATTTTTAACATTACCATTCTTTTATAAAATTCTTTTATAAAATTAAAACTGCACGTGCACAGCATATACAATATATATATATATATATTTATATATATATATAGAGATTGTGATCGAGAATTCCCGTCTCGAGAAATCTCGAGACTTTTAGATATTTTAATGTCTCGTGTCTCGAGAAATTTAAATATTCATGTTTCGGGAATTCTCGTAGTCTCGAGAATTTTTTTTTTTGGTCTCGAGAAATTTAAAAATAAACTCTGTTCCAAAATTTTTATGTTTTTTTTTAATTTGGATTTTATATACTGTAATTTTAATATTGCGATTAAATTTCCTAGAGGGTAATAACTAATAATATTTAAAATAAGACCAACGTCTACTCAGAATAACGAATCTTTTCGATAGCGGGAAACTTAGTTTCCAAAATAAGGACTCGTCTATCAGATAGAGCTATAGATACCCTTTGTTTTTTAAAATGTTTTTTTAGGAAAAACATTTCCTTATAAATTTTATTTTTTCCACATACTTTTAAAAGGGCTTCTTGGTATCTATAGCCCTGCCCCTATTTGATTGACAAGTCCTTTTTTTTAGAAAAAATATAAATATATTTTAAGCATATATATTATTTAATATTATTTTTGTTCCTACTAATAATATTTAGTAATATATTCAATTTTTTTTTTTTTAATATTAGTGAATTAGTTATTAATAAAAATAAATAATTTTCC
The DNA here is from genome assembly GCA_964007475.1 of Hybos culiciformis. Taxonomy (NCBI): domain Eukaryota; kingdom Metazoa; phylum Arthropoda; class Insecta; order Diptera; family Hybotidae; genus Hybos; species Hybos culiciformis. Next base: position 150,272,752 of record OZ023273.1, on the reverse strand, counting down.
AATATTTTTTGTAATTATTTGAATTTTACTTTATTTTATGACAGTCTCGGGAAATCTTGAGACTTTCGAGACATAGAAAAAAAAATCTCGTATTCTCGAGACAACAAATATAGCGAAACAAAAAAGTCTCGATGTCTCGATACATGAAAAATGTCGGGAAATCGCAATCTCTATATATATATATATATATATATATATATATATATATATATATACATATATAGATTCTTTTTTGAAACTTTCACTCATTTTGAATAAAGGTGATAGATCTGATTTATAGTATATAATAGTATATATGTGATAGGTGATAGATCTGATTTATAGTATATAATAGTATATAAAAATAGTATATAATAAATATTTATTATAATATTAATGAATATTTCATATTTTATTACAAATTATTTACACACATTTTAATATCTTTACATTATACCCGTTTTATGAATTCCTTTTTTCATGCCTTTTTTCGCTCATTTTTTTAATGGAAACCAAAAACAAAGCTGTTCCGACTCTTTTTTTTATTCTTATAAGAAGCTACCTGATGTTTTTATCAATGGCGTTTTGACATTTTCAAAATAAAACAAATACTATTTTTTTTTTTGGATTGCGACATTTTTGTTCAAAATCAAAATCAAAAAGGCATAAAAAAGGAATGTGTAAAACAAGTTTTAAATACCTCATCTGAATTTAAAAAAATTATTTACAATCATAATTTTAAGAATTTGAAAATTACTTTACGAAAATTCGTATATTGAATGAACATTAAAAATGTTTTTCAAAACTTGCAAGGGCAATATTTGAAAAATACTATCTTCATTTTTTTTAACATTATTGGATGAGCCCATTTGAAGGTAAGTTATTTGAGTGCTAAAATTATTGGCAATGACACATAAACATAAGATACTAATAATTAATTATTGTGACAAAATTATTATTTTTTCACGAACATACAAAATAAAATTAAAAGTTTTATATAGGAAAAAATAAAAATTTGTTCAAAGAAAATAATGCTTAAAAATATTCTTTTTGAACGCATCATAATTTAGTTCTTTAAATTTCATTACAAAGAACATTATAAAAATTAAGTATAATGGATGATTGTAACAAAACGAAAAAAAATATATATCGCTAACTAAATTGACTCTCGATTATACAAAGTTTTGAAACCTTATGTAATGATATTCTACAGATTTCTTTATTTTTTTAAATTTTGGGACCAGACTACCATTTCCAAATATATTATTTCCAAAAATGTAAAGCTATATAACGAGAGAAATATTCCAATGACTTAATTTCTTTTGTTTTTTTTTTTGTACGTATAATAATTTATAATTTACTTCACCTCACCGCTATTAAAGTTAAGTGTTAAAATATGAATTTCTTGAATTTAACACGTTTAATTTAAGATTTTTACCTTTTAACCTCCTTTCAAATTACATAAGTCGGAAATATTAAAATAATTAATGACAAAATTCCCTCGAAGCAAACAAAAAGAACAAAAACTGAATAAAATGAAAAAAAAAATTAAAAATCTTCTGCTTCAAAACCTTTTTACAATATAATTTTATCAAAATTACTTTAAATGAATCTCACAAGACTTTTTGATAAATTAAAACTAAAACCATGAAAAAAAATGTTTATTTAATTCCTTGAAATGACTAAACGAGAAATCCAGCAAAATAACCAAAATTGGTGATTTGCTATTGTGCTATAGAGGAAAAATGTTGGACAAATCTATCTCATGACAACCCTAAAATGGAATAAATAATTTATTTCTTTCAACCATCTATTAGAATGCTAATTAAGAATATGACATATGGATTCTCAAAATTATATCGATTTTATTTACCTTACATGAAGTATAATAGGGACCGTTTTCAAAGACTTCGATTTTAAAGTTTTAAGATACTCTAGTCACAACCAGCAACTAAACATATTTTTAAAATTCCTTCAGCACCATATAGTCATATACCAATACCGTTCATTCATAACAATTTTCATCGAAATCCAGACCTCAAGTACGCATGCGTTGTTCGAACTCCTCGAATCGATATCTATCTACCCAACACTCTAACTTTTATCAGAAATAATTTAAACTTAAAAAAAAAAATTTATTTAAGATTCATTTCGAGAGACCGTTGACCTTAAGTCTAACGAGATTGCGCAATTGCGCACATTTTGGTATTAAAAGAACTAAAACTAGATTAACAGTTTATTAGTTATAAGCATTGTAGTGAAAGGCAGAAAAACGGATTTTTAATGAAAATATAAAGTCGGGTTTTTTATTTTTGTAGGAAAACGTCGGGCAAAAAAACTATAAATATTAACTTGATTCGATGATGATCGTCTATCAAGATATTTTAATTGACTCAGTATAGATAATAAAACTATCATTAACATTTTTTTTACGTTGGTTCTTTTAGCAGATTTTGTTTTTATAAAATTTATTTTACACTATACAAGAGAATTATGTGAGGAAAATTTCATTGTCTTCTTGTTTTATATATCGTTAGCTCCTTTAACCAAGTCGGTGAATAATATCAAGATTTTTTTATTTTAATTTTTCAAAAACTATTTTAAAAAAATAGAAATATGTAAAAAAATAAATATATAATTACGTATTATACATAAAATACAGAATAGAAATGTACAAAACAAAAGTCATTTTTACCCTCAACTTTTCCAAGTATATCTATAGAATTATATTTATATAAAAAATAATGTAAAATGTGTATAGAATTTTTTTACAAGTCGATTTCTTTAGCTTTAAAAAAATTCTTCCTTAAACTTAAGCAAATAATGAAGTGCGAGTATGAAAAATTAACATTTTATACGTAATCAAAATTAATATTTCAAATTTTATAAATTCTGTAAAAGCCAATTCATATAGTTAGTGTATATAAAAAAAAATGAATTTATTGCTTAAAAACAATGAAGGATTTTACACTTGCCAAACTTTGCAAAAAAAAATGCCAGATTTGAATCCAACAATTGTTAATAAACACTTCGTTTGAAATTTTATTTAAGCTCTCTCAAAAGTTTTCTAAAATAATTTTCAAATAATAATATTATTTCTAAAAACAGAATAACACTTAAAATAAAGAATATCATTTTTTAGTAGAATTTAGAATTTAATTAATGCGTATGCATAAAATTTAATTTTCGATAAAATAAATTATCAAAAAGCTTATTGAGAACCACTCAAACTCAATAGTGTCTATAAGCTTTTTAACATATAATATCGTCTGTTGGCATATACTATATTAACTATACATATGTATTCGTACATACATAAGAATTTTTCATAATCTAAATAATAAAATTTTATTTTTGTTAGGAACAAGTACCGAAATCCAACACACAGAGAAATTTGTAATGTAATCGATTAAAATTAGCAATGAAATTTATTAATTTTGTAATTCATTTTTGGTGAATTTATTTTTTAATTATTTAATAAAATAAAATCTGCAGTAATAAATAACAAAAAAAAAATAGTTCTTATGCATATCTATTATTTTCTTATTTTTTAATAATTTTATTAAACTCTTATTTTATTTAAATTTTATTAAATTTTATTTATTTTATAAAAAATCGCTTTCTTTTAGGTTAGAAAGAAACCTTACAGTTTAAAATACTTTAATTGTTTGAGGACAATCTCCTTTGATTTAATCATTCTTTATTTTTTCAATGGTAATCATTACATGTACATGTACATTGTACATGATAGTACATGTACATGAAAAATTTCATTAATTGTTCTGAAATCAATTATTTATTTACTTATTGGCATTGCCAATAAATAATTTGGCATAGCTTAAGCAGCATTAATTATATTTTTTAATATTGAACTTAAATCTTAAGTGAAACAATTTTTCCAAATTTCAATCAATGGAAAAATACTCGGATTTAGAATTTCGTTCGCATTACTTCTCTATATTTGCGTTCATTTAAAATCCATTTTAAAAATAATTTTGACAGCAATAAATCATGGTCAAGTTTATTATGTTCATTTTTATTTAATTTGTTGTGAAAATTACTACAAAATAATAAAAATATTTCAAAGCGATTGATGAATTTTCCATTTCATTACTGTTAATAAATTTAATTTCAACGAATAATCGATTTCACTACACAAATTTCTCTGTGTGAAATTAATATTTTTCTGTGTGTTATACGAATAAGATATTGAAGAAAATAATTTTCAATATAAATAAATACATTTGAAAATAATTATGTAAATTTTGTATGTAAATATGTAAGTTTTGTATACATATATATTTATATAATACTATCAAAGTCATAGTGAAAACTATATACATAAACATATGTACCTATATTAAATAAGAACATTGAATATATTGATATTTTAATTGTAAAAATTGTATTTTATACAAATTATTTTGACAGCACAATCATTCTCGATCTTCCTTTTGAAAGTTGTTGATAAACTTTTACGTGCCAGAGAAATTATCTTTCTGCAGAATAAGCGTATTGAATAAAAATTAACTCTTTATTCATTTAACCGAGTACTGCCCTCTGACCAATTTAATATTTATTCCATATATCTATCACTTTAATTTTCTTTTGGAGTGAAACTGTCCCACTCTCTTGAAATAAACTTTATTATATTTTATAAAAATTAAAATATTTTTTTTTTTAATTTTTTTTTTTTTTTTAATATTTAGATTAACATTTTTTGAATTAAAAAGAAAATTTATGCACTTAGTTCAATTATTTCATTTTGCTTTCTATATATGTACATATGTGTACCAATGAAAGTACATATAAATTGTTGGAATTAACTGCACTACATATACACCAAATTATATTTTGAAAGTGCGCTTCCTAACACTCTTTGTAGATTCTGTTTTTCTTTATACTTCACTTAAAAAATTTCATAATCATAAAACATTGAAATTTTTATTATGTGTACAGTACATGTATAACTATTATAATTATAATAATAGAGAAAAAAAAAATCTTTTATAGCATATGTTGAAACTATATAAAATGGTATAATTTTGGTTTTGTTATAAGGATGAGATTTGTGTTTCTAGAAACCAAAAATAACATTTCTGTGCATATTTTTTAAGAAATTACGAAAAAAAAAAAATTAAATTAAGAGAAAAACAGAAGGAAAAAAGAACAACAATGTTGTTTCTAAAATAACGTCAATGATATTTTTATGTTAAAAATAATAATTACAATAGTCATATGATAGTTTTCAGTTTTAAATCACAATAAACACAATGAACATTATTATGTAAACAGTCATATCAGTTTTAAATTTCTAATTTTCTAACAGCTAAATTAAATTATTTTTTGGTAGTTTAGAAAAATTAATTTTACATCTATTTCTTAAAAATCATTCCACATTTATACGATTTGTATATGATAAAACACTCAGTTTTCAATATGGCTTAAAAATTAATTCTTATAGATCTAAATTAAAAAAAAAAATGTTTTTACCACTTGTACTCGTAAAATTTTTGAACTTAATCCCAGCATAAAATTTGTAACCGGAATAAAAAATTCCTTTTTCCAACAATATTATTCTCAATGCTTAGGTATACTTTAATTTATTTATATATATATATATATATTCGGTTTTTTCTCATACGATGTACGGAAATACATTATTTTGAATTAGTTGCAAAAATTAATAATTTTTAAGAATAAGTTTAAACATTCCGTACAAAATATTAATTTATATGCACATTCTAAACAACATTTTCGATATTTAATATTTTGATAACAAAATAGAGGTTAATTAATATAAAATATCTAACTAAAGTTTAAGTTTAAAAAAGGCTTTGATGAACAACGTAACTACGAATTCGGAAATTCTAACATTATATCTGCGTATACATCAGAATTGAGAACTATAGTATATGTAAATATATGCATTTGAACTTCTAGGTTCCTACATTAAAAAAATTATTATCCAACCAAATATTGAATAATGTGAAGAGTATCTGATGCTTGTCTTATGATTGCATTCGAATTGTTTGTCAACAATGTCAAACAGAAAGCGATGAAAATATATTTATTTTAGCATTGTCCATCCACATATCAAGATCGATATCTTATCTAAATAATTTTGTTTTTAAATTATTCGCTGGTTTAAGTCAGTGAAAAGTAGAAGATTAAAAAAAAAATCATATTATTAGAACAATGTGAATGCAATTATTTTAATATATTATTAATTAGGTTACGAGGTTCGCAGATTCGCTGGTATATTTCTGGTAGTGTGGTGGTGGCTACCGCGTACTAGTCACAATTAAATATGAGGTGGTTTTTTTTATTTTTATTTATTATTTTCGCGGTTTTACGTACTTTTCGCGGTTTACTCGAAATCATTATATGCTGCGATATGACACGCATCATATCTGAAAACCCTGACCTACAAAGTTTCGGTTGGAATTTTTGCTATTTTTCTCAGTTTTCGCGGATAAATCGCAATCGAATGTGATACGCCCCATACTCAAAAAAAATCTTTAAAAACAAAGTTTCAAAATGATCGAATATGCCATTTCGGGGAGTCTATAAATTATAAATTCACATTAAATTTTATATATATATGCCGATACATTTTTGCAGCATACGAACTGACACTATCTTAACAATAGTTTCGTATAGCTTTAAATCCTTATATTTTATATAAACCGTACCTTTATTAAATCCATCATCAAGAATTATTTTAGTTTCATATTATAAGAAAAAAATCATATTTTATTTATTTACCCGATTTATATACCTCCAAAAACAAAAAAAAAAAACTCTTATAAAAATAAGTAAAAAAAAAAATTTGAAGAAAAGATAAACTAACTTTTTTATTTATATTTTTATAAGTTGTTCAACATCAAATAAAATTAGAATATTGTAAAAAATATTTTCATAAGAGCGTGAAATTATGTTTTTACCCCAAAATAAAATGCAAACAAGATGTTGAAAAACAAAAAAAATAAATAAAAATAGAAAATAAAATAAAAAAAATATTATTTAAATAACGAAAATATTTGTAAAGAGGTTTAATAATTAAAAATAACTGAAATGAAAAAACAAAAAAAAAAAAAACATTATAATAAGTTTCTCGAAAACATTAATTAGTCTTGAGTATGGTACTCCAGTTTTTTTTTTTTCACTAACTTCGAAATAAAAAATAAATATATATAATAGAAGGCTATTCAGTAAAACTCGTAAAAGTTTCTATATAATTTTCAAGTACTCTAATAAAATAAATACTTTAATTACAATTATTATTTTAAAAACTATAAAGAGTATTTTTATTTTTACTAACGTCTATATGGGAATTGAGACTTAAGGTCCAGGAAATTAACGTCCATTAATGAAATGTTCCATATTTTTTTCTAATGGGAATTAAAATCCGTCGACATTAAGTCTTTTTTGATTCGGCCTGTACAGAACTAAAATCTTCAAAGATTAAGCTTCAAAATAATATCAAAAATGCAAAAAATAATTAAATCGTACACACACTAAGAGGCAGAAAAATTAATAAACAAAAACGTCAAATAAAATACTATGTTACTTAAAAAATTGTTAACTTTTTTATTTATAAATATTTTAGCCTTATTTTCGAAAGAAAAATAAGAAACTGAAGAAAGAAAAATAATTAGAGGACGTAGAATTGAATAGTCATCATAATGTATAAAATAATGTGTTAGTAAATAGTAAAACGAAATAAAATACTTTCCATATATTGATAATTATCAGTGTATTAACAGTGTTTTATTTTGTTTTACTAATAAATTCAAATAAATAATACAAAAAAAAATTTGTATGAAACTTATTATCCTTTTTAGTACTTTTAATCAATGGTCTTACGTATGTCTTTTTTTCGAAAATTTTTTGATATTTTTAAGGTACACAATTATTTTGATTAAATAAAAGTGAATTTCACTGTTTAGTCGCTTTTTTCTTAACATATCTAATTAATTATTAAAAATGTAAATTTCCTGCTTTGATTGTATGTGCTAAAACTAATGTTTATTAGTGTACATGAAATATCCGTTAGAATAACTGTATACATAAATAAATGCATGAACTCGAACTGTCATTTTCACCTAAAAAATCTTCGCCATACAAAAAAAGATATTATGCACAATATTTATAGATCAACATATATATATCTTATCTATATATATTATGTACATATACACACATCTTATAAATTCAAAATAATATTTTTTTTATTTAGAACTGATGCGTGTGGAAAAGTTTTTGAAATATTTTTTTTTTCTCAAGATCTTATTAAAATCTTATTGTGTGTAAATATAAAAGATTTTTCAAGTTTTAGAGAGATTTTAGAATGAGCAAAATTGAAAATACACTTTTATGTGAAAATAATGATGATCTTAAAAAATAATGAATCTTGAAAAGTTTTAATTTATTTTTCTTGTCAATAAATTCTAATTTCATGTATGTATCAAAAGTAGTGTAGGTATGTTTCATATTTTCGAAATTTTAAATTAAAATGAAAATATATACACTTGAAAAGTTTGAGACCCAGATAGAAGTTTAATTTTTGTCCACGCGATAAAAAAAATGGGAGAAAAATCGTTGTTGCATAAAACAGTTTTTTTTTCCATTTTTGCATTGTTTTTGGTCTTTTAAAGAAGATTATTTTTCTCATTGCAGTGACAAAATTTAAATTAAAATATAATCATAACATTTATATTTAATTTCCGCAACGCATCATTAAAAAGCTGCACATGTAGAGATAAACTTTGGAAAATATTCTTTTTCTGAAAATTGAACTATCACAAAAAAAAACTACATGAGAAGAAATTTGAATAAAAATAAAACAGAAGAAAACTGTAAGAGTTTTGGACAAAAACTGTACAAATATAATGAGCCATTACATGTGAAAAGGACGTATATATTGTACTAGTCGTAATACCCGGCTTCGCTCGGTAGTACCGAACTTATATTAATATCAAAACACTTTTATCCAGATTTTGTGCACTAAAAAAAACAGAATTTCAAAATTTGTTAAATAGCCACTTCTCCGGTGCCTTAACACATCCAGTCTTCTAAATAGTCCATTCGGGTCCAACGCTATATTACTTTATCGGAATATACCTAAATTGCATTTCGTGCACTAAAAAAACAGAATTTCAAAATTTGTTAAATAGCCACTTCCCCGGTGCCTTAACACATCCAGTCTTCTTAATAGTCGATTCGGGTCCAACGCTTTAATATTTTATCGGAATATACATAAATTGCAAAACTGCCTTCTAAGGTAGCCCCCCGTCGGTGCCTCGGACGAAAAATATAACCAATCGGGTCTCTAGGCTCCTTATTATCAAAATTTAAAAATTTTGAAATTTGTTGTATAGCCCCCCCAATTAAGTTCTGGGACAACGGTTGGGGCTTTTCAATATCCAGTCTTCTAAATAGTCGATTCGGGTCCAACGATAGAACATTTTCCCGGAATATAACTAAATTTCAAAGTAGCTTCCGGTCGGAACCTCGGATCAAAATTTCTACTACCCTATAACTATCTCAGGTCCCAATGCTACTTTACTTCAAAATTTCAAAATTTCGAAATTTGTTGCATAGCCTCCCCAATTGAGCCCTGGGACAACGGTTGGGGGCCTCTCAACATCCAGTTTTTTAAATAGAGTTTTCGGGTCCAACGCTACTATATTTTATTGAAATATACCTAAATTTCAAAACCGGCTTCTAAGGTAGCCCCCCCGCCGGGGCCTCGGATCAAAATTTCTAGTACCCTATAACCATCTCGGGCCCCAATGATACTTAAGTTCAAAATTTCAGCCAAATAGGTCCAGGGGTTTAGGCGTGATTGAGGACAGAGAAACAGACGACAGAGAACAGAGGACAGAGAACAGAGAATTTTCATTTTTATATATTAGATAATGCACATCACAAAACAATCAGGCTTAATTTACCCATATTAATTTTAATTAAACTTTCGGGATGTTTTAGAAGTATTCGATACAAAGTTGTTTTCCCTTTTTTTTTAACAATTAAGGAAATCTTTTAGAGTGAAGACATAGTTCAAAAACTTCACTTTTTCCCATTTTTTTTACGTACATTTTTGACTGAAATTGTTGTTTTTTAAGCACAACAACATCTAACATAGAACTTAGATCGATGATTTTAAATTGGATTTAATAATAGGTTTCGAATAAAGTAAGAAGAAATTTTCCAAATAATTAATTCGCTTTGATTTAAAACAAATTTTTTACATTTTCTAATAATTAAATTATACCTAAATCTGGCAGAATTGAAAAAAGAAAAAAAATTTATAAACAATAATTTTTATTTTTTTTTTAACTTTATTGATTTGGAGTTGAAAATTAAATTTATTGTTGTAGTAAAAAAAAAAAAAAATTTACATTAATTAAAAAAAAAAAATATTAATAAAATTATAATTATAATTTTTTTTTTTTTTTAATTACAAAAATTAACTAAAGATTTTAGAAAAAAAAGCTAACAAAGCTGTTAATGATACAATGCTGAAGCTTGCAACTGCTCTTCCAGCTGGATTACAATTGTCCTTATCGCATACTTTGCAATTACTAAGTTTTATATCATCTTTGAATTTATCGGCTATTTTCTTGTCACACAATTTTTCTGTTTTGTATATACATGATTTGTACCATCCATCTAATTTTTTATTATCATCCTCTATAGAAAATGTTAAAAGAATTAATTATTTTTTTTTTTTAATTTTTCGTATTAAATTCAAATTTATTTACTTTGGCCCTTAATCTGAACTTCAAAGCATTCAAAATCTTTTGAATCATCTATTGTAACGTCTTTGTAGACCTCTTCAATGATTTTCTTTGATTCTTCTGCAATTTCTTTCTTACAGGTCTTTTTGGATGCATCTTGATTTTTTTCCGTACTGAAATCGCTAACGTGACATTCCAAGGAATAAACTAATTTAAATGAAAAGAAATTTTAAAAAAATTATTTACTTCTAGATTAATTTAATTTTATTTTTTGAACAGGTTTTATTAAATTAATTTCCCAAAATTATTTTCTCTTTATCGAAAAAAAGCTGTTAAGTATTCAATTTTGACAGTACTACTCATCAACCACTGTGTACTTTTTTTGTTGTTTTTTTTTTTTTGTTTTCCATAAAACATTATATTATTGCGAAGACATAAAATTCTCATTGTGAAATATTTCATCAAAAAAAAAGAAGAATTCATTGAATAATCCAAAATTACAAAAATTTATTGAATTTTTGAGTTTATTTAATTTTTAAAACTGTTTTTTAATTTTCATATAATTTTTATTTTCTTTAATTTTAATAATATTTTTTTTTTTTTTAATTTGTTTGCATTAAAATTTAACCAATTTAGTTTATTCAAAACGGGCGTTCATTGGTATTAAAAATAATCCTTAATTGCAATATCTTTATATTATATATTTTCAACTCACCGTAGCCGATAAATACGGATAGGCACAAGCAAAGTAAAATTTTATTATACATTATTATTATTGTCAGCCTTTTTTATAACTTAAAATTTAAAGTTTTATTTAATTTAATTTCAATATCGACTATATTGATACTCCGGATAAACTGGCCGATATTTTCAAAAACACGTTATTTTATATTAGACTATGAATTGCGATAATACTTTTTTTTTTATCAGTTATTAGTTTTATTTGTTTAATTTTTTATTTTATCTGATAAATTTCCAAAAAATTTATCAATAAAATACTTAAATAAAACGACAAAAAAAAAAAAAAACTGATTAAAAATTAGATTATTTTAACCTTATCACATATACTTAACAACAATCGTTAATAAATTTATTGAGGGCATATTTAATATTATAAATATTATATTGAAGTTCCCAAATGATTTTCGATTCGATAAATTATCTAACTTAAATTAACAAAATGGGTTTGGAATTAATCATTGAAAAAAATAATAGGGAAGAATAGTGAAATACATTTTAAGGATTATTTTACCTACTGATTTTAATGTGTTATGCCTAATATTCTGTGCGTTATCCTGTAATAAGATTTTCTTTTTTGCGAAACGAAATAGAAAATTAATACAGACAAAGAGTAAAACTCTTATCTTAAAGTGTAGTATTATGTATAATATTTTTATCAAGTAAAATTGAGGCTACTCATAACTTAATGCGCCTTATAAAAGAACTAACTAATATTTTATATTTCAGAATTAGCGATATCCATGTACTTAAATGAATATCATTTAATAATATCAAAAAGCAAAAAGGTTTAATTATTTTGACTAATCTTATTAGGTCCAACAGCTGATGGGCGGCACATGTAACAATTTTTTCCCATGACTTTTTCATTGCAAGACTCTCTAAAAGATAATCGTTTTAAAATAAATACAAAACCTATCTAACCTTAAATATTTTCATTCTATATTATTGCTAACGAATTTTAATATTTTATTCAAGAATACAAAGATTACAAATAAAGGCAACTATAATCGGGCTCCACGAAATAGCATATGACGAAATAGCGTATAAATTTTAAAAACGAAATAACGTACAAACATTTTTATGCACTATTTAAAAACGAATTAGTGGATACATTTAAAAAAAGGAATTAACGCATAAAAATCCTGTTTTATATGCTGATTTAATCTCATACTGACAGCTTCCTTTGATTTTAATATTTAGTATGTAAACTTTTTTAGTTGAAAGGACATATTTAACTAAAACTATATATGGCCATAATCCCTGCTGCAATGAAGAACACGGCCAGTACTTCTACACTGAACTCTAGCCAAATAATTGTGCAAAGTACCGTTGAAGCTTCACCTGAAAGTAGAAAATATCAACCTCGGAATTAGTATAAAAGTTGAAAATTAGTCGTTGCAGAAAAAATAATTAAAACGAGCCAGAAAGATTAATTGAAATAGATATTCCTGATGAGTTGGGAAAATCATTATTATCTCTAAAGTTGCTGTCAGAAGCCAGTTGCTGGGTCATAAATGGGACATTTGATGTGGTTACCACTATAATGAGGCAGCTTTTTTCTATCCATGGTCGACAATATTAGCACTCATTGTTTGCCTCATGAGTTGTATGATTTTTTTTTTTTTTTTTTTGTTTTGAAAAATGTGCCTAGAAATACAAATTGTACTGAATCCCGCTAGAAATATTTGTGATTTTGAAAAGCGATTATTTCTGCATCAAATAAGTTTCCTCCAACCCTAAGGTCAAAATACGCTTGTTTCATATTGACCAAATTGGATGGATACTTGTACAAAAAATGGGCCTTGCGCGGTTATAGGGCAATAGTGAAAATTTCTCTTTACAAATTAGAATAAAAGACTCTTGCATATGTTCCAGTTGGTAGTGAAATACCTAGTTATTTTTTTAGTTTAAATAGTCACTCAGATGACAGAAACGCAAAAAAAAATTGAGAGCTGGTTCGAGTCCAATTAAATTCTAGGACAGTCTTTGTATTTTCTCAATTTTTGGTTAATTGCTAATGCGCAAATATTGGACACAGAACAATGTAGAGGCTTGGCATTGACGATTAAAAAAAGTATTAGTTGGTGAACGACATTCGGGTTTTTACAGGTTTGTACATGGATGGGAAATCTAAAACATGTATTAATTGTTGCGAAATTCCAAATTGATAAGCCTTAATTGGGAGCAAAATTTAAGAAGAAAAAAAAATTGCGAATCATTCACGGAAAAGTATATTAAAGAAAAAGAGAAGAATGGAAAACGTCGAGTTCCTTAAGCTTATTGCAACTCATCTGTCTTTATAAAAAAAAAAAATTATGTGTAAAAAAAAAGAATGAATGGTTATTTTGTATTTAAGACGATTTTTTTTTTTATTTGAATAATAAATTAATTTAAATAAATAACCATTAAAAATTGTTTTTATAGTTTGTTTTTAAAAGCTATCTGATATCTCTTTTTTTTAGTTTTTACTCTAATTTCGCCGAACATAATTTTACCACACGGAATTTTGTCGTGCAGAATTTTGTCATGCAGAATTTTGTCAATAAGAATTTAGTTCAAACAGAATACATGTATTTAAAAAAAAATTTCAAAACAGCATTTCGCAATCCCGAATTTTTTTTTTGACATACAGAATTTTGAAATAAAGAATCAGCAGTATTTTACCTACATATATGTATTTAGAAAATTCTGTGAAAAATATATTCTGAGCGATATTTAATACTAACTATAGGGTAAGGCATGTATATTATTTTTATTAATTTTTTATTATTGTAATGAACAAAACTAATATTTATAGGTATGAAATGTTTTCACAATCAATCGATTCAATTCATTAAAACGTAATTTTGTCTTTAATTAAAGTAAAAATTATTGGTTTATTGGAGATAATAATTTATTATCTCTTTTAATACATATAAAGAATATTATATTAATGAACTTTGGAATTATTAAATATAATAAGATATTTATTTTTTTGTTTTAATTTAATAAAATAAAATTACACAAGCTTTAACAATATTATTTTAAATTTTCTTGGAAACAAAAAAAAATAGAATTTCAAGTTTTTCAAAACTTATTATTTTACTAATGAAATCGGATTAAGTTGATAAAAATAATATAAACAATATACTTTATTTAAAGTCATAAAATGCATTTAAAATTTTCTAATTTTTGTACATAATATTTAATTAATGTATTATGTTAAATGCTAAATAACAAAAAAAAAATACCTATGATTCATTCAATTGTAATTTTAATTTCTTAGTCATATTTAGAACTTTTAAAATAAAAAAATTTATTCACCTAAAAATGTAATAAAAAGAAAATAAAAAAAATAAAAATTTTTTTATCTTTTTTATAACTTCGAACACTATAATATTTCCCTCATTGTAGAAATGTATCAGAGCAACTGGGACGTTATTATAGCATTTCGAGATAAGATTATTCCATATTGATAAGATATACTGAAAAGAACATTATTTCTATTTCAAAAAGTCTAAAAGTTAGCATAAATATGTTTTCTAAATTATCAAAAAGAGTAGATATATAAAATTAAACATATTTATTTATTTAATTATACCATTAGGTTTTACTATTTTCATATCGAGATTATATTCTAAGAAATTTTTCCAATTAAACCTTTATGTATAACTACAGTAACCGGAAAGTTATATTTTTATATTTTGAATAAAAAATAACAATATTTTACTACATAATAATAAAAAAAATGAAACACTGTTAAAAATAAAAATAAAATAATTGTAATTATTTTTTAAGTATTTTATTTATTTAAAAATAAATTGATTAGGCATATAGTCAATATGATTTTATATAGAGCATTTAAATATCTATAACAAGACATAAGAAACAATAAGACAGATGGGCACATGTATACAATGTGTATTTTTTACGTTTGCATAGAAGTTCAACTGAAATATTTCTAATTCAAAAGTATTGAAGAACTTATTGAACTTACATAATTTTTTTTTTTGGAATTTATGATAACCTATCTAAAGTTTAATCCTAATGATATGATTAGATTCATTCCACTTATAAATAATACGAAGTTAAGTTATTCACTTTTTTTTTTAATATCAAAAGGCATTTAAAAAAGAATGACTATTATAAATATTCTATAAGTTTAGAAATATATTTTATCGAAATCGATTAATTTAAGTTATATAATACACGGGAAATTACGTAATCTTAAGTGATATTTGATCATTAGTCAATGAGTAAATCTTTTTTAAGGAAATAAAAAATATTTTCCAAGCTATATATGATGTGTATATCAGGATGTGTTAAACGTGCAAATCAGATTGCAATTTCAAATTCTTGGAATCAAAGGGCATATTTATCTTTCAATAGTTTTCTTAAAACTGCTGCCCGCACAAAAAGTAAAACAGGAGCATTACTTTGTTAAAGTATGTTTTTTCAATTGAATTTCTGTAAATTTTTAATCGTTTTTAAATTTTATGAGACTTTGATGTTAATTTGTCGAAAATACTCATAGATTTTAATCTTTTTTTTGAAGAAGTGCGATTGAAATTATTTTTATCTGTTCTAGTTCTTCCATTATTTATAAAATCAGAAACAACAAATTTACTTATAAAAAATATTATTTATGAGTAGTTTATAATCTATAATATTTTACTTTAAAATGTGGCAATCTTTTTTCCATCACACGTCCATGGGCGCCGGCAGTATGGTGCACCTTTGTTTGATAAAAATGATATTAAAATTTTGATAAAATTAGAAAAAAAAAAAAAAGTTAAAAAAAACGTGGGGAAAAGTTTGAGGAAAATATTTTTTTCTAAGGAAAATTTGAAGAAATTCATAAATATTGTGCTAACGTTGGCAGTCAACAATACTTAAAATTTCAGACTCGTAAATTTTTTTTAACTTAATGATTTTAAGAAATTCATATCATTATTGAAACTAAACTTTTTGATTTACAACATATAAGTACCGCATAAAATCTGAACACATTAAAAATTTGAGGAAATCTTGCAAAAATAAGCTGTTTTTGGGGAAAAACTGCAGTGAGTAAAACCGTTAAACAATTTTTTTTTTTCTAATTTAGGGCAAAAAAAAAAATTTAGTACAAAAAAATATAAAAAAA
Organism: Hybos culiciformis; assembly: GCA_964007475.1. Taxonomy (NCBI): domain Eukaryota; kingdom Metazoa; phylum Arthropoda; class Insecta; order Diptera; family Hybotidae; genus Hybos; species Hybos culiciformis. The sequence continues at coordinate 150,256,165 of OZ023273.1, read as the reverse complement.
ATAATTTGAGGAATTTTTTTAAAAAAGTGTCTATTTCTTAAAAATTTGACGAAATTTCATTTATTCCATCTGGCAGCCCTGGTGAGAGATCTTAAAAAGTTCTGAGCATCGCATCAGCATACTGAGATGAATTTTGTCGTGAATTAAAAATATTGTTTTGCAACTGATTTTTCCTAAAATTAAAATTTAATTTAAATTAAGGTTGTTGGAAATTGTAACTTAGTGATGAACCCGCAATATGTCAAAGATTTGGTAAAATCAAAATAATATTTTTCACATGCACCACCTTATAAAAAATCCTGGCGGCGCCCATGCGTACGGCGATCACAACTGAGTTTGGTTCCGATTTGAATGGGCTGAAATCCCTTAAAATAATTTTTAAAATGTTCAATCCGTTGGGGATCATAACACCAGAATCAATTTTGTGGGGTTATGATCTATAGTAAATAAATTACTTAAGTGCAAAAGAACAAAACAAGTACGGCCTTTTCTCCAGATTTTTATGCCCTGTCCCCGCCCCTATTAGTACACCTTATTTGTCTATATTCTTTAACAAGCGAGATATGTTAAATCTAATATCTTTCAGCATAGTCATTCACGAAATGAAGATTAATGAAATGGAAAATTTTAAAAATATCCTATTGGTGTTATAAGATAAAATAGGAATTTTTAACACTTCTTATCAAGCTAAAAGTTTTGATTTTGCGCTTATCTTATTTTTGCTTTCGAATTTATTCATAATACAAGATTGAAAATTTTTCAACCATTGTAGATTCTATATTTAATCACGTAATTTTTTACTCTTATGAATTATAATTATCAAAAAAAAATATTTTAATCTTATCATATATATTTCTTTTATCATTTTAGCATATTCGATATACTCACATTATGATTTTCAATTTTGTTAATTATTATGGTGAATTTTATTTTTAAAGTACAGGAAAACCTTTATTGGGAACACATAGTCTCATGACATGCTTTACAATTTATAATGCGCAGGTGAAATAAATAATGACAAAATCTTGAATAATATAAATATAATTTAGATAGTTCAAAATCATTAAGAACTTTCCCATAGTATAGTATAGTACCTAATAAAAAAAAAAATAAAATGCAAATAATTAATTCAATATCATGTAATATGCATTAAACTTCCATTTTTCCGCCGTCCAAGAAATATTTATTACAAAAATAATTTACAAATTATAATTATAAATAAATAATATAAGTTTCCACTTATTCTACAACAAAAGTTATTATCGTTTGATGTATCTCTGTTTTTTAATTGTATATTACAATTATTACTCTTACAAAACTTTGTTTCAAGCTTCGCTTTACGTTTAACAAAATCATTATGAAGTTTCAAACTTCTAATTGAATCGCTGAAAATGCATGACTGATAGAATATTTTTACTTCATCACCTAAAATTAGTCAAATAAATAATTTTATTATTAAACACAGCTGTTTAATTATTAATCATTCGTAAAAATATGTTTAAAAAATATAGAGTTTTAAAATTCATATAGGTACATTTGAAAATACAGAATTAAGCCATAAACAATTACAGTATACAAAATTTTAACATACTCAACAATTTTAATAAATTATTTTTTATATGAAAAACGCTCGTCAATAACTCTTTTTTTGTACAATACGTTTACTTACGTCATACTTTGTGTTTAAAATTATCATCAGCAATTCACTTAATATCTATTCCTAAATTTTACTTTAAAATGAACTTTGGTTTTGGGTCCCCTTTTATATCGGGGCTGCTTCATTAGCATACAGGTAGATCCCCCACTACTTCCAATCATGAACAATTAAGTATGAAAAATTTAAATTCACCACCGAATTTTTGTAAGACTCGAACACTCTCGTTAATTACTGCTACTTTTACGACGATTTCTAAATATAATTTCTACTACCTAGTACCTATATATTACCATAAGACATTAAAAATAACGTTTGCCCAGTAGTTTTAAGCAAAAAAGTTTAGATACACAAACATAACAGGAAACTTTTTTATTGACTTACTATTATGATCATTGAAATCAACTTCTAGTGCTAAACATTCGAAATCATCCACGGTTTCATCTGTATTAACTATTTTGAAAATTGTCGATAAATATGTTCCAGCGTTCCCTGCGATTTCTTTATTACATTTTTTAGAAGATGTCTTATTTTCATTACCAGTAACATAACATCGAAGATCACTCTCTTAAAATTAAAATTAAAATTTTTTTAATAAAGAAAATCTAGAAATGTTCTTAAAATTACTATGATCTTTAAATTTCTTTATTAAATATCAAAAACATACAATTTTAATATATTTTAATGTGCATGTGATCGGTAAGTTGTATTTATAATCGCAAATTTAGCTCGGTAAATGGTATATTGCATGCGTCAATATACACATGTAATTATTTAATTAAGTAAATTTTATTTACATTCTCCATATTAAGTAAATTTTATTTACTTTCTTCATTTTGAACTTTTGTTTATTTTTTGCATTGCAAATGTATTGATTGCAACTACCTCTCATATGTACATTAAAACAGGATACAAAACATGTTAATTAAATTTGTTATAAAGCTCGTTGTGTATATACACAAAAACACATGGACACTTGTCAATATTATATCACTTGACCTAACGGTCTCGTGATATAAGTATTGACTCGTGTCTATGTGTTTTTGTGTATACACAACTCGTTGTAATAACAAATTTTCTTAACATGTGTTGTAATCTACTATTCAGTTTCATTTTTCAAATAAAACTACAAAACATGAATATTGCTTGTAAAGAAACAATTCGCAACTATTTAAATATTAATTACAGAAATTAAATTACTATATAGTATAGGTATATACTTGTTGTTTATATTTTATTATTAAACCTACAACAAAAAGTCGAAACATCGATTTAATAAATAAACAAAAATATTGTCTTGAAATTTGGTCATTTTTATTACAATCAGAATAACTTAACCTGTTGTCACTTAATGGATATTTAATAAATCGACCAATTTCAGTATACAGATACTTTAAAAAAACCGTGCGAAATTCTGATTTGTAAGAAAACAATTTAAATTTTTTTAAATATCAATTTAATTAAATAAAGATACACATATATCTGCTGTTGTTGAATATTTGCATTCGATAATTTTAAGGTAAAAAAAATTTATTTAATCGAAAAATAGCAATAAACCTTATTAATCAAGGTTATGAAAATAATAATATGGTCTACGGATCTATGTTTGTGGACCGAAACAGAACAGAGGATTAGTCGATTTTTCTTATTTATTTCTTATTTATTTACTTACTTACCTTTATCATTTGTATTGCAATTGCTATCTTCGCAAACAAAACAATTTCCTACATCGTAAGAGTCTCTCTCAGTTTCTTTAATAACTAATGAATTGCAATCGAAATTGTCAAATACACAAGATTGAAATAATACATTTTCTGATGAATTATCTGAAATACAGAAACCATAATATAATTTGTCTTTTTCTTTCAAAGTTAAACTTAATATTCTAATTGGGCATATGGGTATAGTAAAATGAGAGGGGCATAATTTTATAAGAATGCATAACAAATCAATTTTAAACTTTAATATATCATAATCAAATTGACATAAATAACACATCAGTTCCATGTATGATACAAATTCAATTACATATACCAAAAATATTTTCAAATTCATACAATTATTTTTTTTGTATTATTTATTTGAAGGTATTAATAAAAACAAATAAAATACTGTTAACACACTGGTAAATATTAATATATTTGGAAAGTATTTATTTTATTTCACTTTGCTGACACCCTCAAATAAAAATACAAATAAGAGCTGAAAAATCGTTGTTTGAAACTGATAATCTCTTTAGTATTCTAAATCAATGATTATACTTACATTTTGACAAAATATTAAGGTTAACACACTTCAAAGTTTCAGTGTCATTGTCATTTACATTCATTAAAATTTTTGATATTTTTTGTCGTCCATTTTTCGCCATAGTTTTTGTACAAAATTCGGGTGTTGATACATTCAAATCATGGTTAGTGTAACACATAAGATTTAAAGCTTCATGAGAAAATTATAAAAATTAATTCAAATTAGGTGTGTAAGAAATTAGAAAACTTACGATTTTCCTTTTTATTACAACCATCTGTTTTACACGTTTTACAATCAGTTTTCGAAATAAAATCTTCAAATTGAGGTTTCACTTCGAATGAACAATCAGTATTATCATAAGCACAGAATTGCCAATTTTCGTGATTATCTTAAGAAAAAAATGAAAATAAGTAAAATTATGAAATAATTATATAAATAAAACAACATTATATTCTAAGGTCAAAGTGTTATAATGGGTTAAAATTGACACAAGACTATTAAACTGAACCATTTTTAATATAGTATTCTTGCAACTGGTCAACTTTCCTGTTTCTGGTTTTTTCATTTCTGGAACAAAAAAAAAATTCCCTCTATACAATTGTTTTGTGGATAACTGCGTTTGAAACAACGAGAAAGATATGTAAATTAGATGTAGGGATAGTATATAGTGTAAAAAACATATTGAATTATTTAAATTAATAAAATTAAAAGATCAAAACAATTTAAGTTTACTATATGTTATGATTTTTTTTCCAGCAATATCAACGGCATCCAAATAATTTCGCTTAAACAAGATAAATCACAAATGCTTAGTATCTTTTTTATTGTAACTTAAATTCACCTTCATCATATTTCACATTTAGTGACATGCACTTAAAAGTGTTTGATTTTGTTGTAATAAAATTGTCAAAAAATCCTTTAATGTGATCGTTATTGCGTTCCACATTTTCTTGTGTACACTTTTCTAGTTCTATTTGATCATTTGTTGTTGTATAGCACTTCAAACTAATTAAGTCTAACAAATAAAAATATAAATTGTAGGTATTTTAATAATTATAAAAAAATACTTCAAATTGTACCTTCTTTTATGTTACAAGAGTCTGTATCGCAAACATTACAATTTTCATATGAAATTATATTTTCGTGTTCATTTTTAATCTGTAATGTGCAATTCCTTTTGGCAAACACACAACCTTGATAATAATTAGCATCGCTTTTGTTCGCTAAAAAAAATGTATACTGTTTTAAGTGAGTACTATTGGGATCGGGACGAAATACCTCATTGCAAAATTCTGCAATTTTAAAATTCAAAAAAATTAAAAAGTCGCAATATAAAATTACGCAACTCAAAAAATTTTTTTAGCTAAACGATACTCTAGTTAGAAATTTCATTCTAGTCTCAAAAAAAAAAAAAAAAGAAATAAAAACAGAATTCTGAACTCTATTTTCCATAAATAACTATTCTTTACTTTTCAACCGATTTGTTTTTTTATTTCGCAAATTAAATTCTTAAGTTTCCTTAAAATATCAAAATTAATATAGGTAGCTAGACATTTCTCTTAGGTTGCACCTAGATGGTGCATACTATTACTCGTAGGTAAGAAATAAGAAAAAAAAATAATTATATATACACTAGGTAGAAAAAGTATGCGTACGGGCTCGTTTTCTTATTTTTTGTTCGACATGTTCCCAGTTTTTGACGTCATTTAAAAGGACTCTATAAAAAGTTTTTTTTTGAAATTTAAATTTTGAGAAATATCAATTTTTGGCAAACTCTGCGTACAGCCGGTTTTAATGCCGCGTCTCAGAAATTAACGAGTAATGTCATTTGAAAGACAATTGAATGTAGATAATTTTGCGCTACATAATTTTATCCCTACGATAAGGTAAAGTGTCAAAAATCGCCTTTGAAAGTCATAAAAACAAGCGGTCCTAACCTATTTTCCAGCGGTTGTAAGCTATTTCTATGACTTTAAAAGACATTTTTTGACACTTTCCCTTATCGTAAGCATAAAATTATATGGTGCAAAATTATCTACATTCAATTGCCTTTCAAATGACATTACTAGTTTATTTCTGAGACCCAGCATTAAAACCGGCTGTACGCAGACTTTGCCAAAAATTGATATTTCTCAAAATTTAAATGTTGAAAATACAAATTTTTTTCACAAAAAAACTTTTTTTATAGAGTCTTTTTAAATGACATCAAAAACTGGGAACATGTCGAACAAAAAATAAGAAAACGGGTCCGTACGCACACTTTTTCTACCTAGTGTACGTAATATATAATATATTCCTAATTAACTCCGCAAAATTATTTTATTAAATTTTCCACACAATTTTTCCAAAAAAAAATTATTTTGAATTTTGTATTCCAGAATTTTCTCTTGCAGAATTCTGTCCTATGGGTTTTCGTTTTGTGAAATTTTTTCGTGCAATTTTGCTCTGCACAATGTTTACATTAGGGATATTCAATATTTCTCGATAATATAGAATATGCACAATTTTGCTAAAATTATCAGAATAGTTGTTCCGATATATCCTGTATCAATACAATTGTCATCAATGCAACCCCGGTTTTTTTTTTTTCTTGAAATTCCTTTTTTTTAATTAATTTTTTGAATCTGATTTTTTTCGATTCGACCTGGGTATGTATAAGTTAGAATTCTTTTTTTTTTGTTTCATCCATAGACAATCAGCTTAAATTCGCACACAAAAATACACATGTATTAAGTCCCATTTACAAAAAAAATATGTGTGAGCCTCATCCTCATAAGCTCACGAAGAAGTTTAACTTCTTTACTTACTTGCAAATATTTATTTGGCTACGGACTCTGACTGATTTACTTTTGTAAGTGGAAGAGGGGGCTAAATTTTTTCTTACGAAATTTGTGTGTAATCATTTATTCTTTTTTACGTACCAAATTTGAATGAAATCGGACGAACTTTAGAAGTCGCTGGGTAGGATCAATCAATATTTTGTTACAAAATTTATGTGTTTAATCGTTTCCTCTTTTTATTTACCAAATTTGAATAAAATCACACGAACACAGAAAAAAATTTGCTCGTACTCATTACGTCAAAAAAGTTCGTTAATGACATTCTCGTTAAGATAACGAAAAATAATGAATAATTACGTTTTTGTAACGTAAATTTCGTTTATTTTCTTATTACGAACATTTTTTTCATTTTTAGTACTCGTTAAAAAAGTTCGTTATCGTTAAATACGGGAAACAAAAATTTCAATCCACACAGAACTTATATTTTCCATTTTACACATTGCCGTAAATGTAGTTCATAGCTCAGTGGCAGAGTTGATGGATTGCAATGTTTAGGACAGTGGTTCGAAGCCACAAGCGGGCATAAAAAAAATTATTAAAAAAAAATTAAATAAAAAAATTTAAAAAATAAATAAAAAAAATAGAAACAGAAATAAAAAAATAAATAAAATAAAAAAAAAAAAATAAAAAAAAAATAAATAAAAAAAAATAAAAATAAAAAAAAATTAAAAAAAATAAAAAACAAAAAAAAAAATAAAAAAAAATAAATAAAAAATTATAAATAAATAAAAAAAAAAATTTAGTCTAGTAAATTTTTTCTTTCGTATTTGCGGTGTTTTTGCTGAAGAATTTGAAAGGTTTTTGGTTTTGGGGTATAACGAACTTTTTTAACGAACTACGAGCTTTTTTCAACGAAATGTTCGTTGTAGCCAAAATAACGAATTTTTCGTTGATTTTAACGAATTATTTAGTTATTAGTACGAGCAAATTTTTTTCTGTGAACTTTAGAAGTCCGCCCTAGGGAATGCAAAACCGGTTTTTTGGATCCCGGAAATCCGGAAATGCGCCTGTTTTCGAATTTCAAAAAATTCGGAATTCAAAATGCTAAATCCCGAATTTTTCGAATTTGGTGGAACTTTTACTGGCGGGAATTTTGACCAATTGTTTATTTTTTTTTTATTATTTAGGCATAAAGCATTAAAATTCACAAAAATTGAAATCTAAGTAGCTATCGCAAGTCTGCAAATACGTAAAACTTTTTTTCACATTAATCAACATTAACAAAATAAGTTGGAGTTCAGTGATTTATTTGGAATTCGAAGTGAAATTAAATTTTGCGATCAAGGGGGCCCCCCGAGGAACACTTTTGGAAAATCTCTAATATAACTTATTAACAATGCTGCAGGAATTAAATTTTTATTAAAAAAATGCATTCCCTAGTCCGCCCCCCGTGGTGGTCGCTGGGTAGGATCAATCAATTTTTTGTTACGAAATTTACGTGTTTAATCGTTTCCTCTTTTTATTTACCAAATTTGAATGAAATTCTTTGTTACGAAATTTGTGTGTAATCATTTCCTCTTTTTACGTACCAAATTTGAATGAAATCGGAAATAAATTTTTTGTTACGAAATTTGGGTGTAATCAGTTCCTCTCTTTACATACCAAATTTGAATGAAATCGGACGAACTTTTGAAGTGGGCCCTCAGGCGAGGTCGCTAGGTAGGAGGCCAATCAAATTTGAAAATAGCCTATAACAACCCTCGATCTGAGACAAAGAAATAGTGTAAGTTTGAAAACGATCGGCTGAGCGGTTTAGGTACCTATTCGGAATAGACAAACAGACAAACAGCGTTTCTGTTTCATATGATAGAATTTCACTAATTCGAAAAGGAAATAAACTAAATAAATATTAACAACAAAATCAGTTGATCTTTAATTCTGTTATTGTACATTTTTTTAATTCTATCTATATGGTTTTTTTTTTTGTTTTTTGCTTTCCACCATCGTTTGTATTTTGTTATGTGTGTGTAGTATCGCTATTTTATTTTCGTAAATACATGCTACATGCTACAACGTCTTATATTTCCCTGCTTTTATATTTGTTTTTACTTTTTAACATACTACATTCTGTGGTTATTACCCCTCTTTTGCAGCGTTGTGGCTTTTATTTATCGTGACGCAGCAAATACTATATTCTGTCTTCTTTTTTCCCCTATTTTGATCAAAAATTTTTAACAATACCTCGCTAAAGAAGTTAAACTTCAAAAAAAATCGCATAAAACTTAAATAATGACTTAAATTACATCAAAACTTGATTTAAAAAAAGTAATAAATATTCTGATAATATAATAAAAGTATATATAATAAATAATGGCCATAAACATAAACTTTATCGATATTCAAGTTATCGACACTTTTGCACCCGATATATTTGTTTCCTATATTTATCGATATACTATATCGATACTTTCGGAGATATCGAACATCCTTATATTGTCAAGTGGAATATTATATATGTATTGCGAAATCTCGTACCCCGTACTATTATTAAACTAAACGTAACGTACGAAATATTATAATATTACATTATTTTGATTTGATTACATCCAAACGGATGGTTGGTTGACTTAATTTATAGAAAATTAGCAAAAAAAATAATACTTAGTCTTAAATTTTGATTTTGAGCGAAAGTAATTATATGCTTCTCTGTTAATAGCAATATTTTGTTGTCACAATGAACTTTTTGATCCCAAAAATCGTAAACTCAGTAAGCATAATGAATTATTTACCCAAAAGTAGGAATTAGAAATGTCATACTACAACACAACCACCTTTGTACAATTTATAAAGCACCTAATTTTATTACCTTTGTTTTTAATGTCAATTTCTAAACATTTAAACTCATCCGTTTCAATCACTTCAACATCTTCAAAATAACGTGAGAACATTTTTTCAGAAGTCCTAGCAAGATCTTTAGAACAATATTGAGTTTTTGTCTGATTTACACCAACAAAGCATTTACGTGCGGATGCTGAAAATAATAATTTAGAATTTAATATAAGCCAATATTACAAGAACCTTTATATAAAGTGGACTGAGCCTTTTAAAAATATTATATAAAAAATTATTTTTTTGAAACGAGTATTTAAGATGATTGAAAAAGCAAAAGCCATGACATTGACTTTATCACTTGTTTATTCTAAAATAATTAATTCAAATTAATCATTCTTTTTTATAAGCTTATTTATAGGTATGGTATAGCATATTAAAAATTAAGTTAAATATCATAATGCGTATTTGCTTGTACATACACATAAGATACTTATGAAACAATCCATAATAACTATAAAACTATATAATGTAGTTAAAATCATATTTAACAAACCGTTTTCTTTTGTATTACAGTCATTGTTTAAACAAATCAAACAGTCTGATGCATCTATTAGGCCCTCGTATTCTGGTTTAACTTCAAATGAGCAATTAATTTCGCTGCTTACACATGATTGCAAGAAATACGTATTACCATTTAAGGATCCATCTGAAATAATTATAATAGTAGTTCTATAGTTAGCAATCAATTAATAATTTAATTAACCTAATTTTGTTACAAGAATTAAACTTAATATGAACATATCTCTGTACAGTAATTAAGGCTTCTGTTGAAACGAAAGTGTTCGAAAGTTTCATTCATAACTTTCATTTCATTTCATTTGATCGCTTTCAAAAATGTTTGAAATTACTTTCATTCTAGAATGAAATAATCAATCAATATGAAAGAAACAAATGAAACTTTCGAACACTTTCGATCATTGTATGTTAATAGTAATTTTAAAATTTTAGTCAATTTTTAACAAAAAAATAAAATAAAAAAATAAAACGCAGTCGAACAGAAAATAACAAAAAAAGTAAATACAACATATTTTTGTTACCGCTTATACACAATTTTTGTTTTTTTCATGAAAACAAACAGGTAAATGCTTCTTACAACTGCAAATTTTTTTCATTTCGATTTTATGTAGCAAAATAAAAAACAAAAATTTTTTTAGATTTAATACTCGAAACTAGTTTATTCGCGGGACGTTTTTCCGACTTTAGTTTAACAATATAACGTTTATATATACATAACGTTTATATATACGAAAGAAAAATTCAAAAAAAAAAAAATTAATACTACGGAACCTTTTTTGGTTAAATGAATTTAATACGCTGTCCGAAAGATTTTTGGTTCCTATAATCGACATCTATCTATCCACTTACGAATTTTGATTTTGATTATTGAAGTAAAGCGTTAATGTTGTTTAGCGAAAAAAATTTTGGACCTCTAAGGATTAAAAAAAGTTATCTTTGTCGCTTAAAACAAGTTAACGTTTGACAGTCTTTTCGAAATTTTAATAAGTTCAATCATGTTGTGTTTTTATTTATAATAAGAAAATACAATAAAAATCCGTTGTATTATGTTTGAAATAGTACCAAAAAATGTTGTGTTATGTTGTGAATAATAAAAAAATGTTGTGTTATGTTTTTAATTTCATATTATTATTTTTTTGCTTATATTGAAAATATTCCTTCCAACTAAAATTCGAACCTTTCGATTATTTCGAACAAAATAGAATGAAATAAATGAAAGTGATCGTTTCAAATGAAAGTACTTTCATTTAGAAATGAAACTTTCGATCAATACAAGTTTGAAAGTAATCACTGACCGAAAGTTGATCAAAAGAAGCCATAACAGTAATTCACATTAATTTATAACACAAATGGTTAAAAAATAATAATTTAAAAGATTGCTTTTTGCCGTATGTATTTTCATATTCCTGTATATTTAAATCTATAGCTTCAATTGAGATTTTCTGACATTTTTGCTTCAATTTAGTAGTTCGGAATAATGTTTTAATGTAAAGCTTTCGCTTGAACTTCGTTTTCTTTAAGACTTCAACATCAAAGCTTCTAATCTAAGTTAAAGATGCCAACGATCATTTTTTTTTCTTACTCTTTTCGTAATTAATGTTAATTCCCAAACATTGAAATGCTTCCGTTTGAGTTGTATTTATATCTTTGAATACATCACTTAAATAAGATAAAGTACTTCTAGCAATTTGTGTCGTACAATTCTGGGACTTTTGAACGCCATCGTGATTCATTTGGCATTGCAGAGCCAATGCTTCTAAAAATAAATAAAAAAATATTTTTTATAATTATAAATTTTTAATTTTTTAGATTAAAATTGAAAATATAATAAACAAATAAAATAAATCATGTGAAAAAGATCAGCAATTTAAGCTTGTTTATGATGATTTTTATTTTGTTGAATTTGGTAACTCTTTAATTACGGCAAAACTGAAATATGACGTGTGCATATTTCTATGTAGATTTCTGTTTTTTATATAAATTTTGATATTTTGAACATTTTTAGTCAATACATATTATTTACTTATGTTATTTTAATTAAGATACATTAAATTTAAAACAAATAATATTTTACTTAAATTGTTAAATTAATATATACATTTGAAAATAATTTAGTTTTTGGATTTAGTTAGCGAAACATATGCTTTAGTACAAATTAACTCTTTTTTAATTACTTATGCGTCATAATGTTTACAAACAAATATGTATAAAGTACGAATATCAAAATTATATTATCTACATAATATATAAGGTTTGTAAACAAAACTTTTTAAAAAATTTAAATTTTGTTCAACTTACTGATCCGATATAGCATAAAATATATTAAAATAATGAAGAAAATTTTAGAGCACATATTTTGTGAGCAGAACAAAACAACTACCTATTTAATTTATTTTTAACAAAAACACAAAAAGTTATAACAAGGTGATAAGATTAAAATAATCATATTATGCTAATCCCAGAAAATGAAATTGAATTTTATGGTTTGGTTAAACTCGACACGACGCACGCGACGGACGTTATACAAATGACACAAGAAATAATAAATATGTATATGAAAATGTACGGACGCGAACAGTGTTGACGTTAGACGTTAATTACGCGATTAGTCTTTCGCGTCATTAACATTTATGTCGCGTCCGTCGCGTCGAGTTTGCCCAGGCGGTTATACATCTTCCTTAAAAAATAGTTTATTAAATTTTTCCTATATCTATGAATACGGAAAATGATTACATTTGAAAAACAAAAGATTTTCTCGAACCAATTCATTAAACAGACTGATTTCATAAATCAAAGTAAACATTAGGTTCAATAGATATGCATGTTACATATATATATATATATATAGAAGAACGGGTGTAAAAATATTACAAACAATTTTATATTAAAGTTGTTCAAAGGAGAATGAAAAACTATCTCTGTATAAGTATTAGTTGACCAAAATATTAGCTCAACTAATGAAATATAAAATCAGCACCCTGATATACGCAAAAAACTAGTGACAAGCCCATACAAAAATATAGTACACTGAAAATACAAATATATAGAATTAGTTCTTTAACTCTAGAAATTTCTTTTGTAAAATTAAAATATTAATTAAAATATTAATATTTAATAATAATTTATTTAAACTCATTTTTTTATTTTTTGAAATAACAATAATTTGTAAAACTATTTTTCTATTACTAATTTTATTTTAAGATTAATTTTATTGAACAGTTGAAAACATTCATATTTGGAGTTAATTTATAAATACAGATATTACATATATACAGAATTACATGAAAAAAAAGCAAACAAATTTTTATAAAAATTAAGTTTTCGGTTTGTAACAATTTCGAAGCAACAATATTACACTACATTAAATTTATTTATCGTCCAGAGACGGGTCTCAAAACTCGAAAAAACTTTAAATTTTTTTTGCATTTACGTTACCATACATTACATATATTAATATGTATAGTAGTTAAAGTACCTGTTATAATAAAGTAAACTGTTTCTATTTTTTTCAATAGAAGGGAATGTTAATATTTAATCAACGGTGAAAACACAATGCGTTTGTAATGCTTAGACCTTTTTTGACTATTTTAATTTTTATCGTTTATTTGTACTCTAATAAATAGTGAAAGATTTATGCAGTTTAATTTTGACGTTCATAGTTATTGAACCACCATTCGTTAGGTGGTTCGTGCAAGTGCACATCATACATCATACATATAGTCCAACCGGCCCTGCATATGTATTAAATATGTATAAGTGCACACGTTTGTATACTCCAATCTTATAATATCTTTGATAATAATAAATCTTGAATAATACAGAAATAATCAGATAAAATGTCGGAATATTATTATTTTTGCACAATTTTATTTAAAACACAAACTGTACGTTTGTCATCAAATCTTACAACTGATATTTGACACACTTCCGTCGAACCGATTCAGCTGAAATTTTGCACGGACCCTTTGTTGGTAACGAAGTTTCATCAACGAAGTTTCATCATCACCAATAAATTCAAACTGAGTACAATTCAATTATATAGTATATGCATACAAAATTTCAGAATGATCGGTTCGAAGAAAGCGAGTCAAAAGTTAATTTTGTAAGTTGTTTTAAAAAAGTGGATTCCGATGATCATTGTTATTAGAGTCAGCAGTCCAGATCAATTCAAGGAACCTTAAAAAGCTCTTTCGCACTCAATTGTCTTAATGAGTCAGTTTGTGGTCTTAAAATAGATGTTGATTGAAATTTGTACGTGGGTTTGCTTATCCTCCTATTTAAGGCAAGGATTCGATCTGTGGGGTAAAAATAGATTTTAATAGATTTATGAATTAAAATGAAACAAAATTTATTGAATGTGTAATTAATTAAAAAGAAAATTTGTCAAATAAATATCCTGAAATTGGCACGTATGTTTGGAAGTTAGAGACTAAAAAATTTAAATAAAAAAAATAAAAAAATTTAAGTTAGACGATTTTATTTATATATGTACTAAAAAGTAGTCTAATGCGAATAAATTTTTTTCAAGTTAGAAAATTTTTTTCCATGCATGCATTTAACTAAAAATTTAGCTATTAAATTTGTTTATTTTTCATAGTCGACTGTGCAATCGAAAGTTTATTACAAAAACGAGTTAATGATAAAATTTTAAAAACAAAGCTTTTATAATTAATTAAAAAGCATACATTGACGGTATTTACTTTATAAAGTTCTTTTTCTTCATCATTATAAGTTTGAAGAATATAAATTTACTAATTTTTGCAGACATGTATATGAAACTATTACGTATATTCAGATTTCAGAATAATTATATATTTGTACTTATCTATTAAATCCACTATATATATAATAAAGTATTTTATATTTTTTTCAAATTTTACCTTGACTCTGTTAAAGGCTAACTCTATTAAAGGCTACTCTATTATTTATTATATCATACAACTTACGGATCCAAATAAATATAGATATAGATACAGATATAAATAGATAAAGATATAAAAAGATACAGACATAAATATACATATATACAACAAGTTTATGTCCAAAAAGTATATTTGATATGAAATATCACTGACATAAATTATCAAGCCCAACTTCTAAGCGAAAAAAAAATCTAAATCTCGTTTAGGCATAAGAATCATAAGAAAAAAATTTTGTATGAAACTATACTTACTGAAAAATTGATTTGTAAAAAGGGATTAACACAAATTTATATTCAATGCAATCGATTTTATTTTCTTGAAAATTAATATTAATTATATGTACTCATATAATAATAATTATGTTATTGAATTATGTTTTTTTTTATTTTAATCCTTTTTTTTTTTTAAGTTTCTATAGGAATTTTCAAATAGTTTCATTGTTTTGATTTTTATGCCTGTAGATGTCTTAGATGTAGATGCCTTGAAATTTATGTCGGTGATGTATTAAAACATTTTTAAATTCAGTGGATAGAGTTAAAGCTACCATAGCATGCGATTACCATTTCAGACATATGGCAACTCAAAAGTTTTTATATGTTTGGTAGGTATATCGTATATCACATGTTTTTGTTCGCAATGTGGAGTTTTAGAGCTGTCTCAATTCCACACAAGGAATGCCAAAAGATGAAATTCGTATACTTTGTTCATAAAAACTTTTGAGGGCCATATCTCGGAAAATGGGGCTTGTCCGCCAAAACCGTCTTGTATTTGGGGAGCTGTCCTCTACCTCCTATCAAAAAATGGGGCAAATCGGGGTTGAAAAAATTTATTTGGTATACCCAATATAAGAAAACTTTGCGGGGCCTTATCTCTCCAACCGAAACAGAAAAAAACAATTTTAAATTTTGAGATCAGACCCGTCTACCAAATTTCAGTTTTATCGGAGGTATGGGCTTTTCGAAATTTCACCCCTTTTACTTAAAAAATTTGAGGTATGTATGTATAAAACTTTTATTGCTGAAAATAAAATTTTTTTTTAAGTAATAAGATAAGATAGGAAATTTTGTTTTATATCAATACCATACCCAGCGATTTTAATTTAATTTTAATCTGCAATGTGGCATATATTATAGTATTAAGGTAAAATCAATAACTTTATGTTTATCAAATCAATCAAATAAATAATAAAAAAATATATACATATTTTGTAATAACTACAACCTTTATATCTGAAATTATTTTTTTTTCGAGACTTTTTAGGTCTTAAAGCAATTTCGCATTTTGTTTAAATTATGTAAAAATGTATTCTTGATGAATGGATTTAAAATAATTTTTCTGAGCACTGAACATAAAAAAATTAATAGGCAAAATAGACTGATAACAATCATCTGAAGTGGTTCAGTTCATGTTCAGTGCGCGACTGTAATGAGCTGTAACCATAATGCGAGCTTCAGTGCTTGTAGAAATAATTTTTTAACTCAATGCAGCTGTTATTCTTATTTGAAAATATTGAATCGGTAGTATGTACTTATTATCTGTATAACTAAGTGAGAACGCACCTTAAGGTCATACTACCAACAATAAAAATTTCAAACTCTGATGGCTTGGAAAGATTGCCAAAAATTTGTTAATTTATTTTTCTATGGTTCTTTGCGACTCAATTTAAATTTCTCAATTTAAATTTAGCAAATAATTCACAAATAAATCAGTAAGATAAACACTAACTTAAAATCTTAAGAGGAAAAGAAATAATTAATCACACATCTTTAACTAAACAAAAAAAAAAAAGAATGAAAACAGCTTTCCAGAAATTTAACAGATCTAAAAATATTTAAAGGAAAACAAGCACTAGAAAACAATTTTGAACGAATTTTATGAATTGAGAATTATTACATGCATATGAGGCTAAGATATTTGTTCAATTCAGATTGAATTAGCATTATCATGATATTTATTTTTAAGAATCATGATTTTAATATTGAACTAAGTTAGCCCTAAAAGATCTGGAAGATGTTATAATATGAGCGTAATTTTTAACAAATAATGAAAAATGTACTTTGTACTTATATAATGCTTATGTACCTATATACCACAAATTTTTTAATTTTAATAACTGATTGATAATAAACAATTTTTTCAAACAGTAAGATAAGATAGCAATTTTTTTTTTTAAATTAATAATAAAGAGAACTATAATACATTTTGATATTAATACATTAATAAGTTATAGTAGATTATTGTATATGTAAACTAAATTTGTATTAATTAAGAGTTCTGTATACAGAAAAATACATTGACACGAGTCAATACTTATATCACGAGACCGAAGGTGGAGTGATATAAATTGACAAGTGTCAATGTATTTTTGTGTAAATACAGAACGAATTGTATAACAAATTTTGTTTACATATCCAATATACTGTTTTAATGTGCATGTGTAAGGTAGTTGAGTCTATACATTTACAATAAAAAAAAAGAAAACAAAAGTTGATATACACATTTTATTTTTCATTTTTTGTTGGTATTTGTCTGTATTGAAATATTGTGAGTGATATTATTTTTGTTTAGGTATTACGCAATATTCAATACGAAACATCTAAATGATTTCATTATTCACGATGATGCATCTAAATTTTTTCATTATATACGCCGATGCATCTAAATTATTGCATGTGTATTGACGCATATAATATTTTTAGCGTTCTAAATTCTATACTACTAAATACAACATACCGAGCACATGCCCATTAAAAGTATTTATCAACTCAAGATCTTGAATGAAACACATCTGACTAGCTTCATAAGCCTTTTGAAATTGTATGGAAGTGCTAACAAAACCTTTAGGAAGGATAGGTATCATGATTTCTCCATTATTGTGAAAGCACAATACCCAGAATTAGAGCTTATTTGTGAATACTAGCATTATAAGAAAAAATAAATCTATGTCCTCTAATGCTAGAATTCGCCCAAATTTAATATTCAGATATTCATAGGTGTCTTAAAGGCGATAGAAACAATAATTCCCGCACTTAACTCTCCTAACGAAATTATTCTTTGCGGTGACTTCAACTTATCTTGTGTGGCACCACCTCATGATAAAGAACCCTATCTAATTCTAAATAACATCAACTGTATTACTGACTGTTTATTTATTGACACTTTAAATAGCCATTATGTACTTGCCACAAAATTTACAAACTATTAAAATAACAAATAATCTTTCAAGACAAAGACCTAAACTTGATTTTAGATTAGAATAATATTGTCTTTACTGATAATAACTAATATGGACATCTTCCATCTCCCTCTTAGTTTCTCTTTTTAGAGAAAGGTCGCCGTATTTTAGACTAATTGTTATTTTCTCTGCTGAATTTTTCTGTATATTTTGCACATGTTTCCATATATTTAACCATATCTTTAACCATAAAATATGTCTCATTATAGTATCGCTTTGCATCCATTACCGTCAAAAATTAAAATACCTGATTTTAAACTAGAGTTTAATGAAAACAATTTTTATTTCGATAGTATACCTAATACTATGTAAACAAAAAATTAGAAATTATAAGAAATAAAATGAAGCTATTGTCAATACCGTTATCAAGTTAAAGCTAATTTTAATCATCCTAGAAGAATTATTTTCATTATCATTATCTTTGTCATCATCTTTGTCATCTTGTTTGTCATCATCTTTGTCATCATCTTTGTCATCATCTTTGTCATCATTTTTGTCATCATCTTTAGAAGTTACGTTACATTCATCCTCAGAGCAAGTGTTACAAGATTTTAGTTTATATTTATCACTTTTAACTACAAGATTCTCACATTTAAGGTCATCAAATGCACAAGTTTGTATTGGTAACGTTTCACCTAAAAATATTATTCGAATACAAAAATTTAACTTGAGTTTTTATTTTCTTTACCTTTCGACTGTTAATAAACAATTCGAATATTTAATAATATAACATATACAAGAACATGTATTTAAATATGGTTAATGTAAAGAAAAAAAAGAATTATTTTAACCAACCTCATTAATAACATTTTGGTACCTACGAGCATTATCTTGTTTAAAAACGCCAAGTTCTAAAAACTGAGATTACCGCAAAATTTAATAGGCGTAGTAATCAAAAACATTTTTATAAAAAAAATAGTTATATAAAATTTACATGTAGAAGAATTCAGAGCATTATTATACTCATCAAATATATATATCATATAATGATAACGAATTATATAGGTTACATACCTTTTTATTTTTAATGAAATACACTTGTAGCTATTTTTATGACCAGTTTCTTTTACTTTTTCAAAATATTGATTTAATGTTTTATACGTTTTTTTTGCTATCTCAGAATTACAATGAATCGTTTCAACTTTATTTAATGGATCTCGTACTAAGCACTTAAGACGATCTATTGAAGAAAAAATTGAATTCCAAAATTTATATTATTCAAAAATTAAAAAAAATAAAACATAAAATTTGTCATACTAAAATAATAAAATGAAGGCATACTAACATACATCACATACCTTCGTTTTTGGTGTCGGTTTAAACTAGTTAGTTATTTATTTATTTAATCTATATGTTTAACCTTACAGATTAATTACTTAAAACTAACATAAGAATCAAAAATAAATATTTAATAAAAAAGTTTTAAAAACCACGTTTTTTAAATTGACTAAAAAGAAGAAAATAAAAATGTTTATCAGTTTCAAGTGTTTGTGTCCACAATCCTCTGAATGAGCTGGAGAATTTTTTTTATTTTCTTCTTTTAACACAATTAAAAAACATGGTTTTCCAAAAACTTTTTTATTAAGTATTTATTTTGACCCCCGACCTGGGAGAAAGACACGGTGTAAGTTTCGAAACGAACTGTAAACATCATCATGTGTAAGCATTTTTAACTAATGAAGTTTAAAAAATACAAAAAAGTTTAAAAATTTGTACCTAACAGTCTAATAATCCTAATATAAACAACCAATAATAAATAAATAATTTTTCATTTTTATCATTATAATATAATAACTAAGCCATAAAAATTTTCTTACTTATTTTTTTCAAATTGCAATCATTGTCCTTACAAATCTCACAGTTCTCCTTTTTTTGCACAGCATCAAATTTCGATTTCAAGTTATCGCAATTAAAACTATCAAAAACACATTTCCGGTTAATAAGACTTCGAGGAAAAACATGATCTAAAAAATGTTAAAAAAAATGTTTAAATAATGTTAAGATATAATAACATAATAATATACTCATACACTTTTCCAATGGAAAGCATTATTTAGTTTGCTTAATGGATATTATTTGAAATATCCAATATTTGTCCCCCATTATATCAGACTATTGAATATGATCGTCATTATGACAGAGTAACTAAGTCGCTGTTATGTCGTCGTCTGTCAATTCAATATTCTAAAAATTCTTTCAAATATATTTCAACCTTTAATCTTTAAATATTTTGTATTTAATTTTAAGTTTTCGGTTTCTATCCATCCGTTTGCTCATCTGCCCGCCTATTCGTCAGTCCGTCTGTACGTCGTTGTCTGTTCCTCCCACACTAAGATACTTACTGCTAATAAATTTCTAACTCGATTCGGATCGTTTATATTTAAAAATATGCGAAATCACTTTCATTTCTACCTCAGACAAAGGTTGAGATTCTGCTATTTCAAATTTGAAGTTACAAATTCTCAAAAAAAGTTTAAATGAATTCTGAAGAAAATTCTAGTTGTGTCCAAGGATGGAAATTGATTTAAGGATAGAGTGCGATTGTAAAAAAAGAAATGTTTAAAACGGGGTCCAAACTTAATTTCTTTCTGTTCTGTATTTTATATTTGATAAATATTAAGTAATTATGAAAATTTAGCAGAACTGTTTTTAATTCATATTTTCAGCCATAAATATAAAGTTAAATAAAATTGAAATTTTTTTTTTTATTATTGTATTATGTAAGTATGTATAGGTACCTAAATATTCTTTAATAAACTTACTTGTATACACTGTTTCTAAAATCAAACACTGGTAACTGTTTGAAAAATTTGAGCTTACTCCATCCCATACCTCTGATAATTGTGTAGTATATTTTTTTGTTTCTTCAAAATTACAGGGAATTGAATTTTTCACGTCACTATCATAGCATTGCAAGTTCGCAAAAACTAAAAGAAAAAATTTATATTGAACATCTGTATTTTAATAATTGCGTAGTACACGTACAACACAAAATAACAGCCTGTAATTTAGATTTGTTGAGTTACTAATTATTATATATATTTTTATATTTATTCAATTATTGCTTAGTTCAAACAATTCACAATAAATTAACAATATTCTTAGACAAAATAAAAATAAAATTGCGTCCGATTTATTGGTTCGAATTTGCCGTGCTACAGCGGACAAAATTTTACTAGAGCGGACAGAATTTTACTACAGCGGATACGCCTTAGTATTGTTTTTATCGAAGAAAAATTATAGCTTCTACTTCTATAACTTTTGATCCAATGAATGAGGGCTCAAAATAGGCTTAAAATGATCATTTTTGAAATATCCATCGCTAGATAGAAAATGATAATTTTATAACAAGAACAGAGCGGCAGTGGTAAGGATCTACATATGACTGAGGCTTCAGCAGTTATCTACATTATCTATATTATACATAAAAATGTTATTACGTAATCATTATACAAATACATAATTATTTTTAAAAAAAAAAGAAATTAGAAAAATAAAAAATAAAAAACTTTATATTAAAAATTAAAATTCTATTTTATTATTCAAAGAAAAGTTTAAGAAAAATAAAAAAAAATAAAAATTAAAAACATTAATTGTTAGAGTCGGGCCTCGTTGAAGCCATCTCTGGGCCAGTGTATGTATATTAAAGTATTTGGTGTGTATGTAGGATGCATACGTAATGGTGGACAAAGTAATTAATAATAATAATATTATTTATATGCATAAGTGAGAGAAGTATGGTATTTTAGTAATTGGTCCAAATAATTACTAGGTGACCTAGTAGTAGGTGCTTCTTGTGCAATAACAACAAGGAAGGAAAATTATGAGATTAAAAGATTATATCTTCTTTGTTTGGTTCAGTCTTAAATAAACTCGCAATAATTTCTGTACGCATTGAACGTTCGACGAAAACGAAAACTCAAACCAAAAAATATTTGAAGACTGGAAAAAACGAAAATGATAATTATTATTTTAATTTTTATCTAAAAAGATAATGAAACTGATAAATTTTTAAAAAACGTCAAAATTGACGCCTGAATTATTTTTTCTAAAATAGTTATAGGAGAATCATTTTTGTTGGAGTTCTAGTCTAAAGCACTCTTTAGATACATTTCCAAAAAATTAAAAAAGAACAACATTTTCAAATGATTTTTTTTTTAATTTGTGTTTATTATTGTCCTATACCAATAAAAGAACTTTACAAGCATGTCTTTTCTTACTTTCCCAATGGATAATAGATTTTATTAAATTTCCCGGCCGATTTAATATTATTAACATAATAATTATTATTATGTTGTTCGTTTATTTCGGACATTTTTTTATCAAACTGATTGGTCATTATGAATAATTTTGTGTTAAACATTTGGTCCAGAAGATATATATTATAATTATATATGATTATTATTATTTCAAAAAATGAAAAGTCAGAAAATTATCTACAATAAAATAAAATAACTTATTTATTTTAAGCCACTATGAAGAATTTATGTAAATGTTACGAAAACTGTAAATGAAAGTTTGAAATTTTCTTTTTATTTATTTTTAGTCAATATTTCGTCAAATACATTAACGCGCGCCTTGTAATTATAATAGAGACACTATATGTAATAAAAATAATTAAATACAATTACTACAGTGGATTTTAGGTACTCGTCAAAAAAACTAGTTAATTATGTATCTTTACACAAAATAATTTATATTTACTTTCTTTATGTAAAATAAATATTATCGCAATTTTCAATAAAGACTTCATTGTTGGATGAACTTAATGAACAAACTATTAATTGAAAACAAATATTTTATAAAAAATTTAAAAATCTGATAATAGCTTAACTTAAATTATAAATATGTAGATAGCAGTCGAGTATATTTCTGATAAATAAATTTTTGCGTTTTCTTTAAATTCGATAAGTATTTATATGACATACCTTTTATTGCCTTAATCAAAAAGAGATGTAAATAATTTCAATATTTTAAAAAAATTAAAATTATATAAATTTTATATGCGAATAATTTCATTTTCTTCCCCGTTTGGGAGCATATACTTCCGTTGACCGACACTTTGGTTATACTGAAATGAACGCTTATTTTGACATTTAAACGATCAAAATCGGTCAAGCAGCTTAATAGTTATAAGGATTTAAGTGCGCGACAGAAAGACGGAGAAACAGACATATATTTCTATTTAGTTTGGATCCGGTATATGGTGTAATGTAAGTGCTGTCTATAGAAAATTTTTTTTAAAAGTCTCTAAGTAACACACAGACGGACATTCTTTTTTATATATTAGATACATAGATACACCGAAAATGGCGTTGGTATTGAGATATATCCAAAAACTTTTTATTATCTTAACTTATCTATCTATATATATATATTATATATATATATATATATATATATATATATATATATATATATATATATATATATATATATATACAATATATATATATATATATATATAGGAACGTGCGTCTGTGTGTTACTTATAGACTCTGAAACTATTACATCTACTGTAGTAAACCATCTCATTTATACGCCAAACATACTTATTACTTACGGACTCCGAAACTATAACACCTATTGCACTAAAACTTTTCGTTTCTAAACTATATTACTGAGATGGTTTAGAAAGAACTTTGAAAGAAGGATAATTTAAAACTCAAGAGCCACTCTAATCGACATCATATTTGTTCTACATGTAGGTTTTTATCAAGTTAGGGTGGAAGTAAAAATTGCGCTTTGTTAACTATAAGCGTATATCTGATGAATTCTTAGTTTGTCTGAACTGCAATGATAACTGATCTGTAATTTCGATTATATTTCCATTTATTTTTTTCTCTCATAGTGTTGCAGAGTCTTATATTAACATTACAAGTTTTCAAGCTGATTCTGAATATTTGAATATATTAATATTAATATATTAACTTTTTAACTATTAACATTACTGAAGTGGAAATTAAAGCAACTGTTCGCGCTCTAAAAGATACCTCAACCTTTGAGGAATCACGGCGAGGCGAATTTATGTTGTGAAAATATAAAACAAGTTTTCTCTGTAGGACAGTTTATTGATAAGAGTGCCTTTTTATTTTAGTATTAAGTTAGTGGTATGTTTATTTATTTATTTATTTATTTATTTATTTATTTATTTATTTATTAACATATGATATAGCTAACATTTTTATAATAACTAATTATCTTGTAAATAAAAAAAATATTGTATTTAAATTGAATTAAGTCTTCAACACGTTTAGTTTTATGGTAAAAATATGTCAAAAAAAAGTAGTTTTATAAAAAATATTCTACTTAGGCAATGAGTCAATGACTTCAGAATCAAAAAACTAATTTATTTATTAGGAAAAGTATCTATTTTAGTTTTGTTTTATTCAAAAACTAAAAAGGTTCAATTTAATTTAGCACTTCTTAATAAAAACCATACAGTTTTGGCATAAATATTATTATTCTTAAAGTTCGCTGCAATAGAAAAAAAAATCATCGGGCAAAAATATGTCTTAAGAAAATTGATCTCAAATTGTTGATCAAAAACACGATTTTTATTTTTCAATTTTAATAAATAGTATTTTAAATAATTTTTGACATCATTCAAATTAGTTTTATAGTTTTATTAACAATTATTATTTTAATTTTTAAATTTAGTAATTATACTTTTAATTTCAAATATAAAGTATTATTGCTTTAGTTTTATGTTTTAAAACTTTTATAACAAATAAACATATACTTACATGCTTTACAAATATTTTTTTTTTATAAAAACATTTTTAAAGGTACAATGATTAAACTTAATATTAAAACAATATTTGATAAAGCTTTTTCTGCAGCACCATCATCTTTATTCTCTTCATCGTCATCATCGTCATCATCGTCATCTTTTGCAGCTTTTTTATTACATTCGTTTTCGCCACAAATTTTACAATTTCCTTTGCTAAATTCCTCTTCTTTGTCCTCTTTTATTTTCAAATCATTGCATTTAATATTATCAAATACACAATGTTGAAGAAGATTTTTTTCTTCTTTATCTAAATAAAAATTAGAAAAATAATTCAAATTTTATGTAAGTACTTCTAAGCTGTACAATGAAAAGAGAAAAGTACCTTCGTCTCCTTTAGAGACTACTTCTACGGCCAAGCATTTAAATTTGTCTGAATCTTCTTCATTTTCAACATCAAATAATTCTTTCAACTCTATGCGTGCATATCGCGCCATTTCGTTCGTACAATCTAATGTTTGACTTTCTCCGTTTAACGTAACAAAACATTTTAATTCGGATTCTAAAAAATAAAAAAAACAATTTTTTTTGTAAAATTTTTGTCTAGAATTTAACACATTGATCTTTTTTATATTCAAAATTTTTAGTGCAAATTTCTTTTCTTTACAAAACTACGATAAATAAAACATATTATATTAACTGTTCTTAAAAACTTTCATGAATATTTTACGTTAAAAATAAAATTTATCGACTTGTAGGTATAACGCGTTACTACGTAACTTTTGTTGAACTATCTTTGTATCTATACTACATATATGTATCTAATATCAAAAAATTTTAAATTTGTGTACTTAGGTTTTTTTTTTTATTTCCCTTGATATATCGAGTTTTTGCTTCTTTTAGGCGAAGATACTGCTTTTTGATATTCGCTTATTCGAGATACAAAAAACTTAGTTTAATACAACTCTTACGACGATATTCAGTATCGCATACATATTACGATACGATACAAAATTTTTGAATTTTTTATGTTTTCTGTCGTCAAGTTACTGAAAATATATTGAAATAAGTATCCAAGATACTGAATTTTGTATCCGTAATACTGAATTTAATAATTGAGATACTGAATTATTGTAAAAACAAATAAAAATTAATTATAAAAATTGATTGACACCGAGAATCCTGGATACTAAATTCAGTATATAGTATCTCGCACAAATGTATGTATCTTTCTTATAGTATTTCGCATATCATACAGTAGTCCCCACACAGTATCTCTCATACGGTATCCTCGTCTGAAAAAGGCCTTAACAACATCAAAATTTTTGTTCAAAATATTAAAATTTATTTTGATGAATTTCTTCATATAAAATTTATTTTCAAAATCCATACGGTGTGAGACAAATTTTTTTTTACAATTTTATTTCTTGTTCTTAATTACTCGAGCACAAAATTTGTGCACCATACACTGAGGGTATTAAATAATTATTTTGGAAATGGTATATACCCTTATACCCTTACTCCGCACAAAAATCTCAAAATGTCACCACAGGGCTACTTTTTGTAATATAAAACAATATTAATTTTTTTAAGGCGAGAGTCAACCTTACTCCAGCTCTAATCAGACATATCAACGAAAGGATCTTTCCCATTAAAAAAAAATTTTTAATATATTCTATAATGCTAAATTAGTAGGGTGTTTCCACGATGTTGTGATCAACAAAAATTTTTTTTGTTTTGGTTGGAAGCCTTTCGCCTTTTCACAGTAACATAATTTCCAAACAGCAAAATTCATTTGCTCGGACCTCGAACGAATCTTTACAGAAATCAAGAAAAAATTTATTTTGAGTCAAGGTACAATACATACTAGGGCTTTTATGAATTTCAAATTCTTAGTGTAAATTTGACAGTAATGATATTTCAAATAACACTGGTACGTGTATTTGAAATTCACAACAACAAAATATATTAGGAATTTCAAATTCAATATTTAAATTATTTTATGATCAAGCCCTAATATTTAGTTTTTTCTTTCACATAAAAAATTAAAGCGATTTAGTCAAATCGTAAAATGTAATATTTAAAAGCGAGTCAAATACAGTATTGATTTTAGAAATAAATAATCATGCCAGTTATCAGTTTTGTTTTATGTTTCCATAATTCCTTCGACTATTTTTTATTATATAGCACTACTTTAGTTTTTATGGAAATGTTGTCCCTTTATCTCGTTAATGATTTAACATAAAAAATATAGTTTTTATTCAAATTAGTCACTGTTAACTTTACTGGCAAGTAAATTTTCGTCGTGTAAGTCAGCTATATGTTTTATTTATCTTATTTAATAATCTTATTAAATGTATCTATAGTTAAATTTATTCACCTAGTTTCTGATTGTTACAATCATTTTCATCACAAACTAAAGTCATCACCCTTTGGATGTCTTTGATGTCATCTTTCGTTTCCAACTTGGAAGGATCAACGTTGCTGAATACGCATGAATGTTTATATTCAGTTTTCTTATCTATAATGGAAAAAGTTTTTTTTTATTTCTTATCTTCTTAAATCAAATGTACTTCAAACAATATAATGAACATTAACTGATATTTTAGATATTTAAAAACTTTATAGGCAACAAAATGATGGCTCCTTAAAACCTCTTATTTTGTCCAACATCGCTAAATCCAATTTTATGCATTCCTGTGTAAGAACCAGGTATAATAAAAACCTTAAGGATACGGTACGCGCACGTGTCAAAAAAATAATTAAATAACACTCATTTTCTTTTGTGACGACCTGTGGATTACAATCTTAAAATTGGATTTGTTTTACTGACGCTAGGACAGGACAAATAAATAAAATTATTATTTTTAAATTTAAAAAAAACTTACTTTTATCAGCATAAATTATTCTCAGAGTTAAGCATTTGAAATCTTTTGTTTCTTCTGAGATCACGTTTTTGAAGTAACCTTCTAAAAGTTCCCGACCTGAAACTGCTTCATCTATCGAACATTCTTTTGAACTTTTTTCATCATCATCCTCTGAAGTCCAACATTTGAGTTTTTGTTCTTCTTCTTTAGCTTTATTACATTTATTTTCAACACAAACTTCAACCACAACATCTTTTATTCCTTTTAAGTCATCTTTCTTTTTCAATTTTGAAGAATCAACGTTGCTGAATGCACATGAGTATTCGTAATCTGGTTTCTTATCTTGAATGGAAAAAAAAATTTGTTTGATTTATTATCTTCTTAAATCAAAAGTATCGGCCTTAAAACAATGTAATGTTCTTTTGCTGATATTTAAAATATTTCAAAGATTTTATTCGCAACAAAAATTTGACGGTGTAAAACCTAATATTTTTCGCTACATCTGCAAAGCAAATTTTTCAAGGAACAGGTACAAGGACGTTTAGTCAAAAATTGATTTAAAACTCATTTTCTTTTGTATCGAGCTATGGATAAGCAATCTAAAAATTGGGTATTTTCTAATGATGATTGAACAGGGCAATAAATTAACATTAATTCTATATATCTTAAAAACAGGCTTACCTTTGTCATCATGAATTATACTGAGAGTTAAGCATTTGAACTTTTTTGTTTCTTCTGAGTCCACGTTTCCGAAGTATTCTTCTAAAAGTTTCCTAGTTGAAATTGCTTCATCTTTCGTACATTTTATTGATTCTAATTCATTCTTTTTTCCTGCATGCATACATGTTAAGTCTTCTTTGCCTTCGTCTTCATCTTCTTTTTCTTTATTTTCATTACAATCATTTTCAACACAAACTTCAACTACAACATCTTTTAT
Organism: Hybos culiciformis; assembly: GCA_964007475.1. Lineage (NCBI taxonomy): Eukaryota > Metazoa > Arthropoda > Insecta > Diptera > Hybotidae > Hybos > Hybos culiciformis. Next base: position 150,227,385 of record OZ023273.1, on the reverse strand, counting down.
TCCTTTTAAGTCATCTTTCTTTTTCAATTTTGAAGAATCAACGTTGCTGAATGCACATGAGTATTCGTAATCTGGTTTCTTATCTTGAATGGAAAAAAAAATTTGTTTGATTTATTATCTTCTTAAATCAAAAGTATCGGCCTTAAAACAATGTAATGTTCTTTTGCTGATATTTAAAATATTTCAAAGATTTTATTCGCAACAAAAATTTGACGGTGTAAAACCTAATATTTTTCGCTACATCTGCAAAGCAAATTTTTCAAGGAACAGGTACAAGGACGTTTAGTCAAAAATTGATTTAAAACTCATTTTCTTTTGTATCGAGCTATGGATAAGCAATCTAAAAATTGGGTATTTTCTAATGATGATTGAACAGGGCAATAAATTAACATTAATTCTATATATCTTAAAAACAGGCTTACCTTTGTCATCATGAATTATACTGAGAGTTAAGCATTTGAACTTTTTTGTTTCTTCTGAGTCCACGTTTCCGAAGTATTCTTCTAAAAGTTTCCTAGTTGAAATTGCTTCATCTTTCGTACATTTTATTGATTCTAATTCATTCTTTTTTCCTGCATGCATACATGTTAAGTCTTCTTTGCCTTCGTCTTCATCTTCTTTTTCTTTATTTTCATTACAATCATTTTCAACACAAACTTCAACTACAACATCTTTTATTCCTTTTAAGTTATCTTTCTTTTTCAATTTTGAAGAATCAACGTTGCTGAATGCACATGAGTATTCGTAATCTGGTTTCTTATCTTGAATGGAAAAAAAAAATTTGTTTGATTTATTATCTTCTTAAATCAAAAGTATCGGCCTTAAAACAATGTAATGTTCTTTTGCTAATATTTAAAATATTTCAAAGATTTTATTCGCAACAAAAATTTGACGGTGTAAAACCTAATATTTTTTGCAACATCTGCAAAGCAAATTTTTCAAGGAACAGGTACAAGGACGTTTAGTCAAAAATTGATTTAAAACTCATTTTCTTTTGTATCGAGCTATGGATAAGCAATCTAAAAATTGGGTATTTTCTAATGATGATTGAACAGGGCAATAAATTAACATTAATTATATATATATCTTAAAAACAGGCTTACCTTTGTCATCATGAATTATACTGAGAGTTAAGCATTTGAACTTTTTTGTTTCTTCTGAGTCCACGTTTCCGAAGTATTCTTCTAAAAGTTTCCTAGTTGAAATTGCTTCATCTTTCGTACATTTTATTGATTCTAATTCATTCTTTTTTCCTGCATGCATACATGTTAAGTCTTCTTTGCCTTCGTCTTCATCTTCTTTTTCTTTATTTTCATTACAATCATTTTCAACACAAACTTCAACTACAACATCTTTTATTCCTTTTAAGTTATCTTTCTTTTTCAATTTTGAAGAATCAACGTTGCTGAATGCACATGAGTATTCGTAATCTGGTTTCTTATCTTGAATGAAAAAAAAAATTTGTTTGATTTATTATCTTCTTAAATCAAAAGTATCGGCCTTAAAACAATGTAATGTTCTTTTGCTGATATTTAAAATATTTCAAAGATTTTATTCGCAACAAAAATTTGACGGTGTAAAACCTAATATTTTTCGCTACATCTGCAAAGCAAATTTTTCAAGGAACAGGTACAAGGACGTTTAGTCGAAAATTGATTTAAAACTCATTTTCTTTTGTATCGAGCTATGGATAAGCAATCTAAAAATTGGGTATTTTCTAATGATGATTGAACAGGGCAATAAATTAACATTAATTATATATATATCTTAAAAACAGGCTTACCTTTGTCATCATGAATTATACTGAGAGTTAAGCATTTGAACTTTTTTGTTTCTTCTGAGTCCACGTTTCCGAAGTATTCTTCTAAAAGTTTCCTAGTTGAAATTGCTTCATCTTTCGTACATTTTATTGATTCTAATTCATTCTTTTTTCCTGCATGCATACATGTTAAGTCTTCTTTGCCTTCGTCTTCATCTTCTTTTTCTTTATTTTCATTACAATCATTTTCAACACAAACTTCAACTAGAACATCTTTTATTCCTTTTAAGTTATCTTTCTTTTTCAATTTTGAAGAATCAACGTTGCTGAATGCACATGAGTATTCGTAATCTGGTTTCTTATCTTGAATGTAAAAAAAAAATTTGTTTGATTTATTATCTTCTTAAATCAAAAATATCGGCCTTAAAACAATGTAATGTTCTTTTGCTAATATTTAAAATATTTCAAAGATTTTATTCGCAACAAAAATTTGACGGTGTAAAACCTAATATTTTTTGCAACATCTGCAAAGCAAATTTTTCAAGGAACAGGTACAAGGACGTTTAGTCAAAAATTGATTTAAAACTCATTTTCTTTTGTATCGAGCTATGAATAAGCAATCTAAAAATTGGGTATTTTCTAATGATGATTGAACAGGGCAATAAATTAACATTAATTGTATATATATCTTAAAAACAGGCTTACCTTTGTCATCATGAATTATACTCAGAGTTAAGCATTTGAACTGTTTTGTTTCTTCTGAGTCCACGTTTCCGAAGTATTCTTCTAAAAGTTTCCTAGTTGAAATTGCTTCATCTTTCGTACATTTTATTGATTCTAATTCTTTCTTTTTTCCTGCACGCATACATGTTAAGTCTTCTTTGCCTTCGTCTTCATCATCTTTTTCATTTTTACCCGGCTTTGTGTTTTCTTTAAAAGATAGTTTTAAAATTTTTAAATTTGGTTCATATTGATTAAAAAAAAAAATACTAATATTGTACGCAAATTAATTATTTTGTATATATAAATTCTAAAATCTATAATCTATAATTTTATGGTGCATTTAATTTTACTACACATGAGATATTTATTTCTGTAAAACTTTTTATTTGGCTTGATAACTAAAAAAAATTACCTTCAATTTTATTACATCCATTTTCATTGCAAATCCTACAATTTTTTTGTGTTACTTTTCCATCAAACTCCTTTTTGACAGACAATTTATCACAAAGATTGTCATCATAAACACAAGACTGAAGATGATTTGTACCGCCTGAAAATTTATATTAAACCAAATCAAATTTTTAACTTTTTCTTTTTAAATTATGAAAATTATTAACATACTTTCTTCTTCAACATCGATTTCTATACATTGGAACTCAGATTCAGATATATCTTTGGTTTCTATTTGCACACCTTCAAATTTACTATCCAAATATTTTAAAAATTTATCTGTCTTGTCTTTAGTACATTCTTGTAATTTTGGAGAGCCTTCATCTACATCTACAACATAGCATTCTATGCCATAAACTATACAGAGCAGAAAGAAATTATATAAATATTATGTATTATTTATATGCACAGTAAATTATATAATTAGGATATTTTTTCAAATTAGAAAGTGTTATAATCATTATTTACAATCACAATTAATTTCAATCAAAATTTATGTGTACAGTGATTAAAATTTTAAGTTTTTAGAAACTTGTATTAATTCGTTCGTGATAATGCAAATCTGCGAATCAATTCCATACTTTTTGAGAAGTTTTCAGTCTATTTAATCTATTTTATCGACATTTTTTATCGTCTTTTATCGTCGCGTTGATTGTCTTCAAATTTAATAAATGAAAGTTTACCCGATCCAAATGAAATTTTGTAAATCGACTCGACACAACAAATAAAAATCGTTAAAAGATTCCATGTAAAAGATTTATATTAAAAACTATGTATTTATGGTTTACGTTTTTTTTTTTTTAATTTTCATAGATCATATTTCCGAATATAATCCAACGACTATATTTCCGAAAATTATTATATATTATTATATTAATTTTATTATATTTATTTGTTTATTTAGTATCACTGGTTTTTGCATAACATCTACGTTACATTATCCTTTAAATTATAACATGTATTTAGAAGCCAATGAAAACAATATATCCTTACCAGTTTGATAAAGAGTACAAACTAAGAAAATTCCGAACAAAAATTTTGAACTCATTTTTATACTAATAAAATAGTTCAACTGTTAGTTCCTACTTCAAATATTGTCAATTTATACCCAAAGATAAGAATTGCGAGATATTATATCAATTATTAATGTATAATTAATTATATCAATATATTATTGAAACGCAAAATAAGATAAGAATACATTTTTAAGTATTCAAAAACACGGAATTAAATAATAAAATTATTTAATAATTTATATTGCATTCCAATTTTTTTCAATTGATTAATTTTCAAAATTTTATTTTTGTTGTCAAAAACAAAATTTAAAAATGGAAATTATATCTTTTCTAGACATTGCAAAAAATAACGCAATTCCGATAAAAAAAATTGTAGAACTGGCCCATTAAAATAATATTAGGCGTTCATCCGAAAAGAATTTGAATTACTGAATTTCAAATTTCTAACGTCCCAGAGGGTGTATTTGAAATATCATTATTGTGAAAATTAGACTAGCAATTTTATGTTCAGATTTTGCCGGGTTGGTAACGATCAGATATGAAGCGGGTTAATTTTATTTTTAATTTATTATTTTCGCGTTGAAATCTAGATGTTTCACTAACGTAAGCCCACAAATTATAAGTTTCATCGAAATCTATCGAGTCATTTTCGAGAATAAAATTACATGTACCTATATAAATTTTGGTCGTTTAAAAGTATTGAATTTTTTGCATTTTTTTATTTTAATTTAAATAAGTCAGTTTTTGGCATCATTAAAAGTTTTCAGTACTTGTGTAAACTGGGAGCAGAGCAGAGCAAATCTCAGAGCTGGTAATGCTATGAGAGCTACGAGGTTGTCGCATACGCAGAGCTAAGAAGTTACACATCAAAATCCGAAAGAAAATAATGAAGATAATAAAAAAGAGTCCTTTTAAGAACTACAAATTATTACAAATTTTTCAACTAAGAGAAGAATAACTTTTGAATCAAAGCAAATTACAATTACAATACATCATTAACAATTGATAAATCTTTTTGTTGGAAATCTATAAATAAACTAATTTTCGTCGGCATTCGGAATCCCTTGAAGAAAAACTTTAACAAAAATTTTAAATATGTTTTGTATAAAAATTATTTAATTAAAACTCTTTGCTAGTTGAGAACTTATAACTCCCATCCTTGCGTTAACGAGATTGTGCACATTTTGACATTCAAAGGATCGAAATGGACGGACATTAAATGGAAACATATAATCTGATAAAAAAAATTGTCTTAGGGAGGTACTTTATTTTGCAAAAATTAGAATAAGTGTTCCACAAAAATTTTAAAGAATTTTTTTTATATAATAATCATTATAGACTTAGATCAAAAAGAAATATAAATATTTATTATATTTACTTTATACAAAAATCTAAAGATCACCATATTTTAGCAAGGCAAAAATCTAAAGATCACCATATTTGAATGTGAATGTAATGTGAATGTGAATGTGAACGTGAACGTGAATGTACATCATATCATATCAGATAAGAACATTTCAATTACATGATATCAGTTGCTAACGGTAAGTAAAAATAGTATACAAAAAAGGTATAATATCAAAGTTAATTTTTTTATATGTTTAAGGGGCAATATTAAATGATCAAATAACAGCCAAATAGTATTCCAAACTTCTGTCAAACTTCTGCCAAACGTTAATTGCCATTTACGTTATAATAACAAATTTGGACTCTATTGTTATTCGAGGAAATATTTTACGTTATCGCTTGAACTGCCAGACCCACCTGAAGGGTCTTACTTTCCCTCAGTCATACTAAAATATCAAGCATGTACAAGCGAGTGCATATGAAATCTTTAGTTTGACTTAATATGGTCTGCTGTGACATGTATTGCGTACTTAAAAACAAATGCTCTAGCCGGAAACGAAAAATATAACTTAAGTCATCTTTTTCGATAAAAATAAAAAAAAAAAATTAATATGATAAAATTACACTTTGTGTATGTATGCATATTATGCCAAATATACGTTATATCAAATTATATATGCAATCAATGTAAAATTATTTTATATACATACATATATAAAAACGAAATTTTGTTTTTAAAAAAATGAACTAGTACTTAGATATATACATAATATAAGTAACATGGTCTATTCGCATAAGAAAAAATTATGTGTTTTACATAATTTGACAAAGGGATATGAATTTAACAATGAAGTTAAAAGGAGTGAGAAAATCGCGATAGTTTAAGTTAAATAAATTCATAAAGTTTATAAGTACGATAATAAATTGTTTAAAATCTAAACTTAAAAGAATGTTTTATTTCTTATGTACATAATGTTGTATATATTCAATTAATATCGAAGATTAAATTATTGTTTTGTAATTTGACTTGTAATTTTGAATTGTTAAATTGAAATTATTTTTTTGTAAAAGTTTGATCTAAAAAACTGAAATAAATTAATATATAATATCCGTTTTATTAACAAAAAAAAAACAATACTTGATACTTAATTACTCATAAAATTCGTAATTGATGTTATATATTATATTCAAAAAAATTAATTCTACATTCTATATATATACGATACATATATATGGTTATATACATTTTAGATCGAAGATTAAGTTTAGATAAGATAGTTTGTTATTTTTTTCAAATAAAATATTGTTCTATACTTTTAGTATATAGATAATTTTCCTAATCAATTTCACTTTGAGTAGAAATTTCGATAAACGCGATTAATATTGAGTATATACAGTACATTTACGTATATACATGACCATAAAAAAAATATTTTTTATTTGAAAATCCCATAGGAACTACAAATATTGAAAACTACTTCTAAAAAAAATATAGGTATATGTAAATTGTGTTAGTAGATGAAAAAAAAAATGAAAATAGAAATCCCATTTTATTTTTTCGAATTTCTCTAAAAAGAGTAAGATTCAACGTATTAAAATTTTGGTAGACGGAGTTATTCAATGATTTACAATTAATAATTACAACGCAAAAAATGTTTAGTCAAAATTTTTGGGTTATTTTTGGTAACCATGAAATTTACAAAATAATTGTCTTTAACCAAAATATTTACCAAAATTTTACTAAATGTATTTAAAATCCACCTAAACTTAACTAATATACTGTCTACAACCAAATTTTAGGAAAAAAAATTTGTAGATTTTACGTTAAGCTTTTTGGTGACCTGAAAAAATACCCAATAGATAATTTTTATTGAAATAAGTACCAAAAATTTTTCTAAATATATAATTTTTTTGTTCTTTTTGAATACCTAAAAATTCTTTAAAATCAGCACCCAAAGACAACATCATCTCTATGTGAAAAATTTAATTCTTAGGCTTATTTTGCTACCAAAAAAAAAACATTTTCAACAAGTAGATTTGGAGCAGGAATCTTGGATGTAAATATCCCTTTATTTTTTATTTTTTTTGGAAATTAGCTACAGAATGGAACCACAATTATGTAAAAAAGTAATGAAAATTATGGTAAAGATTGACATGCTGCTCAGCTAGCAGATGAAATACCTTGGCCGGCTTTTTATTTCAATATTAACCGAGACCAATGTACATACTTTAATTTCTAATAAAAATAAGTAAAGATTTCACACAATTTATGTTTTTCATTTAAAAGTTTAAAGATACCTCAAATTTTAAAACGCTTTATAAAGCTATAAGATATCCCTTTTTCAGTTTTTTAATCTATTTTAAAACGCAGCACAATTTCGTAACTGAAATACAAAACTTTGCAGTACAGAATTCTGTCATACAAAATTTTGCAATACCGATTTATTTTGCCGCAAATAAAGAATTTTGCAATACAGACGACATTGATTCGAGACGCTCCTAGATTGCAATAATAAAAGAATTTCAAAACTTATCATACACAAACATTGATACGTTATTATAACTTTTTTGGCAATTATAAAAAATTTCCAAAATTCTTCATTTTTAGTTTTTCAATGGGTTTCCATGCGAAAAAAGGGTTAATTTTCGCTAGGATGTAGAGCTTAACTGAAATTATTTTTTGATTATGTTATGTAATGTGTGTCTTTAAGATTTTTAAATTTTTTTATGTTCATAAAAAATATTTCCTAAGAGCATATACATCAGTTTTATAGGCTAAGTAGTTCTATTCACATGAATACAATATTGCGACCTAGTCCCACCCACCATGTATAAATAGTGAAATATGTAACTTAATCAAAATCTAAAAAAATAATAGCGCAAACAATATTATCAGACCTTGATATAAAAAAAAAGTATCAAAATGGTGTCTATACTGTGTAGAGGTAAATGTAATTACGTGTAATTAAATAGTATAGTTATTTTCTAAAAAAAAAAATAAGTTAAAGTATTAAAAATGGAAAAATGTATGGCTATCTTATTTAAATTAAAATTATAATAGTGTACACTATCGTCAAGTATTATATTATTTATAATAATATTTTAAAACAAAATTATCGAAGCACTTTAAACGTAAACAAATAAGATATACCTAGTCATTTTTTTATTTTTTCAGATAATTAAGTAAAAAAATTTTCAACAATTAATTAAACACGATTTTTGTAATTATGATCGTGGACATGCGATAAAATACTATTAAGTGTTTGAAACTCATTATCGTATCTATCCAGTGATCGGAAATCTATAACCCACGGGTTCACAGCCTGATCCACGTCCCAATTTCAAGTGATCCAATGGTAAATTTGAGCCAAAATAAAAAATAAAATATAAACAAATATTTCAATAAAAAGACATAGATGTTATGTATATACATAATAGATTTGCAGAATGAATAAGAACCTGGTGATCATATTTAGACTTCAGTTTCATTAAGTTTCATTATGTTGTAGATGTCGAGGGACCCTTTTCTAAAAACAGTTTATTTCCCATAATTCAACAGGTCTTTCAAAGAATAAATTATCTAAAAAACCATATGACATTATTTAAGGATTCGTTTTGTTGAAAAAAAAAGAATGAAAATAATGTAGCTCAGCGAAATTGTCCAAACAAATGAAAAATTAGATGCTAATTTAATTAGATGCCCAGAGCTAATTACTTTATTTGTCACTATGTTAAATTGGCTTTTCTCTATACTGTGTATCTTACTGTCCCATCGCCAAATTTACAAAAAAAAAAAAAAATAAGTTTAGTTTTAGACTTACACTGAAAAAAGATTCGCCGTTAATGTAACCAAATTTTTGATATTTTATCGTTTCTCATACTTTCATATTGATTTTGTTAATCAGTAAGAAAATAAAAAATTCAGTCAATTGGCTTGACAAAGCTTAACATATAATTATAGTTACAATTAACAATGCGACGAAATAAGCATCAGCATAGATTTTGTTCAGATCTCAAATAATATACTTTGTCAAAAACCAAGCCAGAAAATCGAAATTATTTGAAATGAAATAGGGTCACAAATTGCAAATGCAGCTTAAATCTAGTCTAGGTGGGTTCTTCGTTAAATTTTAGTACGTAGCTTCTTTAAGTTGAAAAAGGTGAGTCACCAATTTCTGAAATAATACTTGTCAAAAAAGCAGTTCGGAAAATTGGAATTATTAGAATTTAAAAATGATCTTGCGTTGCAAATGCAGTTTAAATCTACTTCTGGAATTTGGGAATCTCCTTGCCAAAATCAAAATGTATATACTGTAGGTATATATTTAAATTTTATAAGTTTTAATACAATATTATCGCTCTGAATCTTTCTACTCCACAATGAAGTTCCTGGATTCGAATTATCAATTTTATTTACCACTGAAGTTGTAACTCTCATCCTATTAAAAAAAAAAAAAAAAATCTGCAACTACCTAATAGTGTCGCATATAATAAAATTTCTTCTCAACAAAGATACATATCTATTACAAAATTAGAAATATTACGAATTAATGGCGATGATTTGTTACTTCTTTATTCCACAAATAAATATATTTTGCACAGTCTAGAAAAATATAAATTAAATGACGAGTGTATGATAACATATTATATGTCTGATAATTGATTTTTAATATTTTTTTATAATCTTTTTGATAAGCCATACCAACATTAAGTTTATAATAAAAAATAATAATTATAATTATAACGCAATCAATTTATATGTGTAGGTACCTAACTATACATACTACACATATCTTGCGTTTTGTTTTTTAAATTAAAAAAAAATTTAAATAAACCAAAAATGATGACCCACTTTGGAAATTTAATAATATGATTTTAGGAAGTTAGATAAAGGGTTAAAATTTGAATAATGTTTTTTTAGTATGTATTATTATTAATAATAGTTAAGTTGAATTAAAAATTTATATATCGACGGTCCTTATTAAAACAATGACAAGTAAAAATAACAACTTTTCAGGAGAATGATTTAAAGTTTTGTAATGCTTTTTAATTTGAATTTATTGTTCACGTATTTTTATTTATATATTAATAAATATTATAATGTATTCATAACTCAACAGGGAGGTGTCGTACGAAAATGAGAATAATATCAATATTATAGATCTAGTAGCGAAGAATACGAAGGTGTAATAATTTTAGAGTTTTACAAAAGTTTTTCATACTTTCCATATAGTGACGCTTGATATGTTAAAATAAAAAATCTTTGATTTTAACGTTCCATCGAACGACGACAAGAAACCAACGATGCATGACATACATTCATCTGAGGTTTTACTTCATAATAAATAAAATATAAAAATTATTGTTCTTAAGCCTCGCAAGGAATGTGAAAATCATTTACGTAAATTTTTATATTATAATTAAACAATTATATTGTTTAGGACATGCGAAAGAACATCTCGATTATCTATATAATATACGTACTTATGTAACCGAAAACCGAAAAAATGTTAATTGAAATAGAATTCTCCCTCCTCCTGTATCCGATCGAAAACCGAGAAAACCCACGAAAAAACGTGACAAAATAAAATTGCTCTCTCACATCAGATCGAAACTAACCAGCCAACGAAAATTATAAAAACAAAATTTAAATTATTTATTTAATAAAAACTATTGGCTAGATCGAAACCGCACCTTTCTCCGTTTTATGAAGTCAATTTTTATTATGAAAATACTTCAATAATATGTAAATTTCTGTTTTTTTGATTAATTCAAATTGATGTTCGGGGGTTTTTTTGTTATCAAGGTATTTCAAAAAAAATTTTTTAGCATTATGATTTCGCTTTTTTTCTTATCTAAACTTCAATAATAGAATGAAATTGAGAAATTAAAATTTAAAATAGAATTTGATAAAGGTGAATTTTAATTTTTAGTGCGTTATTTCATAGTTTGTTTATGACATTCAATTCAACCATTGCATAAGAAAAGTTAAAATTCCTTATTTAATGACTATTTAGATTCATGAAGCAAATAATTCTAATATTGATGAAATTCTTGATAATAAACTAGAAGAAAAACTTTTTATGATGTCCATCGGTTGTTAGAGTACGATTCAAATCACTTGACCAATTCGTTATGCAAAGCTTTCCCTTTCCATTACAAAATTCCATACAAAATTTAGGGGAAATTATTTAAGAAAAAAAGCTCATGCAATTTTGTATGGAATTTTGTAATGGAAAGGGAAAGCTTTGCATAACGGATTGGTCAAGTGATTTGAATCGTACTCTATTTAAAATATTATTTTCATTACTTTTTGTATATTCATATTCATTACCTTTTGTATAATGCGTGTAATTAAAACAAGTGAATCTTGAATTATGTTACTTTAATCAAATTATTAAATTATATATATATATATATGTATATACATAATTATATACATTTTTTTTTTGCAAGAACTTATATTTACTAGAGAATCATTTAAAAATTTTGTGACCGCCTATTCTCGCTTAAACAATTCCCTACTCTGTATGTCACAGAAATTATCCAGTGACTAAAAAGCCATTAAATACATATTCAATGTAGATAAAATGAACCGCACTTTCTGCCAAAAAAAAACATTGATAAGAAAACATTGGTAGAACTTAACACTATTTTTTTTTTTAATTCTTAGTTGTACACTGACAGAAATTTTTTTTTGAATTCATTTTCGACCAATATATTTTTTTTGCAGAAACAATAATTCTGTTTCAACAACATTGTTTTTTTTCAGAGAATGAAAAATATTTTGCCAAAAAAGAGTTTCCCTTGCCTTAAAATTATGTTTATTCCTGCAACAGAATTTATGTTTTGGTAAATAATTTCCTTAATTTTTTTGTTTTTTTTGTAGATTCTTTGACTGAAATAGAATTAAAATGATGACTTTAATTTACTGGAACAAAATTTTTTTTACAAAAACTATCTATTTTTTTGGTCAAAAGAATTTAATTCCATAACATTGCGGTAAAAGAAATTATTTTCTCTTAATAAAATTTCTTTTTCCTTAAAAGAGTATTATTTTAAGATTCTTGGAACAAACTACTGTTAGTTGCAGGAAAAGTATGATCGGTTTCAAATAAAGTATTTGATGTGTGCACACACTGTGTGTGTCAACACATACATTGTGTTCACACTGTGTGTGCTAATACAAACATTTTTTGGTAAGTGTGTGTAGTTTTAATAGATACCGAATTTATATTTTCTATTTAATACATTGTTGTATATTACTGACATAGCTCAGTGGAAGACTCTACATCACATTGAACACAAAAGGTTAAGCAACATCTCGTAGTGATAGAACTGAGATGGGTGCCCATAAACAAATAAAAAAAAAACAATATATAAAAAAAAAAACGAAAAAAAAACAAAAACAAAACAAAAAAAAAAACAAAAAAAAAACAAAAAAAAAAACAAAAAAAAAAACAAAAAAAAAAAAAAAGCAACAGTAAGTTGATTGTGGCAAAAATATATATGATTGCGGTAATAGTTAGCATGAGTTTGCCACAACCAATAAATTGATTTTGGTAAAAATATATATTATTACAGTAAACGCTAACGTGAGGTTGCCACAACCATAAGTAGATTTCGGCAACCATCAAATTTCTATTGTTGCATTTTACTATTACGGTAATAGATCTCTTCTCTCAGTGTATCCACCATATGAATGAAGCTTAAAAATATGTTTAGCATATTTAGCTGGTATCGCTCAGAATTTATTTCAGCAATTTAAAATTTTTATTCAAAATAAAACTCAATTTTTCTTATCGGTTTTCGAACTTAACATTTATGGGAATTAAACAATTAATTTTTTTTTTAACGTAAAAATTAATTTCATTACATGTATATAGCGATTGATTTTATATTTCTTTATTATTTGATTAAGGCATAATCGTTAAAACGTCAATGTTATTATAATTATATTTAATTTAAATCTTGTCTATGACTAATTAACAGAATACATTTTAATTTTTTTTTATTTCAAATAACGTTTCGATTTTGGCTGGTTAGCATCTTCATCAGGAAATACATTATTGTTATTTCAATTTAATACTTACCGGATAAAATTTTTTTAATATTTTTTAAAAAGCATAAAAAAGAATCTAAAAATTTGAAAAAAAAAAAAAAAAAAAAAACAATAACATAACAATTTATAATTAAAACATTTGAGAAATCAAAAAAATTCAAACTGATTTGAAAAAAATCGTGAAAGATATCAAAATATATAGGTATACCTACATTTCTCTACATTAACATTAACAAAACTTTTAGATTGTGATTGTTATTCTAAAACAGTCAAAAACTCAAGAGTAATAAAAAAAACTTAATAATTATCTGTTCTTCAAATCCAGACTAATAACTTCGCTACACTTCAGGTTAGCAACCATGAATTTCTTGGTTTGAAAGTAGGTTGGCGAATGGGGTGACACACTTATAAAAGATGGTTTGGTTTGAAATTTAAAAAAAAATTCTTTGTAAAATTAAAAAAAAAGTCTATGTAAAATAAAATTTTATTTTTTCGTAATTTAAAAAAAAAAAATGAATTATTTTACTTTAAAGAAAAAATGGAAAATAAAAATAATATTAAATTTTTTTTTAAAAATATTTTAATTTATTTTCTTTTTTGACAACCTACAATTTATTATTATTTTTTTTATATCGAAGTAAATTTTCTGCAAATTGACAGGTTATACCTTTTTTTTTTTGAAATGCAATAAAACTATGTAGTAAAATTTCTAGGTTTGTGTCGAACCGACTTTCAAACCATGAAAAAAAAAAAAAAATTTTATATGGCAAACCAAGTACCAAACACAGAACGAACCTATTTTTTTCTGCAAAACACGGAATTCTGTGTTTGTAACCTGAAGTGTAGCGAAGTTATAAGCCATACGTATCAAAAAATGTATTCATCATAATCATTAACGAATAATGCAGAATAATCTGTAATCTGTACATATATTCAAATAGTCGAATAAGCATTTTTTTGTGTGTCAATATTTACCAAAATTCGTAAAAAAAAATTATTTAATGTGTGCATGTATTATCGATTTCTTATGGTTTTCGAATACAGTTTAATTAGTAAGACTAAATAATGGAAAATGTTGATCCTTTTTTAATTTTTTTTTTCTTTCTACAATCGTAAAGGTAACTCTTTTGTAAAAAATGAGGAGTTAAAACTTGGAATTAACTTTAGCTCTATTAGCATATTATTACAAAAATTATTTTTTAATAGTACGAAAGTACGAAATTTTCGCCCTCAAATAATCGAATACATTTTTCTAAATAGAAAACTAAATATGTAGTAACATGCAAAATCAAAAAAAATAAAATATATAATTTTTTTGAGGTGCTTCAATTAAAACATCACCCAGTGACCGAGATTACATATAAAATAGAACATGTTTTATGATTATTTCCATTTTGAAAATGATTATTTCTATTTTGAAAATGATTATTTCCAATTTGAAAATGATTATTTTCATTTTGAAAATGATTATTTCCAATTTGAAAATGATTATTCCAATTTGAAGTTGAAAAGGTATATAGTCGATCCCGAGCGTAAGTTGTTTCGCTCTAGCCTGGTCTTTATTTTTATAATAATTTAAAAAATTAGCAAATTTCGCATCAAAAAATGTTTGAAAAAGATGCAAAAAAGTCGAAAAAGTTGTTCAGCGTCGAAAGTAGTCGACCAAATGTCATGAAAAATTGCCTTAAAGCCATATACGGAAAATAACCTTTCCAATGGTTCCGGTTGCGTCCAAATCGGTGTATTTGGTTAGAAGTTTATAAGTTACATACATAAAACAATTTTCATTTTTATAGAGAGACAAATTTTATATGGTAAACATTTGATCTTTTTATTCTTTAGATCAAAATTTTATCCCAAAAATGAGAGGTTACATGACTTGAACTTCTCTAGTTTATTTTTACATAATCTTATTAGCATTCATACTTGTTCCCATTTCGTATCCTTTTCAATTTGAGCAAAAAACCTTTTTCATGTGATTAAGTAAGTTTTTCTTTCTTGAACATGTTATTTTAAATTTGAAACATCAAAAAAAGTATCCTTTATCATATTTTTGATATTGAAAAAAAAATTATCATTCTTATATCGTATAAATAGCTGAAAAAACATTATCTTAACTGCACCAAAATTTTAATAATACAAATATAAAAAAGGTCACTTGGTACGTACCCAAGATTTTAATAATACAAATACAAAAAAAATACCATTGGTCCGTTAATTATTTTTTTTCAAATTCGAATTGAAAAGTAAAAATCTAACCCCAAAATACATTATAGATACGTAGTCAGGGCAAAATAAACAACAGATCAGAAAATCATCTACTCCTATAATTTACATTTATATGAAATTATTTTAATTTTAATTGATATTCTCAGATATTATGAATTCTGTCGTTTTTGGTTTCTTTGAGAAAATTGTTTGTAAATTGTTTGGTATGTTGAACAAAAAAGTGTCAATTTATTATTGATTTCAAATTCTAAGATTCCTATTATTGTTTTAGGTTTTCATAAAATTAAACAAATTCTGAAAACATTTTTTTTTTTGTTATTGTGGTAATTCACCAATTTTCTATTATAATTATACATTAATAATAAATAAATGACATAAGTGACATCGAGTTCTATAATATTTAGACATTAGAGTTTACAGGATTGTGGTAATAACTTCCTAAAATTAAATATTTAGAAAAATAAATTTTAAGTTTTCAATCGGAATAATTTTATTTTTTCTTACATTTTTTTACATAATGATTAATTTTTTGTAATTGGTTTAAATATTTTAAGCCAAGAACTTTAAGCAATTTAATGAAAAGAAATTAAATTTGCTTTAAATTCTAGCTTTTGAATTTAAAATAATAAAATTGATTACGTGCGTAAATAAAAATTGTAGTCTGGCATGGATGAAATTTTTGAGTATTTAGGTCATAGCAAGTCAGTTTAAGATACAAAAACTGAAATATTTGTTGCAACTTTTTAAACAATACATCTATTTTACCTGTAATCAAGAGCAACAAACTACTAACTTTGTTTCTATTTAATTAACTGATAAAAATATTTTAATTTTTATTAGCGATAACAAAAAAGTTATTAATAAGTTGTACTTGAAATTTTTATTATACCTTTTATTTTATTTATTTAATCTATGTACCGGAAATTGAAAAATTTGAAAATAACTCAATAAAGAAAATAGTTTGAGTTTAATGTTATTAAATACGATAGAGAAAAAAAATCTTTATCAGAGATGATATAAAATATGAGATGTCACATTGGGTACTAAAAATTATTTTTATATTTTTGCTTTGGACGGACCAAAGAACGTCCACCACCATGTTCAATCTCTCTATTTTTTAAATAATATACGAATAAACAAAAACAAAAAAAATTAAAACACAGCAAAAAAAATAAAAAAAAATTATTTATCAAACGTGTCGTCTTTTATGTTTTTATTTTTAATAAACTATTCAAAAAATTGTTTGATGTTGAACATGTTGGTGTCCGTAATGTGGTACCAAAGAAAATAGAAGTATTAAGAAGGACAACGCAAAATAAAAATAATTTTAGACAAGGACAGAATTTTTTTTTATATAATTTTATATGAAAATTGGGATTTAAATGCGTCATCAAACTGTATTTTGAATTCAATCGTAATAAATTTATAAATAAAAAATATGAGTGACAAATTCAGATTGCTTCCCTTCTTAGTCCTTCTATTTTCTTTGGTGGTACGTACCAAAAAATGTAAAAAAAAACTAGTTTTCGGTATGCAATGCGACATCTCTATTTTATAACATCTCGGTCTTTATGTTTATTTTGAACTTGATTTTCAATTTAATTTTAATTTATAAATGTAGCTTGTTCGCCTGAAGTTCTTAGCTATAGAAATTATTATTATTTAGTTTTCTTTACTTATATACCTAATACTTTTTTTTAATTTCAAAATAATTGCATTTTTTAATACTCTTGTTTTGTATTTTTTAACTAAAATAACACTCAATAATATTTTATACGCTTTGTTTTTGCAAACTTAATTAATTGATTGACAATAATATTCAGGATTTAAAAACTTAATGTAAATAATGAAAATCATATTATTTACGTATTTGTTGGGTTCATAAGTAGGGTTTCTTAATTACCTAAAGCTGTTGATAATTTTTTCTGCATAAAGAATTAATGGAACGATTGAGACCTATTTACAGGAAACAAAAATTGCAATGGTTCACTTCATTTTGTGAATTTATAAAACTTTCCATGGGATATAATATTGTAGTACTAGTATAATATTTTGATGTTTCTATCATTCAAAACTACTTATTACTTTCTTTTACCCTTAAAAATTATTGTCAAAATCAAATTCTTAAATAAAAGTGTCAAGAAAAATACATTACTTGATATTTTTGTAAATACAATAGTATAAAACTTAGGCTTAGAATTTAAAAAAAAAAATTAAGTTAAATTTTTCTTCACATAAATTAAACATAAATTACAATTATGATTTAAAAAATATTTTTTACTTGATCAAAATAAATTTCTTACAAAGAAATATATTTTTGTGTAATTTATAAAAAAAAAAGATTATTTACATTTTCAATGCCTTGCAACATTTATTTAAATTCAATTATGTATTATAATTTTTGAATAATATATTTTCAAAATTTTTATAAGACATTATGTAATATTAAATTTTGAAAGAAATCAGTCTCTTAAAATAAATCTAATCTCATAAGGTTTTATTAAGATTAATACCCATATTACTTGATGATGGCAATGCACTGGGAGATGTTATTGACGCATCCCTCCTTATATAAAAGAGAATGTAGGGCTTACAATCAGCTACAGTTGAAGGAGGAACTTGATTAACCTGATGATCATTGAAGTGCAACCAGATTCCTTCATTAATTGCATACGATGTATAGTGCCCACAACTTAAACTGAAATTTTAAAAATAGTAATACTAATTTTTAAGCTCTTATTTTCAACAACTAAATATTTTTGAATACATTTTTTTTTTGATTTTTAAAGTAAAATTAGAACTCTTGTTCACGTAGTATTTATTTTAAGTGAAAATTTAATTTTTTTTTTTTTAAAACAAAGGATTCAATTTAGGATTTTCCCATTTTCTTTTTGATGCTTTTAATGAAAAAACTTAAATAAAATTGTGTGTTTTATTAGCATTATCAAGCTATCATCAAAATTAAAAACCCCCTGAAGAATAAACAAGGCTGATTCTGTTAAGAGCCCTCACTGTGAAAAATTGGTCTTGATTGTGCTTTTATTGTGGGGTTAATACAATTTCGACTGAAGTGATTTTTTGACATATTAGGGAGTACAGAACTGACTCCAAGATGCGTGAGCCGGAAGTTTTAAACCTTGTTTTTTTCCCCAAATTGGCCTTTGGAAAACTTGAACATATCAAACTCTAACATATCAAAAAATTAGTTCAGTCCAGATTGTATTAACCCTAAAATCAAAGCAAAACCAAGCCCAATTCTCCACAGCGAGGGCTCTTAAACAATATTTGAGCTAGAAATAGTAAAACGTAAAGTATGTATATTAAATGAAGTCTGTCAAATACGGTCAAATACTTATAAGTAAATTAAACCAAATAAGTCAGAAAATATTTACCCATTTCCGTGATGAACTATTACTGCAGCCAAATCATACACATTATTTGTTTGATTGTTTCTTCTAGTTTCAGGACCATTATTTAACACATATTGTGACATATCCAGGCAAAATAAGGGAAACTTTATCTTCATATCAATTTTTGTTCTATACGCACCATATAAAAAAAAAAAATTAAATTTTTTTTTTTTTTAAATGCACTTCTATTACCTATAATAATTATTCCAGCGGAATCTTTTAATATGCAAACATAATACATTTGGTAAACGTCTAATCCAAAATCGTTTGGTTGATTTTTGTTTGCATTTACATGAATTACAATAGTATAATTCTGTTTCGGTTAACTCTTCAACCTAAAAATACATAGATAATTAAAAAAAAAAAAATTTCAACGCAATGATGTACACTAATTTATTTACTAATTATTATTACTTAGTCTATTAATTTGAAATGACTAGGAAATTTTGGAGCGTTCTTTGTATAATATATTTTTTAAGAAATTATTTCAGTGCTTCCTATTAGTTTATAAAGTTTTTTAAGTTAGTTAATTAATTATACGTAGTCAATTATTCAAATACACAATTCGATTTTCGAATTAGAAAATTAGATGGGTTCTAATATAATTTTTTTTGTGGATGCAAATAAATTACCTCAGTAAAACTGGCTAAACAATCGGTTATGTTACAAATAGATGAAGATTTTTTTCCTCCATCTGCCTCGTTATCTTGATTTTTAAAAAATTTTTCTGGAATGTCAAGTGACAAATCCAAAAAGGGGTCTAGTTTTCTGCTTTCCATGCCACATATTAAACATTTTACTTCTGATTGCAAAGTTCCACCGAATACATTTGTAACTATAGAACTTTTTACTCCTTTATTTATGTAATTGCCAGAATAATCTAAAATAGAATTTATTTTTCCTGTTATTGCAGTTGATTTTTCTAAACAGCTTCCACTTGCATCCATATGTTGCAGTTCAGTGTGCAAACGATCTAGCATGTAACGCAGAAATTCATGTGCATCGTGTTGTCGATGTCCTCGGAATTGGGGAACTACTTTCCAAATAACACCGAATAAACATTCAGGAGAAATAGCCTTATGTTGACCATCACCACCTTTACTTAAATTAATCAATACCTTTCTTAGTTCTTCTACAACATTAGCGTCGGTTTCTGAACAATTTTCTTTTAAACTTCTCGAATGATAAACACGTTGCTTCTTTTGTGGAGTTGATGATGTTTCCAATGATGGTAATTGATTAAAATAATAACTAAACTCTTGTATGTTACTTAAAGATTGGAGAACAGAATTCATAAAACACGTATTTCCTAGATTTCGAAGACCAATCACTTTATACGGTTTTGAAGTTTGCTGTTTTTTTGGAGTTTTCTTTCGATTATTGCCTAATGAGTTATCACTTGAATTGGGCCTTTTTCTAGGACGCAAGCTGCGACCCACCAAAGTTTCTTCACCCCAACCGGAATCATTAGAAGAAATACTGGCCGTTTCTTGAAAATTATTAGATTTTTTATTCCGTGGTGATGCTGATAAACCTGAATCCTCAGTTGTTGAATTTCCAGTAGTGGTTGAAGAAGTTTCCGAGCATGAATCCGTATCATCTAGTTTTAAAATTGTACGAATTTCTTCAATTTTTTGGGTTTCATTAATAATAAAATCGTCACATTTATAGCTAAAAAAAAATAAATAAATTTCATCATTTTTATCATTTGTCATCACATTTTAGTCTTACCAGTAGACAGATTGATTTAAAGAGTTAATGCAAATTTTATGACATTTTGACTGAAAATGTTGTAAGGCATGACCATTATCGTAACGACCACATCCACAATTTCCACAATGAAGACAAATCCAATTCTCTTTAGCTGAATCACAGTCTAAAAAAATACGCTTTAATAATTTAGTATTCTAAATATGCATGTACTTATACAAGATACACACTTTATAAAAAAAAAAAAATAGTAGTTTTGTCTGCATTAGGTTTGTACATTAGGTTTTTTATTATCTGGCTTCTTATACTCACAGATAAATAAAATCATCTGTATCTAACTGTCACACTATTTCATTGCTTGGATTTATACTAAATTAAAAAATTGTTATCATTGCTATTTTGAAACGTGCGGATTAAAATCATCACGAGCCAGTTTTTTATTATTCGTGAACTTTTATTATTAAGTACTTCAGGCTAGGAAAATATTTAAACAACTTGTACTTTACTGCGCAATGACAACAAATATTATCATATGACTTTTTTAAAAATTTATGTACATATTACCTTTGTATATAAAAAATCAAATCAGATAATTTCCCCACTTGCCAGAACATAAAAAAAAAAAATAAAAGTCATCAACACAAGGTTCATTTTTCTTATTTTTCGGAAATAATTTCGTTCATTGAACGCATAATCGCTCACTAAAAAGGTTCTTCAAAAATCATATAACAAAAAGAAAAAAAAAATTCTCCTAGCTAAAATTTTATTAGCTCATTAAAAAAAAAAAAAAAAAAAAATTCAACAATTTTTTTTTTTACCCAGGCCTACAAGAACACATTTCGTCGGTCGAGAATTTAAGTGCTACATTTGCAAAAACCACTTTTTTGGGAATCAGCAAAACAAGTTAAAACCATTATATTTTCATTGTTTTATGGATTTTGTTCAGTGTTTTTGTTTTTTTTTTGTTAAGACTCACTAAAATTATAGTAATTTAAAAAAAAAATTGAAATAACAGTATCTTTTCAATCTTTTTTTTTCAATTTAAAATTGAAAATTTTTCCATATATGTGCCACATACCATACATTATACGGATTATTTTTATCAAAAATGTATGGTAAGTGGCATTAAGTTTTTGTTATGTATCATTTAAGAATTGAGCGCGTTTTCATACAAAATTAGCAAAAATTATGATTTATTATTTTTATGTTTTTTCTATAGAAGGGAATTTTTTTTTATATGTAAATGGCATTTAAAAAAATTTGTTGAAAAAAAACAAAATATAGGAATATGTAGCATTTGGTGATTAAAAATACATGGCGGATTATTTTATGGCAGATAAGAACTGATAGATAAGCTTCAAAGTTGCGTACGCAGCAAGTCAGCTCTCTGTAACTTTTGATTGGAATTAGATAGGACAGCCCCGACAACAGCAATCGAAAGATAATTTTTTTTTCTATATTGTTATGGCAGTAACTCAAAAACGCCAAAAATGCGTATGTAGCACTTAAATTCTCGTGAAAATTCATGTTCAATTCATTAATAACAAAAAAAATATGTAGGTACCTACATGCATGTGAAGTACACCTAACCTATCTATGGTACATACATTATATTCTATTTTAATGATGTGACGTTTCAGAGAGATGTTGTTACGCTTCCAAAAATTACGCAATGAATACATAATACAAAAAAAAAAGATACACTACAATTTGCAAACATTTTTTTTTTTTTTTTTTTACCTAAATCATGATCCAGGCGAGCTAAATGTCTCAAAATTTAATCATCTGTCTGTAGTGTTGTTGACAGTATTTTTCAACATCAAATCATTTTGATATTTTGTAGTAGTGCCTACAAATTTATAGACAAGTTATGAAGGACTTTTAAAAGGCAAGTTTTTAAATTTAGTTTAAAAATCTGTAGCGAGAAGCTTTCAAAATGTTATAAAACCAGTTGAATAAACATTCAACCTGTAAAAATCAAGCTTAAGATTGAAATGAATGCAAAGCTGTTAAGTTTTCACAGAAAACCAGAATTTTAAACCGGCATTTTGAAAAATCTTTTATCTTTTTTTGTTTATAGAAAAATTATTTATTTGAAAGAATATACACATGTACATGAAAAAGTAAATTTGCCCATAACATAATAAATTCTCAGAATTTGTTTTTTTTACTTTCAATCTAACAAAATACAAGTGACCATCGCTATGTTTCATGAATATCTCTCAATTTAAATATATGTACATAAAATAAATAAATAAAATTTACGGTAAGCAATTTTTTAGTTAAACTAAAACTACAATGAGTTATGTGGTCTCAAATCGATACATACAAAATTTGGGGGATGGAAATAAGGCCGCGAGGATTTTTTGTTGCGGTCTTATTTCATTTTGAAAAATGAAATTAGACCGCAACAAAAAATCCTCGCGGCCTTATTTCATTTTGAAAAACGAAATAAGACCGCAAACAAAATAATCTCGGCTTTATTTCATTTTGAAAAATGAAATAAGACCGCTACCAAAAAAAAAATTATCGGAGGGCTAATTTCATTTTTATAAATGAAATAAGGCCGTGTTGTAATTTCATGTTTCGAAATGAAATAAGACCTCGATAAAAAATCTTGTGAGGTAAGCACACAGGGCAGGGGGCAGCAGGACGGCGGGCGGGCAGTTGGTCAGTAGGATTTTACCCCAAAAATAAATGTTTGATCTGGTCACCCTAAATAATATCTACCATTTAGCAAAATAAAAATATAAAAAAATTTTTTTTTTTTTGCATCACGGGTGCAGTGTATTAATGGAAAAAAAATAAAATATGCACGCAAAAAATTTTATTTTTTCAATATTACATTTCAGTTATTCGAATAGCTATACGAACCGAACTTAATATTCTTAATACCTACAATAAAATTTAACTAAGTTGAGAATCGTATAATGCGATTTTGTTCTATACTTTATTCTATACTTTGTTGGATCTTCGGACTAAATCGCTTTTATATCCTTTTTTGCCCATTGCTCCTTTTTATCTTATATTTATGAAACGGTAAATGAAATCCGTCCAAAACTCGATATTTATAATAGGGGATAGTTGTGAGAATTTGTTTAAAACAAATTGTTGGAACGCCCTTGATTTCTGGCTCACGTTAAAGGACCATAACACCAAAAGATTTTGTTGCGGGATTGTGTTATGACCCTCAAAAATATTCTGAAAATTTATCTTCAACTATCGCTACGCGTGATTTTAACGCCTTTTCCAGATTAACATGCGAAAAGACCTATGCTCGCGTAGGCGTAGCCATATTTTCGGAAAAATTTTAATACGCGAGCCAAAGTCTTTTCGCGTGTCCCTGCGGGGCTTCAGGGATTAAAGCATCCTTTTTCGCAACCTAACCCATGGCTACGTGTCGTGTGTCTTCAGGGATTAAAACCCTATTTTTATCGCAACATAGTCCATTGCTATGAGAGCTGAAGTGTTCCTGCGGGGCTTTAGAGATTAAAACCTCCGGGATTACGTCTTTTCGGGATTTAGTGTTTTCGGGATTTTGACTTCCGGGATTTCGTCTTTCCGGGATTTCCTCTTTCCGCTTCCGGGATTGTGATTTCCGGGATTTTGTAAACGGGCGAAAAAAAAATTTCCGGGATTTCGTACCTCCGGGATTTTTGACTCCGGACATTAGACCGGCTCCCAAATTAAAGTAAGCCCGTTGTTTTGCAGAATAATACATTTTTCATCATCGTCTTCGGATTTTAAGTCACGATTATATGAGTCAATAGATTTATATTTTTAGTAGAACGCATTTAATTCTTTTGCTTTTTTTTTGTTTTTATTTATTTTTGATAATGAATTATAAATGTGAATAGTAGAATAAAAGTAACGAATTATTAAGCTTTTTTGTATGGTAGGTACATAATGCACCTGCTGGGTTTCGAATTATTTAACTTTTTATATACTTAGGTACATATATATAATAATTAAATACCTGATCAATCATTCTGAAGTTAGGTCGGATCGTAATTGTTATTTTTTTTTTTTTTTTTTTTAAATCGGGTACATAAGTCAAGGGACTTCTGGATATATTAAAAACTTAAAAACATCAACAAAGGCGAATGAATATTACCTCAACTTAATAATATGCGTGTGTCTTTTGTTTAGAACTCGATATGTTTCTTTCTTTATGCTAATATCTAATCAAAGTGTGGTTATTAGCTTTTTTAAAGCATTTGTCTGACATTTTAGACTAAAGAAATTATAGGTTTTTTTTTTTTGGTTTTCTAAAAACATTAATTTTTTTTCCTTTTTCCACACACATTTAAGGTACCATATAGAATACGTACGTAGGTATGTTTCTTTCTTCCATCCAATAAAAATATCAAATGTTTTTAATTCATTTTTTTTAATGTGTCAGCATTAGTTTTTATTTTCAATCAATGACGAAACTTAGAGTGATCCACAAAAATTTAATTAAATTTTATAGGTAAGTATATACATAATATAATTTTGAACATTTTGAATTTTCATTAAATTATAATACAAATATTGAGTACGGCGGACTAGAAAAGTTCACTGATTAAAAACAAAATTATACAATACTGAATTATATTAAATTATATTTTGCCCATTAGGTTGTTGTCGCAAAGACAAAACAAAAAAAAGGCTAAAGTGCAGTTTATTTGAACCTCTCAGAAACGGCTGAAACTTGGAGGGGGGGTAGAGGCGGTGCCCAAACTTCCAAAACTGAAATCAGTTCTTGGGGCTCGGGCCTCGTTTCGGAGATATGGCCCCTCAAAGTTTTCATACATTTTGTATGGGCAATTTTTTTTTTTTTTTGCTCGATATTTCTTCTCCTGTTTGCTTTGTTTTTCTCCAATTATTTTTGGCATCTCTGCCCCGAAAAAGTAAACCAATCTATGTGCATTTAGTAGGTTTTAGCCCTGTATGATTTATTTTATTATGCTTTAGATTTGCATCATTTTGATCTAGTCAACTTCGAAATCGGTGTAGAATTCACGGAGGAATCGAGTAAAAAAGAGTAGGATATGTAGCTTTTTTCATAGTTTTTAAAGGTAATAATAAATTTAAAACCCATTTGTCTCAAAACTATGTTTTTTTTTACATAGGCATATTTACCTTTGCACGGCAAATCTACGAACAACAGCAATTTAATTACGATGTGAGATAAAACGATATTGGGTATCTAATGTTTATCAAGAAAAAAAATAAAGTTTATTTCCAAATTTTGTTCTTAGACATTTGTCTTTATTATATAGGTATATAGTTTCTGGTATAACCTTTCTACATAATAACTTTATAGTGTATTCTTAATCAATGATATGAAAACTAGTTGTTTTTAAATTGTCTAAAATAGAATATTTAACTTTTTTTTTTAATAAAAAAAAAAAAATTAGTAGAAAATCAATAATTTAAAACAGTGATAAGAATTTTTTGATTTCTATACATATTTTCATTATTGATTAATATTGAACCACACTAATTTCATAAACACATCAATAGAAAAGATCAAAGAATTTTCTAATTTTATAGTTTTATTAGAATATTAAATGAGAAATAGTAAACTTTTGGGTTTAAGCTAGGTATGCTGATACAAAAAAAGTAGTACGATGTGAGAAAAAATGAGATTTTTCATATAAATTTTTGTTGTTGAAAAATATTTGAAAATTTATTTTTTTAGTTTTTGCTTTGTAGTACGCTGATAAAAAAAAAAAATTTTACTGGGTGACAAAAAATCTATTTTGCAGCTGCTTTTTTTCCAAATATTTTTCTACCCAGGTAGATAAATTATTGCAAAAACTTGACACCCCCACTCCCCCCTCTTGTTTTGGGGCACCCCTTTATCGTTTTCCAAAAAAATAGGGCCAATCCGGCAAAAAAAAAAAAAATTCCCATACAAAAATCTATGGAAGGCCGTATCTCCGAAACGGGGCCTTTGCCCCAAGAACTGATTTCAGTTTTGGAAGTTTGGGCACCGCCTCTACCCCCCTCCAAGTTTCAGCCGATTCTGAGTGGGTCACTTAAACTGCAGTTACGCCAAATTTATCAAACATTTTTCAAATATTTTTTAGTGATATTTTTTGCAACCTTTTTTTTTCACAGCGTACTAAGCTTTACTCTTCAAACAAAAATACTTTTTTCCATAAAATTGAAGTAGGTAGGTACCTACTGATATTAGTAAACGAATTATACAAAATGAAGATAAAATTTACTTCCTTTATATGAAAAAAAAGACTCTATGTGATTTACACCTAGTATTATGGCAATATTATGACATTTTTTTGGTTTTTACAAACTAATTAGGTACTTGTCCCTTTCTTAAGATGCAATTCCATTGAATCAAAAATGAAGGACAAGAAAATACCTACATATCTTATAATGTTTCTACGTCACTTTCTGCATATTTTTTAAAGAAATTTTTAATGTTTCCATTCACACAATGGATTCAATTAAGCCGAGACAAAAAGTGGGAAAAAATTAATCAACACTACTTAGTCACAACATTTAATTAGGTATCTTTTTAATTCAATCAATGATGTTTCCTTGTCAAACTCTTCTTCAGACTACGTCTTATTTTAGATACCTATAACCATTTTTTTTCTTTTCTAAACACAAACAAAAAAAACTCTCTAGGTATTAAACAAAAAAAAACTTTAAAATTCTTAGCAATATAAAAAAAAAACAAAGAGAAAAAAATTAAAATCAAAAAAAAAAATTAATTTTTTATTTATTTATTAATTTTTATCACCACGTCCGCCAATTTTCTATGAACATAATTTTTTTTTTTTTAATTTTTTATATTAAAAGAAATCCCCAACATTTTCAGCTGTAGAAAATTTTTTTTTTTAATTAATGATTTCCCATTGATTTTTCCCTAAAATGAAGGAAGGCAGGAAAAAAAAAAATTTTTTTTCATAGGTACCTACCTGAACATTTCCAAATTTTATTCGGCTGAAGAAGAGCAGCTCCATCACCAGATGTCAGTGATGATGATGATGAATTTTTTACCGTCGTTGGTACATCATTAACAGGACCAATAATTCGCTCCTCAAGTAATCGATTTCTTTTTAATTTTAAAAAATCCAAATTAATTTTCAGATTACTTTCAATGTGGGGACATTCCATTTTTCTGTAATTCTGTCTTCTTCTTCTTCTTCTTCTTCGAAAAAAAAATTAATTTTTTTTGTCTTCCGTTTTAAAGATTCTTTGATTTGATATTTTAAAAAAAAAAATATTTTTTAGTTCGATACCTCAATTTTTTATTAGTTTGAATTTTATTTTAAATTCACTTTATTTCATCAAAATTAAAAAATTAAAAAAAAATAAATAAATATAATAATTTTCTTATTCGAAAAAAAAAAATATTACGTATATTTTTCTTGAATGTATAAAGTGGTACACAGTTCCCGTGAAATAAAATAAGCATTGGCAAAATATGTATAATGTTTTTTTTTTAAAATAAATTTATAGTGGTGTTTACAGTGAAATTTCAGCAGTTCAACAACCGACGATAATTTTTACATGGTTTCTATACTGGCAATTTTAATATCGGCTTTTGTGAAAGACGTCTTTCTTTCAGCTCCATTTTGACTTTCGCCAGATGAAAAAAATTGCAAGAACCGAAGGCCGTCAAAGTACATACTTTGTCGTTTTGCAGTTTGTAGAGTATTATTTTTAGTTGTTTTTGTGCTTTTAAACTAATATCTGTCAAAAAAATTTCAAACAGCGTTATAAATGGTTTAATTAAAAAACAATGAGGAATAAATAAACAATGAGAATATTTTTTTTTTTTTAGTTCAAAAGTTAGTAGAAAGTAAGTGGCAGTGTGTGCAGCTTTTTTAAAAGACTGTTTTAAGACGTCTTGATATTGCCAGTGCAGCAAGAGAACCCTTCTCACTTTTATATTTCTTAATTTTTTTTATAACTTTTTGACATTTGTCTAATATTTATAAATTAAAAAAAACCAAGATCAATACAAACAGGTTGATTAATGTTGAACAAAAAGGAAAAAAAAAATTGCCGCGTCTCTGGCGTCATTGATATCCAATTTTCATATATTGCGTTGGTTTTTTCATTTATGCTAGAGATAGAGTCGACGTAATTCACGCGCGTGTACGCACGTAAAAAATCAAATTGTATGAAAATGTATGAAACCGGCTATACGTAACGACGTAAAACGTAGCTTACGCGCGTAAAAGTTGAAATATTTTAACTTTCCCAGTATTTTACGCCGTACATTGTGGAAATCATTTGTTTATAATTGTGTTGTTTATTTTGTTGTAATTAAAAAAAAAAAATAGTTTTGTTTATTTTGTTGTTTTTAGAAAAAAAAAATTTTACAAACAAATAATTATTTAATAAAATAAAAAAGTTCATAAATATAATTATATTCAAAAATAAAAATTAAATAATTATTTATTGCAAATTTATTAAAATTTTTTATGTTTTATTAAGTTATAAATAAATTAAAAAGCATTATAAAAATATTACAAACAGAATCCATTTTATTTTTCTAATTTAATTTTTCTCTTTTTCTCTTTTGTTTTTCGCATGTGAACGGCGTTGAGCATAACAGGTAAAAAAAACAGTTTTTTTTATTTTTTTTACGCGCGCATACGCGCGTGAATTACGTCGACTCTATCTCTAGCATTATTTTCTTGAAAAATGCAAATCTACATATTAATATTGAACAGCCGGATATCAATTACGTCACTTGACATTTCTCATAAAAATATCGTATTATAACTTCGCTACACTTCAGGTTACAAACACAGAATTCCATGTTTTGCAGAAAAAAATGGGTTCGTTCTGTGTTTGATACTTGGTTTGCCATATAAAATTTTTTTTTTTTTTTCATGGTTTGAAAGTCGGTTCGACACAAACCTAGAAATTTTACTACATAGTTTTATTGCATTTCAAAAAAAAAAAGGTATAACCTGTCAATTTGCAGAAAATTTACAGAAAAAATCATACTTTAAAATGCTTCGATATAAAAAAAATAATAATAAATTGTAGGTTATCAAAAAAGAAAATAAATTAAAATATTTAAAAAAAAAAATTGAATATTATTTTTATTTTACATTATTTCTTTAAATTAAAAAAATTCATTTTTTTTTTTTTTTAATTACGAAAAATTAAAATTTTATTTTACAAAGAATTTTTTTTTAATTTTACAAAGAATTTTTTTTTAATTTCAAACCAAACCATCTTTTATAAGTGTGTCACCCCATTCGCCAACCTATTTTCAAACCAAGAAATTCATGGTTGCTAACCTGAAGTGTAGCGAAGTTATAACTCAACCTGTTTGTATTGATCTTGAAAAAAACCAACAAAATTTGCCCTGGTCAAAAAAATTCGTAGTGTTAACAGAAATTTCCAATTGAGGGATAACCTGATTTAATTTATGAATAAAATTCCTATTTTGCAAAGCATATAATAGATTGTAACAATTTTAATTTTAAAGAAGTGAGATCTATCGTATATTCATATCTTATATTTATTATATACATATACAAACGTAACAAGTTTGAACGCAGAGAAATGATACCAAAAAAGTTTGAATTATTTTAATTTTTAACAACAAATTGTTTACAAAATTTTTCATTTGTACGACGCGACGTTCATTAGCGTCAATTACTATGAGTTTATCTGTAGTATTACGGATTACAAATGAGTATGCTTCAAAATGCCATTATAACTTTAGCATAATTTTCGAATTATAAGGTATTTTTGAAGGGGTATTTGAAGCTTCGAAATTTAATCAAGTTCGAATAGAATACATATTTGCTAATGGAACTGTTTTGCTTACATATAGGACTGCACCATAAATATCAAGCCGTGCAGCGAAATAATATTTGCATAAATTATATTATGCGTGGATTTGGAAATCCCTACAGAAGATTCAGGATTGATTTGTAAAACGATTTAAATCCAAAAAAAAGAAAGCATTTATTATTAACAGCAATAATTTATTTTATACTTAAAATTAATTTTAATGAAACAACCCGGATTGAATTGAATAAAAGTTTACATTAATCGAAAATATTTAATATTTTAAATAACAAAAATTCCTGAAATCTTCAAAAATATTACTCAAAATGACTTGCCTAGTATTTTGAGTCATCCGCTGACTCATATTTTTGCTGATGATGTTCAGCTTTTATACTCTACTCCTTTAAAGTCACAAGCAGAATGTGTACATCAAATTAATGAGGATCTTAAAAATATTTCTGTGTGGGCGACTGAAAATGAATTAAGACTGAATCCGGATAAAACTCAGGTGATATCATTTTTCAATAGAAAGGTGTCTGATAAATTGGATATTGTGTACTTACAGGGTAAACGGATCCAATATATGGCTAAAGTGAAAAGCTTGGGTTTTGTGTTGGATGAATGTCTCACGTGGGAGGATCACATAAATATAGTTATATCTAAAGTAATTTTTAGACTGAGAAAACTTTATGGTTTGAACCATTACTTACCTTTATCGATAAAAAAATTGCTTATAAATGCTCTTATTAAACCGTTCGTTTTGTATGGCTGTGAACTTTATTGTGGTACAGCTGCATATAGAATTGAGAGACTGAAAGTGTGTTTTAATTCTTCGTTAAGATTTTGCTACGGTCTGAATGGGTTTGCTAGAAATCTGAATGAGATGGCATGTTTATTATTGGGGACTAATTTTCAGGATTATTTAAAAATAAGAAACATTGCTTTTATATAAAATAGTAGCAAATAGGTCTCCTCATTATCTTTTTAATAGACTTATTTTTTCGTCGCAGCCTAGATATCCCTTGAATTTGAATATGTTGCAGCATTCACGTAGAATAATGGATTTTTCATTCTTTAATAGGAATATACGAAATTGGAATATGCTGAATTTTAAGGAGGAGGTGTCAGTAAAAATATTTTTGAATAAACTAAAGGTTTTTTTTTCGGACGGGCCTTAGTGGGTGGGGTTGGTTGATCCAAAAACTTAAAATCTTATTACAAGAGATAAAGTGAGGGGTTCATTTGGGAGTCTTGAAGAGGGGGTTGAGCTGTGAATTTGTGTCAATTAAATTGCTTTACCTGCAATGACTGTAAACATTGAAAATATTAAAAATTATTATTATATTATTAGTTATATTATTTTATTTTGTTATTTATGATTTGATTCGAAAAGTTTTGAGTTTGATTAATTTAATTTAGTTTAATTTCATTTCATTTAATTTTTTGGACCCATATACAGGGGAAACATAAACATAAACATGAACATAAACATAAAAACAAAATTATGGAAAAATAATATGTGGTTAAATTGAAAAATTAAAATTAAAATTAAAAATTAAAAATTAAGATTTAAGATTTATAATTTGAAAACTGTAATTAAGTTATAATGAATTATTTTATAATTTTATTTTAAGTTCTTTTTCTTGTACTCTAACAATAATTTGTATAAGCCTTGAATGGCTTTTTTATTGTCATATGAATAAATAAATAAATAAAATAGAATTATTTAAAAATCAATTAAAATAAAAACCCATAATAAGAAATAAAAAAATAATCTACTGGCAGGTCAGTAAAGGGAAATTTTATTTTCGAAAATAAATTTGCTGCACAAATGTACAGATAAAAAGATATTTTGTATGCTGGGTTTCTGCAATTTTTTTATTATTATTGCAAAATATGTTGGCTGTCAAACTTCAATGTTATTTAGGCAGCTCACAGTGCGACACCACAAAATACTTGAGCTGTGCGAATTTTTTTTTTTTGGAAATTTAAATTAATATATATATAATGTATAATTTTAATTCATATAATTATGATGATGTGTTTAATAAAATTTAAATTAATAATTTAATCAGTGTAAAAAAAAATATTAATTAAGACAATAATAATAAAATAAATAACTAAAGTGTGTAATAATTAAGTTTGAAAATAAAAATAAATAAAAAATTGTTTATTAAAGTTAAAAATCGATAACATACAGAGTATACAACAAAAAATAACCTACCTTCCTTAATCTAACCTGACCTTTCTTTCAGTCTTATCTAGGTATTAAAGACAATTTCTACTTTAAGCTGACTATAGACTAGGCTACCTACATAAAATTTATAATTTTTGTTAATTTGAAAAATATCTAGGTAAATTAAAAAAGAAAAAACAAATGTAAGAATAATTTTTCTTCATTTTATTAATTAAAAAAAAAAAAAAAAAATATGCGGTACACTTTTGTGATCAGCTGATTTGAATTGAATATACCTACAACCTACCTAGTAGAAGAGAAGAAGTAAAAGAATAAGAATTAAGCTGAATTTAGAAAATTACAAATAATAAAAAATTATAAATTCATGATTTTATTTTATTTTCACATTTACTTACCTATTTAATATTAATGTTTTTTAATTAAAAAACTAAATTGACAAAATTAAATTGCGTAATTTAATTTTTGAGGGCAAAGTTTATTTTTGTTTGTATGGCGGTAGATTACCTAACATGTATACCTACCTACCTGCTTAAACTGAGTTCAAATTTTATTTACCTATTTACATAAGTTAGTATATAAGTAGGGATGGAAATGTTGGGTTTTCAATGTCCATTTAAGTTTGTAATCCAGCGAATTGTGAAACTTATCTATACTTATATTTAGATTTCCATATTATTTTTCCAGATTTTATTTCTACTACGTATAGTATGGAAGTGTTTGAGATTTTAGAAAAATCCCTACTTTATATAGAATATCAAGTTAAATATTAGCCTAAATATTTGTAAATGCTGATCTCGTCGTTTTGTAGTTTTTAATGCTGTATATATATATATATGCAAATACAATGAACCGTAAAAGCACTCTTGGGAATATACTCTTAAACTCTCAATAAATAAATAATTTTTTTAACTAAGTACTTACTTGAAATTGTAGATTTATATAATGATAAAAATATTTATTCAAAAAATTTTAAATGCAAAATTAATCACAAATTTGTTAATAATTCTAAATATAAAAAGCTAAATAATAAGTTTAAAATTTTGTTAAGATTAAAGTAAATAAAAAAAAAAATTTAATAACATACCTAATTTACTTCTTTTTTTTTTTTTTTTTTTTCTATCAATAAAGTGCCATAAAAAATTAAATAAAAAATAATAATAAACTGAAAATATGACAAAAATACCATTTAAACGACTTGGTAGTCGATCAACATTTCGAAATTTTGCTAATTCTCGGAATACATTTTTTGTATTAATATTCTGTGGAGTTATTGTTTACGTGATATGGACTTCATCAGGTAATAATTCAACGATATTACAAAATTCACAACAGCAACAACAGCAACAACAACCAGAAACATTATTATTAATAGTACCAACTACAACAACAACAACAACGAAAATTACAACCACTATTAACTCTAATTTATTAATAAAATTTAACAATCATGCTAAATCACTTTTAAATATTCCGCCACCGCCGCCGCCAGCACCGCCACAATCGCCTCCAAAACATATACATTCCGATCCAGATCCGAAAGAACATAATTTTCCATTAAGAACTAGTCATTCAATGAAATCTGATTCGCATAGTGTTGTGGCGGCAGCGCAATCGCTGGCGGTATTGGATAATTACAAAAAATTATCAAAAATAACAAAATCTATTATTAACAATAACAATAATAAATCAATTGGAGCTATTATTGGTGCTGCAAAAGCTAAAAATAACAAAAATAAAAGTAAGTGGGGTTGCCACCAAAAATATTGTTTTCTAACTATAAAAGTATTTAAATTATAAATTAAGTAGTTTATTTTATTATTACATTTTTAATTTTTAAATATTAATTTTTAGTGGGATATTTTTTATTAAAGTTCTTATTTGTGGTCTAAATTGCGATTAATAATAATTCTTGTTTAAGTAAAGATAAAAATAATACATACTTATTATTATTAAAATTATGTTATAGATTTCTCTCGGAATTGTTTCTGTCTTAATTGATCACTATGTCGTTATTTTGAAACTTTGAAATTGTTATATACCTATTATAATGTAAAGGCGCGTTCACCCAAAATCGATTGCTCAATAAAAATTGAATAGAACATGAATTCTTTGTGTTCACACGTTTCAATAAAACTAGATCAACTGAAACGAACATTTTTATTTGTTACCGCATTATACTTCATCAATAATAATTTAATGAATTATTATAACTCTTGATAATTTTTGTTGATCAGCTTAAAAGTTGAAAAATTGGTTCTTTCATTAATCAGAATGCGTCTGTAGAGATCTTATATTTAATTTGTCAAGCGTAAGTTGAGTTTATTAAATGTTGTGTTGTACTTTATTCTTTTCCTGCAATTTTACCGCAATTTAAGGACTTTGGTTTTTTGAATGATTCTTTTTTTATAATTTCTAAGTTTGAACACAATGCTTGGATTGAAATGGTTTTTGAAGTTATGCTATTAAAAATTTTTCAAATAATTTTTATTTGATATGCACTTTAATCACTTTTTTTTTTTTTTTTTTTCCTTAAAAATAATATTTTATGTTTTAATTTTAAAGGGGTTTTACTCTCAAAGCAATGCGCTCCTTAGTAAATCTTGACATTTAAAAAAAAACTTAATATAATTTAATGACAAATTTTATTATAAAAATAATTAAAAATACTTAATTGAAAGATTGTACATTGGATTAAAAAAATTATTAACACATAATTAACTTCAGTTGATTCAGTTAAAGAACTTTGGAAGAATTATACAATCATATCTAAAATAACTTTCATAAGGGAGCTTATTTGATCACATTTATTTGTAATTCAACTAATTAGACGAAAGTAAAATGGGCATAAATATATTTATGGATATTTTTAAAAACTTCATAGAAAATATAACTGTTACAAAAACATATAATTACATTAGAAATTAGAATTAGAATACTTAAAATGAAATCTTTCAGTGTTTGTTTGGATTTAGAACGTTTAGTAGGTTTATAACTATATTGTATATCTGTGGGAAGAGAAAAAAAAATTATATATTCAAGTATCTAATCACAAAAACATATTAAAATTTTTTTCGAAGTGGTAATTAAAACAAAAAAATAAATAGAAAACATATAATTTAATAAACCAATTTAAGGAAACAATTAGTAAAGACTTCGCACTCGCATAACTATAATAAAAACTTAAATTAAATTTTCTTAGTGTGAATCTAGGGTGCATAATCACATTTAATTAAGGTCGTAAAAGTTTATTTAACTATTGAAAAAAAGAATCAATTTAATAAATCTAAGTCAGGGAATACCCAACTAATAAAAACTATGCAATTGCAAATAATAAATAAATTAGAATTTTTGATGAGAATCTAGGTTGTTGCATAATCATATTAACTAAGGTCGTAATTAAATTAATTGAGATAAATTTAACATTTTCTTGCTACTTAATTTATTTAAAGTGAAACTTTGAAGGTATTTTGAATAATTAAGTTCAAAAATAAGACAAAAAACTTGGGGAAAACCCATTACATTGCTAAAAAAATTTAATAACAACTATGAACAACAATTTAGTAAATTTTAATGATGTTAGGCTAATAATGGTAATCTGTTTTTGGTGATGGTAATCTTTGTAAACTAATAAATTGATCTTAGACCTATAATAGTAGCGATATACTTAAAAAAAAAATCTAATAACTTTTCATTATAATAAGAATAATAAATAAATAAATGAAATAAGTATAATAAATAGTTGCTTAACAGAGAAAGCATGAAAATCACGAAAAGTTCTAGGTAAAATTAGTCGATTAATTCAGAAGTACTTACTTAGTTAATAGAGAAAAATTGTAATGAAAACTGAGAAATAGTTCAATAAGTAGATTGAAAAATATATAAATAATAAATCCTATCCCTTTAGGTCTTATAATTAGAACTTACATTTCTTGCTTGCTTACCTGCTTAGTGCTTGTTCTTCCAAAGGACTTAAAATCATTTTATGTGACTAATATAGCCCATAAATCTAAATGTATTGTTTATTTAATTTTAAAAACTATTATTTATAATTTTTATTAAAAATTTATTATTCTTAATTTAATTAATAAAAAAAAGGAAAGAAATGTTTTTACAGTATATTTAAAATAAAATTAAGGAAACAAATTTATGGTTTTTAACTAAACGTCTTAGAAACGGGAGGGAAAAAGTGGCAACCCTACTGTAATTTTAACAATATTTTGTGTTTTTACAACTTATAATTTTTATTGGATTCTAAACTAATTTTTTTTTTTTTGTTTTAGAATTATTTTGATGATGGTTAACATATTTATTTAAATTATTTGTTAATTTAAAGTTGCACTGTTATTATTTTGTTTGATAATAAATATGTGAGTGTTATTTTTATATCGGTTACCGGCTTTGTTGTTGTGTTGTTCATGTATCAATCAGCTTTTACACTTACAAATTAATTATTGGGTAAATCTCATAAATGGGTTCGAAAGAAAGGTGTCCTCTGGTTTTCAGCTGATATTCATATATATATTATTACGTTCTAATTACAAAATTAGATCTCGTTATATTTTTTCATTTTGTTCCATATTATGTATACACATAAGTATTTATTTATTCTGCAATTGTCAATGAAATCAGAAAAAAAATAATGTTTACGATAATTATAGTAAAGTTCTAATTTACTTGCTTACTCACAAGAGATTAAATATTAAAAAAAAAATACATCACGCAAAAAATAAAATCTTTTAGATACGAATCTGAATTGATTTAAAATGTTTGTTTATTTCACTTTAATATTTGTAAAATATTTGTATTAGGTATTTTATCTCATTAAAAAAATTATAATAATAATTTTATTTTTTTTGCCGGGAAATATTCTGATTCTTATCTTAGTTTTTATTTTTATCTTTTTATATGATCTCATAACGAGGCAAATTCATACTTTATTAAAATTTTTTGATTACAATGTTTGATATTTTAGGTGAAATTTGCAATCATGGGCAAATAAGAGAAAATAAATTTCACAGGTTTTTTAAGTAGTAAAATTTAATTTAAGTAGTACTTAGTTTACTCCTACATATAATAATCATCACGCCACCTACGAAATACAAATCATACAAATAAGTATCATAAATAGCATCATAAATGATATTTCAAAAATAAATGTAAAATAAATGATTAAAATTTTAAATCCGTTGACAAAAAGATCAGTTTATGAAAAACTGTAATTTTATTTTGTGTACTTAATCTTGGGTATATTTTTGTGGCTTTTCCATCATTAAATATTCATACTTTTTTTTCTATTGAAGCTTTTAAGCGCTAAGTTACATTTATGTCACTTTCTTTTTCATGTAAAATAAAACTAAAATTTAAATTGAAAAATATTGCAATTACTTAAATGATAATGAATTCTGGAAATAAATTAGAATTTTTATTAATTGAAACGATTTTTTTAATAAAAAAAAAAATTATCGACTCAACAAAAATCATACAAGGTTATAAGTTTGTTTTGAGCTTTTTACAAATTCATAAGCTTTTTTTTTTTTTTTGAGTTTTAAATCATTCATGTTTCAATAAATTTTTTTTCAAAATTGAAGTAAATTATTATTTAAATTATATACAAAATTAATTAATATATAAGTAGGTAATGAAAAAAAAATAAAATTGATCTTTTGAATATGAGTTGAATATCTACTTTTTATAAAACGCAAAAAAAACCCTGTGGTCGGAAGAGCGATGTATTCTCTGCCGTTATAGAAGTAACCCTGAAATATTTTTTATTTGAGAAATTTTGAACATTAGATTTAAGCCAAGAGCTCTTAAAGCTGACTATCTTAATGTTAATAAAATTATTTGATATATTGTTCCTAACATTAAGAATTTGCGACTTAAAATCGAAGTTAATTATAGTAAGTATTTATTATCTTACTCAATTAAGTGTTTATTATTATTTTTTATTACATTTTTAGCTATCTAGCCCAATTTTGATATTATAATTTTGCAAAGGCTGTAAAATATTAAATATTTCAATATTAAATATTTTTTCCTGCATTCCTTTTGTTTATGATTTAGTTCGCAAAAAATTTTTCAAATAAATTTTTTATCGACTTATCATTAGGAAGATGTAATCTTATACCTGTACTATGCTTATTAGCATTGTATTGAGTATGCTTTAAAAGTAATATATTTACTTTAGTATTTATCATATTTAATTTTTTTTTATGTTTACAGTATAAATGTTTTCATATTGAAATTAATTAAAAATTTTGGTAGCACGTGAATTAGGTATATAATATAAAAAAGATATACCTACATTATAAATAAAAACCAAAATGTTTCTGTTGAGCTTTTTAATAAATTCTTAATTTTTGACACCTTGATAAATGTATTAAATAACAATACACATATGTGTCTTTATTACTTATGTCAATTGGTCGAGTTGTGTATTTAAACCTAATTGTAATCAATATTTACGAAATTCTAAAAAAAAAATTCCTTTTATCAAGATTATAGTTCATTAATATAAAAAAAAAAAAGTAATAAAGAAAATGTGACAAGCACATAAACGTTAACTTGTATTTTTATAGAACTTATTATTTCACTATCTTATAACTCTAATTGTTGAAAAAAAAAAATTATTTAATATAGATACGTATATATGTATAACAAATAAAGAAATTTTTTTGAATATACTTTCCTTATTATGT
This sequence comes from Hybos culiciformis, assembly GCA_964007475.1. Lineage (NCBI taxonomy): Eukaryota > Metazoa > Arthropoda > Insecta > Diptera > Hybotidae > Hybos > Hybos culiciformis. The sequence continues at coordinate 150,188,007 of OZ023273.1, read as the reverse complement.
GTGTTTTCAGCTATAAACATCTGAGCTCTGGATACTTCAATCAAACTTTGCTTAAAGCGTATGCGTATGTAATTATGTAATACTTAGTTATCCATATTCCCGAACTCACGATTCTCCAATTTCATTTGGAACAAGTTTTTAGAGTGCAAACATTATGTAGTTTTTTTTCGCAAGTTATACAAATATTATATCGTTTTAAAAACGACATAAAGTTTGTAGACATTAAATCGTTTTTACGTACACATTGACTTAGTCGTTATGTGTGTGGTCAAATAAAATATAGCATTTCTAAAAAAAACTCTAAAATTATACGTGCAATCAAACAAGATACGTAACTACATTATGTAAGTATGATGAAGACTAGTAGAAAACAATTTTGTTTCGTTCAAGATTCAGCCTCTCCCCTGAATCATTTGAAATTGTTTTAAATGTAATCTGAACTAAGTATTTCTCTCATATTTTTCTCCATTTTTAGTCATATAGACAGGTACGCGCCTAAGTTATTTAATATTTTTTAAATGTTTAATATCTTCAAAAAGGTAAAAAGAATGTTCTTAATTTTTATATATTAGAAAAAAATATATATAATAATAGTTACCCATATTTTATATATTTCTTCATTTACGTATATTTACTTATATATTGTAACTAAACTACATACGTAAATATTTGAAAAAAAAAGTTAAATAAAATTAGTTATATCAACAAAAAAAAAAAAAATTGAAAATACCTAATATTGCATGTCAAATATTCGTAATAAAATTCATTACACATATATTTTTTATAATATTTTTTAAACGATATTTTTGTTCCTTTTTTAGTGCTTCATATATATTATTATTATTAGAGCTTTAAAAAATAAAATAAACTATCATTTAAAAAAATATTAAGTATAGATTTATTATGCTATTATACGTACCTGTATTTATATTTAATTAAGCGAAATAAATAATAAATAAATTACCTATTATAAATCATAAATTTAGTCACGGTTTTTCTTTTAATATACTTCTAAATTTTTATTATTCTTTATTCTTGATATTACCTAAATGTCATAATTGTTAATTATTATTATTACCAAGAATTTAAAAAATTTGAATTCTCAATTAAAATTTCCTGTAGAAGATTTCTTTCCTCTTCAACTTATTAAAGAACATTTTAAACCACATAGAACATAGATTATACATAAAATATACTTATATGCTTACTAAATTTATAAAAATAAGGTCTCTTGACTTTTGCCAGGATGATCTAATTATGTGGTTAGAGCCTATGAGGTTATGTCCCTGCGCAATGATTTTCCATTCTAATAAACTTGTTTTATTTATTACTAGCCGTCAACCCGTGCTTAGCTAGGAACTCAGATTTATTTTTGTAAGTGGAATTATTGTTATCAGGTTGATAGACGATTATAGGAGCTAGTTATTTTATAATTTTGGGGAAAGTATCTAAGAGGAATCAAGATTTAACATTTTTACTTATTCAACACACAAATTGTATGAAATCGAATGAACTTATGATATCCTCCCCTTAAACAGGTTTCCAAACCAAACCAAGTTTTTGTTTCTAACTTCCTCTTTATCAACCAAATTTGATTGAAATCGACAGAACTTTTGCAGTTCCCCCCCGGGAGAGGTCGCTGGGAAGGGGCCATTCAAATTTTAAAATAGACTATAACGATCCTCGAAATGAGACAAATACACGGTGAACGAACGGTTGAGTGGTTTTGCAGCCTAGTAGAGACATACAAACAGACAAAGAGACAAACAAACACTGTGTTTTATATATAAGTATATAGATTTACATAAATACATGCTCAAAATTATTAGGTATTGTAAATTGTAGTTAATTTTTTTATGTTTTTATTTATAAATATTTGAATCAGTGAATCAGTGATTTATAATATTTGTAAACAGAACCATCAATAACTTAAAACTTATAGTCTAGAACTAATTTTTTTTTAAGAATTTCTTAGTGATTTTTGTAATGATATTTTAATAGTCACATTTCCGCTCAAGATCAAAGTAAAATCAAAAAATAGAAATATTTATTTATTTTTATTCATAGAAGAATAATATACACAATTAGGTATAAGTAATTTAAAAAATAAAAATTATAAATCCATTGCTTGTACTTATAGCATTAAAGTTAAAAAATATTATCGCATTTAAAGGTGATACTTTCTGACCTTACGAAATTATTTTCTAACACAATCCGCTTAGTATTTTATTTTTCTTGGTTAAATATTTTCACATTTACAATATCAAATTTCTTAAAATAAAACAAATAAAAAAGAACTAAATAAACAAAAAAAACTTGAAACTAATTATAATAATTTTGTTTCTAAGCGTTTGTTCACACGGCTCTTATCAACGGTTGATTGAATATAGACTAGATAAGTCATAGAAGAGCTAATCCATATTAGATACTTGTTCACTGATTATATTAGAGTGGACGAACACAATTCCTGAAGTTTCGAAACATCTATAGATTAACAAAAATTGTTCAGCAAAAATAAAGAAAATATTTACTTCAAAAATTGACTGTCACTCATTCAATCAGGTTGGACAAACTTTTCTTAATAAAGTTCTATTAATTTGTTAAATTCTTCAACAAAGGTTCTTTTTACGAATCCTTATAAGTGTCTAAAACAAATTTCTTAAGGTGTTTCAAAAAACTAAAAAAAATATTATTAATTTCTAATAAAAATTTCATTATTTTTAATTAAGTTCTACATTCGAACTTTTCTCGGTGAATTGAAGAGCACAATTTGTAACTAATCTATGAAGTTGGAAAAAGTTTTTGTTTTAAGAATATATAAAAAAGACAAATTTGTACAGAATATTATTGTTTTTGCTGAATTCTAAATTCTTGATCTTAAGAATAATGTATGTGCAAGAAAAAACCACTTTTTTAGATTTTTTATACGTAAATTACGTGGTTCGAACTCTGGACATTTAATTTATACAGAAATTTGTTTTTAGCCAAACTTGATTTAAAGTTAATTTTTACAATTCAATGTAGAATTATGTCCTATGTGATTTGAACACAAGCTTTTATAAGTTTGTTCAGTAATTTACACATTACTGATGATTTGCAATAAGTTGAAAACTCTATCTGATAGTTAAACTGCGATTAAATATAATATACTGAATTACTTATTTTAATCCAAACACAAAACTAATTGACTGATATTTCGTATAATTTTTTTTTCCTTATCCACAACTATTAAGTAATGATAATAATAATATATTACATACCAATTGGTCACAATAATGATAATAATAATACATTAACACGTATAATTATTATACATACCAATTCGTTACAGTAATGGGAAATAAATTAAAATAAATTATACGGCACAAAATAAATTTTACTTTTAAAAATTATTGATAAAATCAACATGAGCTGTAATATAAAAAGGTTTCCAATATAAAAACTTAGCAAAATGTGACAAATAAAATTAATTTTTAATTTTTAGTTCATTAATGTAGATTATCAATATTTTAAATTTAATTGTTTGTTTTCTTTTTTTTAAATTAGTTAAATTAATTAGAATTTTAAGTTGTAAAACTCTGTCTTGAGCTATGAGTACATTGTGTCACATGCTATGTACTTAGATACATAAAATCAGCTTAAAGTTATAACGCATCTTTTTATACATAAAGAACAAAATTAATATTTTTTTTATGTTATTTAAAAAAAACTCAGTTTGAATTAAAACTCAAAAACATTGTCTTCTTATAATATGATTTTTAGAAAACTTTTTTATGGTATTTATTAAGAATTCTATAACCAAATAATACATACAAAGTAGTTACATATACATTACATTTACATAAAAATATTCATAGAAACGATTATTTTGAAAATGTTGTAAGTTTAGTTTTTATATAAAAATGAATCTTAATTTATTAGTAGTTAGTTATGAATATGAAATGAAAAAAAATTACAACATATAAAAACAAAAGCATAATTCTAATATAAAATATCTGAAATTAGCCTAAAATTTTATAAAGTTGTGTTCGTAATTATTTCAGATTATTAGAAATAACCTAAAATTTTGAAAAAGATACTTTTCATACATCTCAAATAAAGATATGTGTATTAAATTTTTGATTTTATACTTTTGTCTACAATAATTTGTTGAATAAATCAACTAAGTTAACTACCAATAATTTACCTGTATCAAAATTAAATTGAAATAGGGATTTTCGTTTATTTTTATAACCGAATCGTTATTAATAATAATCAATCCCCAATATTAACTTTAATTGGGAATTAGTTTGGATGCGTCTATCATAATATTCTATGGTAGGTATTTTTATTTTTTAAAGTCACATTTTTGAATTTGATTAAAATGTGTGTTTAACGAAAAAATCCAACATATCATATTTAAATCCCAAATGAAGAACTTCAAAGTTCGGATTATTCTCTAATTTTTCTTTCCCAAATATATTTTTTTTTTTATAAATTGAATATTTTCAACGTGCTATATTTAAAAAATTTGTTATGACCTATTATTAAAAAGTGTTTTATCTAAATTGTGACCTTAATATGGCTTACTCCTCCATCATCGAAGACCGCTGTTTAATTAACACTAAATGAATTCAACGTATATTATTTAAAATTTTATTATTTTGGAATGATAATGTACATGTACATTAGATAAAAAGTTTCCAATATTTATTTTAATCCGTGTTCGTATTATATGGAAATTCGACTTAAGAACAGTCATCCTTTTTTAAATTAATAACTTTTCCCAACCAAACCCATTAAAAGACATATATAATTACCTATATAGTTTCTTGTTTTAAAACTTTATTATACCGTACTAATATAAATTTTTAAAACTTTTTTTCACATGAGAAAAAGTAAAAGAAAAATATTAAAAAAAGTAAATTTGCTAATTTTACTTTTTTAAGTTCCGTTTTTTATTAAATTATTTTCATAAAAAAAAATAAAGTTAAATTTATTAATAAAACCAATAAAACCATAGATTTTTTTTTACCCTAAAAGGAGGAATAATTTAATATTGAAAAAAAAAACAAAAATTGTTTTTGTGAATTTTTCTTAAGTTCATTGTGGTTTTCTATACTTTGTATCTCAATAGTGGATAATTAAAATATATGAATCATAAATATTTTTAATGCGTTGGGGATCGTTATGTTGTATTTAGTGCTATAGAATTTAGATCACTAAATGGAGTATTATATGCGTCAATACACATGCAATCATTTAGATGCATCTGCGTAAATAATGAAAAAATTTAGATGCATCAGCGTATATAATGAAAAAATTTAGATGCATCAGCGTAAATAATGAAATCATTTAGATGTTTCGTATTGAATATTACGTAAAACCTAAACAAACATAATTTCTCTCACAATATTTCAATACAGCCAAATACAGAAAAAAAAAAGAGAAAAAATGAGAAGAAAAAATATTCTCTCTTTGCAACTACCTCTCCCCTACGCATTAAAACAGTATATTGGATATGTAAACAAAATTTGTTATACAACTCGTTCTGTATTTACACAAAAATACATTGACACTTGTCAATTTATATCACTCGACCTTCGGTCTCGTGTCAATGTATTTTTGTGTATACAGAACTCTTAATTAATAACAAATTTAGTTTACATATACAATAATCTACTATTATAATTTTGTTTAATTTTTAAGAACCTAAAATTTTTACGAGATTAAATTATTTATATATAATTTTGTTTTGATTTATATTTTAATTACTAGAAAATTATCCAAATTTATCAAAAATATATCCGAAATACTTAGATTCATTGAATGATTGATTAATGTGAAAATTTCAATTGTTTAAGATTAGCACTACCAATTTATTAAGAATCTCATTTTTCAGCGATATACATTTAATTTAATTTGTAGTTTATACGATTCAATTGTAAAAATCAAAGAAAATAAAGTTTTCAAATAATTCATTTTAAATTGAATGAATCTACAATTTTGTTTTAACTCAAATGGAAAAAATAGGTCGATCGTTAATTTTTACGATTTAAAATAAGCATTCATGTGTTCCTAAGAATTTGTTTATTATTTTTGATAAAAGTAGACGACAAAAAAAAAAATATCTCGATAATAAAAATATTTGCCAAATATTAATGATTTTAGTTATGTACATATTAAGTATATTCTGTTGTAATTTTTTAAAAGGCCCTAACTAAAATTTTAATATTTCCAGAAAAACAATATTATTTAAATTCTATTTTTCCAACCTTAAGATCAAAAATATTTCGATACAAGTCATTAGTTCATTAATAAGAATAAGCTTTATTTGTTAAGATAGCAAAAATGTTGTTACATAAAACTTTTGTAATTTATAACAATTCACTAAAAAAATGCCCTGCCTATCTACGAGTATTTAAGTATACATAAAAATTATTTTTCCAAATGGAAATTTATAAACAAGATAACTATAATCCGTTTAGAATTCAGAATGCATTGTTGTAGATTGGGTCTGTTAAATTTTTTTTCGAACATTTCTTGTAAAATTTAAAATTATATCGAAGAATATGCTTTAAGTGCGATAAATTAGTCTTTCTAAATATTATTATTATATTAAGTTGAACACAGGGCGTTCAAAAACTAGATTTTAAAGCCAATCCGAGCTAGAGGGCTTAGAACAGAAAAAAGAAGGTAAGTACGTTGTATTAGCAGGACCTTTTTACGACTATATATTTTTCTAACTTTTATTCTGTAATCTAAAATAAACCAAATTAAATCTTATATATCTAAATAAATAGAGTTGTATTTAATAAATGAAATAATCGTGTTTGTATTTCTGTTAGTCAAAAACTCTATCATAATAAGTTAGTAAATTGATATTGTGATTCAGAAAAGTTTTTTTTTTATGAAATTATTTAAAATTTTTATTTTTTCTTATTCTATCTGAATTTTAATTCACCTTAGAGAATTACATATAAGTTTATAACATTCTTTTTATGGAACAATTTTTTTTTATTTTATTCGTTTTTCATTAATATAAAAAAAAAAAAAAACTGGATTTGAACAAACTAGAAATATTGTTAAATAAATTAATTTTCAAGTATAACTGCCTAAAATATATTATGTGGTGATAAAAAAATACAAAAACTGAACTAAATATATCGGAAGCATTATTTTATAGATATATATAACATATACAATACATATATAGGTATATACTTACTAGGCTTGAAAACGTTAAAATTTTCTTTGATTATATTTATATTAAATAAAACTTCAAATAATATTTGTACCATTTAAGAAAAGATTAAAGATTTTTTTTTGAAATATTTCATTTTCTAATTTTATTTGTTAAGATTAAAATTATAACATTAAACAATAATTTATATTTATTTAAAGAGAACATTTGATTTTGGCAGCGTCTTAGTTGTACAAATAAGGCATAGTTACGAGTGCGAGTTCTTGAACATTGAAAATTCAGTTTATATTTTCATACTAGAAAATAATTCACAAGCATAAGTACATAATTTAAGTATATCACAAAAAGGAATTGATAAAAATACCAACATATTTGTGAAAATTTCTAGTACTCAACATATCTTAAATCGTTTAAAATTATATTTGAAACCAAGTACTTATCTACCTCTATGTGTTATATATAAATTCAGTTATTGTATTTAAATTGAAAATATTTAATTATGGCAATTTGCAATTATTTATTTTTCCTGCTAAATTTACTGAAGAAGGAAATAATATTTTTATTTAAATAAAAATATGTATCTTTTTTGTTGAAAATTATGATGCATAAAAAGAAAATACATATAAAAAAAAATATGAATTTTTCGTAATTCTATTCCTTATGGAATATCAAAATAGAAATAAAGTTGTGTTTTTTTTTTTTTTTGTATTATAAAACTGAAAGCACATAATATAACTTTTCTTCGGTAAATATTTTTCATGATATTCTAGTATGTATTATATTTTAGTGTGAAAAATTATATAAAATGAGAATAGTAATGAAGCTTTCAAGGATTCACAATTTCAAAATATTTTATGTTTAAAAAAAAAAAAAAATATTATTCTTGTTTAAAAAAAAACCTATATATTTAAATGTATCTTTATAGACGAGTATACAATGCTTTAAAAAGCTAAATTTAAAGTTAAATTTGAAAATCTTAAATTAAGATTATTTTTCAAATCTGATTTGAGTTCAATAAAGTGTAAAATGGAAATAAAAGTAAAACAGATAAGTTATATAGAGGTATTATTATTTTTTTTAACCATTTTTAATAAATTTAAGGGAGAGAATAAAATTGTTCCTAGATATTTCATTCACTTCATATATTATCAACATTTGCTCAACAATCACTTGTAGTTAGCCGAATATTTTGTGACAGGATATTTTTTTTCATTTTGCACTCATGCTACTGAGGCATAGAAAACACAAAAAAAAAATAACTTCGAATTCTTAAATAAATACTTTTGAACCAAAATGAAACGAAAGTCCATTTTACAAACTATTCTTTGGTCTCGTAACTGTGTTATGTTAAATTTCTATATAAATTTATTTTTATCTTATTATATATAATAGATCTTTAGAACGTCAAATATTTAGATTTAGGTAAATTTATTCACGTAACATCATTAAATTTTAAATTTTTTTACAGATATAAGTAATACCAACAACTATCACACTATCGAGATTATTTTTTCTCACAATGCAAAAAATCTTTTGTAATTACAAAGACGCTTTTCATATAAAATAGAAAAAAAAAAATAGAAAAATTTTGGATTATAAAATATTTAATAAATTTTCTTTTATATCTTATTTCGAATTTTATTAAAGAACTGTAAATGATTAAGAAGAATAATTTCAAAATCTATGACGATCGCACTTAAGGAATAAGGTGGAATTTGTTTTTTTACGAATGATGTTTTTATTTTAAAAACATTTACATGTCCAAGTTTAGTAAAAAAAAAAATAATAATATATAAGTATATACTTATTTATTCTTTTTTTTTTTTTTATAACCATTTTGTAATTTTTGGTTACCATTTAAAATTGTGGTTTACTTAAAAGTTTTACATTATTTTACCAAAGTTTTTAATTTTTTTTTTATTTTTGTAAAGTTCTGTATAGAATTACTACTTTGTGTAATTATAGGGGTATTTTATTATCCTTTTTTTTTATCCTTTTGTTAAAATTTATTATTTTTTTTTACCAAATTTAATACTTCAGCACTTCAAGAAAACTGTTCCCAAAAACTTATGATAACAAAAACGCTAGAAAAATAAATATCAAAAAAAAAAAATTTTTTTTTTTTGAGATGATTATAATATTTACATATTCTTATTATTATTTTATATTCTGTCTGTTCTTAAAGTCTATTTTCTGAAGCGTTTATATAATTTATTACTACTTATTAAGTCGAATAGCCGAATCTGGTATTCTTGTGGAATTGAAAGACTTGATGAGAACTTTAAAAGAGGATGATGATTCCATTAACCACAATAATGTTGTAAAAATTATTTATACAATAAATAAAAATAATTTGATCTTGTCTCAAGCACAAGAATTACGAATATACCATGAAATTGATTTGAACTAAAATGGTAGTATCCACATCGGCAAAAACTTCATAAAATAATTTAAAATTTATTTTAAACTCTTTTTCTTTTTCATAATCAACTTACTACGCCAGCGATGTGGATATGTTTCATTGTAGTGGTTTTTTATCGATTATATTTAATAGTAGTGAACAGTTTTTTTTTTTTTATCTATTTAACTTATGTCTAGAGACTATTTGAAAAATTAATCAAGAAAAAGTTATTATATCCAACCTTATTTTTTTTTTTTTTTTATTCCTATCTAGTTTCAAAATTCTTTTTTTTTTACTTTTTTTTTTTTTTTTAATTATTGATTTCTATTGCTTCTATGTTAATTCAATACCAATATTTATATTTCAAATTATTATTATAACATAAAGAAATATATATATTTAAATATTAGAATGTATTTGCAAGTGCTTACAGAATAACTTACTGTAGGAAACATTCGGTTTTTATTTTATTTATTTAAATAATAAATTATGAAAAGTAAATGTTTACAAAAAAAAAAAATTTCATAGGTATCTTCTATAATACGAAAATAAAAACATCGGGAATATGCATTCTTTTGTCTATGATATGCATAAGATTGCAGGCATTTAAATTAGATTCAAAGATTTTATGGTTCTTTTATATATTCATTTTTTATAATTATGGTTCAAGAAATAAGAAAAATATGTGTATATTAAATAAAAGGATTTTTTTTTTTTTTTATTATTTTTATGTTCAACCATAATACGAATTATGTGCATGGAATTATTAAAATGAGTGCTTTCCTTTTTAATTTTTTTTTTTATTCATATACCTCTACATGTACATATATATATTTATACAGAAATTTATTCTAGAATTTAGAATATTTCCTTATTATTATTACTATTATTATTATTATTATTATTATAAAAATAAAATAAAATGAAAAGTCTATTCCTTGTACAAGAATACGTATATATGGTGTATATATGTGTGTACATATGAATTGTATAAAAAGAAAATGAGAAAATGAAATTATCCTTGCGGATGATCTTTCTTTAATTCTATTTTTTTTTTATTTTTTTTTTTTTTCATTATACTTGAGAAATTTTTTTTTCTAAATGTATGAAAATGAAAATGAAATAAATTTTATTATACGGCATATACTTATTATATATTTAATTGAATTATATAAATAATATAATCTTAATCCTTGGTATATATATGTATACGTATAACAACAACTGAAATACATTAAGACGCAACAAAAAAGTATTAATTTGTATTAAAATCGTAAAAAAAAAAGAAAAAGTTTATTTTATTTTTTTATTTTCTAATTTATGAGAAATACGTGAATTTTTTTTTTTTTGTTCATTTTAAAATATAATTTTATATGAAAAAAAAAAAAAATTGTTTTTAAAGAATTTTAAAGTTGTTTTATAATAAAAAGCTGAATAAAAGTTTTTTTAAATTAATTTTTCAGATATTTGGGATTAAAATAAATTTTTTAGAATAAAAAATCCAAATTATGGCAAAGTGATACTTAACTGAATAATGTTAATTGAATATGCCCTTGTTGTCGTTTACTTTATATTCATTTTGTTGAGTTTGCTTAGAAAGAAAACTCTATCCGAATAAGTTGCGACATAAGTTCAGTGCAATCTATAATCTGTTAACATGTCAATCAAATCCAAATCAAAAATTAAATTTTAAGCGAATTTTGAGGAAGAATTATAGGAAATTTAGACCTTGAAATGTGCTAGAGAAATAATAAACAAAATAATTTGAAAACATTTTCTTCGATTTTAAGCCGTCTTGAAGGTGTTTTGCATTAAAATATAAATGTAAATGAGTTTTTTGAATAAAAATCAAAAATATTCCATAAACTTCCGCATAACTTAAGTATTGGCTGTACTAAGTATTAGGAAAATTTAGAGCTACCAATAACGTTCAAAAAATGTATACGAAAAAAAAAATTCAAATCTTATTTTTCAGAAGTATAAAAGTTTTTTATATTCTTTCTAAAAACATAAAACTTAACAAATAGACAAAAAAAAAATCCTCACAGGCTATTTAAGTATTAACATATTCATAACATTAATTATATTCTAGACATTTTGTTACCTTCTTACTTACGCTTGAAAAATATCCTTTCCTATAAATATTATATTTATAAAATTTCCTAAGAAAATTTCATTATATAAAAATGTATACTATAAGTATATATGAAATAAGTTCAGTTGGGTTAATTTTAATGAAAACATAATAGAGGAAAATACTATACATGCCAACATGTTAAGATAATAATATAGTATGTTTAATAAGGAAGACTATGTGTATGTTTATAATACGTACAATTTGTTGCTATCTTTTTAATTATTTTCATTGAAATTTTTTTTTTTAAGAATATTCTTGTGAAAAATCTCTCTAAGGGTTATTAAAATTTTCAATTTAGTGTAAAATAATATGATGTTCCTACATAAATTTTATTTGAATTAATTCAGTTTTTAATTAAAATTGTAAGAGTAAATATTATACCTATACGTACTTTTAATCTGTAGAATTCACTTAAATACGGGTTTTTTTTTTAAATTAAATTTTAATTGTAAATTTTCGCCGACCGGTGTCTGATCCTCGAGCTAAGTTCCTATATTCATAAATAGATTTTAAATAAGTTCGGATGAATCATTTTGTGCATTTTTATGCGAATGTATTTCATTCGAACATTTAATATGCCTTATCTATAGTTTAATTATATTAAATATCTATATAATTAGCTTCATAGCTTTATGTTAAAAATTCTACTTGAATTAAAACTATAATTAAATTTTGAACTTATAATGCTATTTCTTAATAAGTTCTAACTTTAAATAAATGGTTCAGAAGACTTTTTTTTTTTTTTTACAAGTGAAGTGGAGCAAAAACTAAAGCTGATTGATTTGTTGTAAAATTTTTAGAAAATATGTTTTACCACAACTTAGGTATTAAATTAAATAGGTATATAAAAAATAAATAAATAAAAAAAAAAATGTGTAATTTTGTTTGTAATATTCTTGGATAATTTTATATTCATCTTAAGTTGCATAAAGTTGGAAAAGTGTCATAAAATTTTTATTTCAGTTTCGTAATTATGTTTTATTTTTTCAAAATAGATACTTCAGTTTTTTTTTACGAAAAACAATCTGCAAAAACTTCTATTTAATTAAGGTTTTTATTAGTTAAGGTTCCTTACTATACTTCTGTTTTTGTACTACTTTCTTATTTTTGAGGACACAATTCTTATTAACTCGTACATGAATTTGTCTGTTTATTTATTTATTTATATATTTCTTTACTAGTTTCGACACTCTCGTAGACCCACTTGTCATCACAGCGAGCTGAAATTTGGCACACAGGTTCATGTCGCGTGACAATTGAATCTATCAAAATTTGAACTGGAAATTTCCATGGAAAATCGGGAGAAATCATTTGATACAAATTTAATTAAATTTAATTAAATTTAATTAGTGATAAATCCGTTTCAGGAAAAATGCAAAGTTTTCCGATTTTTCCAAAAAAATTTTCCGGAATTTTCCGACTTTTCAGGAAAATTTTCCGTTAAAAAAGTTTTCTAAATTATGCAGGATTAAGTTCATTATCAACTGGCATCATTACTTTCTCTCCGACAATGGTGAAAACTTGCACAAAAAATCGAGGAAAATTCATGTGAAACGCTTTTCCGGAGTTTTTCCGACCAAGGAAGCGTTTGAGCGTTTTGCAACCTGAGACAAAGTTGTAGAGCGAAATAAGTTGCATAAAGTTGCTTTTGTGGAAAACTCGATGGAAAACACGGAAAAGCGGGAAAATCATCGTAAAAATTTTCATCGATATGTTTAGTGATAAGTCTTCAACAATCATGAAAACTTGCATGAAAAATCGATGAAAATTTGTAATAAAAATTTAGTTAACGTGAAAAAGGCAGAAAATAAAAAATAGTAAAAAACGAGTTTTCAAAAAAACTGAAAAAGTAGAAAATAACTTTTTCTTCACACACAGAAGTGGACTCAGATTTTTTGATTGGGACATTTCTCTTGAATATTCTTTCTCTTCATGAATCAAATCACTTACATCCCAATCAAAAAATCTGAGTCCACCTCTGTGTGTGAAGAAAAAGTTATTTTGTACTTTTTCATGCGGCTTGTCCTCAGTTTTTTGAAAACTTCTTTTTTACTAATTTTTTACAAATCCCTTTGAAATGGTTCAGTCAGTTTATACTTATAATATATATTTTTGTTAAATGCTGAATTTGTTTTGTCAGTTCATTTACGCAATATATAGGGGAGAGGCTTGCAGGTTGCCACCCCATAGTTTTTTTTATCATAACTCGTCAAAAAATGAACGTATTGTACAAAAAGTATATGCGTTGGAAAGAGGAAGTAAAAAGCTACAATCCTGGCCTATAAATCATTTGAAATCTCAAAAAATAAAAATTCTATAGCAAACTTTTTCATGCGGTATCTAAAATCGAACTCTTCAAATTTAGGCTTGCAGGTTGCCACCCTTTGGAAAATTGCTGAAAATGCTGAAAAACTGAAACTGAAACTGAAACGGTCTCATTTAGGAATGTATTCAAATTTATTGAATTTCACTTGCACCCAGTGGCTGTGAACATAAAGAAATGACTGAAAATTGACATAAAAACTAAAATTGCAATATGGTATCCTTCCAAATCCTCATCGCAATCAGAATTCGGTCAAGATTAAACACTGAAACACATTTCGCGTGAACGGCTCTTCTGCATTTGTGGCACATAATAGAGTTGTGTCTACTTCCGACATTTTCTTCAAACAAATCATAGAGTCATCAGTGCTTTTATCAAGGTGGCAACCTGCAAGCCAATAAAGGTGGCAACCTGCATTCTGACGCAATTTTGTATAATCCATTAAAAAAAATTGCCAATTCATAATATATTTTTAATTCTTTTTGGAATATGTTAATTGAATGAAAAAGTAACATAACCCAAATATTTATCTTGAATTGCTAATAAAAAAGTTCACTTTACGAGCTCTTTAAATTAATATTAATGTATTATTTTTGTTCACTGAAAACATGGTTTAAAATACTTAAGTATCTGATTCTAAATCTTAAATAATGAATTTTAAAAAAAAATTTATCTTCGAGGATGGGACTTAACATCCAGAAAATAAATCTCTATTGGTGTTTTTTTATCTCATTTTGAAAAAATCCAAATGCGAATTGATGGAGAGATATTTTGCCTGAAATTTTTTATTTTAATCGAGTAAACTATGAGATAGTAATTTAATATTGATGAAATAAATTAAACCAGTTTTTTGTACTTTCATATGGGACCTTCTACAAAAAATAATAAATATTTTTGTTAGATACTTTATTTTGGCATTTGTTTTTTGATAAGGACTTAATTGATTGATTGATTGATTGATTGAATAAATGACACAACTAAAATAATTTTTCTTGTCAATGAAAAAATTTTCAAATGTTTCAGAAAATAAAAAACAAAAAAAATTTCGTTTCGAAAAATTACGACAATTACTTATATTCACTATTTTTAAAATTTTCGTTTTCGTTGCTTCATTTACACTTCCGACAAAATGTAGTTTAGTTCGTTCTTGTTGCGTTGTGAATATTTTTAATCTGCACGAAAAGAATTAATTTAACTGTCATCAATTGAATAAATTTCCCGACAAAACCTTTTATATTTAAAAAGTTATTGGCGAAAAAAGATTTTATCGTTTTCGTCGGAAGTCTAAAGCGTGAACGCAATAAAATTGTTTTATAGTTTTAAAAAAAGAATTTTCGATTTTTTTTTTCTATGAATTCTATCTAAATGTTTTCATTTCAGATTTCCTATACAATTTGAATATTTACACTGGAAAAATTTTATGAAAGAATGAACAAAAAAAAATAAAAACAAAAATGTTAATTTAAACAATTTTTTTAATTAAATATTTTCTGAAACCGCACAATTTTAAAAATAATGAGGTAGTTCATTTTTAACACACCATACTATATGCATATAATTGTATTTATATGGAAAATTTATTTATAGTTTTTTTTTGTTTTTATATATTTTAATTAAATAAAGTACATCATTTTTACAAATTTACACCCAAAATAACATTACATAATTTTGTTGTGAGAAATAACATTAAAAAAATAAAAAATCAATAATTTTTCCTTTGTTTTTTTTTTTATCGCATAAAGAAAAATCTTTTTTTTATATACTTTTATTTTTCCATATAATAATATAAATATGTATATGTATATATTAAAATTAAAAATAAAAATAAATAAATACATGTTATAACATTTTATTCTTGTTTTTTTTTTTTTTTTTTTTTTGAATAAATTAACTTTTCTTTTGTTCATTTTCCTCATGTTTTTTTCTGTGTCTTTTGTTTTTCCTTTACCACCGTTTGGTGTGTTGCAAATGGAAAATCATTCTAAAAGGATATTCAATTTTTTTTAAATATAATTTGTTGTTTTTTTTTTTGTTTGTTAAAGTTTCATATTTTCCTTTAACATAACACAAACTGTGTTGATGTCAGGCGGCAATTTTCATATTATCAATTGGTGTTTATATGTACATTGTGTATATTGTAATACTAATAGCAGGGAGTAAACATATTATTTAATTTTTTTTTTTTTTTTTTTGAATATTAATAAAATTATTGTTTACATTATACATACTCAATGCAAATTGACATAGAGTGGACAATTTAATTATATATATATATATATATTTTTTTTATACAAGTAATGATCATTTTATCTGCAGTAGCTTCCTTTTTTCGGCTTCGGAATAAAATAAAGACTGGACGATAATGATATTTATGTTTGTTATCAGTTAAATGATTTTATTTTTATTATAAGATTTCAAAACTCATTTTTCAGAACAATTATTTTCAAGTTGTTTATCTCTTCGCCTGACAAACTTCGGTACAACATTTAAACTATAGTATATAATCAGCGAGAGCTGCGGCCTGGTTCTATAGAACCGATTGTTAAATTGATCCAAATCTACTTAATTTTGAAATATCTACTTAAAAGAAAATAGCGTAAAACTTTTGGCTAGGCTGAAGTTAGGATTAATATCATTTCATATCATTACTTTAAAATTAAACGTTCGTAAAAGTTCTTATAAAGTTTGTGGGGAAATTGGAAACTCAATCAAATAAAGACTAGGCTAGGACGAAACAACGTTCGCGCCAGAGATCGACAAGTTCTTTGTAAGTACCAGAATAAATACATTTGAGCTTTTAGTCACAGGTAATACATATATGAAATTGCTATATAAGTATTTCCAAATAATTTTCATTTTGCAAAAAAAAAAAAATTTCTTTTCAATATTGATGTTAAGTTTGTTCCTTTCAGAATTAAAATTTTTGCAGCTCATCACTGTATACAATACGTCTTATAAAAACGATATTTTTTTTTTTTATTAGTCTAAATAACTTTTTATAAAAATTAGCACGAAAGGCAAAGGATATAAACAAAGGAATATAAATAAAATAAAAATTAAATCAAAAAGTTACAGTAACTATGTTATACCAGTTTACGTTTTGTGGAAACGAAATATGATTTGTTATATTCATTTTAATAACAAAAAATAATTACAAAATTTTCATTCATCATATGAAAATCCCTTGTATATATATTTTTATATAATATATTTATATATATATAGTATCTATGTGTACTGTAATATTGTAGATACATATACACAAAATACAATAAAGCAACTTTTTGGTTGAAAGAATTTTTATTAAATTGCAATATCATTTTGTTTCTGTACGTAATCACTAATCATAATATATACATATAAATGTAGGTATATTTATATATATACCTACATAAGGATGATATACATGATATTTCATTTTAAAGAAACATAATAAAGGAGAGAGAAAAATATTAAAGAAAATAAAAGATAAGGGTTTTGAAATCAAAATCTCCTGGCCTGAATCTAAAGTCAAGTTATATACTAAAGATTTTTTAATCGGTACAAACTTGCAAACGCCGACTTGCTTTAATGAATTATTTTCCTATAATAATAATAAAAATAATTTAGCCGCCTGTATTGTATGCTGTATTTATAAAAAAAATAGTCGCCTATATCTTTCATATAATTTTTTTTTTTCTTAATCATTTTCATTTATCACGCACTTTTGTACGCAATATTTTTATTATTTTGTTATATTTTTAATTCTTTCCACATATTATTTAAATAATATCAATTAGTTGAAACATAAAATTTATTTACCGATTTCCATAATTTTTCACGCAAAAATTTTAAAAGGTAAAAAAAAAAAGGAAAAAAATTTTTTTAACACTCAGAAAAAAACGCTCTTTACTCAATTCAAAGAATTTATTATGCCGCGTTTTTTTTTTTTACAGTGTATTTAATTCTGACTTTTTTTTTTGTTTATAATGGTATTGTGTAGTAAATTAGAATTAAATGGAAATAAATAAAAATCAGTTCCTTTCTTTATCCTTTTCACACAAACAAAAAAAAAAAATAAATACAAAGAAAAAAACATAAACCGAAAATAAAGTTTTCTAAGAATTTTCTTTTACATATTTTCTTTTTTTTTTCCTATCTTTAAAAAAAAAAAAATATAAAATTTTCTTTTTAATTTTTTTTTTTCAAATGAGTATTGTGCTGTGTATATGTGTATATCGTCGCGTCGGACCAAAATTATACTGTCGTAAGGAATAAAGTATATATTTTGAGAAAATTTACTTCTAAGTTTCGAGCTTGAATATTCTTTAATTTTAATTTTATTTTTTTGATGCTTTTAAATAAATCACCTACGATGGTATAATATTGAATGTTTGTTCACGATTTGTTACATGAAATTTTAACGTGTAATATGTATATTATGTTTATGATAATTACATTTTTATGTCATACTAAGTCGATTCCGCCGCGAATGTAATTTTGCTCTAGGCTAGTCTTTATTATTCTAAAAAAAAATCCCAAAGAAAAAAGCACTTTAATTTTTTTCACGAATTTTTCAATTTTCCAGGCAGCTATTCCAATTTTTCTTTATAAAACGGTTCAGAAGTTCACAAGTTATTCTCTTAACAACGAACAGCATTTAATTTTTATTTGCATTAATAGATAATATCTTACGTCCGACATAATCTTCACGAAACTCCAAGGTAACTCAAGGTAACTTTCGTAAATTTTGCACTGACAACAGTATAATTTTAAGAAACGATGACAAAAGAATTTTAAAATATATTTGAGAAAAAAAGAGAAATAAATTTAAGGTATATTTTAGGTATTTATGTATTTATTTTTGTATATATAGGTTTTTTAAATATAAAATTTATTTCCTATAACCTAAAATAGCTTTTTATAGTAATTTATTTATATTAGAATTTGAAAGAGGTCAAAATGAAGAAATCCTAAGTGGTTTTGATATAATATTTCTCAAAGTATAGAGAGCTGTAAAAAAAAATCCTTCACTTTCTTTCTATTTTTTTTCCTTACCAATCCATCTAATTCAATTTAATATGATTAAGATTCTTCAGTTTTTTTTTTTGTTTAATTTTATTAAAAAATCGTGATTTGGGTAAAAAAACAAAATAAATCCTTTTTTAATTTTTAGGCCAAACCAATAAAGCTTTACTTTGAAATAAATATCTTTTTCTTTAATGATATTAGACATATTCATTATTTGGTAAAAAAAAAATTATATAAAAAAGTTTAGTGAGATTTTTTATTCAATTAATTGTTTAGTTAAATATGAATATGTACAGTGATTTCGACTATAAGTGACCGTATTTATAACTTAAAAACTTAGAACTTTTGAATTATCTTTGTCGCTAATCATTTAACTTAAAATCAATGACGTTTTTGAAATGAGACGAGTCGATTTTCTATATATTCCTATTCATAATTCGTAAATTTTACTTGAATGAAGTATTTATTAGAACATTCAAAACTTTCTGCTCAGCAATTTATGTGCATAATTATGGAGTTTATAAAACTACAAATTTTGTCCTTTTTAGATTTTTAAAAATGGTAAACCCGAATTGTATTGTATTATTCACACTTTAAATAATGAAACTTAAATAAAATATTTCAAAATTTGCCACAAAGTAAATAAATTAGTCATTGCAATATTCTTGCAGTTCAATGTATTTGTACTGGAATTTTCTTTACAGCTTTCCTGAATAGTCATAAGAAACAAAAATTTAAAATATTTTGTTTTCAAAAGAAAATTTGGCAATATGAAATTAATTTAATATAATTTCAATTTTCAATCTTTTAATTTGCCTTATATTTTCATTTAAATTAGTTACGATGATTATTCTGCATATAAGTGCAAACCTGAATAAACAATTACAGTGCATATCATTTGTGTTTATTTTCAATTAATAAATTGGTATTTTGATGAGTGAATATTGTCGGTTAGTCGATGGGATTTTGATAAATAAAAAAATTTAAATTCTACTTCATTTCTCTTTTTTAATTGCTTTTCAAAATTTATTCGTAAAACATTTGTAAATAATGGAAAATTTAATTTATTGAATGTCAATTTTCAAAATCTTGAATCCAATATTTTATCGTTACAGAGGTGGTTGATTCCTTTTTTTTTTTTTTTTTTGAAATTCATCCTTTGTTGAGTAAAAAAAAAAAAATGTTTCAGTTTTTTTTTGAACTGATTACCATTTGAGTGCAATTTTATTTTCAATTGAATTTAATGAATATTTTATGAATCTGTATAGTTGTTACTGTTATTGACTAATGTTACGGTAGAATACTTGGCTTGAACTAAAATAAATTCGAACTAAATTTAGTACAATTTAGATTTTGAAGTACTCGCACAATTTAGATTCTGAAGAATTGTACGTACAAGACCAACCATAATTTTAAAATATAAAGCTTTATATATCAATTCTGTGTCTGTGTAGATGGCGTCACGTTTATTATTATTATGAAGCTAAGAAACGGAATAACAATCTTATATTAACAATAGTTTTAATCTATTTTATCGTATATTATTATCATTCAAAAACTAAAACAATTTTTTTTTCTTCAATTTAAATAAAGTTTACATCCCATGTAAGCACTTAAATACTAAGTATTTTTAAATTGTAATATACAATATTTTTGATTATAAAATTTCATCTATTGTAATCATAATCATATTATAATGTAATGTATTTTTCAATTAAATTTTATATTAAAAGAATTTATTTTTTTTGCCTTTAAAAAAAAAAAAAAACCAAGAAAACAATTCTCTATGCACTTGAAAACAATTTTCGTATATTAATAGAACATACATATAAGTAAGATTAGCATATTTGAATTTGAATGACCACATTACTTCCTATTATTTTTTTAATATCGATGATAAACTTGAAAGGAAACTAATTTTAAGGTCGTCAAAAAAATTAATAATATTTGGTCTTATAAAGTCTAATATATCATCTGAATATGATTTTGTTACCTATATACTAAAAAATATATTACAAAAAAAGTATGAAAAAAATTTTTTATTCTAGAAAAAGAGATACGTTCTTTGGAAAAAAGCAACACCGTTTTCCATAAATGAAATACCTGAAAATTTTCTGTGCAATGCGAATGACAATTTCTATACGAAAAAAAATTGTTCTAAGTTCATTAATTGCATAAAAACAACATTTATTGAGTGAAAAATAACAATATTCATCTTATTCGTTTAAGGTGAAAAAAATTTTTTTTTTTCAAGAAACAAAATTACGTAAATTTAAATTGCTCAAGCTTTAACAGTATTGAAAAGGTTCTTTAATCTAAAAAAAAGATATTCCCTTTGAGTCATATTCGTAATTTAATTTATAATCAAACCTAAATCTCTTTACTAAAACTCTAATGGTCTTATAATTATATGTATTTTTGTTATTCACAATCAAAAAATATGTTTTATGTATTCAATTTTTTTATCTTTTTCTATTTATCTTAGTTTTAAAAAGAAGGCTAATTTAGTAAATAAAAAAAAATGTTTTCCATTATTTCTGTGATAACGTTAAGAGTAGAGATTTATTAATGGTTGATAAAATTATTGCTTCTACAACAAATAAAAAATAAAATATGATCTATTTAACTTTCAATTGAATATCTGGCCTCGATCTGGCCCCCATGCGAATCACAAACTTATTTGTGCATTAAAAATTTTATTATTTTACTTAAAAATTCTACATTATGATACTGACATTGATTCTCTTTCCACGGTCAAAATTTACTATCACTACTGAATGAAACAACCTGATGTAAATTTTTGACGTTTATATATGTATATTTTATTAAAATCAATTACTAAATTTATAGAAAAACAATGTATATTTCAATCACACGAATAAATAATATTAATTTTATGGCAATTGTGATGAATTTGAGCACTTTCAGAGGCCACTAGAGTGAAATTGTTGAACCGATTTTTATAAGTCCAACAGGCCATACATTTCACACATTTCTTAAGCTAAAAGACGTTACGAAAAATTGAGCCGCGTACTTTTTTCAAATGACTCAAACGCTCTAAACCGTTATAAAAATAATTGACAACTATTTTCATCACACTCAAAATGTTCGCTTTCGTTGGAGATCTAAACCGTGTAAATTTCAGTCTAGTGGCCTGTTAATAAATTTTATTCAAAAGAACTTAAATATAAAATTAACAAATTTCCTACAAGTCTTTTTCTTTGCAGACAAATAAATAAATTTAATTATATCCCAAATGATATTTTATATTCGTTAATGTATGCATGTTATACATACATACGTATAATTTTTAAAATTTTAATTTATTTTTAATTTTTATTTTCATAACATCCTGCCTAAAGTTTTAATACCTTGACTTTTTTTTGCCGTTTCCTTTTTATGGATGCGGGTATTCGTGTGTATTAATTTCTGTTTATATTGTTTTGAATAAAAAAAGTTTTGCTATTCTTATTTTAAAAGGTAAGGTTCTGATTTTAACTATGTGCCAAATCGAATATACCTATATACTTAAATGATGTTGAAAAACAAAAATCAAATACATTTTTTTTTAATGTTATTTTATATTTATATTTTTTTAAAATGTCATAATAAGACCAAAATAATTAAGTTAAATCACAAAAAAAAATATAGCATACACAGAGGGATAATTTTATACAAAATTTTTTAGTATGAAAACTAACAGTTGTCGTTTAGCTCCATTTGATAATACATATTTGTAAAAATCTGCATAAATTGGAACAAAATCTATGCAATATTATGAAATGAAGCTAATCCCCACCAGTTATTTCGTTTTTAAAAAAATTCTATGAAATTATTCCTCTGTGTATATACTATATTTCTCTGTGGTTAATTCTATACCAATCAAACTATTAAAATTAATCTACAATTTGATCCAATTTTTAAATAATAGGATAAAATTTTTAAAACGATAATTTATTATGATAAATATTTCAAAATATACTCTTGAAATTTGAAAATTTAGTCTTTTCATAATATTAGTAGGTAAAAAATCTTCGTGTCAAATAAAAAGGCTCATTTTCATTCCCTTGATTTTCTTTTTCCGATTCTATTTCTTTTTCTGCTTTAAGTTAATTTATTCAAATGGAGTTGATCAGTAAATTGATTTAAAGAACAGAGAATACCGTACTATTTAAATTACTTTACTGTAATTCCTCAATATATCAAGGTTCTTCTCTATTAAAAATATTTTAAAATATTTATAATTATGCAGCAATCAATTGTTAAAAAATCAATTTAGCATAAGTTGAAAGTGTGGGGTGCCAAAATTAGCTTCAATCTATTTTTAAGCAGCCAAGTTGTCTGGCTGTGAATACTTATTTTTTTTTTTTTTATATATATATAATAATGCTTTAAGCATAAAAATGTAATAAAATGAATTTGAAAGAGAAAATAAGATCAGCTGTATTTGTGCCAATAATAGCTCGAAGAAGAAGCAAACATAAGATAAAACATAAAAGGGAGAATAATTATAGCGAAGGCAAGCGAATAAAAAAAATTACATACATACATGTGTGTACATAATGTATGTATTTATTTTGTTTATTAAATTATATATTAATATTTTACAAGTATCTTACATAAATGTGAAGAACTTAAACAACAATGTATGTTGTTACAAAAAAAAAATCGATGAAATGTTAAAAAATTTTTGCAAGGATTGAATATTTCAAAATTTAACAGAATCTAGGAATACATTCTTTTCAACAAATTTAGTTTTCAATTGTGAAAATAAAAACAACTATTTCAAATTCTGCATTTTATATCATTGTCAGAAATATTTTAAAGGTATATTTTGTTTTAATTCATTATCAAAGTTAAACTATATTTGGCTTTAGTAAGAATATTCAGTTAAAAATATAATAATATGTTTTTCAACATTTAACAGATTAGTAAGCCCTTACACATATAATGGGATAATGCTTCGAATTAGTAAAGTAATTTATATAGGTGAACCACTGAAATAGAGTATTAAAATTATTATCATCTTAATGACATTGAGTTCATTTGTCGTCATTGTTATTTTTCTTGATTCCAATATGTTTTCTGTAGATTAATAATAAAAAAAAAAATTCTATTTAAAATACCTATTCTATTATGTATGCTATTTCAACTAACTAACTCTATTAATGCTTGAATTATTTTTCAAAATGAGTAGCTTTCTAATCAATCAAAATTTATTTATCTCTTGCTTTAAAGGTTAATCTTTATATGGGAAAACAATAAAGGAAAGAAAAAAATGTTTATCGCCTTAAGTTTTTTCATTCACTTGTAATATAGTAATGTACTTTATAAGTAGAATACAATTTGTATCTATAGATTGAAAGTAAGTATACACAATATACAAAAAATTACACATGCATGTGAGATATCTAACATTATTATGTAATATAAGTATTTTGTATGATTACGTCAATGTGGAAATAATAAAACAATATTGTAAAGGGTCATCCGAAATAAGCGTTTTCCTCTTTCTTAATAATAAAATTGTGCGACTTTTTGAGTCATTTTTAAGGTTGCATCAGTATTTTATCATAGTAATTTCATTTTAGTACATGTCTATATTGTCAAACATTTTCAATCTTTTTGATGAAATGTTTTTGTTTTGACAAATTTTCAGAAATTCCAGCCCGATTTGGTAATCAAACACTTGTACCGAACACTGCGTAGTAGAATAAGGGCAATACAACTTATAAAACTGCCAATAAATTGTACTGTTTGGCTCTTTTCCAGTAGATTATTTACATAATTGTATTTATTTTTTTTTTCTTGAATTTAAAAAAAAAAAATACTAATCGGTTCTTGTTTGTTTAGTGACACATAAGCATCACATTTGGATCACCCTACATGTACATAAAATTATGTACCTACATGTATCTAATTTTTTTTTTATTATTTTTTTGAAAAGGGTTTGCGAAGAAAATTTATTACTCACATGCTGTTTTTATAATGCTCCCTAACTAGTTACGATTTGTTATCAATAATAGTAACATTAAAATCAAATAAATTATAATAATAAAATTTCGATAAGCATTCTGTGTTGTACATATGAAATATACAAAGTCATAAATAATACAAACATTATTATATATCTAGTCTGAATGATATATTTGAACCGAGTATGTATTCATAATAATTTTCTTTGCTTCGCAATTACACTTTAGTATTTTGAAAATCCATAACATAAATAAAAATAGAAATAAAAAATATTTCAATGTTTTTACTTTATTTTCAAAAAATTTAGTTCAAAATTAATGATTGTTAAAGTGTATTATATATAGTATCATTCCATTTAAACAGTAATATTTCTATTATAGTGGATTTATTAAAAGTATTAATATTATGTACAATTATTTAAAATTATGTTATATGGAATTATTTAATTATTATAGATATAAGATACAACAATAATTGTATAGTTGTATTATAATCTAATTTAATAAATTTTATTGATTTTCATTTCCATGTATATTTAATTGACTCTAATGCAAATGTACATTAATTTTTACTAAAAATAAATTATCCTTTTTAATGTGTCTTCCTTTTCGTAATGAACAATCCTATGCGTTAACTTCATTTAGTTATAACGTTCATATTTTAAATTTTTAATGTAACAATTTTTCAACATTCGATGTCTTAAATCACGAGAATTTATGTAGATTAATCAAACTCATCAAACTTTACCTACAACATATATAGAAAACGATTTTGATTTTTTATTATTTTATACTCTTTGAATGCTGAATTCTATATATTGAAAACCAAATAACTACATTCTTCATCGAAAATTATATCTTGCATTTACATAGGTCCTCGATATAATAATTTTATTTTTATTAACATATCTGCTGCCAACGATCGCAGTCTCGAAATAGAGTATACCTACAAAGAATGATATTTTCAAATAATGATGTTTTTACAATTTATTACTTTTACCAAAAGCTAAATTGAAACTCAGTAGGGACACACCTTAAGTCCCATGGACCAACGCGAGGTAGAATTAGGAGTTTCAAAATTGAAAATAAAAGGTGTTTAAGATAAATTAAAATTACATCGAAATTGGATGTGCTTTGTTTTATTACATTTAATGTACTACTACTAAATTATTTTAGATTTTATTATCTGAAAAATAAAAAGGTTTTGTTTCGTTTTCAGATTATTCATGAATGTACTCATGATAAATTTACTGCACTAAAATAGTAAATATGTTCTTACTAGTTACCGTATATGAATTTAAAAAACTAAAAACAAATGTATTATTCAAATTTTTAGTTCATGCAAAAAAAAATTTATAAATATAGAACAAATGTTGAACAATTTTAATGTTAAAAAACATAAAAATTTTAAAACAGAATATTGTCTTTTTGGAATTTCGGTGTATAAAATGGAATGAATTGTGAATTTTTAAAATATGCCTGTTTAAAATTTCAAAGAAAATTTATTTATCATGTACTATTATTATTATAAATAAATTAGTGTTTCTCTAAACTTACATTTTGAAGCCAGAATTTTTCTTAAACAAAATTTTTTATTCGATTTAAATTTATGTAAGACATTACATAAAATTTTGGCAAGATCATTCATCAGACATCGTTTCAAATATATGTATTTTATAACAAATTCGCATAGAGATCCTATATTTTAGGTAATTTTTTTTTTGATCCTGACGAATAGTTGGTATTTTAGTTCTTTGAAAAAATCATTTTTATAATATATAAATGTATAAGATAGAAATAGAAATCAGTCACTTTTTATCAAATAGCTTGAATTTACGGAATAAACTAGAACTAGAACCTAGAATCGAATGGTAAGTGTACCAGTAGTATACTATTATACATATATATATAATAATATATATTAGAATATATATTAGTAAATTTTTTACTTAAAAATTTTGTGCATTTTACTTAATATACAGAGTGAATTTATTCTGGCATTAAGGGATTTTTCATATTAATAAGGAAAAAAAAAACTGCAATACCAACTTAACTATCAAAGAAATTTTCCTTCTCTTGTGTAAAACGAAAATAAATTGTGTGGTTCCTTTTTGCAATACAATCTTGAAAAATAGAAAAAAAAAATAAAAATAAACCTAAACTGATTTATTGAACCCCATTATTTTCATTGTACTTTCCCAAAATTGTGCACTATAGCAATAAAATACAAAATGAAATGTCTGCTAAAAGAAATTATTTTCGTTCATTCATTTATTTTTTTTTTTTCATCCTTACATCTTAAATTTTTGTCGGGCATGCAATTTTTTATTTTCGTTTTGTTGCTAGTTCTAGAGTTTTTTTTTTTTCCTGTAGGTAGAACTTTTTACATTCATAGGTAAGTTCAGTATCAGTTAAATTTATAACAAAATATAATATGATAATTACAGAGACCATTCAAATAGGGCTTTTTAAAAGTAAATTCCTAAAAAAAATTAAATTAATGGCTCCTCTTAATATAACGACGCTATAATTTTCCTTTCATTTCATTCAATTACTACTTTAAAAAAAAAATTTAATTGTGTTCAGATTTTAAGAAATTTTTAACTTTTGATAGAAAACTTTTGAATTGAGAAAAAAAAATTAAATTAAATTAAAGGAATTTTATGCATTTTTAATGAAATTAAAGTATAAACTCTAAATTTTGAAGAGTTTGAGTAAATTGTTGTTCATGACCTAATATTTCAAAATAAGGATAATTCAAAAGTGCAATAAAATAGAATTTAAGTTATTTTTGTTTTCTTTCGTTTTCTTCCTTCTTCATTTTTTAAATTTTAATTTTCTCATCATATTTTCAAGTTTCCCACTTGAATGTCTTTCAAACTGTTATTTTTTATTGATTTCAATCATAGTGTTGTGTCGTTAATTTTTTTTTTTTAAAGCAGATTATTAAAGATTTATATATTTTGCCGCCAGTTTATAAGTTTCTAGTTAACAGTTCATCAATTTTTATTATGAGAAATAATTAATTTTATTAGAACTTCAACTTTCCTCAATATATTGAGAAACGAAACCAAATTTATAATCAAAATAAAGTTTATAACATGGATAGTATAATTTTGAAGATTATTATGAATCTTCTTAAGTAATTTCATTTAAAAATGTGAAATTTTATTATAAAAAAACATTCATATAACAATTTTGTTTCTCCTCATAAGCGGGGGTCACACGAGGCTGGTTTACCAGCCGCTGGTCGCTGCTAGTCAGCAGCGGCTGGCTAGCAGCGACAGCAACCAGCATACGGAAGGTTCACACAGTGTTGTGCAAACAGCAGCAGCTGGTCTGGGAGCTGCGATGTTTTGAATCAGTTTTATATATTTTGCTCATTGTTTCGTACAAAATGTCTTTACATAGGAAAGAAGTGTTAAGGAAAGAAGGCAATTGGAAATTGGCTTTTTTAAATAAGACGGTGAAGTTGCATCCCACAAACAATCATATTTGTTATATATTTCAAAGAAAATTATTATTTGATTTGAATTCCACTTCACATCATTATACTTTTTGGTCCCATTTTATTTTAATTACACTACTATTAGTAAAGTAATATTGAAAAATTCAAATCAATAAAATTAAATGTAAAACTGAAACAAAATAATCAACAACAACATTGTCCAGCAGCGCTAGTAAAGTTGAACCGTTCAACTTCACCAGCCGCTACTGAAATAGATCCGCTGCTGCTGGCACCAGCGGACATAACAGTTCACACGGTGCTTCTTAACTGGCTGTTAGCAGAAAGCAGCGACAAGCGGCTGGTAAACCAGCCTCGTGTGACCGCCGCTATATAGGAAACTAATCTATTTTAAATAAAATATTCTAACATAAAATATTAAATTTTAAGAAATATATTTATTATCTTGTATTTAGTATCTTGTCACAGAAATGAACAAATTTCTGCGGCTGTGACATTTTAAACCCGGTTTCCATCAAAAATAGAAAAAAAGGGTTCAAATTTTCATTAAATGTCCGTTCTTCACTATATACAATTTTAATAACTGAACTGTCTTAATAACTAATGAACTGTCTAATTACAATTCTTTTAAGTACGCTAGAAGTCTTTTTCACTCTTAGTTCGACTATATAAATAATAAAATTCTACAACTTCCGATTAGAAGCTCTCAATCAGCAAAATTAGTGTGTAGGATAAATATATGTTGATTAACTTAAAAAAAATGGTTATCTTTCGATTGTTTCTCGATTGTTTGTCTGGTCTGTATTTCGTTAAAAATTATTATATATAAAATAAGTTTATGGCTTTCGTATATAAGAAGCCTTAAATATATCTTTAACACCTGATTGTCAATAAGGTATTTTAAACGCAAACTGTCTCATCCTTCATCCTTTATCTTTACGAGGTAAAATAAAAAAAAAACAAATGACCAAAAATTAAATTAAACACTTCAATATAATCCGTTTCATTTTATAAGATTAAGAAGAAAAAAAAAAAAGAAAATTACTTGTTTGAAAAAATAAATATAAAAATTATTAGTTTTGCAAGGATTCAATTAATTTTTTCACACCATTTGTTTCTTTTTTTTTTTTAACTTTCTTTTCATACGAAATCGGAATTTTATAAACTGTTCTGTTGTGTACTTGTGGCCATAAATTCTTAATAACTTAAAGTTATTTTGTTTTTGTTTTTTTTTTTTTTTTGTTGTGTTTCAAAACAAATTATTATTTTAGTGCCTAATAAAACGAGAAATAGTAATTAATGGCACAAACAAAAAAAAAAAAAAAACCCAAAAGAATTTTATAGAAATTTATTTTTAGTAATTACACATTTTTATTTTTTATTATTGTATTTTTTTTTTATAATCTGATTATTTAAGTTAATTACATGTTTTTTTTTCTTTTTTCATTATTTAAAATTATAATTGAAAATAAATAATAAAAATAAGAAAATTAACTTACTTAAAATATATGTGTATATATATAAATTATTGCTATAAAATTTTCTACAGTTTTTTAGTAGAAATTAAAACTGTGTAAACAAAAAAAAAACAGGAATTGATTAATTATTTCCGGTCTCATTAGCGGGATGTAAACGACAAAAAAAAAGGAAGAAATATTCGAATATTCTTCTTTTTTTTTCTGCTCTTACATATTTTAATTCAATAATTTGTTAATTAGATTTGAATTTTTGAGCAATGGTTTTGCAATTAATGTTTTCATGAAAAATATAAATCTAAATTCTGCGTTTTCGTGGTAATATTTACACGTAATTAATAGTAATAGTTAGTTAATAGTTTGATTTTAACTTTTTTTTTTTTTTTGTGGAGAAGGGAATGTTTACCAATAAAGTTTTTGTCATCAAAATAAGTACCTACTTGTTTTTTTCCGTAATTGTTATATGCCTTCAAGGTAATTCAATCATACTTTTTTACGACTAGTTCATTTTGGCGCGCATTCAAGCAAACAATTTTCTTGGGGGAAATGAAATGCTTATAAAATTAATGAAAGTTTTTAGTATGCGATCATAAAAGACTAATGCGTTGTTTATAGCTACCACAGTAAAGTATTTTTTGGAGGAATGTTCCGGAAACCTATTCACAGCTAATTTTATCTGAAAGTAAAAAATCAACTGCAAAAAATATAATAAAAACAAAAAAAAAATTTTTGACAGGAAAGGTATCGTAAAAAAATATTCAGATAGGTAGGAAACGTAATGAAAAAGAAACAAAAAAATAATTTTGTGAAGTAATGAAAATTTTCAGATAGCAAAAAAAAAAATAAATTCAATTTTCTTAATTATTTGAAAATATTTTAAAAAAATTCTTTTTACGAAAAATAGATAAAATTAATATCTTCATTTTTAGTAAATTTGCTTAAATATAAATACAATAATAACATAGAAAATCGGTTTAAACAAGGCAAAAGCAATATTGTTCTATATTCATTTTAATGCGACTACACTTATTTGCGCACATAAGACTTTCTATAAAGTCATTATATTCTTTTTTAATTTTTTAAAATTTATATTATTTTTTTATTTTGAAATATAAATGTTATATAATGCCCTTAAATTAAGTGTTCTATATATACATTATTCTATATATAATTTTTTATTAATAAGTTTATTATTCATTTAATGACAAACTTCTTGACTTCGTGTATTATAATATAATAATAATGCTTAAGGAGTAATGTAGTATCAATATAATATTATCAAATTATCCACTTTGTTCGATGAATTCTTTAATAACTCATTAATATATCCGTGGTTTAATTATAATTATGTTACTCGATTTCATGTGGTTATTATTCACTTAAATATGACTTATATACTTTGAAATTAAAAAAAATATTTATAATTATTTAAAAAATTTTATGAATTTTATGATTGTTATTTCATTGGTTATAAAATTAAAATTTATTGTGAAAAACCATTTTTGTTGGTTTTTTGCTTTTTTTTTCCGGAAAATTTTCAATTTAAAAAAAAAAAACAAAAAATATTCACAGCTAATTTAAATATAATCAAAAAGTATTCTGAAATGTTCGAAAAAATAATAACAATAATTAATGAATTAAATAGATAGGTTGAGATAAGAGGGTAGATACAATTTTTTTCCCATATTTATAAAAATTGGGTAATTTACATTCCAACTATTATGAAAAAAATAAAATTAAATTATTAAATCAATAATATTACCACTTCATAAATTTTTCATATCTTTTTTTCACTTTCCATCATCTCTATAATTGTGTTTTTATATGCGACTTCTTGTTTATTAACTGCTATTTTATAATATTGGGTATATAAAAATTTTCAATTTTGTTTATTTTTTGTAAACAGAAGGAAGTTTTTTTTTTTTTTTTGGTATTGGTTTGGTAACCAAATATATGTGCATTATGCTATACCTACATACCTTTGAAATTGTCTGTCTGTAAATGTTTTTTAAATATGTTTTTTTGTTAGCAACATTCAAAATATTATTATTTTTGTTATTTTACTGCTGGCTGAATAAATAAATAAAATAATTCATAAAAATATGTAAAATTATTCTTTTCATGCGATATGAAAATTATGAAAACACCAACAGTATAAACAAAACAGATAAAACAAAATAAATAATAACATATTAAAATTTAAATTTAAATTTTCTTCTTTTTTTTTTTAAGTTCTACAGAGGAAGCAAGGAAATTGAAATAAAATTTTTACGATTTTAATCAAAATTGAATGTAAATAACTTTTTGCGCCAGAATTAGAGGTACCTGATTTTGGAGTGCCTTGTCTTTAATATTTAACTAACATAGTAGGATTTTGGTATTAAGAAGGTTCAATAAGAATTAAACAGACGATTAGTTAAATCGAAATTGTTTACATTACAATATTTGTGAAACTTGGCGGGCCATAAGCTTAAAGGTTCTTCATTCCTCATACACGAAATGGAATTAGAAAACGAACTCCTTAAGCACGGTCATTGACATATGAGAATCTTAACATAATATTAGAGCGACGCACAGAAATGGCTATGCATAATTTAGGAAACTCAATTTGTTTTCATTACTTAAGTAATTATTAAAGTAATTAATTAATTGAATTTGAAATTAAAATATTACGAAAAAAAAAACATTTTCATCTTTTCTAATTGGAAATGAAAATAGAATTGCAGATTCATTGAATTTCATGAAAATGATTTTTATGTTTGGACAAAATACGATAAGTATAATAAACCCTCTGTTTTTTTCTTATCTTTTCGTATAAAATATATAATAATGAAATTATTTATTGATTTCAATAGTCAGTCACGAAAATATTTCAACTTATTCTTAGATTAAGTAAAATAAAATCCAATATAGATATGCAATTTTTTGATATTTTAGTAGAGAAGCTATAGGCAGTGTTTTAAATTCTTCGGTTGTACTATTTTAAAAATTATGTATTGTAGGCCTATTGTTATTTAAGGTCTTCGATTGATTTAAGGCCTTAAAATTCATTTTTGAAGAGAGCAAAATGTTTAAATTTCTCTTTTTCTCAATTTATATTCCTTAACAAAACAAATTTAATTCTACACACACACACCAGTAACATATTTTCAGGGTATTTCATAAAATCCTGTTTGATAAGCACGTTTACTTTTTGTGATGTTTGTTTATGTTTTTGAATGAATTTTGTTATTTTTGAATAATGTAAAATAAAAACTCACCATGAAAAAATAAACCTTTTGTAAGCACCCCAGTTTGTTTTTCTAATAAAAACAAAATGTGAGAGCAATTTTTTATTTTGCTCTTCAAAAAAGTAATTTCAGGCCTCAAGGAATATTCTTCGATTGAAATATAAATTACAATCGAAGAAAATTTAAAACTGATAGGATTTATAACACTGGCTGTAGGTTCTTCATATATTTATGTCAAACTATGAACATTTATTTATACATATATTTTCTTTAAAAAAAAATTATTTTCATTTTTAATCAACTTTAAATGTCCCAAAAAACAATAAAAATATTTTTTCTCTCCGTAATCCTTTACATCCTGTTGTTGACAAGGTTGTATCATTGAAATTTTTTATAGCTATATTCAAACTTAATTCTTGAAATGAAGAAAAAAAAAATTCTAACTCAAACATTGACAATTTATTACTTCTAAATTGTATAATTTTATTTTTTCTGATTGCTTTATTTTTTGTGCATCTAAAAATAACAATCAAATTGTACTGCAATTGTTAGAAAAGAAATAAAAAAAAAGTAAAACTGTTCAAATCAAAGTACAAGCAAGATGTTAAAATTGAAAATTATTATTACTCTTTTTATATTTTGTCCCATAACAACATTTATTTTAAAAACACTAGAATTACATTGCAAGTTTGTCAACTGCGGCAAAAATCATTTACTCTGTATCCTATTTAAAAAGGAACTTGTCGCCCAACTTTACAATTTTAAAAGGAAACTTTTCATTCATATTTTATAACTATTTTTTTTTTATTTTTTCTGTTCACAAATTCCCATTTGAAAAAAAGAGCAAAATAGTTACAACTTAAAATTTTTTTTTCTTTTTGGTTTTTCTTTATTTTCCTCTTAATTCTCCTGAAAAATATTTTTGTGTCAAAAAGAAAATAAATTTTTACTAACTTTATTTTCTACCTGTAAGATAGAATCCGACATTACTTGAAAATAAATATTAATATTAAATTTTAAAGTAAATATTAATAATTTTATATATTGTTGAACAATTAAGAGCTCTGATTTTGTGCTCTATTTTTATGCAGTTTTCCATCAAAAATGGAGAAATCGGACTTCATGTTTTGTTTATGTGGCTTTCCGTCTGTCCCACAATAAAATACTAATAGCAGTTAAAACTATCATTCTGCTTGACTAATTTTGATCGTATCAGTCCCAAATATGCGTCTCGTTGACTTTCATTAAAGCTAAAGGATGACATTCTCTGCGTCCGAATTCTGGATTTAGAAAAACTGGAGTTAGAAGAACTGTCAAGGACAAACTAACTTTCATATAAAATTTATACATGGATCAATGATTCGATCTGAAAGCGGATTTCGATGTAAATTCGTATTAAAATCGAAATGTTGAAAACGATTGCCATACTTCATTTATGAGGAACTTTTCTATATTTTTTTTTCTATTTAAATAAAAAGTATAATCAGAAATATGATAAATTTTCGTTGTTGCACATAATTGGTTCAAAAATGAAAGCTTAAATTTTTAACATGTTAAAATTTAACATATCAGAATTTTCTTATTTTAGCGACCAAAAAATAATTTTTATCTTTTTTTGCGGTAAAATTTTTGTAATACATTTAATTAACGTCAATTTCACAGCAATCAATATCACAAAATAAATTAGTTTATATTGGGCTAAAACCTTGAATGAAAACATTTTGAATATATTCGCAATATTTATTTTTATTTATTTTTTTTTTTACCCACACCATAAAATGTCCCATTTCGGAAATACAGAGGTTTTTTAGTTGCTAAACAAAAATTATATGTACATATATGAACAAAAAAAAAAAAATTTGCAGATAAAATTTATGTAAATATTCATGTCAGGAAATATTTTAGTGTTAAATTAAAGCAAAGGGAAAAATCTGAACTGAACTGAAAGAAAAATATTTTTATATTTTTTTCCTTGGAAATATTATTAATCTCGGATGACTTTTATGTTTAAATACAAGAGGAAAAAAAAAAAGAATACAAATAAATATTTTCAGAATAAAACAAACCAACCAGGTGGTGCTAAAAATAAAATAAAATATAATTAATATTTAGTAAATTTATATAATTGTACCTACCTGCAAGACTGTTAAAATATTCTTGAAATTAATTAAACTGTCAGAGTTAGTTGGAGTTTTAATTATACACAATTTAAAAATTTGAAAAACTAAAAAAGGAAAACATTCTCAAGCTATATTATTTTTAACTATAAATTAAATCGTATAATATGTATGACTTTTCACTATATGAGTTAGAGAAAAAAAAAATTAAATTGATTGATCTTTTCTCAGATTAAAAATTCTTTTGTCTAAAAATAAATTCCCAAAAATAAAAAATTTATTAGTTTATTAAAAATTAAAATAAAACTTAATACCTACCCACATACATTTATGCATTTATCGTAATCAAAATAAAATTCGTGTATTTTTAGATAAACATTTGTAATATATACATTTTATTTTATAATTAAAAATTTAGCATCAAGATGATTCAGATATGCTCGAAATTCTAACGAAATTGTATATCATTCCATTTCGTTGTTATAATTTCAATCAGAGCTGAGTATTTCATTTTAAATTAATGGTTTTTAACATAAAATAATATTATAATTCTTAAGTGAAAAAACAGAAGTTAATTTTTTTTATATGAACATTTATTTTCAAAAGATAAAATCATAATTTCCAATCAATTTTAAAATTTGTAGACACTTATTAATTATATTTTTTTAACTTTTTACTTAATAAAAATAAATTAGAGAAAAACATTGACATGTAGTATTTAAGTCATTTATATGAAAATCCAATTTGTTTTATTATTTAACTATACAAAATTCAATAGCAATTTGTATACAAAATCTAATCCTATTTTTATGCTACCTAAGTTGTTTTTTTTATCAATTTTGTATTTTAGAAGCTAAAGCTTATGATGATACACTTGTGTATAATGTAATATAATTTCACAAGAGAGAAATAAAATGATTTTTTTTATTTGAAAACTACACACGCTGAGGGCTAAAAAAAAGGTTTAATCTTTCATTGTTGGAGGTCAACATTATAATAATTTTTTTATCGTATACGTACTCTACTTTATTATATAACTGGCATAGTTGTTTTTCTTTTATAGAAATGTTCAGTAATAAATATTTTATACATACATATATGGAAATTTTGAATTAATTTTACTATATACCCCCTAAAATGAAAAATAAAAACTTTATGCAAATCTAAATTCGATAAAATAAAGCTATATAAATTATATTACCAAGGTCAAATGAAATTTCATGCGAATTTTTATTTTGTTTGTTTATATTTGAATACATACTACAAAAGTTATCAATAAAATTTTTAGATATTGAATTTATTGAAAATGTTCAATCTAAAATGTCTAAAAGCAGTGTTTTGATAAATTTATTGGTTTTTTTTTTTTAAGTGTTTATTGTGTATGTTTCAGTGATCAGGATTTTATTTTATTTAGGCGCCCTCAGTTATTTTAAAAATAGTTAATGCACTTCAAATTTTATTTTTATTTTTTCGCTATTATAGAAATCTAAAATATAATAAAATAAAATCCGCAACACTGGTATGCTTCTAATATGTTTCTTTCTTTTAACTTATTTCAAACTATCTTTGAATAAAGTTAAAATTTAATTTCTATTTAATTCGTCGAATTAAACCAATTTCAAAATAAATTTTCTGTTATTCGTGGCTTAGATGAAAAATATCGTTTCCTATCCAGCGAGAAGTTTAAATGTAAATAGTTTTTAATATCAATAATCATTTTTTTTTTTTTAAGGTTTGATTAGAACAATAAATGTAGTACAAAACCAATGAAATGGTTTTACATAGTATGTTTTTAAAAAATTATTTATTCAAAAGAATTGACTGTAATTTGTAGCAAACGATGCCATTAATAAAATATTAATCTTTGTTTGACTTAACGTCAGTTAAATGCGAAATTTATTACCCTTAAACGATAAAAAAAAAAAAATAGCTGGAATTATATTATGTGTTGGGTTTATATAGGTACGTTGAACATAATATTTTATCTTGTTAATTTTAAAAGAAATAAAGGATAATCGTATATGGAAATAAAACGATAATCGTATATGTGTGGAAAACATTTTTTTTTTGTTGCCAGGTGAAAGAAAATTTGTTTTTCACAAAAAAAAACATATCTAAAAACTATCAATATGTGAGGAACCTCTAAATTTCAAACGACACTAAAAATAGTTTTACAAATATCTAATTATATAAATTGTAATTTGACGAAATTCAAGAAGAATCGAGGATTGAAAATTTTACCAACTTCTAACTATTTATGCTGTTTGCCTAGAAACAACCAACTTGTTAATTAAAATAATAAATTTCTCATAATTTCGAAACAAATTTCAAATTCTTACATAATTATACTTTGAAATATTTTATGTCCATAATTTCTCTTAACGATTAAATTATTGCTTTAAAACAATATGATGAGTACATTTCGAAATAAATTATCT
This sequence comes from Hybos culiciformis, assembly GCA_964007475.1. NCBI lineage: Eukaryota > Metazoa > Arthropoda > Insecta > Diptera > Hybotidae > Hybos > Hybos culiciformis. The sequence continues at coordinate 150,150,252 of OZ023273.1, read as the reverse complement.
GTTATTATTTCAACAATGTTACGTTATTGACGTACATATACACCACCCTTACATTACAAAGGTTAATGTTATATATGTATGATATCTAATGTTAAGAGGAAAATAATAATTTTCCAGATAGGTATGTAATATGTAATTTATCAAATTAAGTTCACTTTTGTAATGTAAATAAAAACATATGATTATGGCGATAATCAAAAAGAAATATAATGATAAAAGGCATTAGGTTTATTAACATTTTTTTTTTTGTTGTTACAAAATAGATTTGTAACGTATTATCTCTAATCCATAAAAAATTCATGTAAATGACCAAAGAACTAAAAACTAAGGTTAAAGGTAAAATTTTATTTATTTTTTTTTTTTTTAGATATTATAGAAGCTGAATATTCGTACTATCCATAAATGTTTACTTATTAAATCATCAAATATTTTTATTTTGTTTTCGAATACAATATTTTTTTTTTAAGTATTTTTCTTTTTTTTTTTATTCAAAATAAAATATTCATGACACGAAATCGATAAAAACCAAAAATGTAGAGTAAAACTACTAGAAACCAGTACAACAGTGTCATATGGCTCTTGGTTAAATTTTTTTTTTGTGAAATAAAATATTCCCTGACTAGAATTAAAATAATAATAAAAAAGTTTTAAATATATTTTGTTTTGCAACATAATAAAATATTAAATTTAGGGAAAAAAATTATACTACTTAATTCAAGTAAATATATTTTATTTGTACATAAAATATTCAAAAATTGCTGATGTAACAAAATCTAGGAAAAATTAAAAAAAAAATACACTCGTAAGACTTTGTCGCGTCATTCGATACCATCGTCTTTTTTTTGTCTTATAAGTTTTTTTTGAATAAAATGGAACTTAAGAAGGTGCCTGCCTACATATGAATTATTTTGCACATAATATGTGTTTTTGTGTGCGATTTTTTTATTTGCAAATTTAAACTGATACTCTATGAATAAAACAAAAAAAACCATTCTGTTTTATACCCAGGTAGAATCGAAAAAGATCAGATTCAAAACCTACAAAAATACCTATATTATTAACAAAAACATCCCTAACTAGATCATAATTACTACAATATACAGAAATAACGCCCAGATGTACTTTTAATAAAAATAAAAATTAATATTTAAAAAATGTGCAATTAATTGATAAAATTAATTACATTAATTATTGAAATAAAAAAGAAATTATTAAACTTAAGAGCCCTCAATGTGAAAAATTGCAAAAAATTGGTCTTAGTTTGGCTTTGATTGTAGGGTTACTAGAATCTAGACTGAAGTGATTTTTTGATATGTTAGAGAGTATATAACTGGCTCCAGGGTAGGTGAGGCGGATTTTTTAAAATTTGATTTTTTTGTCCCAAATGAGCCTTTAAAAAACTTGAACATATTTGCTTGGATTCTGAAGTAAAGGAAAAAGATAATAAAAAATCTCAAATGCAGAAATAAAGGTAAAATACCACTCTCCAGGGCTGGTGACGTGAAATTTTGAATTTCTTTAATTTCCTAAACAATTTTTTATTTTAATTAGTTCATTTATTTCTAAGAATTTTTTAATTTTTTTGATAAATAACAGTTTCTGCACAGAAATTAAATTCAAATATAGTTTTGCGATTTTCTGGTAGAGGTGTTTTTCGTAAAATTTTTGTCGCATTTTTCACGGCCGTTTATTTTCTGTAAAATAAAACAAAAAAAACTGCAAAAATAGAAAACAGAAATAGAAAACAGAATTTCACATGGAGGGCTCTTAATTATCAGTATCAGCTTACTTTTTTCCCCCGTTTGATATTATTTTATGACGCTTCTGTTTACAAAACTTGATTAAGAACTAGTAATTTAATTGATGATTAAAACCACAGAGAAATATAGTATACACAGAGGAATAATTCATAGAACTTTTTTAAGTACGAAGTAACTGGTAGGGATCAGCTTTATTTCATAGTACTGCATAGATTTTGTTTCAATTTATACGCACATTTTAACAAATTCTATCAAATGCTCCATCTGTTATTTTTCATAGCTAAAGTTTTATGAAATTATCTGTGAAATGTAAATAAAAACAAGGATTAGTTAATTAATTTGAGAATATTTTTATGAATATATCGCTAAAAAAAAAGAAATCCAGTTAAAAAACTTAATTTGAATTAGTTAATCGAATCTTTGTCTAAAGATACCTATATTGTAATTAATAAGTATTTAACATTAATTTTAGTGTACAAAAAGTGTATATATAATTACATGAGTAGAACGAATTTAAGCAGAAGAAAATTTAATAATTCTTATTTTCATCGGAAAATCGTGATATTGATTTACTTGAGTATATGATAAAAAACAAAATATTAAAAAAAATAGTCTACAATCTCAGCTTCGACTGTAAATTTAAAAATACCTCACTAGAACGATTAAAAATAAGCCGAATAATTCCAAACACGACTTAAATTTATTATGTTAGATATTGTGAAAAATTAAGTGAGATAATCCAATTTTTATTTTAATTTTCATTTATGCAGCACCAATTTATTTTCACTTTGATTTGTTGTTGTTATTTAGTTATGGCAAATTGTTATCTATTGAGAACTTTTTAAAAGTTGCTAGAATTAACTTACTCATCATGCTATTAAAATTACTGCTATATATTAAACTTTAACAAGATCAATTTTGTTGGCTTACATGCCATTTTTTTCATTCCAAATTCCATTCGTTGGGCCAATTTTGATATAATATATATATAAATATGATAAATATACAGACATTTCGTATTTCAGTTCTAGAATACAATGTTGAATAGCTTGATTTTTAATTAATAATCACCTGAACATATAAATACTGTACGACGAAGCTTAATGCAATGAAAATAAAACCAAAAACGAAAAAATTTAACATTACACCAAACTAAAACTACAACTTACATCATGACAAATAAAATTGATAGATAATAATTTACATTCATACACTTTGTAAATATAAGATTTTTTTCACATTATTTTCTTATCACATTTTTGAATTTCATTAATAAGTCAAGCTTGCACTCTTCTAATTTCTTTTTCAGGACCTTTAACTAAATCTACTTCAGAGGCATTATCCATTAATGACTCAATGGTTGTTTGTAATGAAAATTCTGAAGACACTCGAGAATATGTACAAAATCGTCCGCGAAATGAATATAATGATCTTCCTATTATTTATTTTGTAACGCCAACTTACCCAAGGCGAGAACAAATTCCTGAATTAACTAGACTGGGTCAAACGCTTATGCATGTGCCACGGATCCATTGGATCGTTGCCGATGATGTTGATAGTTGTAATCAATTTTTAGATTTTTTATTAACAAAATTTGGTAAATTGTTATGTTTTTTAATTAACATTTTGTTATCGACAAAAAATTTTACATAAAATAATAATTATATAATTATTTTTTTTAGGTATTCCGTATACCCATATTTCAAGTCCAATGCCAGACACTTATCGGTCCAAATCACCAAGCCCTCGAGGAGTAGCTAATCGTAGAGCAGCGCTTACATGGCTTCGTAATAATAATAAAAAAAGTGGAGTTTTATATTTTGGTGATGATGACAATACATTTGATTTAAAATTATTTTCCGAAATTCGTGATACAAAAAAAGTATCAATGTTTCCAGTTGGTTTGATTGGTTTATATGCAGTCAGCTCACCAGTCGTAAAAGATGTAAGTTCAAAAAAAAAAAAATGTGCTGTAAAATTTTGACTTAAAAAGACAAGGATTTAGAAATGTTTGTCTTTTTAAAATTCGAAGCGGCTACTCAATATGAATTATTCTCAACATGAATTATTTAATTTTATTTTTCTACTTTTATTAATTTTTTTAGGGTAAAGTAATTGGATTCTTTGATTCATGGCCCGCTAAAAGAAAATGGCCGGTGGACATGGCTGGATTTGCTGTTGGTTTACAGTATTTTTCTCAACATCCTAATGCTACAATGCCCTATAAAGCTGGTTATGAAGAAGACGCATTTCTACGTTCAATTTCTTTAAAAATTGATGATATTGAACCAAAAGCAACTAATTGCACTGAAGTTTTAGTTTGGCATACACAGACACAAAAAACAAAAGCACCGACGGTTCGTATCGAATCGCAATATTTAGAAACAGATAAATCAAGCTTAGGTCCATTATTCAAAGAATTAGAATCAATGGCAATGTCACATTCATCAGATTCAACTGGTATAACTTAAATATCTTATTTTAATTAAATATACATATAAAACTTTTAAACTTATTTTTAGGTATTAAAGCACAAATTAGTAAAGATGGAAAATCTAAGTCAATATCATTTTTCTTTCGGTGAAAATTATCGGAATTTTTCATGCTTTAAATAAAATAATAATTTTAGAATTAATTAAAATTAAGAGCAAATTGTAAATCTCATAATAATAAATTTAAAAAGAAATTTTTTTTTGTTTAAATTTAAATACTTTTTATCTCAAATAACAATATTTAATCTCAAAAACTATGAAATATAAACTATATTTTTTCTACTCGAAAAAAATATTACTATGAATTTTATTCAAATGATATTGTATAAAACGTTTTAATAAAACATACTTATTCAAAAGTAAAAACAAAAAATTTTAAGCTACTTATTAAATTTTTGAATAAAAACAAAGTTTTTATAAAGCTTTTTAATTAAATTGAATTTCTAAATTGTTCAAAATTTTAACAAAAATATTTTTCTATAAGGCCTTTATGGATTATTAAATTCAGGATGATTTGACATGATGAAAAAATGTCGTTATAATTTCCACTATATCAAAAAATTTCAAACTCACCAGTAGAATACTAATTTTATTTTATAAACAATCGGATTTAAATGATAGAATGATATGACGAAAAATTATTGGAATATAATAAATAAATTATCTAATTAATTTACGTTTAAATGATGATTTCTCCAATATTTAATTTGATATTGATCTGAATATTTCATTACGCAGGTGAAAAAAATAATTTAGAAAGAAATTTTTTTTTTATATCTGAAATTTGTCAATAATTTTTTTTAAATAAAATACTACGATTCAAAATCAATTTGTTTCTAATAAAAGTATAATAAATAATACATATATTCTTACTACCTCATCAACATTCATCAAATATTACACTAAACATTAGTTTTGAAATATCATTTTAATTGAAAGTTGAATCTAAAAGATGTGCGACTATTTGAAATTTATTTCAGTCTTAGAATAACAACAAAATCCGATTATTTTAAATTCATATTTTTTGCAATTGTAAAATATAAATTTTTAAATTCAATTTTATTTATAAAAACTTCTATATTTTATGAAATAATAAGAATCTTTTTTTTTTATATTTAAAATTTATTTGTTTTAATTAAAACCATCAAATATTGTATTTTTAATTTAAGGTATATTGTTAAAATATTTGAAATTTGAACGTATTTGATAATGATTACCATTTTGTTTATATTTTCAAAAATAGATTGTCAATGAATATAAATTCAATGATTTTTAGATGAAAGTTATAGCAGTAGAAATTTATTAAGCAAAAATTCTTCTTTAACAAAAAATAATTTAGTTTTTTTTTTGGTAGATAGCAAATGAAATTATCTTCAAACATTTTAATCTTCATACCTTTAAGAAATTCTAAAACTCTTCAGATTTTGTAAAATATTCTTTAAGAATATATAAATAAAAATATAATTAAAACTTTTTTTAAAACTTAAAAAAAAAACATAGTTTAAAAATTAAAAAACAAATACATTTTTTTAACAAACTACTAATCCTATTAAAAATTAAAGAATTTAAAATAAAAAAATTAAAAAAAAAAAAAAACAAATTTAAATTTAAAGATAATAAAATTTTTTTAGGTAGATAGGCTATTAAAATTTTTTAACTATAATAAAAATTAATATTTCTATTAAAACAAACAACAACATAATATTTTGAAATCCGAAAAATAAACAATACGAGAAAAAACAAAAATGCATTTTAAAAATAAATGTTAAATTGCAAATCAAACAGATAATAGTTTCAATATAAAAGATTTTCAATCCTTTAAATGTGTTGTGGGTAGACTCCAAGGATTACAATAACACATTTTTTCTCAACGTAGACTATACCTACGCGACTTAATGTAATTTTACGTGTCCCGCAAAAGAACAGTGATTATAAAATTCTTCCCACAGACATTACAATCTACAAAGATAATAACCTTCAGTTCTGTGATCTACCATCTTTTCATATGTTCTTGTGGGATTGCAGAGATTGCAATCCTAATCTTCAACCTACATTATGTTCGAGTTCCTATACGGTAATTCAGAAATCACAGCCCTAAAGTTTAAAAATATACTTCTCAATAATACACCAACAATTAGACTTTGTTTGAAGATAAACAATTTTACATATTTCATCATATTCAGAATATAATATAATTTTATTTGTTTTACACAATTTATATTTATATTGAGAATGAGCTTTTAAATTTAATCAATAATTAAATAAAAAAATGCATTATGCATATAAAATAAAGAAAAAAAATAAAAGAATTAAAGAATAAATAAGAAATAAAAATAAAATTATTTTTAAGAACATCAATAATAAAAGTTTTATTATTATTATTATTATTATTATTATTGTTTAAAATACCTAGTATTTCAAGGGTTTTGTAGTTTACTATTAGTTTATATTTTATTTTGAAGTACATACATATATTCATTATTTTAAGTTTAATTTCTGTGATATGTCTAAAGATTGAAAAATAAAAATAGAATTATATTAATTTTAATATTTTCTTTTAATGAAGTAAATCGTTAGTGTTTACGATATTTCCACTCAAAATAATATTAGGATTATTATTATTGTTTACTTTCATTCTTGTATTTTTTCCACTAAAAGGTATGTGTATGCTGGTGTAGCTCTAATTAATAAAAATATTGTGACCATATACGTATGAAAATTATTACAACCGCCCGGCAAATAATATATCGCACAATTCTTAAATATAATTTAGTGAAATTGTTTTTAGATTAAGCAAAGCTATAATTTTAATTAAAATATTAAATTAAGACATGTTTTGTAAATAATTAATTAATTAATTAAGGCATTATTTTGTAATCAAACGTAGAATTATAGTCAAAGTTAAATATTTTGTTTGACATCTACCTAAGTACTGGCTTGTTACAAAATATGCCTTAAAATTTATTTTTCTCTGTAAAAGTATGGAAAATTTTAATTTAATATAAAATAGTTTTTGAAATAATTTTCAATATTTTGTCAGAATTATTGAAACACTTATTAATGACAAATATAAAACATTTAAAATAAATTGAAAATATAACGATTTCAAGCTGTTAAAGCAGTTAAAATTATTATTAATTAAGATATTCTTGATCATAGTTAAATCTGCATTATTGAAATTTAATTGGCAACTTAAATATTTTTGTTGTTTTTTTTTTTCAACTATCATTGTGGGGACGTTATGTGTCAATGATACTTACTCCGTGAAGAAACTTCCAAAATACCAAAACATATTTTTGCAATGAAAAAATAATTTTCGAAAATAATTCAATTGTAAATAATTCAAATATTTTAATTTGATTAATATAAGTTATTTTTTAATGTATTTATTTGAAAGTCTAAAAACACAATTTATATTTATAAAAAAAATCAGCCAAAAAGTAATATTATCTACAAGTAGAATTTAATAAATTTAAAAATAAATAAAAATATTAATAATTTTTTATTTTTTTTGAAGGGAATTTTCAGATTTTTTTTTTGAGAAAAATAACAATTTTTTGATATTTTATTTCAACAAACCATTGTCGTCGACATTAGGTTAATATTTTCCCCTATACATATTTGTCTATAAGACCATATAAAGGAGTCTTTTATTTGAAACTTATATTTCAAGAACAAGGCATAAAATTTCAATTCTTACAGAAACTTCAATAAGAATTCACACAATTTTGAAAATATCTATATATTGAACTATATAATTCTGTAGACCTATAATACACCTACAATGAGCTTAATCACTACTTTTTATTTTCGAGACCAATTTAGGTAATAATTTGAGTCTTCCAACTTGCGGCGTTATAGGTATTTACAATTTAACATCTCTCGCTCATAAAATATACTGAGTTGGAATTTGGAAAGGATAATTGAGCAACCAACATTTTTGTGAAATAGTAGAAAATAATGCTGAAAATAAAGACAGTCAGAATTGAATTCAATATAATTAAAAATATAGAACATTATACTATTAATGAAGTACATGGCCCGTTTTTGATTTAAAATACTTTCGGAGAAATTTTTTAAAAGTAGATCTCCATCCATAATTCCATATATCAATTTACATCGAAATCCTCTTCCATCCCCAGACCCATTGCTTGGCGGGCAATCGGGGGCTTAATATATAATCTGCATGAATCCATGTTCAAATAGAATGAATCCTTGTACACAATTCGGGACCATTGTTTTAGGTTCATCTAATTGACATCTATCTACCCTCGACACAAATTTTCATTGAAATTTATTTAAATTTATCAAAAGTTTGAAAATTCCAAAAAATTTTATAACAAAATTATTTAGATCGCTTTTTATTCCCAAACCCATAATCGGAGAGTATCGTTTTTTATCGGAGTGAAATCAGTTTTTGAAATTACGGATATTTTGGCATTTAAACGATCGAAATCCGCCAATTAGTTCATAGTTATTATAGGCAGTCACAAAATAAAAATATATACAGGCCAGGTTTCAATTTTTAAGGGAACAGCCTAAAAAAAACTTTCCTATTAATCAAACATAATGAATGAAATAGTTCAAGTTCGGACCAATATTAATTAACAATCTATATCTCCATCTACGTTCTGCTATGAGTGCATTGATTGATTTGAAAAATATTCTCGGCTGAAAATTTTGCAATATTTTATTTTATATTATAAAATTTTCGCTGTAATAGCAATGGAAAATTGCTTAATCTCACTATGCGCTATAAAGTATGTTCCCATATCTACGGTTCGTATGACCTAAAACTTAGAGTGTCGGCATTACAAACAATACAACCTGATGCACAGTCAATTTGTCAATTATTCCTTTTTGGCCATTGCGGGTCTTGATCTTAATTCCCCTTAAATTTTGTTTTTATTAAATTTATAATTTCTTATATTGAGTTATTATTTTTCAAGGATTAAGGAAACTTTATATTTGATTGTTAACTTATGCCTTCTTTTTCGAAACATGGAACATCAACGCATTACAACGCATATCAAAGTACTATAGGAAAATTTTCTACATTTTATTTTATTATACATATTTAAAAAAAAACCATATGATTTTCTCTTTTCTCTAATTCACTACTATAAATTCGTTACAAATACAAAATAAGACATTTGGATGAGAATTAATAATTTTAACTGCTTCAGCCAGGAATCGAACCTAAAACTCAGAAACATGCTTAAATCAATCACAAAAGTACATGGAGTTCAATAAAACACCAATTTATAGTCGTTAACAATTCCAAATTATTTTTAGTGACATTGGTGTGAATAAATAAATTATAACGAAAACATTTTTGTTCAAAAAAAATAAATAAAATTAAATCTAAATTCATATTAGTTTTGAAAATTTTTTAAGCCTTGAACTATTTTGATTAAAGTCTTATTTTGTTTTAAAACCATAAATTGTATCATGGTGTTCTAAAAATAAGAGGATAATATATGCCTATGTAATATTAATAGCTCATTATGAATTAACTTTTTTTTTTCACTGAATAATTTACAAATAAAGTACATATATTTTGAGCCAACGATTGTTTTATATTAATACGTTGGAATCATAAAGAAAATAAAAATTCAAAATAATAAAAAAATCGAAAATGTCATGATGCATATGTTAAATAATGGTAGTGGTAATAAAATAATTTTTGACAGCACAACTAATTTTCACATTTATTCATATCATATGCATACTAAAAAAATAATAAAATGAGAGAAATTTTAAACTAAGCATATAAAAGAATGTTAAAAATATTATTTTTATCAGTTGTATGAATTTAGTCGAATAACAATGTTGCTATTTGATATGGAATAATTTTTAAATTTATTAAATTTGTAGAATAATGTTTAAAAATTTTACGTGAATACCTATAAATTTCCAAAATTTATTTATGCATACCAAAATTAATATTATGTAATTTATTTTGATGAGATATTAATATTTGATCAAACATGTTAATTTCATAATATATACGTAAAATCTAATTTTTGATAAAATGTAATGTAAGTTCCTTAAATAAAACTAAGTAAAATATGTTTCCTCTTTATATCATGGAAAAACTTATTATACACATCAGATGAGATGTTTAATACGTCTTTCAAACGCAAAGTGGTACTAAAGCGTTAAAAAATGTTAAAGAATAATATTTTAGAAGCTGAAGAGATGCATTATTTATATTCGTTCTTCGTATTCGATATTATATTTTTACGTTTAGTACAGTACATAAATAAATTTTGACAAAGTTAAAAGTATTAGTTTTCAGACCATGTACGTATATACATTATTATATAAATATCTATCTAATCTCAAATTTACCTTATAACCAGAATTAATTATTTTTAAATAGAATATACATAGTTTACTATTTTTTATTTATAAATTCAAAATATATCCTCTATCAAAACAACATAAAATTTAAAGTCTTCTTAAGTTACTAGTTTTATTATTCGAAATTTAATGAAGGTAGATATTCTTGTTTGTTATAAAATAACTAACTTTATGCCATATTATATATGTACGATGTTAATGAGTGACTTCAATTATATACAGAATATCTTTTATCTAATTTCCTTAAGTTTTATAATTTATTTCTAATCAAACAATAACTTTTTACTATTAATTATTTTCTTTTATTTTATGATTGTCCATCAAAATCATTTGTTTACAACAACATGATTTCATTGTCTTCTAAGGATATTGTACTTAGCAGGAAGAATTTCACTTTAACAAAAACCATTTTTTTTTTAATTTATGTGCAAATAATAGTTATATATGCTTAAAATAATATATTTATGTATGTTGTAAAATACCCGTTTCCCTGGAATTTTATATATTTCAATAAAAAGTTCACTAATTTATAAATAATTTAATATTTTATACAAAAAGACTTGCAAAATAATTTTAATAGAAATATAACATAATGTCAAGAGTTAAAATTAGGGATTGCAAATTTTGACGATAATAAAAAAATCGGAATTCGGAATTCGAAATTAAATATTTTCGGAATTCGGTCGAATTCCGAAATATTATTAATTTTTTTTATGTCTATACAAATAATAAAAATAACTTATTTGAGATAATTCATTGTTATTTATTGACTAAAAAATACTTTTTTTAAAAATAAAAATGGAACATATTGTAAAATTATACCAAATTCAATTATTAAATAACAATAATAGTTAAAAAACTATATTATTTAAAACGAAATATAAACATAAAATTATTGTACAGAAACATTCTAATTTGGCATATCATTTAACAATAAAAAATATAAAATTATTGTTTTATTTTCCTAAAATATGCTTCGAGGAAGCAGAGATCATTTAAAGCTGCGTCTCCGAGTCTCGAACGAACTTTTGTACACAAGTTACCTGCAATTGAGAAAGCTCGCTCAGACTCCATGCTCGATGGCGGAATCAAAATCAAAAATGAGTAGGCGGACTCTAATATTTTGCCACGAAAGCCGTTCTCTTCAAAGAATTTCATTTCAGATTTAATTTTTATAGAATTAGAATATAGAATTAGAATATAGAATATAAACGAAAACATTATTTAAAAGTTGGAGAGAGCACGAAAAAATAAATTTTAATTTCGGAATTCGCTGGGAAATTTTCGGAATTCGAAACTATATTATGAAAACGAATTCCGGAATTCTCGAATTTCGAATTTCGAATGTGCAATCCCTAAATACATCAATTTCTAATCGAGGACACTATTGTTGTGTAAATAAAATAATTTGTTGAAATAAGTTAAATAAAAACAAGGTACCCATATTGAATTTTAAACTTGGTTTCTTATATGTATTTAAAAAGTTTTATTACAAGTTGCAATGCGATTATAAATAGCTACTTAGAATTGTATATGCAAATATTTTTATTGGCATTACAGGTAAATTTTTTAATGATTCAAAAGGTTATTATTTAATTAATAAGACTCTATTACATACAGGTACAGATATATATAATACTAGTTATAAGCCCTTGACTGTTATTGAGTACTAATTTAAAGCAAAATTAGCTCACTAATTTAAAGCAAAATTACCAATACTGAAAAATATTTTACCTATAAAGTTGGCCAAGTGCAGACGAAAAATAAAAAAAAATTTTTAAACGGATACACAAATCAGAAAAAATATAGTACATTTTTATACTCCTAATTCTGTTTAAGGAAAATCTTATTTATACTCAAAACTTTATAAAAAATTATTCGATTTGGCTGAAATTCCAACTTTACTTGTCTTTTACCCGAATGCTTCATTCTGAAATTTTAAAGAAAGCAGTTAGAGAAGTATTAAAGACAGTGAATCGAAGACCGATTTTATATAACTATTAAGAATATATACAATACAAATAAAAGCTTTTAGAGAGTTGGCAACAAAATATTATAATAATCAAAACCATATTGCTTAAGTTATTATTCTTATAGCGAAGTATTCTAAAATAAATGAATGAAATACTTTTCGATGAACAACTTATAAGCTTTTATTAATCGACCACAATTAATTCCTATATTTTAAACCACTTCCAAAATTATTGTAGGCATTTTATTTTTTTTTTTTCATTTAAATTTATTCATTTCATTAATTAAGGAGTAACAGAGACGTTTGTATAATTTGAACATCTAGATATGATATCTTCATATTCATCATCAAAAGTGGTTAGCCAACTATCATTATCATCATCATCGTTATCTTCACTTAAATCATCATCAAAATCAGTATCCGAATCATCTTGATCAGTGTCTACTTGTCCAGCTTCGACATGTATTTCTATTTGAAGCCTTATGTCCATAATCATAAATGCCACTGTTATCATCATAGGTAGAGCTAACCGACTTTTCCAGGCAAGGTCTGTTAAAAATAAAAAAGTCTGTCGAGCTGAAGAGTCCATACAATTTTTTTTCAATTAAAGATTTGATTTTTTTTCTATTTTTTATTTCTTTGCTTTTAATCATAATTTATATAAATATTGACATTTAATACATATTTAATTATGATTTTGTAAAATTCGATATCTTGTTGGGTTTTTTCTGAGGGAATAATAAAAACTAAGCGTGAAAAGATTATTGAAAAAAAAATCTAGATCTCTATAGATCTAGGCAGATAATTACAGATTATAGAACAAAGTCATCTAGGTAACTCGAATGCACTTCTTGTTCTAACATTATGACATAAAGAAGAGTTTTCCAGACTATTCTACAATTGTTTTCGATAGTGTTAATGATAGTTAATTTCCAAAGGCAATCCTTTAAGAAATATATTTTCCAAAAGAAACCTCTTGAAATTAATGCTAATTGAGTAAAATTAAGATGATATGCGATAATGTTTAAATTACACTACACTTACATTCTGTTTACACTCTGTTTTGTGCACATAGTTTTATGTTTGTGTAATTATTTTGAGAAAAAAAAAACTGAATGGAAACTTAAATTTAAATGAATCTATTGTTGTTTTCATTAAAACGTACGTAAACATAAACTTGTATATATATCCTATAACTATGTATATTATATTTTACATTGTTTTGTTATTTAAATATATGAAAAACAAAAATAAATTAAAATGTCTTAATATTATTTACGAAAATGTAATTGCTTTTAGTTAAAATTTAATTTAAGACATTTTCATAAAATATTTGCATTTGTTTTTTTTTTTTTTTGCAGCAACAGATATTATTATTTAATATTAAATTTGATATTAGATTAGAAAAGATCTTTTAATACCCTCATCATTGGCTTATGGTCTTCAATTTCTGTATTTATACGTTTTGAAATGCCACTTTTTTAACTTTTCATAACTCGTAAAATAAGATCGTCGCATATGCAATTATTATATTCGACAAAAATATACGATGTGAGAAATTTTGATGCAAAGACATCTCGAGAGCCATTCACCTATATTTTAGTTAAAGACTACACAGAACTTATCCTTAGCTTAATAACATATAATATTATAAAAATACAATTTATAATTTATTCTACCTACCATTCTACATATTCTTGTTAAAACTATTACAATTTTCAATATACTTGTGCACATGAAATCTTATTCAATTTTCACAAGAATTCTTATACATATATGTATGTGCTAAATTCTTAAATGATATTTATTGAAGGAAAAAAAAAAAATTAAAACAAAATGAAAGAATTTCTTTTTTAGAAAATAGAAAATTATTCAAAAGTTTTAAACAACACATTTCACTTGCATGAACTTCTATTATTTTAAAATAATATAAAATAAAAAATATAGATTATATAATATCTTTAAAATTTTATCCATCCATACTCTAAAAATTCCGACTTTAATTACCATATGTTTAATACATTAGTGCACTATACAAATCACATGCTTATATAATGTGAGCATAATGTATTATTTTTAAATCGAGATTTATTAAGGACTAGATCACTAGATAAACACATCATTTTTTTTAAGTTAAAAAGGTTTCATTTCTTAGATCCCGATCGAATAATATTTCGAACTAATTACATGGTTAATAAAACGTAAAGGCAGAAATACAATGTATAATGTGAAACTAAAAAATGGAAGAGTTGCCGTGAATTAAAGTTTTACTTATAATTTCGGCATAATATCATTTGAAATTTGGGAAGTTCATTAAATTTATACTTTTTTGGAAAAAACTTCAAAAAATGTATCATCTCTATGAAATTCTATATTTTTAAAGTACACAGAAAAAAATTTGCTCGTACTAATAACTAAATAATTCGTTAAAATCAACGAAAAATTCGTTATTTTGGCTACAACGAACATTTCGTTAAAAAAAGCTCGTAGTTCGTTAAAAAAGTTCGTTATACCCCAAAACCAAAAACCTTTCAAATTCTTCAGCAAAAACACCGCAAATACGAAAGAAAAAATTTACTAGACTAAATTTTTTTTTTATTTATTTAATTTTTTATTTATTTCTTTTTTATTTTTTTATTTTTTTTTTCTTTTTTTTATTTATTTTTTTATTTATTTTTTTTTTTTTTTTTTAATTTTTTTTTATTTTTTTTTAATTATTTTTTTTTTTTTTTAATTTTTTTTTATTTTTTTTTAATTATTTTTTTTTTTTTTTATTTTTTTTTTTTTTTTTTATTTTATTTATTTTTTTATTTATTAATTTTTTTTATTTATTTTTAAAATTTTTTTATTTTATTTTTTCTTAATAATTTTTTTTATGCCCGCTTGTGGCTTCGAACCACTGTCCTAAACATTGCAATCCATCAACTCTGCCACTGAGCTATGAACTAAATTTACGGCAATGTGTAAAATGGAAAATATAAGTTCTGTATGGATTGAAATTTTTGTTTCCCGTATTTAACGATAACGAACTTTTTTAACGAGTACTAAAAATGAAAAAAAAGGTTCGTAATAGAAAATAAACGAAATTTACGTTACAAAAACGTATTTATTCATTATTTTTCGTTATCTTAACGAGAATGTCATTAACGAACTTTTTTGACGTAATGAGTACGAGCAAATTTTTTTCTGTGTACATACCTACATATATTTATTCGTAACAATAATACCGTAAATATACATATATGTATAGTAAAATTTATTTGTTATCTTAGGTCTTTTTACACATCAGATAATCTAAATAATAAAATTTTTAAAATTATATTTCCATTTCAATAAGTTTATCATTTTATTTTTCATTACAAATTACAAAATTTGTTATTAGTGTTTCGAACTGTAATTAGTTTATTCATTTATATACCTACCATGTATTTATTTGTACACAATTTTTAACATGAGAACGAAATATTTCCAATTGAGAATATTATGTACTATTCAAATTTACATTTTACTAAACTAAATAAATATGCATAATAGGAAATTTTATTTGTAATTCTTTGGTGTTAAATAAAAACTCATCTATGTGTATATATGCTATGTATATAAAATATGCATATATGGAATAAAAACTCGTGTTTTAAATCATGTTTAGAATATTTTTACATGTAAATAAGCATAAAATAATGCTCAGTATATAATATATGAAACTTTTGTTAAATGTTAAATCATCAATTATTGACGTTTTGCATGTTTTAATATTGGTATAAAAAATAAAAAAAATTAATCTTTTATTGTTAATTGCAATTTATTTTATAACTTAATTGAAACTTCTACCTACGTATACTTTAAAAAAAAATTTTAAACGTCGCGAATCAGATTAATTTTATGTTGATACTTTTTTCTTGTTGAAGGAAATCATAATTTAATTTTTTTTAATAACTATTATACCTACATTCAATTACATTTTAATTACGCGAATATGATGGAAAGTGATAGCGATGATAATAATATTAGCTTCTCTACTGCAAGAATATATAAATTATTTTACATCGTTATTAAAGTTATTAAAGTTAAAAAATTGTTGTATCTACAAATAAACAAATAATATATTATTTATTATTATGCAAAAATTAAAGCAAAACTGTAAATACACATTGGAAAAAATGTTTGAAATGTTTACATAAAAGTCAAACTTTCAATTACAAATTGATTACAAATTAAATAATAGTTTTGAACATATGTACACACGAATAGGAAAAATATAATTGTTTTTTTTCATAAGCTTTTCCTAACAAACTCAACCTTCATAAAAAAAAAAAAGAAGATATCGTTTGAATGTGGCTGAAAATTGCATACAAAAATTATTATCAAGAAAAATGATGTTAAAGTTAAAAATATATTTTTTTTTGTCACAACCACTTATTTTCCTGTAATTAAAAAAAAAAATTTTTTTTTAATTACATAATCTGCTTACTGCTTCCTTTATATTTATAACCATTTATAAATTTCAAACATTGTTGCATTATTCACATAGGAAGTGTCTAACAATAAAGCCATACAGTGGGTGTGTAAATGAAAACTAATCTCATATGTGGTTTGATTTTAAAGCAAATAATTTTATTTTTTTTTTTTTTACTTTAAAATTATATAAAATAGTACACGACGAAATTATTTAATGATTTGGAATAAAGTTATTTTTTATTTTTTTAATTAAAATAACATTTCTTTTAATTCATAGGATTATTTCATAAACATTGACAGAAACAAAAAAGGGTAGAAATTTTAACGCTGAAGTAATTTATATCTATGTATAGAGGGATCTCTGTACTACTGCTACACATAATATGAATTCTTAAATAAATGACAATGTACATTACCCATGCGTACCTGGATCATATTTGAAATAAAATATTTAATTCACGTAACCTTTCATTATGATTTTTGGCTTTTTTGTTGTTGAAATTTTTTATACTTCGCTGCGACTTTAGCTTTCATAGATTCGAAAATAAATCTATTAGTCGAAAGTAGATCTATTAATCTATTAAATCTTTTAGGTTTTTTTCCGTACCTAGCCAGAAGTATAAAATTTATCTCTGCCTTCTTCTTCGTCACATTTTATTTTTATTTGATAACAGAAAAAAAAAAGTTAAAATTATTAAAACAGTTTTTTATTTTAATATTAAAATATCTAAGTTAATTTCGCAAAAATTGCACGTTATCTTTAAAAACTTAAAAAAATTTATGAACTTATAGCTTAGAAAAAAATGTTGTTAAAAATTCATTTCGAAAAACCATAATCTAATTTATGTTTGAAAAAAAAAAAATTGATATACTTTCCCTAACCATAGTTTTATTATAATGAAAAACTCTAATATGGCATTCTCTAACGAAATGGTTTGGGAAAAAAAAAATACTATTTAATTTGTTTTTTTTTTTTCTTATAACATTATGTATTATGCACAAATAAAACATTTGAGAACAACTTTCCATACACATAAAACTAACCTTTAGGTATGAAAAATAAATAAAAATAAAAAAATATAAAAAATCTGTAGTTTGAAGCAGAAAAGGACTGTACTATTTAATATACATTATAATATAATTCATTTTAAATTGAAATTTTTAATACTTTGATCCAGGTAAGGCATATTTAATACAATGTGAAAAGTGCTTAAAAAACATATTCTACATTTATGGGCATTAATTAAATTGTAACCAAGTATCCATTTGTCCATATGCTTGCTTTTGATATATTTTTTATATTTGTTTCTGGTACGTGTTAAAGCTTAATTTTGATATTAATAAAATTGAGCTATATAATAACACTACCAATATTTTTAAATTATCATCTTCTCTAAACCAAATTATAAAAAACTATTTTTTTAGAGTTAAACTTTAATATTTATTATTGAATTGTGGAATTTTGGAATTATCAAATTTAATGTTCTTTTTGCTTTGGGCCACAGATAATAAAGTACAAAAGTAATTTGTACATGAATTTTATCCTTGTAAGATACGCTTTAAAATTTTTTTATGTGCATACCAAGAATACCAGAAACCGATTTGTTTCCATGTTACATATATAGCACATATAGATAAAAAAAAATTATTATTTATGAGTTTATAAAAATTTAGAGAGAAAAAAAGATGTAGAATCCTGAAGAGAAAATTTTCACGTGAAAATGGAAAAAAGAATTTTGTTTTTTTTTTCAATTTTTAGAAAAATTAATGCAAAGTGACAAAAAAAAGTTAAAGTATAAGTTATAAGAAAAACCCCAAAGGATATTTCAATAATTCCACCTAATATTGGTATACCTCATCCAAAAGAATAAATATATACAAACCACCCAAAAATATTATATGTATTTAACTCATTATTATTAGATTATTTTATCGCAAAATTTTCGCCTACGGATAATTTTAGAATAAAAAAAAATCTAGAAATTATATTAGGTATAAATTCAGTTTTTTATAAGAAAAAGAAACGTAACATTAAAACTTAATACTACATTAATATAACTGGGTCCAGTCGTAATAGAAATTCATTTAAATATTATATCAATAGTTTTAAAATTGTAAGTTTTGAAAACTTTTATGTAAAACATTATAATTATATACTATATATAAAACATATATAGCAGCTTATGAGCATAGTGCAGCATATTGCAGTAATTCCAGCGAATATATTAGACACTTTAATTCTTACATATTGTTCAAATTAGAGATATCTTTTTAAATTTGCCGCAATTTTTTTCAGGTTCTAGAATGCAGAGATGTTTTTTCAGGTATGAAGTAAATACATTCCGTATAGTTAAAATAGATCACTATACGAGTGAATAACTTGTTTTCATTTCGAAAATAAAAATGGCAACACAATTACTGTGAATGGAGTCAACATCACAAAGGCAACACCATTGAACCACACTTATGTAAAAAAGTTATTGAAAATTTTGGTAAAAGATTTTCAGCCTTCCGATTTACTATGAGTTACTTGACCGCCATTATTTTCCATTATTGACCAGAACCAATAACAAATAAAAATATTGAATTTTTCGCTCAATATTTCGCTTTTACTTACATGTTTCATGATTTTGGACATATTTTCTGTAAAATTTTTAAATAGTTTTAAAGCATTATAATATATTGCTTTATCCCATTTGAACATGAAAAGTTATTTATAGTGATAGTTTTTATATTGTACTAAATATAGAAATTTACTTTTGTAAGCTTTCTAAACTTTTTTTTAGTTATAACTATTTGAAAACTTCCTCGGTTTTCGTTTTTTTTCTGCGTCAAAGTGTGCGAGTGAAAAATATTGTTTATTGTTTGAGGAAAATTTTAATCTAAAAACTATCCTTTCAGTATTTAAAATATATAAAGAATATAAAAATCTATTTGCCTCTAAGCAAATTGAAACGAAATTGAATAAAATTTCAAAGGAATGTTAATATAAAAAAAAAATTATATTTACACACATATTTTTTTAGTCAATTTGTTTGCAGCGTCATAAATAAACCATATTCACCCACCCAGAGAACCAAAATAAAAAAAATTAATCCTTTTCCGATCAAATTAAAAAAAAAATAAATACTTTTTCTGTAACAATTTTTTGTTTTATAATACAGAGCTTTTAAATTTTTATTGAATTAAGTGCAATATTTGATATTGCAGATACGTACCTCTACTTGTTATATATATATTTTTTCAGGGAACTATATTGAACAAAAAAAAAACGAATAATTTTAACAAAATTTCATTAATCAATTGCTTAAAACAATTTTTTTTTTTTATGTTTTTGAGATATCACTTCAAAAGTTGTACTTTTTTTTAATACTCTGTGCCATAATTCTAACTAAAAATTCCAGTCCAATAACAGAAATCGTGAATAGTTTTATGTTGAATTTTTTTTCTCATAATATGTAGGTACAACATTTTTACTTGAAAATTAATGGATATTTGGTTATATGTCATCGTCAGAGCATTATAAATCCACTGCTTTTACAAAGAATATATTTTTTTTTTTTGTTAATATTAAGAACAGAAAGAAAAATTGGAAAAAGAAAATTCTTAAAAAAAGAAACAAATTTTCGATTATGGTTTTATGTTTTCAAAAATTCATTATAAAATTTTCCGTTTGTATATAAAGGAAAAAGTTGATTTAATATGTATACATAAAAAGCTTAAGGTTAGTCGAAAAAGAAAATAATTCGTTATTAAAAAAAAAAAAGTTGACAAATAATGATTTTGTAAAATTGTAAAATCTGTTTCATATTGAACAAAATTATGATTTACCTTAAAATTGTAACGTAATAAAATAAAGAAAAAAAAATTCACTCTTTTCTCTCAGCATTTCTAGTTTTCAAAATGTAGAGCTTAGTGGCATATTTGTATTTTATATATAACTTTACAGATTATACAATTTAATAATTATGTTATGTTCTATATATAGACATGAAAAAAAGGAAAACCATGATGACTTCTTTTTATAGAGAAAAAAGGAACATAGTTAACAAAATTAATATTACAGATGTAGAATTACATCGAAAGTGATTAAATGCATAATGTATTTTTTCCAATATCTAGAAGCAATCTATCTAGTTTAAAATTATGAATTTTCTCCAATATCTCCAATTAAATGCTTAATGAATTTTCTCTAATATCTAGAAGCAATCTATCTAGTTTAAAATTATCAATAAGTACAGAAAATTTTGTTGAACAGAACAATGTAAAAGTATTATGCTTAGTTTTATAGGAGCGAGAACTATTATTATAGCCTTTTGACTATTGGAACTAAGTAGCTCAAAAGGTTGTTAGATAGCTGATTTCTTAATTTTTTCAGGGCTTTGAGGACTTTTAATTTTTTTTAAAGTTTTTCTATTGTTTTTCCCTCAAAATTAAACATAAATTTTCTGACTAAACGAAGGGACTGAATGTATCTAAATTAATGTTTAATTATGAGTAAATAATTATTATAAATGACTTTTTCTTTATGTACGATAACCTTTTATTAAAAGAAAATTGTTTTCTCTATAAAAATAACTTTAATGCAATAAATTTCAAATATTCTTTTAATATGCTTCTTAGAATGCATGGAATAAATTTTTCAGTTCTATTGTTTTTTATTTATATTTATTAAATTTTCCAAATTCCGTAAATATTTTGAAGTGAAATTAATTTTAAATTGAAAATCTGCTACAAAACTTAGGTTTTTTTTTGTTTTGTTTTCATCTCTAAAGAAGAAATTCCTTTATAGAAGAAATTTTCTTTTTTATTAAAACTGTGTTCAGTAAAAGAGCATTATAGATTTTCTATTTACATAAGCCAAAAAAATGGAAAGGAGTTAAACACGCTTTTCTTTTTTTCGTCTTTAATTATAAAAATTTAAAGAAACCTATAACTCTTTTTTTTTTATTTTATTTTTCTTTCTAAGTTTTTCTCTTAATTTATGTGTTTTATTTACATGAAAAAAAAAGTACTATGAAACTTTTAAAAACTATAAATTTACATTTCAGACCAAAAAGTTGTATAGTCCAATTTCTTTTTTTATATATACAAAAAACAAATTAGAAAGGATTGGTAATAGAAAATAAATAGAAATCAAAATTTTTTTCAGAGATTTATCTGAGTTTGATCCGAATTTTCTAAGGTAGTTAATTTATTGAACATTTTATGATCCGATAATAGACATTTGCGTGACTCACTATAGGCGAAATAATTAATTTTAATCGAAATTATTTTGAACCCAGCTATCGCTGAAATTCGACAAAACAATTTCGAAACTCCTACATTCAACATAAAAATTCAGATCGAAATAAAATTAAGTTCAGTATTAACTATAACGGATATGTTCCCTTTTTCACTGATTCTGGATCAGTTCAAAAGCTTTAGTACAGAACTATGTTGCAAATTCGCGACTTCGTTTTATGATTTTTTTATATTTGACGTTTAAGAAGTAAAAGAAGTCAAATTTTGCATTAAAATGTCCTTGACATATATAATCGTATATATATATACAAATTTATAAACTTTTCTATAATTTTGAATTATTTTCTGTTTTAGAACTTGCCAATTTAAGATATTTATAAACTTATGAAAATATAAATATAATATAAAATAAAATATTATTTTATACTTTTATTTAGTATTAAAGGATAAAAACTTAATATGTGAAAAAAAACGACTTAAAAATACCTACATATAAACAAAAACAGGAGAGATAACCCATGAAGCTTAGCGAAAAAAAATTGTAATTTTCTTGTTTATGTGCAAAAAAAATAAATAAATAAAAACTTAGTTGAAGTTGTGATGCTTTTGAATGGAATTGCAATTATTTTTCTATGTTTTCTTTTTATTTTTTCTTTTGGAATCGTCAAATTTTGTTATTATTATTGTCCTTTTTTTTTTCTTTTCTTATTATTCTTGCTGTGAAAATATTTTGTGGATATTAAAAAAAAAAAACTCAAGAGGAAAACTTCATACAGTGTTTAATAACATATTTTCCCTATATATAAAATATACATGTATTGCATTTTCGTAAATGCACAATGAATTTTTGGAGTCAGCTTTTATATTGAAGTATGTACCGACAAAAAAAAAAATTACACTGTATAGTTAATTTGAAAATAAATTAACTGAATTGAAGCTGTTTTTTTGTTTGTTTTTTTTTTTTGTAGATTTTCCGAAGCTTTTTTTTTCATTTTCACAAAAAATAAAATGTACATATAGTTGGAAAACAGTGGGTGTTGAGTGAAAAATATTGTTAAAAGGAAAAATACAATTAAACTTATGTTATTTTTCTTGGCATAAAAATATTATAGTTTTTATTTAGAAATTATAAATTGTAAAATAAATTAATTTTCTTTCCTGTTAAATTCATTTTCTATAATATTGTTCGTTTTGGGAATTTATTCAGTTCTTACAGAAAAAAAATTGATATTTGAAATAATCAATGAAATAGCTAATCAGAAGCCTGAACTATACCTAAACCTTTAAATTTGCCATGGCAAAAGTTTACTTGCTCAACAAGCTGCACAGAAAAGCTACCGATAAGCTCTCTGGGGCTCCCCGAATTCGAATACGATTTATCTAACGCGTTTTATCCAAATATAGTTGGCATTTTAAAAATTTTTCTATGATCTTTGATTAATGTATACTTATTGTACTGTAATTGTTAATGTAATTTTGTAAAAAAAAAAAAACAAAATGCTGAATTGAATTTGAATTTGACAATTTTACATTTCAAACATTTTTAAAGAAAATATATATTTTTTTCATGTACACTCTTATGATGTTATGAATTCATTTTTCAAAACAGTTTCTAACGTTCTATCAAGAAATAAAAAAATTAATTTTTTTTAAGAAAATTGTCGCAATCAATATTATTATATTTTCAATAAAAATAAAATTATCAAAGACTTTTCAATTGTAAACTTTTATTGGATGAAAAATAAAAAAAATAAATTTCTCTCATTCTTACATATCTACGTAGAAGAAATTGATTTATGAAAAAAAAAAAAATAAATATGTAATCGGCAAGTGTAATAACATTTTCTTCTATATCGAAGAGAAAAAAAAAAAAAAGAAATGTATTTTTTCATATATTTTTCTTTAAATTGGAAAATTTTTATTTGATTGCGATTTTTATTACTTGTGGTTTCTTGCAGAACAAATTAGATATATGGGTTGTACATATTTTGAACTTTTCCTTAGAATAAATTTCAATGATATCATATTTATTTTATATTTTCTATAGTTTTAAAGTTATTTTATTATATTTGTATAAGTATGTATTTGCAATAAGGATTTATATATGTACTAAGCTTGTATATAAATTCTGCAAGAACTTATATATACATAATATATATTTTTTAAATTCACTTGTCATAACATATAATATTAAAAATGTATAGAAAAAATATTCTGAAATATTACTAAAAAATTTATACCTATATTTAAGATAATAATATTATAGTTATATTATTATAGTTACATACATAAATACTATATAATATATTATAAATGCACTCTAATTCAACTGCAACAATTTTTGTTATTAAATTTTAATTCTTTAATTTTGATAATTTAAACAAAATTTTGAAAATATTACCTTCAAATGTAAATTTAATTATCTTATAATTATAAGAGATTGGATTTTACAGTGATCATATTTATAAAGTTAATAATTTTTTAAAAAATTATATACTACATCCGGTCTTTCACTTTAAACATTCCTCTTTGATATCAGACAAATACAAATGTTTACGTTCCAATAAAATTTCCACAACGACCGATTGTTGACCAAAAAAGTTTTTCTTTTTTTCCAACAAATTTAAATAGATTCAAAAATTTATCTTTATTTTAAAAAAATGTAAATTTAAAGTTAATGAAGTCAATTTAAATTGAATAAAAATAAAAAAAAAAATTTTTTTATTTGTTAGTTATTTTTAATAGTTTTTACTTTTTAATTCCATTTTCAAAATTTATGCACTTTTACTAATGGATTTCCTGAAAATAATGTTTGCCAAAGGAAAAAACAAATAAAATTATTTAAATTGTAAAATAAAATTTTTCTTAAAATTCAATTCTTTTAAAACTTTATCTTTCTTGAAATTTTCTGGTTTTTTTTTTTTCTCAATAAAATAAATTAAATAATTTAATATGATTTTTATTCTCAATAATAAAAAAAATCGATTGGAAGAACTTAATAACAGAATTAAAAACTTCCAAAAAAGTACTTCAGCACCAAACTATAGGATTAAGTAAAGGGTTAAATGAATTTTGAAAATTACACAAAATCAACATTATACCATTGACATAATAATTTATGACATCAAGTTGATTGAGAAACAATAATTTATTTTCATTTTATTTATTATTCGTCAACATAATCAATCAACAAAACAATATTCTAATATGAAAAAATTCACTATGTGATGCTGATGACTATATTGTGATGATTAAATATAGAACTTTTGTACTTTAGCAATGTTCGAATGATTCGTTTCTGATCAAGCAAGACTAAGATTTAAGTCGATAACAAATATAATAACAAAATAAGAATGAAAAAAGAGTAGAACGTTTTTTGTTAAATTCAATTGCCCTTCCAATAATCTGGGAAACATTAATATCGGTTTTTAAGTATAAAGAACTCAGAACGTGGAAAGTTCCAATGAATATATTATGAAATTTGTAATTAAAACATTATTTATATTTACAATGAACATAAATATTTTATTTGTAACAACTTTAGCAGCTTTAGCATTTTATATAAATGCATATATTTTTGATTCTGTTTATTTTAAAACATTATTTTAATTTTAGAAATCCAGAAGCTTAAAGGCATTTTTAGCTTTATCAAAAAAAAATATAATGAGAGTATTTCAAAAACATACATTTATGCACTTATATGTTTACTTAATGCACACTGAGCAAATATTATAAGGTTATTTTATATAGTAGTTTACAAATTACATTACACTACAGCAAATAATTTTATCATATATATCTATGAGTCTTTAAAATATTCATATCCTCCAAAAAAGAATGAGTTAAACATTTTTTATGGAGATAATTTTTATTTGCATTATATGTTGAATGAACTCCTTTTCTGGGTACACATCATTTTCAAATTTTTGTTCTTAATATTGTATTTCTTTTTTTTTAATTCAGGGTACTCGACAGGTATCATAATTAATAGATTATTGGAAATCTTATATGAAAGATTTAATTAAAATATTTTTTATAAAAAATAAGAAAAAATTCAAATTCAAGTCAATAAACAACAACGTAACTAGTTAATGTTTGAACAACAAATTTTTATGTCAAGGATTTATTAAATTGAGAATATTACATATTAATTTCAATTAATCTGTATTATATTTACATATTATAAAAATACAAAAATAAATCTTTTATTAAATAAAGTAAATTATCGTTTATGATAATAACACTCTAGTCTAAAACTGATTCAACTTTGGAGAATAAGCTTTTATTTTATAGTTTTTTTTTTTTTATGAGCCATCCCAATATTTTACATATATGCAATAAAAATTTATTTTAAAATAACCATAAACTAATTTATTTTAAAGAAATATGTACTTTTACCACATCAGTTTATCATATGATAAAACTCTGATACCGCATGTTAACCAAATGGTTTAAAATTCTATTTTTATTTTATTTTTTTTTTGTAAACAAATAAACCATTTGGTTACTTTCATATAACATCAACTTTGACGAAAAAAAAAAAATTAGTAATTTATAAAAGAATCCTTATACGTTACACTTATGAATTTAAAAAATTTATGTGCATACAGTATGCACATATAAAATAACACCATTCATTTACAACACAACAAGACTTATTATAACTTAAACAAAATAAACAACATAAAGAATATACTTCTAGATGTGTACATAAATAATTATTTATTATTTTCAAGTCACATAGCAAATAACTCACAGCAGAATATAAGAATATTTGAAAAAAAAGAAACAAATTATCAACTTTCATCCTTTTAAGAAGATAATCCCTGAAAGAAAAACTAAAATAATTTATCATAAAATTCATTCAGATAAGTAACGTAAATAAAATAAAAATAATAATAATAATAATAATGATATCCAATATATTTGGATAATTTTCTAGAAATTGTAAACATGTACCATATACCTAACCAAATAAATATTTGATAAAAAAAAAAAACTATACAAATACAAGATAGAAATTAAAAAATTGGTAATGGTTAGTCTTAAACCACATTTAATATTTTGTTATTTTAAATGAAACTAATATATACTGAAATAAACATATAAATATATAGACCAAAAAATTTTAATCAAATGAGATACAAACAAAAACGTAGTATATTTAATAGATTTAATAAGTAGAAGAGTTCCCAAGCTACATATCTTGTTTTTCCCAAAGAATATCCTATTTTTCCTCGGCCCAATATTTTACCAGCAATATACCTAAGTTTGTTTCATCTGCTAACAAAATACCTATATATAAAAATATTGGTCATAAAATCCAATCCTTGTACTATCAAAATCAAGTTAATTTTTATGTTACCAATTTTTTTAAATTTCAAAAAAAAAAAGAAGATATTAAATGCATCCACTTGAATCTTAATTCCAATGAGATTTTTGGGAAAATTCAACATTTTAATATAATTAACATATAGAAGAGTGCATGTTGTACATTTGAAAAGTTATGTCATCATATTTCGAATTTTTTGCTGCACACGATTTTATTACCCTTAAATATTTCAAAATCTAACACATAACAGCTTTATATATTGCATTCAACAAATTGTTCTCTCATTTAAGTGCAAAATTAATTATTAAATTAAAAAAAAAAAAAAAAAAAAAAAAACACCACATGTTTTTCTATTTAATGTTTTTACAATAACAAGAAAAAACTTTTTTTTTGTTGTTTTTGTTTAAGAAAAATGATAACGCATGTCAATGAAATGCATTCTAAAAATCATCTCACATCACACTATATTCGCATTTCTTTACTCTTATTTTCTCTCAATTTTCTTTTAAAACATATATAACAACAAACAGATGAAATTTTCTTTATATAATACAAATTTTTGTTAAGTTTAATTTGGTTACAAATATCATTTTTTGAAATTTCCAGAAAAATTTTTTTTACTAAAAATATAAAAAGTAATAAAAGGAACAATTAAAATCTTAAAGATATAATGTTAGAATTCAAATATTACATTTTATTCTTGGCGAAAGAAATGATGAACCTTTCTGAATCCTTTCTGAAAGCTAGTGAATTTTCTTTGTCCCTACTTCATCAATTACGTAGGTAGGCTTGCCAGATAAATTTAAGTATGTATATTACAAAATCGGCAACGGAAAATAAGTACTGTACTCCCCAAATAAGTACAACTGACAACCCTATACGTAGATTAATATTATTTATTTGTGGATCCTGGGAACCTTTTACGTTTCCGTTCCGATTTCAAAAATGTCTGAAAATAATACAATTTTCAAAGTCTACTTTTTATGAAATTGAATCAAAGTTCAATATTCGGGCGTTTTCAAAAACCAAATAGGCCTTCACTCGAAATGAATTTGAAATCCTCAATCTCAATCCCTAGTGTAAGTTTGACAGTAAGTAATGATATTTCAAATACCCGCCTTGGGGCGTATATTTGAATCCTACAACAACAAAATCCATTATTAATTTGAAAGTCAGCATTTCCACTAATTTTTATTCCTTTCGTTCATTGGATATCCTGTTTTTTTAAATACTTTATAATTTCGTAAAATCTTTAAAATGGTTTTTATATCAAATTACCACAAAATTAATAATTTCTCTACTACATGAATGAAAAACCAAAAAAAAAAAAAATTCATTCAGAACATCAGAATTTTTTTTTAATATAGACAAAAAAAAAATATTCATATTTATTCAGATCAATGTTTTCACCATAATTTCAGTTGGTCAGTGGTGGTTGGTCCATTCGGGTCGTTAATTAAATTCAATACGTTTCGAAAATATAAAATATATAGTTATTATAAAATTTCTTATCAGTTAGAATTTAAATAAAAAAAAATATAAATATATATATATTTTTTTTTTTTTTTAGTGGGTGACTTTGAATAAAATATTCAAATTTTTAAATCCATTGAGATTTAAAGAAAAAATAAAAAAGTATAAATTTTAACAATAAAAAAAAAAAGTTTTTTAATACAAATTTTTATTTTTCAATTTTTATTTTTTTTATTCAAAATAAGAGGATTTATTTTATTCACAATAAAAATAAAATTTAAAAATGTAAATTTTTTTTTTTTATAAAAAGTCAACTTCTTTTATAAAATTATTAAAAAAAAATTTTTTTAATTTTTTTTAGTAAATAAAATTAAAATAAAAGTTTTCCTTTTTCAAAAGTCTTAAAAGAAATGTTAAATGTTTTTTTTTTTTAAATATAATAAGAAAAATATAGAGAAATAAGTAGTAGTATTTTCTTATAATTAATTAATTGGATTAAAATCATTCAATTGAACATTATTGAGTAAGACTTTAAAAATATCTAAAGTTTATTTTTAAAATTTTTTATTTAAATAGTTCCCGGTTCACAATAGGGTTTTTCTGATTTTGGGTTACTTCACTCATTATAGAACCAAAAAAGAAATAAAAATCACTTCACTTCAATGATGGCAAAGCTTCGATTTCTCAACACTTTTAATTTGATAAAAGTTAAATAATTTGATTTAATTTATATTTTTTTTTTTTTGAAGTAAAATTTCATGAAAATTAATTTTAAATTAAATTTCATAAAGATTAATAGAAGTAGTTAGGGTACTAGTTGGTAGTACTTTGGTTTAAGAAAAAAAACAAAAAGAGGTTTTACCTTTATATTTATTCCTCTTGTCTCTAGATTATCATTATATTATTGTATAAAAAAATTCTTCTCAATGTTGTAAACGAAAAATTCTTATATATCATATATTAAATGAGCCGTTTATTTTGAAAGTGGTTTAAGTCCATTTGTTCTTGTATTGAGATATTTAAGGTTTTGTGTTTGAATTGATTTGAAAATATACATACATTAATATTTCCATAAGCTAATTTTCAAGTGTCAAAATCAAAGCGGTTTTAATGATACTAGACTAAAATTGTTTATAAATAAAAAAAATATATATGTACTATTGTGCTTATTGTTATCATTAACTATTTTTTTTTTTTTAAATGGACTTAAACCACTTTCAAAATAAACGGCTCAAATATAGTTTCTAAGTTAAAATAAACTAAACTGAAATATGGGTTTAAAATAATAATAATTTTTTTTTAAGTTGGACTTTTGTATTTGGACAATGCAATATGAACATTTATGATATTTTAAAATTTAAATTATATAAACTATACAAACTATTTCTTCAATTCTATGCAAACAATTTTTTTTTGTAATTAGAGAAAATTTTTTTTTTATATGTGAATAGTTCTCAAATAGCAAGAAATAAGTAAAATGTTTCAACAGAAAGGAATAAAACGCAAAACTTTTCTTTCCTGTACTTAAACTTTTATTTTACCGAACATCGAAACAATGTTTCTTATCTGTCTGTCAATGATAACATTTCCATGTTAAGTCTGAATATATATATATAACTATATATATATATTTTTTTTAAATTGAGCTGTGAATAAGAAAAACAAAAAATTAAATCGAAAACTATATATGTTCAATTTTTTTATAACGTTAAAAAAAGAAAAGCTTGTTTTCCGACAGACCGGAAAATTACGTAGTTTTACAGAACTGGAAGGAAAGCAAATAAAAATAAAAAAAAAAAAAATTAAGTTTCCGCACAAACATGTGGCTTTTTTTTTTTAGTATTTCTTTTTATTTTTGTATTGTTCAAGTTAAAAGTTTTTTTTTTTTTAACATTTTATATATGTTAAAAAACCTATATATAATAAATCGTTATAGAGAGAGTAAGTAATCAAACGAATGTTTGATACTTTTTAAATAGTCTTTTCCTTGCTAAACTTTTACTATGTATATAATAGAGAAAAAAAATATTTTTTTTTTACGTATAAATGAACATCCTGTTCTTTTCCCGAGTATAACTTTTTACAGTTTTTATTATATTGTTGAACCTATATTTTCTTTAATTTCCGTTTATCTTTGAAACTATTCGTTTAAACTTCCTGTTTCCTACTGAATTTTTTTTATATAAATATAATACGTTTAAGCGGAAAAAACTTTTAACTGTCTTAATTTTTTTTATTTTTGCGTAAAAATAAATTGTCCCTTGTACCATTTTCATAAAAAAAACATAATTTTCTATAGTGGTAATTTATT
The DNA here is from genome assembly GCA_964007475.1 of Hybos culiciformis. NCBI lineage: Eukaryota > Metazoa > Arthropoda > Insecta > Diptera > Hybotidae > Hybos > Hybos culiciformis. The sequence continues at coordinate 150,118,844 of OZ023273.1, read as the reverse complement.
GAGTATTTGTGTAAAACCTGATGTTGATAAAATAAAAATTTAGACTTAAGGTTTGATGCAGCTGGTTTTTAACAGGAATTGAATTTTTTATAACCTTTGAAATAAATTTTTATGCTAATGGCAATTTCATTTTTTTTTTTTTTTTTTTATTTTAATATGGATTAAAGTTCAACTATACGAATTATGAATATGATATTATTTCCGTAATTCATATTTATTTGATTTATTAATTTTGTCTGGGACAGATTTAACATTGAAAAAAATATCTTGTTGATGCCAAAACGAAAAATTGTGCCAAAATGGCGATTACTAATTTCTTCAGCAAAATTTAATTATCGAGCAATGTCCAGAAAGAATTTTTAAGATATAGATCTCGATAATAAAATATTTATTCGATTCTAAGGATCAAATAAAAATGAAATTACATCAAATTAAATTTTATTTGATATCCTTTTGCATATTAAAATCCATTTATATATAATTTCATTTCATTGAATTAATTTATCAATTTTTAATTAAAATTCAAAGTTGACATACTCTATAAATTCTGTATATTAAAAAATTTAAATTGTTAGCTTCCAGTAACAAAATTCAAAACTGTTGCTTTATATTTGCAATGGAAAAAAAATCAAAGGATAATTTAATTTTTTTTTTTTTTTTGGCATATAATAGAAAATTCTCAGTGGGAGATTTTTTTTTCCAAAACCAAAAATTAAATTGAATGATTTTTATTTTCCTTTTTTTTTTTTTTTTCAACGTTATTTGAATGACAGGATAGCTGTGCAAACGAAAGCTACCGTATATTTATTGAAAAATAAAAATGTTGAATAGACGCTAAAATAAATAATCTAATATTTCGTTTGAACTAAAACTTTTATTTTTTTTTAAATCGAAAAAAAGAAATTTAATTGAAAAATGCAGCAACTGGCATTAAAAAAAATAAAACCTCATAATTTTTTTTTTCAAATTTTTTTCGTGTAGACTCCGGAACTGCCTGTTCACTTAAAAAAAAAAAAAAATTTTAAATCCTTTAATATTCGGAAATTACTTTTCCTGCAACTTAAGTTCAAGTAGGAAAATAATTTTTCATATAAAGAAAGTTTGTAAATTAATTTTATGTAGATTGCAGGAAGTTTTTTATGAACTAAACCCTCACAGCTCATTTAGAGTAGAAACTTGTCTTTTATACAGATTTTCTTTATTTCTGAAATTAACTTCGACTATCAACTTTCGAAGCTATGTTCTACAAAAATTATGAAAAAGTCTAAACTGTTTTTTTATTTAATCGTAAATACAAGATTACTACAAATAAAGTTATAATATATATATATTTTTTTTTCTTTTTATTTCTGAATAGAAATAAATGATATGGTCTTAACTTTTTCTTCAGTATTTATAGGATTATCAGTATTTTTGGGTCATTAAAGGCTATCGCATTTTATTAAGAAGAAAAAAAAAAAGTACAATTTTATTAGTCGTGATGAGGACTAATATACACATAATTCTGTTTCAAAAAAAAAATATGCTTAGTAATTTTAATACTTTTATATGTACATATATAAATACGAATAAAATAGAAGTGAATATATAATATTTATTTTTTTTATTTTTATGTATTAGCAAAGATTTACATTTTGATTAAAATTAATTCTAAGAAATTTTCGAAATATAGAATAATTTAATAAGAGACTTGATAAGATTTGTTTTTTTTTTTTTTTTTGTTTTTAATTCTTTTTTATGACTTTATCTGAGCTAAAAAAAAAAATGTACATAAAATTTAATAATAAAACAAAAAATAATAAAAATTTGAAGCAAATTGATTTTTTGATAAATTTTTTTTTTTACATAGGACCTTAGTAAAAATATATGTATTCTAAAAAATTAGTTAAGAAAGTATGAATGAATTTTTTAAGATAGGTATCTTATCTTTTTTCTTCCTTTTTACAAAAAAAGAAGAAAATTTCCATATAATGCATTAAGATCGTTGAATTATGAGAAGATATATAGAAATGTTTTCTCGTGTTATGAAAGCAAAAGTAGGATATTCAATTTGGAATCATTATGTCGACTAACTTAATGTGAAATTAATAAGCAAAAAGTTTATATATGCCACAGTGCAATGGAAAATAAAATGCTCGCCGCGAGATAATATTAATCGGCGTGGTTAATTACTTTACTCCATGTGGAAAACGGAAAAAATAAGGAGAAAATCTTAAACTTAAAAAAAGAATGTTGACATTAATATAAATTTACCTTTTTAAAACATATTTTATAGTTGAATAAAACTATTTTATTAAGTGAAAATAAAAAAAATAATTAATTGAAAAGATCACTTTATAAAACACCAATAATTAATTTTCAAATTGTCAAATTAAATATCTTATATTTTCAAGTTTTAAACAAATTTCTGCATACTTACAATTAAATTTATGTACACAAAGTATCTATTTATAATATACGTATAGTATGTAAGTATTACCATAATAGTAATAAAAACTAAATTAGCGGTTTTAATTGTTATGCTAAAATGTTGATCGTTATTAAAAAAAATATGAAAAATTTCTTAAACTGATGTAAAACTTAATAGTTGTTACTACTATGCTTCCGGGACACATTGATATTAGTCAAATTGAATCAAAAACAAAATATTATTTTTTAAAACCTCTTAATGTAATATAACAATAATATATATATTTACTTTAATTCAGGTATTAATGTAGGTTCAAAAAACACATTAATAAATTGTTGAAATTATTTATTTTTTGATATACAAAATATTTGCCAAATTCACCCCGTATCGAGTATAATCATTATACCTTATATTTATTTATAACTAATTAAAAATTTATTATCATTATATGATTAGGATTTTAAAAATTTCTTAGCTAGAAAGTAAGGTGAGACCACCCTTCTTTTAAACTATATCTTATAAATTTTCTTTCGACTTTGAAAGATACAGGATACTTATTTGAAATTGGAAGTTATATAATGAATTTAAAAGAAAATTACTATAAAATTTTTAAATTAAAAACTTAAAAAAAAAAAGAGTTCGCTTTTTTTCAATATTTTTTGTCTGCATTTTTTATTTCATCAGACAATCATTTTCTCTTAAAGTTTATTAAGCTAATTAGAGTGAAAAAGTTATGCAACTTATGTTTTTATTTAACAGTCTTGTTTTATTATGCACTTATTAAACAGTGGAAAATAAAATATTTTTTTTCCCAGAACAGGCTAGGATTTTGAAAAATTTTCCACACACAAAAAACAAACATAGAATACTATATTTATATTCATTTAATGTTTGTTTCTATATATGTATATATTTTTTTTTTTTTGTAGGTAATGAAAATAAAATTTTTTATTAGATTTTTCATTAAATTTTTTTTTTAGTATTTAGAAAGCTTATGTATTTAAAATTTTTAATTATTTTATGGTACCTACATTCTATAGAAAATATTTATATTCTGTTGAAAATATAATTTAACATGTTTTAAATTTATAATAACAAATTCTGAGAGAATTAGGCGAGAAATTTTATTGTTATAGCGATTAGAGACAGAAATGAAATATTTTGAAAAATATAAAAAAAAAAATGTAATTAAGCTCAGGATAATATTATTATTTTATGGTGGAGTAAAGTTATTATTATTTCTATAAGTCCTCGGAAGTGACTTTTAATTGATACAATTGTATAGGTTCGCTAAGACCTGGAAATTAAATCGGGCGAATTGAGCAAGCAAGTGATTGGGAAGAGTAAAAATATCTTGCCGCATTTTATTTAGATTTTGAAACTAGATCCAAATGAAAATAAGCAAGTATACCTGTATTTGTAGCAAATTACTTGCCGTCTAAACGAACCTCATGTGTTTATTATTTTATTTTTATAAAAAAACTATTTATTTTTTTAAATGACAACATATCTATATCCTCTATATATGATGTCATTTCGTAGTAACCGAACTTCCATCAAAATCAACTTCATTAAATTAATATTGACTTAATTTGACATTCAATCATTGATAGGAGTCTAATAAAATAGAAAATCAATTCAAAGAAATATATGTATGTATTTTATAAAATTAAACGGATATAGTCCTTTAAATTGGTTTTTTATAAACATAATATACTTAAAAAGAAAGATCAAAATTACATTTTATTACACATAAAAACAAAAAAAAATGAAACAATATTGATAAAGCAATAAAATTTTAATTATGTTTTTTTTTTGTATTTATTTTTTATCACAGAGGATTAATTTTTAATTTATTTACTTTCTATTTACATCGTTATCACTTAATTCCTGTTTTTATTTTATCATTCATTCATTTATTATTATTATTATAACAATAAGCTAATTAATCTTTTTACGCGGGTACAACAATAATGAATTTATTGGTTTTCAACATAAATAAATGAAAATATTATATTTTATTAATGATTACAAATTGAAAACCAGTATAATAATTTTTTTTTAATTGTATATATGCGGTACAAAAATTAATAAAAAACAGAATATCAATTTCATTTTAAAAATTTTCAATTAATAAAATAAAACTTAATTCGAAATGAAATAATTGAAAATATATATAGTATGTAGTATTACATAATTTTCACATAATTAGAGTAATATTAGGCTCTCTCTAGTCTCTATCCATATTGATAGTTTACCTCAAATATAAATATAACAAAAATATTAATAAAAAATAGCAAACACTTTGTTACTGATAACAGAATTATCAAATTTTCCATGACGACATATAAAAATTATATGTATATGAAATTTATAATTAATGTAGTTTGTTTTTATAAAATTATTAATTGATTTCAAGATTACTATTTTATTTAATTTAGTTTTCAAGAGCAAGCCTGAAAAATCCTCTGTGTGTATACAATTAAATCAATATATATATATATATATAGTTAATTATGTAGGTATTTCAATTATTTTTTCATTTTATGCTTAGATTTATTACCAATAATAATAATATTAATTAATTATATTCGTCATTGAACATACGCACTCAAATACAAATTAATAAATTAAGTTATTAATTCGGAAAACATATCATATTCTTATATTATGTAAGTGCTTACAGAATGTAAATGATATTAATTTATTTTATCCCAAAAAAAAAAAAATTTCCATCTCTATGTAAATTAATCAAATTTAATGAACTGTATAAGTTGTTTTTCTCTTGCATTTATATACTTTCATGTTATTTTCCAATTTTTGATACACATATCTTTTTAATATAATTAACTATTATTAAATATATAAGTATGTACTTGTACATATAGTAATATTGTAAATGTTCAATACAGGCATTTCTACATAATATGTATAGTGAAATACTATACAGTAGCTGACAATTTTATCATCAGATAATTTAATATAAATTACATTAATATATACCTATTACTTCACATAGTGGCGCTGTAAAAAAAAACTAAAAAAAAGTTTTTTTTACCTTCTAAGTTTTTACCTCGCTGAAAGGATTAATGTACAAGATATGGAAACGAATGGAGGCAATTTGAATTAATTTTAGATTAATAAAAAAGTCTTGATAAGCCGTCAAACCAAAAAATAAATCGGTTTTTTATTTCTATTGAGTTAAATTTCTATTCCTAATGAAAATCAAAACTGCTTTTTTAAGATCTATTATACTAATTTTAGTAAGTAAGTTTTTTAGCCGCCGTGACCAAGGATTGGAACTAGATTCGTTTGTAGTTATATTAAAAAAAAAATCGTAGCTCACTTTTCAAATAAATCGAATTTTACCTTTATTTGTCAAATTAACTTAAGGTAACAATAAAAGACACTCGCCTCAAACTTGGATCAATATAATGACTAAATAAAGAAAGTAAATTAAAAATAAAATAAAAGGCAAGCTTTCTATATTATATATTCATTTTAATGGAGTTAACTATAATTTGAGCTCACGAATCAATTGTTCACAAATATGTGAAACTATTCTTCTCAAGGATTTTACTGATAAAATCTATGGAAATCTAACATCATTTAGATATGATACAACGATACCATGCATGATAAACTTATGTAGGTATATATAATATGTATGTTTGAAAATATAATGATAAAATTATCATAATGGTTTAATAAATCAGAAAAATTATGTATACAAGTATGTAGGTACATTATAATTGACGACGACATTCCTTTGATATAGAAAATTATTGAGAAAATAAACCGCACACGGAATAATAATAATAATAATATTGAATTGAATTCTCTTGTTAGGATAACAATTGCTTGTTATAAATATTACGGAAATATTGATAAAAATTTTATTAAAATAAATTGTTATTAATATGAATACACCTGGAAATAATTTTCGTATGTTGCGTATGTGTTTACATAAGTCATTTAAATTTATAAAGTTTGAATGAACTCAGGCGGCTGTTTTCCGAATGGCTTTTGAAAAAATAAAAAAAAATTAAAAAATAATTTTTGAACTTGTTGTACTAAAATTATTACATGAAAAACATAAAATAAAATATAATGTTTTTTTTTTTAAATATTTGATACTTTTTATGTGCAGATAAAGATAAAAAAACTAGCGTATTATTCTTTACCATCATAAGTCCCTTAATTATTAATGTGAAGAAAACCTTGACCAAAATTCCCTAACGGATGTCATTCAAATAAAAATTGCTAGAAAAAGCAGTAAATTTTATGTAAAATTATTATTATTTTTTTTACTATTTCAATTTCATGTAGAAACTTATAAATGACATATTAATAACATAATAACATATAAATAACATATTAAATTATACTAAGTACATCAGTATAAAATCCTTTAAGAATTAAATTTTGTTGTTGAAGCAATGCAACTTTATTATGTACATAGCTTCAAAACTTTTACTACATATAATATGAAATGCAAAAAAAAATATATACATTAGCGAATTATGATATGCAATTCTTTTTTTACAATCAATTTAGGTAGAAAACATTAGTATTAAAAAAAAAACTAAAATTCAATTTGAGCAATAATTTTTTATTTAGATATCCCTATACAAGACAATTTCGATTTAGTTGGAGAAATGAAAAGGGAATATTTTACATGCGATGGGAAATGTCAAATTAAAATAAAATTTACTACTTGACTTCGCAGAATTATTACGATAATGTTGAAATAATCTCTGTGGATTTTATTTAATTTAAAAACTCACTGGCAGCAAGCGAGCAATGAATTTTCATTTCATTTAATATTATAATAATTTTGAAAATTCATTTTTATTTTGTACATAATAATTTCAATAAAGATTAAAATTATGATTTTGATATATGTACATAATATGTACATATATATAAGAAACATAATTCATCATGTACAACATGCTCGTACATAATACATAATAGTTATGTCAGTCAACAATGTTGAATTAAAAACTAACAATATTGATTAGATAGTAGTTGCATATTGTATTTTCAAAATGAGAAAATAATTAAAATTAGCCAGTCGTTCAGAAAGGGAATTAAAAGAAAATTATACTTATTATTTTATATAGAATTATTTCCATTATATAGTTTTAATTTGATATCATATAAAATTGGAATTAATTTTTTTTAAGGAGACTTAAAATGTGGGACAAAAATCGAACGAAATAATTCATGGACGTTTGTAGTTGAGTTGTTTTCATCGTCCAAATTTGAAATATTCTAGGCTCCGAAATTAAAATTCTAGCATAATTATTGTGATTACATTAATGCCAATTGTTTTAAACAAAAATTTAATTTTTGTAATTTTAATAAACTTTCAATTTATAATAAGGAATTGTCTATATCCTTGTTTGGCGACAATGTTATATCAAATGCTTAAACTTTTGATAGTTTATTGTAAAAAAAAAATAAAAATGAAATTCTCAAATATTTTTATAACAAGAAAAAGATTGGCACTATTTCTTGGGTATTATATTTTATTTTCTCAATAAAGAATTTATAGCGTAAATTTCATTCACGAACGTGTTACTGAACATTTTTTGAAAAACAGAAAAGTTTATATGTATATATCTTTTACAAACATAAAAGCAAGGTGTATACTTTAAATGTCAATATATTATGTATAGAAAAAAAGAAATAAAAAAACTTTTGATTTATTTATCTTTGGTATTGAAAATTATGGTTGCACATGAGACAAATTTCTTTTAGAGCCATACAAACAATTTTTCATAATGCTCGTTTTCATAAAACAATCAAAATAAATATGAACATCAAGAAAATTTCAAATTTGAATTTTCTTATAATGTATATGCAGTGAATTGTGTATCCTTAACTTTCTATATAACTAAATTGCCTTTAGCTTATTTTGTATACACTTTACTTTTTAGTAGCTAAAGAAAATAAATATACATACTTATCTTTTAGCTTGCATATATTAACTTTAAATGAGTGAAAAATAAAGCTTTATTTCGATTCGTACGTTCGAACGGAAAATTTCAAATTTATTTATTAATTTCATCATACATTCCATTAATCTGTCTGTCTTCTTCGATCTATCTATCTATATTTATGAAAATAAAATACTTAATTCATATAAAGTGGAATACGTAACGTTCCCATCGGGATCGACTAGTTAGCCATGAACTAAAATTACATAATGCTGCGGAACTAATTTCGATTTTTCATTAGATAAAAAAAGACAACTTTGGCAAAATCTTTATAATGTTCAATTCAATTGAGTAAGCGCCAAAATCCAAATAATTAAAAAAATTAGTATATTTACAATTGTTACAAATTTGGCAAACATAAATGTTTCATTTTAATTTTATGGAAATTTTTTTAAATTAGAAAATAAACATATCTACATATATTTATGTAAAATCCTTTATCTCAACTGATTAAACGAACTGATTAAAAGAAAAATTTATTTTATTTTATTTGTACACAGTAAGAAATTAAACGTGAAAACGTGAATGATTCAAATTACTATTACGTATTCCACTTATGAATTAAAAATAAAATATCCTTCGTTTCATTATTAAAACATTATCTGATTTTAATTCATGTATGTACGTGAAGATGAAAAAAATATAAAAAAAAGAAACTAATTTATCCGAAGCTAAAAATTTTATCTTGCCTCTAGAAAAATAAAATATAATTGTATATAAGAACTTTTGTTGTTCCATTCAATTATACAGTAGTATTATGGGTCTATATATAGTTAAAAGAAAATTATTATTGCCACTACATGTAGGACAATAAATCACAATTAAACAGGTGTTTCCTAAAAGAATTAGCCTATGCACATGTACTGTTCTTCTCAATAACAAAAATCAATATTAATTATAGTAGTTATTTTCAAGAGGAAAATTTAACTCTTAATGTTTCTCAAAAACTCCTTACAGAATAATGGTATCAATTTTTTCAACCAAAAAGTTTTATATGCTAAACATTTTTTTTAACACATTCATATATAATTCATATATAATAATTCTTTTTATTTCGATATTATATTTACAATTGTTTTACACTTTTTTGTTTTAGAGTTCTAGACTTAGAATATCTTTATACTACTAAGAAATTTTTATTTTTATTAATTGATAATATATTTACTTTGAAACAAATTTGTATTTTTTAGGTGAAAGTTAAAAAAAACCTAATAAGAAACTTATTAACTAAACTCATTCATCCCTATCACATTCATATATAATATTTGCAATTTATTTATTTTTTAACATTATTTTGAATAAGTCGATTAACAAATTATAAGTGCACAATCATATTGATGGTTTTGTTCACAATAATAAGAAATTATACAGAAAAATAAAGTAACTAATAAAAAAAATTCACCAAACGTAGTCTCTAGATTCTAGATCTAGACATTGTTATTAGTTAAAGCCTTGAAAAAATATGGTTATTATAATTATTAATTACATTATAATTTGTATTTTATAAAAATAAATAAAATGAGAAAATATTTTGGTTAGTTTTCATATTTCTGTATAGAATATAACAACAGGGATTTTAGTAAAATTTTTTCAAGAAGCATTAGATTTTAGATGGGTCGATGAGCAATCAAAATAATCCAACATTAAATTTCTGTGAAACTGCTCACACATTTGCTCAAATTCTCCAAAGGGTTTGTTAGCGCCAAGCTTCTTATAATTTCCTATTTTATAAATTTTATTGAAATAATCTTCAACAAGAAAATAAGAAAAAAATAAATTACAATATTTCACAATATTTCATATAGTATATATATAATATCATATCAAATATTACAAAAATACCGCATTACTATTTTATAAATATAAACCAAATATCAGGCTAACAAAAACGTGAAAACTTTTTCAATTATTCAATCACAACATAAGCGTATAGAAACTTTTATTCATTTATACACAGATATACCTACAATATTTTCATTATATATGATAACTTTTATTAAAACTAAATTCAAATTTTACGATTTACTTTTTAAACACGATTTCTAATAAAATATGAGATAGATATTATTGAAATTTTTATTTAGAAAAAAAAAATAAAAAAATTTGTAAAATATTTAACTTATAGAACAGATCTCATTTACAAATTTGATTATAAGTACATTATTCCTATTAAAATTTCTATTCTAAATCATAATATTTTCTAACCACAATAATAAATATATTATATATATAAAATATATACAGTACCAGTTATGAAGCAAAATGTTTTTTGATAATATAATATGTTTATATAAATATACTTAAAAGTAAGAATAAATAAAAATCTTATTACAATTTAATTTAATTAATATCCTCCATTAAATTTGATAACAAAATACATAATTACTGATATACAATTTATATCTTATATTTATATATGGTAGATTGAAATTTACACAACACATAAACTATAAGCATTTTACTAATATTTTAATAAATTTTTGTAGTGGTTTCTGGGTTAGAATGTCATCAGGCAGGCTCTATACTTAGTTATATATATACTTATATTTGCTCTGAAAAAAACATAAATACGAATTAAAAACATATGTGGTTTGTTTTATTGAAAATTATAAAGTGCTCAAAAGCTTTTGTAAAACTATTAAAAAAACCAGAAAAAACACAGAAACATTTTACATCAATGAAAAGTTGTGTATACTATTTATATTTACAAGATTTCGTTGAAAGTTGTTTTAAATGTGTTATATAAATGATATTTTATAAGACAGTGAATGTTTTACTTTAATATTTTTTTTTTTACAAAAATTAATTTCTCTCGCCGCAAACTTCATTCTATTACTTCGTTGTTTATGATGACATTAAAATGTCAAAACCCTCAACTTCACAGTGTATTTCTGATCCGAACACGAGTAGTTGCCGCACGACAAGGTTTTCGATAATGAAAATATAATAAAAAAAAAACAGCAAAATATTTAATTATTTATTCTGAGATTCAACCTACAATCCTAAGGATTTTATCATTATCAATGAAATGATAAATAATTCCCTTCAAATAGGATAAAATTTTTCTAATATTTTCCATTCATTTGATTTTCTATATAGATATATAATATGTATATGTCTTAAGCTTTTTATTGGTTATTAAGTGTATATTTATAACTCCAAGATTATTAAGTAAATGAATAATAATAAAAATAATAATAATTTTACCAGGAATAAAAACTTAATACTAGTATATATGTTTAATATTATTATATACATATACAATATAGTTCTTTTTATTATCAGTTTCTTTAGTGTATAACCTTTAGAAAAATTATTTATTAAATTTTAGAAAAATGATTGATTTTCTTTCAGAACATAGAATTTTGAAAGATATTTTTATTATTATTAACGTAAAAGTATTTTGTATCCTGGGTTATATAACAAGATTAATATTTCTTACATACATAAATGTATAAGTATATGTATATATTTAAAATATATTATGTTATCAAAATTCAAAAATTATTTTTTTTTCTTTGAAAATTGGAACGTAAAAGAATTTATTATGAATTAATGAACCCATATACCTAAATATACTTTCTATATAATAAATAATATGATTGATTTTCATCATGGAATCCGTTTCATAAAAACATTATAAAAAAAAAAAAGTTTATCCTTTGCCCGACAGAAAATGTATATATTTATTAAAAAATATAATATTATAAGAAAAATATTTATTATAATTTGTGGGAAAACGATGCGAAAGAATAAAAATTTATTGTTATTTCCCTTCATGACCAAAAATACCGCATCAAAAATAAACTTTTTTTTTTTGTTTGTAAAAATACTTAAGTGGACATTCAGGAATATTTAATATTTATATTTCAACTATATATTTTGGTTATATGAATAATTTTCGATTAAATCGATTTAGAATTCCTATCTATACCTTTCGAGAAAAAGTTAATCTTAAAAAAAAATACTCAGGCATACATTAAAATTGTCATCAAAATTTAGTGAATAGAATTGAAAAAATCGTAACACCTTGATCTAGAAGAAATAAATATTTTTTAAATCAATTTGATTTTAATTCAACTGTCAACACACCAACCAAATAAATATGCCACAGTTCTTTATTGAATCCAAAAAAAACTTTTAAATTATTGTGTCCTTACAATTTTAACAGGGCCATCATATTTTTATATTTTAACATTTTTACAGTTTTCTTAATTTCTTAACTTTTCAACCCTTTTTCCCACGAGTTTACAGAAATTTACCAGAAGCCCAATTGACTGTAGATTATTTTAGTAGCTGTGATGAAGGTATAAATAGATAAGAAAAAACATTGAAATAAAGCTTATTGTCTTGTCCTATTTAGAGTAAGACTCATTTAATTAATTTTTAACAGTCATTTTGTCCATTATTTTGAGCCGAACTCTACACAATTTAATAAGTAAATAATTATGTATACATATTTCAATAAAACACCTTATTTCGTATACACATGTTATTTAAAGTCCGTCATTCTATAAATTTTCAACGCAACTACTCCTAAACATAAAAAATAAAATTATTTTGTTTCGTGAAGTCATTTTCTCCCTATTATGTATATATAGGTACTACATAACATCCATAACATAACTACATACTTTACTTCAGACACATCAATAGCTATTTATTGATAAAAATATTGATAAAAATTTACTTTGAGAAATAATATTTTATTTTATTATTTGTAAATATGTATATATACTTATTATGATAGTAAATAATAATAAAAATACCTCTGGAGCTCTGAAGCAAAAAAAAATTTACAAAAAAGGAAAGGATATTAAATGTATGCTTTTATTCCCTGGCAACATTTTTATCCTTTTTTTTTTTAATAAATAGATATTTTTTTCCTTTCATTTAACTATTCCCTTTTTTTGTGTTATTTATTTTTCATTTTTAAAAGCGATAAACATGATAAATAAGCGAAAATATCAGACTGTCAGCTTTATCAATAACTTATTGTGTAATATATATTTTTTTTGTAACGTCTGGCTTTCCTTGTTATTGGGTTGAACTCATAAGTCAACCGAACTACAAAAAAAAAACAATAAAGTAGCATAAATTGATATTTAATGAGTTTAAAAAAAAACAATTTTTTTTCTGTTACAAAATTACATAATAGACTATTTTCAATCAGGATGTCCTTTCACTTGTTACAAAAAATGATTAATCTTCGAAAAAAAATATTTATATTTCTTTATATATATGTACATATAATATTATGTAAAAAAAAGGGATTACTTAAAATTACATCATATATTAATAGAATTATTAATTAAAAGTGTTTACAAAAATTCTAGCAAAAAAAAAATTGAAAATATATTCAAAATTGATAGATTTAATTATTCGAAACGAAATGGGTATGTTATGCAATCGAGTTAAATTGTAGATGTCAATATTATAAACCTATATGTCCAACAAACAATGTTTCAAATCATAGTCAATCTAGATACAATGTACAAAAAGGTTTATAACCACCTGAAGAAAACATTGACATGCAGGCTGCTCTTATTTTGTGTGATGTGTGCGGTTAATGAAATAAAAATTTATTTTCCTTATTTTTTGTTTAACCTTTTTAACTTTCTAATGTCTGAAATTAGAAAACTTAGGTATATTATTCAATTTATTCTTTATATTATTTATCATCACTTTTTGAAAAATATACAAATTTCTTATTCATTCGTCCTTTTAATTTAGAAGAAAATATTTTTTTTTTTGGTTAAATTTAAAAAGAAAAAAATTGTTTAAATTGGAAAACTATGTTCTGTAATTGACAAGTTCTATTAGAATTTCAGATAAAAAAAAAATTCTCATCCAATTTAAAATTCAAACATAAAATTACATATAAATGTTCCTATTAAGTTGGTTTTTTTTTTGGAACAAATTAATAGAAATTGAACAGTACTATTTTTGTGAAAACGATATGTGTAATACATAATAAGATTCCGATACGGAATACCTGGAACGATAGCAAATATTTGTGAACAGGAATTTTGTAAAGTTTTGATGTATTCCTACACACATATATTTAAAAACAAAAATTTTTCCGTATATTTGTATAAAAACATAGTCACATTATATTCAATATAATATTATATTAAATTGTACCATTTGTATAATAAACTTATCAAGAAATATATTTGACTTTAAATTTAAGCTAAAAATAGTTGTCCACTCTTCTAAAGCATTTCTATGAACGCTGTCCATCTTCCTAAGCGGTTTTCGGGATTAAGATCGCCAGACTCCATTGAAATAGTTGAATGTAATAGTTAGTAAAAAAGTATTTCTAAATTAAATGAAGTTTTATTTAAAAAAAAAAAATATTTAAATCAATACTCGTGGTGCTATCTGTGAATAAAATATTCATTTCATCAAGATTTTACTATATATATTATATAATAGATATGTTGAACAAATATTCAATGGTGTAAGGCATAATAGCGATGCTATTATTATTTTAAAACCATATGTTGGTTAAATGATTTAAAAACAAATTTCATTTTCTATTATCCTTTATTCGTTTATTATCATAGTTGTCAGAAAAAAAATAAAAATAAAAATAGCAAATTTCTTCTTTTTTTTTTTTTTGGTTTTTTAATTTTATTATCTTTTTCTGAATGAATTTCTAATAATTTTCGTTTTTATTCTTCACCCAATTCATTTGCCACAAAAAAAATCTGTTTCTTTATTATACGAATGGTATTATTCAAATTTCACATGCAGATGATATATGTATTTAGTTATATATAAGTAAAAGAATATACTATTTGTGTGTACTATGTGTGCACAGTACATATATTCTTCGAATATCGTTAAATTATTTAGAAAAAAAAAAAACTTCACATTGTCGTTATTCTATCCTTAATATTTTATTCAAATCGAAGACGACGACTTACATATATTATTTATTCCACAAATATTGTGCATTTAAGAAAACCTCAAAATGTTTGTCTTTTGGGGATTTTATTTTTTTAAACAAAAATAAATAATAAAAAAAAATATATTATTATAATGTTTTAATGGTATTAATGAAGTTTGAATTTTTAAAAGATGTGAATTGTTTGGGCTCATTGAATTTAGTTCGGGTTTCAAAAACACTGTAGTAAATATGTCGTAAATATTCTTCTTTAGCTACTTTAGCTTACACTATTTATGAGCTTAGCACAAATTAAAAAGTAATTCAAAAAGTGTCACAGTGTATAAGATTGAGATAGTGCAATATAAAATCGTCATTTTATAGTGTAATAGTTGGTTTGTCTTTATAGTGTAATTCTAGAATGATAGTGAATGAAGAATAAAGAATGAATTAAAAAATGTAGGTATGGGTTTACTACAATCGAAATACAATATCTTACCTACAGCATTATTTTTTTTTTTTTTAATTTAATATGACACTAACAAAGTTCTTTTCTTGAATATAACTTTATTTTCATAGTAACGACACATCCTTATCGAGACTTAGTTATTATTTTTAAATTATCTATGATTTATTTTTATCTTCATTTTCCATTTAATATGAGCTTAATAAAAAAAATGTAAATAATAAACCAGGTCAACGAAGAAAATTTATTAAAAAGCAATAAAGAAAGGATAATTTTATATTTTACACATTTTGATATATTATAATCTGTTCACTGTAAATAAATCAATTCATAATGAAATTTTGCTGCAAATAAAGTTCACTATAATTTTTATTGAACGAGAAGTCAATTTCGATAAAAAAAAAATTAAAAATTCGTATATTCACTTGTATTATTTGTTATATGGTGTTCGCATTTGGAGAATATTTGTGGAATATGCTGTTTTCCGGAATATTTCAGGAATATGAACTGGATTTTTCATATAAAAAAATATTCCGGAATATGTATATTCCACTTTCATATTCTAGTTTGTCAGGGTTAGAATTCTACATTTATAGTTATTTTCACTCATTTTTTGAAATTTTGTTATAGTTGGCAACAGTTTTCTTGTCAAATTTGAGTCAAAATGAAAAAAAAAACAAAAAAAATTGATAAAAAGCGAGATAAAAAGTCAAGATTTTCAACAACAAAAACTTTTTCTCTTTCTCAATTTTTTTTTTACATCATCAAATTCCAGTTCTCATCAAATTTTGTAATGCGAACGGCAATTTGTTTTCCAGAATACAAAGGGAATTTAAATTATAATGCGAACAAGGTATTATCTAGTTTCTAATTTCCACCAATTGTTTTTTTTTTTGTTCAAAATACAAAAAAAAAGGCGAAAATTGCAGAAAAAAGAAGAAAAACTGGCAACTTTCCTGGCTATCTTCGTTAGCAAACTGACTTTTTCTCAACTACAAAATAGTC
Source organism: Hybos culiciformis (assembly GCA_964007475.1). Lineage (NCBI taxonomy): Eukaryota > Metazoa > Arthropoda > Insecta > Diptera > Hybotidae > Hybos > Hybos culiciformis. The sequence goes on along the minus strand of OZ023273.1, from coordinate 150,102,066 downwards.
TTTAACACAGAGGCTATTTTTGTACGCAAAATAGGTTAGTCGTAAGCAAAGGTCATAGTGCAAACTTCGTATATGAGACGTTCATTTTTAAAGTTTAGGGACAGATATTATGGAGTCATATCATACAGTTTTATAATTTCAATAAAATTACCAATAAAAACAAGAAAACGTTCAATGTACAAAACTCATTTTCATTCCATTGCATTTGTGAATCGATATATGTAAAAGATATCCAACCCACAGCGTACACAAAATATAATTATTATTATATCCTTCTATTATGATGATTCAAAAAGCTCTTCATTATTAATAAAATTTATTATTTTCAAGTAAAGTGTACCTTGCAAAATATCTGAATAAGAAATTAGTGAATTTTAGAATATTTGAGAAAATCACTTACAATAATTTTTTTTTTAACTTTTTCTTCATCTCTTCAGTTTATAATGAAGATAATTTTATCATTTATTTACCTGGGGGTTTTTAATCTTTTTTTTATTTCTGTTTCATTCATTTGAGAAAATTACAAAATTTTGTTCTATATTTTTCGTTAAAATTATAAAGAAATAAAAATTAAGACATTGCATTAGTTCAATTTTAATATAATCACGTCTTCAAGGCGACAACAGGAGTAGAATTTTATTTTTTGATTATATAAGTTAAAATCATAATCTTAAAAAATATTTTGGAGAAATTAAAAAAGCCTTTTGAAATCTTTTTGTACTTTTATCAAAGTTGAAGCAATTGTTATTTTTGAATCTTTTTTTTGTGTAAAAAATAATTGTGTATGAAATGTACACGAACGTTTATACAGAAATCAACTTTTAAGTGTTCTGTTGTCGAAATAGAACGATACATAGAAAAGTTTAAATTTTCTATTTAACCTTTTTTTTTTAATTTTAATTTATAACTAAGAAAAAGATTTATAGTGATATATTGTTATCAAATTCAAAAAGATTTTATATTATTCGGTGGAAGGTTATTGAAAAAATTAAATTCGTAGCAAAGGATCAAGTTAACCTTTTGTCCTGAAATTTTCCTTAAATTTTACATTCTTTGTTTTTGATATTGTTTTAAAAATCTACTAATAGACAGATGTTGTTAAAATCAAAAAAAATTAATTATAGGTTATTATGTATTTAATAATAATTGTAACATTTTTAGCACATACTATCAGACAATATTGAACTTTTAGTTATGTCTTTATAGCTGGTTCATATAGCTAATTTTCTAACAAGTTTTTTTTTCAGTGCATTATCTATTTTTTTAAGGAAGGGCTCGAGCTGAGATTATACTTAAATTTGCACCAATAAATATGAGTTTATGGGTTTAATTAAACACCAAAATGGCCTGTATTCTAACATCCTAGTTTATGTAAAGTCGACACGTCCTCAATTCTAACCTAATTAACAAAATAAATGAGTAACAAGGATGGATTAAGTTTCCAACGAAACTTTATTTAGTTTTCAATAAATTGATACCAAAAATATCAATTTATTGAAAACTTGTCAGAACCAAAATTAAAAAAAAAAAAAAACTGCATAATAATAAATATATTTAACTACATACATGTTTTCAATATTTAAGCTTTATTGTTCAGTTTTTTAGTGCATCTAATAGTTATATATGTGTGTGCAGGTAGCTTGCAATTCAGTTTAATCAAATATTTTACAAGTTGACAATATAAAAAATATTTCTACCTGATTGTACAATGTTTTGGCCCTAAAATATTTTTGTTCATTTTTTAAATATGTGACATATTTCCGTTTTTTTTTTTGTGTATAGGAAAACATGTTATATTTTTATGTTTTTTTTTCTATTCTTCTGAAACTTTTTTTAAAGTATTTTTTTATTTATTTTTATGAAAAAATGATAAATCATATTTTTGCCTTAATGCATTTTAGTAAAAAAAAATCATTTAATATCAATATTTCAATACAAAAAAAAAACCAATTACATATTTACACATTTACATAATAATTTATATTTACTTTATTTTAGTAATCATACAGGTATGTAGATATTAATTTGAACATTTATTTCACACTAAATGAATCAAAAATTAAAAATTAATAATTTTTTTTTACTATATATAATAGTCTAACGAAATGTTAAAGTCAGATTTATATGGCAACAGAATTGAATAATTTATTATTGTACTGGAACACAATTTCATTACACCTTACAAAATTTAATTAAAAAATACTATGAGCAAAATAATAAAGTTATAAAATAACTAGCTAAAAAATAACTAAAACTGCATTATTTTCTCATGCTTAAAATCTTGTATTTTAAACATATAATATTTCGAAGCAAACAAATGTCTATTTTATATATAGATATACACAGAAATAATAGCTACTCCAGCTTTTTCAGACTATATTATAAGTTAAATTAAAAGATAACTACTGTGCAAAGACTACTGTGCAAATGAAGTGAAAATCATACCTGAATCTTCTTAATATTATATACTTTTTTATTTCCAAAAAAAATAATATCACTAAAAAGTTTCTTTAATAAAACTACTTACATTATTATCAATATTATGTTAATTTAATTGACGCAAGAAAACTTTACTTGATTGTGTTGTAGAACTTTATCGATTAAAAAAAAAAATTTCCCAATAAATGAAAGTTGACATATCTTTCTCTGTAAAATTAATTTTATTGCAGATTGAAAAATACAAATTCTATGCAAATAGAATTGTTAAAAAATAAAATGAAAGAAGAAAAAAAAAAACTTAGAGCAAAAGAATTAAATTTTATTTTTTAAAAATCTCAAAAAAAAAAAAAAATACAAAATTTCTTAAATTTTGAAAATGAAAGAATTTTCTTTCAAAGCAAAGGTAGAAAGAAACAGATTTTTTAAGTGTGATTGATGACATACACTACATCACCCATCCCATAGAAATATAAACATATGAATTTGTCTTAAACGTTTTGAATCTTTTTTTTATAATATCTTAAAATTTTATTTACATTTTTTTGAATAAATATTTCTTGAATTCTTAATCCTTGGGTATTAGTAAAATTACTGATAAATGAATCCACTTTGCGTAAAATATTTCAAAAAGTGAAAGATAATACCTTTTTATTACCAATAATGACAGATTATTATCCTCTTGAATAACATTTATTTATTTATTTATTTTTTTCCTTTTCTATAGGTACTTTTGAATCGTTATAGAGTTTCGAAAATAAAAACAATTTTATTTTATTTTTTATTTTTTTTCATTTTGAGAATTGTGGAATTTAATTTTACAAAGCTTCAACGTGAAAACCCTTTCAGGAAAAAAAAAAAAAAAAAAAGGAAAGAATTTTTCTGTAATCTTGAAAATATTAAACATTTAATACCTATATATAAACATTTTTTTTCCTTGTTTTGATAAAAATAATTTTTTTTTTTTTTTTACAATATTGAAATTTTTACATATTAAATTTAAGGTATTTCATTATTTATTGCAAGGAAGGAAGAAAAAAAAAATAATAATAATTTTACCTACATAATTTTGTTTCGTTCAAAAAATCCGTAAAAGAAAATATTGTAATCAGTTAAGAAACAAAAAAAAAAAAAAAACATTATAACTAGAAAAGTTTTTTTTTGCATTTTCGATTAATTTACATAATTTTTTTGTTTTTTTGAAGTTTATAAATATAGGACTGCAATTTGTACCAAATCTCAATTTCTTTAATACCTGTACAATACATTGTGCTATATTGTTGGCATACTGGAGTGAAGGACTTCTGACGGAGAATTTGACAATATTTTTTTGTAAATTTATTTTATTAAATTTTTCTTTCAAAGAAATTTAACAATTTGACCATTCAAAAAATCCTTTATTCGATTAACCTTTTTTTTTTTACATGGTATTGGTATGGCAATTTGAAATTTGACAACTATCTATGAACTTATCTATAAGATTTTTCCCTTAAATAATTGAGGATAGAATATTCTATTTTTGTAAGCTTATTGTAAGCTTGCAGAACCATCTAAAGTATATTTATTTAATTGTAAAGAAAGGAATTTATGGTTTCAATATTATATTATCAAATTTTTTAAATAGTATATTCAAATAATGATGATACATCTCTACATGTACACATATACATATATTTTTCTTTCATTCTAGTTTATCAACTTATTTCTGGCAGTATCATAAAACTCATCCAGATCTAATTACATTCCAGTTCAATGAAAACAGTAATTCATAAAATATTTCTCATCATTGAAAACTGGATTTTGTTAATTTTTTTTTTGCTCCTTCATTGCCCATTAAATAAAGTTTTATTATTAAAATAACAAAAAAAAAAAAAAAAAACATCAAACACAAGGATTTGCATGTGGCCAAGATTTTTATAGTATTTTGCATTTTGACGGTCTTATCTTGTATTAAAGCTTTTTTTTTTAATATTTGCCTTTCAATTATATTCTTTCTCTTGTCCCTATAGTGTGTGTTCATTTTACAAAACATAGTTCTGTGACTTTTTTCCTCTTTTTTTTATTCTTTTAAATTAAAATTTTTGCTTTTATTCGAATGAAAATCAGGAAGAAAAACCTCCGATATCATCATCATCCAGATTATACTTAATTTTTTTTTTTTGGGGGAAATTACCCCAATAAAAATGTGGAAAAAGAAAATTATTTATTTTTCAATGTAGAATTGTGGAAAAAGAAATATTTTTTATTAAGGGAATAAAAAATAAAAATTTTTTATTTTATTTTTTTTTTCAAGAAATTGATTTGTGAGATTTAATTCAGTTGAATCATTGGTTAATAATACACAAAGATGATCATCTTCATGCAACATTAGTTTGCTCTCTTTTGGTATTGCTATATGAAGGTGTTTGTAGAACGAAATAAAACACTTTCCTTATATTGATAATTATCAGTGTATTAATAGTAATTTTATTTCCCTAACAGATTCAAACAAAAACACAAAATTTTTATATGAAATTGATAATCTTTTCAGCATTCTTAATCAATGGGTGAATGAATGCTGTAAGGATTTCTGGTTATATTGAGAAAGAAATTTTATTGAAATTGTGTGAAATAATTCTTTTTTTTTTTTTATTTTGTTGATTGCAATTTTATTTTTATTATTGTGGTTTAAAATAAAATTATAGTTCGATAAATTTTATTTTATTAACTCTATTATTGATTTACTTGTCCATTTTGGTTAAGTTTTTTTTTCTGTCTTCTTTAAAATAGTGAGAAGTTGAAAGCTGAAAGACTTATCATTGATAAATTAAAATTAAACTTTGTCACATCGTTGAAAATTTTATTATAGAATAACTGAAATTAATATTGGTTATAATATGTATTTATATGTATGTATATAAATTAAACGATAATAAATAAATAAATAAAAATACTGAGATTTTGTTAATTAACATAACATTATTTAAAACATTATTTAAACAGACTCTAAAGCCACCTTATCAATTATTGTCAAAATTTGTATGGAAGGTTTTTCGGGTATTGCGAATATAGTCAACTAATTCCAAATATAACCTTCTTCCAGTTCTTATGAATCCTATATAAAACGTTTATCCTAAACGGCGGAAGCACGGAAAATGTGCCATATGCACATAAATATTCATGAGTTTCAAATAATTTGCATCGGACACATATTTAGTTAATTTTAACTAAAAACACGGATAAAATTCTCAAGGACAAGGAAATGATAGCTCGAATAATGTTCAATATTCTTATTATTTAGAAAATTAAACTCGACATAAAATCACTTTTAACTTTAATTAACAAATAATTTCCAAAGCATAGTTAAAAAAGAAAAATCTTTCTTATACAGATTTTATTATACAGATTATTATTATTTTCATTATATTTCTTGAGATAATAATGCTTTTAATTAAATAAAAATTAAAATAAAAACTTTTCTTTTTCACGAAATAAACATTAAAAATTTTCTTTTACGTGAAGGCAAAGAAAAAAAAGAAAAAAAAATGTATTTAAAATTTATGCACTTAGAAATTTATATTAATGGCTTTTTGGTGTTTTTATTTTATGCACATCCGTTTAGAGAAAATGCAAAAACAAATAAAAAAAAATATTGCTTGAAATTTTTTCGTTTTACCACAGCTAAAATTCTTTTTTTAATAATCTTAAATCTGTGTGTGTGAAGGAATAAAACAAACTTTGAGGACATGCAGTTTGTAATTAACACATTGTTTCAATAAAAACTGAATAAATTATATGTATAGTTTATTTTTTGAAATTAAAACAATTTTAGTACGTAGTTTTTTTTTTATTATTTTAATATGACTTAAACAAAACTTTAAGATTTAAGTTAGACAAGAGTTTGTTACCAAGTCTCTAACAAGATTATTCACTGAGGTATATATTATGTAGCTACTAAACCCACACTGTATCTTAAATTCTGAAAAACAACAATTCTCAAAAAATTAGACCTTTTACAATTATTTGCCTAAAAATAAAACTTAAAAAAAATTAAATTAATAACAAAATAATTTTTTTTTTCCTTGCAGTAATTTGTTTTTAAATTTTAATTTAAATTTTCTTATTTTTTTTCTTTACCTAAATAGGGCAACAACTTGTAAAATATGAGGAAAAAAGAAAAATTTTACAAACTTCAGTTGAGGAAAACAAAAACAGAATTATAAAAAAAATAAAACAAAAAATTTCAAGGTACATCCTCCTAAAAAATGAATTCAGAATTCTAAATAGACTTTAGGCAATTATTATTATTTTGTTTTTTTTTTTTTTTGTTACTTTTCCTTTTCTTTCTTATGACCTTGCCAAAATTATTTACAGAATACAAACACGATTTTCAAAAGAAAAATTGTATTTTTTTTTACTTTGACATTTTTTTTTTTTTGAAGAAGAAGACTTATCTTATTTTCATATTATTTATTTTTACATTTTTTTTTTTCGTCAATAAACAACATTAACAGAATATAAAAATGAGGCCAAAAAAAAATTTTGTTTTAGTAGACTAAATTATATGAAAATTCAATAAAATAAAAATTTAATTATATGTAAGAATTTTTATTTATTTTTTTTTTAAGCGTAAAAAAGTTTGTTTTGAAACCAATAACTGACAATCTAAATAAAATGATTTTATTGAATTTCAATGTTGGGATAAACAACCAACAATCAGTGGGATAGGGGTTACTCGGGGGTTAACCCCAACCCATGAAGTGGTTAGTGGACAATTATTTAAATAATAAGTATTGAGTAAAGTATTTTATAAGTGTGAGTCTGGCCTTCCTGTGTTATGAATTTTGTTTGGAGATACGATGAATATATAGTATATACGATTAAATAAATCATTTTTGATGAAACATGTTATAAACAAAATTAAAATACCTACATATTTTTTTTTTGAAATAATGGTCACTTAGACATCTCTTTTAGAATTCACAAGATAAATGTAGATATGGTGATTTATTAGATCTACAATCATACTTAGTTGCTATTGTTTTTGCACATTAATTTTAAAATTGTGACATGGATAACTCAGAAAAAAAAAAAACGGAGCCAAATTTTCTGAACCCATTACTTCATAATGCTTATGCCACTGACAACAATAAGTTTTATTCAGAGCTTTAATTTAAGAACCATAAACCAAAACCGAAAACTTTTTTTTAACATGCAATTTACACATTGATTGAATAAATTTTTAGAATATATAATTTAATAAAAATAAAAATAAGCGTAAAATCTAAAATTGAAAGCTTCATATCCTAAATATTGAATAAAAAATTTGTCAAACTCCTAATATTACAAAAAAAAATTATTATCGTACATGTCTGAAAATTATTGGTCCATTTTCAAACCTTTTAAGCGTTATCATAGTACCCAGAAAAAAGTTATTGCAGATTTTCAGGTGCAAGAACTTTGTTGTCGATCATTAACTTTTATTTTAATTTTGTTAATATAAATTTATATTCTTACTTGTTAAATTGTTTTAAATATTATCAAAAAATAAAGTTTTTTTGTAATATAATGAATTGAAATAGGAATAAAGAAACTAATTAACTAGGTAAAAATGTTGTTAAATAAATTCCAAGAAAAAATAATTTGAAATTTTTTTGAACTTTCTTAATCATTTTGATATTTACTATATTCTTTCATCAAACAAACTGATAGCTGGAATTTAAGTCGTTGAACGCAGAATAAACATTAAATTTTTTTGATTGACATAAGAAAACTATAATGTCAAATAATTGGATCGATCTTAACTAATCTCTGTGAATATTTTAAATAAAAGCTTTTGCAAAATTAATTTATAATTTTCACTGTAATTTTACTTTTATTTAATGAAAATAATTTTTGTTTTTTTTTTTTAATGATATTTTAAGTTAGAAACATTGTAAATCTTTTAATGAAAATTTAAGAAACAAGTTATATAAAAGATAATAAATTTTCTTTAGAGTTTGATTTAAAACTTTTCCTTTGTTCATTCATCGAATTAAAGGAATTAGAGAAACCATTAATGTTAAGAGAAATTAGGATTCAAAGAATAAAAGAAATTTTTTTTTCTTTTTTTTTTTCAACATTGAACTTTCTCACGGGAAATTTTCACCTAAATCAAATATTTTATCGGTACGATATACGTATAATAATAATGATGAAAGAGTGAGAAAAAGGATAAATTCCATTTAATTTCATGAATATTTAATATGCACATTTAGGTAAAAATTTTCTTTTCTCACAGCGTGAAGGGGATAATAAATTTAAAATTTATTATACACGGCACTACCTATATACATACCTTATAATTTTAGATTTATTTTAAATTTTTAAGAAAAGAAAATTTTATGAAATTTCAGTAATAGGTATACCTATATATTGTTAGTATATGTAGAATGATTACCATATGTTTAACATGTAGTCTTTAAATTAATTCTTAATCCTAAATAATATATGTATAACGTCAAGAATATGTTATAGCTATACGTTAAAAAATATTGAAATTATATAGAAATTTTAATTTGTATTTTACTCCAGCCAAATTCTTTTTTTCAATCTCCTGGCTAATTCCATAACAGAAAACGAAAAAAGCTAAAAATTTTTAATCACTATTTTGATTCATTTAATAGTAATTATGAATCTTAAGTAGGGTAAAAGCACCAGTAACCGCCCACTTAAGGAATTTTCAGACTTTGACAACGCATAAAAAATCGTGCATAAGAGATATTGAATACATCTTTATATTAATGGATAGCCAGAGCGATTCTCTATAATTAGTATTATCTGCTTATTTCATTTGAATTACGGTTTAAGAGAAAATTAGGTTTTTGTGAAAAAAGTCAATTTTTTCAGTAACCGCCCACTAAAATCTAGTATGCGCCCATATAAGTTCTAGTATCCGCCCATACAAATTTTGAAGAGAAATTGAACTAAATTTGGCAAAAAAAAAAATTTCAATTCATTTTCAGTTTTTTTTAAATTTAAATACCTAATTATATTTATATTTATAAATAAATATACCTATAAAATGGAAGTAAATAAAATAAAATTATTAAATTTTGTCCTTAATTATACATAACTTTAAGCTTTGCTTTTACATTCACCACTTCATTATTCATTAAAAAAAAATACAACGAAAATAGTAAAAAAAATTAGTGAAACTTGATTAGCTTTCTTTCTAATTAAATCCTCTGTCACTATCGCTCTCCATTTACTAATGAATTCAACCTCTCTGATTGCACGATTGGAATCCCGCCCAAAAAATTTTATCAACCAGCTGTGCGCTGGAAATTTTTGTTGCTGAATTTTTTCTCTGGATTTCCCTTTCAGCGGTGCTTTAATCAAGGAATAATCGTGCTGGGAAGATTCAAAAACAGAAATTTTGTCTTTGGTTTTTCTTTCCGAAGGTGTTAAAATCAAAGAAAAATCGTTCTGGGCGGAATAAAAAACATTAATTTTTCCTACTGAATGTTTTTCTCTGGTTTTTCTTTCCGGAGGTACTAAAATCAAGGAGAAATCATTCTGAGCGTAATCATAAAAAGAAATTTTTTCTATTGAATGTTGTTCTCTAATCGTTTTCCCTTTCCCAGGTCCAATAATCAACGAAAAAGCGTACTGGGCGGGTTCAAAAACAACAATTTTTTCTACTGTTTTTGTAACCGCCCATAGCGGGCGGTTATTGAAATAGTTGTAAAAAATTGTTCCAAAAGACGCCCATCGTCTTTTTTATTATTAAAAATAAAAAAAATATTTTTTTATTAAAAATCCATTTAAATAATATAATTTACTATTAAAAAAAAAAATTGTTACATGTGTATTTTTTTTTAATCATAAAAATTTAATTGAATTAAAATTATGAATTCCTTAAACAAAATGAGACTTTTTTCACCGTTTTTAATTTTTGGTATTTTATCTCAAATTAAAACCGATTTTTTTAAAATTCCAGTTGGACCTATGCAACCAAAATTTGCAAGAGTGTTGCTGAAAACCGAGCAGACAAATTTGTCCTTTGAAATAAGCGAAACACTTGATACTTTCCTTTATATTTAAATATAAAGTGGAAAGTGGGCGGTTACTAGTACCGGGCGGGCTACTGGTGCATCTACCCTAATCAAAGTTGATTAATCTTAAATTTTTTTTTTAACAATTTCGATTATTTTCAAATTTTAAGCTTTTTAAATTTGATGTACTGGCAACCTCTAACTGGTACTAAAAATATGACGTAACTTCTAAGCAACACAAAACGAAAACATACGGTATAATATTAACCGTTATCTATTTTGACATTTTTTAATTAATAAAGTGGTGAATTAATACTTTTTTTTCAACAACATTATCTTTTACTCTAATATCGAAAATTTTATTTCTTTAATCCTTTCAAAGAGTTTAATTTAACAATAGCTTCATGCTGATATTTTGTTTAATTAGTTCTGATAATTAGAAGTTCTGTGTTTTCAGTTGAACGCTGAAAAATTTACAATTAAAAGTAATACACGAAAGTTGATATGCTGTAATACACGAAACTTTATCCGTTGTTTTGATCATTTGTTAATTGAAAAATTGTCCCATCAAAAACATATTTATGGCATATTGTAGGAGAACTGTCTTTTGTTATATAATCAAAAACTCATTTATAAAAAGTTTTAAGACAGAAGAGAAATTATGTTTTGAAAAAAATATTAGAAATTCGAAGGCTTTTTTTATGCTGTAATACACGAATCATTTGATTGTGTGTTATTTGAAATTTTTTATCAAAGCTAACTTTTTTAACTTCAGTACTTCATTCCACAAAACCTTACTTATTATAATCCATTAAAGGAAATTAAAAAACGATTTGTTTGAACTTTTAATACCAGTTCAAAGCCGTGTATTACCATGTAAATATGCTGTAATACACGATGGAATTAGCCTCCTTACAATTTTAAGAATCTTAGCCTTGACATAAAAAGATATTTTTTTAAAATTAAGTTGTGCAATTCTATTAAGGAGTGAATTTCTGACATTTGACATTGAATCTTATTTTCATTGCTATTACAAAACGATTTAACTTTAATGGACATTTATTATTTAAAAAAAAAGAAAGAAAACTAAAAGCAATTGAACTCCTTTCCCATTTAGAGAACAATGAGATATAAGGACATTACAAATTTGTATTAAATATTTATATATAATAAATATAAAACGCAGTTGAATTGGGGAATATCATTCTGAAGATAAAGTTGTTTGCAGAAGAATTTAGATATTCTTATTCAGAATAATTTACTCTTTTCCATAATAATAGTCTACCGTTTTGCAGAAGGATTAAGAATTTTGATTTGGAATATAATAAATTATTCTGTAAAACACTAGATTTCCACCTCATTTTGAATATTAATTAAGTCTATGGTAGACATCATACCTCTTTTATGTTGGACTTTAATTTACTTTTCAAAAAACAAAACAAACAAAGTCTACGAACTTCATATTCTTATAAAATGGTCCATCTACTTAATTTCCTTGAGCTTTATTTCGACCTGCATATCTCGTATTTTTCTCGCGTATAGGGATTAATAAATAATACTTATTTTATGTTATAATTTTTCGATATTTTGAACTTTATTTTCCGCAAAAAAAAAAAAAAAATCCATTACCCCTTGTATGACTGATATAACACAAATTGAAAAAAAAAAAAAAAAATATTAAAAAATTAAATAACAATTCCCTCGACTCTTTTTTAATTATTTTATATAAAATAAAAAAAAAATGGAAAATCTCGAATGTGTCGTAAAATAGGAAGTGCCTTTTAAGTTTTGATACCAAATATTATAGTTCAGATTATTATTTTCAACATGAAAATATTGTGCCAAATTTAAACTATGAGTGCTTTAATTTTTCCGACTTCTAATAGAGAGTTTAGGATGAATTACTGTTTGCATGAAGACAAAATCAGGGAATAATGTTAATAATACATACAATTAAATACATTCAATTCCATGAAAAAAGAAACCTTACTACAACAAAGCATCATTAAAACCATCAGATAGTTTAAAAGTTTATCTTACAAAATTACACTTGAAAATTTTGATTCAATTAATTTAATATTTAATCAACAATTGTAGTTTGCAGAACTACTAATCATTATAAATAAAAACTTCGATGTAGAAAGTTTGATTGGAAAGATTAACAAAAGTCTAGTACAAAAGATATTACTATTTAGTTTTTTTTTTATTTTTCGGTAAAGTTCTTGTAAAAATGTTAACTAATTAAAATATCAATAATGAAACAACAAAAACACGTGACAGCCCAAATCTTATTAATAAGTCACATAGATGTTTAAATTTTTTTGTAACATTTTAAATTTGCATCACAAAAATTCAGATTTCTACTTAAAACTGCATAGGTACCTACAGTGCATTAAAAAAACAAAAACCTAGAATTTATTTAAATGAAAAATAAATATTTTTTTTTCATTCCAATGAAGCTCTTTCGTATGTAATAAATACATAAATACTTATATATACATATATTTTTTAAATGATATAAAATTTTATAAAAATATCCTCATGAAAGGACAATTAAACGCACACAAAAACGTATAGTAAAAATAAAATAATAAACAAAAAGAGAAAAAAAAAATATATAAAAATAATAAAATTTCGATAGAATAATAATATATTTTTAATGAAATGAATTGGAAAAATAGTGAATGGTTTTTATGTATTTTTATCCTTATTTGTGGATTACAAATAATCATTGGAGCAAGGCAGAGTAAGTACTTTTTTATAATACATAATGGAAACAAAACAAGATTTTATTTTACTTATTTTTTTATTTTTTTTTATGTTATGTTTATGTCTTTTTTTTTGTAATATTATTATATTGATGTGCACTTATTTGTTTCTCATTTTGAAGGATAATGATCATTATTATGTTTTTGTTCATTATATTATAAATAATATAGCTAAAATTGTGTGAATTGCATTCATTGGACAAATGGAAATGCTCAATTAAAATAATTCTAATTAAAGTAAAAATAATTAAAAATTTTTGTCTGGCACCATGTGCGTTCCTCACTGTAATGCTCGAAATTATATAGAAAATATTATTCGTTAAATATGATAGATTTAGTGAACAACTATCGTAAATAATAATCAATGCAATAGTTCTTGATTCATCATAATTAGAGCCCAAAATTTGTCCAACTGGTACAAATGAAATTAATTAATAATTCAAACAATTTGTACATGTACTAAGTACGTATTTAATTTTTGAAAATTTTTTTTTTGTTTTAAATGAACATAATACGACCAATTGGATGAGTAGGTTAATAAAACTTATTCCTAAATAAAACTCAATAGATTTTCAAAATCCATGTTCAATTTTCATTAATTTCAAGTATTAATATTCCAAACTTAATTTTCTTAAATTCAGTTAGGATAGATTCATAAAAAAAGAGTATAACTATAACTTACCTATCGTAATATTCATAATACACATTTCATTTTTAATTTTCCCGTATTTCAATAAAACCCAAATAATAATAAGAATTTTCCGTTTGAAAAAAATGTTCAATTTTATTTCACAACATTCTTTTGACATTAAATAAGACTCTTGGTTAATTTAAAAAAAAAAAATGCTAACATTAAATTTCAATTAAAGTTATTTTTAACCTTCCCCCAGATTGAATTTTGTTCTTTTAATAAGAAAAATTTGAAAATCACATTAATATACCATTTTTATAAAACATAAAAAAACATTAACCTACCTTTGTTTATTGTAAACTGATTCAAAAGCATTAAACTAGAAATAATGAAGTTCAAGTATTTAATTTTCTATTTTAATATAAAAAAAAATATCTTATAATAAAAAATAATAAAAACCAAAAGGAAAATAATACGATGAAAACGATACATTTAAAACGAATTGTGCAAATAATTTTATTGGATTAATTTTTAAAATTGAGTTATAATTCAATTGGGATTGAATGGGGATACCATTGCAATAAAAATTAATGTGTATTGCCGAAAGAAATTGGCGTAATAATTTAAATACTTCAGCATTAAAATTTTTTATATATGTATATATAGTATATGGTTAATGCTACATTAAATATAAATAAGTATACAATATGTTTTAGAAAAAATTCACGAAAGATTAAAGAAGGGTATAACAATTTAATTTTGTTCTTTTATTTTTAACTAATTATTGGAATAATGTTTTTAAAGTAAAAAAAAAAAAGATCCACTCTGATAATATTCTATCGAACTTCTTTTTATACACGTACGTATAAGGTCTGGATTTAATTCATTGTTAAAAAAATTGTTTTATTATTTTGTCTACTATTTCACGAAAAAAGAGAATATATTCTATGTGAAATCTGTTGTATGTATGCTTGAAGTCTAATCTACAACCGATGTAAGATTTTCGGGCGTGTAATGTGCACAGATCCGATCTCATTCGTTAAGTTAGCGGAAAATTACCAAAAATGTTTTTTAATTATAAAGTATATAATTACATACATAGATCACTGTGGAGCTTTGTATGTAGTAAAGGTTTTCGTTACACGGAGTATTCCACACCTAGAGCGAATCAATGTTCGAGCCGGAATCGAAGAATTATGTAGAGAACTTAGTTTTATTTTACTTCATATTTTTCGCAATAATGATTAATCAAATTCAGCGTTATGACTTGGAAGACGGAGTCACTATTCCTATACATTGATGATTTTTTTCGTTTCGTTTTATTTTATTAACCTTAAAAAAATTAAAATTAATTTATACATCTTCATAATACATGTACATAATGTTTTGTCGTTTCTGTAACATTTTTATTATCATCATTCGAAATAAAATAAAATTAAAATTTTAGAATGTTGATTAAATTTAAAATCAATGACCTCAACTGTTTTCTAAATACTTAAGTTAATATGATGAAAAAAAAATTAGAATAAATAAATTGATAATAAGTACCTACTAATTGCTGACTTTGATAATCATTATTTTTGAATAAAAAATTATATATTTATATTAATTGATAAGAACGATTTAGTTGAAATAATGACGACAAGTTGGGGCGGCGCAGTTCAAAATGTTTCTTATTCATTTTCCGTGGTACTATTTTAATATCTCCAAAATTATCGTCAACAGGACATAACTTACGCAGCACACTAAGAACAAACTATGGTATTTTCCTAGACATAAACTCAATTGATGGTATTATGGCGCCACATCCTATTAAATTATCGTGATAAAAAAATATGTTGTAAAAAATATAATATAGAATTATAGATGGCCAAGCTTCAACCACGGTCGAACTGGTTTTGAAATAATTTTTACATAAATTCAATAAATTACATAAAAACTATGAAATCCTCTATTTTTGAAATATCCTGAAATCAAACTGTTTTATTATCACTAACCAACCAGTTAATATGAAGTCTAAACAATTTCTTAAAAGAAAAAGACTAGAAGGCGATTAGAAATGGAAACGCGGTCGACTGGTGCTGATGAAAACCGCATCAAAATGCAAATAATGGTCTTCGAGTTAACCACGAACATACAATATGAATAATATTTTTATGATTTAAAATTAATTATGCGTATATAAAAGAAACTAAAGATCCTACAGAAATTATTAAATAGTTTTTCTTTTTCGTTTACAGATCCTTTGAAAGACCCGAAAATATGTGGTCGTCCAGTATGTGATTACAACGAAGAAAATAGTAAATTTAAGTACAGATCATCAGTGAAATACATTTATGATTATTCTTTACATATCAGAACAGAATTTTTTGGCATTGGTCAGAATACATCTGATTTATATTTAAAAAGCAAAGTTAATTTGATTTTTCCCAAACTATGTGAAGGAATATTAAAAATAACTAATGTTGAGTTAAGAGAAAAACTTACAGATAGTTCAGAATCGCCTGGTTTCATTTTTGACGACTACACTGATGATTACACAGAAGCAGAAGATCCTGATGTACATGCACATAATGAGGAACTGGCAAAAGCTTTGGAGAATAATGAATTACGTTTTTCATTTCATGACGGTGCTATCGATGAAGTGTGTCCAATTTTAGAGGAGCCAGCATGGGTTTTAAATCTAAAAAAAGGTATCTTATCAAGTTTTCAAAACACAATGCTTCGATTTGATGTTGATTTAAATACAACTGAGATTGATGTCTCTGGTGATTGCGAAGTTGCTTATTCATTGCAAGGTGCGGAAGATACCCATGTCATAATTACTAAATATAAAAATATTGAAACATGCAAAAATAGAAATAAAATGCATTCATTCTTGCATACAACACCGTATTCATTTCGAGATGGCAAATCTATTTGGCCAATTTTGAATTCAGAGAGTTATTGCAATGTAAGTTAAGATCAATACTTGATTAAAGGCAATTAAAGAGATTAATAAACTATGAAACTAATAAATTATTTCTTTCTTAGATATCTGTTGATCATAATATTTATGATTCCGTTCAATGCTATGAACATCATCAATTGATACCGTTTTCTAGTAATAAAACAGGAGCAGTAACAATTTCCGATGCAAAATTCAAATTATCGGGAGAAGTAGACTTTGATATTAATGAGTATTTTTCAAATGAAGGTAACTGACATTACAATTTTTTAATAATTGCAAAAAAAATAAAAATAATAACAATTATTAAACCATTTAAATAAATTTTAGATAAACAAATTGTGAGCAAAAGATCTGGTCTTGATTTTGATCATACACCAACAATTAAACCAACACATGGCGAAATAAAAGCAGCTCGCGATTTATTAAAACAAATGTGTAATTTAGGTTTTCCAAATATCCAAAGGGAATTTATTGACACATTTACTAAATTCTTAGAAACAATACGCCTGCTTTCCTATAAAGCACTGCATCAGTTATTAACTCGATCTTCCAGTATCTGTGAAAAAGGAAAGTAAGTATATTAAGCTCAGAGAAATAATTCGAAATAATGGCGGGACTTAGTAAGATTTAAAAAAAATAAATTCACATATATCTAATATTCAACTAAGAAATTCTCAAAAGCTTCTAGTATTTAATTTTCATGATTTTTTTTTATTCTTTCGATTTCTGGGACTATTGTTAAAAAAAAAGAATTAAAAAATTGTTAAATCATAAACTTTTTTAGAAATCACATGCTCGAAAGTTTACCTTATGTCGGCACAACAGAATCATATCAACTGATGAGGGATCAAATTGTTAACGAAGAAATTCCAAAAGAAGTCGCTCAAAGCTGGATGAACACTATGGCATTCATAAAACGACCAGATGAAGAAACATTAGAAACTTTTTACACTATTTTAGATTATGGTCAGAAAAAAACAAATCCAGAATTTACATTGGGATCAACAGCTGTTGTTTACGCTTTTTGTCAGCATAATTCAAATTGTGAGGGAAATGAAAAAGTATTACGAATTGTTCAACATTTGGAAAATGAATATTTACGATTATTGCAATCTAATTTAAATGAGAGAAGAGTAAAAGAAAGACTTATAATTATTCTAAAGGGATTAGGAAATATTGGTATTATGACAAAAAATTTCTCTGATAATCTGAAAAATATGATTCGAAATGAAGATGATCTGCCACTTGAAATAAGATTAGAAGCAGTTTTATCATTTCGTCGAACAAATTGTATTCGTCATCGTGAATTCTTTCTTGATATTTATCAGACATTCACCACAAATTCTGAAATTCGAATTTACAGCTATTTGCAAGCTATGATTTGTCCCGATTATTTATCAATAAGTGCCATAAAAAAAGTTCTTGAAACTGAGGAAGTGAATCAAGTAGGATCGTACGTATGGTCACATTTAACAAATTTAGCAAAATCAGCTTCACCAGTAAGAGTTGAAGCTCAAGGTTTATTAATAAATGATAATTTGGGAACTAAATACAAAATGGACATAAGAAAATTTTCAAGAAATTATGAACACAGTTTATTTTTTGATGAATATAATTTCGGTAAGTTTTAAATTCTTTGGTTGGCGCAAACATTTCAATAAAAATAAGTCATTTTCTAAAACAAATAAGTCATTTTCTAAAACATTATTTATAAAAATAACTAACAAAAAAAATTTATTTCAAGGAACTGATATCGATGCCAATGTGATTTTTGGAACTGATTCATATTTGCCCAGAATTTTGACTTTAAACTTCACAGCCGATCTTTTCGGTGAATCAGTTAACTTTTTCGAAATTTCCGCACGAACTCAAGGATTTGAACAAATTGTATCATCGATATTTGGGCCAAATGGACCATTTAATGCAGAAGTTGTACGCAAGAAATTTGGATTTCTGAATAAATTCTTTGGTGATGATAGTTCTGAACGAAATGACGGTAAGAATAAATGTTAAAGCTATTTATTTTATTTTTTATAGTGAAAATATTAACTTTGTAAATTTTTTTTTCTAGTTGAAGAATTTATAAATTTGGATAAATTGCGCATTAAACGTTCGAACGATGATTATAATTTTGAGGAAGATCATGAATCAGAAACTAGTGAAGAAAATGGTAGCACATCTGAAAGCAAAAATGATAATGATTCTGAAGCACGAAAACAACAAATTAAAACTGATGTTGACAGATTAGGTTATAATTTAAAATATAATTATAATGAGCCTAAAGCAGCGATAGGGTTTAGAACTTTTGGTAATGATTTACATTACATATCGATTAATGGGATGTCTGAAGTCATTGATAGAGCTCAAAAACTGAATCCTTTATTATTAGCCAGAAAATTTTTATCTGGTCAGAAAATAACGTATTCAAAATCTGGTGTCTTTTTGGATACTAGTTTTAACGTGCCACTAAGTTCAGGACTTCCACTTTCAATCCACGCTTACGGTGCTTCTTCAATAGATATGAGATTGTCTGGTGACTTGAAACAAAGCGATGGTCCTGAAGGAATTAATTTGGATATTGAAGGCAAATTAAAACCAAGTGTGTCTGTCGATATCTTAACAACAATGGAATCAGATTTCTTTTATGCAAAATCCGGAATTCGATTGAAAAGTAATTTATTTTCAAGCTCTTCCGTTGAAGCAAAACTTAAAGTTCGTGGTTCAAATCTAGTTTCATTAACATTCGACTTACCACAAGATAAAAATGAAATTTTTAGTGCAAAATCAGAATTATTGGTTTTTAAGGATAATGAAGAAATTTCTCAGGCTGGCATCGAGAAAAGATCAGCAAATACAACTTGCTCCTGGTCAGTTTTAGATTTGGCAATTGGCCTAAAAATATGCTCGCATTATAGTGTCCCTGATGTAAGTGGTTCTTCCCTCAATAATCCTGGTGTATTGTTAAGTGGTCCTATCGATTTAAATGTTCAACTTGAAAAAACCGATCCTGGAGCAAAAACATTTGTCTTTGAATACAGACGGGATACAGTAGATAATACAACAGTAGGTTCATTTAAATTTGAAACTCCAGGATCAGCAGTCAGACGTGTTTTAACGGCAACGATTAAAAATGAACCAGATGCATTTAATGCATCACTAGGATTCCTTTTAGGGGGTGGAGAGCATTCAGCTGTGGCCTTGTACAAATCAGAACCAAATGATAAACGTTTGGAATTCTATATTGAAAGTAATGGAAAGAAAAATTTCGCACTAGACTTAAAAATGAATAGCACTGCTATTAAAAACGGTCACCTTTACACACCTAGCTGTCTTTTATACGTTAAAGATGAAATCGTGGCTGGAATGAAAGGAACATTTAAAATAACTTCCAAAAACGGCGTGCTGCAAAATGACATTAATTTAAATTTTGAAACAAAAAAATTGCAAGCGAAACTCTATGGGAATTACCAAAGGACAGATATAACATCTTCTATTAAATTAGCAATGGACTACAGAGTAAGCTATAAGTTTTTTTTTCGATAAATTATTAAATTCCATTATTTTACTATTTTATTTAAGTTTGAGGAAAATAAAATTGAAAAAATCGAATTGGAGGGCAAGATGAGTAATAAGGGCGGAAATACTAGAACGGAATATGATGGTGCCTTGAAATTAAAAACTACAGCACATCCAAACTTTAATTTTGCATCCACAATGACATGGTTATCTCTATTAGCACATACTGAGGCTAAAATAACTTTTAACAATGCTGAAGATTTTGTAGATCCACATTACATGACAACGTTAAGATTAGTTTTTGCACGAGTTGAACCCGAAAAACGTCAAGACCCATTTAGAGCTAGAGCAATGATTGAACTTACAAGACCGAAATCTAATATTGATTTTCGCATTCAGCTTAAGTAAAAATATTTATATTTTTTAATAAATTACTCTACTTAAAAAATTTTCTGGTTTAGGCATGAAGAAATTCATAAAAAAGGTGTTTTGCATAACTTGCTGTTGGGACTACGCTATGCTCCCCAAAAGGAGGCTACAGGATTTTTTTCTCTTTATTTACCACAAAGAAAATATTTACACTTAGATGCCAATTTGAATATTTCAGTACCAGATTTTGATTCATGTACCGCTCGGTTGAAATTAATCGAACAAAATCCAAAAAATTATACGGTAAGTAATTCGCCACAAACCCACAACGATAACTCACTTATTTATTCTAAGTACTTAAAGGATTATGATATGTGAATGATCATAATTATATGAACAATTTTGATACAATAACATAATTTTATTTGAATCCAATATATAGCGGACTTTATCATCCGTCATGTTCGGTCGTGGGTTCAATTCCCACCTCGCTCGGACTCGAATTTGTAAATTCGCCCAAAAGAATTAAGTGTTTGTGTTATTTTTTATTACCGACTTTAATTGCTGATAAACTTTTCAATAAATATTTACAATTATTTCCGAATCGAATTGGTTTTTAAAGCTTTATATTCGGATAATTTTTGATTGGTTCTCTTCAAATCTTAATATTATATACCTAAATAGTTATGAACTTTTATATTTTTATGTGTTTTTAAATATACATTTATTTAATTTTAGATTGACTTTAAAGGATCTTGGTTTAATAAACATTCAGTAGCTTTTAATGGGTTTTATGCCAATCGAGGAACTAGAAATTACCCGTCATATCATCAGCTAAAATTATTTATAACTAGCCCATTATTTGAAAATACCTTAATCGATTTGATTTATCGAAGAAATTCATTGGAAATATTCACTGATTTACAAGCTACTTATAATGAAATACCTTATGGTTTGACTTTAAAGCTTTCTTCCCTGGGAATGCGTCAAAAAAATTCATATGCAGAGTTAAAATTAAACGATAAAGTTTATTGGGTGTCTTCGAAATTATTTACCAGAGAGAATAAACTGTTGGTAATCGAAATTCATTTAGACAAGTAAGTACGTTTTTCTAATAATATACAAAAAAAATCTTTATTCACGTGTTTTAATTTTAGTAGTTTCGGCCTTTCGTTTATTATTTAGTTAATTAGGTAGATAGATAGATAGATGTGTACGTAGATACGAAAAAAACTGAAAAAATTGTTTTATTTAGGAAATAAAAAAAATATAATTCTACAATGACGACTAGGATGATCGGCCATATATTACATATATTTTCTTTGTATAAGTTAAGTAATTAAGCATAATAAATTTCAGAGTACGAGATATTCATATTAAAATCACAGGGGTAACATCAGCTCAAAAAAAGGAACTTTCGGTTGAAATTAAGTGGGACGCAAATCGAGATCCTTCACAAAGATTGGCTTTGCTTGGCGAGTTTAATAATCCAGATAATTCAAAATATGATGGAACACTGGTAGGATTGAAGTCTTGTGTTTATTCCAAATAATTTCATTAACTTTTAATTTCAGATGCTAACATATCCTGATCGAACTTTTAGCTGTGGATTCCAAGCTTTCACAGGAGGACCACAATATTATGGTACCGCTCGCGTTAGTTGGAATACAAATGAAGCTCTTGTCTTGAATTACAATGCTGGATTCATTGCATCAGAAAATGCGTCAGATTCGTATTTGTCATCCGAACTTAAAACTCCATTTGAAGGCTGGCGACAGAATCAATTTGATGGTGGAATATATCTCGCTAACAATATGATACTTGTTAATACTACATTGCTTTGGGCGGAAAATCAATTCTTTGGAATTAAATATAAAAGTGATTATGCAATAACAAATGATTTTCTAAAATGTGAGCTCCTTTTGGGAGTTAACAGTTCAGTTCCAGATGTACCAACAGTCAGCGCATTCCTTAAACATAAACACGATTTGAAAAACATTAATACTGATGCCAATTTCCGCTACACCAATTCAAATCAAACAACAAGCACGTACAACATACATTCAGACTGGAGATATGAAAAAAATCAGAAATTTAGAAATATTTCGGGAGCCGTACAAATTCGGACTCCAATTGAAAATTATCAAAGAAACAGCTTGGCTTTGCTGATAAGTTTGGGAGAAAATCGTCAAATTCAAGCTGCTGCAAAAATCAATTTTGAAAAAAGAAAATTTTTATTATCCTTAATTGGTTATGTGAATAAATTCACAGATAACATGCTTCAAGTAAACATTACCACTCCTTTCCCAAAATTTCAATTTGTAACTGGTAGATTTGGCCTACAAGAAAAAAAACGTCATGCTGTTGCGGAAATTAGTGCTCCTGTTGGCGCTATTGGTGGAGAAATATTATTGGCAATTAATAGTTTTTCAGATTTTGATATAAAATTAAGTGCAGCTACTCCTATTGATGGTTTCAAACGCATTGCACTTGTAGCTAAACTTAAACCAGATACTACTGATTGGCGTGGGACATGGAACAATGTAACCTTAGGATTTACAGGTGTGTGGCGAATGGAAGATTATTCCGATTTTGAATATTCTTATATGGTTTTCACGCCTTTGAAAGACTTCGAAGAGAACGGTATAATAATTAAATTCCTTAATCACACTGACGAGTTTATATACATGGCCTATGGAAAATTGTCGATACATAAACTTGGCGTTAAAATTACCGGAAAACCCAGACCACAAATCATTAATACCCTAGGTTCTAAGCAATTATATGTACAACTGTTAGATGATGAAGAATATCAGCTTCCTGTTGAAGAAGAATCGGAAGAAGACGACTATGAATATTTTAATTTGGAAGCGAATCTAGAATTAGACGTTCTGATTTATCCAACAATAATTGGTTTTATAGATATACAAGAAACAAGAGACTATTATTTCACTACTGGTCATATAGAATTACCTCAGGGAGATATAGAATTCGCTGATAATGTTTATTACCCTGATATGTTGCAAATAAAAAATATCTTGGTTCTTAAAACTCCATTTGCATTCGCTAAGGACATCAAATCTAAGTTTGAATATAATCTTGATTTCGGATCAAAATATATCGGCGGATTAGAAATCTCTTATTTTGGTGATGAATGGACAAGCGTAGGTTATATGGTCAATTACACAATAGTAAACGAAACTGATGTTAGGACACGTGATTTGAAGGTAACTCTTAAGACTCCTTTCAAATTGCTCCCTCGAATCGATATAAATGGTTACTTAGAAACGGAAGACACCCTATATCGAGCAAATTTCACTACGAAGACAGCTGATACTTTACTTTCAGTGGGAGGTTCCATAGAATCGGATGACAATTTTTTAGAAACTATTTTCGGATTGATATTAAAAAGCCAAATTGTACCACTTTATGGAATGAATTTTCAACTTAAACGAGATTTATCTGCTCAAGATAAACAAATTGAATTAGGTTTTGAAATTCGAAATGATAAATCTGTGAATAAAATGAAAATTGATACTAAATGGATTAAAGATGATTTTTTTTTCGACGGGAAATCCAGATTAACTACTAATATGTTGCCATTAAAAGTAGCTGAAATTTCTGTTTTAGCTACAAGAACCCCTAGTCCTTTACTATCTTTTGATCTAACAATGATTGATAATAATAATGGAATTGTTGAATATAAAGGCATGGCATCACGGAAAAGGGACATAGTAAATATTGAAATTTCAACACCGATTGAAGGATTTAAAAATATTTCTTTAAGTGGTACTTTGAATAAAATGAGTGAGCCTAATGAATATCGATTACTTGGCGAGTTAGCCAGAAATAATAAAATATTTTACAATATTGATGGACCCGTTACATTAGATTCCGATTTCCCTGTTAAAGTCTACTTAGTTGTAAAGCCAAAAATTAATGGCCCATCCGGTGTTATTGAATTTAGTTTAGCGGACACACCTGGAAATTATGGAAAAACTTTTAGATTTAATTCAATCGAAGATGGCAAAATGTGTCAAATTAACGGAGGGTATACTATAATGAGTTTTTCGAATTGGGAAATTTCAACATTAGTTCAGTCAACTGAAATAGAAATTTCACGAATCAGCTTCAATACAAAGTTGAAGCAACATGGTCAAGGATTTTATGAAAGTAATTTTAATTTAGAAACACCTTGGAGAACTTTAGGCTTAGAAAATATTCAAGTTAATGGAAATATGAATGTAGGTGAAAATTCAGGGAGATTAGAAGCTGATTATGATATCCAAAATTTTAAGGGCAGAGGTTTCTTTGATTGGACTTGGATTTTATTGGAAAATATGAAAATTTCCGCACAAAATACATTTGAAAAATCTAATGGTGAATCGAGAATGACGGAAGCCAGTGCACATTACATTAACCCTAACAAGAACTTCCAACGTTTTTTAGCAGGTGCTAAATTAAATGTTGACAATTTATGGGAACTTGATGTTAATAGCAGTCTAAAGTTATTGTCGCAAAATGATGTGTTCCTTGGTTTTGTTGCATTATTACCTAAACCAATTAGAGACGTTCATAGACTGAATGCTACGTATAGAGGAAATTTAATCGAATACGTTTTAGGTGATCATTCAAACCCAATTGATGTATTTGCCGAAGCTAATTATGAATCGGATGAGGCAAGAAGGAGATTATCTTCAAGAATGTCATATCGAAATATTGAAGATATTCAAGGTATCGGTCGAATTCAATGGGCAGTAGCTGAAGCAGAAAATGATGTGGTTCAAGGAAATTTTCAAATATTTAGAAAAGGTCCAGCAAGAAAAGAATTCTTTGTAAAATTAATTACTCCGTTTTATAAAGAAGAAGATTCATTTTTTGCCAATGGTAATTATGACAACAAGAATGGATATCAAACGATTGTATGCTCTGTGAATTCGCCTGCTTCTCGCCAACTCCTTGATGCAGATATTAATTTCTTTAGTATGAATAATGCCAATGGACATCTTAACATAACAGTTCCATTCTACAATGAATCGTGGATTCAAGGTGATTTTGAATTTAATACTAAAATTGGAGATTCATTACGATTTTTAAAAATAACATGGCCCACTAATTCTGCATTTGTGAAAATGCAAAGCAAATTCAGTTCAAAAAACCTCGATCGAGACTTACAAGGCACTGTTATAATTGAAGTTCCTTTTGCTACTAAACATTATGCAGAAATTGAATACGGTTTAAAAGAAAGGGAAGTATTAAATACCGGTCAAGGAGTAGTAACATACAACAATGAAAAGGTATTGAATGGACAATATTCTTGTAAAACAGAAGAACGTGCAGGTTTCTCAAAAGATGTTGTTGACATTACTCTCGAAAATAATATTACTCCCATTGGAATACATTATGTTCATTCAAAACAATATACTGATACAGAATACCCCGATTATGTAAGTTTTTACCAAAAAACAATTATAGAACTATAATTATTATAATCTAAGATAATGAAAATTCAGAGTTGTAATCTTTGCTATGATGCTCTTTTCAAGCTCAGTCCTTACTTTTTGTTTTAGTTTATTTTATTTTTATTTATTATTAATTCAAGGGTTTAAAGTTTTATAAATGTATTTATTTCTTAACTAAAATATTGCTTTACTGGAAGATACATTTAAAAAAAACACTCAATTTTTTTGGTAATAATAAAATTTAGTTTAGAAATCTTAAATTTCATGAACTTCTAACATGTCTAACAAATGTTTTTTTAGGATATGAAACATCTTGAATTATTTGTTCTTCGTGATGAAAAAAATTATAATATAACTGGTGAACTTCATATTAGATCAACACAAACTGGACAAGAATATAAAATTATTGCTATTCATCCCAATCGTACTGTAATTTGGAATTCAGATTACGATTTGCAAGGCGAAAAATCAAAACAAACATCTAAGCTTCAGTTATCACCATCTGTTTGGATTGGTTATCGGTTAGAAACCGAAAATAAAACAACCGTAAGTTAATGAACTTTCTTTAAAATTAACTGGTTCTAAATTAAATTTTGTTTGCAGTTGGACAACGAGTCACAAAACTTCGTCGCTGAGTTATTTTATCCAAAACGAACTCTCTCGGTTGAAGGTTGGTATTATTTTACAAAAGACATTTTTGATTCAGATATTGGATTCCGTTGGAGAAATAATCGTAAAGAAGAGAAAACAGTGAAAGCTGGTTTATTATGGAAAAATGAACCATTGACTGGCGACGCTTATGATCATCAAACAGCAGTTCTTTCCATTGGACATCCTTCTTTCTTAAAAGTGAATTATTTTTTTTATTTTGTATTTCATTTTTTTTATAATTATAATTTCTTAGGATGTAACTTTCAAAGGATTATTTTATAGAAGTCCAAGTGATTTACTTAAAACAGAACTGGTCATTGATTACTTCACAGACCCAAAGCATATATTTAAAGCTTATGCAATTGCAAAAGATTTAACACCCAATGTTGGATTCTATAATTATATCACCAGTTTTGCAGCAGAGCATCCAATATCCGATCTTAAAGTCAAAGCAGACGGATCAATTTCAATACAACAATATTTGTTTGAAACAAAAAATACTGCTTTCTATAAACGAGGCTATTTTCCTGATAGAAATGGACTACTATTGGCAAAACTAGATTTAGTTAAAAAAGAAATTGAATATGAAAGACAATCTCCTTATAAAACACTCCGATTTTGGTTTGTACCTCACAACTCGTATCCCGTTTATGGTTTTAATGCAAGTGTTTGCGATAGTCCTGATCTTAATGGTACAGGATACTTTTTTATTGATCTAAGTGAAAAATTCACTCGGATGGAATTTAATTTAACCCCAGATGCTTCACAGAATATTCAAATGATTGGACAAATACCAGATGCCAGAGGTGCATATTTTGACTTATGGAGAAATTACGAAGAATTTCGTGTAATAGACATTTCATCTTATATCCGAATGAATCATTCTCGTTTAGTAACTGGACAATTCCACTGGAGACCAAAAATGAAGGCCGAAATAAAACAGAAATTAAGAAATATTGGCGCCTCATTTTATGAATCATTCTCTGATGGAATTGATTTTTGGATAAAAACAATGTATGAGGAGACAATGGAATCCATAAATGATATATGGTACAATGCCAAAGAAAAAACATCCTCATTTTTGAATGATTTTTCGTAAGTTAATTAATAACTATTTTATTATTTTAGGGATTTCCAGTGTATGATAAATAATAACAAAATTATATATGTTTCATAATTTCATTTTATTAATTTCTTAATATTTCACAGCCCATGGTTTGCTGCATCTTCAGAAGTTAATTATTTATTTATTATACATTAATATCTAAAAAATCAATAAATTTTAATTTTTTTTTTTTTTTTTTTTTTTTTAAATGAGTAACTATGATGAGTAATTATTTGATTTTAACACTAAAATTTTTAGATTTTTTAGATATGAATGTATAAATAAAAAAATAATTAACTTCTGAAGATGCAGCAAACCATGGGCTGTGAAATATTAAGAAATTAATAAAATTAAATTATGAAACATATATAATTTTGTTAATATTTATCATACACTGGAAATCCGTAAAATAATAAAATAATCCAAATGCAATTCACCAGTAACTAAAGTAAACATTGTTAATTAATAACGTACCTACTTAAATAAAAAAATTGATTGTAGCGACTTAAATATAATAAAGAATTCAAGTCTTTTTAAGGAAAGAATTCTTGACTACTTAATACTTAATGAATTATTGCTTTGGATCTCTCAAAATTTTATGTGCCGAAGTCGTAAGTTCAAACGCTTAATGATAATTTTTTAAGGAATTCTGAGCAAAATAAATGTAAACCAAATACATCTCCATGTTATTATGTATGCAAATACATTTTGTTTTAAATTCTGTCGGTTATACAAATATGTACTTGTACATATAACACAATTTTAAATTTTAATATTTAATTTTCAGAGAATTAAAAGTTCTTGAGGAGGATATTAACGATCTGAGAAAGTTCATGAATTCATCTTACGAATCCAATGATTTTTACATCAAGACTGCTATAAACTTTACACTCGGAGTTTTGGATGAATTGGCTATTCGAGACCGTATTGAATCTTTACCAAAAATTTTAAATGAAATATGGCAAGCTATGGGTGATTCTGGAAAAGCATTAAGAAAAAGTATATTATGGTTAATTGAAACAGTAAGAGTCCAAAATTTATATATCACTTCACTGCTATCCAAGAATCAATATTTCGTTTTCATATTTTACATTTTCATATTTTAGATTAAGACATCATATCATCATGCATTGGAAGCAATAAGTAAATTTTTCCAAGGTCAATCATTAGATCACTTATCTAAATTGATGCAGCGAGCAGTTGAGCGCTATGATAAATTTGTTAAAGATTTGCATATATCATTTATTAAATACGTCGAAAACTTATGGACGAAAATATCAAATATTCTAGCAAACTATTGGAAATTGTTCTTGAAACGTATTGAACCTCATATTTTTAGATTTATTCATTATATAGAAAGTGCTGCGTGGAATATGAGCAAGGAAGTTTTTGGTATTTTTTTATCTACAAAAATTAAATTAAATTACATTTTCAGAGTATACAATTATACATGTACCACTATATTCAGCCGTCTTATACCTAATTTCTCTAATGTCATATATATATACATTTAAGAGATGTATCTTACTAAATGTTGGCAATTGGAAATTTTTGATTGTTGCAATTATGATTACTTCTAAAACTACTATCTTTAGAGTTCGATAAGTTAATCAAAACCAGCCTACCAGCCCCCTTCTTTTATCAAATTTCAAATCAATTAAGAAGATCAAATTCTACAATGCAACTTCAATTCAAAGAATAGAAAATTTATTAATTTTTTTTTAATTAATTAGAACGTTCGTTAATGTATACATTAAATTTTTTTTGTATTCATGCAGATTTTATATATAATAGAACAAATGAAATAGCTGAATCCCCCTACTTTAATCAAGTATCCAGTGTTACGCAAGACATTGACCGATTATACAAAGATATAACAGCAAATGACGCAATTACTAACTTTAAGAAATATTCTGCAATCGCTTGGGAATTTCTAAAGGAAAAATATTTTAAGTTAGTACCATTTGGAAAAGAACTCAATGATGTGTTTACCGAATTGTGGGAAGAAATAAAGAGCTTAAAAAAGCTTCCCCAATTTAAATTAATTTTAAACAAAATTTATGATGTTCAAGCTAAAATTAATTGGCTTGTAGATGAATTACAATTAGAACGCCGTATTCATCAATTGTGGGAATTAATACGGAAAAAAATTGGCAGCTACTCAATGACTGCTCTTCAAACTGATGAAATGTATCGAGAAGCAAAAACCTTATTTGTTTTCGATCCAGAAGTAGGTATTATTGATTTACAGCAAAAATTACCAATGTCATGGCACGCATTCAATGAAACTCCTAAATTTGAAGAAATTCCCGAATATAAAGTAATCGCTGATGTCCAAAATTTCTTTGGAGGAACAAATTTTTCATTAGTTGGATGGATTTACTCAGTGCGAACACATATGGACCCTAGGACATGGCTACCGCCTTATAGTGGTAATTGTAATTTATCAATTCAATACTTTTATTGCCTTTTAAACCTTTTTTTCTGAATTCTATTTCCAGCTCATTCATTATTAATTGGATCTAAACATTATATGACCTTTGACAATGATTATGTAAAACTAAATGTTAAATTTGCCATAGAAAGTCCAGGATCGAAACGAGATCAATGTTCGTACGTTTTGGCACATGATTTCTTCCAAAAAAATTTCACATTATTATCTGAGCCCTCAGTGAGTAGTCTTCAAGGGTCAAATTAAATCTTTTTATTTTATCAAAAATTTCTTATATTTTTTTGTAGATTCTTGAAAAAGATGGAAAAAAAATTACAACAAGAAAATTGTCATTAATATCAAATAACAAACTTATTGAAATAGATGTAACATCTGATGTAAGTATATAAAAAATTGTTAAGTTTGATAAACGATTTGAAAAAAGTATTTAATGGTAATTTGTTTTTTAAAGAGGTAAATGAAAACTACTACAAATAAAATTAAACAGACTCAAATATTTTATTTTTAATAATTTTTACAAGCACTGGGTTTTACTACATTATTTGTTTTTCTAGACCCTTCGAATAGGAAACAATAATGCTCCAACACTTCCAGTTAAAGTTAATGATATGACAATATATCGAGATGCGGATGTTTTAATAATTGAATCTGATCAAGGATTTACACTGAACTGTAATCTTCAATTTGATTTATGCTGGTTCGAATTAGGAAGTTGGTATTTTGGACAAACTGCTGGAGTATTGGGTACCATGAATAACGAAGTATTTGACGATAAACTAACATCTAAAAATTTGATCACTAATGATGAAAATGAATTCGTAAACTCATGGAGCTTGAATCAGTGCATTCCAGAGTCACAAAATAATTTTGAACCAAATTATACAGACTTAGAAGCAATATGTCATGAATTCTTTGATACCGCCTATTTTTCAAATTGTTTCGAAGAACTGGATCCAAAGCCATTCTATAAAATGTGCTTAGAATTAGGAGCTAATTCAATTTCTACTGTATTAAAAGAAAATCATCCAGCACAGATGGGTGCTTGCACTTCAGCACTAGCTTATATCGAAGCATGTGATAAGTTGAAAATACCATTACGAGTGCCAGAAAAATGTGTGCAGTAAGTTCTCACATAATGTCCAAATATAAAATATATAGTAGGTCTAATTTATTTTGTTTTTGCAGTTGTAATTTAATGAATGGAACTTATGTAGCAGAAGGCACTTTTGTTGAAATAGATGCGTCGCAAATTTCACAAACAACAGATGTTGTATTTATTGTAGAAGCAAAACCATGTAATTCAAATCTAACAACATCAAAAAGTATAATGACATTAGTTTCAGCAATCAACAGAGAGTTATTGATTAGTGGGCTTACGAATAACAGATACTCTGTCTTTACTTATGGCGGACGGGAACCATTTGATAAACCAAGAAGTGTTGTTCATAAAAACAGAATATTTACATCTAATATCATGAAATTGAAAACCTATTTCGATCATATTGAGACTTTTGAAGGATCTAATAATGATATATTTGGAGCCATTAGTTCTGCGACTAAATCATTGATTTTCAGACCTGGAGCTTCCAAAACATTCATATTGTTGCCTTGTTCTAGTTGTAGTTCAAAGGATATGAGGGTAAAAGTTAATAATTTTATTATTTTTAAACGTAAAATTTTAACTGAATATTTTATTCCAGTTCGACTACTCAGCAGTTCTCCAGTTAATGCTAGATGAAGGTATAAATTTGCATATATTATTGGACAAAGAGTTCACTTATAGTAAACCCCGGTTGGATAAAGTATTCTTTGGAATGGATCGTGATTTGGCATATTCGAAGCGAGATACAAAAGATTTCCGAGGCGATAACGAATTAAGGAGACAAGTTCATCCGCCGAAAGGTGGCTATTTCGAAACATGTATTGCCTTAGCTATAGAAAGCAATGGATCTGTGTTTGTGGGTCAGAAATTGAAGCCACTAAAAAATAATCCTGTGAAGAAATTTTCAACAATATTTGCGAAACGTATTGCTAAAACAGCTCGACCCAATTCATGTCAAATATGTGAGTGTAATGGTCACAATACGGGTATAGCGTATATGATTTGCACTAATTGCAATGGAACTTCATTTGAAGAAAGTTCTGAAGACTTTGATCCCAGAGAAGTAAATTTTGATTGGAATGATGATGATGATGACATTATTGATGATTTAGATGAAAGTGAATCTTAGTAATTTTAGATTATAATTTAGCTAATACTAGGTATTTTTGTAATTTAATTTTAAATTTAAATTAAAATATATATTGTTTTCTAAAATAATTTGTTTTTTTTTTTTCATTACATTTTTAAGCGTTAAGTATTTCAGTTGAAGTTTTTGAAAAAGCAATTAAAGAATTTTTAAATCAATTTCTATTTTTAAATTTATTAACTTTAATAAATTTTCTTACTAATTTCCACCTTATTAAATTTAAAATAAAGTTTAAAAAGCAAGACCTGACGTTTAATGTTAGTAACACTTTTCCATTTCATTAAATGCTTGTACGAATTAATAAAATAATGACATTGTTTTATTATTGATCAAATTAAGTATTACAAATACAATTTAGCCATTCATTGAACAAAACATTAGACCTATTTAAAATATTACATTTTAACATCACATTATTCGTTCTAGATTACATATATTTTAAATTTAAACCAAATAAAACGTTACAACTTACCGAAAGATAACAAAAATTTGAGCGAAATAAAACAAAAAAATATTTTATACTTTTGCGCGAGTTTTTTCGAAATTAAAATCGAAATAGAAAATATTGTATGATGCATGCAGTGAAAAATCAATTATATTCTCTTTCTATCTGTCAAAAGTCAAAATAATATCATCAACATCATCAACATCAACATATTTTGTTTTCTATTTCTTATCATTGATTTTGACTTTGAGTGTTGCTTGTGTTTGCTGCAAAGAATATTTCAATTATTAACCAAATTTATTATTTAATTACTACTGTGTATTATTTATATATATTATTGTACATTGTATTGAGTCTAATTTTAATTAAATTCTTTTATAAGCCAACTAACTATTAAATTAACGGTTTCAAAAATTGTATAAGGAAATAAATTATAATAACCTACCTACCTCTATCTACCTAACCTACCTGCTATCTGCACTATTTTTATTGACCAAAAATAAATGATTGAGATTGAGTTTAATAATCAAAAATTAGGTAGGTAGGTAGAAACAAAAAACAAATAGAGAATAGTTTTTTTTAACAGTTCCTACACCTACTTCGTACCTACATCACACAAGAATTGTAATAGAATCTAATAACTTCAAACAACATAATATAATAGAAAAATCCTAGTCAAAAATATTTAGAGATGATAAAAAAATTATTTTCAAGGTTTGTGTTTTTTTAGTTCAATTTATTGAAAATTTATCTCACTAACTACCTATAATTTTAATTTTAAATTTCTTTTTAGGAAAATTTCAATATTATCAATAATTTTAATTGTATTTGAACAAAAGCACTGTTTCACAGAGGCTTCAATTTTTGATTATATTTGGCCAAATCGTAATGGTACGTTATGTATACTATACAATATCTTTTATATCTTTGTTTAGTTTAGATTACATTGAATATTAAAAATATACCAAAATTTAAAAAAAATTTATTAATAGAATAATTATAATAAAATAAATAAAATTGAAATGAACGTATTATGAAAAAAGGGCGCAATTAGTAATTAAAATGTTTTAAAAATAAGCTAATTGCTGGTGTTAGTATACCATTCCGAATACCTTTGATAGAAGATACTATTATTCGTAAGAAAAAATTAATTTAAATTTAATGCATTTCTTTTTATCGATTGGAAGATCTATAATATGTTATCGAAAAATGACTGTGAAGCAAAATTCGGTAGAACTTGTTTCTAATTATTAAAGAAATTTTAGTTGTGATTAAAAAGTGATTGTGAGAATCTATAATGAGTATTTATATAAAGTAAATTAAATCTAGGTACCTAACTGGCATAAATCATAATGAATTTAAGATATTCTAGATTCTAGAATAACTATAAATTGAAAAAAAAAAAACAAGAAATTTTATTTCGTTTATAAATTAATAACATAATAAATTAATTCTTCTGAATAAATAAAACTCACAAATACTACAATTATTTATATATTTATTTTTCAGCTTATTCATTACTACAGGATGCTGGCTACCAAAATATTCCATCAATACCATTTGAAGTCAGTGAAACAACTGATAGGTTTATTTCGGATGCATCAAAATTACTTGGATTACGATTATCTGACATAGATTTTTGTCAACAGAGGCTTATACTTTCGCTTCAAAAATCTTGTTTGACTTTAACAGATGATGAAATTTCAAAGTTAACTATATCTTTAATGAATTGCCAAAATTTTGCTGAATCAAAATCAACAATTGAATGTACGCCATCAATGAAATTAAGAGATTGTACTTTTCAAATGTCTAAAGAAACTAATGAGCTGTATAGTAATCTGTTATCTAAAACAAAATCAGTTTGTGTTTCAATTCGGCAAGGTCAATTTCGTGGAATGGTTGAACTTACGGTGAATCGATTAATAGACAGTTCTAGGCAACATTTAGAAATGATGGATAGATTGAAAACAAGTCAAAAACAATTTGAACAAGCTACACTAGACTCTATAGAAGAAATTTCTGATAATCAATTAAAATTAATGGAAAAGCAATCTGATTTGTTGAAACTGGCAAATACTCAGAGAATAATAGTAGATAGTAATTTAAGAGAAATTCAAAAAGAAAAAAATTTTATTAGGAAAGGTCAAGTGGAAATAGGTGGAGCCATTGAAAGTTTAAAATTAAAAATTGGTTCGTATATTTTTTATAAATCAGTCATTATGATCATATGTTTTTTATTTTTTTTAAGGTGAAAGTCTTCGAGAAATGACAGCTCAAAATAATGAGGCTAAACAAATTTTTCATTATCTTTTTGAAGACTTAGAAAAATTAAATAAGATAGCAGCGAATATATCATTAAGATTAGAATCTGTAAGTCAAACTGTTTTTGAAAAAAATAAGGAAACTAGTGAGCAATTTCAAGGAACAATTTTGAAATTACGCGAAGCTAATGAATTAGTTCAAAATTTTTCAAAAGTTTTAGAAAGCATTAAAGGGGATGCTTACATGAAGCTTAAAATTCTACAAGATTATCTTGGAGACGATGGTAATGTTTTTTATGGTCATGTACATACGCTATGATTTAATTTAAACAAGTTTTTCTTTGTTTTTTAGAAAATTTCGTTGCTCGTCTAGCCATAATTTCAATTCATATTGGATATCTTCTGATTGCAATGATATGTTTAGTTTTTATGAATGCTGACATGGTCTCAAGATTTATGTTGTTAGTAATTTTATTTGGAAACTTAATTGCAGTACTTAAAGAATTTTTACCTTTAAACTTATCGATGTTGACTATTACACTTTTAAGCTTATTATCTGGTAAGTTTTGAATTTTTTAGGTTTATCAAATGTTTTTTTTTAAATAATTATAAATCGAATTTACTTAATATTGTAAAGCAATTCTTGCTTTCCAATCAAGTTTTTCTTGACTAATGTGGATGCCGTTAAATACAGGTAGTCAAACTTACCACTAAATAAAAGGTTTGTTTTCGGTTTGTTTTCGAGATAAACGTATCACAATAAAAAAAAGCTTGCATTTTAAATTCCTTATAACAATTTACTTATCAAATAATTTACTTATACAAAGAACTCGAATGAAAAACATAAATTCAAATTTCGTACTATTTGAAACCCCTTTAGGTCATTAGAATAAAACAATTTTAAATTAGGACTACAAATATTTAAAAATATTATTTTTTTAGCTCATTCTATTTTAAAAGAATTTAGAAATCAAAATGTTTGGAAATGGATGAAATCATTTACAAAAATATTTGAATATAAAAAACATCAAGAATATCGGAATAATGACGACGTTAAATATGAAGCTGAAACAAACAACAATATTGAATTAAGGAGTTTGAATGTGCCAACAACTCTCAGGCGTTCTTATGGAAGTACTACTACCTCCAGTTATGATATGTATGCTAATTCAGATGTATTGAGATCGAGAATATCATTAAATCGAAGTAGAAGGTGCATTGATCTGGCTTTAATCATAGTTAAAATTCTTTAACCAAACAGTTTATTAAAATCAAATATTTTTTTAGCACAACTCCGACTTATGAATTGAGTCGTTGCAAAGCAACAACTCGCCTTGGTAGTCAATGCATGCTGTCAACAGTATCAGAAAATTCAGATTTTTGTAGAATACATGAAAGAGCTTCAAAGGAACGTTGAAATATTTTCAGAAAACTAAGTACCCACCTATTTAACCTTATCAGTCACCAGAGATTTTAATGCTTTGTCAGGGAAAAAAATTAATCATGGTCTCAGAACAGAAAAGAATTGTTTTTATTTCGGTAGTAGTTTAAATAAAAACGGTAGTAAACGAAAATAATAATAACTTATTTAAAAACTTGAGATGCAATATGCAAACACAAAGTAAAATAAAATGATTACATTGAACTTAAAAATGTTCTTAGTCTTGTTCTTAATCTTTTTCTAGTTTATTGTCATCAAACGATCCAATTAAAGTCGATATAGTACCTAATAAAAATAACTACGTTTCAAGTGCTGATATCAATTT
Source organism: Hybos culiciformis (assembly GCA_964007475.1). Lineage (NCBI taxonomy): Eukaryota > Metazoa > Arthropoda > Insecta > Diptera > Hybotidae > Hybos > Hybos culiciformis. The sequence goes on along the minus strand of OZ023273.1, from coordinate 150,064,990 downwards.
TTATAAAATGTAATGATGATCAAAAAAAAGTTATTACAAAAATCTCTTATTTTATTTTTTAAAAAAACTTAAGACTGCTACACGTTATAGAACTATTTAAATTTGGCAAATAATTATATTTATTGTTGTCCATATTTTCTTAGGTTTGAAATTATTATTTGACAGTCAATAGTCTATATTTTGAAAGGAATTGCTAATTTAATTAATGCAGAAATCTTGCCACTGATAGTTAGAAAAAATTCATAATAAATTGGAAAATATAGGTAGAAAAAAAATATTTTATTGCTATTTGAATTTACTGAATTCGGTTACGGTCTTTTATACTTTTTAATCGAAAATGTTCTTAATTGTAAATGTATATTGTGTGGTAAAAATATCTATAATCTGTTTACATAGTTTATAATTTTAAGTTTTAAGAATAAAATATAAGTTTCTAAATAACAATTGAAATTTTTTGTTTTTGTGATATCTGATTTCCTAGAACGATAAAATGGATTATCAAAGTTTTTTTAGCAAAAAAAAGAAACAAATTAAATAATAATCAATTTTATAACTCAGTGCTTGTTTCAAAGCAATATGTTATAAAGTGACATGATATGATTTTCAAAAAATCTTAAATTTAATTAAATAATGAATACAAGTCGTTAATAATCCGAAATGTAAAGTACAAGTATTATGTTTCAATAGTTTCAATACATAAATAAATAAATATTTGACACATATTGACAATAAAATTAAAATTTACCACGATATCAGCATTCAAATATTCTAATTACAATATATGTATTTTTTATGTGTAATAAAAGTAGCTAATGTTCTGAAATTTTTTTCGCGCTAAAACATTTTTGTAAGGTCGTTCATCTACAAAAAATACATATTAAAAATTAAGGTACGTATGCTTAAAATATAAAATAAAATTTTTTAATTAAATAAAACTAACTTTTTTAATGGATGGAATGTTCAAACTTAAGATCACATGAACTTTTCTGAATCAAATCTTAGGCATTTTAGTTTAAGAATACAAAAAAAAAAAACATTTTCTTAACCTACTTAACTTAATAACATTAAGTAAATGCAATTGTTAACGTATATTTTTGAAAACTGTATAAAGATCTTAAACATTTAAAAAAAAAGCGACTCTTAAATTAATGTTCTTTTAATAATGTCGAAGTTCTACAATTTCTACCTCATTGCTCCCATGGATAATCTTTTCAATTATTTTAATAAATTCGTTCATGAGTTCGAAGATTGTCACAGGTGTTGAAATGTTGAAAATGGAAGAAATGGAATAAAAATTGTTATTTATTTTGTTAACAAGAAATTTGTTAAATTTTTTACTTATTCCAATTTTTTAGTTTTCTAATTTTTCGAATTCTAAAAATTCAGGTTCCTCATGGTAATTGGAGGAGCCGCAATAAAGTTTTCATATTTCTTAATATGTAATCTTTTGGTCTCTTTTCTTTTTAATTTTTAATCTATATTTTTCATTGAACGAATCTGATGTTGTTTGCTCCATTGATGATGATGGTAATTCTTCAAAATGGTTTGAATATAATATAAATGTTATTTTAATACTTCAAATTTTAATTTTGGACAATGGATGCAGTTGCAGGAAAATAGTAGTTTCAAAAAAATTTATATGCATTATTAACACTGTTTTATTTGGTATTTAAATACATTTTTTTTCCTAAATAAATTACAAACAGTATGTATGTTAGTAACATTCCAAACAAATTATACCCAACTCTAAGTAGTCTAAGTAAGTAGTGTGGTATTGTTGACTAATTTTTAGAAAAAATTAAATAATCGGAAGTTAAATATAAGAATTTTAATAAAAAAAACTTGCTTGTGTGTTGGAGAACAGAATAAAAATTAACACTGTATGTAACATATTTCAAATTAACAAGATATAGTAAAACAGAGTTTATAAAAAAAATTCTTTTTGATCAAAGTTTTTATCTATTAAATTGGAATTTAAAATTTTTTTTCACTCTCAACTTAGAGAAATTCATTAAAACCTATGATGATTAACTAATTTTTAAACGTCTGAAAAAGAACTTAATATTTTTAACAACAAAAGAGTTTATTCAGTTGTTAAATAATTAATTACCTAAATCTATTAATATCAAAATTTTTTAAAAGAATCTTATTTTTCACAATAATTTTCAGTTGATCACTTAAGCTCTTTATAGCTTGTTGAGTAAAAATATAAAAAGTTAATATTTTTTATTGCCGAAATGATTAATAAAATATTTTTATGTTTAATTATCCTAAATTTTTTTGCATATCAAAGTGGTGAGAATGTTATTTTAATTAAAAAAATTTTTACAGTTGTATAACTTGAAAATGAAGGATTTAAAAGATAGGGCCTAATTACATAAGTAGTGTTAAATCATTTTTAAAGGTTACGTTGCCATGTACATGTTAAAGCACTACCAGAACCATCTTTTGGCCGAACTGTTTAGTTTTTTAAGTAGTGAATATGTCGATTTACTTATCAAGAAAACAGCATTTAAGGAGAGTTGATTTTTTTCGTAAAAGAGAACTGCTGAAAAAGATAACAAAAAGTGCTGGCCATCGTTAATCTTTTGAATGATCAATTTGTAACAATTTCTGTACATATTACATATTACATAATTTTGTAATTTTTTTTAAATTTATTTTAAAATCTTAGAACGTTTGAAGAAACTTTTTTTGTTTTATAGTATACGTGGTTTCGTCATAATTTATTTACATAAATTTTTATATGTAAATGTTAGAGCAGTGTTTAGGGTTGTTAATTTTTATTTCAGTTACCTATGTTATTGATTATTCTAAAATCTGAATCTAGATTTTATTTTATTTTATTTCAAAGGCCCATTAGTGGATATTAACATGGTAATATTAAGTGTAATTTTATTACGTTTCAATACAAATTGTACCTTCTAAAATTAGCTTCAAAAACTGTATGTTAAAAAATTTTACCCCAAACTTATAAGTTTAGTAAGTTCCATTAAAGAGCATTTTTAAAAGATTAAGCTTTTTATCACAAGCAGGAAAAAAAGCATTTATTATCAAACTAAGAAAGAAATTTTCCATTTTCCAATTTATCATCAATAATTTGTAAAGTTATTTAATATCAATAACAATATATAGCAAAATGCGCTCAAAATCTATTACAATTTGCTTTTCAAATTTTCCATTCAAATTATTCTAAAAGATAAAAATATCGACATAACTATATAGGTTTTTTGTTTAAATAGGAATTTCAATTGAAAATTAATGCAATCTGAATAAATATTTTTCTTAATCTCAAATTAATTAGTTTTTGGAAATGGTTTAAGTTGTTATTCTATTGATGCCAAAAACAGAACATCAGTAATGAAATGCACAGGTGCCATAGCAACAAATACCACACAATATTTATCTGAAAAATATTTTTACAATTACAATAAAACAATAACCAAAGGCTTTAAATGTATAGCATTAAATATTAAACATAAAGGTGAGTCTCATTATTCCAAACTTATATGTAAACCAACACGATTCTATTTGATAAGATGACCGTGTATTTTTTTAAACCACAAAGAATAAAACCGATAAGTCGTTCTATTTGATTACATTACCCTGTATTTTTTTTACCACAAAGAAAAAAGCCGAGGCGCTGCCGGTACACCCTTGTATCCTGATACAGCAGATTCTTTTAAAAAAATTTTGTATCTTAACACACGGCTCTAATTCTAACTCTAAAATTTTAAATAAAACAATTAATCGCAGAAATGAATTAGTCATAAATTAATTTAAATTAAAAATTCATTAAAGGGGCTTTTCCAACACACAATGTTTGTTTTGATAAATAAATATTGTTAATAATTATTCCGTTTAATAAATGACTCTGAAAAACGTTATGTTACAAAAAAATAATTATTCCTTATTATAATGTACTTAAGTGTATTGCTGATTGTAGGGCGTAGTGCCTTAACAATATTTTGCTCCATAAAGATAACATAATTAAATTTATATATAATAATAAGAAATTGTTCGATTCTCAAAGTTTTTTTTTTTAACATAAATTACAGAAATTTTCTTTTCTTATATTTAGATAGAAAAGCCCACGATTTTCTATTCCAATCCTGTGTATTTAATTCTAGCAATGCTTGTAACAGGACATACAATAGCTTTGCTTCAAGAAATTTTGAAGATATTTCTTGCATGTTATGTGACAAAGATAATTGTAATTCAAGACCTCGCACCAGTGAAAATGGTAATTTATTTAAAATTAATTAATTAATTCTATTCATTAGTTTTTTTTTTAACATTTTATAGATCATCAATATCATCATAATCCACATACTAAGCCATCTACTGAAGTGAAAGTCTCTTCTGAAGTTGATAATAAAAAACACAAGAAATCTTGGTTCACAAAATTAGTGGATCATTTTGCAGGCTTAAGCTGTTATTCAATTAATGCAAAAAATATAACATCTTCAAAAAAATGTACAGATGCTATAGCTCAAAATACGACAAAATATTTATCCAAAAAATTTTTCAAGGATGATTATAATAAAATAATTACTGAAAGCTACAGATGTATAGAATTGAATATTAAGCATAAAGGTTAGTTAATATATGCATATGACAATAAACTTAATTAATTTCAATTTAATAATTTCACAAGTCAATATTTTTTTTATAAATTTTTGCTTTTTCTTAATTATGTTTGACTGTAATAAGTTTAACAACAAATTAGGTCTTAATTGCACCATTTAATCTTAAATTCTGGCATTAAATTAAAATTATAATTTTTTTTTATTTATTGACAAATTGAATTTTAAATAATTAAATTTCTTGTTAATAATTATGTTGTAAACATTTTTTTAAAGGAATATCCTTAACAATTCTGTACAACTCTTGATCTCGGCCTAAATGTTTGTATATAACATTATGCCGATATTATATAAACGGAACTTGTTTGTGAACATTTTATTTTTACTTTTTACTTTTTAGATAAAAAAATGAACGACTTTCATTTTCAATCGTGTGTTTATAGTTCAAGCAATGCTTGCAACATTAAATTTAATGATTTAGCTGAAAAAAATTATGAAAAAATATCCTGCAAAATATGTGATAAAGATAACTGCAATTCTAAAAGTCAAAGTTTTAAAAAAAGTAAGTATATTTTAAGCATTTTTGTATTAATTACTCCATAACTTTCCCTTAGTTTTATCGATCAGATAATTTCTGTTAAAATCTATTTAGCAGAAAGGATCTGAATTTAAGTACGCTTATCAACAAAAAAAAATTAATAATAATAATAATAATATAAGTATATAAGGATTTTGGATTTTAATTGGAATGTTTGACGTTCTACAGATTTTTTTCTGGTTTTTTCTGGAAATTAAAAGTTTTTATGGTTAAACTTTTAAGATATTTACACACGATTATTAAACCTATTATAAACCTATTATAACTCCACACTGATAAACTTAAATATTTTTTTTACAAAAATTTTGAAAATAAAGTAGTACACAAAAAACTTGAAAACAATTTTTTTTTTTTTTTCAATTTCAAGAATCACAATGACATAAATATATTATTTCTGATAAAGCTTTTTTTTATCAGTTATCAGTTTAATCAGTTGCTAATAGACTTTATTTATAGGTATTAATATATTATTATTTTATCGAAATTTATAAAACTGCAATCTTTTTATTATTTCAATTTAGTTCATGTTTTGAATTCTTTAAAGTCGTAGAGTTTATAATTATTTTTACAATTAAAATGTATAAAATAATTATTTTGAGTGTCACTATTACACTTTTTGCCGCATATCAAACTGGTAAAAAAACGGTTTCTATTTGATTTTCTTAATTATAAAGTGTTTTGAGTTAAAAAATGACTAATATTATTTTGAGTTGAATATGATATAAAATATTAAATTAACTGCATGAAACTTCTAGTTAATTTTAAAATAAAACTTAGTTAATTTTAAAAATAAAACAATTTATTTTTTTTTTAATTATTTCAAGCTTCTGGTTTGTCATGTTATTCAATTGATGCAAAAAATAAGACAATAAAAGCTGATTGCACCAACGCTATTGCTCTAAACACAACAAATTATTTATCATCTAAGTTCAAGAATTATAATACAACAGCTACCGGAAAATATAAATGTGTCGCACTGAATATTCCTCACAAAGGTAAGTTAATTAGAAAAATATAGAGCAGAATCCTTAGTTAAAAATGAAAAATAAAGTATAAATCTTAGTTCAAAGTTGATGATAACGGAAAAAATTTACAAATCACAAATCGAGCCGATTTTTGATAAGAAATTCCATAAAATAAATAAATTAACAATGTAGACGTTAAGATTAAATATTTTTCACCATGATAAAAATAATTCTGTTATCTCACAGTTAAAATTGAAAATACGACTCCATTTTAATAAAATTTTATAATCATAAATTAATAATTATTATTAGAAGTTAATTTATGATATTGACAACAGAAAACTTTCAAAGGTGTTTTTACTGTTTTCATTTATCTATATTTGTCCTTTTTTAATTTTTATTAATAAATTTTATTGTATTTTACAGATAAAAAAATTAAAGATTTCTTATTCCAATCATGTGTATTTAATAACAGCAATGTTTGTAATATAGACTGGAATGACCAAGCTTCAAAACTTTTCAAAGAACCAACTTGTAAAATTTGTGAAAAAGATAATTGTAACACAAAACCTAGTGGTGGTGGTGGTGGTGGTGGAAATGGTGGTAATACAAATGCTCCTATGAGTTTTGAAAAATTCTGTTTAATTTTAATTTCCGCAACTTTTGCATCATTTGCAAGAGTTTTTAATTAATTAAATACAATGTTAACTTAAGTTTTAAATTAAAATATTATATGATAATAAAATAAATATTGTAAAATTACATAAGCCTTCATAATTAATCGAATCTAAATTTTGAAAACTTTCGTTTTCGTTTTTAAACTTTTTTCTTCAATAATTTATAACAAAAAAAAAAAGCAGTTAAAAAATATTGACTCCCAGATGATAGAGATAAGTATTTACATTTAACATACTATAAAAGTACTTATTACTTTATCAATTTATCAATGATTTTTACTATTAAATATTAGTAATTTTTTTGTAATTCTTAAATAAAAACTTTATAACAACTGAATAAATAAAGACATTCATATCACACTAAAATATTATTATTTTATCAATTTAATTGATCTTTTGCATTTTTCAAAGTCGGAGAATTTATAATAATTCCTTAAATAAAATCAATAAAATAATTATTTTGAGCATATTAGTTATATTTTTTGCAGCATATAAAACCGGTAAAAAAATCTTTCTTTCAAGTCTTTTCATTATAAAATGAATCAATTAAAAATTTTAATAATAAAATAAAATCCAGAAGTTCTTTATAAATATTAAATTTGTTTTTCAAAACTTCTACTATTTAAAAAAATTTAGTTCAAATTTATATTATTAAATAAATTTTATTGTTATTAAACGAGCTTTTATTTTTTGTTTTTATAAGTTTTATGATGAAATATAGGTAGGTATTCAACAAAGTCTCAATATATAAGGTATGATTTATATTCACCTTGACATATTATTAATATGTATCTGATAAATTCTTTATGATAATGTAAATTCCTAAGAAAGATGTTTTAGGTTTACAACAGTGTATTCTAATCGCAATTTCATAGATTTTGCTTACAGATATACAATATCAGTTAGCATCAAAATTCAAATTTAATATTAAAAGTAGATTTGTTTTCGGTAAATAACATTGTGAAATGAATAATAGAACAGCCCGTATTCAAGATATCTTTATCAATCCATAATACCAATTTTATTCGAAATCTGCATTTGCGTAAATGTTTATTAACGACACAATGATTCAGGTTTTCAACAAAAGTTACATTATGATAGGACTTAAGGGTAGTACTTAAGATAAGAAGTATAAAAAAAAGTTCTTAAGAATTTTTTTTTTTGGCTTATTGTGAGTGCAAAAGCATTAACTTTTTTATGATACATATATTTTTTTTATTGTATGTGACAAAAACACGTCCTGTAACTCAATGATGAGATTATATTATTGAATTAAAATACTTCGAATTTCGAATATGTATAAGCATAGAATATATAAAGCTTGGACAACCACGATGATGATTCCAAAAAATTAAAAAAATTAAATAAAAAAGCAATGAAAAAGAAAAAACATTATCACCATCAGAATAGACAAAAATACTGTATACAAAGATAGATTTTTTTTTTTTTTTTTAATATCAAAGTTCATTCTCGCTCAAAAATTAATAATTCAAAATACATCAAAATTCAAGTTTTAGCAATTAATTAAACAATTTACACAACATGACTTATAATATAAATAATACAATTTTGTATTTAATTCAATTTCACAAATCAAAGTAACAAATTTCATTTACCTAATGGCATTTTATTCATTCAAAGAAAGAAAGAACTGGGCAAAGAAAACAATATTATCATTGTGACAAATCAGAGACTTAAGGACAATAATTTCTTAAGCACCGCATTCTTTGGGAAATTAGAAAAGCTGCAGACACCCAAGTACATGAAAAATTGATAAAGATTCTTTTGTGCTCGTATTATTGGTGATTTGAACAGCAAATTAGTTCGGGATTGAGGAATAAATCATTTTAGAAGGTTTTGTTGAACATTTCAGCGAAATCGTTTGCGGCGAAATCGTTGCGGTTCAAAACTCAATTGCGATGTTTGAATCAAATAAACAAACATATAAATAAAAAGGCATAATTTGTGTTTTAAATAAAATCGTGTAAATAAAAAGACAACATTTTATTTCTAATCGAAATAATATAGAATTTAAATCAATATTAAAACTGTTAATGGAAACTAATAATTTGAGAAAACCAATTTCTCTGGTAAGCAATAAATTTTTTTAGACATAAATAGGAATTGAAAAAAGATAAGCCATAAATATAAATTACTAAGCCTTAGTCTTATCTTAAGAATTAAGCTAAGATAACATTTACCCCGGTTGTTTAACCGAAATACTAACTACGATAGTTCTTACTTATATGTACGTAAATGCGAAAAAAATATTTTTTTTTTGAAGGAACTAGAAATTGCGATTTTATTGAAAATAAGCTTATACATTTCTTAAATATAATATATAATTATATACATGTACATAATGTAGACTAGAATTATACAAGAAAAATGATATCTTTCGAGAACACTTATAAAATTTCATTTGTCATAATTAAACGTTATGAAAACTAAATAAAAACAAATTTACAGAAAAGCTATAATAGTATTATATAATATAGCTGCGTTTTTACATTTAAATATAATGTGAAGTATACAAGATTATTAGTTATAAAAGGCAGTATTTTATATTATGTTTCAAAGTATATTTTACCAATGTTATGTCTGAAACCTGGCTTTGTAATAGAATTAGTGATTCTGAACTGCTTCAGTTTCCAGGTTTTTTGTCATGACCGTTTCCAGAATGACAATGTTACTCTTGGACGTGGCTTACTGATAGTAGATAAAGCGATTTCCATGTCATAGTCCCAATCAGTGATCCACGAGATTTTGAGTGTGAAACTTTTTATTGGATGTATATTTTATATTGATGCTGTTTATATACCTCCAAGAAAGAACATCATTTACTCCTGAGATTCGAGATTGTGTTATAGGTGCTATTGATGAATTGAATGAATGCACTGATGATATTGATGAAATTTTCCTAGTTGGTGACCTTTTTTTACCGTCTGTTAGGTGGGTTAATATAGCTGACCTTTCTCAACATATGCATCGGAAGTTGTGTTTATTGATAGATTGTCTGCTTGTGAATTTCTATAAAACAGTGTCTCGTTAGGTCCAATGTTGGTGTGCATTAAAAACTCTTTATTGTTCGCTTGTAAGGCCTATATTGGAATATTCTTGTATTGTATTGTATCAATTTATTATCATATCTTTATAAAAAAATGGCACTACGTTAATAGATGAATTTTGCCTCCTTGTGTAGAACGTCTAAGCCTGATCAATTTTTCTACCCTAGAAACACGTAGAGAATATTTGATCCTCTCGGTCGTTTATTACGAATTTCATATTATTATTAATTCATCTTATTTGATCAGAAACATTAATTTTATTAATAATAGTCGCATCATAAGAAATTCTACTGCAATTGTTTTGAGTTATTGTCGAACCAATTATTTATAAAAATATCACATATTATAAACAAGAAAAATAATTATACAAAATAAAAGCTGAGTTCTTAGTTGTAAAGGCTAGGTTAAGTCTAAAACTATATGTAATGAAATTGTAAAATAATGAAATATCAATAAATAAATAAATTGTTGTTTTATCTTAAGTACTTAAAAAAAAAATATTTATATTACTTGCGTTTTAAGTGCTTGTGGACTTTATAATGAATATATTCGTATTTTACAGAAGTCTAGTCTGAAAGAAAAATATTTGAAAAATAAATTAAAAACTTTACGTATACTTAAATGTTTTCGGGTACGGCCGTGCTATAGACTACTTCTCCATCATATCCAATCGCGACCTATCCGCGAAAAACAGCGAAAATTATAATATAAAAATAAGATTCACCCCCTTCAAATATGATCTTTACTAACCTCCTTTATGTTCTTTATGCTTTTGCCTTACAGGAAGGGGCGTGTCATAGACCGTCTTTCCATCATATACGGTCGCGACTAACCCGCGAAAAACGTGAAAATTTTAAATTAAAGATAGCTGTGTTCGAAAGAGTATTTTTAATCGAAAACAGGCCATACACTTCATTTATGATTAACTGTTCTATATTTCTTTTCTAATAAATCACATAATATGACTTTTGTAACAAACAATTTTCAATTTTTAAATAAAATATTAATTTTGTAAATCACCTTAGAAACGGATTTCCTTTATATTTAATTCTTAGAATTCTATATTCTTAAATACATAAATATTTTATATACATTTTTCAATTATTATTGTTTTGCAAAAAAAAAAAAGTCGTAATTTTACTTTTCACAATATCTAGGTTTAAGTGTCTGCAATCTTTGCCTTTATTAAGTTAATTCCTATGCAATTTATGTACATAAAAAATAAGTTTCAATCGGAAAATTTTTACATCAATAAGCATTTATGAAATAAAATAATAATTTTTAAATGTTGATGTTATAAAATATATCATTTTATCAAAAAAAAAAGTATGGGTACCTACCTACACAAAAACATAAAAAATATAATTTTCTCTTTTTTTCTAAGACTGAAATTTGTAAAGAAAGATCTACTCAAATATAATAATAAGCTATGATGGCTATATTAAATGAAAACTTTTAATATGCAATAGTGTAGCATAAATACAATACTTGAATTGTATGAATAAAATGGAATAAGATGACATCATTCTTTTTTTATACCAAAATATATGTTATCTACGGAAAATGTTGAATAAAATAAGACTATATTATCTTATCCTTCACAAATAATTTTCTACCAGATATTTATTTTTTACAATTATTATTGTAAGGTATATGTATTTTAAATAAATCTAAGTTAATTATAAAACAAAAATTTTATTATTTTTATGATGGTATCTGCATTTCAATACTATTATTTTTTAAGGATATATTTCAAGGCTAATACACCTTTCAATAATTAAAATTTTTGATTTATTTTATATAGATGTAATTATAAATAAAATAGAATAAAAAATAAATTGTTATCAACACACATTTTTTTTATTTTAAAACATTTAAAAAATGATATTAGGAAATATGTGTAATGAATATTTATTTATAAGAAGGTACCCGGTACACAGCGGCGCGTTACACCGTAGGCAAAGTAGGCAATTGCCTAGGGCACCATGATTTGGGGGCACCAAAATACTAAATATTTTTTTTATATGTAATACTTTAAACTAACTTTCAGTTGTCTGCTACCTTTAACTCTTTTAAAACAGAAAAATCTTAGATTGTGACAAGTCACATAAGATTATTTTGTATATTCAAATTTTAGTATGTATTGAAAGGGAGCACAAGAAAAATTAATTTTGTTGATTTATTGATGAATTTGTGGAGCATAAAGTGAGAAAAGTATCGTTGTGACTGGGAATAATTTAGGACCGGGAAATCAAAATTTTTATTTATATAGAAAAATTTTCTACGCTTAAAAAAAAGTTAACAGGCCGGGTTAAAAGAAGCATTCAAATTTCAGATAACGGATTTTGGCACTGCCCATCGGCAAACTCCGCTAGCTTGGTGGGCCACTCCAGCTCTAAGTATATAATTGAATTTTTTTATTCATTTTTAATTATTTAATTATTTTATTTTAATTTTTTTCAATTCTTTTTCTATTCATTATTTATAATTTGGTTACATAAATCAATAAAGAAATATATGTACATATATGAATTAAAGAAAGCATTCCTTATTATATTAAAATTGTTTATTAATTCATGTAAATTTTGATGTAGAAAAATTTTAATTGCCTAGGGCACCATAATGTCATAACGTGCCTCTGCCGGTACAACCATTATATGCAATGCAGAATGCATAAATATTTTCAATAATAGAAATTAAATTTTATTTTCTAAAAGATATAGAAAAAGATATTTTTTTTAATGGAAAACATTGAAATTAAAACGTATATATTATTTTAAATTATTTTCTGCAAAAAATTATTTTGTTTCTATTTAGGACACAAGCACACAAAATTTTATTGAATGAAAAAATAAAGGAATAACATAAATACTATAATATTCTAGTTCTGTATTAGCAGTAAAAAGTGTATTAACTGACAGAAATTGGATATAGAACTAGATACTAATCTCGAATCGAATACTATTCATACATATTTAATCAAGAACCGATTTTTTTTTCACGTTAGTACACCTCCTTAAAAACATTTTTTTACCTTTTTCTCATTTAATTGCAATTAAGCGGATAAAATTATCTATATCTCAGCCCTCAGCGTAATAAATCAGAAATGTGCAAATCACTCAAGTATGACTTAAAAATTTGGCAGGGAATGCAAATAATTTTTTCATAAATAACTAAAATTTAAAAACATAAAGTAGAAAATAAAATACAGTTGTTAAATATAATGTGAACATTAAATAAATTTATGATTATGGTTAAACATGATTTAAGAAATTAAAATATATATTTTGGGTAAAAAAGATAATAATCTAAAATATATTAAAAAAATAAATATTTTGAATGTATAATATTATTGTGATTGGGTGCACCTGATGCACTATTTTAACTATGACCATGAATGTGAATAATGTTATTATTATTTTCCTAATAGGTTGAGAATCTATAAAGCAGGTGCTCTTATTTAATTTTGAATTTTAAAATATAAAATAATTTCAATAGTTTTTGAAAAGCACAAGTATATGTTCATAACATTTTCAAGAATGTAAATGAAAATCATAAATAAATAAATACGAATTAATTAAAATAAAAAAAAAAAAAAATTATTAAAAAGTATTGTACTGAAACAGTTAGATTTAATTTAGATTTATACTCCATTATTAGATTATTCAGTACTAGATAACAATCATTTCTTTAGTGCTTCTAATCCAATGGTTCCTTCTAATCCGAGGGTTCGCAACGTTTAATGCTAACCGTTTGGTGACAATTTCAAACTTCAAAAAAGGAAAAAATTAGCCCATTGCCTTTATCAGAATCACTAATTTCATCAGAGTATCGATTAATATTATTTTGAAGACTTTCCAGATTACATATTAAGACAATTCATAACTTTGACATCAAATCTCGTTTTAAAAAGAACTAAGTTTTAAAAAAAACGCGATTTTGAAAACGAGATTTTGGAAAACGATATTTCATACTAGACCATAATATTATTATTAGCACTTCCATATCAAAGAGAACTAATCTTCTCTCCAATATATATATGGAGTGAAATCTGAAAAAGTTTAGATAGCTTAATATACAATACATATGCAAGGTATGCCAATGAAAACATAAATCTGAGAAATTTTGATTCTGATCTTAAAAACTGGATTAAGAACTCGATAAAGACAAATGATGCCGGTTTGCACGATAATAACCAATACAATTTTTAAAATAAGAAGGAAGATTGTTTGATGCCAAAGCTTGACGACGACCTAGTACATTATATAAAAGTTGATAAATAAAATAAAATTTTTAATTATGCATAAGTATTTATGTAAAATAACGAAAGAGAAATTAAAGGATAATTAACGTGGAAAATTTCCCTTTTCTTCTTTTATCTCTAAAAGAAAGAGAAATTAAAGGATAATTAACGTGGAAAATTTCCCTTTTTTTTTTTTATCTCTAAAAGAAAGAGAAATTAAAGTATAATTAACGTGCAATATTTACCTTTTTTTCTTTTATCTTTATTTTTTATTATAAATTATCTCTATATTCTCTCTTTGCAACTCCCTTTAACATGCACATTAAAGCTGTGTACAATACATGTTAATCAAATTTGTTATACAGCTGTTTGTGTATACACACAAACACATAGACACTCGTCAATATTATATAACTCGACTTCGGTCTCGTGATATAAATATGACTCGTGTCTATGTGTTTGTGTGTGTACACAACTCTCAATTAATAACAAATTTTCATGACATGTATTGTAATCTACTATTTATTGAAGTTTTATGATTAAGAAATTTTTTACCAAGTCTTTGTTTTTATATTTCAATATGATAATCACTAAGTGAATTTATATATTATCGTATTATAGGAAAGGTAATTTACAAAATATAATAACGCAAATAGAGCAAATGCGCATTATTAAAATCAAAGCGATTATATAACAAGAAATCGATAACCGACTGCATATTATAAATTATAAGTTTGTCGTCTTCGCATAAGAAATTTCGTACTAGATTAATTTGTAATTATTTGATATTTTTTACACTAATCCAATGTTCACGCGGTTTCTGTAGTGATGTTTTTCTATTTTATCTCCAAAATAATTCATATTAATTAATTTAACTGTGGTGACTAAAGTGTTGACATACAAAAACAATCTCCACAAATATTAATATGATTAAATATTTAAATTTTCGTCATAACTTGTAACTTTATTTTTAGTTTTAATTGATTTAAGTTTCAATATACATATCTAATTATAACTTCCTCAACTTATTAAAAAAAAAGTATTTTATTAAATTTTTAAACAATTAATTAAAGCCCACCTACTTATTTTCCAATGAAAGGTTAAAATTGTAAAACCAAACTTTATTAAATTACAATATTTTAATTACCATGTCTAAAATTAATTTTACGTATATATAGAAACTTAATTATATTTTGCAGACATTATATCTGGAAATAGGTGGTAATGGTAATTCTTTATGTATACAACTTCCTCATTAAAAATATTTTCTGTTGTTTTTTAATCAGTTTTTTGTTTAAAAATTTTTATTTAAAAAAAAAATGGAAAAACGTAGTTTATGTTTACATTAAATGTTCTATCGTCTGCCCATTTGTAGGCTTGCTGGACCCACATTACACTGTTATAATATAACTATCAAACTAAACTACATACATCACCGATTTCGATCAAACCAATCCTAAAATATCCGAAATTCAAATTTTTTAACGCATGTGGTGTGAAAAGAATTTGATTACAGGAACCTTAACAAAGTCAAATCTCGAATGTGTCTAATAATTCAGACTTTAAAGTGAACTTTTGAGTAAATTTTGGTAACGGTATTCTTTTTTTTTGAAATTATTTTCTTGGCCTTAGAAATTAATTTTCACATTGAGCACCTGTCCATAAAAATTTTCGAAAATAAAAACAGAAAAACTTGATTATCTAGAACTATCAAAATAGAGTTACGCCCTTCTTGCTAAGTAAGGCTGCTTTTGTTTCATAACCTGGAATTATAAACTATCAAAAGCTAAGATCACACAATATGTTTCTTATCATTCACATGGTCAAACGTTTTAAAATATTTAGAAAATATAGTGAAAATTAATTTTCAGCACTCTGTCTGAGCACTTGAAGCTAAGGATATTTTCACAAGATAAATGTGTATATAATTATCCACAGTACCTTGTATCTATTATATAATTTTATAACTATATAATAGTCAGATATGTAGATATTAGAATTACAAGCTACATTATACCACATGGTTGCAACTACAAATTACACATAAATATAGAAGATTTATCGAATTTTTTATACGACATGTATTTTGGAAGAAAATGACATTTTAGGGAATAATATTCGATATGAATACGTTAACAAATCAACAAAAACAAAAACATCAATGGTAAAGATTATAAAACTCAATAAATTTTTTTATAAAAAATAGATCCATTTTATAATATGAAATCATGATATTTTGTTACTCACATTCTGAAATTTATTATAACATTAACCTAGTTTTGTCGGAAATTTAATTTATATTTGTTTTCTATGAATATATAAATTGTACCAGTACGAAGTAGTGGAATAGGTTAGGAATATTATTACTTTTGTTCTTGGCGCCTAAATTATTGACTTCATTGAAAATAAAATTTTATTATTATTATTTACTATTATTTGTTTATTTTAATTTTCTCTACAATTCACAATATTAAAATAATTCTTATTATTTAAATATTAATATTAAAGTCCAGATTTTAATTTATTTTTTTCTTATCTATACATTTTTTTTTCCATCACAAAGATAGTATAGTACTATTAAGATTAGCAGATTTAAAACAAGTTTTATACTCATTGAAAAGGTTCAAGTATATTAAACTACAGAGACATATATTTTTAAAACTCAACTATGAATTAAAGTATTATTCAATTTGCTATGCTATAAATCCCAAACCATAAGTTCCTACACAATTTTATTGTTAAGATATTTATATAAAATTTATGTGTTTGTTATTCATAAAATATATAAATATGACTTCATCTCAATATTTGTTATATGTAGAATGATTGCAGTTTCCAATGATGGCAAACAAATTTCAATAATAAAATTGTGAAACTTATGACTTAGATGATATAAACAAGCATTTTCTAAGAGCCATTAAAAGATGAAGTTTAAATGAAACAACTAAATTAAGTAATGATAGAAAATATAAAAATTAAGAACCGTTTATAATTTAAAAATATTGGTATAAAATCATATATTTTCATGGGACTATTATAGCAGTAGTGTTGGAAACTACAAGGAAAATTAAAAATCAAAATTATTATTTCTTACATAATACAATGTAGATGTATGTTACAATAAATATAATATAATGGAATGGAAATACCAAATGAATTTATTTGGAATGAAGATAGTATAAATTTAATTCATAAATGAATTTTTACGTTTTATTTATGACACTTTCTTGTATATAGAAAAATTTCATATTATTTTCTTTTTCCTTATTTTAATTCCGTAGCTGAGGGTGACGAATATTATTGAAAGAGAATTAAGTGTGACAAATTATTTTTATAGCTATCTGCATTATTAAATTTTAAAAGATTAAATTATTAAATAATATTTTCAAATATTATTACAATTTAATCAAGGGATTATAAATTATTTTATTTTGGACTTTAATTAAATAAGTAACGTAGATTTTTAGATTCTACGAAAGATTAAAATAAATTTATTTTAATATAGAAAATCTGAATATAAAACAATGTATATTTCACTTCAGATTATTTTTGTAATATCGTAAAGTCAAAATGTTAATATTTGAAACTGTCTTATAGCTTTACAGTCGAACATAACAATACCACTTTTTAAATAAAATAAATTTTTTAATAAGCAATTTAAATTTAAAAAAAATAGTTAAAATTGACATCCAACATTGTGGACTATGGCTATGACGACAATAGATAAACGTTTTTTTTTTTCAAATATTAAACTAGCAATAATTAATTTGTAAAATTTATTTTTGTTTAAGGATCAACAATAATTTAATACAAATATATTTTCAAGTGACAAGATGAAGGAAGTTTCAAAAATGATGAACAATTAGATACTTGCAAAATAAGTTTATTCGTAAACTTTTGTTCGCTTTAATTAATATATTGAGGTAGTTGTTAAGCAAATTTATTCGTAAACTTTAACGTATCCTTTTTTTTGGTAAGAAATTCGATGGATGGATTCATTTCCAATTTTTGAATTCCTAATTTCTCGTGAGTGTGTAGTACAATCTATTTTTTGCGCTGCATGTGGCCCCCGAGCCACACTTTTTATGGGTCTGTGTTAAAGAAAATTCTATATACTAATATTATGAAAATTTTTTTTCTAGATTGGAAAATATATTCATCCTCGTTTATTTATCAAATTCAACATCAATCATGATATATTATAATACGTATATTATATGATATCATATATTATATTATTTTAAGCGCGGAGCTATTTTGATTTGCATGGTAAGAAATCCAATAATTACTAATGTGTTCTTAAAAAATTAAAAATTCTATTCATGTGTTAAAAAAAAAACAATAATTTAGTAAAACGAAGCAAATTGATGACTGCCATATTATTATTATCTAGCTCTAACCTATAATATGTGATATGTATTATAAATGTATAATTTTTTTATATTTATTTATGAAACTGATTAGACAAAAAAAAATTTAAAAATAAATTTTTTATATATTTTTTATTTTATGGTAAGAAAAGCAATATTTTAATCTGAAGAAGGAAATAAAAATTAACATTAGACTGATTACACTACACTGGCCTACACTCATTTTGGTGCCTAAGATTTTAGACCTGATTTTGGGTATATTTTGTGAGCTGATACAAGAAAACTAGTCACATTTTTCATATCAGCTCTTTATCTTGATTGCCAATTTCAATACCAAAGTATACAGAATACAAGCAAATTACCGTGTCATTAATCGGTTTCCGTTTATCTTTCATTATATACTCACCGCATATATAACAAAACATATCAGGATCGTTAATGCAACTTCTTGACTTACTTGCCATCATAAATTTATACGATTAATCTCATAAAAGTAGTTATAACATGAACTGATTTTAAATAAAACCGTAAAAAATTTTAAATAAGAATTGTAGGTAAACCAGAGCTGTCAGCTGACATCTAGTAGCAGCAATGTAGTTTATACTAACTACTTAACCGACTACAGATGCGAACAGAGATGCACCAATACAAAAATTTTTTTTTTTAGGCCAGTGTTAGAATTAAAAAAAAAAATCTAATATCATGTTTTATCTACTGTACTATAATATCTAATAGTATTGTATTTTGTGGCGCACAGGTGTGTAATGTATTCAACAACACGCTAATCATCTGTATGCTGTTTTTTAAAATTTGTTTATTTTTCCAAATTATTGTAGGTAGGTAGGTAATCATGTATGTATGCCAAATTTTGATAGTAAAATTTTCCCTAATTTATAGCTGTTATATTTTCGTCGACAACAATTAATGTATCTATGTAAAATTTTAATGGGAAATTTTATCCCAAAAATATTTTCAATAATTCTGCATTAAAGCTAAAATTTTATATAAAATCACAATGCTACAATTAAAAATCATTTAAAAATAATTCACTTGAATCATTTGTTTTCATAATTAGTTACATTTAAAGTTCTTCAAGTTGGACAAGCAAAAGCAAACTTAATTTAGATTTAATTCAACCAAATTGCAGTAAATTAATTTTAGAATTCACATTGTACGGAAATTCTTAATATAATAAATAACAAAACAAAAAAGTAAGTTGTTAGAGTATGACCAAAAATAAGGTTAATTGTCAATATATTTATGCAAATAAAAAATAACACTTTAAGGATCGATACGATGACAAGATATTTCTACTTCTGTTAAAAAAGGATAAATAAAATCTTATTTTCAAGTTGTGTTCTATGCACCTGCAACCTATCATGAATATTCTCAATGACAACATTATGATTTAATGGAAGACAAATATACATATCAAATATTCACATTTTTTTTTATTCTTTTTTTAATAAATGATAAAAATAAAGCCTTTTTCAGCAATTGATTGCCCCCTGTTTTTATTTTACATCAAAATGCCTAGTTACACAATATTTTTTTATAAAAAAAAAACTATAACAAAAGCATAAACTTTATGTCAATATTATTAGATTATTTTATGTCATCGAGACAAAATAAAATTCAGTAATTTTTAGATATTCGATCAGATCTATAAGTACATAATATGTAATGAACACACATTTATTATATTTTCTACCCATCATTATTGTTATATATACTTTATACTTATAGTAATACAATTCACAAACTCATAACCACAAATTTACAAGATACATATTATATGTTTTTCCTTTTTGTATAATAGGAATGAATTTTTATTTTTACCCTTTTTGTCTCTTGATATTATCAAATTTATTTATTTATTCATTGTTACTATCATCCCAAAAGCTTTTAAGGACTTAAGTCTTACAAATTTTACAAATTTTCGATTCTGAACATTATGTTCTTAATAAAGAATTAAATATTTAAAGGTTGAAATTTCGTAAATTATTATTGTTTGTGTCTCTAGCTTGAAATATTTTTAAAGTAATCTTTTAGGAAAAAAAACTTAAATTGTAATTAACAATAATTCTTAAATATAAATATATGTTTGTAAATCACTAAAGAAACTTTTGAAATCTTCATCATATACGATTGGTCAAAAAATATAGAATTATGTGGTTTTTTTACAAGTGGAAATTATATAATGTAATCGTCTAAATATATTACAAAATACCTTGAATTGTTTATTAGCTAATATCTGAAAAATTAATTAAGTAACTAAGTAGTTTAATATATGCTACATATTTGTTTATACAATTTTCAACATTATTCGAAAACTGAGTCGAAAACATTGCGATTGTCTCAAAGATTGAAAAAAATAAGCTTAACATATTATTTGTCCTTTAAATTTTTATTTTTTTTTTAAATATATCCTTAAAATTTCATATAATGACATTAACAAAAAAAATTAATAGCAGACTACATAATGGTGACAATTGATCCTTTTTTCTGTTTTTCATTATTATTTTTTTCTATTTTCGTTCGCAAATGTTTAATTTACGAGTTTTTTTTTCTTTTGCTTTGTTTGTTTAATTTCTATGCTCATAAACGACTTTTTATTATTTGACATGTTAAAAACAGCGCCATAAAAGCTTTGGAAATAATTTTTTTTTTTTTATTTTATTTCAAGGTTATGGTAAAAGCAATATTTTAATGTGAAAAAGGAAATAAAAAAAAAAAAAAATTAATAAAAAATATAATAATTTTTTTTTTTTATATAGTCTTGGAAAATTATGCTTCGAGCACGAGATTCTAATGTTTATTTGCACACAACATATATTTTTAATGCCAGTTTTTGGTTTTCCGGCATGAAAATCGTTGAAGAATATTATTATAGTGTTAATGAAAAATGAAAATTTGTACAGTATTATATATCATATTTTTATAATTGAATTTTTAAATAAAACCATAATATTTTTTAAAAAAATTTCATTGCATAGCACATAAATTATGGAATGGGAAACATAAAATATATAATTTAATAACTAGACGTAAATATATATATGTATACCTATACTTAAATTTGTTCAATGAGAATTTTTTTTTTTGTTGGAATTGCAAATACTTACCGCACAAGAACACATAAATCGTTGATATTATCGATATCGAAATCATTCTTTGCTTCTACGAATTTGCAAAGTATGAAGATATAACGTACGTAGGCGATCGTATAATAGTATGGCCAAATTAATTTAAATTAATTTAAAATGAATTCCTATATTTTCAATAAATACCTAATTAAAATAAATTTACTCAACAGTTTTCATTACGGGTCATAAAACACCAATAATTCTTCAACGTTATTATAAATGACATGAATTTAATATTCAAAAATTTTTAATTTAGAGAGACATTTAACTTGTCTTAAATTCATTGAACGACCATCCTTATTTAAAAAAAAAACTATAAGTAAGCTTATTAATGACTTATAAATGTTTATGTTTAATTATGCGTGAGACAATTGATGATAAAATTATTTAAGTAGTAAATGTAGTTATTAAATTTCTATTCTATTCCAAATTTCCTTATTTTGAATTCTTTTCTTTAAAATAGTTCAATTGAGATAAAGACTTAAATACTTTAATTTATTTTATGAAGTATTTAATAGTAGATTATTGTATATGTAAACTAAATTTGTTATTATTTAAGAGTTCTGTATACAGAAAAATACATTGACACGAGTCAATACTTATATCACGAGACCGAAGGTCGAGTGATATAAATTGACAAGTGTCAATGTGTTTTTGTGTAAATACAGAACGAGTTGTATAACAAATTTTGTTTACATATCCAATATACTGTTTTAATGTGCATGTGTAAAGTAGTTTAGTCTATACATTTACAATAAAAAAAAGAAAACAAAAGTTGATATACACATTTTATTTTTCATTCTTTGTTGGTTTTTGTCTGTATTGAAATATTGTGAGTGATATTATTTTTGTTTAGTTATTACGCAATATTCAATACGAAATATCTAAATGATTTCATTATTCACGCTGTTGCATCTAAATTTTTTCATTATATACGCTGATGCATCTAAATGATTGCATGTGTCTTGAGGCATTAAATATTCCATTTAGCGTTCTAAATTCTATACTACTAAATACAACATACCGAGCAATAGAATATTTATAACAATTGGTTCGAAATTCTTTCACCTTATTTTTTTATCGTAATATATACATTACCTACTAAAATAATTTCATCATCTGGTTAAAGCTTTTCCTAATTCACTATCTTCAGCTGTCTCTAAAACAGTTAATATGTCTAGTAATAAATAATTCAAGTTCAGATATATGTATATACCTATTTATTTAATGAATGTTTCATTAATGTACGAAAATATAATTTCTTTACTTGACTACTATTTAACTAAAAACACATAAATAAGAGTTGTTTTCATTGAAACCATATAACAATATCGATGCTCGTATTTTATAAGTTCATTCGTTCATTCTAATAAACACATTCACTTAATGACAACCAGAAATAATGTATAAATAAACAAAATATTAAAAAAATAAAAATATTTTTATCGTTTAAAAATAAATTATTTTTTATCATTATTTGCAGCATCCATGCTATTGTTAAAAAGAACATCCACTATCCACACAATTATTTATTTATCTGCCCTAAAAATGTTTGTATGTTAATAAAGTAGAATATTTGTATCCGCATCCTGAACGGACATATGAGATTATTATGCTTATGTTAGATTTTTTATTAAGGACAAGTCAAATTTATAAATTTTTTCATGTTCTACTTTTTTTTAACAGTTTATTTATTAAGGAAAATGTTTCCTTATGAAAAACTAATTTGCTTACAAGGCTTGCAGTGCATTTACACAAGGGACGGCGAGATAAGACAGGATACCTGAAATTTGGTAAAAATCTATAAAATGTTCATTAAACAAAAAAAAAATCCTTAAAATAAAAAATTAATGAAATCATTTATTTAACTAAAAAAAATATGAATTTGAAGATTTATTTTGATTCGAAAAACCAGATCATGATAATCTTAATACTAGAAATAGATATTTTATAAATTGATCTTGATAATTTAAGTTTCTTGATAATGAAACAGAATTTATCTCAATTATAGAAAAATGATTTAATGATCTTAAAAAATATCAAATTGAGTTCTTGAGATTTTTAACTTAAATTAAATTAAGCAAAACAAAATTCGAAACTTTAAATATGTTCTTCAGACTATATAAGCAAATTTTGTTTTTAAAAAACATATTTATTTCTGACCCCATAAAAAATTCTGTCATTAATTATGTTGTCTTCAAGATAGATACACATATACATCGTTTATTTATTCATTATGTATTTATTATTTTTATTATAATGTAAACCTACCTACTCATATATTTTTAAAATTTCCAATGTTATATAATATAAAATAATGTATATATATATATATTTTGCATTTTAGATAAAGAATGAACCAATATTCATATCATTCAGGCGTTAACAAAAATAAAATTTCAGAGCATAAAAATTGTATAATAAAAGGTATTATCAAAAGCTGGAAAATTGTCAAACTATATACCAAACGAACTGGTTAATAGCCATTTATTAAAAGAAAAACAAAGATAATTTATTATTGCATTGCGGTATTATTATTGAACATTTTAATTTATTCATAAAATTTTTTTTTCCTATATGCAATTAATATGTCAATTTTCTGCAATTTTAAATATCTGAATTTTTTTTAATGAAAATATTCATTTTTTGGCATTATTTTTCAATCAATATTATTTTTTTTAACCAAAAATGTTTATCAAAAAAAAAATAAAAATAAATATTGATGCTTTTGCAAATCCCTTTTTTATGTATACATTTTTTTTAATGATTGCATAGATTGTATGATAATATAGTAGATTACAATACATGGTAAGAAAATTTTGTTATTCTTGCGAGTTGTGTATACACACAAACACATAGACACGAGTCATATTTATATCACGAGATCGAAGGTCGAGTATAAATATATAGTTATAATTTATATTTACAATAAATAATCTCCTTGTTGCTGCCATTTTCCTCGTTTGTTGATAAAAGAAAAAAAAATTCTTACTTGACATTTGACAGCAAACTTTATAATGACAACAAAGATATTTTCAGGGTTACCATTGTTCTATTTTTATTCATTTTGTTTTTTTGAATAAAAATAAGTGCAATTTTTGAAGTATGGTTTAAATTTTTGTACTAAAATCCAACCACACTCGTTTAAAAATTTAATAGTAGAGGTTCGAAGATCCTTTAAAAATAGTAGATTGAAACACATGTTAAGAAAATTCATCGACTGATCGACTAGCCGCTTTTTGGAAAAAAAAAAAAAAAAATAGCCGCGTATTTTTTTATTGGTTCTTTTTTTTTTTTTTTGTTTGCTCAGAGGGAAAATATAGATTAGCTCAGAGGGAAAATATAGATTTTTAGCATTATAAACTAAGCTTTGTTTGACATTGATATGATGCATGTGAGAGGTATACATTTGCAATTTTTTTTTTGGTATTTTTCTGTTTGAAATATTGTGAATGTGAGTGATATTATTTTTGTTTATAGTATTACGCAGTTCAAAATGAAGAATGTAAATACAATATAGAGCAATGTAAATACAATTTACATCACAGGGAAATGTAAATACAATTTACATTCCTCTATAATTGCATGTGTATTGATGCATGTAATGGAGCATTTACCGAGCTAAATTTGCGAATGTAAATACAACTTACCGAAGCCATGCGCATTAAAATATATTATTTTATATGTACTAAATTTGCAATCATCTTTTCTGATGTAAATTAAAATTTTTATTTTGCGAAAGAAATTTTTTTAGTTAATGAATTTATCGTTAGAAATAAAGATTGTTCCATTGATAAATAGGATTTTAACAAAAAAAAGATGAATTGTTTGGAGTTTTTATTCTCAATTCTAGAAATAGATAGAACTAAAAATTCTACAGGGTTTTGTCACAGATTATTTTTCTCTACAGTAAAGAAAAGGAACTTTATTTTAAAATACCTTTCAAAACAGACCATAAGCAATCATATAGGTACTTTAGCTCTATATTAATTCTATATTATTCCTAGCAGATAAGGATAATAAAACTTGAGTGAATAAAACGACATTTATTTCTCTATTGCTTATATTTTGTTACCATTTTGGGAATTTTGTCAAAAAAATTATATAACCTCCTCTGGGTTCTTCACCTCTTATGTTACATTCACAAATTTTTTAAATGTATTTCATTTTAAACAAATGTTAACTACATAGTGAAGTGTAGTACTTTAAAATAAATATACAACTCAAATTTCTATATAGCTACAATATAAAAAAAATAATATTATAAACCCCAATATTAACAAACGATTTACAAAAAGTTTGCTAATAGTGCAATAGACATGTTATATCAACATCTAAGTGAGCATTTATTTACAATTATTTTACATAAAATTTTCCTTTTTTTTTTTGTACTATTTTTCATATCAAAAAATCGTTTACAAAAATAACATTTTTAACAAAAATTTCAGGAAATATTATATAGTCGCTAACATATGGATCGTTATTATTATTTTTTTTTTTTTGTGCTTTTAATGTCTATAAACTCTTTGAGGATAATACTATAAATGCCTACCATAAATGTATAAACATGAAAAGGTTTTTTATTTAAAATTATACAAAAGCTTATTCACATTCAGTTGAACAAGTAGTGAATAGATAGAATGTGTCAGAGTGAAACACTATTATTTGTACATCAAACAAAATATAATGTGTATTTAAGCTCAACTAGTACCCTTTTTTTTGTGGTTCTATTTTTATATACGCTTTAGTATTATATGTTTTAAAATGTGGGGTATTAAAATAGATTTCAGTTTTTTTTTTTCCATTTTTGTGTAAGTACATTATATTGGTCGGATGTAAATAATTAATTTTATCTGGAAATGAACAACTTTAATAATTTTTTTTAAAATTATATAAAATTACCTGGTATGTAAAGTATTGAATTTAAATTTAAATTATCATTGTTTTAGGCTTGAATTATATTTTTAAATGATTACTAGAGGAGAGTTTGATGTAATGATATATAAGTGTCAGCATTTTTTACGTTTTTCTAGATATTTGCATTATGAATGTATTCGTAATTTTCCAAAAATGATGTTGGAATTTTCTAAAGCTGTAACATTTTATAAAGTTTAATATTTTGTTGTTAATAAAGAAACAAACTTTAATTCTGTACAAATAAGATTAAATACGAATAAATTTATGAATCTCCTCTTTAAATTAACGTAAGAGTTACTTAAAATCTAAAAATATTTACTTTCCATAAAAGTATAATTATTAATTTTTACAAAAAGGGTTTAATTTTTTTTTTCTGTGGTCTTCAAGTTATTATTCATTTTTATAAAATGCTGTGTGAACATGCGTGACCTACTGACTAATTGAAAAAATAAACGCATTATTAACAAGATAAAGAATTTAGAATGATTTATTTTCCCTGACCGTGCTACGAAAGATTTTAATCTCTTACAGTTAAAAAATTATTTCAAATAGACACATCTGCGGCTATTTCCTATCTTTTTTTCATTCAGAAAAATCGAAATGAATAGAAAATAATCAATAAAATTTATAAAAATAATTTTTCATAGAATGCTATACATATATGTGCAAACTATATCTATATCTTAATCTGTAATATATAATAATAATGTACATATAATAATATATTTATGCGTGTGTTTGTAAGGAATGATCTAGGAAACAATAAGATTTATCGAGTTAAGATTTAAAACATAGTTCGTATATATTCAGCTCGAGCTCTTTTGAGTTTTTGTTTTATTTTGGATATATGGTAGATGGTTTTGGAGTCAAGTTATTAACAAAAGTATATTGTATTTTTTATGTCTGTTCCTTCAAGAGAAAATTTTGAATTCATGAACGAACCCTGATGTATGGAGGTTGGGTGGAGTTATTTCGAATATTATTTTTCACTGTGCGGTTTTCGTTTGTGTAGAAGTTCGAATAATAATGTAGTTTGGACCTCCAAAATAGTTCTTTTTTCAAAGATTTTTATACGGGGACGGTTCCTGTGTCGGACATCCAGCAGTTTTATCAATTTACTGCAAGGATAACGAATCAAAAATCTATTTTTTGGTGGCATTACAATTTTCAATTAATATTAACAAATTCAAAGGTTTTTTGTACATTAAGAGTCTAACCGAAAAAAAAAAAATGATTTGAAGCCAAAACAAAGTTTTGCTAGTCGGCGTGTATTTTTATAAAAATTTTATATATTTAAATATTAAGAGAATATTGTTACACATATTCTTCGTAGTTGAAAAAATGGCTAGGAAGGAAGTAACCATTAACTATTTTCTTAATATGCTTTATTTTGTTTTATTTGAGATAACTTTACGTAAGGTAGCTGCTACTCTTGAATTATTTACGTAAGGTAGCTGCTGCTCTTGAATTATTTACAAAACGATTTTATGAATTCTAACATTTATTTACATGCATAACTATTTATTTATATTTTTTATAAATTTTAGTCAATAAAATTTGAAAAAAAATTATGGCAACAACTCAAATAAACTAGCTTTGCATGAATTTATTTCAACCAACATATTTTCATGGTATCCTTTATTCATTTCAGTAAAGTCTCTTATTGTTTTAAATTTATGTATTTTATTATATTCATAGTTTAATGCCCAATTAAATTTCAATTTCGTCCATAATTTATTATGTAAATTATTTTTTTTTATGTTTATATAAAAATAATAGTATACTACTGACCATGAAATTTCTTTTTAAATGGTATACAAGAAAAAAAAGATGCGTGCTGGGGTCATCAAAATTATATTAAAATTTATGTTAATTTTATATCACCTAAAATTTTTTAAATTAAAATATTTTATTTCTCTGTGAAAAAATTTAATGAAAGGAAATAAACCAATAGATAAATAAATAAAAATACATAGAATAGACTTAAGAAAAATTTCATCTTCCTTTCTTAATAAATTTTTATCTATGACAAATATATTTTTCTAACAAAATGTAAGTATATATAGTTAAGGTATAAGCAATATTTATTCAGTTACATTACAGAAGAAGACGTACAGAAGAAGGGTGAGAGATTTTAAATTGTCCTTATTTTTTCTATGACGAGAGTAACTTTGATAATAAAATATGATTCAAAAAGATTTTTTTTTTTCAGTATTATTTTAATGAAAGTAATACAAGTAAATTTCTTTTTATTTATATCAATGTTTGGAGTCTCATTTTTTTAGTCATAGATGTAGTACAACATTGGTAGCATTGCGATTGCTACTGCTTCGTGTAATTGAAAAAAAAATTAAATAAAACAAATAAAATATTAAAACCAAATAACATAGCCATAAAAATAAGGGCCAACATAATACTGTCACCATTGCCATTAAAACCAAATTTAAAACAAAATCTTGATGACAACTTAGTTGATTTATGTTCAACATTTTTCTATGCTCTATTAAACTATAAAATAAAAATTGAATCAAAAGATAACAATCAAATATACTTTAAATTGAAATATGGCACGACTATTTTAATGAATATTATATTCAGAATTTTTTAATTTTTTTGTTCTACATATATGTATATTAATATTTGTATGTATTAAAATGACATATGGTTTAATAAAATAACGCGTGACTATTGTATTGACTATTAAAAAAAAATATAAAAAAAAAGATACGATAACATGAAATATCATAAAAATAGGACCCAAAATAGTTTTACTACATAGTTTTTTCATTCATTATTTTTTTTTTAGAAATCTTATTATACAGAAAATTTTATTATAAGTTGATGATTCAAAATATTTAGAATTTTATGATATTATGGCTTTAAATTAAAGTAAATTTAATGTTCTGTGCTGTACATACAATTGTTTCCGTCTTATCTTTAGCTAATTTACCTTGCTTATGAATATTAAACTCATTAAATATCGAAGTCTTTAATGACTTGAAATGATCGAAATGAATTCGAATGAAACACAATAATATTTGTTCGAAAGAATAGTACGTAGATAGTACGTAGTTGTTTGTAACGCACAATTAATGGTTTCTTCTTGACTTTTGTGTTCATTTGACATTTTTTTATCATAGGTATACATACATAGAATATTTATGTTAATTCAGCTCTTAAATAATTTTGTTAAAAGCCACTATCAGGAAAATTTTGCGAATAGATGTATCGTTCCGCTTATTTAATAAAAAAAAATAAAAGTCATGACACTTCAAAATGTATATTTTTCTCACGTAATCGATTATTTGAAATTTATTTCAAACTTGCAAAAATCTAACATTAAATTGAAAATAATAATTACATATAAAAATAATAATAATAAAGAAAGGTATGTTATAAGGTATAACATAAAAAGAAAAAAAATAATCAATAAAATAATTTTATATTTTTATTTTTATTTTTATTATATTGTGCAAAAAAAAAAAACAAGTCCTGACCTATACCACTATATAGCAATTACTGAATCAGAATAAAGTTTCATTCTTCCCAGAAAATTGGGTTAATGCTTTTTATGTAAAATAAAAAAGAATCAAGCAATAAAAAAAACAATTTTTCAAGTTTTTAATTTTCATTTTTATTTATGTTTTCTACATGCGTATATATATTTACCATGCCTTTGGAACTTTTAGTATTTATTGAAGAAAGCCTTTTTTTAACCTCATTTGACTTCTGTTTTGTGTAAGGTTAACTATTCTTTAAAAAAAAAGAAGCGAAGCTTGTTTTGATACAAAATCAATGGGCACAAAATATAAATAATGGTCGATGATTGATGATAGTGCAATAATAAAACTCGACAACCTTACAATAATACGATGAAATTAAACAATAGTGTCACTCCATTTAATTAAAGCGGGTAATATATGCATCAGTTAAATGGAAATTAAATTCTACTATTACTGCTCCACTATGACAAAGGCAGCGGCCAAAATAAAAGCACTGTTAAAAATAAGATAAAAATATTTTTAACCATTAATTTCTAAAAAAATAACTAGATTTGATTTCCTTCCTTGTATTGCTTTTTTATTAAAATTCCAGCGGAAAAGAAAAGACATGATGACATAATGACATAGAATTTAATGTGTGTATGTGTATAGAAGAAATGATGATTGTTCTCAATGGACATTAACAATTTTCACTGACAAAAGAAATTCAATGTCAAACTTTACAAAAATTTTAATATTATCTTTGCGAATATACATTTTATTAATATCAAGGATATTAGAAAAAAATGACATAATTTTTTTTTCTATATAGAAGTTACTGAAATTAGAATGATTTTATAGTTAAATTTTTTTTTTTAATAATAGTTATTTTGAAATAATAAAAACACTTTATCAGAGCCACTAATCAAGAGTTTAATTGTAGAAAAATAAGTACTTAATACGATTTCCACCAATTAGTACTAATATTTTTTGAAACCGCGATTACAGAATCTTAAATGAATATTTCACAAGATTATATTTTAGCTCCTATTTCAAAATATTTTTTTATATATATTTTAATATTATAATTTACTTAGACTTATTTATTATGTAATGCATTTAATAAAACGCAAGAATATAAAACTATACCATACAGTTATATAATTTTAATATACCTATTCGTTGAAAAAAAAATATATAAAAAAACACTTTCCGTTTCTTCGGGATATAATATACATATTATATATGTATTATGTATTAAGCGCATAGATTATTTTTATTTATTTTTTTTTTCAAATATATATTTTCTACATTATTCATATTCAGAAAGATATTTAATATAAATACAAGTTGAGGTTTTTTAAATTTATAATTTTTTATGTTAAAGATTATTTTTCAAAATTACGTTGAGGTTAAGGGTTTTTCATAGATTTCGATTCCATGTTTTGATGAATTATTATAATTTCGAGAAAAAATACAAGATCAATTTACTTAAAAAATAAACTTTTCAGATATTTTCTTAAATTTTTAATTTGAGAATTTACCATAAGTTGGGTTAATCTTTTATTTAATGCAATATATGAATTTCATGTATCAAGCATGTGAACTTTAATATATCCACTAAGATATCACATAAATGTGTGTTGTATGTTGTACATATAATGGATGTTTGTTTTTCACAAAAAAAAAAATAAAACGTTTGTTGTCAGCTGTCGTCTATTTACCAATCAATCAAATTCAAATTCAAAAAATAAATTTTAAAAAACACAAAAAATTTTTTTACAACAAATTGCATAAAATTTCCATGAAATATTTCAGTATATGCTCACACCAAACGATATGAATATTATTTTTACTAAATCAAATGTGTGTTATCTTTCAAAATTTAAAACTTTTATTAAAAAAAAAAAACTTGATAAAAACTGTGTAAATAAATATAAAAAATTAAAAATCTTTTTTTTTAAATAGATCCTTAGCATTTGAAAATGAAATTTTATAAAAATCGAAATCAATTGTGCTAAGTAATTTTGAAAGAAAGCCATACCATCGGCCTTATCCCACAAAAATTACGTTACGCTATTAGCATATGACCATGCATAGTATTAGTATTAGCTGTTCTAACTAAAAAGAAAAAAAAAAGAAAAACCAAACATTTATTATGAATTTTAAAACCAAATCCAACCTACAAGACAAATAGCACAATTACAATAAAATTATGATATTTGATATATTTTTTTTGACTTGATATTGTGGTTGCATCGTGAAAATGAAAACAAAAAATTAAAAAAGAAATTTGATTGTCTAGTGCAATTTGGTTTCTTGAATTACACAAGTTGATCAAAAAATTATAATATTAATTACCTACGAACATTTTCTTTAATAAAGTTCAAAAACTGCAATGGCAAAGAAACTTGTTAAAAAATAAAATTACACAGTATAAACGCGAAATCAAAATGTATTTTAAAAAAAACTTTGTATTGGACGAAATTAGATTCTATGAAAAAGCGGGAAATAAGTATTGAAAATAATCAATGCGACAATACAATACTATTAATACTTTAATTCTATAATAGTCCATTTTAAATCCTTTACTTTGAAAATGAATATGGATTTATTTCATTCAATTGACAAAATTTATTAATTCATATATACTTTAAAATTCCGATACATACATATATTTATACATCGAAAAAACATTATAATTTTTTCCCAGACAAAATTAAATTTTAAACAGGAAACACTTTACATTTCAACACTCATCGCAGTCAGCATCCACGACATAACATTTTGATTTAAAAAAAAAAAAAAATCCAATAACCTGATGAGAAATTTTATTTATTTTTGTATTTTTTTTCTTTCCTTCTTCCTAATTTTAAAATTAGGGTAAAAGTGCAATGTCATTTATGCAATAAATTATCGGATATTATTATTGCACAAGAAAATAAAAATCAATTTTATTTTAAAAATGAGCAAACAACCCCTCTTTTATCTGTTCAAATGATATGTCAATGTACATCGTACAACATTTCTATTAAATAAATTAATTCAATGTTGTCAGGCATGTTTGTTAAAAAAAAAAAAAAGAAGAAGATTTTATTTTTTCACTGCATACGTATATGTATTATAAGGACGAAAAGGAAATATGTATGATAAATAATTCTAAATGAATGGCAAACATATATATTTATTAGGATATATACCAGTTAATTTAATAAATGCACTGAATGTGGAGCATTTATATACATTTACATTATAATAATGATAATGTATCTACAATAATGCATTTTTACTTTATATATATGTATATATGAAAATATAGCACATACATTCACTTGATTGCACATTTGCATCCAATGATTATAAAATTATATTCTGCAGCATATACCATTACTATTATGTATACTATCATATTAAAAATATTTAAAAAAAATTATTTGCGTTAATTGAAAAATTATATAATTACGAAGAGAGGCCTAATTAAATTAAAATGTTGAATTTTTCAATTTCATTATAGAAATTTATATTCGAATTTAATATTTTATACCTAAATTAATTATTTCACGACTGATTTCGGCCGTCATGGTGTAGTGGTATTGCCATTATCCTACGGCGTGTTCGGTCGTGGGTTCGATTCCCACATCGATCTGGAATTTGTGTCATTTTTCAAATTTGTCTCACTTGAATTGAGTGTGTGTGTTGTTTTTTTTTTATGGAATTACATACATACTTTAAGTCCATCTTTTACTTATACCTATAGTATCTCTAACCGTATATATTTTTAATACAAAATGCGAATGAGTTAAAATTGCCAAAAATGCCGGGAAAATTAATATTTTATAATGATGCCAATTGAAATTCTTTTCATATTTAATATAGCAAAGGATATTTTTGTTATATTAAAAAATATTAAAAAAAAAACAAAAATATTTAACACAAAATATGTTTGTTATGTATCAGTATTGAATAAAAGTTGTACACATTTCTCTGCATATATACTACACA
Organism: Hybos culiciformis; assembly: GCA_964007475.1. Lineage (NCBI taxonomy): Eukaryota > Metazoa > Arthropoda > Insecta > Diptera > Hybotidae > Hybos > Hybos culiciformis. The sequence continues at coordinate 150,030,936 of OZ023273.1, read as the reverse complement.
ATATCAAATTCTATTATATTCCCCTTATATTTTTTTTTTCAACAACATGTTATATTGTAGAAATAAACAGATGAAAACATAATAATCTGATCCCATATGATTTTTGTTTATTATTTAATTTTTGTTTATGTTTTATACCTACAAATATAGTCAATATGATAGTAAAAAATATACATATATCTATTTTATGTTTATGTTTATTTTTGTTTTTTTTTTCATTATAATCAAAAACTGTTATACTTGCGCGCGATTTTCAAACAAATTTATAACTATAATTTCAAATAGGGAAATTTTTTATTTTTACTCCAATATATAATATAAGAATTTCTAAAATTTTATTTTCATATGAAATTTTATTTTAGTTTAGTACAGAAATTCGTAACGGTTGGTTCGTTAATTTCGTGATCGGAGAATATTTTTTTTTTCTTAATTTTCCAAAGAAAAAAAAAATTAAATAAAATAAAACTACCTATATATTATATATATATATTTTCATGAAAAGTTTACCGTTACAAAAAGAAAATAAAAAATAATAATAACCGTGACAGAAAAATTTAAATAAATCAAAAAAAAAAAAACATACATATCTCGAATTTTTTAGTTTTCAAACATATATTATTGAAATCGTGATTTTATTTTTAATTTATTTATTTATTTATTTATTTATTTATTTAATTATTTTTATTGAATTACAACAAGTCTATTATTAAAATTGTGAAAGAAAAATAAATTATTTTTTTTCGAATAAAACCAAAAAAGGAAATAAAGAAAAAGGATGAAAATTTATTTTATTCTGCAGTAAAGTATTTATTGTTTGTTTTCTCTCTGTTTTTTTTTATGTTTGTTTGTTTGTCAAATCTAATCAGGATAAAAAAAAATATTACATAGCTATACACATGGTATTCTAACAAGAAAACATAGTACGTAAAGTAAAGTGGTTTTAAATAAAGTGAATGAGGGGATTCCATGATTTTCCTTATCTTTAAATTAAAAATTTTTTTTTTATTTTATTTTTTTTTCCAGAATACTTCCGTTAGATTTAAATAGGTTCTGGTGATAAAGGAACAATATATGTATAGTAGATATACATAAATGTATATATAGTACATAAATGTGTATGTTCTTTTGTTATATGGAAAATTTTATAGATCGTGTAGAAAAATTTAAGAAAATTAAATTAGGAAAATGGGGAAAATAAAAAATTTACCTACTCGTATATAAATAAAACATTCAAAATATATTTCTCGTATATTTAAAGCTGAAAAATTATAAATCTTAAAGTTTTTCTCTTAATAAAATAAAAGAAAATAAAAATTTCAAAGAGAGTAAATTTGTCATATTAAAAAAAACCGATAATAAATTTTTTATTCAACCCACTTTTTAAAACGTTATAGGTTTGCTAGTAAATCTTTTATGGTTTTTTAAAAATTAAAAATCGCTATTTAAAGAGTATATAACAAGAATTTCAGTAATCTTGACTTCATTTATTTAATTGTTTTCCAAAAATTTTTTTAAAAAAATTTACCGTTTCAATCCGGCTTAGACGCTTTCATTGATTTATAGCCGGCCAGGCAAAACCGCAGCGACGAATTTATGATGATTATTCACGAATAGCCGCTAGACGAATTTTAAAAATCAATGAGCCAGCCACGAAATTGGCTTGCAGATACTAGTAGGATTAATTACTGAAAAACACATCTATATCATATAAGTACTGATCATTTTTCGAATTACTTTTTTTCATATCGGATGAGCATTTTTTTTTGGTTCCGACAAATTTTTTTTGTTCCAGCTTTTTTAAGCCATTTCCACCCAGCCACAGCCACGATTTTAAAATTTTTTAAGCCGCAGCTGCAAAAAATTAAAAATATGGCGATTGGGCCTCAGCCGCATTAAAAATTACGGCGTCTGAGCCTGTTTTCAATATTTCGTTTTAAGATGCCTTCATCACAAACAGGGGCTAGACACGTTTTTTAAGTTTCTTCAATACCATTGAGTATGGTGTACCAATAATATAACGCATAAGCAAATATAAGCATTTTCATTGATATCCAGACCCCAGTATATGAAACCATTTTACAAACTAACCATTTTTTTAAGTTACTATCTAATCGATATTTATATACCCAACACACTAATTTTAATCGGAACACATTAGAATAAAATAAAAAATATATAATTTATATCAATATTATATGAAAATGAATTACAGACTCTTGGTTGGTTGGGAACCTCTGACACCTTAGCCCGAAAGACTGCGCATATTTTGGCATTCAAAGAATTGAAATCGATCAGGACGGTTATAAGCGTTTTCGCAATTTTATTATAATTTGAGACAATTAATGGAAACAATTTACTTAGTCTGTTTTTCATTTCACTAAATCACCTACTTTCAACGACCTGTCAAATTAAAACCACGAATTTTCTTTTTAAAGGTGAAGACTTCGCACTTTAATTATAAAATTTAAGATTAATTTTATTTAAAATTTTGTGTGCCGCAGGAAAAAAATTATCTTTTCATATCTTAAAAAAAATATATTTAAAATAAAATAAATATAGTTCTTCATACAAGAAAAAAAAAAATGTTTCCTCTCTTGTTCTTAAAAATTCACGGAGATTACAAATTATGTAGATAATTTTTTTTTCCTGTTTTTAAGAAGGAAAATTATGATTTTTTATTTTTTTTCATGTTCAAAGAAATATATAACTTTACAAAACATAAATAACCATTACGGTTTTAATAAAGAAAAAAAGAAAATAATAATTTCTAATCTTTTTCCTTTTTTAACGTTCAAAAATATTAATTTTTATAATATTGTTGTTGTTGTTGGTATCTAACTTTTTCTACGAGCGATAAAGTTAAACCGCATAAAGAACATAAAAGGATTTTAAATTATTTTTATTTTTTGTTTTAAATTACTAAAATTGAAAAAGAAAATTAAATTCATGATCATATCTTTATTATTATTTTATTATTATTTTTGTTTTTTGGTATTTACATCTAAACAGCTGGTCTTTGCTTAAGTCTTCTTTAATTCGAAGACCCAATATAAAAAAAAGGGAAATTATATTAAGTGATTTCATTTCAAATTTTGATAGTCAGAAAAAGTATCAAAACTTTTAATTGATAAAATTTTCAAAATTATTCTTTTTCAATTTTTGGGATTTTTCTCCCAAATGGTTATTGAAAACAAAAATAAAAAAACGTACTATATTTTTTCATTAAATGTCCGTCTGTCTATCCGTTTGTGCATCCGTCTATACATCACATATTCATGTTCGTTATCCCGTTCAGTTTCTTCCAAAAAAATCGACGTATCCAGACTTCGATACTAAAATTATTTTTAGATGAAATTAATAATAATTACATTTTTTTTCTTAATTTTTAATGGGTTCTGATCAAGATTAGTACGTAGATTGATAGAAGTCAGTTAGAGGAATCTAAGAAATTTTTTACCATCGATTGTGTCTAAGAATTCAGTCTGAAATCGAATTTCCATAAAAATCGGTATATGAGAGTAGAGAGTAGAGTTGATTGAACTGGGGACCGAAAGTGGAGTTCGGAAACATAAAATATAAAACTAAAACTTAAACTTTTAATATAAAACTACGTGGTTTTCTTTCTCAAAACAGTGTGATTTTGTATAAAATTGTTAGTAACATGGTAACCATATAAATTTATAATTGAAATGCAGTCAAAAATTAAAGTTCCATATTTTTAAACTATGTAGTTATATAGATAGAGATTTGTAAAAATAGTTAATTCTTAGAAATATTTAATGTCAACAGGAAGTATTGTTAATCTTTTAACTATTAATTTAATTAGGTTGACTTTTTGGAGTCATCACGATTTATGATTTACCTTTTTAAAGAAATTGATAAAAGTGTGAATGTAAAAATAAAGTGTTAATCTGTCTATGCATGAATGGAATTATAATAAAATAAAAACAAACAGTTAAATACGATATTAACGTTAAAAAAAAATACCACAAAGTCATTTGTGAACAAATTAGAATTAAAAATTATCTAACATAAATTTAACAAACTAAAAATTTCAAGAGTCTTGCAGAATTTCACACTTTTTTGATTAAGTTTAGAAAGGGAAATTTATTGAAAAAAAAAATAAAATTAATTATAAAATGTGTTTATAATGAATATCTGCAAAATTGATAGCGGGTATTAAAAGAAAAAATTAATAAAAAATACTTAATATTTAATTATATAAAGTGTAAGTGTATAACCGGAAAAAAGTGCAACATATCTGCAAATATTTTTTTTTTGAAAAAAAAAAAAAAATACCTACCCACTTATGTTTTCAATTATTTTAATTTAAGTATATAAATATATATTTAATTTATTTTAATTTATTTTTTTATTTTCTTAAAAAAAGAAAATCTTTATTAATTTAATTTTCTGGTAATGAAAAATAATCCAAAGAAATTGCTTTTTAAATTACAAAGTCATTTATTTTAATTTATTTATTTACTAAAATATAATATAATAAAAAAAAAAATGAAAATGAAAACATAGATAAAATCTAATAAAATATAAGTCAAAAAAATAAAAAATAAACTTAATCAACAAAAAAAATAAATAAAAAGCTTCCTAAAAACCAAAAAATTAAAGGAAAAAACCAAAAAAATGAATCTATTAACATTTTTATTAACATCATTAATTCAATTTGGATTTATTGTTCTTAGGATAAATTCAATTAATTTAGGTTTAATTAGTCAAATTGGTAAGTAATTTTTTTATGTTTAGAGGCTCCAAAAAAAAAAAATCAGCTACTAAAATGTCCAGTTCAATTAGACTGACAACAGATGAATATATATAAATTTTTTAATTTTATTGGCTTTTTCTCTTTGGCTGATTTACAACATGAAAAAGTATTTTCTTAATATTTCAATAAAATAATTTATGGATATTATTAAATTCATATTCATCTCTATCTCCCTACTAGAAACGTATAATTTAGAATTCCGATAATATTATCAAAGAATAAGAATTTTTGTTTGTGTCAGACAAACTTATTTGGAAGCATAGATGAAATTAATAAAACTCTAAACACCTATAACATTTATACTCTAGATAAAGTGAGCTAGTTTAAGAATTTTGACATCAAATATTTTTCTTTTAACTTGATATCTTTGAATATATCAAGTTAATTAAAGTGTAAATTATAATTTTATCGACATTTTAGTAGTTGAACATTTATATTTTATTTTTAATTATAAAGAAAATTTGCTGTTTTCTTCCTTGTTCTTTAAATATCAATTTTTAGAAAAACTATATTTTTCCATGAAATCAGTCATTATTTTTAAAACTATTTTGAAGACACACCAATTGTTTGTTCATTGAATATTAGAGCGACGCATTAACTTTTAAATCTAAAATCGAAAAATTAAACTGAATTAAAATTAATAATTGTACATATTATGTATATGTATTATTGTTTAATATAATATATAATTATATACATATAAATTTGTTACATTTAAGTTTCTGGATCATATTGAATCGTTTAGATAATCTATATAAGATAAAAGCGAATATTTGTATTTGGGTGTGCACGATTTATAGACTACCAACCCGCCCAACCGATCATTATGCGAAAATTTGTATGCATTGGTTTTGTGGTATTTGATTGTGAAGGGATTTGTGTTACGAAGATGGGAAATTGAACGACAATTAAGTCGTTGGAAGATAAATAGGAAATTAATTTTATGGTTGACAATTTATGAGAAATAAAAATAAGTAAATAAGGTTTTTTTTTTTCAAATTTTCCTTAGAAAAAATGTTATAATTTTAAATAGTAAGAAAAATATTATAGCTGTACAGATCAATCTAGAATCTAAACTTCTAAGTATAAGAAATTGTAATGTATAATGTTGAAATGAGAAATAAATTGAAATTGAAATTGAAAATATAATAATCAGCTTCTTCTCGTCTTTTTTTTTAATTATATCATATTAATCAATTTTAAATGTTTTCATTAGGTGGTGCAACTAAAGAGTCTTCTATCAGAAAAACATTCCTGTAAGATTTCCTTTGAAATTATTTTTGACTTGAGTTCTATAATAAAGTTATAAAATATCTTCTCAGAAACTTTAAGTACAATTTTATAATCATCTACCGAACAATAATAACTTCCAATAATATTAACGAAGCTATTTTTGGAATTATTGATTCGATGTATATAAGTGTTAGAAAACCTTTAAGGAATATAAATTAATGAAATAATTATATGTGGTATAAATTTTATACATAATGTAGTAGGTATATTTGTATGTATATAACTATGAATAGTTTTTTCTTTTTGCAAAATTTCCTGTTATGGAATTCAGAAAATGTTTGCTTTCTTGGGCTTTTCTATTTCCTTTTGCTTTTATTTGTTTTATATCAGAAAACTAGCAGACAGTATTGTCCTTTTTTCATTTGTTAAAAGGTACATTAGTCCCTTTTGCAAAAAATTAAATTGTGTTCGAAGCACATGCAAGCATTTACATAAGTTAATTTATGACATGCAAGCATTTACATAAGTTAATTTAAGGGAAATTTATTTTATTGGAGATGATATATGTCTCATCGAATCTTCATTTAATATCTTTGATAACTTAAAACTTTTAAGGCTTACCGCAAATTTTACGGACACAACACAAATAACAATCGAACAGAACTACTATGTCTAATGGTATATTTACTATGTTATACTTTTTAATTTAATATTATTCTAGCTGGAAATTATGAATAATTAAATTTTTTTGAAAATATTATTTCACATATTTTATTCTTTCCATGGCTGTTGAGAATTTTGAAGAAAAAATCAGCCATAAAAATAACAAACCTAAACTATAATGTCCTTACAGAACATTAATTTGACAAAGACAAATCTTAAGTTGTATTCTATTCAACTGGCAAAGTAAATATTTTGTTTTTTTTTTCGTTGTTTTGTGCATTAAAGAAAGTTTCTAGAAATACGTTCGTTGGGTTGAATTACAAAATATTTGGGGAAAGAAATTTTCTTTCATTTTTCTTCTTTTTTTTTTTTTTTTGATTTTCTTGAACAAATTTGATAATAATTTTATTGAAAAGAAATTTTCGTTTTTTTCTAAAGATCGATGAAAAGAATTTTTGAAAACCAAAAGAGGGTATAATTTTCTTGTCTGGGTTTTCTAATTTTATAATAGATTGACATCGCAGACATATCAATTACACATTTAATAAACTTAATATCGAATTATATCGTATCTGGATTTTTTTTTTATTTGGAACCAATAGACATTCTGTCTAGCTCTATTTTATTTGGATCTATATCAATGAAATATTAATATGTGTAAATCATTTTGGATGTATCCAATTGTATGATAAAAAAAATTCTAATTTTTTCTGATACATTTGGGCAGATGAATTATTACCTATAACGAAATGTTCACTCTTCTGAGGATAGTATCTTGGATGAGATATACTATACAATATACATACATACTTATAATTGGTTGCAAATGAAAGGCATTATTTAAATTCCAAACACAGATCGGCTTGCAAATTATTAAAAATTTATACATTTTGTACATATTTCTAGGGAATTAATTTTATCCTTAGACCTTTTTTATTAAAAAAAAAAAAAACAAGAAGTTAATTTTTAATCGACATTAGATTCATTTTCTTTCCATTTTTTTTATCCTTAATCTTTGTTTGAATTTTCACTAAATCTCTTTTGACCCTTTTGACTTTCGCTTAGTATTTTTAACATTTAATTTAATTCAAAAGTTTAAAATCCTAGAAAAAAAAGATTCAACTTCTTAAATCATTAAAAAAAAATCAAGGTTAAATGAGCACAATATGTTATGTTCCCTTTTTGATTTATATACAAGTTTATTCCTCATAATTGAATTTTATTAAAAAATTTATTACAAAATTTCTTTCATTTTTAATATAATTAGTTTATACTAATGATTTTATCTTCGAGATATTTAACACCAAGTTTTGAAGCCGTCAAATTTTCTGCACATCATCGGCAAATGAATATTATAATAAATAAATAATGTAAATTCACCCTTCAACTTAAAAATTCATTGTTTAAAAGAAAAACAAAAAACACAATAATTCAGTAATTTCCATCCCCATAAAAAACTATAAATTCATTATTATGTCCTCCCCCAAAAAAGAAACCACAAATCCTTTTGAATCTTCATTTCGCTAAACAAAAAAAAAAAAAACAACCAAAAATTTAATAAAAAAGGAAGCCAATAATAATTTTAAAGAAAAACCAAAACAAATCTTTTTTTATTCTCAAAGTGAACATTATCATTCATAATAAAAATATAATAAAGATTTTTTTTTTTGCTCAAGTTAATTATCGATCCGTTCCAGTCAGACAGATGAATTAAAGTTGTCATTTAATTTGAACATTTAAAAATAATTTGAAATATTTTGTCAAGTTTCCCTGAATAAAAAGCTTCATAATTTTTATATTCACAATTATTTAATTTTTGTATCCAAGACAATTTGAGCTGTTGTCTTCGCAAGAAATGATGAAAATAAATAATTTAATAATGAGGATAAAAAATTTGAGAAAGTTAAATAAGAACATTGATATCATTTTCACTGTTCTTTCAATTTTGACCTCATAAAACCTTATAATAGGCTTCAATAAATACTCTGCTAAACATTTGTAAATAAATAATGTTCATGTTGTATAATTAATATATTTCCAACCTAACATAAATATGTATGTTCATTATTAAATACAAGAAATTAAGAAAACTCCCACAACTAATAAGTTTTTTCTATGCTTCTTTTTTAACCTTAAAAATTCATATCCAATCTAAATATAGGTATATTTAAATAACATTTCGGACTCTTAGTAAAATAAAAAGTTTATATGAATATGAATATTCTTCTACCTAATTAATATTCACAAAAAAAAAATTTAAATTGAAAAAAATAGAAGTTTCATTTATAGTAAAATTATACCTTGGCAGTGCGATTTCAATTACAAGTTACATAGCTAATTCTCATGAAAGAATTTTTGAAATTAAAAAATTTATATGTTCAAATAAAAAAGCAACATCTATCCTACTTCATGTACATTTTATTTTATTCTCTAACCATTAGAACTTGTCCATATTTTAGGTCAAGTTTTGTTGAATATTTGAATTTGAATATGTACTTGGCGCCAAAACAAAATACATACCTTATATTTTAATTTTTTTTAAAAAGAATATTTTCTACTTATTTTTAAAAATTCAAATGAAGAAGCAATAATGAAAAGGGAAGTAAGCAAAATTATATTTTTCCTTTTTTTTGGTTTTTAATAACCTATTCCTAGAATAGTAAGAAAAAAAACAGAAATACCTCTAATTTTGTACTACAATCCCCTTATCAAAAACTTTATTTTTTGTTATAGGCATTTCCTTATTCTCTATTGAATTTGAAAATTTATGCATGCAAATAACGTTGTTTTTTTTTATCAATTTCTATTTTTTTAATATTATTAAAATATATGTACATTGTATACATACTGAGGTATGTAAAAGGAAATTTTTTTTTCACAACAGAATAGGACAATTTTTTAAAATTACATATTTCTAAGAAAACGAGGGCTTGCACAATCTTTGGCAGCGTCTTAAAACCAACATTTTAAAATTAATATTTATAAATGACAATTTGCCTCTTTCACTTCGTACTATTTATCGCCTTTTTAGGCCTTACTTTATTTAATAAAATAAGCCAAGATTTATTCCATTTTAAAAGTAAAAATCAAAAGTAAGTAGTTAAAGTGTAAATGGAGTTAAATATGGAAAACTAATCGTACAATAATCTAGTTAGAATCTTACAAGTTGGCAGCAATTTATAATTGAAATTTATTATTTGAGTCGCAGATAGCCATTTCTAATTTAATATAAATATATTTTTCTAATCAAAAGAAATAAATTTATCTAAAAAAAAAAACTCACTATAATTTTGCTTATATAATAGCTCTATCAGTTAATTTTGTATAACATATGGATCCCTGTAATTCCTTATGCATATTTTCTTTATAAAAAAAAAATTTAAATTCTTTATACAACTTTGTAAATTCTATTATTTTCACATAAAAAATATTAAAAATTTTATTTTATTGCTTTAAATCTACAGAAGTTGTGGAGGAATGGGGTTGCCACGATACCGAAATACGTCTAACATGTGGACACTTAGATTCAAAGTTAGCAATATTAGAAGCAACATTTACACCAAATTGTACACATGAAGAATGCTTACGATTAGATATTAAAAGGTAAGTTAAAAAATATTGTATAAAATTACAGTTTTAAAGGATATTTGAAATAAAAATTTGAATCTAAATTGATATTAACAAAAAGAAGAAATAAAAAAAAGGAAGCACATAAAAGTAATGTTTTCTTTATCTTTTCTTTATCAACCTTTTTTGAGTAAATTTATATTTTTAAGCATTAGATTCAATAAAAAAACGTCTCTGATGATGATCAAAACAAGATATTGGAATATTTTGTTTGGCAATGAATTTAACACTAAAAATATGTATTTTATGATCCTAATATGATATTGAAATATATAATTCAGATATTTAGTCTGGGTTTAGAATAAAAGTTGGGTTTAGAATAAAAATTGCATTCTTGAATTTAAGACGATAAATCATTAACTTGAAATTATTTCGGTTTTCAATTTTTTTTTTCTTAAATCTTATTAATTTTATAAATATTTTTGATAGAATACCTAATAATATAAAAATCTAAATTCTAAGTTTATGTCTATGTATCTTAAATTTACTTAATTTTAATGGATTATTTAGTAATTCATTATCTTCTATACATATTCCATAGCTGCAATTCAAAAAAATAACATTATTAAGATATTTTTGCGTGTGAGTCGAGTCATTAGCGATGCATGAAGCTGACTGGAGGATAATTTAGAATAATAAACACTATAAAAGCATATTTTTGTCATCTATTTACTAATATAAAAATCAATATGAATATTCCAATGCTTTCTTGTAAATTGACAAAATTCTAGACTTGTTATTAAAATTGATAAAAGGAAAAAGTTTAAAAATTAATTTAGATTTTTTAAAAGTTTTGTTGAAAATATGGAATTTTATCGTTATATCAAACAAAAAAATATCAATATATGTATATATATATTTATGTTTTTTTTTTCCCCCATATTGATAATTTCTACACAATTTTTTACTTTTATGCAATTGATAACATATTTTTTCTTTCTTTTTACAAATATTCAGGTTATCAAAAGTCTTCCACACAACTCCAAAACCCACTAAAACTCATCGACATCAGGCTGAAACAGAGGCGGGACGAAAATTCTTAGAAACACTAAGAAAATCACCATTAGAAACGGGTGTTGATGATGAAGAAATTGTAGTGATAGAAGAAGAAGACGGAACATTTATCAATAGATCAAAAGGTGCTAAAGAATCAGTCGAAGAAGTTAGTGTAGAATTGCACAATCATCATTCCAAAAATCCAACTACAGATCATTTAGTTGCTAGGAAAACATCATTGCGTGCATCATTAGAACGATTAATAATACGTTATTTAAGAAAATTATCACCCGAAGATAACTATGATTATGATTTACGAAAGCGTTCGCTACGTTTGAAACGGTCGCGCCGAAAGCGAGTAAAACGATCTGATCAATCGGGAAGTATTAATTCAATAAATGATAATCGTTTTGAACTCGGATCTAGAAATATTTTGGTGAATCAAACTAATGAATATGATGAAATTGAAGCAGCTGAATTGGAAAAAAGGAGGAAAGAAATTCGTAAATTTTGTCCTGAACAACAAAGACATGTTACTTCATTGAATCGTTATGATTTGGAACATTCGTATAAAAATGAAACTGATGATCAATATAACATAAGAAGAGTTCTGAATAAAAGGTAAGACAATTTTTTTTAACCTTATGGGATTGGGTAGGACAGCCTGCCATCAAGATTAACAGATTTGTCCTTAATAATTTTTTTTCGAATATAAAACATAAACAATATGTATAATCATTTTTTTTCACAACATATTATTGCAGGTTAAATCATAGTATTTTTTTTTTATAAAAACATATTTCAAATATACCTCTAAGGGAACACATGGAATAACCAATTGAATCTGAACTTTTAAATTGTATACTAAAATGTTATTTTATTTTTTTGTTTTTATTTTTTTGGTTTGTAGAAATTGAACATTTTAACTTGACATATTTTTAATGCAGATTTTATATACAAACTTGAATTCTAATATACGGTCTATTGATTTTTCCAAGCATTGAAAGAAGCTAAATTTGTTTAACTTTTTTCAGTAAAAAACAAGTTCGTTTTTATATTCTGGAAATTTATAAACATTAAGTCTAATATCCTAATAATATACTTAATAAAACTATATAATAGCATCATGCCTCTAATTTGTATATGACGTCTTATTCAGTGGTGTGATTCAGCCAGTTTGTACCGGTTCGCGCGAACCGCTTCTTAAAATATTTAAGATTTGCGCGAACCGTTTCCTAAAATTTGTAGGTTCGCCAAAATCGCCTGAAAAAGTTTTGAAATAACTATTCACTGTTTTAACAGTCCCTCCGTGGCAATTTCTCAACTACTCAAAGAATATACAATTTAAATTTACATTGAAATTTGTGTTAAAAATAAAATTTCAATTATATAAAAAACATGATGTTTGTCTTTCGGTCTTTGTGTTATCTAAAAATGTCTACTTTCACACGATTAGTATCTCGACAGGTGATGCGCGTACAATTTACAAAAAAAACAATTTTTTTCTTGTTTTTTTATTAATTTATAAAAGAAATACTGGAAAATTTGACAAGCGTTTTACTTATTTAACTGAAAAATCTCCTTTTTCTTTAACTATGTTATGTGAATACTGTGAGTAAAGAACTGAATAAGAGTAAAAATATGATTTTACAAAGTAATAAACGTGTAACAAGCAAGCCTGTTTTGAAATTACAACATTTGAAAACATCAATCTAAGAATTTATGAGTTTTTATGAAGGCGAAAGTATATATATGTCCTGGAAATGTCTTTAGAATCTAATTAAAAAAATTAAAACAACTTTTTAGACGATTCGAAACCATTTTTTTACGGTATGCGAATCGGTTGTTAAATGTTTTGAATCCCACCACTGGTCTTATTCAAATTTTTACTTTCTAAATAAAAATTTATTTTATGTAATAATGTTTACATTCAAAATTTTATTTTGATGTTTAGTTTAAATAGATTTAAAAAAGACTATTTTTACTATTTGTTTATAAAATTATAAAAACAAAAACAGCTGATTTAACATGTTGCCAATATTTTTATTTTATTTTTTATTATGATTTTATGAATGAATATTATTATTTGTTTATTTAATTAAGTACAAAAGTTTCATCGCACTACGTATTAATTAATTTGTTGAAATAATATACAATTTTTCTATCTCTTATTTATTTTTCTCACATCCACCAAACAGAGATGAACTGTAATAAATATTGCTTTTATAATAATTTGCAAAGGATGTATTTCGTAACGCTCAAAAACACCAAAATCAAAATTAAAAAATAATAAAAAACAACGAATTTTAAGGCGACTCATTATGCATTTTCATAATTTATAAATATGATTTACAAACATTATTCTATGATGTCATGAATATTAAAACTGAAAATTTAGCTTTTAATGTCTCTTATTTATATATCGTAGTATCCATTTTTGAATTAATTATGTTTAGAGAAATATGTAGACATCATAGAGTCTCTCTGCAGGGCGTAATATAATAATATACAAATATTTGTACTACATGTATATTTTACATTTATACAGAAACTTCGTTTTCTACGTATAAAGAGGAAAGAATTTGACTTTATGTCTTTATTTGAGATTTTTTTTTTATTTTCTAGCGCGCATCAAAGAAGAAACTTCTATTCAATTTAAATATTTTATTATTCCTAATTAATCCATATTATGTAGTTCGGAATTATTCATAGATACAAAATCCAGCAAGAAACCTACGAAATAAATTGCCAAACTCTTATAACATTCATTTTAAGTTATATTTACAATTACCTTTGTTAAAATAATGAATTTACTGATAACTTATTAGTTTCTAAAAATCGCAAAGAATTAAGTTTTCTTTTCTTTATCATTTTTCAGATGATTTTAGAAAAATTAAAAAGAAATTAAATTTTTCATTTTTCATCTCATTTTTATATACATTTATATAATTTTCATTAAAAGATTTTTATTTCTGCATTTTCAAGAATAAGATATCTTCCAAAATTGACTGCATTATAATATGGTACAATAATGTGAAGAAACTTAATCCATTAATCAAAACATACATATGCATATATATATCGACGAAAAGAATACTATATAGTGGGAAAAAGAAATCAGAAATGACATAATAATACTTATATTTCTTATGTTTAATTTTTTGGTTCAATTAAAGAAAAATCATCTTCAGTATAAGATAAAAAGCTTTTATATAAAATACATCATTGTCTATAGCTGGAAAATGTTATTCGAGTAATTTTATTCTTAAATTTTTTAATTTTATTTCATCTTCATTTGTACACAGAATGTTAGCTATGCACATGTTGTATATGATAGGAATTATATAATGACGTAAGTTAATGATAATATTCTTTAATTTACTTTTTTTTTTTAAATAATATAAATAAAAACAATTCATGTCTGGAGTGTTCTTTTAATATACTGTATATAAGTACAAGTACATTGAAAATATCTATAAACAAAGAAAAAATATTTTCATTATCGAAGAAAAACATATATTTATAAGAAAATTTTGAGTGCCTCATAATACTGCATAAAACCAAAAAAAAAAAATTGCGTTATTTTGAAAAGAAAAAGTTTTAAATTTTATGCGGAATTCAGAGCTTTTAAAAAGGAAACAACCTTCTATCTTTCTAGATAAGTATATGTGTTCAAAGATAGTGTACTTAAAGCATAGATGAGCTAACGATTTATTTCAACTATCTATTCATTATGTGTTATATTCACCAATATTATAAATATTTTATATAATAAACAGGAAAATACCATTTATGCTTTCTCATTTTTTGTATGAAAATATTTTATTTCATATTGAATAAATTTTATTTTACCAATCCTTTCCATTGATAAATAAATAGTTTGAAATTTAAATTATTTTCTAACTTTAAGATGTCATTTTGCTTCAGATGACTACATTTTGTATAGCAACATATCGGAAAAAGATAATAAATTAAAGTTAAATTCACTAACAACAATAATATTTATGTGTTTTCAAAAACTTTTTAATGCATTCTGAATTTTCTGATTTGAAATAAGATTTAAAGAAAAGACCAAAAAAAAAAACAAATAATGTGTCATACATGACTTTTCTTTTGCACAATTTATTTTATCCTTTATATAGAAATTCTAAATAAATTTGTTTCAAAATTTTGAATATTTTAACACCAGAAATCGATTTGGGTTTTTCAAAAAAAAAATTCGAAATAATAAAAGTTTTCATTCATCTTATTTTTCGTGTACTGTACCTATTATAATGTTAATATTTCTCTTTTGACTTCAAACAGCGAAATAAAACATGAAATAATAATTTGGGAAAAAAAAAATTAATTCAATCAACCGTATAGAAAACTTTCAGAATTTTCTTCTTAATTTTTTCGTCATAATAAAATATGCTTCAAATATAATCGTGAAAGAAATTTTTATTTAGTTATTTCTTTATTTTTTAGAAATTATTTATATATTTTTATGTTTTATAGGGTGGTCGAAAATGCAGGAAGAAAATTTCTTATATTATTATTATTATTTTTTTCTTTTCCAATGAATTTTCTTCTTTCTAGTTTAGCTTTTAGGTATATAACTTATTACAATTCATTGATTTTACTTGTGAAATTAAATTTATTTTGTGTGAAAATAAAAAGATAAAAAAAAATCTTTGGTTTGAAAAACCAATGTAAACAACATACAAATGTTAACATATATTTCTTAAATTTGTATTTTATTACTTTAGGATTTTCTGTGTAGTGTAAATGTATATAATAATATTTACAGTACATAGATTTAATTTTAAGTACGCAGTGCTTACATTTTTTTTCCCAATTTCATGATAAAAAAAAAAATAAATTCTTTTTTTTTTATTACACTTTTGAAAATTTTGTACTTCTCTTGATAACACTGCAATGATTTTGTTTGCTTAGATTTTTTACAAATGGTTTTTATTTTATATACTTTCCTTTGATCCCTCAATCTGTTAACTTGAATAACTAACCTCTACAACCTAATATACTTAAAATTGTTTTTATTTTAAACTTTAACCCGAATTTTTATTTTATAATGTAGTATAAGTTTTGCTGCTGTTGTAGAAAGAATAATCTTTTGGAATGTATAGATTTAACATGTTGAGTGCGAGAATTTTATCGAAATATCTAATCTTTCTAAAACATACAATATTATACACAAACTATGACAAGAAAAACTTCTGCACATTCTGCAGATCAAAGTTGGTTAAAAGAATAAAATAAATCTTTGTTTTTATTGACATAACAAAAAAAAAAAAAAGTAGATAAACAAAGTTCAAAAGCTGATTAAATCTTTTTTATTTTTTTGTTAAATAAAAAAAAAAAAATATCAATATCAAGCATTTAATATTGTCAACTTTAGTTTAATATCTAACGGCATTGCCCTATAAGTTCATTCTACTCAACAACAAAATAAAAAAAGGCTATATATATAACGATGGATAACGTTTCCTGAAAATATGAAGGGTAAATTTGTGAAATACAAAATAAAAAAAAAAATTACGAGTAATAATATTTTTTTTTGTCAATGATTGCAGAATATTATTTTAACTAGATTCTTATTATATAAAAGTGTATTATGCTTAGTCGTGATAAAACATATGTACATATGCATGTATATTACATCTACTGTAAAATTAAAGAGAGGACTTATATACAAAAAAAACTTATGTATGAGCGCAAACAAGCTTTGTAAGACCTAGATATAGTTTAAAATTACAACGTTTAACATAAAAACTTATTTATACAAATTTAATTTAAATTTTCCTATGAACACAATAATGTAGAAACATCTAAAGGAACAAATTTTATTTATATAGTATCACAAGTTAGTATAGGATTAACCAAATGAGTACATATTTTTATAATTTTTTTTTAGTTCATTAAATTTTTAAAATGTATGTTTCTCAAGTTTTGATGTAAATTATATATGTTTTAACATCTAATTTTTAAATGAAGTAAAATTCAAAAAATACTGAAAAATTCTCTGTGGTATTTCTTAAATATATAAGAAATAAATTTACAAGAAACATAGTTCTGTTTATAAAGAAAATTCTTTACATTATTTCACTACAGTTAATAATTTTTAATTCATTATCAGAACAAATTCTTCTTATTTACAACACATAATGTAGGTACATTATATTTATTTACTAATTTTTGCGGTTTTAGAAACCTAAGTTTTGTGTTTTCATGTAACGAAAAAAATTCTCGTGGTACTTAAATAGTGTATACATACATTAAACATATTGTATTTCATATTTTATAAAAGTAATTAAAATTAAATAAAATCAAGTTAAAAATAATTTAACTATAAAGCCAACTTACGAAAAGTTTTCGAAGTAAGGGAAAATGTCGAAGTAAAAATTATACTTAATATACTTAATGGTAAGTTTTCAAATAAGTTTCTACTAACTTTTTCGCCATAGTTGAGTGCATTAAACGTGGTTTGTAACGAAGACGGTGACGTCACTGTTCTACACAATATACTACATCTTTAACTAACTATTGTTTAAGTTTGACATTTGAAATAAGAAAAATTAATCAACACACTTTAGAATAATTTGTCACATAATTTACATAATGTACAGTAATTAAACTATTGTAACGCTAAAAATAAAATTTAACCATCAATATACCTATTAAACTCTAAACCAACTTTTTTTTTAAAAAAATCAAATCTAATCTACAATAATTCATTCTTAAATCTCACTTAATCAGCACAATATCATCCAATCAATTGCATAGCTTTTTTTTAAACAAAAAACATAATAAATGACAATAAAACCAATTTCTTGACTAAAACTAACAGAAATAAATCTTAAAAGTCAGACAGCATGACAGTTAAATTAAACAATCTAAATTTTTTTCCATCAGCGAAATAACATATATACTACATTTATATAAAAAGCTTAATAATGTGTCAATATTTTGACTTTTTAATGCCATTGAAAAGGCATTGATACACAAATTTTTTATTTTTTTTTTCCTAAAGCAAACTATATACGACATCACATATCTAAGCATTTATTTTCACTATGAACTTGATGCATATGTTATATGCCGATTCACATATAACATAAGTATATATTAAATACATAGATCTTTGTGTAAACAATATCCATATGCATTGCATACAAAAAATTATTCAATGAGTCTTCTGCAGAACTATGCAATAAGGAATAAAAAAACATGTAGTACATAATATATGTAGTATAAATGCATATAAACTCCTTTATTGTCTAGTTTTATTTATTCTTCCATTTTATACAAGTGGTAGCAAAAAAATTATTATACCTATAGTTGTACGCATCCTATCTCAAATCAGAAAATACTTTTAATAATCATAGTATACTACAAGTATTATAGTTATTTAAAAAAGTTTCTTAAGTTCTTAGGTGTTTCTTATTTTTGAAAAGTTTTCAATAGGTCAACAATTTTTCTTATCAATTAATCTATTATAATTAAATAAAATTCAAGAAAGCTATTATTTAATTTAAATTGTTAAGGTCTATATAAAAAAAATAAACAGGCCTTAATAGCTTCATTTAATATTAACTTTGTCTTGATAATTTACTTGAAAGCAACACAATTGTAAGTCCACTATAGTTATTAAGTTTAACTATATCTTTAAAATTTTCAATATCATTGTTTCTGAAACACCTTTAATAAAACTTAAATTTAAAAAAAACTATCATTATTATTACATTCCTATAATTTATAAAAAAAAGGGTTATACCAAAAAAAGGGTTATTCATATAGACAGTATTCTCTAGTTAGATTAATCTTATCTAGACTATAGTTAAATTTGGAGCATTATTTAATTTGGAATATCAGAAATTTGTATTCATCCAAAATTGTTTCCCAATTATCTAACTTAACCTATATTCTCTTAAAATCCCTGTTTTCATTTTGAATTAAATTTATTGAAGCATATTAAATAATATTTTATGTAACAAATAAATATTTTAATATGTTTGTTCTTTAAATTATATTTGTTAATATATATTTATATATAAATTATTAAGGATCTTAATTAAAATTTCAATAAATTTACACAAAACAAAATTTTTATTATGTAATTAAATTAACTTTGGATAGATGGGACATTATTATAGTGGTTAAATATGTGTACCTAAGTATTACATGAAATTTGTTAATGATTATATTTTGTGGCCTTGACATATCATTTAATTTAAAATAATAATAAATTTCAGTATGTTAATGTACATTTTTGTACGTTATAAATTATTTTAGCTCTAGTTTTCTTATCCCTATACATATTTAACTACATTATTTTCCTTTTTTCGCTATTATAAGTATATGTATTAAAAACATAAGATCTTTGGCTAGGTAAAAAAAAAAACAAATATTTCATTAATAAGAACCATTATATTTCCGTCAAAACCACGGTGTTCTCATAAAAAATTTATATCTATATTATAAAAAAAAGCAATTAGCACCTGATTATATTCCCCACTAGATAAATAAAATAATAATATTCTTTATGTTTTTGCTTTTTTATCTTCCTGAAAAAAAAAAAATAAATCTGAAATTTCTGTTGACTAAACTAAAAAAGGAACTTAAATGCGACTTTATTGTCAGACCAAAAATTAATGTGTAACAAATTTTTTTTCTACCTTAATTTGTCATTTTGAGCTAAAATTTATGTATGCATCATATATTTTCTTCAAAAGTTAATTTTGTTAAAAGTAGTCATAAAATATAAATTATGTTAAGGAGAATTAATAATAGTAAGAAGATATCTTTTTACATAGAAATCCTTGAGAAGTAAGCAAATTTATATTTTTACTTGTGGCTTCACACAAGATAAAAAAATTATTATATTATTGACTTCATTCACGCACAAGTTATTTTTTTTCTGATATATATATATATATCAAAAAAAAAATGTTTCTTTTGAAATTGTATATATAATTCTAGTTTAAGGATTCCCTAAGGATATCGCACGTCATAATGTCTTAAATTTTCTCATATACAGCAGGGTTAGAAATTATACAAAAAGAAAAATAAATAAAGAGAAAAACTAATGTGCCCCACGATTTTTTCATATAAATTTTAGCTTTTAAATTTTAAAAAAGGTAAAGGCGGGATTCAAAAACGAAAATATGAAAAATTAATAGCAATCTTTTTAAGGATATGGCAGTTGCAAAAACAAGATTTTATATTTTATTTTTTTTGTTATATTTTGGCTCGCCTTCCCGTCATTTTCAGTAAAATTATTAAAGGAAATTATATTGATTGGTATAAGTAATTTGTTTTTTTTTGAATTAAATTTGAAAACGGCCTGGGGAATTTTTTTGGTTATTAAATAGACGACAGAAATTAGTTAATAAAAATCCTTAATAAAATATTTTTTAATGTAAGTAGGTAAAATAGTAAATGATGAACATAAAAGATTAACACAAAATTTAATGATTCAAATCAACATAATGTCATTTATGTACCAATATACTTTTAGTAGATATTCAAAAATCAGGTTTTTAATACAATATTAAAGAATAGACAAATAAATATATAAAGCAAATGGACCTAATGATCTAAATGGGTATAAACTGGATTTTTGAAATTAGAATTTTTAATTATATGAATTATATTTGAATTTATCGTGAGTATAATAGGTCAATCTGTAGATAGAAATTTTCAAACCGTTCCTTTATCTTATATGGTCTTATTGGTTTGTAAGAGAACGATTTTAAGATTTATTTCTTATTTTAATTTTGTACTTAAATTTTCTTAAAATAAAAATACTATAAATCAGAAATTTCGCTAACGCGATATAAATTTGTTAATTTTTTTAACATAGCCATTACTTCAAACTTTATTTAAATTAAATAATAATAAATTTTCGTTTGAAATTTATTTGAAAGCAAGAAGGAATTGAAATTTTATGTTTACGCAAAATAGAAACAATATTGTGCTGCCTATGCTCTTTAATCATAATTTCAGACGAAATTACATTAACATAAATATACGACTAAAGTTGAATAAAACTCGGCTACTTTATATTTTATTACCAAACTTTCTTTACAGAAAAAACTTCCTATTCTTTTTTTTTTCTTTAATGAAAACTTAAGATTTTTTTTTTATTTAAGGAACAAGTGTGAGGATTATCAAATTAGATTCATGCTTGTACTGAAAATTGAAATTATTTTGATGCGAAAAGTTTTTAAATTAAATTATATATTTTGCTTTTCCTTTTATCTATTTTTTTTTTATGAATAATATTATGATTTCAAATTTCTCAGTTCGTTAAAAATTCATTACGGCCGTTGAAGAAATTTTATTTTTTTCTAAAGTATTTCCGTAAAACATAAATTTTCTCTGATAAAATGCAATTTGCTAATCGTGACAGATGATATAGGCGAAGAAGAGAATGGCATTTGTATAAAATGCATTTTATTTATTCGAATATAATTTTGAATCAGATAGGAGCAGAGCCGCATTTGTATCTTTGGCACCCTTAGGCAATGTATATTAACGCGCCCCATAATCTAATAATAAAAGTTAAAGACAACATGTACAATATAATTATTAGTTGTTTTTGTTAATTTATGTATTTAGTAGTAAGTAAAAATGTCATAGTGAACACATTAAAATTTA
The DNA here is from genome assembly GCA_964007475.1 of Hybos culiciformis. NCBI lineage: Eukaryota > Metazoa > Arthropoda > Insecta > Diptera > Hybotidae > Hybos > Hybos culiciformis. The sequence goes on along the minus strand of OZ023273.1, from coordinate 150,008,978 downwards.
CGCCTTGATTTTTTGTCTGCAAAATCATCAATTATGTCAGTATAATTACTATTTGATGTAAAATTAGTTTTTATTAATAGCTAGTACGTTTCAACAACGAAAAACTTCGATCCGCAGAGCAGTTAGTTAAATGTAGGCACAAAAACCTTCTTAAAATTTTATTTATAATTGGAAATACACTAATTTTTTACTATATATTATAATTTTCATTATATTTCAAATATGATGTCACTTGGCACAGATTCTTCCATAAAACATTCATCAAAACGTTCTTGCATACCCGATATAAGTTTTATGCATTTGCAATATTTTGTTTAGGTTGGTATATAATTCAATTGTTTAAAAATTCTAATTTTTTGTAAATTAATTCATTCTATAATATTATAAAATATGAACTATAAAATAATGCTTGCCGTACGCTCGCTTAATTCTTAATTTCGATTATATAATTTAATTATAATTATCAATACTTAAATTAAAAAAAAAAAAAAATTAAAAAAACATATGTGAGTCTCGGGACACACGGAAGAAGTGAAACTTCATGGCAAGTAGTATTTTCTGGGAAGGCTAAATAAATATTTAAAATGGCCAAGTGCATATAAGATATGACGCCGATCGATTTTTTCGACGGCGACTAGTTGATTTTTGCCCTTCGAATGCTGCGGCCAGTCGACTTAAAATTACTTGTTTTGGGGAATTCGGCGGCTTAGAAAAAATTAAAACCCAGCGACTGCTTGTACCTTGTTCGCATTCTAATTTAAATTCCAATTAAATTCCGGAAAACAAATTACCGTTCGCATTACAAAATTTGATGAGAAGTGGAATTTAAAAATTTAGAAAGAGAAAAAATTTTTGTTGTTGAAAATTTTGACTTTTTATCTCACTTTTTATCAATTTTATTTGGTTTTTTTTTTTCATTTTACTCGAATTTGACAAAAAAAATTGTTGCCAACTATAATAAAATTTCAAAAAGTGAGTGAAAGTAACTATAAATATAGAATTTTAACCCTGACAAACTAGAATATGAAAGTGGAATATACATATTCCGGAATATATTTTTATATGAAATATCCAGTTCATTTTCCTGAAATATTCCGGAAAACAGCATATTCCACTAATGCGAAGACCATATTAGAGATAAAAGCATTTAAAAATTCTAAAATACTTTTTAAGCTCAAAAAGTTTAGTGGCATAAAATTATTTCAAAATGGCTAGATTTATGGCAACACTGATTGCAGATGATTTCTACTATATTTTAAGCTGTAAACACAATTCCGGTTATTAGCGACAATAATGTATGAAAAAACAGCAGCGTGGCTTAAATCATGTTTTCTTTTTGTTGCCCGAAAAGTTTAACCTAAAATAACTTTTTCAAATATGCCTGAAAAATTTCATGTTTATTAGTACTTCTTCTGAAATGGAATTGTAATAAACATATTCCTCCTGCATTTTATTAGTGTAATTTAATGTCAAAAATAAATTACACTAACAAACTACAAATTACATTAAGAAAAATTTTTTTCTCATTTCATCTAACCACTTGGTTAGGGTTCAGTTTCATCAAAAATTGAATCGAATAATCTAGTTATAAAAACCATCCACTAGAGGGACATCTGTTAATTCAATACAATTAGAAAGAGAACACAATATAAATTATCATTGTTTATTTTATTCTTTTCTTTTTATTTTCATGACAGCAGAAATGCCATGAAAAGTTTTTGAAGTGGTTTTTTTTTAAATTAATTTTATGAAAATAATGAAACATAATAAATTTAAATGAAAATTTTTAATTTTTTTCACATCGATTTGGAAAAAAATTATTTTTTTTTGCATTAAATAAAAAATTGTATAATTTTTCTTTTCGCGGATATGAAAAAAAAAAATTAGTGCTAAGTGCACAAAATTGTGAACGAAAAATAGAAAATTGTGGTTAAAAAATAAAAATATAATTGGAAAAATATTTGAAAATAAAAAAGGTTTGTGCCAAAAAAAAAACTTGTTGGTTCCCGGAAATTCATATTGTTTTTTTGTTCTTTCGTCTTTATTTCACAAAATTTTTTATTATTGTTTTTTTTTTTGCCTTTTTTTTTGACAATAATCGTTCAGATTTTGACAATAGCCGTTCGGATTTTGCCTTTTTTTTTGACAATAATCGTTCGGTTTTTGACACTTAATTTTTTTCACTCTCAATCACAATGCCTCTAAAGAAGTTTCACTTCAATAAAAAAAAGAATGCTTCATAAAATTTTCTAAAAAAAAAATAAATTGCAAGCGCCCTTTTTATCTTAGCGCCCCTAGGCAGCTGCCTAGGTTTGCCTATTAGTAAATGCGGCCCTGGATAGGAGTAATAAATATTTCTTAATTTTGTTTTTAAATAAAAGTAAAACAAAAGAATATAGAAATAAGCTTTCATACTCTTTTTTTGGGAAATTATCAAAAATTATATGTTTGCAGAAATTTTGCAGAATTTATAATGATGGCAAATGGATTTTATAAAATTAGAAAAAAGATTTTTTTTTCTTTCTAAATTTAAATTAAATTCAATTCTTCGTACTTCAATAATAAAAACATAAAATCAAATAAAAACAAAAAGTATCAATTTATTATTTGTCAAATATTTCACTTTTATTTAAAAAACTTTTCCTCGTCGCCTAATTTATTTTTTTTTAAAAAAATCCTTCTAATAAAAAAAAATTATGATCAAAAAAAAAAACTTTCAAACTTTTCTTCTATTTGTTTTATGTATTTGCCTATTAAAACGAAATCGTCAAAGTTTAAAAAAAAAAAAATGTTTCTTCTTCTTTTAAGTCTCAAATATAATCTTAGTGATGTTATTTTTTTTTAGAAGAATTGCGCCTTATTGTTATTATTGTGATTTTCTAATTTTTATCACATCAAAAATTCGTTAGCAAATTGACATTAATTTTTTTTGTTTCAGTAACAATAAGCTTTTTCTTGAGCGAATTGATTATTCTGCAAATTTAAAATTCAATAATTTTTATCCAATTTTTTTTTTTTTTAATTCTATAACTAAAATCGATTAACCTTAATTTCTAATTATTTTCTTTTTATTTATTTAAATTACACAATACGTGATAAGTGTCAAAAACAAGATGTGGATATTATTAGTCTTGATGTCAAAAAAAAAAATTTTTTCATTTATATTATTATTATTATGTTTTTTGCACTTGAAGCTTATATATATACAAACAATTATTAAGTGGGTATATATCATAATTGAAAAATAAAAAATAATATTTCAAATATTTACTCCTCCCAACGAAAATTATGCTTCATTGACAGAGAAAAAAAATTCCACAACACCTAGCTGTAATGAAATAAAATCATACATTGTAGATACAATTTATTGGAATCAAAGTATATAATCAGTAGCCCCTGTCTCCTTTACCTTTTGAACTCAAAGCTCGTCTTCTTTAGAAAAAAAATAAATAATACTCCTTAAAATACACTTATGTAAAATAGAAAAACAAATACCAAATACAAAAATTCTATCCGCAGAGAAAATAAAAAAAAAAATTCCATAAAAATTCTAGACAAAAACTCCAAAAAAAAAAAAATAATAATTTTTGATAAGGGTTGCAATACAAATACAACGAAATTTTTTTTTATTGTTTTTCTGAAAATCTGAAAAGTTTCGTACATGTGTGATTTACAAAAAACTTCAGAATGTTTATTCGAATAATAATGCGTATACGCAACAAAAATAATAAAAGTGGAAAATATTATTATGTTTTTTTGGTATGAAAAAAAAATAAAATAAACAAAACATTTTCAAAAAATAATTTTTCGTAAAATATAGATTTTTTCCCCCATTGCCAACAACTTCAGACAATGTAAACCCCCCTTTTACCTTGAAAAATGTCCAGTAAATCCACTTAAAAATATTATATCAGAAGATATATCGTAAAAAATTCAAGTTTATGGATTCAATAAGTGTGTTTTTTATACTTTTGTAAATTTAAGTGTAACGTACATGTATACAAAAAATTTAAGACCGCCAGACATAAAATAAATCATAAAACAATTTTGTTCCACACAAAGTTTGAAAGTCACATTAACTTAAAATTGGAAAATTCTAACAAAAAAATTTAATTCATTTGAAAGAACTAAACTAAAGTTAATACAAGTTAATGAGATGTTGTAAATTTCATACAAAATTATTAAAAGTGTTGAATTGCTTAAATTTTCACATGTTAACGCCAGCACAAGGGTTCTTTCATTGCTTTCGGTATATTTTTATAAAATTTTTATAAAATTTATGTATTTCTTTTTTTAACTAAATTTATATAAGAAAAAAGGATAAATAAAAATGAAAATCATTAAAAACGGATGCCGGTATATAAAATGAGCATATAAGTGAGTCTCTCTAGGCAAAATTCCTTCAAACACTATATATATACTACCATCGCAGGAGATATGTTTATGTAAATATTGTAAATGTATGCTTTATTAAAAAAAAAAAAAAATACAGAAATTTCATAAATGATATTTTCTTATTTATTTTCTTTTCTCTTACTTTTTTAAAATTATGGTATAATAATTTCAATTTCTTCCTTTTATTCTCTAATGGCAAAAACAAGATCTTTATGAAAATAAAATAATAACAAATATTCAAGGGCTTTTTTAAAAGTTTTTTTCTTTTTTTTTTTTTGCAAAAATTTTACATCATAAAATCTTCTTCTTAAGCACTACACAATAGAGTAATTGAAAAACTAATTACGAATAAAAAGTTTACTATGAAAAAAAAAAAACTAAAAACTTAATGAAAAAACTTGAAACTTATTTGAAGAGTAATTTTCTTATACATAAATTATGAAGAACTAAAGAATTCTTTCTTTTTAACCTTGTTATTGGAAGAAAAAAATATATCTGTAATTTAAAGCTTTATGAATTAGCTTGTTATATGCAATTAAAAAATTTAGTAAGTAAAGGCTTAAAGAAGATTTATTCAAATTAAATTTGAAAAAAAAAATAATATGGTAATAATATTGGATTTTAAACATTTTTCATCAGAGAGTTTAGGTACACTTTTCAAAAACGATTATTCGTTTTATTATAAAGCAGCGTTAAATTTGTGAGCTGTCCATAATAATGTTTGAAGCTAAAATATGAATAATCTTGAACCCATGAGTTCCTCGTTATATTCCCAATATTAAGCATCCTGAAAGCATCCTGAAAATCTTCCTATTTATACATTTTTTTAAATTTATCTTTAAAAGCTATTACACTGGAACAGTATATTGGAAAATAATTAACAGCTTTTGTGATATTTATAGTACATTTTTCGCGTTTTATTCTATTGAATATAATTTATATTTAAAAACAGAAATAATATAGGAAATTCAAAAATGTGAAATTAAACGTAATTATTTGCAAGGACATATATCAATTCATTGAAAAAAATTTATTTCTATATAATAAAAGGATATTACAAACATTTATTTAATAGAAGAAAAAATTTTCCGGACTTTAAAATAAAAAATAGAAGAATTTTCAATTCAATTAAATTTAAGATTTTCATCAATAGAAGAGATATTCATTTCAAAAAAAAAAAAAATCTATTTTTAGACTACGTGCAATATGTTATTTCCTTCTTTTATGATGCTCAAAAAAATGTTGATTGAAAAACCTTTTTTGAATGAAATTTTGGGTAAAACATAACCAATGGGGGTTTCTCTCTATTAGCAAAAAAATAAAAAATTATAGAATTTCATCCTTTTAAAGTAAATTTGATTAATTTTCAATAAACAAAACGGAAAGGGAAATGGAAAAATATAAAGCTTTTTAGGACCTTTTTTCTGTTGATTACTTTTTAATTTTCAATTTTTTTTTTTGTTTAAATAAAACATAAAATAACAATAAAAATAAAATCATCCAAATAAAAATAAAAGTTTAGGAAAACTTATTTTTCATTATTATGTCACGTAATAAATATAAATTTCCAAAGTAATTATTTAATATTTTAAAAGTATTTAGTATTTTTAAAGTTTTTTTTTTTTAATTTTTTTTAAGCTTTTTGTTTGAACGAAAGCAAAGGAAAAACTAAATAACTATTTGATCTGATGGAAAACTTTTTTCTAAGTTATTTAATTAATGGCCAAAATTCATTTCAATGAATTGTCTAAAAATGTAAAGTGACCATATATTTTATGCTGAAATCCGGGACCAGTTCAAATAAAAATAAAAAACGGCTTAACGCATTCCTCAGGACATAATTTTCTAATTTTTTAATTGTTCCGAATTAAAATATCATAGAGTTTTATTTTATTCATTTAATATCGAAAATTAACAAAAAAAATAAAATAATTATGAAAGTGTACAAAAGTGATTAAATATTTCTAACCACCTTACATCGGTTGGAATTTTTTTGCCAGTTAAACCAAAGCAGTGTTGTTTCATTGGAAATAATAAGGTAAGATGTACAATACGGGACACTTTCCGGAATAATTTTCAATGCAGGACATACGATTTAAATCCGGGAAAGTCCCGCATAATCCGGTACGTCTGATCACTTTATAAAAATGTAAAGTGTCCAGTTAGACAAAGTCTCAAGAAAACTTAGCTTTACATAATCGTTAGTCTTACACAATAAAGAACAGAATTCAAGTACCAGAATAAGTATAATTCGACAACAAAATTAACATTTTTTTGTACAGTACAATTTGTTGAAGCTTGATTTTTTCAAATTTTGAAATCATAAATTTACATTTTAGTTTTTTTTTCTTTAGTAAATTATTAGGATTTTTTTTTTTGTGAAAATTTACCTCTTTTGAGAATTGAAAACCTTTGATAAGGAAAGCAGCAGGTTTAAAAGTTTTACTTTCACGTTATGAACTTTGGCTGTGAGATTATCTTTGTGTGTATAAAGTTTAAAAAAACTTTTTAACGCGATTTTTTTTTTTATTTTTTGTAATTTTATACATTAACCCAATAAGCTGAATATTCTTTTTTCCCTTAACATTTTTAGTTTAAGGGTAAATTTTAAAATGAATGAAAATAATAATACATAATAAAAAAATTATTTTTTTTTCTTTTTTTTACAATTTAATGTAAAAATAAAAGTATAACATAGAAAAGAGGTTTTTTATTAATACATAGGAAAGAGGTTACAATATACAAAAACTTTTATTATTTATGTTTTTCAGCTATAAAAGTTTCAACTTAATTAAATTTTGAAGGTTTATAATGCAAAAAAACAAAAAAAAGTCAAAAAATAAGTAAATTAGAGCACCCAAGGGAGACGAACATCAATTCAATCCTAAATTAGAAAAAGAAAAAAAGAAAATTATTTTATGACCTCATTATTATTTGCAAAAAAAATAAAATAATAATAATAAAATAATAATAAAAATTATTTTATTACTTTCACATTTGTCCTTCTTAAGATTTCATTACTCGACAACGCATCAAGCATTTTTGTTTTCCAATGTATGAAGTGACAGAAGTAAAATTATAAAATTATTTATATTTCGCTTAGGCCTGCACTGCCGAACACAGTTACGTATCCTATTATTCATTTTATTCAAGATTGAATTTTCACGAAATATAGTTTGGAAATAAAATTTTCAAACTAGTATAATCGCTTAACAATGAATTCGACAGAAGGCATACTATGCTTCACTAAACAAGAAGTGCTCACTCTATATTGATAATTTTGAGATATTCAAGTTCTTCTGTTTTTATTTTGGAACATTTATATGAAGAGGTGATCAATGTTAGTGAATTTTACCTAAAAACGGATACGGTGAAAATATTTACACTTTTCCAAATGTTTAATTATCTCAAAAGTTGACTTTTAAGACTTAGGCCCTTCTGGCTATTAAGGCAGTAATTATTTTCCAGAATACGATTTTATGTGAAAACAATATAGAAATTATAGAATTTAAAAAATAACCATAAAAATTAAAAAAAATAAAAATCCTGTTTCTTTTTAAAAACCAAAAAAAAAAATATTTTCTTATATAGGTAGATTTTACATTTTGAGTTTTCTCATTTTTATTCATTAAAGTTTTAACTTAATTTGTGTTACGATAATTGTAAAATATTTTTGTTTTTATTTTTCGGGTTTCTATACAAGCATAATGTACACAATGTAAAATATAAAATAATGTAGAATTTTTTTTTTTGTATTTCTGAAAAGAAACATTTATTTTATTGTATTGGTAAACCCTATAATACATATTTAAAAAAAAATTTAACAACTTTTCTTTCAAAAATATTGTTTTTTATCAAAAAAAAAAATTCGAAAATCTGTTTTGTGTATCCTTGAGTTAGAAAAGCAGGTTGCCAAATGTGGAGCTTTACAACTTTTTTATATTATATATTTATATATATAAAGTTTGAAGAAACGCTTAAATTTTAGTGTGTCATCTTGTACAGCCCCAATTGCAACTAGCTCGCCAAATTTCAAACAAAAACACATTAAATTCAAAGTATCAATTCGACTAAAACTAGTTTGTTCGAAAATCGACATATTAAAACATAACAATGCGAAAATTTTAAAATTTAGTAATGCCATTTATCAATAATCATAATTTTTCTTATTTATAAAAGTTTTAAATTACTTTTCTCAACTTTTATTCTTTTCCAAATAAAACCCATTTATGTTTGCTAAAAAAAAACTTTTAGGTGTAAATTCTGACCAGCTTTTCTTGAAATAAAACTTAAATTAAGGAACATTTTGAAATTTTTAACTTTAAAATATTTAAACATTTAAATATTTCCTTAATTATATATTTTAAAATATTATCAAGAAGACTATCTGATGTCCTTATAATAACAAAACTTATTTTAATGTAAATATCATGTAGTAACTATACTATTTTCAGAATTATATAAAAAGTTTTTTTTAATGTTTCTTAACTATATTGCTTTTAATATTCTCTATTCAATCTCTCTCTTGACAATTAAGTAAACTTTAATTTCTTTTTTTTTATGTCAACATTAAGTACTCTTATTAGTGTTCTTATTGTTTTATAATTTCTATATTATTTATAATAAAGTACTTTTATTTAAAGAATATTTTAATATCACACATATGGAAAATATTTTTGACCATGCTCAATTATCCATAATTAATTGTTATGTAAAAACCTTTAAATATATAAAATTTTATGGAATTTTATTTCTATTTTTATAATAAAAAAAAAATTTTGGGGGTCATTACCATCAATAACAGTCCTAAATATAAGGCCTCTCCCTTACCTTAAATTATGTATTTAAAAAAAAAAAAAAAACTATTAAACAATTTCGATAAATTATTGCCTAATAAAAAAGCAAATCTATCAATAAAATGTATATATAGTAAAAGTGCGTCTCTAACTATCCGTAAAAAGAAAACAAATGGTAATAAAAAATTATTGACTAATTAAATTCTAGTTTTAGATATTAAGTTTGAATATATGCCTTTTTATTTTTGGGTTCATATATTTTCCACTTATGGAAATTGGGGAGAAATAAATATGTTTTTAAAAATAGAAAATTATATTAAATTAGAAAAACTTAGGATATTAAGAAAATGTAATTAAATGTCTGTTAATTTGTTGTAAATTTTTAACAGGCCACATAAAATAAACAATTAGTTTCAATGAATAAAGCTCAGACGATTAAATAAACAGTTTTTGTATAGCACCTTCTAAAAATTCTTCTTCCTTGTCGTTCCGTCGTGAGTTACTTATATAATTGCTTATTCAATTTTTATTCATTATCTTTATTCAATGGTTACTAAAAGTTTAAATGAATGGTTTTTAACTTTATTATATATATAAAACTGAATCTAATATAGAGTCTTTTTTTTTCTACTTCTTCCCCCATTGATTTAGTGAACTTTTTGTTGAATTTCCTTAATATAGTATTATTGCATCTTCAACTATTTTATTGGATTCCGATACATTAACAATATTTCTGCTTTAGCCAGAGGTAGAAAACTTAAAAAAAAATAATATAATACAAAAATATTAAAGTACTGAATAATAAGTTGATATACTGAATTTAAATACACATTTATATATACAAACTATACTATTTAACATTATTGACTTATGTTTTTTAAAGCGGATGGATAAAAAAGTATTTAATGTTATTTCGAAGTTGATTTATAATATTTTTACGATTTCTAATATCCATTATACAAGAATAAATTTTAAAATAAAATTAGTAAAAAATAATAGATTAATCTACAATAAAAACTTGAAAATTATGATTAAAATTTTATTCTATACTGCGCGCATGAGAAAATTTGGAAAGCATGTAGAATGCAGCTAGAAGTTAAACAACGGGAATTCTAGTCTCGAGAATTACCGAAAAAAACGTTATTTTTCGAGAATCTCGAGAAACAAAATATTCAATAAATCGGGATTCTCGAATTTTGAGAAAAGAAATATAAAAAAAAATCGAGATTCCCAAATCTGAAGAATAAAAAATTGTGGAGGATTCTACAATCTCTAAATGTAGCAAAAGAAGGTTTAACTGGAAAAAGGGAATTCATTCATAATAGTTTATATTAAATGAGCTGATTAAGTTACTAAGCTTGAATCTACGACATTTACCAAGAGAAAGAATGAATTAATTGAACTAATAAAGCATTAAAGTATTAAAAGAATGTAGTCAAACAGTACTCTCATATTTATATTTTCTTTTATACATGTAATTGAAAATCATGTTCAATTTAGAAAAAGTATACTAGTCAAATAATATTGAAAATTTCACTTTAAGAAAAATTTAAAGATTTTACCCCACCAAACTCCATATCTAACTTTTCAAAAAAAAAAAAATAAATATATAATAAAATATATATTTGTATAAATTTTAATATTTTTCTTTGAAATCAAAAGAATTGTACCTACAAACATGTTCATAATTTTCTTATTTTTCTTTCATTTTTTTTGTCTATAATAAGCGTAAAAATTTGAACAACTTCCCCTTAAATTGGAATTTGTTATTTATTTTTATTTTTGTTGAAAAACCAGCACGTTTCTCTTGGGATTTGTTTTTCAATAATTGTTTATTTAAAAAAATTAAATTAAAACGCGTGTTCTTCTTACAAAAAAATCAATTGTAATTAAATTTATTGCATAATAATGCAAAGAAATAAACATAATTATTATGGATATTCAATGTTCGTTTAGGCAACATTAAATTTTGTATGACATTACATAAAAAAAAAGATATGTTTTTAAATTTAAATGTTCGTAGACTTAAAATAAACATCTACGTTTAATCATAAAAAAACATAATTTTACTAAAATTAGATTTTATTTAGGGATTTATGTGACATCAAGCATAATCCCGGCTTATTATTTTTCTAAGAGATGTAAAGGGTGTTAAATTTAAAAAAAAAACATTAAATTTAACTTCATGGCATTCAAGTTTATGTTTTCTTATTATTTTGAATGATCAATAAATTCATTGAGGATTAGTTAGACTATTACAGAATCGTTTGTTAAAGCGACAATTTATTTTTATCTTAATGAATAGGATATAAAGCCACAACATTAAAAATATTGAACCCAAATATAAAATAGAAATATCATCAATATTTGAAAAAACTGAAATCACCCTGATTCATATTAGACCTCTTAAATAAGACTTTCTTATTTTTTTTAATTTTAATCAGAATTTTTATAGAAGTGAGTCAAATCAACAATAAAACAAAATTGTTTGCTTATTACGAAATTGTCCATATAAATAATTTTTATATTTTATATATATATACTTCAAATAACTTTTGAACTACTTAAGAGTTATAAAGTTAATCATAGAAACAAATAATTATTAAAATCAATTTTTAATTCTGTTTAAGATCAAAGTTTTTTTTTTGAAAATATAAAAATAAATAGATTAATGTTTTTTCTATTTGCAAATTAAATTAAAAGTAATTTTTAAAATGATAACAATTTAATTATAAATTATTACAGTCAATTAAGATTTTTAGCGAAAAAAAAAAGTAGTACGCAAAAATAAAAAAAAAATTAAAATATTTTTATTTTTCCTCAATTTCAGATGTTCCGGCAGAAATCATTGCAGTTTTATTTTCAATATTGATCATCCGTTTTCAAAAGTTTGGGAGAGCGGTGTTGTTCGGGTTAAATACGTTTGTATGGAAGGTAGGTGTCTAGACATTATGACATTATATTCTTTAATTTAACACTTTTCACATTAACATTAATGGGGGCTAATAAAATGTTTAACCCTTTTTAATTTAAAAAGAAAAAAATATTTAAAAGTTATATACGTATAGCTTTCCTTTTTGATAATTGAGAAAATATTGTATTCCAATTTCGATGTGATGTAATAGTTAAAAGTGTGAACAACTTTGTATTTAATGCAATCTGTCAAGATTCCGAACAAATTGTTCTTCAATTTTTTTTATAATTTAACCTTATTTTCAGTTTTAGCCTTGTACTCTAATTTATGATTAACATCCCTGATGAATGCTGTACAAATATACTTGCTAGTCAGAATGGATTGTATTTTCCTTGACAATTATATAGTTGGAATCGAGATTTCGGAAAATTGCAGAACTTAAAAAAATTATTTCCTTTAATCACAGATTGTTGGAATACTGAACATCAATAATTCTACGTTTATAAATAAATAAAAACTTCTCTTAATTTGTGTGAACTTATTTTGAAAACTTTTATCACTTTAATGACTTTTCAAAGACTTTACAGAAAATAAATTTTATTCATTTTATTCTGTAATAAATTACCCGAGGCGTTAATTTTGGTTTCTTATCTAAATTAACAAAAAGAAAATAAAAGAATAATAATAATAATAATAATAATAAAATGATGTAATAAATTTACCCTACGAGAAGAATACTTGAATAAGGAAAAAAATTAATTAAGATATTTTTGATTCCAAAAAGTTGCATTTAATTTCATTAAAAAATGCATTTTATTACCTGGCATATTCACAAAAAAAAAAGCAGTCAAATGCAGCTAGGAGCTAATTTAGTGGTTAGTAATTTATGCGTGAATTAAGATCAAAATAATAGATAGTGGACAACAGGGAGTACCCCAAAACATTAATTAAAAAACAAAACATCTGCCTTATCAAATTCTAATTATAGGGATAACATGAAGCAGCGTGAGTTTTAAAAATTAATCATTAACTAATCACAAACGTATATATTTTTTAAGCTGCTTATAAAAAAGGGTAAAGATGTCCAAAAATTAAACAAAAGCATTTTTCCAAATCTTCCTCATTTATTAATACAGTAAGTGCGCTTTCAACCTTCTGCTTTAATCTTCTGCACGTGATTAAAATGTACACAAAAGCGCTCTCCAAACTATAATAGTAAGAGTTTGACTTTTTGAGTCCAAATCCAAAAAAATTCAGGGATAATTATTTACTTTAAATTTCAAATTACAAGAAAGTATGGCTTAGACCTTAAGGCTTATGAGCGGCAACTTAATTATGAAAATTTTTGGTACTTTGAAATAATAAAATAATGTATGATTTTTCATATTGTTAAAGCGTTCAAATGAGAATTTTATAATCTTTTTACGAGAGAATGCTTGTTGATCTACTTGTTGTGACTGACTGTTTCCACAATCCTAAGAATTCTAAATGAAGTTTCAATTATTGTAGTTAGTTCGATATTATTTGTTAAGTCTTGGCTTATTGAATTGATACGTTGAGTATTTTTTTTGTTGTCTACACACTAATATAAATTAAATTAAGTTAAGTTGTGATATAGAAATAAGTATTATTTTAAATTTGACATTCTTTTAAGTATCTGGAGATTAATAAATAAATGAATAAATGCAATGTCATGTAAAAAAATATTGGTTTTATGCAAAATTCTGAGTTTAGTAGCCTTATCTTCAGAATATACCTCAATAAAATTCAAAATGGTCTATTTACTTTTTGAAAACTTTTAAAAATATATTTATTCAAGCATATGGACAAACAATCTGTAAAACTGCATAATTTTTGTCAAAATTTATTCCATTTCGGGAAAACGATTTATTTCTTTTAAAATATGTGCATATGCATAATGTAAATCAAGGATTTACAAAAAAAATCATAATTTTTCAAAATTCATTTTATTTCGTACAAAAAAAAAAACATTACAGAATATGAGTATATGTATAAATCAGGAACATAAAATGTATTATTCATAGGAAACTATAATTCTGACATAGGTAGATAAAAAAAATGATTTCTCCCCAGAATGTTGTATTATGTATTAGCTGCATATTTTTCAATTTGAAAAAATCATTATTATTACAATGTAACCATAATGTTAGGATTTGGCACTTTTTCATTTATTACAAATTACAGGCTAATTTTAAAAGTCGAAGTTATATTTTGGACCTTATACCATAGATTAAGAATACACCAAGATGGGAAGTTTCATACAACATTATTTTTGGTATTTTTAAGTCAATGTGTTAGTAAAACAAAATAAAATACGTGATAATTATCAATGTATGAAAAGAATTTTATTTAGTTTTACTAACACCTTCACAATAAAATACCAAAAAAGACTGAAAAAATGTTGTATGAAACTTCCCATCTTGGTGTATTCTTAATCTATGCTTATACCTACCTACATCTGTAACATAAATATTTATTATTTTAAAGTATAAATACCTAATGCACTGATGCCTCTCCTCAGTACTTTAATTTCTTAATAATAACTTCCCTATACATTTACAAAATAATATAATATACCATTGTAAACCTCTCAGAAACCATATCATTATCATCTTATAAATTTAAAAAAAATATATAAAAATATTTTTAATTTTTTTTTTTAATATTTCACTGATGATTTATTAAAACAAAAAATAAAAGGTAATTTCGTAAATTTATTGTACATCACATTAAAATGATATTATTTGTCCTGTGGGATGTTATTGGATCTTTATATTTTTATAAAAAAATGTTCATTCATAGCAATATAGCGGTGGATTATGTTCATCAAATATTTATTAGAATAATAATCTTCTATTCTTTCTACTAAAATTACTCATTTAAGTAAACATTTATGGGGAAATGAATTTTTTAAAAGGTTAATTTTCTAAATTATATTAGAGTTTATAAATTTTGCCGAGTACCGTATTAAATACTAAAATATAAAACATTTAGACATAAAAAGATACAGTGCTTTTTAAAAATAGATGGAATTGCAATTGATCAGAGTTTATTTTAGTATGTAAGAAAATACTTCAAATTTCAGTTTAATTTTGTAAAAATTTCATCAATGGACTTAATTATTCGTACAATATGATTAAACTTATCAGTAGTGTATAGATTTTGTATTATTTAAAAAACATGCGATATGTTCAAAGGTCTATATTTCAATCAATGTTATACAAAAAGGTCTTAATTATATATAATGTAATTACAATAGAATATAAATCTTAATAACACAGAGATGTATTTAATTAATTAAGGAATCTACTACATCTCCCTTTTTAAATTCATAATTTATACATAAATTCCTATTAAGATATTCTTTATTAATTCAATTACCAATTATTTTTTTTTTTTAAATTCTTGAATTATTTCAGTATTTAATTTTTTAATCAATCCTTAATTTTCTAAGTACTAATAATTTAAGTTCAATTTAAAGTTTGTGATATGTACAAATTTCAATTTTTTCATAAAATTTATTCTGAATTTTATTTTTTCTTTTGAATGATCTTTTATTTTTTTAAAGAGAATGCAACAACTCTAATTTCCATTTAATTTGTTGCAATATGTTTATGTAATTTACAATGCAAATGAAATCATATAATAACAACAATATAATAATATCCAGATTTCAGATTCAGCAAAAATTTATTTTTTTTTCATCGTTTTCGAATAAAGTGTGAATTTCTCCTATATGTATTTCCCTGAGTGTCGCTAACAATATACGAACGTGGATTTTTATGTATATCTTTAATTTCTCCCAGTTTCCAGTTCTTTCCTTCCCTTATCCAAATTTTTTCGCCTTTTTTGAACTCTGATTTATTTCTACATGTTCTATCATAATATTTTTTATTATCGTTATTATTTTTATCTAATACTGGTATGATTCTATTACTAACTTCAGTATCTTTAAAAAATTGGTTTTTTGCAGGCACTAAAGTTCGAGTTTGTCTGCCCATTAACAATTCTACTGGTGAAAAGTTAGAATTTTTAATTGGAGTATTTCTATATTCTAAAAGTGCCTGCCAAATATTAGAATTATCTTCTTTGCATTTTAGAATTAATTTTTTTGCAATTTGCACCATTCGTTCAGCAAACCCATTTGACTTTGGATATAAGGGACTGCTAGTCATAACTTTTATATCCAAAGAAGAAGCCCAATTTTTGAACTCAAAAGAGTTAAATGGCATATTATCTGCAACTATTTCAATTGGATTGCCATGTATTGAAAATAGTATATTAAGTTTATCTATTATTAATTTTGCGGTTTTTTTATTTGTTGGAATTATGTCTAAATATTTTGAGAAATAATCTCCTACAACTAAATAATTTTTTCCCCCAATTTCCATCATATCCATTCCAACTTTTGAGTAAGGTTTGTCTGGAATTTGATGATTCATTAGAGGTTCTTTTATGTTAGCTGATCTAAATTTCTGACACACCCTACATTTTGTAATAAAATTTTCTATATCCTGATTCATTTGAGGCCAATATAAAATTAATCTAGCCCGTCTTTTAGTTTTTTCTATTCCCATGTGAGACTTATGTAAATTTTCAATAACTTTCTTTATCAAAATTTGTGGCACAAATATTTTTTCATCGAAAAATACTAACCCACTTTCCAAAAACAAATTATTCCTAAATTTCCAAAAATATTTTAGTTTCTCATCTACATTTTTTTTCTCTTCAGGCCAACCCTCTAAAATAACTTCTTTTATTTTAACTAATATTTCATCTTTTTCAGTTTCTCTCCTAAATTCTTCCATTCTTTCATCACTTACATTAACCGAATGGACCATTTCGTCTAGCCCTGTTATTTCGTCTTCTTTTTCAATTTTTTCACTAAAACTTCTAGATAGCCAATCAGCAAGATACATGTATTTACCAGGTAAATAAACAAAATTTAATTTATATTTTTCAAGTTTTAACTTCATTCTCTGTAATCTACTTGAAGGGATCTTTTTATAATCCTTGGCCATTATCCCAAGCAAAGGTTTGTGATCTGTTATAATTTCTACATTTTTGCCATAAATGTATGAGTGAAACTTTTTACAAGAAAATACTACCGACAACATTTCCTTTTCTATTTGTGCATAGTTACTTTCGGTTTCTGTTAAGCTTTTTGAGGCAAAACAAACAGGCCTACCTTTTTGTAATAATGCACAACCTAACCCGCTCTTTGAGGCATCCGTTTGTATTGTAATGCTTTGTTTACCGTCAAAAGGTTTCAGAATTGGTGCCTCAATTATTAATCTTTTAATATTTGCTAAACATTGTTCGTGAATTGGTAGCCACTCAAAAATAATATTATTTTTTAAAAGTTCTCTTATCGGTTTGCTTATTTCAGCAAGGTTTGGAATGTATTCCCTAACATAATTTATAAACCCCATTAACTTCTGTACTTCTTTTTTAGTTTTCGGAGCTCCTAAATTTTCAATTCCTTTTAATCTCATTTTGTCACATGCAATTCCATCTTTTGAAATAAAATGCCCTAAAAAAGCTACCTCATGTTTTTTATATTGCACCTTATTTTTATTAAATTTTATATTTTTAGTTAATGCCCTTTCCATCACTAATCTCAAAGTTTCTTCGTGTTCTTGTTCATTTTCAGTAGCTATTATTATATCATCTATGTACACAGTAACGTTTTTTATTCCCCTAAAATTTTCCTCATTGGGCTTTTGAAAAGCTTCAGGTGCTATTTTGATTCCGAATGGAAGTTTTTTGAATCTGAAACACCCGAATGGTGTACTAAATGTACAAAGCTTTTTTGAGCTTTCATCAAGTTCTATTTGATAAAATCCTTCTCTAATATCTAGTACTGTAAATATCTTTTTTCCTGCAAAATTTGTCTTAAGTTGATCAAAAGTAGGTATTTCATAGTAGTTATCTTTAATTGCATTATTCAATTCTTTTGGGTTTAAACAGATTCTAATTTTTCCATTTTGCTTTTCCACTATGACTATATTAGATACCCAATCGCAAGGCTCATCTACAACTTCTATAATTTCCCTTTCACATAAATTTTCTAATTCTACTTTCAACGGTTCTCGTAATGATAACGGAACCCGATTAGAAGGCTTAGCATACGGAATTACGTTTTCTTTTAGTTCTATATGAATTTTTTTTTTAAAACATCCTAATCCTACAAATAGATTTTCATATTTTGTCAAAAAATCAGTTAAATTTTCTTTTTTCCCCTCAATAGAGTTAACCCTTTTTATTAAATTTAATTCCTCACAAGCCGCCAGACCTAATATCGGTACTTGATTCGGATTATCTTTTACTACGAAAAATGTTTGACATGAAATTGAATTATTTGCTATGCATTTAAATTTACTAGCTCCCACGCATTTAATTTCTGTGCCATTATAAGCAATTAATTTTTCCTTTTCTTGTCTTATTATTACATTTGAAAATTTACTCAAAAAATTGTACGGTAAGACATTCACTGACGCTCCAGTGTCTAACTTAAATTTAATAAAAATATCTTGGATCCTTACATACTCAAACCACACATTATTTTTCTTATTTTGGTTTATAGTATCGATTGAAAAATTTTCTTCTGAATCTGAATTCCTAACACTACCACTATTATTATTTCTGATTTCACTTACCGATTTTCTATAACATACTACAGCAAAGTGATTTTTTCCTTTACAGTTGTTGCAAATTTTCCCGTAGGCTGGACAGTTTTTCTTTCCATGTTTTTTACCACAGAATTTACAATTGAAATTTGTATTATCATTCTCCCTACTCTGATTTTCATTCCTAAAATTAAAATTTTTTGTTTTAGAATTTTTTGAGTTATAATTATTATTAACATTATTTTCAGATTTTTTTTCAGAATGGTTACGTTTACTTTGGAATTTAAATTTATTTATAAAATCCACTGATGCTCCAGACTTATTCATGTTTGTTGTATGTTTATTCGTTGCTTCCGCTGATCTTGCCAAATCAATTGCAGCATCCATCGTTAATGAAGACGTTTCCAATAATCTTGATTGTAGTTTGGGATCATTGACATCAAGTACAATACGGTCTCTTATCATTTGATTTTCCTCATTAAAATCACATTTTCTAGCCATTTTTTTAATATCCATTAAAAAATTATCAAATGGTTCCTCTTTCATTTGATTTCTGTTGTAAAATAAAAATCTTTCATAAATTATATTACCTTTTGGCTTACAAAATTGCTCAAAAGCCTCAGTTACTTTGCTGTACTTCTTTTTATCCTCATCTGATAGGTTAAATGAATTAAAGATTTCGACTGCTTCTGATCCAATTGAATTAAAAAAAATAGCAATCTGAATTTCTTCCGTTTTTTTGGATATTTCAATAGCAGTACTAAAAATTTTAAAATTTTGCCAGAATATTCGCCAGTTTTCGGCAATATTTCCATCCAGTTTTAATTCTTCCACTTTTTTCACGTAGTCCATTTTTGTATTTACGTAAATATACCTGATATTCTTTTTTGGTCTTCCAAGTGGTTTCTTTTGAATATTTCTATTTTCAGGACTTCTTGGTGCTAATCCCATAAACTTACTTTTTTTTTTTTTTTTTTTTTTTCTATGAATTTTTCTTCAAATCCAATATATTTTTTTTTTTTTTTTTTTTGGCCACGTTTTCTATTCAATTTTTATAATATTTTATCTGCTTATTGTTCTTTCTCGACTGCGCCATGTATTATTTAAAAAACATGCGATATGTTCAAAGGTCTATATTTCAATCAATGTTATACAAAAAGGTCTTAATTATATATAATGTAATTACAATAGAATATAAATCTTAATAACACAGAGATGTATTTAATTAATTAAGGAATCTACTACAGATTTGATGTAATACCAATGGGTAAATGAATTTGAATAAAAATTGTTTAACAAAAAATTAGTCAAGATTTCCAAATCAAATGCAATTCAATTACATATTATATAAAAGTGCAAATATGTATTATGCCGCATGCCACAATGACCACTGAATTCTGAAAGACTTACGATTTAATGTTAAAAAAACATTTACTGGAATTTTTTTTTATTAGAATATAAATGTATTTATTTTTTTAATTATTAATTATTTTTTCTCTTTAGATTTTGTTACCTAGACAATTTACAATTAATTGCTCTTTTTTAATTCAATTTTATAAAATTGTACAGTTGAAATAAAAATTTTTCTAATTAGAAACAAATTCAAAAAAAATAAATAAAAATAAAAATTGGGTTGGTTGTTTATTTATTGGACTTTTGAAAATAAAAATTAATGATTTCTTTGATGAATTTTAATTTTTTTTAGAATCAATCAGAGTAAAGAGAAATTGATAATAAAATTATGTATATAATAAACAAAAAATTATATACATAAATCTTAACCTTGTTCTATAAAAAAAAGTTCTTATATATAATTTTTGGATAATTTTTTATGTAGCAATTATAATTTATTATAACTTCCTATAATAATTATAGAATTTTTTGTTTTTATAATGTTCTATAATATTTTTTCATTTATTAAGGTTTATCAAAATTTTGCAAGTCAAACTTTATTTTAGATATTATTATGCTGCACCTTAAATTCGTTTGCAATGATTTTATCGAACTAGAATAAATATATTTCTCTGACTTTTTTTTTGATTCATAAAACATAAAATAAGTTAGGCGGTTATGATTTTATTATTCCAAACTGTTGGTCATATGATTCTACGTATACTCACAAATTTTTACGTTCCTAGCTTTACAATTAAACTTTTACAGCCAAAAACATAATAGCCTAAGTCGTTTTTAATCTCTTATGATTTTGGAATAAGAGCTTAACTCTGATTATTTTTCAGAAATCAAAAAAAAAAATTTCTTATCTTAACATAATAAGTCTTTATTCCAATCATTTTATTTTTTAATGCTTAGATTTTTTCCTAAATTAACTTTAGCCAATTTGAAACTTTAAACTGCTCTCCTGAAAAGTAGCAAAATCGACTTAGGCGATTATGACTTGTGGCCACTGATATATATTAACGCGATTCTTCGACTAAATCATAAGAAAAAAAAACGATTAATTATTTTCATTTGAAGAATTTAATTGAAGTCAATAACAAAAGTTGGTCTTGTCTAGTTCGATGCATATGTATATACCGAAAATACTTCCTGGTGGTTTGATGGTTAAAATTTTTTTTTATCAAAAATCAATATTGAAAAATACTGTATAAAAAATGAATTTTTTTTTTTTATTTTATTTTAGAAATTGATAATCCACAGAAAAAAAAATCATTTATTGAAGGAATAATCAGTAACCAAATACAATTTCCTTTTTGTTTTTATTTTGAAAATTAATCACCTTGACTTTTTGTTTGCTGTGTATATAATAATGTATATATAGAAAATTATAGAACTGGTGATCAAATATTTTTCCCTCTTAATATGAATTTAATGTATTTCTGGTATAATGCTCTTAATAGTTTGGTCAAATAAAAAAAAAAGAAGAATTCCCCTATCGGTTATCTATCGCAGACAGTGCTATTACTGTAACTAGAAACGTAGTTTTTTATTTTTTTTTTAGCCAAAAAATAAATTCAGTTCTTTTTTTATATAAATATAAACAAAACCAGGAAAATAACCTTATAAAAAATTGATAGAAAAGCAAACATTAATGTCGTATGCCTTGCAGCAGGATTGTGTTTTTTTTACCAATAATAATTCTTAAATTTTAATTTGGCATAGTCAATTTGAACTTTGTTGATTCATTTTTGAAAATATTTAACCGTTTAAGTAAATTTAACAAATTTTAAATAATAGCGACATTTTGAAGCTATCCGCCATAATTTCAAAGCCAAACTATACTATTTCTCTATTGACATCCTCAGAATTTGATTTTCCTAAGTGAGATTTTTAAAGAATGGTTATAATATTAGTTTTTATTATTAACAGATCTGGGCTAATAAATATTTGTAACAAAAATTAAAAAAAAAACATACGTATGTGCAAATTTTAAGTCGTTGTCGAGGAAGTATCTCGCTTAACGAGTAGTGTATGCGTTTTTGAATCTAAGATTCGTGTGCAGGTGGCCTGGTTGTCTATTTAAAGCTGAATTATCAAATTGTTTTTGTATATGAATATTATAACAATAAGACTAAATTATAAAAGACTTATGTAATATTTAACATTTAAATAAAAAATTCAGAAAAATAGACTCGAAATTTAAGCAATTTTATATACATATATGTATACACAGTTTACTCTGCTGAAGTTTAATTCTCAATTTAAAACCCATATAAAATATTTTATACGCTCCTCGACAACAATAGGGTCAATTTTATTTTATAAGGTAATCAATCAAAATCATTCAATCGTAACAGAAATACACTGATCATTCCCAAAAAAAAAAAAAAATGATCCCTCTCTAAAAAGAATGTCATATAGGATAAAATTTATGGATATTTTGTAAATTAAACAGAGGGAGATTTTAGGCGTGTAAACCATGTCGCATTTACACAATAAATAATATAAAATTTTTATATACATGTACATACATAGCATAGTTTTTTTTTCGTATATGCATGCATAGGGAATCAAAAAAAACATTTAAAACTATATCTTGATAAAAAAGTAATTTAATTGATTTCTCCGGGTTATGCTCTTTTTATTTTAGTAAATGTGTGCATGCAGACATAAAGTCAGAAATGTGTGCGCTCAAAATGAAACAAGACAGGATGTTTTTTAACACATACAGATTGGAATTTTTTAAATTTGGGTTTGTGAAAGATTGTCAAAAATAATTAAATGAAAGAAATAAAAGGAATATTATATACATATTAGATATTAGATATTAGATATTAGATATTAGATAATAGATATTAGATATTAGATATTAGATATTAGATATTAGATATTAGATATTAGATATTAGATATTAGATATTAGATATTAGATATTAGATATTAGATATTAGATATTAGATATTAGATATTAGATATTAGATATTAGATATTAGATATTAGATATTAGATATTAGATATTAGATATTAGATATTAGATATTAGATATTAGATATTAGATATTAGATATTAGATATTAGATATTAGATATTAGATATTAGATATTAGATATTAGATATTAGATATTAGATATTAGATATTAGATATTAGATATTAGATATTAGATATTAGATATTAGATATTAGATATTAGATATTAGATATTAGATATTAGATATTAGATATTAGATATTAGATATTAGATATTAGATATTAGATATTAGATTTTAGATATTAGATATTAGATATTAGATATTAGATATTAGATATTAGATATTAGATATTAGATATTAGATATTAGATATTAGATATTAGATATTAGATATTAGATATTAGATATTAGATATTAGATATTAGACACATAAAAAAAACTGTCGCAAAACTTTGCGAGGCTAAAGAGAACAAAAATTATATGCAAATTTTTGCCATTATTCTGTCAAACTTGCAGTTTACTAATTACTTTAAAAATCGAATTTTAACAAAAATGAATTAAATAAAAAGGTAAATTAAATGGCAAAAGCATAAGAAAAGACCACGCAAATAATAATACATGTATAAGACAATAAGACAATTTCATTTAATGATAATAATAAATCTCATTAATTATACGACAATATGAATGGCTGGTAAAATAAAATGCCTAAAATTAAAAGGAAATGAAAAAGGATATTTGATTGATCAAACAATAATTAGATCTATGAAATTTTATTTTTCCATTTCATTCATTTTTTTTTTGCTTAGAATAATGCCACTGAATAAAAAACTATCTAGTAAGTATATTTGAACACGCAATTTCTGTTTTTATTTTGAGTTAATTGAGTTAACTTTTATTGTATCAAGGACGCGAATACTGGCGGCAAATAACTTAATTAGTTTATTCTACTTAATTCAATAAAAAAATGTTTTTTTTTTGGTGTTGAAATTTCTTCAATTGAATATATCTATATACAGTAGTATAAGCAGTTCATTATTTGCAATTTTACCCATTAAAAAAATTAATAGGGCAATCAATTTATGTATATATTTTTTTTTGCTACTGTTAAATAATCTGATTGCTTTTTTTTCTATGCTTATGATTTGGAAAATAAAAATTACATTAATTTTATAAACAACATTATTCCTCAAGGAGCAGTACACAATTTTTATATATACAAATTTTGTTTTAAACAAAAATCCCATCATTTTACTGTTAAAATGTTTTGCTTTAAAAAAAAATGTATTACAGCACTATAAATTAGTTTTGAATTGCGGTGGTCGTTGTTAATTATTTAATTCGCCGCAGTTGAAGATTCAGAATAAAATATGAAGAACTTTTTCTAGAAATTCGTTTGGGTTGATAAACATGAAAATAACATACATAAAAATATACTAACACCAAAATTTGTAAGATTCGGACAGCATACAAATATAATTTAATTCTTAGTAAATTATAATATTTATTAAATAAGGACTAGTGTCCATCGAGGACATTCATTTGAAAATTTTCTAACGAAACTGCATTCGAGTTCAAGTATAGTTTTGCGCAGTAATAAAAGTACTTTAAGCCAACGTTAATATGTCATTAATATTCATTTACACCAAGGACACTCAAATACTTCATGTTATGCGTTAAAGTAGTTTAATTTATTATATTGAGACTAGATTTCAACGTTAGGCTGTCATTGATGCTGAATGATCAATTTGGATTTACAGAGAGCATTTTTAAATATTTCATACTGCAAATTATCTTCGAAGTAGCTTAACTCATTATGTTACATTATATTAAGACAAAAGAAAACAAATAATTTACTTTTACTGACATTGAAATGTATTTTCTTTTCATTTTTATTACTTGAATAATTAATTTGGGATGATATTAAGACAATGAGTTCGTGATATTAATATCGTAATGAATTCATACAAAAATTTTATATATATATGTTTTTAATTTATTTACATATGTATATCTTTTTATTTTGCAAATCATTACTATATTATTTATTATGAATTTAGTGGGAACCAATAATCCTATTAGAACACAATTGTTTGTGGTAACATCTTTTTTAATTCGCACGAGAATTCGAAATTGATATTAAAAAAAAAATAAATTAAATTTATGCATTTTTAAAATACTTACATATATATTACATTATCTCATAAATAATTATATATTCATATACATATGTACATTAAAAAAAATAAGCACTTTCCTTTTGTGACGGACAGTGTGGCGGAAATTGTTAAAGAACAATAAATTTCTTATATAATATAACCTTAATTTTTTTTTAAAAAATATGCTCTTTTTCAGTAATAAACAGTTAAAATCAATTACCCTATTAAAGTTGTAAAAAAATTAAAACACAATTGGCGATACACGTATATTATTTTCAATCACTTGCGTTTAATGCAAAAAAAAAATTGATCAGCGAGGGTGCCAGGATTATAAATTGCGGGAAATTGCACTTTAATAATATTATGCACACTTTTTTGCATTTTATCCTATAAAATATATATGTATAAATAAATCAATAAGGCCATTTAAATCTTGATAAATTAATAGGTCGATTGTTAATAAATTTTATTGTGGTTTTTCACTTTAACAGTTTCGTATTTGAACATAAAATAAAAGTTATTCAAGTAATATGCATCTGGTCATATTTTAACACATTAATTTAAGTTTTAAAAAAAATAAATAAAAAATTTAATAAAAATTATTGAAATAAAAATTTGAATAAATTCGTAATTTCAAAATTTGCAATGAAACTAAAGCTTTTGATTTAGGTTTTAGGACTTTGAATTCAACATTAAATCAGACTTTTTTGCTTTTTTCCTTCTTCAACATCAATGCTGAAAATAATTGAATATTAGGGGGAAATTAAAATACTGATTTAATAGTCTTCTATCTAGACCTCTAGACATGTTAGACTGTATATGTGTAAAATATGGAAAGAAAAATGCTTTTAGTGGGACTATAGGATTTTTTTCAAAGAAATTAAATTAATTAATTTCCCACAAGCATTGTGTATCTGCAAAGGATTAAAATATAAATTTTATAATCTACGAAAACAATTAAAAAATAGCTTACTACTTTTTAGAAAATAAGCTTTTTTAATGGCAAGAAAAAAATAAATAAAATTATGCTTCTAGTAGCAGTGATTTTTTATTATTTTTTTTAACAAAGCAAAATAAATAAATTTGCCACAAGGATAATATTATACAAAGGACCAATAAATAAAAATGAAACAAATAAGAATAAGAAAAAAACATCTTATAGCATGTTCATATCTACGGATTTTGAAACTTCTCTGTTAAGTATGGTAAAGTATGCGAAAACAAAAATGCTTTATGTTAACTATAAAATATTAATAATGTAAAAAGAAAAAAAATATGTATTTAATATTCTCATTTCCCTTTTTCAAGTGCAAAAAATATGAATATTCTATAATGTAAGAGACTTTTATATTATTATAATAAAGAATCCAACATTTATTTATATAAATGCTCATATTTTTAAAAACCATTTACATGGGAGTATTAATTAAAGTAAAAATAAACAAAAACACATGGATGTAAATTATTTTCAAAAACATACGTAAAGTGCTTTATACCTAATGACATTTGTCACTACACAGTGATGATGCCTATTCTAAATTTTTTTTAAATATATAGGTACTCCTTTATAAAAGTTTTTGTCATACGGAAATTTTTCGTGTTCAAAGAGTGAACTTGTTAATATCAAGTAGTGACGCACACCATTTATGTTAATAAACATTTAAATTGAATTTTAAATCTAGTTCCAAATAATTAAATAGTTTCCAATTAAATAATTTCGTTTATTTAATAATTAATAATTTTCCAAATTACCGCGACAATACTTGTAGAAGGAACATGGGAGATAGGAGTTATTATTCCAGAAGTAAAAACATATGGTTTCCGCAAGAATTTTTATTTTAATCTCTTCTGTAATTACATTTCTAAGGCTTTAAATAAAACTTAATACATTATTTTATATGCCAAAAAAATAAAAAATATATCTATTTACTTAACTTAAAAGGACTTATTAGACTACTCAGCCGATAAGAAATACTGTCTTTAGCTGTATTGAAGAAAAAGTAAAACTTAACTTATTACAAATATGAATTAAAATAACAATTATTTTTCATGTAACTTTGTCCTTTTTTTTTTGCAAAGAGTATCCTTCAACTTTGTTTAAAAAAAAACGCCAAATGTGATATTCGTATTTAAGTAAGTTGTTTTATATTTTTTTTTAACAAAGTAGGAAAAAAATTCACCTTAAAAGTACATATCATAGGCTTACAAAAGACACGTGTAAAAAATAAAATAAAATTGTGTCTTAATTCTACAAGACAAAAAAAAGATAAATATTTTCTACAATGTTATGTTTACAACATTAATTTCCCTAATTAATCTTTACTAATTAAAATTGAAACTAATTTATTAAATTGTTTTATCAAAGAAAAGAGAAAAAAAAACTTGTAGGTACACAAAAAATGACACAAATTTTTATCATCACCATGAATTTAAGTATGTAGACAGTAGTTAATTGACTTTGAGTAATATATAAAATAGTCAAATAATGATCGGTATATTTTAAAGGCTTGACAGATAGTTATTTCGTAAAAAACGAAATAAAATACATATTGTATTATTTTTATGTTTCATTGTTTTAACAACTTTAATTTTTTTTTGAGATTTATGAATTAATAATGAATTGAAAATAGAACATTTGTATGCAGAAAAACTTCTTGTACTCTATTATTAATTTTTCCTCAAATACAATCAGTTTCTTGTATAGTGGAAACCAATAATACAGATTATCTAAAATGTACAGATAGATATTAATTATGAAAATCTTTCAATATTACTCTAATAATTATAAATTTACAATCCAACTTTTAATTTGGTTATATTTATTCAATTTATTATCTATGTTTACCATTTAAACCAATCAATTAAAACTGCAAGACGCAATTTTTAATTTGTAATTATAATTTTAACTGTGAAAATGTATTATACATAATCAACAGCAGAGTATGTATATGTTCACTATAGACTTTATAACATAGTTATTATGAAATCATAGAATTCAGTCTTTCGTTTTTGAATAAACAATATTTATGCAAAAAAATAGAAAAGAAAATAAGTTTTTGCGGTTTCAAATAATTATGTAAAAAAAAATTAGATTATTTGTAATTTAGTCAGATAAAACATCAAAGTTATCAAAATTAAGCTTTAGGGAAAGAAAAGAATTATAAGTAGATTTAAAGTAAATACATATATTCTATTTTTTCACATATATTCTATTTTTTCTAGAAATGTAAAGCTTATATGGTTTACAAGCTAGAAAAATTATTCAGGCTATCCCTTAATTGGTAATTCCAGTTCACACGTTGAATTTTTGTAACAAGGTTAATTTTAGTTTTGTTCTTTTTAAACAATGCTGTGTTTTATAAGGTGAACCTGATTTAACTCACATTTAACTCAAGTTTAAAACACCTAATTTTTTTGTGTTTTTATATATTTATAAATATTTGTGGAACCTCATTTAAACCCAAAGTCTGTTAACCTTTTTAGTGTTGAATAAATAATATTCAAGGATATAAGTTAAAAAAAAAAAATTATCATTTTCGTAAATAAACTAAGATTGACATTTATTTTTATCCTTGAGCTATCATATATATCCTTATCATTATATTGTATCATATCCAAATTTAGTTTTTCATCAACATTAATGAAATGAAAAAAAATTATATACTTCCTCCTATCATTTAGATTAAATTTTCTAGTTTTACAATGTAATTATGAATTGAAAGGTTTTGATGAACATGAGAACTTACAAAGCTTTTTAAAATTGGAATATTAATGAATTAATGAATATTTTTTCCTCCTAAAAAGTATTGTTAAAAAAAATAATGATATTGAGTACGTACACTTTATATGATTACTCCATGATATAAACATAGAAATTTCAGAAATTAAAGTACTTATTTCATATTTCTTACCTTATTCGATTATGAAAATACTTAAAAAGTTATCTAATTTCATTTTTCTTTTATAATATGACTATCTGATTATTATTAAAATTATGCGGAAGAGGAAAAAGAATGATAACATGATGGCACATTATTATTGAAATGAATTTTAGTTTTTTTTTGAAAATGAGCGCATTAACACTTCAGAAAACTCAATGTTAAAATTTTTGCGAAAAAGAAAATTATAAATGGTTTCTGTTATTTTTTTTATTTTTTTTGTGTGGACAAGAGTATGACAAAAACATCAAGGATATTAAAAATGACATAATCTTCAAAATTAATAATGCATATAAAAATATTTATAGAAAAATTGGTTTTGGTGTCGTAAATTTTTATTTTTGACAATTTTACAAGGATTTTGACTATCTTATAATAAGGTTTGATGAGCTTCAACTCCCTTAAAGATTTTAATGTTTATTTCATAACTAAGATTTCTGTATATAATATCATTATCAAAATTTTTACTTTCATTTCCAAATAAGCTTGATTATTAACCTATCTGGATAGTTCACTTCAAAAACATATTGACATTAAAGAAATTCATATTTAGTTAATTTAAAAATTTTTCTTCACTAGCACAAATAGACTAAAACAAAACTATGCAGAAAATTCAAGAAATACATAACAGAAAAGGGAAATTTAATATTATTTGAAAAAAAAAAAAATATATATATATATACGTATTAAAATAGTTCTTGTTATAATCTTCAACGATATTTGATATTTTCATAACATTTCCCATATTCATATTTTTTGCGCTTTCATTTTTTATAAAAAAAAAAGAATGCAATTAATTTTATATGTTTGAACGTGTAAGTTAATTTAAAGTTATTTTAAAAAGACTTTTTCTAATAATATTTTTTATGCCAGAAGATTTTCGAAATAAAAATCTAAAGTTAAGCCAATCCAAGTATATTTGAAGTTTTCAATGTATTCTTATTATATACATTTTGCTGAACCTTTGTCTAATTTAATTTCTCTAGCGAAAACGAAACTTATTATTGGCCATCATGTACATCATGTACATTGTAGTTAGTTTTTAAGCAGCGAAAAAAAAAAATTTAATACGAACCGATCTGAAAATAGTGTTTTAATGTGTTTGAATATTAGATGTACTTACTTAATGGACCTTAAAAACTTATTGCAATTGTTCAGCAGACCCTTTTATAATTTAACTTTTTCATTTTTTTGTTTTATTTCATTTCATTGACCTAACCACATTTTAATTTATTTATGTATACAAAGGGTGTAACATAAATGCATTAAGTCATTTGAAGGATTATTTAAGTTTACCTGTTTTCAAAATATTACTTACAATCAATCAATACTTTAATACCCGAAATAATGTTCAGTCAATAAGAAATTATGGAAAAAAGTTTTAGAATACATAGTTTCAATAACAAAAAAAAAATGCAATTATTTATAGTATTTTTAATGTGTTTTTTAATAAGGTTAAAGTTAACTGCAGAGTTCAGTAAATGTTGAAAAAATAATTTTAAAATGTTTACACCTCGTACAAACTTAATCGTTATTGCCAAAATTTCAGTTTTTATTGTGCTTTAATAAGTCTTGTGTGCCGCTTGTTACATAATTATTCTTATTTTTTAACTATAGGTGCAGAAGCATATCTATTTATTATGTTAATCACATTATCCAGATGAAAGCATATAATAGTTAACAATTTTAATTCTCTTTCAGGTTTTCGATTAAATCATTATTGTGGGGAGCATTTACAATTGGGCTATGAATTAACAGCTCAGCAACAAGTAATGCATTTTGGTGATGGCTCAAATTCAGAGCCAGTAGCTCGAGCTTTACGAGATGCTGCATATCATTCAGTCAAAATTTTAAAATCTGGCGATGAAAAACTAGATATACCCAAATCACAAAGTAATCCTGCCAGTAGCTTTCTTGGTCAGTCTAATGATTCAAGGAAACGTAAAATAAAAATTCATAATCCTGTGATTACTCAAGATAAAGTTGAAGATGATAAAGGTGTTTACTCACAAGTATGTTAAACAATATCATTTTAAAAATTTATTGCTATTTAAAAATCTGAGAAACTCGTAAAGTCTATAATTGTTTAGAACCAAATAAAATTAAATCACATAAAAAAAATTCTAGTTCATTTCCCAATTTATTTCTGCCTAAGTCCAATTGCATCATTTTAATATCAATATAAATATGTAAAGGATCAAATTATATTTTGTTTTTTTCAAAGTACTTTCTTCTTATTAATTTAATTTTAATAATAAATATTTATTTTACAATTTCAGGATTTCAAAGTACTTAAAATACTGCCAAGTAATTTAGATGATTTCAACGATTTTGAAAAAATTGGAAATGAAATATATTTCCGAAAAGACAAAGACATTTTAGAGCAACCGTCTGATGCATTCGATCATATAAATGAACAACAAAAATTAGCAACTGATGATCATTCGCTTTTATTTCCTACTTCTGCAACTTCATCGGCATCAGATCGCTATCAAACAACATTCCAAGCTACACAACTTCAACCAACATTATCTGGGGTCCCAACAGTTTATGTTACATCAGAAGGAACTACAGTTCTACATTATCCAGCACCGTCACATCCAAACGATCGTTTATCGTCTGAAGACTCAGATTTTAGTTTTAGTACTAATAATAGTAAGTTTCAAAATTATACTTTAACAATTCGTGAAGGTGACCAGTATATTATTATTTATCCACAAACGACACCTTCTACTGATAATCAAACAGATGATGGTTTATTATTATTTGACAGTATAATGATGTCTGTTAAAAATCAAACATTAGAACAAAATTCTTCAAATTTATTGGTTAAGAATAATTCTAAGACAACTTTTACTACTACTACTACCACTTTTACTACTAGTTCTTCAAATCAATCATCATTCGAACCAACAGAAGATGATTATTTAGCATCAGCAACTGTTGCTGTGTTAAAACCTCCATCATTAAATGTTTCAGCAAATGCCAACATATCAACTTCATTAATTTTTAATGATACTGCCAATCAAATTATAACTTCTTCCACCTCTAGTATTATAGCTGCTCTGCCCAAAATGCCTTATACTTCTTCTTCTACAACTTCAACTACTACTACTACTACTACTGCACCAGCAAGTAGTGAGAATAAAAAAAATTAGTTCATAAGTTTAATTCACATTCTCTAACACTTTTCCATTAAAAATTTTATGTTTGCACTTCAAAACAAGCACACCCTAAAAATTCTCACAACCCAAAATTATTACATTCCAAAACTCTTACTTACATTAAAAATTTTTAACACACATAAATCTTTACATAATACATATCTAAATTTTTAATTTTTTTAAATTTCAATCATTGGTGTAGAGATCAAACGGGAATAATGATGATAAAGTAACTTTTTCACTCAAAGAAATTGTATTTTCCTTACTTCGAAAATTGCTTAAATAATATATTATTATAAAATTATAACAAATCATATCAATACTGCAAAGTCTTAACTTGAAAAAATCTTCATTTGTTATTAATTGTTTGCCTCTAACGGAACTAGGTTTGTTTTAACTCATATCCTGCTAACTAACTTCTTCTAACTTAAAATCAAATAAATGTACATGCTCATCTTAATTCATTCCAATCATGTTATATTGCACGCAGTGTTCTGACTCTCCTCAAGAAAAAAAATTGAAAAGGAAACTGAATTTATAATCTTATTAATAATTTTAATAAGATATAAAATATAATGTAATTTAATAAGTTAAGATATAAAATGTACGTTGTTAATACATTCACCTTTAATCAGAATGGTACAGTTTAAAAGTGTGTTCCATTCATTTGATCTCAGACACCATAACTTATATCATTTACGGAATATGCATTTGTGTACTATCATTTATGTTGTTTTTAAATCATTATTTTCTGGCTAACTATATTATATGTAACATGTCTGGCACAACTGTTTTGTAAAGATCATGTTGGAAAAGTGTTTCTACAAAATTTTTATTTTGTATATCACCTCACTTTAGTTCTTTTACCAATTCTATATATGAATTCTTTTAATAATTATTCTTTCTTTTCGTAAACACATATACAGTTCAACCACAACTAATGCCAACTGAAGCTAATAATGAAAATGAAATTGAATCGCCATATCCTACAGCTAGTCAACTGTTGACAACTCAACAGCAACCATATAAATTAAATAATCAAATTGATTTGCCTGAAAGTAAATCGTATGATGAAGATGAATCTATTGAAGATTCAGACGATAGTTTAGAGGAAGATTATGATTTTCTTCCACCAACTCGAAAAAGTTATTCAAGTGTACAAAGGACTGCTTTTAGAGGTCCATTATTACATGGATTCATAGTGACTCCAGGTTACCCAAAATTTTATGTTGGTGAAACTGATTGTAAATGGTTAATTGAAGCCCCATTAGGAAATAAAATACGCTTAACAATATTAGATATTTCTTTAAGGTGTAAGTATATTCATCATACTTTTTGAAATAGTATAAGTGAGCGGGGAATATTGTTAAAAGTCATTTAAGTATTTAAGCTACTTTTCTCACAAGGTGCCATTTAAAATTGAATTGAATTGAATTTTTTTTAAACTTACTTTAAAATAATAAAGCATATTTTAATATATGTTGTATATTTATTTATTATCAGATGAAGAAGGTACATGCATGGATTATGTTAAAATAATTGATTTAGATATTGGTAGAGCTATTTTCAACAGTTGTGCTGAAGATATTCGACCTATTGAAGTTATCAGTTTTTCTAATCAAATAGAGGTAAGTGAAATTTCTTTTAAAACGTAGAAGGGTATCCAAAAAAAAAGGATTGCTTTTACAAAAAAATTATATATTTAACACACATTATGATAAGGAAATTTTTTCAAGTTAGTAAGTATACATATATGTTTTTTTTCATGAATTAATTTCCTTAATGTAGATATAAATTGTAAATAACACATCAAAAAGATATTATACATATATGAATTATATAAATTTTATTTTTCAAATCTATTTCACAGGTGGTTGTTAAAACAACAACAAAATTTGCATATCCAAAACGTGGTGTCTTATTACATTATACAGGTAATTAAATTTACATAATAAAATCGATTTATGCTAATTCCAATATGAGTAAAATAGAATATAAAAAGTACCATATGGATATGCGGTTTTTATTTTATTATTAAAAAGAAAATTTTGAAAACATGATATCAATAAAACAGCAATATATAATATATATGTATATATAAATATTAAGATATACTTAATGATTGGTATTTTATGTGAAGAAAACTAGTCGTATTATAAGATATACTATAGACGTATAGACGAAAAAATAAAGATTAGTTCTTTGTTACTTTAAATTTGGTAGTTATAAGATGTGAAGTACATTCGAGAACATCACTTTCTTCCATTTTCCGAAACTAAAAAAAAATTGTAATACGTACCTACCTACAACACACTGAAAATGCTTTTCGATAATGGGTAGGATTTAAAAACTAAGTTTCAATCTTTCTTTATGTCAAATTATACAAATTCTTAATCACATATTCATATCGTTGGCAGTGCGTTTTTCAAAAATTTACTAACAATAATTGCTAAAGTTATTCAAAACAAGTTATATAAAGTTTTCATGAAATTATAGAAATATACAAGTATCTTACATATAAACGAAAGTTATTTCAAATTTTTTTTTGCAATTTAAAGAAAACTGAAAATTGAAAACCATATTATTTTAACTGAACATTTAATTTCCTATAACACAATGTTTCTTTTCCAACAGATAGCGCTTCTTATGTACATTTTACTTATTTTATAATACTATGGGAAATTTTTATTTAATATAAAATTATTTAGATATAGATACTGAACAAAGGAAATAACATAAAAATAATCATCTTTTCCCCTAGCAATCAAAAATTCCCATTTAAAAAGTATTTCTTATCTGATATAAAGCTATTTCGTTCACTCATATTAAATAAATAATGCCCGTTCCTATTTACTTAACAAAAAATATTATCCACAAATTGTTAAACTTGAAATCATTTCGCTACAATTCAAATTTTCATAATAATAATAATTTATGATAAATTTATTTGGCAGTAAAATTTTAAGTAGATACAAGTAGATAATATTTTAATTACACTAAATAGTATGAAATGCATTTTATGCGTATATAACTAAAGATAGAAATGAAATGATATTTTAAATAATCACAAACATTCAATTCATTTTTCAAATTGGCCAGAAAGGTAAATTTATGTTTTCTTGAAAAGTATTTTTATTCCATTTCTTGATTGATTATAAGTTCTAATTCTTGAGAAATTTTACTTGTAACCTTCTCGACCTTTTTTATTTGTATAGTTAAATTAATTCTTAAAACAAAATTCATAAATCATAAAATGGATTTTAAAACAATTCTGCACTTGTATTCATCTGATTTCCTGAGTAACTATAAGTTTGTTTTGATTTTTTTTTTCTTTCAGCTGTTGGTTGTATACTACCACCAACACCTAAACATGGACGATTAATTCATAAGACGGAGACAACAGCATATTATGAGTGTGATTCAACATATGTATTTCCAGATACAGGAGTCTTAAATCGTCATCTAAGTTGTACAGACAAACATACTTGGAATAAAATTTTACCAGATTGTATAGGTAAGTCCTAAAATAAAAATAATCATTTTTTTATTGAATTTCATGAATTAAAAATAAAAAAAAACAAAATAATATTTGGAATCATTTCATCTAACATTTTGCATGGAATTTTATATTAATTTATCGATCAAAATCATTAAAAAAAAACAAATTATTATTTTCTAAAGTAAATAATATAGTGTTAGGCAACCACGTTTTTGTTGGTTTGAAAGTTTGTTCACAAAATATTATATATATACAATTTAAAATGTGTATGTGAAAATTTTGTTCTCAATCGATATATACATAATAATAATATTTTAACAGCGTGTCGATAAAACATATGTGAGTTCTATTGTTTATAAATAACGTAAATTTGTTACGAGAATTTTAGCCTTGAAGAAAAAAATGCACATAATTTAAAGATTAAGGCTCAAGCAGTGAAGAAATCTTATAAATGATGAAAAAAAAAAATTGTTTATCAACAATTTCCCTTTATTTAATAACCAAATAAAACAAATCTGAAAATAATGAAAAAAATTATATTTTCAATAATTTAATATTTTCATTCGTGTTATGGTTCTTAAATAAAAACTTTTTATTGCATTTTAATAATTATAAAATTATAATATCATACAGTAATAATTATATATCATTGATATGGTATAAAATATATAATTAATAATTCTACTTCTATCAATAACATTTTTATTCAAAAGTTATACTATAAAAAACCATAAAAAAAATAACAACAATTTCTATGTAGGTACTTCACTAACTTAAAAAAGATTGAGTCGTAAAATGTTATTCTCGAAACAGCAATGATTTTGTTTTGATAATGAAAATAAATGTACTCAAAAAATATATATATACCTAAATAGGCGACGATGAAAGTGAATTTTTCATTGTGATACCAGGTCTAATAATAAAATAATATTTTGTATCTTATATACTATACCTATAAAAAGATTTCTATCGAATTTATAATGCGCATGTCGAAAGTTTTAGAACGTTTTTGTGGAACATTTCTTCATCAAATTTTTGGAAAATAATCACGGTGAAAGTAACAAAAAAAAAACAAGTATGATTCATTATAAAATAATTATATTCAACAAAATATAATTTGGAAAATTGATTTAGAACTGAGTTTTATAGCAATTGAGGTTTTGAAAAAAAAAAAAAAAAATAAATATATTATATTTGCTAAAATCATTTATTTACTTGCTAAAATGTTGTGGACCTGGACAAATATATTGCCACTATATACACAATCTACCATCAACCCAATTTCTCTTGCAAAGCTTTTTTCTCTTCACTCACTTCGAACTAATTTTTATTTTTAATTTTAATGATTTTGTCGACTTATTATCGTTATCAATTATTATAATTTGATAGAGAAATTCTAGTTTTGTTATCAAAAACAAATGTTTTATTTAATTAAAAAACATAATTTTATTCCCACATAAATATAAATAATTATTTCGATTTATAAATTTTTAATGACATTGTTATATTTAAAACCTTGTTCCTATCGTGAGGTTTTTCAACAGATTTTATTCATAACCTTTGCTTATAATTCAATTTTTAACTTAAAAATGTATAGTTTTTTAAAATATATGAGCATCAAAAAATAATAATACATAAATTTAAATAATGATCAAATTATTCAATTTAATTTAGCGTGATAATCAAGATGATCTATCATTTTTAAATTCTTTTATCCCCTTATAATAATATTGTGCATACATGTATCGGTACACTTAATTTTTATTATTAGTGTAAAACCGAAATATATTTAATTGAGATAGTGTGGCGCCCAAATTGAATCACACTATATATAGGTTTCACATGCATATTTATTATTATACAGTGAAATCTGTCTAATTCTATTTATTATTCATACTTCTTATCCAATATAATTTAAATATTTTTGCATTAAATTAATTAAAGCAGAAAAATATTTTGGAACCTGTCCGACTAGATAATAGAAATATTTTACAAGCAAAATGTGCATCAAGTGAATATAACTTTACAGAATGGTTAAAAAATATTATAAGTATGTTTGACAATAAAAATTATTATACAGAAAAATATAAATTTACGAATTTTGGTCCAAATACAATAACCTCGACAATAACAAACCCATGTTTTTAAACTATAATTTTAAATTGTTGCTGATAATGTTTTAAAAAAACTATAAGTGAAAATAAAATCTACGGAATCTAAATTGTAAAAATCTAAAAATTATATCATTGCAAAAAAAAATAATTTGCTTGGTAAATTAATGTGAGTTAAATTTAGAAGCTAAGTACATCAGTACCGAGTTAATATTTCTGGGGGCCCAAGGCATAATAATTTTAGAGCACTATGGCTTTTTTAGAGCCGCTGATTTTCGTTTTGCTACTTTTTGTAACAAAGAATGGATGTATTTAATCTGCCAAACTGCCGAAATGTAAAAAAGTGTTGTTTACTATTTCAATTGCGAACATAAAATCGCATTTGAGCTTATAATTTTTTGTACTTTTTAGGCCCTAAGAGCACGATTCATTTTTATTTTTCCTTTTTAGTCCATTTGTCGGCACTGATGAAGTTTATTTTTCTTCTGTAACAATAAAACAAAATTTTATTTATTGAACCACACTATCTCAATGTTCATTCATTCATTCTAAAAAAAGAAAAATTGATAAAAAGTCAAAATCAAATAATTTTTATTTGTTTTTTTAGTAGTGTTCTAAGTATCGCGTAGTCGGGACTATCGTATACAAAGAATTTTTTTTTCCAATACATTAATATTAAAAAAAATATTAATATCAAATTATAAGATTATATTTTGTTATTCAAATAAACAAAAATTTATGATAAGCATAAAATAAAAATTTTAATGCTAAAATTAAATTATTATATTACTATGAGACTTTAATAATTAAATTTTGCCTAATATACCATTTTGTATTGTATAATAGTGGGTTCAAGAAATTTTAAGAGTGTCTCATTAGCCTTGATTAACGCATTAATCAAAAAATTAAAAGTGTAACTAAAAAGGTGCATTTAATTCGATCAAAGTAAGTTAATTCACCGAAAGCGAAAACTGTTTTAATTCTCATAAGGTATGCATTAATATCTCCATCAATATCTAGAAAATAAGTTAATTGTGAAAAAAAAATATTTTATTCATGCTCTAAAATTGAAAACAGAAATCAAAAAGATTTCGTTCAAAAGAAAATATATTTAGTAAATAAACTGTTTAAACAGTTGGTTTGGTACATATTATTTTTGTCTACCGATGTGGTGCACTGACGTTGCCCATCGGTCGTACCGAAATGAATGAATATGAATGAATATGAATGACTTCGAGCCGCATAGAGCTTATTTTAATGCTATGTTATAAATATTGAACAAATTAATGCTTCATTCAATTTTCAAAAAAATCATTAAAACAAAATAACATAACAAAATATTTCTACGGTTATTCAATCCGCCAAATTTATGTGAAAATAATCAATATATTCATTAGTTGAACTTTAAATCCAATTAAACAATTTTCTCTGTCTGAACTTTTGTTTGAAATTAGACGGTATGTTTAACGATAAAATAAGTGTAAATAAGAGAAATTCATTACGTACAAAAAATGCAAATTAAAAACATTAGACAAAAAATATTGAAACATATGAAATCACTACCCCAATTGATTACAATCAATAATAACTCCATAACATGCCTAATAGTATCACTTTGTTTGATTAGTAGTTACTTATTTAAACAACATAACGTATACATAATGTTTCAGACAATAATTTTTTAACTAAAAAATTTATAAAATTGGGAATAAACACATCATGCATACAAATAATTCAAAAACATAAAATTAAAAATAAACTGTGAAGCATTTTTCGTTTTCATTTATTATATTTACTAAGAAAGTCACAACAAACTATTGATTACTTTTCATCATAGATTTATTAAAATATTAACATGCTTTTAATTAACCCAGATATTTACAATTAAAACTAAAACTATCAATAGTCAATTTTGCACATAAAACATTAAAACTCTGTAACGATTGGATGAAGTGTAATAGAACTATGGTATATATAT
Source organism: Hybos culiciformis (assembly GCA_964007475.1). Classification (NCBI taxonomy): domain Eukaryota; kingdom Metazoa; phylum Arthropoda; class Insecta; order Diptera; family Hybotidae; genus Hybos; species Hybos culiciformis. The sequence goes on along the minus strand of OZ023273.1, from coordinate 149,969,010 downwards.
AATATATATACATTTATATTTATTTCATTTATGTAGTATCATTGTACTCAACATAATGTCAGTTAATTGAATACAAGACTTTACGTTATACATAAATATTATAATATATGTATGTAGATAAGTATGTTAGGTATAAGCAGTATAATCATAATCTATCACTCAAAATATGATATTGTTTTCAACAATACAAAGCTTAACTTACAAAGAAAAAATACTACAAACGTCACTATTGAATTATTTAATCAATAAGGTTCATGAGGCTTAACTAAATGTCTATGTAGTATTTGTAATGAATTATACAGTTGAAAACTTAAAACAAAGAATGTGAAAATTCAATCTTAATTGAAATTACGAACTGTGGATAACTATAATCTTTATATTTAACTGAATTTAATTGAATCAAATAAAAATTTATCAAATACAGAACCATTTTTTTTTTTGGGAATTTCTGTAGTTATTTTTTTAAATTTAGTTAGTATGTATATCATAAATGAGATTTATAACAAATATACAACAGAAAAATTTTGTTATTCTTTATTTATTTATTTGTATTTCTTATCTTGACTTTATTTTAGATTTAAGAAACAAATCGCTAAAACAACACAAAATTCACAAAACTTTTTTGTTTGTGTTTTTTTTTTTGTGCACTGCATCAATAAAACTTTAATTTTTGCTATTCAGTATTCAACTGAGTTGGAGTAGTTTTTTGTTCGTGAATTTTGTTTAAAAGTATAGTATAGTATTTTAATATTGTAAAATTATCCCTTTACTGTTTAGTTCCGTATAACTTTCATTGGTAAATGCAACATTAAGAATAGAAAAAAATATTTTAGTACAGAAAAACGAAAAGAATTATTTAAAAATTTAATTAATGGGTTTCGTCTCAGATCTCATAAAAATTGATATAAACTTATCAGTGCCATAATTCTCAACCTCCATAACTGGCAGATTCACAGTACTAAATCTGTGTCTTCTGTGAGGTCTCTTTGTTCGATGTAAATTTTTATTAATTTACCTCAAATCAAATTAACGAGCAGAAGGCAATAAAATAAAAATAAGACTGAAATTTTATAATAAGTTTCTAGTTTCAAATAAACGTTGTTTTCGAAGATAGCAACAATTATTTTCAAATTTTAGTACACATATATATATTAATTGTATTTTTCGATATATACAAATTTTTTATATAAATAGCAATAAACTAATTTTAAATTTTTTTATTCTCTTATGATAATTAGAGCTGAAAAATAATGAAGTTAGTTAATACAATAATTAAGATAAAAAAATATCAAAATTCGCTATTCATATTGATTGAAAATTGCTCGTCAATATTATGTACTAAATAAAGAAAAATTAAACAAATATTTAGTATGAAATGTAAATTATTTTTAATTTTTATACAAATTATTGAAAAAAATTTTACAGACCAACAATCGGCTATAAATAGTAAAGGATTATTTATAACAAATTCACGTAAAAGGCCACCTGATATTGATAAGGATATTAGCGTAAAAATGGATGACAATGAAGCTGATATGGTTTTTGGTAAATTTTTTATTTATTAATTTATATTTTTATTTATTTAAATTTAATTTTTTTAAATTTTTTTTTTAATTAATAAATTTTAACTTCATTTTAAAGACATCCTCATTCCAATTTTAATTATTGCTGGATTATTAATTGTTAATGGGATTGTATTTGCTGTAATTATGAAATATCGTCGAAGGTTGGTTTTTACAAAATTTTAGTTCATTATTTAAAAAACACTTAATTTTGAAATAAGTTTATTATTATTTTTTTTAACTGACATATTTCTCGTTAAATAATTTGATTTTTTATCATTTTCAAAAAAAAAAAGTAAATTTTGTTTATTTTTTTTCGAACAACTCACAACTGATAAAGATGATAATAAATGATTATCATTATTAAGTTGTCAAACATTATGTTACTTTTTTTTTTTTTGTAATTTCATTATTTTTATTTTTATTAATTCACTAGAAAAAGAATGTCGACCAATATTGGTTCAAAAATCCTTTTAGAAAAAAAAATCGAATTAGATTTTTTTTATTCAAAACCTCAAGAGAGGCTTCTAATTGGTATTTAAAGTATACAATCCTGCAAAACGTCTCTTAAAAGAAAAAATAGGATAATTTTTTGCATGACATTTCGAACACTTAATCGTAACCGATTCAAAAAAGCATTTATACAATTTTAAATTCGAAACCTGTCGGAGTATAAATTTTTTTAGTCGATATCCTCTCAAATTAAATCTCAAATTAAAAAAGTGTTTTTCAAATAAAATTTTATTATTATTTTTAGTTTATTATTATTATATGATATTATTTTTGCTTATTTTGATATAGATATGCGAGAAGAAAAGGCTATATTTCATTTTAGATGTATTCTTAAGAGTTTTAGTATAAAATAATTAAATTATGTACATAATTAATATACAATGTACTGGTTCTTATTACGCATAAATATTTAAATTTCAGAAATTTTTTACTCAAATTTTAATTAAAAATAAAATATTAACTCTTTTTGCCCGGATATTACTATTAATATTACATACATAATTATATAATTCAGGCAAGCTCAAGCTGTGACTCATGAGCCGCATGCGGCTCGTTGACATTTTTTTTGTGGCTCAATAAATTATTAAGTTGTAACTGAAATTTTGTATTTTATTATACAATTGTAATATAATTTTTCAGATTTTCGTACACATACTTTTCAAGTATTTTTTAAACGTATTAATTTGAATATTGAAGTTTTTTTTTATTTAATAAATTTATTGAAAGAAAAGAATTTAAAAAACTGCTTTTAGTTATTAATTAACTATAATAATAAAATTTAAATTAAGGTTAGATTAGGTTGTAGCGGGTCTGTTGGCCCGTTGTACCACAATTAAAGTTTGCATTGATAATTTTGCGGCTCTATAGTATTTTACGATAGTCGAGCATGGCTCTCCGTACATAAACCTTTGAGCACCCCTATATATGATAAATAATGATGATAAAACTAACAAATTTTTTAACATTTTGCAACATTCAGGCGCGTAATAATTATCATATCTATCTATCATATATATACCTAATGATTTAATCTATTTACGATTGCCTGAATAACCGGAGTTTAGACAGTTAAACTTAAATTTAAGTTTGATTTTTAGTAAACAATTATTTTTACATGTTAATAGATTAACATTCAAATATGATTATATTTTTGAAAAAATATATTAATCTGCACGAAATGAAATGTTTTCTTTTTTAATTCTGTTTTTTTGGTAAAGTTTACTTTTTCTTTAATTATTACTTACTAAAAATTGACTTAATCACATACCTCATTTAAAATAATTTTTTTGATCTTACTAAATTTCGACTTTTTTCGTCAACGAATAAAAAATACCGAAAAGAAAACAACATTAACTATCTATACCTATACCTATTCTATTTTTTATCTATTATATAGGTAAATCATCTTCTTAGTACATTCTTTCAGTTATTTTTCTATTTTATTTTCGTAATGATAAATATTCAAAAAAAAAAAAAGAAGAAGGATACAATGAATAATGTACATAATATAATTACTTAAGTGTACATAAAAATGAAACTTTCAATAATAAGAATACAACTTTTTCTTATTTACATTTATTTAAAGATAGATTTAAACTTATTTATAAAACCTAGTATTGCGACATTACGTCAATTATTTTGAAGACAAATTAGATCATTCTTCTATTAGATCCATATTATGTTCTCAATATTTTATGGATATGTGTGTATTAGCATATTAGAAATAAAAGAAGAAAAATAAAATGAGAACATTATATTTTTTTCAAGAAATAAATCTGCGACCCAGAAAAGATTTATAAACAATTTTCCAGATAATCTATCATGGTTTATTGATTTATTATGAAATTTTGTCAATTAATATATATTTATATAATCAATAAATATCAAATCATCTTATTAATTAAGATAAATAAATCTAAAATAAAATATAAACACCAAAGTGTGAATAAATATAATCTTGCATAAATCCGAAATTAGCATCTTAGTCTTTGAATCAATTCAAAAAAATATATATCATTGATTAAAATATTTGAGTTTTAATTATTATCAATAACAAAGTTGAAAGCTATCTAAGGTTTGAGTTTTAATAATACCTAATAGCTTATTATTATTATCAAATTATCAATATAAGTTATTTTTTTTAATTTACTTATTAATTTTGTCTTTAATTTTATTTTTATATTACATGATATTTAAACAAATTGAAATTTTCCAAAAGGGAGATGAAAAATCTGAAAGATAATAGTGTGGAACTTGCAGAGCTGTGAAAACATATTTGGATAACAAAATGGAATAAAATAAAATTATGATCAATTAATTATCGTAAATAAATAAACAAAAATGATTAGGGACTTAAAAAAAATACAAAAAATTGAAAAACACAAATTTAATAATAATAATATATTTTTCCTGAACGTTTTATTTTTTTTTTCGTTTATTTTAAAAAATTAACGTGAGAGTTACACTACCTGAAAAAATTCAGTCTGCCTAAGCTTTTTTTGAATGGGTGTGTAAAAATTTGTCTACAACCAAAAAAAAGCTTCTAAATAGGCCTGACGAAAGGTAACTTTTCGTCTAAGCCTAAGTTTTTTCTGTCAAAAATAAAAGAAAAAAAATAATAATAAAATAATTAATGTAGCTGAATTTTCCAGCAAGTCTAACTCGCACATTATAAAAAAAAAATGTATAAATTTTTTACTTATTTTTTGAAGCGAACAAAGTATATAAAATACATAATTATAAAAAAAAAAAAAATAAATACTAATTATGTATATCATCATAGAAACCTGCAAAAATATAAAATTTAATTAAATATTAAGAATTAGAAATTCATTGATGCCATTATAAAATTTAAAATATTATTAGTATTACAAAGAAAAAAAAAAACAAAATAATGAAGAATTGAAATTATTTTTTTATTAAAACACATAGAATAGAATAACAAAAATATTCACTTTAAATTGATCGGTTAGACTCACAAGCCCAATAATAAACATTTGCCAGCTTTTTTAAGTATAAAAATTATAATAATATAGCAAAGCTATACACTTAAATTTAAATTAACCGTCAATGAATTCAATTTTGTCAATCTTAAATAAATGTCAATTTTTTTTCAACCACGTTAAATGAGTATATAATATATAAAATGTAATAATTCATTATTTTTAATGAACATTTCTATTTTAATTTCAATTTAGAGAAATTTATTTTATATTTTTTAGACTTTGTTTCAAAAAATATACTTACTGTTCATAATATGTACAACTACATAATTTCTTTTAGACTTATTGAAAAATAATAAATAAATTTCTTTGTTATTAATCAAAATTTTCCTCACGAACTTTTCAAACTTTAACAAAATTTTATTTTTTTTATTACTATAATAATAGAGTGTCATTATAAACTTTTCATTTTTATAGAAAGAGAATAATTAAAACTTTTATTAGAAACTTTTTTTTTAATTCCAATTTTTCAATATTAATATTAAAATACTACTAAAAAAGATTTTTGTTTATGTGAACTGACAAATATTTATTTTAGAGATAAATCATTGTCATTAGTTCGACCACTTCATTATTAGAGGCATTCTGATAGTAACAATTACATTAGAATAAAAACTAAAGAGTAAAGAGTTTAAAATTATTCATTTATCTACTTCCGTTTCATATCATTATTATGTATTAGGCCAAAGAATTTTTCAAAAATCATTTTGCTCTACGTAATTTGTGATTTTTGAAATTATTAAGAATAAAAATTTTTTGTTATAAAAAAAAGAATTAAAACATTTTTAATTTTATTTAAAAAAAGAAAATAAATGTTGATTTAAGATTTTTATACTTTCGATGAAAAAAAATATATTGAAAATTTTTTTGTAAAAAAAAAAACTAACAAAAACTTGTTTTATTTTATGAATAAAAATTTTGAGATCAAACTTATGTACGTGATCGTATATTTTTAAATTAAATATAACCATAGATTAAGAATATACATAGGTTGTTAGCTTCACACAACATTATTTTTGGTATTTTTATGTGAATGTGTTAGTAAAACAAAATAAAATACGTGATAATTATCAATATATATGAAAAGAATTTTATTTAGTTTTACTAACACCTTCACGTAAAAATACCAAAAAAGACTGAAAAAATGTTGTATGAAGCTATAAATCTTTCTGTATTCTTAATCTATGATATAACATAAATTGATAAAGCTGAAAACTTACCTGACTTGTAGTCGTAGGGAACGAATTTATTTTTCATTTTCTTTCCAGAAGTACAATAGAGAAGAGTAACACTCTACTAAAAAAGTTTATTGTTACCGTTTTTTTTTTTTACTAACTTTCCTTAACTTAGTTGAAAAAAAGTTTCCGGGAATTATATAAGAAACAACACTGGAATCATCATATAAATTTTTACGAACATCTAACGATCGTTACAAGGAGTGAAATTTTAATAAGTGTTCCATGCCAAATGACAATATGTTTTATATAAATATAAAAATCAGATTTTTAAAATAAAATTCCCTTCTTAAAAGTAGTATAGATTAAAAAGAAATTATATGCGTTTAATTGATGTAAGTCAAGAAATTATTTTAATTTTTCTTTTTTGATGATTTATGTAAAATTTATAAATTTTCAACGATCAAACATAAATAATAATGCCTTCAAATATTAAGTTTACACTATCTACCATATAAACAATCTATAATGGTTTATTTTAAAACATAATAAAATTTAAAAAAGCATAAATATTAAGTAAAAAAAAAATTTTTGTATTCCAATTTTATTAAAAAAATAAACAAATAAATAATCAAGTTAGACATTTCTTAAATATTACAGAAAATTAGTAACAATGAGAACGAGAATATTACGATGCTTTCTAAATGTGTTACAGCTGACAAATGTAATATGAGGAAAATACATTTCCCTTAATTAATTTTAATGAGAAAAAAGCTTATTTTAATAACTTCTTACAAACTAACAAAAACTATTTTCAATATTTATTTAAGAGTGTTAGTTTCAATATCTAGTTTAATTGTTCAAGTTTCATATACTTTTTTAAAATATATACTTTTTTAAAATCATTTATACATACTTACATGATTAGGTACTTATTTTGTCTTATTTTACATCTTATTATTCTTTCATGTTAATTGATTTTATGTTCAATCCTTTCAATGTCTAGAATTTCATTAAATCATTTACATCAAAACAATTATATCTTAATGAAAATCAAAATAGATATAGAATAATTTTAATTTTTCTGTTTATGTTCTTTTACTAGCCGCTACCAAAGTTTAAATGGATTTGATTTCAACAAAATGGTAAAAATTTGTTATTAATATTTTACTATCTTAATTTCTAGCTAAATGAACTGCTTTGCGCGCCTATTAGAAAGAATTCAGAATTTAATAACATCGCAACAGTACAAAATAAATAAAACACAATATAATTATAATTGTTGAATATATTTAAACTCTATAATAAATGTTAAAAAAAAAATAAAGAAATTTAAAATAAATTAATTTTAATTTTTGGCTTTCAAAAATAAGTCACCTATCTTTTGTTTTATTCAAAATATTTTTTAGGTAATAGGTTAACATAGAAAGAACCTAACTAGACAATTAAAAAGAATTATTATTACGTATATGTAAATAACTCAATTTTTTTAATTTCCACAAAAAAAAATTAAAATTTTAAAATATATATGTATGGTTACATATTATATCTTTCACTACAAATAGGCCTGGTTCTAGCTATTTTTTATCACTAGACGAGATGAATTTTTATCACTAGACGTCTTAAGTTGTATTTTGAATTTAAAAAAATCAGAATTCCATAAAAAAAATGAGTTGTATCAATATCAACATGAATCAAAAGTCCTATTAATCAGGTCAGGTGCGTCAAAAAAAACCTAATAACGGGGGGTTGGACATTTGTCCGCGATTTGTTTTTGTATCACGGACATAAAAATGAAATTTGTCCGCGATTCGAAATTTCTTTTGTCCGCGATAAAAATTAATCGCTGACAAATGACATTTTGCAAAATGACATTTGTCCGCAAAAGTTAGAAAATTCAATCGCAGACAAATGTCATTTTGCAAAATGTCATTTGTCCGCTAATTTTGAGAAATTTGTCCGTGGCGGACAAATGTCATTTTACAATCGCGGACAAACGACATTTTGCAAAATGACACTTGTCCGCGAAGTTTTCCATACAAATTTCGTCACGGCGTCATCACAGAATATCATCAAGCTTAGGAAAAAAAAATTATTTTTATTTTGCTGCCTCTGTGGTGTTGTGTTTACGTTGGCTATGCCATGCTACTTAAAATATTTGTTTTCTAGCTTTATAAAGATGCTTTGGAGTGAGTGCCAGCAAATTCATACAGCATTTGTAAATTTAAGTTCTCGAATCTCGACTGGTCGCTGGTTTATTAGTTTTTTTTAAATTCAATTTTTTGTAAACAAAAAAAACTGTTTATGAAAAATAAATATAATTTTATGGTTTGTTTTTTTTTCTGGATTTTAAATTTTTATTCTTTTTATTTTTTTTTAACAATAATAATTCAATCGACTGGAGCTGAAGTATTGAAGTGACTACTTTACTATTATTGAATTTGTAAGCAATTTAAAATGGATTTTGGAAGAGAAGAATATGAAGTGTCGTTTTATGGATTTTCATTGCGACAATTAAAGTCTGAACGTAAGTTTAATATTATTTTCGGCTAAAGTGCCGTTTCCTTGAAACTATCAGAATGGGCTGAAACTTGGAGGGGGGGTAGAGGCGGTGCCCAAACTTCCAAAACTGAAATCAGTTTTTGGGGCTCGGGCCCCGTTTCGGAGATAGAGCCCCCCAAAGTTTTCATACATTTTGTATGGGCAATTTTTTTTTTTTTGCTCGATTTGCCCCATTTTTTTTGTAGAGAGTGTAGGGGTCCCCCAAAAATTAGGGGTGGTGGGGGGCGGCGGGCGGGCGGTCTGGTGGTTGGTCAGTGGGATTTGCGGCGCCAGCCGCAAATCCCACTGACCAACCACCAGACCGCCCGCCCGCCGCCCCCCACCCCCCCTTCTTGTTTTTGGGCACCCCCTTTACCCTTTTGCCAAAAATAGGGCCCATCGGGCAAAAAAAAAAAATTTCCCATACAAAAATGTATGAAAACTTTGGGGGGCTCTATCTCCGAAAGGGGGCCCGAGCCCCAAAAACTGATTTCAGTTTTGGAAGTTTGGGTACCTCCTCTACCCCCCCTCCAAGTTTCAGGCCATTCTGACAATTTCAAGGAAACGGCAATTACACCTTATTTTCTTTGCCTTTTTTTAAATTAATAAATTTTTTTGTCCAACTCCCCTCTATGTTGTAATAGAAATTCATTAAATACCTAGGTGGGTACCTACTTATTTTATTGATAATTTGGATTAGGATAATTTTCTTAGAAGCTTATAACCAAACCGAAGAAAAAATAACATTACAAATGATAAATCACAATGCTTGAAATTATAGATATATCTACCTTCTACCTCTTGTAGAGTTATTAGTAATCAATCGATATTGGAATAATAGATGATATTTTGAGTTCTTGTAAATTCTAACCAATCTTCAAATTCAATATATAATAATATATTTTCACAGTTCGAATAATTGCCGTAAAAGAGGTAGAAAATAACATACAAACATTTGTGAACAAATTAAGTGAAAAATTATCAAATGTTAATATTTCAACAAAAATATTGGAAGAAATTGAAATTAAAGCGAAAAATGTAGTAGATTCAATAATTATTTCATTTGAAAATTATTTCATCGAATTTGATCATTTAATTGACAAACACATGCAAATACCTGATAATATTTCACTGCAGGAAGATTATTTGAATGATGCCAATAATGCAACAGAATCAGTTGAAAGATATTTAAAAGAAGATGTTGAAGAAATGGAAAAAACTTTTAAACAGGTAATAGGTATATCTATTTTAATCAAATGAATTCCAAAACCGAGATGAATAATTATGTACTTGGTTTGAAAATATTTCCAACTGATACATTTTTATTTAATGTTCTTTAATGTTGATTAACTTAATTTTTATTTTTTAGAATCTTTTTATGATGAAGGCTTTGGAAAAAGAATTGGAAATTTATAGCTCAATCGAAAATGTTATTGAAATTGAAGATCAAATCGCTGATAAGTTATTCAAATCTTTCCAAGGCGTTAAAAACTTACGCTTAGATCTCAGCACTGAAATTGATAATACCATGTAAATGTTCTATAAAAACATAGAATTAATTTAAATAAATCATTTTTATATTCAAAATTTTGAGTTTATAAACTAGTTATAATGTAAATTAAATCTTTCATAAATTGATGATTCCGCTCCATAAACTTTTTGAATCACCAAATAATCTCGAATAATTTTGAATAATGAATGATAATTTGTTAGCGTTAAAAAATTCAATGATAAAATATTATGCCATTCCACTGAGAAAAAAAGTAAACCAATTTGCACCACAACTAGAACCGTTTGAATTGTTGACAATATCATGTAAAGCATCGTTGGATTATTAAAAAGTTTCTAAAAAAGAAAATAATTATTTTTAGGTATTAAAAAATATTTTCATTATCTACATTCAGTAAAAAAAAACGTTTTAAAAGAAATATTGTCTTAACATATTAGACAATTATTCTTACATAAAATCTTTGGTGGTTTGTGTTCACTGAAGCCTTTATCCATAGATTATTTTGTTGGTTGTTACGAGGATTGTTGTCTAATCTCGAGGATTGACCCAAATGTAATGCAGCTCTGTGCAAAATATCGCAATATTTGGCAGGAAAACAAAATACTGTTAACATTGTGAAACCTCCTAACCAAACAAATATTATGAAAACTGTTGTGTAGAAAACATTATAATAAATAAAAACTGGTGCCAAAAACATTGGCACAACTGTTGCATAATAAGCGTTCATTACTGATGTAAATAAAATTTGCTTGAATCTATTGTTAAAATCATTCTTTAATATTTCAATTTCATCACGAACTGTATTTGGATTGTTCGAACAGCTATGCATAGGAAAACCATTGAAATAAGAACCTTCTATTTCCCAAGCAGAAGTGCGTAAAAAAGGTTCAATTTTTGGACCAAAAATTAAAGTGTATACGACAATGCTAAAAAAATAAATCAAATAAATAGGTATTTGATCAATAAAAAACTATATGCAGAAAAAGTTCTTGGAGTACGAATCACCAAGAACTTTTTTTTAAACTTACGGATATAAAAGTAGAAACAAACTTAAATAATTATGTTTGGCATAAATTTTCATTACACAACTTCCTAAAATTAATGCTAGAACTGATATGAAGCAATACCTAAAAAGATGAAAAAAAAATTGTTATTTCTGTTTAATATAATTTTTCAATATCAGTTTTACTTCGCTACAATCTTATAAATTTTCAAGTATTTATCTTTGTAAACAATTTCCAGACATTTATTCATTATGCAGTAAATTAAACGCCTTGACATCATTATTACAATAAAAATAACTAAATATGGATCTATTAAATAAAAATTAATGGTGTGATTGATAAAAGTTTCCGGCTACAAATAAATAAAAAAAATGTATTAATTCGGATATCTTGAAGCTACATAAATAGCCATTTAGGTAATTTACCTGCCAAAAAACTGTCCTATAAATATGAATAAATTGCATTGCTGCTGAAAAAATTGAAAATAAAAATATTTTAAGCTCATTGGGAATTTCACTGCCAGAATGAATTGTCTCTGGGAATGGAATGTGTTTTATTGTGCTGGAACCATTTGATGTTGTCGCTGTGATTGGTGGTGTTTTTTCCAAATTTTCTGTACCTGAACTTTGTTCATCGTCCATCATGTTTATTAAATTTTGCAATTTTAATCCTTTAGGCATTTTATCTGAAAACTATATAGGTGGATACATTAATCATTTATTTCAAGTAAGACAGCGTTTTTGAGCAATTATAAATTATAACATTCCTAACAATATCAAATGAGAAATGAAAGAAGTCTTAAAAATGTTTTTCTAAACTCACTCACTCGAACTCGAATGAACTAACGAAAACGAACTAACCACAATTCACAAATATTTGTTTTTATGAATTATATTATTTAAAAATATTCATACTTCAAAATTTAATAAAATAAAAAAATTACCTAGTTAAGTTTTAATTAGAATAAGAAATAACATTATTTAAAAGGTATTTATTTAAAACTGCTGCGTATGGGATGATGACTGCTGCTGACTGATGCTTTATTTATTTTGATAGCATTTACTTGCATTTGCTGCTGCTGGTGCTGACTGAGCTGCTGCATTAAAATTTCTAATAGTAATATTATTTTTTATTTATTTTTATTTTTTTTAATTATTTTATTATTATTTATTAAAAATTTGTTTATTTTTATTTTTATAAACAACTAATTTTATTCATAGATATATAATGTAAATCTAGACTGCGAATGTTGTTTATTTTGTTACAAAATTTTCGAAGAAAGCATAAACTGTCAAGAGCTTCAAATTCGCAACATTGGAAACATATCGCGTTTTACATGGTTTTACATAAATTGAACAAAAAGAGAAAAAAAAAAATTAATTTTTTCTTTTTTTTTATAAATTTTCTTTGTGAATTTTAATTTTGTTGTAATTCTTCTGCAAAATACACCTCCAAAACAAATATATTGTACCTGACCTGATTGTAAACTGTTCACCTTGTAAACAGGCTTAGTCGCCGTCAAAAAAATAAGCCGATCTGTCGTCGCACCGCGTCTTTTTTCGATTAGTCGTCGTCGTTGAATTTTACGCGGCTTGTCGTGGATTTGCGCCGTAAGAATTTGCTTCAAAAATCAGTTGCGCCGTCCGAATTTGCTTCAAAAATCAGGAAAAATAAATTTTTTTTTTCTTTTTTTGGTTTGAATTTTTTACCGATAAAAATTTTTTTTCGGAATAAAAATTTTTTTTCGGAATAAAAATTTTTTTTTTGGAAAAAAATTTTTTTTTTGGGGAAAAATTCGAGTCGACTGACTGGGCCGTCGCCGCGCGGTCGTCACGTTTTTCACAGCTCAGTCGCGATAAGTCGTCGTCGTGAAAAAATCCACGGCGTCTGCGCCTGCTTGTAAACAAAAAAAATATATCAAAAATAATCATATGAGAAAACTGAAAACAACAAAATCACTAATCAAAGTCAAACAGTGTAAAATAAACTAAAAAAAGGAAAGCAGCATTGGATTTTTGCTAGTTTTTCATCAATTCAATTATTTTTAAAGATCCATCGGATTTCGGTGTTCTAAAACTCTGTGCTATTTCGGTCCGCATAATCCTGACCTGATGCTTTTGAAATAATATTAAAATCAATTGAGATGTTTATTATTTCTATTTAAATTTTATCTTAAAAATTAAAAAAAAAAAAAAGATAAATTAAAAAAATGTTATCAACAAAAGAAATTTCTTATCTGACAGCCGGAGCTGCTATTCGATATTTTTTAATTAATTCAAAATTTTTCAATATAATTTCTAATCGAGTTGAGATTTCAACACCAATAAATTCATTCAAAAGAAGTAAGAGGAATTTGCTAATTTTTTAAAAAAATTTTAAAAATCACCATGGTTCGGACATAGGTTATTTATTCTATAGATTCATACCTATACCTCGTACTCTATGACCTATCAATCCATTCGCCCCACCCTTTTTTGCTTGACCGATCATAATATTAACTACCTATCTAATTAAAAAATGAACTAAGAAATATTTTCCTGTTTCAGCCCAAGAAGGAATTTATCTCTACAATAATGACATTGATCCATATTTGGGAGACATGGTTCATGAAACCCCAATTTTACTGGCGGGTTTAGCTTATTTAGACGAATATTGCAAATTATTCCTACCAATTTTGTACATATTTGCTGATTTATTTGCGGCAATTTTATTAAAAATGACTGCAAAACATTTTGTAGAAGAAAATGTAAGTTTTATCTACTAAATAAAAAATTTTCTTTATATTATTTAAATAAATTTTTTTAAAAAATATTTCTGAACTTTCATTTTAGTTGAAACATCAAAAATCAGAAAAATTTGCTGATGATACAAAAGATATTCAATATAATGATAATGATGTCGTAGATATCCCAAATTATGTTTTAATTTCATATCTTCTGAATCCATTTTCAATTTTAAATTGTTCAGGTCTAACATCAACAGTATTTAGCAATTTATTTTTAGCATTGCATTTTTATTTCTTATCGAAAAAGAATTTAATTTTATCAATTTTACTATTGGCATTTGAATCAACTAGAAGTTTCTATCCATTTGTGTTAGTTTCACCTATATTATTAACATTCGGTCAGAAATCATATCAGAAAATAATTACAATATGTCTTTTATACGGTGCCATGTGTTTAGTTATAAGTTGGCTCAATTATTTAATAAGCGGAAGTTGGTTGTTTGTAGATAGTACCATTGGATTCATGTAAGACTATAATAAATTGAAAGAATTAATTTTATGGATTTGTTAAAATTTTCGTTTTAGTTTTTTTTATCGTGATTTGCAACCAAATGTTGGATTATTTTGGTATTTTTTTACTGAAATGTTTGAACACTTTAGAACAATGTTTTTAATAACATTCCAAATGAATGCAACTGTTTTATATTTAATACCATTAACGCTTAAGCTTCGAAAAGACCCAATTTTATTGGGAACAATTTTGATAACTTTAATGGCAATATTTAAATCATATCCTTGTTTTGGAGATATTTCAATGTATTTATCGCTGCTGCCATTATGGAAAAAATGTTGGAAATGTAAGGACGATTTTTTACTAATAATTATTATATTGTTATTTTGCGAAACTTAAAACTAGTGAAACTAAATTTCATGGAACCTCCGTTAGGAAAATGGATGACTATTTTTTCTTCAAAAATATTAAAAAAAATTCAAAATTAGTGAATTTTTATATTATATATGACGACGTGGAAAAAAAATTACTGTTAGATGTAATAATTGTTATAATTGAAGTCTAAGTCTGGTCAATATTATTTTTATCCTCACCTCCACTTGAGCATCAAATTATTGTATAGAAATTAGTTATTTATAGAAGTTTTAGGATATGCACATTAGAGCACAAATTAATTTATTTGTATAAATATAATTATTTTTATTTTTGCAGTCATGGCTCATAATTTTATAGTATTTTGTTTTTTCCTGGCTACTGTTTGTATTATACCAGCACTGTGGCATTTATGGATTTATTCAGGCTCAGCAAATGCTAATTTTTATTTTGGTGCGACATTGGCATTTTCAACAGGACAGGTGAGAAAGAAAAATATGGGAACAAAATATTTTAATGGCTAAACGAAAAAATTTTTCAACCCACTCATTTAAAATTTTAAATTCTTTCTTGATAATAGTGTTTATTGCATTTGTCAATTCTTACATATTTATTTATTTTCAGATATTTTTGGTAACAGACCTATTATTTGCCTACGTGAAAAAAGACTTTTGTTTAAAAAACGGACAAAAAATTTTAATAGATGGCAAGGAAGCTAAAATACTTTTAGAATAACATTTAAATTAAAGAAATGAAATTATTTTCTTGTAAGTCGTTTTTTAAGTAGTTTTTTAAATAAAATTTCATGAGAAACTATCAATTTGGTTTTTTAAACTTATATGTGTACACCATTAGTACATGTACAGGGATCAATTATTCAATTTTTTTTTAAAGAATTGGTTAAGTTATTTTGAAATAAAAATTTGAAAGGAAAATGTTTGTAGAAATTTCAGATAAAGAAATATTGAAAAGAAATGTCAATAAAATCAGCGATATAACAACATTTTAACTCAAAAGTAAGGACTATAGTACTTTGTTTCACATTTAAACCTAATTCAGAATATTGGCGAATCGGGCTTTATTTATCATGTTGATCTAAAAGAAGCTTATCACTGTTTAAAAGACTTATTATACAAAATTTTGAAGATATTACAAAGCAATAATGGAGAACTACAAATATGAACGAAATATTGAGATAAATATATGACAATATTAATTATTAAAAATGAAGAATTAAATAGTTAAATTTCTTATAAAATAGAAATATTTTGTTCTAAAAAATATTAAATGCTCCTCTTGCGATAATTTTTTTTTCGATTGATTATTATTTTACTCTCATTAGTCTCCAAACATAAATATTTCTCAGAAAAAAACTGATAAAAAGTAATAACGTTCTTAAAGAGGAAAAAGTGTAAATTGAAAATGTTTTTTTCGATTTCGATTGAAATAAAACGTTGGATACTTTTAAAATTTTTGTTTGAAGTTTTCATCAACTGCCTAACAGTACATTTTCAAACAAAATATTTGGATAAAAAATTGGTATAAAATCGAATCGGAAACTAAAAAACATTTAACATCTGATTGTGTCAAATGATTGGGTGTTGAAAATGGATTTACATTAAAATTAGGGAACAAGCTTGATTTAAGGAACTTAAGAATTAAGACTGAGATCTGAGACTAAGGAAAGAAAACTAAAGGTGGATTCTAGCAGCCTCAAAAAGTTCTATTTCTTAAATTGGAAATAAAATGTGCTCCAAACCTCAATTATAGGCATTGTTAATTTTTAAAATTTGCTAGCAACTTTTTTTTAATATAAAGAACCTCTTTTTATACTAAATTTTGAAGATATTACAAAGAATTATGTATATATTATGTATATTATGTATATATATGCCTAAAAAATATAACAATGGTTTTTACAAAAAAAAGCACAGCTTTTATTTATTGAAATAATAATACTTAAAGCATTTTTACAATTAACTTAAATTAAAATTCAGTCTAAATTTTACGATGGATTTTAAGATGCAATCTGAAATTACTTTAATAAGTATAAGCTTCGTTTAAGCTGCATAAATTCGTATAATATCGATCACGTCCGGTAGCACATCTTGATCCTGTTTTGCCCTCTGTATATGTCGGTTTACCGATATAATTAGTTGTAGCATAATTACATGCCAGAAAAATATTTGTCCAACCTCCACTTTCAGCTTTTACAGCAGCACATCCAACTCTTACGTTATTTTCTGCTACCATAAGTGTAAAATGGCCAATCATTTTGCCACTTGGATGATCTCGGTATTGCCTTATGAAGCCGATGTCAGCGTCTTGATATTCAACAAACCAATCTTGAATTCCCTTTTGCAGTTGATATTTAATAGCCTTCTTAGTTGGCCTAAAGTTACCGTACCACCAATATATATTTTGTCCGGAGTGCCGGAAATATGGTGTATTATGACAGTGATCATGTTCAAATCCTAAAAAAATCGATTTAGTTTTACATGTAGAAACAATACTAGATAAAATTCACTTACTGCACGCATTCACGTTCATTTCTGCTAATTGTGCTAATTCCTCATCCCAGTACATTTTTGCCATATGAGTTGCTGGACTATATCCTCCAATCCAACCACCAGCTATATCATTCCTGCCTTTATTATGAGCATGTAGCATTAAAGCTTTATCTTTTTGAGTTAAAGGTATAATAGTTCCACCTTGGCACTTGACGTTCTAAAAAAAAAAACAAAAAAATTTATTGTTTAAGATAAAATTTAACGCATTCCTCCGCTTGTTCGATGCATATATGTATAATTAATATTCGAATAATAAATTAAGAAATACATACCCAGCTTGCAATATCGCAAGTTATGTGAGAATTTCCACCTTTACACAAATCTCTGCGATAACAATACTGCTGGTCATATTTTCGCAAATGCCCAAATGCATTTGAAATTAAAATACAGAAAAATAAAAATTTTAAGCAGAAATCCATTTTTGTTTGCAAGTTCTTTTGCAACTGATAAATTCGCAAATTTTTTTGTAATATAGATTTAAAATATAACAATGTATATATTAAAATGGCCTCAGTAATCAATAAATCCTGTGCAAAAAAATAAATATAATTATTAATTTTTTTTAAAAACTAAATTAAATGTACACCGAAAAAAGTGTAAACTCGTTTTACACATTTTCGTGTTGTTTTTAATTTATAATTATAACGTTTTTTTCTATTTTTAGTAATTAATAATTTTCATTTAGATTAAAAATTATTTTACCAAAATAAGGGAAATAATTACAACATTATTAATATATTTTACTAATTTTTTTATCTAATTTAAAACTGAAAAAGCGTAAAACACATTTTACACATTTAATTTTCCTGTTCTAATCTATTTTTGGTAACTCTTAATAAATAATTGTACAATTTTGTACAAATTGAAGTAATAATTAACAACTATATTGTCAAATGTCCATTTTTTTCTTTTGCTTTTTACACTATTTTAAATTAACTTTAATTTTAATAATTTTAAAAAATTCCCACGTACCCGCCGGCTACACCTTGAATAGTAAAAAAGACCTTTTTTTTTTTACCGTGTAGTCAAATTAAAAATTATATTCAAAATGTTAAGTATTTGAATACCGGCTCTAGTTTTAGAATAACGAAGAAAATTTCGGTAATTTTTGTAATACTTTAGTATTTGTTAATAAAAATTAGGGGGCAAAATAAAATTATTGTAGATTAATAAAAAAGACATGTTTTTGTTAAACGTCGAATAATACATGAATCATATAAACAGGAAATAGTTTTGAGGCCCAGATTAGTTTAAAGAAAAAGCTATTGTCCATGTTCCCATTATGTTTCTCGATATGATGAATTTCTTGATATGATGAATTTCTAAGACTTATTTTATAGAGAAATATCAAAATATGCACATTTTTGAATTATTTTTTTTATTTCAAAGTAGGTCAATTATTTGTTTATACATTATAAGTTCATGAACAAGAAATATTTTAAAATTTATGTGTTTAAGTTGTTAATAACAGCACATTCATTTCTGTCATATGATGCACAATTTAAAACTTTGATACAAAAATTTCCGATATAATAAATGATGGTCCGTTTTCTAATTAAGTGGATGACAAATTATGATTTGAAACTTTTTTTTTTAACTTTAACTTTGTTATAATTATATGTAATTAAGTTTCTTTTAAAAAATAAATTGTAGGATCAAATTGAAAATGGTTTCAAAACTGGAATCAGGATGGCCAGATTTTGAAAATGGTCTGAATGCCTCATATCCAAAACTCCAGAAAAATAATTTATTTGCTTGGCTGCACATTAAGCTGAGTAATAATATAATCTTAATGAATCGAATTTGAAACCGAAAATCGGAGTATTTTCTCAGAGTGTAAAATTTGTTAAAATTTACAAAATTGCAAACCAACAAATATTAATTTTTTATTCACAATATGAACTGATTTCAGAAAATATGTCGAATTATTTTTTTTGAGAAAATATTCATAGTTTTTCAAAGTCCTTCTTTTAGAATTTCTTTTTTCTTTAATTTAAAAATGTTAATTTAATGTTTTCTTTTTACCTTGAAATTTTTTTTAAAATTATTTTTAAAAGTTAATTATGTAAATATATGAATTCTTTTCAAAATCAGAACTAATAACTTTTTTTTCTAAGTATTTAAATTCTTTTCCGAGTCCGAGTTGAAAGTTTCGCTTCTTAGTGGAAACTAACTATTTAAATGAAAGAACCAAATTTTAAATATGAGCCCATACCAATGAATGTTAGTGGGGCAAACTGGTCCATTTTTTTAGATACATAAAATATTTATAATAATTTCTTTAAATTTCAAAACTTTAAAATGAAATAATTCTAACTTACACTTCTTCGTTTTTCAATTTTCTCTGAATTTAACTATTATAGTTTATGAGCATTAGAAAAAAGTAATGCTTAATGTACCATAATATCAAGTAAAAAAGATATTGTATTTTTAAAAATTCAATAAATGAACAATTTAAATAAAGTTATAATGTTGTTATTAAATATTAAATAAGAAAAATATTAATTTTTTTAAAAAAATACATATTTAACATATTAACTTTTAATACTGATGTTAAAAACGCACATGTCGGCTTGCCATTTCATATAATTTATTATGCAAAATATGTTAACATTAACTGGTTAAAAAAGAAGTTAAGACCTTGACATTGAATCTTAAGCAAATAGAAAAAATAAATTGTATTCTTTGTCTGAGAGATCTTTATCATAGAAAAAGAAATTAGAATTTTTATTTTTATTTATTTTATGATATGATTTTTTTTAGTTATAGTTATTAAAGTTATATATAAATTAAAACAATTCGTTTATGCGAAAAACTTGAATTCGTTCTTAACCAAATCTATAAAAAAAATGTTGGCACAATTTTTGTTTTAAATTCTAGTTTTTTGTTGGTTCTTAAATTTTTTGCAGATACAGACTAACAAAAAGATAAGGAAAAATATAAGAAACTATTCCATAGGATAGAAGACATAAAAAAAAAGTTTTACATAAATTTGTACTTACAGAGAAAAGAATCCTTAAAAATTATTAAACATTGAAATTATGGCCTGAATTCATATAAAAAATAAATAAAAATAATAAATAAATGAATATTAGTTTGGAAAAAGTATTATCTCAGATTTCGCGCCAAAATTTCCTTATAGAAAAGGTGCCATTATTTTTAAAAAGGTGGTAATGTAATCATCTTTAAATGTAAATTTAAATGCTCTATATACTTATTATTATATAAAACCCATAGATTTTTAATTTCCATTTTGTGTAAGCACGTTTTTATTGTTATGAAAGAGTTTTTGAATATTTTAATATTATTAACTTTTATTATAATTTACTTCTATATGACAACTTTATACCCAAGTCACGTAAGTTTCATAAAAATTAATATTAAAAATATATAAAATCTATGATAATTATATAAATTTGAATCAAAAAAAAAAGTAAAAATATATACTAAATGATATATCATGTATCTTCTTTCTTTTATATAATATTATTTATTATTATGTTTTATTTAATTAAAATTTATTTAAGACTATTATTATTTCAATAAAAAATATTATTATTGAAAATTGATTTTAAAAATTTAAACAAAAAAAAAAAAAATTAATATGGTAGGAACTTCATTAAGTTTATTGGTAATAGAATCGATAATTTATATCAAATATATCTGTTAATAGTGCTTTGTTAATATGTATAAATAGATAATGTACTATGGCAGTGTATAGATACTGGATATTTAAATAAAATAATATTCTTATGTTATAATTATTATAATATAAAGTTAAAATAATTGAAAGTTTTCGAAACTTAAAATTGATTAAAAGATTATAATCAGTGATTTTTTTGGAAAAAAATATTTACAGGAACGCTATATTATTTTTAATTCTATAGTGGAAAACTGATACCGAAACTATGAATTTAATTTATTGAATAATTGTCATTTATTATAAGAAAAAATTTATTAGATAAAAATTATCGTTAATTACGAATTTTTCTCATGAGAAAAATAACGACAATTTTTTAAATCTAATAAAAATTGATTTTTATTTTTTATTTAATTTATATTTACCGGAGCTGCGATCCGGTGAGCTCCGGTACAAAAAAAGCCCTGATTATAATCATACCAGAGAAGACAAATGCAAAACTTACAATTATTAAAATTTCTCTTTTTCATATTTTTAAAAATAAGAAAAATTTTAATTATAGAATTTCATGCTTTGCAACTTCCTAATCAAATTTCGATTAGTTCCTAACTTCTTTTATTCTTTAGGAATAATTCGTGTTAACAAATAAGCTAAATTGATGAAAATAACTTTTTAATAATTAAAATTAAATTTCTAAATCGAAAAAAAATTAATGTATTAGTTAAACAATTTAAAACCGAATATTTGTCTCATATTGGAAAAACAAAAATAAATAAAAATAATAATTTTAAATGTCAAACTCCTTAAAAAAATACTAAATTTGCATAAAGATTAAAAACGTGCTAAAATTAAAAACAAATATAATACAAAAATGTTTAATATTAGTAATATCCAAGTTATAAATTTAAAACATATTTTAAAAATGTCAGACAATAGCAATTTGTGGCATTATAAATAATTTAATATGACATTTATGTCTGCTGCGTTTTTTGTTTTTGTGATAACCAAAAGTGTGGAGCTACTTAAAATATATTAAATAAATAGTCAGTTTTATGATGATTATAATTTATTAGATTAAAAAACTTTATTAATAATCGAATATTTTTTTATTGCCTTCCATCAAATTTCAGAATCCAAAATTCAATTAAATTTTATCCCAAATATTAATTATAATAACGAAGCAAATTTTGTCCAATAACTTAAAAATCGTATTTTTAATTATTTTTCACATTTTTATACATATATATTTTGGACTTAATAATGCACATCCTAATTCAAATTTATTTAATGCATAAAGTCAATATTATATTTCAATAAATATTTTCTATTTTTATTCAATTTTTCTTTGAGATATGAAAATTATTTAATCAACAATCAAAAATGGTTATTTACAATTCTTAGAGTACAAAACTTATATACATAATAATATAAAAATTTTGAAATATAATACATAATATAAAATATACATATAATTATTATTAATAATTGAATAAAATTATAATAAAAATTATTATTTCACTAATCACCGATTTAATAAATTATATTGAGATAAAAAAAATTATTGCAACTAATCATAATTAATAATTATTTCGATTTCTAAATATTTATAATAGATTATGGAAATTTTAATAATATTATTATGGATTAACATAAGAAGTGTGGTGTGTATTGTATAATATACATTTATGTTAACATGACAGGTTTTATATTTCAAATATCCTTGAGAACTTCTATTCAAAGTCAAAATATTATATTCTTGCAGTTCTATCTTTTATATTAACCCATTATTTACCATTCATTCAAAATTTACCAAATAATGTTTGCGCTAAATTTGATATTATGGTATATGTGTATCAAATATGTACATAATATGAGAGTATTTTTTATATTAAAAATTTTCTAAACTATTTTAAAATTGAATTTATGGTAAATTGTTAATAGATATGCCTAAAACTAGTGGTAAAACCTAATTGAGAAAATTCGTAAAATATTTCCCTTATCGCTTCATAAATAGATAAGTTAAATAGTAGATCTAAAATGAGAATTCTAAATAGTAGATTATTGAATATGTAAACTAAATTTGTTATTAAATAAGAGTTCTGTATACACAAAAATACATTGACACGAGTCAATACTTATATCACGAGACCGAAGGTCGACAAGTGTCAATGTATTTTTGTGTAAATACAGAACGAGTTGTATAACAAATTTTGTTTACATATCCAATATACTGTTTTAATGCGTAGGGGAGAGGTAGTTGCAAAGAGAGAATATTTTTTCTTCTCATTTTTTCTCTTTTTTTTTTCTGTATTTGGCTGTATTGAAATATTGTGAGAGAAATTATGTTTGTTTAGGTATTACGTAATATTCAATTAGAAACATCTAAATGATTTCATTATTTACGCTGATGCATCTAAATTTTTTCATTATATACGCTAATGCATCTAAATTTTTTCATTATTTACGCAGATGCATCTAAATGATTGCATGTGTATTGACGCATATAATACTCCATTTAGTGATCTAAATTCTATAGCACTAAATACAACATAACGATCCCCAACGCATTAAAATCCTTTATGGGTTAATGAAATAATATTTATTCTACTATTTGACATTATAATTTTTATTTTAAATTACCCATAATTTTTTCAATTTTGTATATTTTATTTTATTTAATAATTCTTTGCTATATTTTAAAATAATTTTTTAATGAATGAATAATACAATAAATAAAAAAGGTATTTTTTTTTTAAATGTCAAGCAAGATCCTGATTAAAATCTATCATTTAACCTGTTGTGCTATCGTTTTTTTTAAACTTTTTTTTGCCTTTTTTTTTTTTTAATAAATTCTAACTAGATTATTTAATATTAATTTTTTATAGTTTAATAATTGAGGATTAAGTTATGCATATGAAAAAAATTATAACGTTAAGGAGAAACGCGCCATTATATAATGTGACATTGACAAAAATTATGATTTTATGCAAAATATACGGATATATATGTGTGGAAAGGAAATGAAATATTTTATGTCTTGCCAAAAAAAAGGACCCAAATTTTTTTTTTCTTATTTTAAGTAATTTACGTTTATAATTGAGCAATGATTGAATGAATATATTATTTTTGGGTATTAAATTCCGCTAAAAAGATTATTTGGCTTAAAAAAATTACAATCTACCTATATAAGTAATTAGCATTTTACAATGTTCAAGCTCCATCTGTAACCCAAAACTTTTTATTTTGCACATATAAATATTTCCAAAAAAAGTGTGCACTGTTGATTTTTTTATGGGTTTCTTTCGACTATTTACCCGAACATTTCGGGTTCGAGATATTTCTAGTTTCCTAATAATCCTATAATAATTCTCTGATGATTTATATAGTAACATATTTCTTAATGTATAATGTACGTATGTAACTGCGATGTCTTTATGGTAACAAATTTTTGAAAATAATTAAAATACGAAATATGTGATGATGAATATGATCTAACCAAAATGTTCACATACTAAGTAAAAGTAAACAAAATTATATTCGAAGTTTCGATGGGAGATTATTGAAATATACTATGCAGTAGTAATAAATATACATTATGTTTATTTTATTATATTATCAAGGGATGCATATTTTGTCATATTTATATATAAACAAAGTTATAAAGTTTAAAGTTATAATAAAGTTAATAATATAAAGTTTGTTAGATATTCTTCGATATGTACAAATTTCTAATGAATTTTCAAGAATTTTCAATGTATAGATCAGTAGATGCCTATATTAACGTACCAATTATAACCACTTGAACGCTTGAGAGCTCTTTTGCAAGACGAAAATCTTATATACAGAAAGTTAAATCATAAATTTTTATTCGAAAAATGTTACTAAGCTATACTAAACTCATAATTGTTAAAACCTATCATTAATTTTAACAAGCAAAAAAAAAGTATTTTTAGCATATTTATATTTATATTATAATTAAACTCTTTTACATAACACAGATGTTTAATTTTTCATTCATCAATTCTTTTATGGCTAGTAATAATCATTATTTTATATATATTATTAGCAATTCAAAAAACTGGAAAGATTAGACAATATGTATATTGTATACATTTCATAATGCCGAATAAATATATAATAAATATTATTATTATGGATAAAAAGATAATGTGAATCAGAATAAATATTAGAATAAAATATCTTCATTTCGGATAGTCTAAAAGTCTGGGATTGTTAAAAATATACAAAAAGAAAGCGAAATGAAAAAAAAAAGATTATTTAAAAATTATAAATATAAAAAAATTAAAACAGGAATAAAAACTTTTTTAACTTAAAACTTGTTATTTTTTATAACAATCCGCATAATTATTTAAAAGATCCTTCAAGTTTAGGATTTAGGTGAGCATAAAATTTAGGTAGGATAATTTAGAAAGGATTATTTTACGCACTTAAACTAAGTTTCATAAATAATTCATAATATAACTTTTCTAATTACTATTCTTTTATTTAAAAAAAAATGGAAAAAGTATTGATTTTATTTTTAAGCATACATCAAAAGACTTTCATTATATATATCAGCTTGTTTAGTTTAAGACCCGAAAACATGATATTAAACCTAATATTTAACTGAAAATAGAATTGCCGAAAACATAGTCTAATCCACTATTATTTATTTTATAAATATTCGATCAAATATGTTCACAGAAAATTTAAGTTTGATTTTGAAATTGAATATAAAAGCTTGAAAAATAATGTGATGTTGACCATTTAAAATTAACGTCGACACATTTTTTTTTATTATCCGGTGATAAAAATTAATTATTTCATGCTTAATTTAGTATGAAAATGTTATAAAACGTTAAGTAATAAAAAAAATAACTAAAAGAAAGACAGGAATGTATTGATTCTATTTTTAATCATAACTCCGAGCATTATGCGTGATTTTTTAATTTCTGAAATTTTATATTAAAATTCGTAAAAGGTTACAAAGACATTTTTTGTTTTTCAGTATTTTGTCCTCGGCCTTTAAACTTCTATTGCGTAAATTTACTGAACATACGGATCATCGTTTACATTGCTTAAAAATTGTTAAATTAGATTAAAAATTGTATGTAAACTCTAATTCTAAAAAATCTTCCAGAATATAATAGATTATCATTTCAAAATTCAAACACAATTTTTTTCATTAGCTTTATTTTTCGAAAGGAAACTATATACACGTAAATAAGTTGTAATTTTTTTTGATCCCATTTCATTATCCATGCCCAAAATATTTTTTGGGTTAACAAACTATTAAGTAGTGGGGAATTTCAGGCAAATTCTGATATATATTTTAATTATCTTCATTTAGATTTTTATCATGATCGTTCGTTATAAACTTTTTAAAATTTTTTAAGCCAGCAACAAATAAAATTCTGAAAATGCGATTTATTTGTTCTTGTTTCAGGTTGACATAGCAATAACCCATAAATTTTTAATTAATAATCATATATTTGATTTTTTTTTTGTTTCCAGATTAGATTTAAGATTAATATTGTGGTTGCATATACATATATACCAAAACCGATATAAAAAATTATAAATCAGAATTAATTTAATATAAATTTTACGAACTACCTATATAATTATATTGTTTCATGCAATGTACTCATATTATGTAGGTATGTAATGGATAATCGTGTTATTCAATTTGAACTTTATTTTTCCTAAACATAATCGTAGGTATAAACTCAATAGTTATTGCTCTAATTTTATTATCTTTATATGCAATGATTTTAGCCTTTAATTATTCTCCAAAAAGAAAAATTTTGCCGAGAAACGAGAATAGCTTTATTAAATAAATTCTTGAGTATTCTCGACAAAACCTAAATTATTCATTTAAAATTGAAATAATTTTACGATTTTTTTTATTGATGTGCAAAGTAATTAAAACTGAAAAACATACATTTGTATTTTGTATATTAAGTAATTTTTTTATTTATTTTTTATTTATCGCTTTTCTCCATTTTTTACGCGGGGAATATTAGATTTTTTCCTTTTAATTAGTCAGTTTGATTGCGAATTGACATTTTGATTCCAAATTTAATGTGACCTTTTTTATTTTATAAACACAGACAAGAAATAATTTCTGGCTATTATGTAACCGAACAAAAATTTTAATAAAAAGGTCTAAGAAGTTTAAGACTAAATGTTAATCAATTAAATTCCATAAAAATAAATATCATTTTTTCAGTCAGTCACTGAAACACTCTATCTATATAAAAACAATTCGCTTATTTATAATTTGATGCGAAATTTCTGTAGAAAAATATTTCTAAAATAATAGACAAGTAAATTTGTGTAAATAATATATGTAGTAATTAATTAGTAATTACAATTTGTTTACTTTTTTAAAAATGAACAATTTAATGAGCCAATTATTATTTTTTTGTTTCTTTTTACAGGTCACTGTCGAATATTTTTTTTGTTTTTAAAAATTAATAATAAAACTTATAACAATAACAAAAATTATAATCATAAACTATATATATATAAAAATAAATATGATATATAAAATACATAAATTGTATCTATTTGTTTTTCTTGGAAAATTTATTTCCATTCGGATACTGTTCGACTAAATGAGTCTTTTATTTCATATTTTATGTTTCTCAATTTTTTTTGCATTTAAAAAAATATTCATAAATGCAAAACATTTTTGTTACTAATTTGACTACTTAGAAAAAATTTAATTTAAAAACTATCTTAATCCAATTAAAATAAAATGCTGTTGTGTGAAGAAACATTATAATTAATTAATTTTTTATAGTTTCAACATTATATAAAATATCGCTATTATGTGTATTCCTAGATTCATCTTAGTGATTAAAATTATTTTAATTAAATTTATCTAATATTTTTTTTTTATAAGATTCAAATTTTGAGGGATGCTAATTAAGTGACGTATTTATTAGTTTTATAATTAAATTCAACTATAAATCGTGCAAAGATTAAAATATATTAGTTTTGGTATTAGATACCCAGATAGAAAAAAATTTAATTTTTTATTAATTTATTTGAATACTCAAGATATATTAATGAAAATAATTTTATGTTTAAGCAATGTTAATAAAAAAGTTATAGTTGTCATACCTGAAAAAAAAATTAATAAGCAGTATTTTCAGCTATAGAAAATATGTAAATTTCCAATCATAAAATGTAAATCTAAAATCCTATGATTTGAAAAAATAATTTTTTTAGGAATCATTATAGTACCGCATCTTTTTTGAAGTTAAATTTATGTATCAACAAGTGATCAATGAATATAATATTATGTTAAAGAATAGAAGAAGAAGCTTAACTACTGATTTGTATTTTTCAAATGAAAAATAAAAAGTATTGAAAAATAAAAATGAACATAAAATGTTTACAAGATTTTTTCCAAAATAAGGTATAAAATAAAATACAAAAAAAAATATCTTGAGTTAAGAATATTAAATGTACGCATAACAAAATCTGAATAAAGGAAATTATATGAAAAGCACTCAAAATTAAAAAAAAATTGATCGTTTCTTTAGGGTGGGGCGTGTGATTTAAATTTTTTTTTTAGAATGAATAAGAAAGAATTTTGAAGTATTAGTTTTTCTTTATGAAATATTGTTTAGTTATTGCTGACCGATTTCGATAATTATATGGGTTTTCAATCAAATATGTACATAACAACTACAATAAAATATTAGAAACTCCAGGGGCTGAATAATTTCGATTTAATTGATAGCATATACAAGTTTTATTCATTTGATTTCTTTAAGTATTTATTCAATTTTTAAAACCTTTACATAATCTTTCGAATTTTTTATATTGGCTGTAGAAATAGAGGATTCATTTTCTAATCGTCGTCGCTTCGTTAGTACGAAAATGCTTAAATATTAATCTTAAATATATTAATCTTATAGATCGTCTTGTACCTGGATAATAATCGAGAAGGATTTTTTTATCTATTTGGAATGTATCTCATGAAGACAAGAGTAAGATATTTAATGCAAATAAAATTATATTCCTAAGGAAAAAAAATGATTTTAATTGTACCTAAAAAACCTTTATTGAAAACTGTCTTTTTTAATGACTTTAAAATGCAAAATTAAAAAGTAAAGCGTAAATTAGATATAAATAAAAATAAAATTAGAAATAGCACGTTTTAATTTTTATTTCTTCTTTTAATTTTTGAGTATCTTATATCTTAAATACCAAAATAATCAGAATTTTAAAAGGTAAATAATAAAAAAAAATATAAGAAAAAAATATACCAACTGAGCAAATTAATTATAAAAAAAAAAATGGGAAAAATATTAAATAAATATAACTCATTTTGCATACATATGTGTTTGTTTGATGATAATACATTGCATTTTCATGATGATAATTTTGCTGAGAGAATTATTTCACTCAAAATTAATTCTTTTTTAATGATATTTTAAGTTAGGAAAGATAGAAAGACAGAGTAAACTGAGTGAGTGATCACGAGTTTTTTTTTTTCGTTATTAAAATTAATCGCTAGTATGTAGTTTTTGATATATTCTCTTATTTAGTGGACACGTTTTTATTAAATATCACCGGCTAAAAATTAATTAATTTTGTCTTTATTTTTTATTTTTATTTAAAAACTAATAAAAATAATAAGAAATATTTAACAATAAATATATTAAAAAAAAAACAATAACAATAATTTAAATTACCTTGATAATAAATATAAATTTATAATTTAATTATATTGATTTTATTTATTATTTTAAAAGTAAAAAAAACATTATTTAATTGGAATTAAAAGAGAATGTAAGTTCTTTGAATTTGATGATTTATCATATACAAAAAATGAAAAATAAATAAAAATAAAAAATTAGTTATTTTAAAGTCAATATCAGAACTATATACTTAGTTATTTATAATTTTTGTCAGATGATCTTGAATCATTTTATTTTTTCGATAAATATACATTATGCAGGTATAAGAATTTGCTTATAAGATCCATTATTAATCGTATTAGAATTTTTGGAAATTTCGGTCTCATTTAACAAAGGAAATATAAAGAAAAAAAAAATTGTCACCAACCATGTATGTCACATAATTTATAATCTTATCTTAAAATTGATTATAAAATTTATTAGATCTTTGTCGATAAAATTAATAAACAAATATATACATTTCAGAGGTATGTACAAATAATCTTCACTTTATCGACAAATAATTTAATATAAGCTGGACTCTATATTATTTAAAGTTTTTCTATATTACATTCTAAATATAGAATAAATAATTGTCAATAATTTGATAATTTGACTTAAATAAGGATGAATGCGATGTTTTTTCATATAAATAGTCAATAATAGCATGAAAGCATGATATGATTTATGCATGGTTTTGAAATTAAATATTATTTTATTGAACATTTTAGATATACGGCTGACACGTATAGAAGTTTATAAGAACCTGAATAATTTAACAAAAACAGAATTCAATTTTTATATCATTGCTATATTGCAATAAAATCAATGATTGCAAGTATATCTGTGAGATTTGACCTAAAACTCTTTAACTTATTTGCACCTAAATATTTATATACCTACATATCTCTCCTCAGACCACTTTAATAACTATTTTAAAGAAGGTAATAATTTAAATTAAACTGATTAACCAAAAATAAACATTAAAGTAAATGCAATTACTATAATATAAATTTTAAAATGATTTTTTAATTAAAAGTCATGCATGTCTGAGTTATTATATTTTTACTTTTTACTTTTACCTCCAAAAGAATTTGAATGATTTATTTTTTATTTCAAAATACAAATTTTTATATGTGTAATCAACGCATGTACGTACAGTACGGATATACTGTACATATACTTAAATTCTTTGATAAATAAACAATAAATATCTTGTTTTTTTTTTTTTTTTAAAGTATTGCTGGTTTTCTAATTAAATTCGTTCAAATTTTTTTTTTTCAACAATATTAATGTCACATTATTTTAATATTTTGCAATCACATAATGTTAAAAAGAAAAAAAAAAATGGCAAAATGTGACTAAGTCATGTGAGTTATTCCGCGCCATATGAAACTTAATGATCTGATTAAATGTAATTTTAATCATATGTCAACGTTGTTGGTTAAAAAAGCCTTTAAGTCTAATAATAAACATTATATTATTTGATGTAGATTTTAAAGCAATCTATATGTTTTTAAAAAAAACAACTTTTTATAATATTATTCAAAAAATTCTAAATAACACTGAAAATTTGAGTGATTCTTATAAATATCGTTTGTCTTTAAAGAACGTGTTTTTCAAAATTAATTATACTATACAAAAATGTTATGAAATTTAACAAAAACTTTTTGTTTCTTTTTAACTTATTTCTTGAATATCAATATAAACTACATTGATTTTTCGTCAACTTTTTCTGTTCGTCAATATTTATTCTAATGTGTTTTTTTTTTTTTTTTTTCATTTTAAATTCTCTTCAAATTTAATCATAATAATTATTAATTTAACGCAACAACCAGTTCTGTCTTAACGCAGAAAAGATGTTTATTTATTTTTTGTTTTGTTTTTGAAAATATATAAAATTTAACATTTTAATATTTTAAAGCTGCCTGCCTGTGGGTCTGAAACAAATTAAGTTTTTCTGAAATAAATTAACATATAGTTTGTAATTTGTTGTGTTTTGTTTTTTTTTTTACGTCTATAAAACTTTAAAAAATCATGAAAAGCATGTGATACCTACTCTCTTAAATTTATTTTGAGAAAATTTTTAGGGGAAACAATCATTTTTAGATCTGTACACCTAAAATGAAGTTTTATTTTTTAGATTTCGTATATATTTGATTCAAATAATAGTTAATGGAATTTGATTGAGTATTATATGGTTTCCGAAATTTAGTCGCAGCGCCTATAACATATTCAAATCTTGATAATTTGTAGATATTAATTTTTAACTTTTATCACAAATGAATTAATTAATTATTTCTTTTTGCAAAGCAACCAAGAAGTCTCATAAAAAATGCATTTAACTTCCTAATAGAAGTAGTATTTGTATAAATGTCGTAAAACAACTAAACAACAATAAATCTTTTATTTGTAGAAATAATTATTATTTTATATTTTTATATTTTAATAAACATAAAGTATATAATTAAATTCGATGACGACGTCCAAAATCGGAGAATAATTAATTTTTAAGAGGCAGTCAGTGAAAGGATTTAATGAACTATAATTAGAATTTTTTCCAGTTAATAGTTTTGATTGTTGATTGATTAGTAAAATAAAATATTGTAAATAACTTCTGTTTTATAGGGGTTGTTCTATTTTAATTGAATACTTTATTACGAAATTAATCAATTGAAATTATTGTAAACAGAAGAAAAAAATATTTATGACGATATCATGTTTTATTTATTTTATTGATTGATGTTTTATATTAGAAAAATATGATTTGTAGGTATATGTGATTTTTGATGATGCATTTTTAAATTTTTAAATAATTTTTTTGTAACCATCAAAAACTGTCCACAGTATGTCTGTATAAATATTTATGTAAATCAAATTTTTAATGATGTAGTAAATGGTAGAAAAACATATTCGGATGAATCGATTTCATTCAAAAATACCAACAATAATTTCTTGCTTTAAGAAGGTTAAATTGGAATGATAATTTTAATCTTCTTCTTTACATTAATCATTTGAATCTTCTTAATCTTCCCACCCTTAAGGCACCCACACTGTTTTGTTGGGCTCCGTAACATGTCCGTTCCGTCTTCCAGAATTAAAATTAAATGTTCGCCTTAGGAATTTCAGAGACAAAAGCCAAACCAGCTCTTTATTTGTTATGTTGAAAGCTTACAATCGCTTTTGCGAACTGTTGAGTCCGGGTGGCAGGAGGAACATATTTTTTAATTTTTGCCAGATTTTCGGCTTGAAATGGTATATTGATACTGTTTGCTAAGGCTATCTGTCATGAAATGTTTTCTAAACAATTGTTTTAAAGTGCCAGATTGTGAATTTTATTGAATCACCAAATGATTATAATTTTATATTTAATTGAATATTAAATTAAACTATATTAAATTGTTGATGATAAAATTGATATGTTTATACTTTCTTTTTACTGTAAATATTAAAAAACTTGTCTTGATGTAATCGTTGACGTATTTTTCGATTTTATTTTACATAAATTAATTATTAATCTGAATTAATATAACTATTATTATGTATATTAAATAGATAAGATAATAAATTATAAAAAATAGTGTCGGTAATCACTCAATTTACCATAATTAATATTTTATATTATTTATTTAATTATATATTTTTAAAACAAATTTTCATAAAATTATACTACATATATACCTATATATATTTTTTTTATTTTGTTTTAAATTTTTAGTCAATGTTATTCACTCAATTCAACCGCAAGCAAAATAACAAAATAAAAAAAAATAAATAAAACTAAATAAACAAAATATATATAATTTTTAATTTCTTTCAAAGTAAAATTTAATTCGATCTAAAATTTGAAAATTTATTTTTAATAATAATCAAGATAATTTATAAAGAAATTTATATGTACAAAATATGTATAAAAAAAAAAAACATTAATATACATTAAACATAAGTAAAAAGTAATAATAAACTTCTTTTTTTTTTTATCAAAAATGAAAAAAAATATTATTCTACATAGTATAGTATATACTAGTATAATTTTTTTTTCTTCTTTTTTTAATTATTCTAAAAATAAATTACAATTCGTGATTCTGATACTACAGATAAGAAATTTAAATTTTATAACTTTTAGAAAAAGTTAAACAAAAAAAAAAATATATAAATGAAAATGAAATTATTATGTGAATTTAATTAATCTGCCTGTCTTATGCAAAATATATTTATATATATATATGTTAAGATATATATATTTTTTTTCGCTGAATAGAAAACAAGTCACGTGAAAGAAATTAAAAGTTAAAATAATAACAAAAAAAAAAATTTGTACGTCTTTTTTTTTCTTGCTTCTTCTTCATTAAAAAAAAAACTTATAAAAAGATTAACAAAATATTCATAAAAACGTATTATCTTTTTTAAGGGATTTTTATATGTTGCTAAAAAATCGTATAAATTTTTTTTTTTTTTTTTTTTCAAAATTAGCTTAAAGTAAATTAGATTGAGGTAATAAATATTAAATTTGTAATTAAATTTTAGTATTTAGAATTAATTATTTTTATCTGTATATATAATGTTTTTTGTGTATAAAATATATAATTAATTAATTGATCGAATTATAAAATTCTCATATTAAAAAATAAAAAAGAGATTGAACTTAGAAATTAGAAGGAAAATTCTATTTATTATTATAAGTCACGATTAATTATCGCAATTTTGATGCTATCTCTTTTCTATAATCATTAATTCTAGATAATTTGCTAATTATATATATTCAATTAAAAATATCTGTAATTTACTTATAAAAAAAGACTGAGATTCCAACGCTTTTGTAAAAATAAAAGTATCTAAACAGGAGAGTTATTATGAGTTACGAAAATCCTATTCTCCTTTGTAATCGAGTGAAACTAGACTAATGCTAGACTTAAACTAGAATTTCATCAAAGTAGAATTTGAGAATGGGATTTTCGTACTTTCTCCAGTATTAAGAATTTTTTTTCTGTTAACTCGCGAGTAAAAACGGCTCTCGAATAGTTGGGTCATTAAAACATCATTAGCTTTAACTAATCGTGGTCCTAATTCATTAGAACTTTTAAATGATTATTTGAAATCATTTAAAAATCATTTCATGACTGGAGTTTTCTTCTAGTATTTTCTTTTTATTATTATTAATATTATGTAACGATTTTCGTAACTTAACTTATAGTAAACAAAATACAACATAAAAAGTGTAGGTATACCTAACTATGAATCATTTTTTAATTAGATTCACTATAAAAATAGTTAATATTTTTTGAAAGCACTTTCGAATATTCAATAAAAAACAATAAAGAATTATAAGTTTATTTACGTATATATATATTATATGTAATATTATAAAAAAAATTTTAATTAACATCATCACGATTTTGAATCGATAAAATTTAAGAATGTTTTATTATCCAAATAAATTATTATTGTTAAGCAATAGATTTTTTATAATCGGATTGTTTGAAGTCAATTTAAAAAAACCTAGTTTGGCTGTTTTATTTTTGGAAATTAACAACTTCTTAACTAATCTCTTAATCAATCATTAAACATTAAACATAAACCAAACATAAAAATAAAACTGATTATTCCTCCTAAAGCTCTTAGTTCTTTGTATTAGAGGTATTTTCAAGTATTTATAATCATAATTTAAGATAAAATTTTATATTTTTGGCTTTTACGTTCTACCGTTTTACGAAATTAATACCTACTAATTTTAGTACAATCGATTACAAATTAGAAAAGATTAGATTAGCAAAGAGACACTTTTGATTGTACTTGGAGAATCCGAATCAATTGTTTATAGAAGAGACTATAGTCATTTTTAATGTAATACATATAGACTATAGTTCTAAAAAGAAAGATGTATTTATTATAATTAAATATTACTGATAATTCTTTATAATTTTTGATTTTATGAAATTTACGTTAGATTATAATTATCGTTCATTATAAAAATATCTTAAAAACAAATATATACAAGAATAACGAAATATATTCACCATTTACAGAATTGTGTTGTTTTTCATAAAATACAAAATTCAAAAATACTTACATGATTACAGTGTAATAATAATGAAATAATTAATTCAATCATTTAAAAATTTAGCCAGGAAGAGTTTACTAAAAATCATGTTTGTTATAAAACTATCTGCCTACCCATGTAAAAAAGCACATATACTAAAAAAAAAAAACTTTACAAGCATCGCAAAATTTATTACTTTGTAAGTATAGTTTTTATTTTTTGTATACACAAAGTATTTATTTAAAAAAACTTTTCAAAATAAAATATTTAAAAAAAATATAAAATTCTCGTAATTTTAACCTTCAATAATTTGCAAGTCCTTGAATGAGTGCAAAACGGAATTAAACTTTGTTAATCTTATAAAAAACAAAACTAAAATAAAAATTAATTATGTTAAGCTGAATTTTCGTAATGAAAAATACAAAATGCATTTCTGTACATTAAGAATTAATAAATGTTAAATGTTGCATTTATGTTGAGAAATTTAAAATTATTTTTTCGCCTTTATGCATATTTTTACATTACGTATAAAAACGAATGGCACTCTACATATCAGATCGTTTTAAAAATGCATGCCCTATTGCAGTTTGACTTTTTAATAAATCAAAATTACAATTAAATCAGCATTATTATCTATTAAATTTTTAACTAAGAATTAATCTATAAGTTTAGATTTATGTAAAAAAAAATAAGTTTCATAGTTTTGTTAATGTAAATATAGCCTTCTTCAGTTGTCATCAAATTTTATTCTAAAGAAATTATGTTCCACGTAAATTGTAAATATAAAAGTCTATGTAAATTAATTTAAAATAAATAATTTGAACTTTTCACAACCTTTAATAAATTTTCCAAATAAGAAAAAAAACAATGCATAGGAGGAAATATTTCAGTTTTATTATAATTTCACGGTAAAGTGGTTCTTTCTTAAAGTAATTCATTATTGTACTAAGTATACCTAATAATTCATAACCAGAACAATAAATATTTATAGTATCACTTTATTGATTATTCGTTAAGAAAATATTCTGTGGCAGTATGAGTAGTGAGTATTTTATGTTTATTTCTGACATTGGAAGAACATTTTAAAGTTAAATTTTTTTCTGAATAAATTTGGTAGAGTAATTTCTTAGACACTTTAACACTTGATAGGAAGAATTAAAGAAGTGTTTGTAAATTTAAACATCATGAGCTCATAAGGTAGAGGTTTTCGAATGGGAATTTATTCAATGGAGTCACAAAAGTAAACAGTGAAAAAAACGCTATTTTGTATAGAATATACTAAAACGCAGTTTAAGATATCGTATCTTTAAATTTTTTTTACTAATTTATTTAGAATTTTCTGAAGTCAAAATTTTCTGAAATTTTTATTTAATGACTAAACTGTTTATTGATAACTTCATATCATAGAAAATTTTGTGTTGAAGAACTTTTGATATTCAAGCTTTATAATTTTAATAACAAAAATATAAAAAACAAACATTTTTTCTATATTAATTCTCTCATGCATGCTTTCAAGTTTGGGGATAATGACATTGAAAGCTTGGCAAAAAAAATAATAAAAATTGAGGAAATATTTAACCAAATTTATCACATATTTTTTTCTTAACATTTTTATGAAATTGATTACCATAATTTAAGTAGTACGTAAAAAAGTATGATGTTATTTTTTATATACATTAAGTATATTAAAATTTAAAAGTGCACAAAAATAAAATGGGTACTAATTTTATTTTTTCCAAATTAGGAGTTTGGGAAAATGTATCAAAGAGTTCATAATATTTAATAATAATATTTATTAATAATAATATTTAAGCATGCATTCCATTAACACTTAGTTTGGTTTTAATCATTAACGGTAGATAAGGCGTTATAACGAAAACTAAACGATTTTTGATATTATAAAATATCTATGTTAGATATTAAAGAAGAATGAACTTATTATTAAAACGTTAATAAGTCAGTTTGCCAAAGTGGGATTAATTTATATAATAATTTTAGAAATGTGATTCTCATTCATTGCGTGGAAAATTAAAAATGATGTAAAATCTAGTTCCAAAATAAATAATTTCATTAGAAAATATGCACATTTACATTGTTCAATGTACATTATGTCAATAAAATTTTATTATCTAGTCTAAAAAAATTTTTTACAATTTTTGTTTCAATAATTATTATTATTTTGTATGGTCAAGGACTTTCAATTGAATAAATATCATAATTTGAAAGGTTGTTTGACAGATACGTTTTTCATATTAATTTTTTAGTTTCATATTTAATGATAAAATTTTATGCGACATATACTTACATATATGACAAAATTATCGCAATTATAAATATTATTATAGGTATCATAAAAAATAATTTTATTTTATTTTTAATTTTAGTTTATTTATTTATAACAGTGTTAAATTTTCACGTAAACAAAATTATTCTGATCTAAATGGAAGAATTTTTATTTATTAAAAATATATTTGATAGCCGCTAATTTTTTGTATAAATTGTGCACCTTAACGCTAAATATTAATAATTTTTTAAAGAAATAATGAATGTTTGTCAAATACCTACACATACGTTATTATATGTTTATAATATTTTAGTTCTCAATGTCCAAGTTATTATAAAGTCATAAAGTTCAAATTTAATTTGATTTAGAATTTATTTAACTTTTTTATGATAAAATAAATCGTGTCGACATGATAAAAATATTGAATTAAAAAATTTATGATGTCAATCATACATAATATATATCGTTCATATTATATATTTCAAAAATCTCAGATTTTGTTTATAATTCGAATAAAAGTCATTGAGCCTGGTTTGAAATATGAAACTTTTTTTTTGTAACATTTGTCATATTTATATTTAAATTTAGTACATACTATATAAACGCTATTAAGTATATGCATAATATTCTTATATTCTAGAATCCTTCAATAAAAATTAAATGCCTTTTTTTTGAATGTGCGTATCAATCTTGTAAAGTGTCTGCTAAGAAAATTTTATTTATCAAGAACAAAATATTTTTTTCTACAATTCATTCAGATTTTAATTTCAATTATAAGTTATAATCTCAAATATGTATAATGTAAATATAGAATCTATAGTAATTACAGTAGAGCCTATACTATTGACTATAATAAAGTCAATTTATCAATTATTTAACATCATTTTTGATAATATTGTTGTTCTTATCATCAATAAAATTAAGATTAAAAACTTTTGATTAAAGGTCTTTTGTATTTTTATGAGAGTTACTGAAAGTTAAAAAAAAATACCACCAATATAGTCGAATAAGTTGATAAACTTATACAGGAATATAAATATTTAAAATTAAAAAAAACTTTTATTTTTTTGAAAGTTTTCTGTTTGTATTTTATCTTATAAGCTTTAAAAATAAATAAAATAATATTTCAATATGCGCAATAAATATATGTGAAATGAAAATGATAAATGAACTTCGAGATGTCTTAATTTGATAAAATTAATAAACAAACAAAATAATAATAATCAAATTTTTTATCATTTTTTTTACTGAGCTTTTAAGAGAGAATATTCCTAGGGCGGTAACTTTAATGTTTTTCACCTTTTACTAATTAATGTAGATTAAGATAACATTTTACACATAAAAGTATACCGATAAGACAATTACCTCTAATTACAAAACAATGCATTTTAAAAGCGCCATGGCGCATAAATTTTTAAATACTGTAATTAGAAATATCAATTTTTGTGAATGGAAACAATTACATTTCATTACATTTCTAAAATTATAAGTACATAATAACTCGATTGTAAATGAAAAATATAAAAATCGTAATACTAATAACTTTATAAGATTGATTCAAATTATTTTGAATTTTTTTTTATCCAGATTTATGTTAATTCTCAAAAACATATTCGAAAAATTAAAAATATAAAATTTGTTTTAAGTAAATAAACTAAACGCACCTATTTAACGTTGATTACATTGTACATTCTACAAATAATCAAAATTAAAAAAAAAGAAGATTTTATTAGATTTAGAACATAATGAATGTTCCTAGAAATTTTACTTGAATATACAAAAAATATTTGCTAAGAGTTTTATAATGCATTTCATATATTTTTTGTTTGTAAACAAGACAGTGTGACATTGATAAAAAAATATAAATTTAATTTTTTTTTGATATTTGCTTTTTACTAAAATTACAATTAAAATAAATGTTTTATACCTGTAAGTAGATTTCAAATTACATTCAGAGAAATTTAAAAAAATATTTAGCTTTAAATTTTTTTTTTGTCTCATATTAACATCAGCTTTATTTGCTTATTTCTATATTTTCAAGAATATATCAATATTAATAGTTTTTACTGTAATACTTAAATACTAAACGCGTTCTAATGTTAAGTACACTCAAAAAATAAAAAAATATCCTTGGGATTTAAATTTAAAAAATTAAAAAAATTTACTTTTAAAACTATATTTTGTGCATGAATGTTAGTGTTAAATAAATTATATGATATTTCACTTCATTTTAATTTGTAAACAAGACGATGACAAATTAATTTTTAATGTTTACTATATTTTATTAAAATTACATTACAACCAAAACGTAGTAGATTTCGAATTTAGATTATATACGAGAATTTAGTATTAATTCAAAAATTAATTATTAATGAACGCTTATAGTTCAAATAATTTATAGTAATTACGTCACTATATATGTCTCAAACTAAATTTTAGTCAATTAAATAGTATATGAAATATTACAGATTATTATATTAATAATTAATTGTCCAATAGAAAATGAAAAATTGATAAAATTATCATTTTATAAATTTCAAAATACAAAATTTATCTTGCTTTCTATCAAATTTTTTTTTTTATTACTTCAGTATCATCATTTTTTGTTATCAAAAAAGTTTTCTTTTTTTTTTTTAAATAAAAAATATTATTATTTGTTTTTAAAAAGGTTTTGGTGATATTATATGTACAGATATCAATTAATAAAAGTAAATATTTGTTTTAAAATAATATTTATTTTTTTTTTTTAATATATTTTTAGAACAGGTGAATGAAAACGTCTTTGTGAACAAACCAAAATATTTAAGGAATGTATAGTTAGCAAAACTATTATTAAAAACAAGCTGAGAAATAACTTGAGATATAGAAAATTGAGTTCAAATCGAAACAAGGATGTGCTGTCGTTGTTGCCAAAGGTAAAGAAAAATTTTAAAATCTAACAAAATAATCAAAAATTTAAAACTTTGTCGAGATGGGGAAATTAACGCGACTTAAATAACATACGAAATACTAGATTTGGAATGGGAAAATTAATTCAAAAAATATTTCTAACTAAACTCAAGAACTGTTTTACAAATACTCCAAACAAAAAAAATTTGAAATTTAGTTAACTAATTGTTTTGCGAATAATTTTCAGGTGCTTAGAAGATTTTTATTGGAATTGTATTGAGGAAAGATTTTGCTATGATGAGTCAATTGGTATAGTTTTCAAAATCATAATATTATATAATGATAATCTTAAAATTTTATAATTTTTTTTTTCAGCTAATTACAATCCAGATGAAGATGAATATATAAGCAAGAATAATATAAAAATTACTTCTAATGATAATAATAATTTACCCATAATTAATCAACCATCAAAAAATGATTATTCCTTCAGGTGAACAATAAACAATTAAATAAAAATAAATATATATAGATTTATAATAAGTATCTACTTATGTTTGAAAAATACACTTATGTTTTTCAAATTTAACCTGATTTCGCATTCATTTTAAAGATGTTTTTGAATTATATCGTACTTAAAATTAAAAAATATATTTATTATTTAACTTGCCATATAAACATTGTAATCTTTCAAATCTCGAAATTATCATCGAGCTCATTATACCAACCCATCTGAACCTTTAAGACCCACTTACTATTTTATAGGAAAATTTTATTTCCTTTGATATTTATATGTATACCTAATTATTTATATCGAAATTTAATAATATATTTGGTAAATTTTTATTAATAAGTTACATCTGTAACAAATTACAATATATTTTAAACAATAATTAGATATAAACGTTATAATTATTAATTATTATATGATATTCTCAATTTAGTGGCAAAATTCATGAAGAGGATTACAGACGAGAAATTCAGACCAGTGTGCCAATACTAGCACCAGAAATATTAGCTGTTTTCGCAAATTCCCAAATATTCAATGAGTCAAAACCAAATTTATCCAGAGTGAGTACAGTTAAATCATTATCACCAAATGTTCATGCCACCAGTATTAATCACATGTCAAGACGGAAACTTGAAAACGATCAAGAAAAATTAATTTTTCACTTGGAAGGTATTTATTTTTCTTTGAGATTACATCTTGCATGCCTTAAACTTAAAATTTGAAAATTTTCAAGTTTTCTGATTTCATTTTTCAACTTTGCAACAACTATAGGTCCATCTGATTCTGATTCCAACAGTGATGGTAATATAAAAAGCTCCAGTTCTTCAGATAAGAAAATCAAGTTTACCATATCAGATTATTCACCAATAGAAATTGATTATTTACATAAATCACCGTCATCTCAACAATTTTCAACTTCAACAATAGAAGAAGAATCTGAAGAAGATGAAGACAAAACGCCAATTAACGAAGTTATATTACGACCAAGACTTCAACTCCCAGATAATCCGCTATTTAGAAAACTAGAAAATAAACAATTACGGCATGTACATAGTGTTCCACAATTTTCGGTCCGATCAGTTGCAAGTGAAAATGATATATTTTCTATTAGTGATTCATTCCATTCGATCAGTATGACTCCAGAAGTTCCATCTATTTCATATTCTAATCTACCTAAGAATTATGAAGATACCCCTACTATAGAGAAATACAAAGAAACAGTCAGTTTGCAATCTATTCAAGTTTCTGAAGCAGCTAAAGCTGAAAGAAATACTATAGATTATTCAAATCCAAAATATTTCCGAAGGACAGCATTGCTAGTTCAAAGTGTAGAAAATCTAAAGCAATTATCTCAAAGAGAAGACCAACCTAAATTCCTGCAACATAGACCTGAAAAAAGTAAAAGATTAAAAACTTTGAGAGATTCTCTTCCACCACTCACTATTCACATTCCGAAATATAAAAAAGAAGAAACAAAACATTAATTTAATATTATTTTTTCAAAAAAATTATTTGAAGATTAAAGGAACTTCTCAAAAGTTGTTAAAACTAATATTTTATGGAATTACTGAAAACCGCGTAAAAAAAAATTATTTCACACTTACGCGAAAAACTTAAACAAGGAAAAGGAAAATTATTTTAAAACGGCCGTTGATTTTTTATGGAAAAATTGTATTATTAGAAATAGAAAATTACAAAATAAAATTGTGTACATAGAATAAAATTGTGTTAATGGAATTTCAAAATTTTATTTTCCAAATAATTGCGAAATTTTTGCTAAGATCTTTGAAACTTATTTTTGGTTAGAACAGATATATTAATATGATATCCCCTACTTATTAATGTACCTAGCTCTTTTTTTTATTTATGTACACAATTATATTGTTGTCAATTTTTAGATAATCACAAGAAATAAGCAGTTTTTTTAACTCCTCATGTTGAACCTTGAATAGTTATACCCTTTAGAACAGTTCTACTTTTGTACAAACGTACAAAAATGACTATTTGGATCTCCGCTGACAAAATTGGATCAGTATATAAAATTTAATGGGGTATAATTAATTTAATTTTTTTTAGATCTTGATATTAAAAACTATTTTACGGCAAACCTACCTGAAATATTGATCTATATTACTTTTTTGAAAAAATAAAATAAAAATTATTTACGATGCATTTACTAATGTAACTTGGCAGAATCAAAATCATGAATCATACGTTAAACAACTAATCAGATTTAAATTATATAACATTCTGATTATAAATACAACCTTTACATTTAATTCGTTTAAAGTTTTGTTAATGTAGTAAGAAAAGACTATTGTATGAAGAATTCATGAGTTTTGGGAAAACATAAACTATTATAGTACTACATATTGATTCTAAATAATATCGTTTTATATTGAATAGAAGAAGTAACTAATTCAGTAATGTACTTAAATAAATAAATATGTAGTTATAATGTGTTTTATTTAATGTCTTTTCTATATTATAAGTAAATATAAAATTTTATATTTATTAAAATAAAAACTATGTAAATATTAAAAATATAACAAATTTGGAATTGGGTATTTTTAATTTTTTTTTATATAAAAATTGACAATTTACAGATAATTTTTTTTTTAGAAAAGATTCAAAAAGGTACACATACAGCTATAACTTTTCTCATTTAATATAACTTATTATTATATGCAAGTTCAAAATAAATAATATTAAAAGACACTAAAGGTTAAAAAATTAAAAGTAAATAATTATTAAAATCAAAACTATATAAATAAAAATATGAAAATATAAGGGCCACGAGCATTAAGGGTTTTGCTAAGGAAATATATTTATATTAAATCTAGGCAGTTAAAAATATTAAAATTTTTTGTTAAACTATTTAAAGTTTTTCTTCTTTTTTTTTTTAATCTTATACATTTTTCAGTTCGTAATTAAACAAGTTAATTAGATTACATAGGTCGAGAATACATAGGTTGGTAGATTATGTCTTGGTTTTA
Organism: Hybos culiciformis; assembly: GCA_964007475.1. Lineage (NCBI taxonomy): Eukaryota > Metazoa > Arthropoda > Insecta > Diptera > Hybotidae > Hybos > Hybos culiciformis. Next base: position 149,924,466 of record OZ023273.1, on the reverse strand, counting down.
TTTTTAATTATAAAATTTTGTATATTCTAAAATACAATAAATTGTTATTTTATCCTGTAGATTTTTTATATCTTTTGCAAAAAATATATTTGTTTTGAATTTCGTGCCAACAAAACAAGAAACATTTTTGTTGAACAGTACCTTTTTAACGCTTGCAAGCGATTTTGTAAATACATACTTAATTAAAAAAAGTATAAGGATCGAAACATGTTTTCCATGACACATTATTTGGAAACGATGTGATAAATAGGGGCTCAACCCAACATCGATCTAAGCTCAAATTTTTTGATTGGAATTAGGTATTACAATTTTATAAAACGCTAAATTTTAGTTTTTGTTTCTCGATTTTTTATTTTTACATTATAACTCAATCAATTAAAGTTTAATATTTCCTTTCGGCGTACCTACTATAATTTTATTTTTTTTAAGAAAAGTGGGTATTAGAAAGTATCTTTAGGAGTTTTGTAAAATATAAGAAATACTTGATTTTTATAAAAATTGTACCTAACATGAAAATTATATTCTTCCTACGTACACATTTACCTAAATTTTGCAAAATTTTTAGCTTAGTCCGAACTTGAACTGAGCCCTCTTCCTCTTATTCTAAATTCGGGACATATATTGAACTTCAGTTGTTATTTTCTATCGCGTTATTTATTTGACTATGTTTGGTGTATTAGTTCATGGCTTACATTTATTATGCTACACTGTTAAGCTATAATAAATTTATTCACTTGCGGCTTTCATTCTTTGTGGTATAATAAAATTCAAAGAGAAAATTATTAGGGGAAATATAAAATATATGCAGTATAGGAAAATTAAAATATTTTTATTGCTCATTCATTGACAGAAATTCAAATAAGAAATAAGTACTGTCGTCGCGTTCGCATAAAAATTTATAAAATCAATTTTTTGTTTGCACTTTTTTTTTTTTAAATAAAAAAAAAATTACGGTCTAACATTATCGTTTTATTTAAAAACAAAAAAAAAAATTAAATAAATAAATTACTTTCATTTCAAATATGTGAAAATTTGAAATAAAATTTTTTTGCACTAAAATAAAGAAAGATTTTAATTCAAAAAACATGAAAAAATAGTATTAATTTAAAATTTATTTTTTTTTTCAAATTGAATTTACAAAACAAGAAAAAAAATTTCATTGATTTTCTGAGTGAAATGAAAACAAGCCGGTGAATTGCGTGAGCGAGCGAGAAAGGACGAAGTCGACTTTTTTTTTGTTTATTATTTTTCTTCGAATGTGTTGGTGAGAGAAATATATATCTTTTTTTATAAAATATCTTTTTATAATATAGTTTTTATATTAATGTGTTTTTTGTTTACATTTTTGACAAATAAAAAATAATAAAAAAAAAAAGATTCTTTAAGTGTGCGCGCATGAATTGAGATACTGAGAGAATCTTATATGAAAACTTGGAAAAAATAAAAAAAAGATATAAAATCTTTTAAAGAAAATGTAAATAAAAATGTTAATAATTCTTTAAAATATTATTTATTTAAAAATTTTAATGATATTTACTTGATATTTTTAATATTTCTAAAAGAAAAATTATAAATAAAAAAAAAAGGAAATGCAATTAGATTTTATTTTAAATGAAAGTTCAAAAAAAAAAAATATAAATATTTAATCTTTGTTTGTAAAATAAAATGCTCAACTTTTGCAATAATGCAATATTGGATTAATTAAAAAAAAAATCAAATAAATACCTAGATAAATTTAACTTATAATTATGGAAGTTTGGTTTGGAATTTGAACGTAATACACAATAAAAGATACAATTTACAAGATACAGAATAAGTTAGGTTTTATTGTTTGATTAATTTTCTTCATTAGATTGGAATTGGATGCACAATATCGTAGCCACCTACTGACTAAGAAATTAGGTCCTTTTTGCTTAAACTTTTGAAATTGGGGTCGGCGAATCTAAAATTTATAAGTACTTGTAATATGTTTGTTAATTAAATTGGATCATATAGTTAGTAGATACCTGTACCTGTACTTATTGTGAACTTTAAATTTATTTCAAACATTTTTTTTTTATTACATAGACATTTCATTTGTTTTTTTTTTTGCAAAATTTCCCATGAGTAGATTGTTAACTTGCTAGACACCTATATATATATAAAAATTTAAATTCAACATTTTGGGTTTTCCGGGGTTTTTCGTTTGACAAAAAAAAATTATTGTGGTTTTAGTTTATAAGTTTAATACCTACACCTATATTAAACTAGGTATATAATGGTAGAGACTAGACTGGACTATAAAAAAAAGAAACAAAAACAAATGATGTTCTTTTCAACTTCAAATTTTTAATGACAAAAAAATAATTTTTTTTTTTTTTTAAATATATAAATAAGTGATATAGAAAAGTAATATAAAATAATAAAGTTCTAAAAATCTTCAGTAATTAAACCTTATTTTATCATTTTTTATATGTAGAGTACAGTTGAATTTGTTACATAAAAATCAGCCTGGATAATAATATCATAAATTTTATTTCACTAATTGAGAATTGATATTGTTGGAAATTTTATTCTTAGTTTTTTAGTCTATAAACCTAAGTTATTAAAAAAATTTCATGAATAATATACCTACTTATTGTTCAAAGTTTTTGATCCTCACTTTATACAAAGTTAATTGTATTTATTGTTGTACAAGATGTGTATATTGTACATGTACATCATACCTACATCAATAATGTTAGATCTTTATCTTTAATCAATGTATCCATTTCATAAAAAAGGTTACCACAATATTAAACACCGGGCTATCATTCAAGTAAAATTGAAAATAATAAATTTTTTATATTGTTTATGTACATTGTAGGACATAAGTATTTGCTAGCTGACAAAAAATAATAATGCTATTCAGTGAATAGGTACATACATGCTTATAAAATTTAATTTATATTTTATTTAGAATTAGGTACCATCAAGAATAAAGAATAATATTGATTAAATGTTTTTCCTTTAATTTTAATATTTTGGTCTGAGAACTGATGCTGGTGATTTTTTAATAAATTGATGGATGTTTATACAGAATGTTTTGAAAATATGAAAAAAGAGTTAGGAAGTACTTAAAGTACTTAAATTTCTTTTTAGACCTACCTACTACCTGCAGCCTATTAATTCATTTTCTCTATATGTATATATATATATATACAATGCATATTCAGTATTATATTCAAACCGCAAAACAAATAAAACATATCAATCAAAATCAATTAAATTAAATCTAAGATTAATAAGTATTTTCTTTTTTTTATTATTAATGCATTCGACTTTCAAAATATGACCTTTTATTTTCGTTAATAATGTAAACATTTTACTTTACAAAAAAATAAAATTTAACTACATCGAATATTACATATATTTTTTACGCATTTTAATTTAATTAAACGAATAAAAAACCTTGAAATTTAATTTCTGCTCCCTATATTAAAGGAATAATATTAGTATTAAGTACATGTATACATATATATATTGCCAATTATTAAATAAATTGTCAAAATTGAAACTACTTAGAAGAATATCCTTCAATCACAATAAGATACTCTGCACCTGAAAATTGAGGAGAATTTCTTTTTTAAATTGTAATTAAAAAAAAAAATAAAAAAAAAAATTAAATGGATACAAAAAAAAAAAGTTGAAATCCTTAAATCCGATATAAAATTAATTTTATTTTTTTGGAAAATTGAAGAAAAAAAATGAAACTCTCATCATCAAAAAAAGAAAAAAAATAAATATTAAGCAAATAAAATAAAAATCCAATAAATTTGAAAATACAAAAAAAAAAAATTAAAAGGACCTCTCCACACATTTTAAAAATGGGAAAAACTGAAAAGAGCAAGAAAAGAATTTTCCTTTTTTTTTTTTAACGAAAAACCAAAAATTAAAAAAAATATTTTAATGGAAAATTTTACGGGGGTAGCCGCGTGTGTTTTGTTAAAGAGAAAATGAGGGAAAAGAGAACATTTTTCAATTTTTTTTTCTAAATACTGCTGCTCTGAGTGTATAACTAGTTAGTGTAGAAAAGAAAATAGAAAATGGAATATAACTAAAAAAAAAAATTGGAAAAATAATAATGAAAAATAAAATTTTAGATACAAAAAAAAAAAAAAAAGAAAAATTTTTTTTTTTTTAACACAAATAAAAAGGATACTTATATTTCACTTCACAAGGATTATGGATTTTAGGATTTTTCCTTTTTTTTATCTTTTTAGTCATTTTGCCATATTTTTTGTATTTTTATTTTTTTTTTCTTTATTTTCCTTTTTGTTGTTCTTTAAATATTATCAAAAACTTTAGTTTTTGGGATATATAACTTCATTTTGTTTTTTTCCTAAAGAGGGTTTGATGAACAGAAAAAAAAAAATAATGTGCAAATAACTACTTAGTCCTATTTATGTTTTCAGTTTCAGTTTTTCAGTTATTTTATTTGTTTATTTTCTTGTTTTGTTTAAAAAATAAGTAAGTAAGTAAGTAAATAAAAAAGAGCTTTACTTTTTAAAAAAAATTTCAATATTGACAATATAAAAATTAAATTTACAAGTAATTTTAATAATTTTTTTGATATTCAAAATTACTTGAACTGATACGTGTCCTTCATCGGTACCCTTCATGTCATTTACAACTTTATGAATTTATCTTTCCTAAAAATATACTTATTTATATTTTAGTATGAATACTATCTATGAAAATATTCCAAATGAAAATTAATAAACAAGATAACTATGATCTCTACAAAATTTAGAATGCAAGACATTCTTGTAAATAGGGCCTTTAACATTTTTTCTAATAGTGCTTGCTTGTAAAACTAAAAATTATTTCGATGAAAAGTCCCTAATTGGTAGATAGCGCTTTTTTAAAATTATTGGAACAGAGAGATTTTAAAAATTAGACTTTTAAGCTAATCCAAGCACATAAGGAATTAAACAGAAAAAAATAGATACAAGAAAATTCAGAAATTCTAGAAATACACGATTTTAATGTTAGATGATATTTTTTTTTACGAAAGAAAAATACAAAGAACATTTATATTAAGAAAATAAGATGTAATTCTGCAGAAATTAGTTCAAAAAATTTTTTTTACAAAAATATCATTCGTTAGATCTTAAAAAAAAAATAAAAGTAATTTTTAATGATAAGTTCACATTTCGAAATTAAATTGTTAGCATCCATAATGCATTTGTTATTCGAATATTTAAGTATGTATATATAGTTTTGTTACACCGCACATAAGACGGAAATAGAAATTAATTTACAAAAAATAAAAAAAAATAAAAAAAAAATATTATTCCATAACTCTTGATATATACACACATTTTCTGGGGAGATGTTATGAAAAATGATCATAATGATTCCTAAATGATCCCCACAATGATCCCAATTTTGTGCATATTTCCTTTATATAACAACAATTAACATTATTTAAGTTCATTTTTATTATTTATAGTTCATTCAGTCTATTTTTAAGAACATGAGTTTTACTGGATTTTTGTTTCTTGTGTTTTTTTTTAATTTATTTTTTTTTTCTATTTACCAGGCAGCATATGGAAATATTGATATTTTTGTTATATTCAGATGCAAACCATATGTTTATTTTTTTCTTTATGTCAATAAAATTTTGAATGCCCTCGCTTTTATTTATTTATTTGTTTTTTTTTCTTCTTAATCGCGATAATCACTTTTTTCCACAATTTTTGGAATAATAAATTTAAATAATGCAGACAAAAAATAAATCACGAAATTTTTATTTTAATTTCGTTAAAAATAAAATGTTAAAAATTTGTTAAAAGAGTTTTTTTTCTTTAAGATTTGAGTTCATGATTCATATGTCTTGTTTCAATTTTTTTTTTCGATTTCGAGTATTTCGGTTTCTCCGAGAGTTTCTCAGAATTGAGAAGATCGATGCAAATTCTAATGAGCTTTTATTTAAAGCTTCAAACTTAACTTTTATCTTTTAAAATATTGGAAACGAGAGAAGATGTGACAATTCTTTAATTTTCATCGCCCAACATTCTGAGAGTTTAAATTTTTTGGTCAGCCATTAGTCAGGCCTTACACTTTTCTACGGCTATCTAAATCGTGTTAAGGAGGCCGTAAATTTCACATAATTATTTTTTCTTCCATTCTTCAAATTTATAATGTACCTACAAAAAAAAAAACAATCTTTTTTTTTTTTAGAAGAAATCTATACGTATAGTTCTTTGGTGTCTTTAAGTCTCAGGGATTTTCAAAAATAATAATAATAATAATGAAAATAATATAATAAAAAAAAACAAGAAGTTGTAGAAAAAGAAGAAGGATATTTTCTACTGAAAATTAAAGATATAAATTTTTCTAATAAAAAAAAAGGAATTAGTTTTTTATATAAATATATATATGTAGTATTTTTTTATTATAAGGAAAAAAAAAGTAATAAGAAAATAAAATTTATATATAAAGATTTCTTTATTTTTTTATTTTGTTATAATATAGAGAGAAGAAAATCTGGAAGTTTTTTAATTTTTTTTTTACTTAGCTTAAAGTCACATTTATTTATTTCTTTTTTCTTCATATCATACCCAGTAAATATTATTTAAATTTAGCAAAAAAAAAAAACAAAAGGTTTTACTTAGTGGGAAAATATTTATGTTGATAGTGCTCTATTTTTTGTTTTTTTTTTATTAAAGAATTAAAATTTTAATATGCTGCAGATTTAATTTAAATTATAATCCTTTTTTTTAGGGTCCTTTTTCTTTCTACTAAGCTATATTTGAGAATTAAATTAAAAAAAAAAAATTAAAAAAGGTTATTAGTTGCCGCCTTAATTACTTAATCTGGCATTGTTTTAAGGAAAAAAGGACGTGTGGAAAAATTTTAATAGAATCCAAGGAATTTGTTTTGAATTAAAAGTAATTTTTATAGATTCTAGAAATATAAAAACCTGAGACAAAGTAATGTTAATTGACAGATAAAAAATACCGTGTCACTTATTCGCAAAAAAAATTTGTTATGCATTCAGACCACTAAAATACATCTAATTTTATATTTATTTTCATTTTATTTAGATTTAACTTTTTGTTTTTTTGTTTTTTTTTTAAGTTGGTACGTGAAATTATGAAGAAAAAAAAAATTTGTAATTTCAATATCTACGACACTTATTTTTTCTGACACAATCTAAAACGTGACGATTTACAATTGAGATTGTAAATTATTAGTGTTTTTTTTTTTGTGTACCTATATCTTTTTTTTCCTTTTTTTTAAATTCAAACTCAGCATGAAGATTCCTTGTGAACAGAAAAAAGTGAATCCTTTATTCCATACTGCGCGTTAAGAAAATATATTGGAAATATATGGTCGTTCAGTTTTTGTTCTATATTTAAAAAAAAAAAAAAATAAAAACAAATTCCTAACGCAATCAGAATGTTGGTTTTTTTTTTTTTATCTTGCTCCTGAAAATATTCTAAACTGAATGTCCAAGTAAAAAAACATGATATTCCTTAAAATTAATTGCAAAAGTATGTGGAAATATTAAGTCTATATTTAATCAAGTCTTTGATTGAATAAAGTTGATCTATCTGTACTAAGTGTAAGGAACTTGATTAGCCTTCAAGCATTTGCAAACGAAAATACTTAATTGTATGTCATAATAATCATTGATAATCTTCAATTTCTCACATATCACAAATCTACAATAAAGAAAAATTAAATTATTGATTTCGCACAGCAATAATAAAAATTTCGATCACTTCAAATTTTTATTTTATAATTTTTTTTTTTATTTAAAAAGGAAAGTGCATCCCTTTATGAATTCAAAGTCATAATCTTTTTAAAAACTCATTTTTTATTTAATATATTTTTTTTTTCAAGAAAAAGAACAAATTTTATTTTTCTTATGACAGAGTGAATGAAAATTCTTATAAAAAAGTATAAATTTATATATATATAAAAAAATTTTAGTAGACAAGTGTACACTTACTATGTATAAAGTAATAATATAAATATATGTTACCAATAAAAAATTGCATAATACCAGGATATTTACTTAAAATATTCGCTTTCTATAAATTGTAAATAATTTCCCAAAGAAATAAAAAAAAACTCGAGAAAAAATTCTTTTGGTTTTTGCATCGTATCGTAGAAATTTTTACTTGTTTTTTTTTTTTGTGAGAAATTGAAACAAATTTATATATTTTCGAAATTTAATAAAAAGAAAAATATTAACTGGGATTTTTTTTTATTTTTGAAATATAGTTAACCACTTAAGAAAATTTGAAGTCTCTTATGTTTAAAAAAAAATAAAATTGTATTTTATAAATTTTCATTTTTCTTTATGGTATTATATAGTTTTCTAATGTTCATTTTTCATTTGGTCGTAATTTTTTTTTTTTTTTTTTGCAGTACTGACTTTTCTACTTAATTGAACTTTTTTGTACGATTTAAGTGCTCCTTGATTTTTATTCTATTGATCTTTCGGTTGACCGATTAAGACATTTCATTATTTGACTTTTTGTAAGTTGTTTTTCAATATATATTTTATATTTTTTATGCCAACTAAGTATTTGATTTTTTCAGGTGAACCAATTTTCATGTTGCCAAGAAATAATAAATGTATATTATATTTTATGACCTCTTTTACGGTTCTATGGGTTTTTTTTTTTCTAGAAATGTTTTTGAAATATTTGGAAAAAAAAAATTAAAATTTGGAGAAAATCATTTTTGAATGGCTGAATCTTAAATCAAATTTGCTATGTTTTTTTGGTTCCTTCTTGTAAGACTTACTTATTTGGGTTCCCTGTGTTGTAAGAATTTTGTTTTTTCATATTTTATAAAAATTATTGTTATATACTTCTAGTTTTTCTCTAAGTCACAAAAATCATTAAAGACATTAAGTGGATGGTGAAATAAAAATATAACATAAAAAGTTTCATCTCTATATACAATAAATTCTGTAAATTTATTGATTGAAATATTTTATTTCAACAAAAAAATTTTATACGAACAATTATCTATACTCTGCTGATTTAATGATCTTTAAACTTTCAAGGATTTTGCTGCAACTAAAAAACATTTAATTTTTTATGTTTTCATTCTCATAAATTAAAAAAAAAAAAATAGAATAACTGCTTATAATTATTACTTATATATTATGAAAATATATTTAAGTATCTAAAGTTTATTGTTATTTCGTATTCGCATTAAAAACATATAAATTGTAAATATAAACATAATCAGAGGGTATATATATCGTCCTTGTTTTGCATTACACATTAACACCTAACTTTTAATTTACTTAAGCTTAGTGTTTTTTTATTAATCCTAATAACTTTCGTTGATGATGTTTATATCCTTGAAATTACATAATACTTACATCAGTAATTTTTTTTTTTATTTATTTTTTTATCAAAAAGTAACCAACATTAATATGAATTATGTATGTAAAAGTTAAAAAAATGTATGTTATTAAAATTTTGAATTCATTTTTTGTACACATCAATTATTAACTTTTGACAATAGAATTGGTCTATCTAACGTGTGCACCAGTTTCAAATGGAATAAGTTAAAATTAAACAAAAAAAAAATAGAACAGAACAGTACATAGAACACTAAATGAAATATGGGGCCTGTTTTCAAATATTTCAATTTAAGATACTTTACTTTTAAGATACCTTGGTTACAATTGCGGATTACTTTTTTTTTTTAGGTAAAATCAATCGATATCTATTCGTATGTACTAAATCAACCCCCAGTCCAAATACTTGGAAACATTTGAGGTCTACATATGTGGATTTAAATCTAAAACGTTGCTTCGCCCTAAAAACCTTTTTCAACTATTACAAACATTAAAATAAATTAGGTAAATTCGATGGTAAATCGGTTCTGCCGTTCTCAAGCCTTACCCACGAACAGCATTTAATTTTTTATTTCTATGAAAACTATTTAAAACTTTTGGCTAGCTTAGAGAGCTTGTAACTTCCAACACCCGGAATCTTAGAATTTCATGTTAGAGCTAAAAGTGAACTAGATAGTGCATATTTTGGCATTCAAAGAATCGAAATTAATTAGCCAGTTTAAGGAAGGATATTAAATGAAAACATATAAATTAAAACGGGCCTACAATCTACGTAAACTTACTTTATAAATATTTATTTACGAAATAAAAAAATAAAAATAAATTATAATTAATTTAATTGAGTAAATTTATTTTATTTAAAAAATAAAAAATTTACTTTTGGATAAATAAATAAAGCATTAATAAATAAATAAATAAATAAATAAATAAAAAAGTCATGCAAAACATAATATTATGTATATAAACGAGTGTATATAGATACATAAAAACTTAAATAAATAAAGAGAGCTAATAAAAAAAATAAAAAACAAATTTTTTTTTTATACAAATTTTATTCGATTTTATTTAAATTTTTTTATTTTTTTTTTAAATAACCATATTTTTACAATTCAATAAAATAAAATATATCTATTTATACGTACTTTATAAATATATATATATATATATATATATATATATATATATATATATATTTTTTTTTTAATTTTTTTGTATTATTTTTTGTTTCTTCTTTTAAAATTATAATATTTTTCATTTTTGGAAAATAAAAAAATAAAAAAAAAATAATACAAAATTTGAAAAGGAAAATATATAAAAAAAAATTGTGTTCCCTCTATATCTTCTCTTTATAGAAATTTTTTGATTTTGTTTTTTCTCCATTCATATCTTTTTTATAAATATTTTTATCTTTTGCTTCCCAAAACTTCTTAAAAAAAAGATGTACACGAAATTATTATTTTTTTTTTATTTATTTTACTGAGAGTGTAACATACATAAAATTTTAATATAAAAGAGAGAAAAAAAAAGAAGAAAATTTTATATATCTATATAAGTATACATATATATATATTTTGTAATATACTAAAAATAATGTTCTTTATATTCAACAAAATACAACTACTAAAATAAAAAAAAAAAAATTAAAAAATATACACAAAAAATAATAAATACATAGACAAAGAAATAAATTTTTTTTCTGCCATCGCAAATAATGAGAAAATAAGGACGAGAAGGATGTTGTTTTCTTGTTCAACATTTTGGAAATTAGGAAAACGACGAAGGTAGGTGAAAATAAATAAATTTCTGTATTTTTTTTTTTTTTTGTTTTTATGGTTTTAAATTTTCATTCTTTAACTTTAGTTGAATTTTTGTTATTTTTTTTAAGTAACATTTTATAATTTTATTTTTTTAACTCTCTATACCCTTTTCTATTTTGATTTTTCAGCTTATTTATGAAAATTTATTCATAATATTTGAAAAAAAAAATAAAAAAAAAATAAAATAAAATAAACGAACAAATATAAATGTTAACAAAAAAAAAAGAAGAGGAAAATTAAGAAAAACTGCATGGAAAAACTTTATTATTGATTTTTTCAGCTCAGTATACAGCCAACATCCATTCAGAGCAAAAATTATGTTATATAAGTACATATATGTATATATTATGTACATAAGTATTATATACATATTTTTTGTGTATTTTTGGGTGAAAAACATTTCTGTTTTTTTCTTTTTTTTTTTTTGGATTTTATATTAAAAAAGAAAAATAATGAAAAAAAAAATCCAACGATGATGACGATGATGATGATGATGACGGTTTTTATATATTTTTATTTTAGATTTTTTTTTTTTTTTTTTTTATGTTTAGACTCGAAGGAGACACAAAGTGAATTACAGTTTTTGGTTAAAAGTATATACGATGTAAATGTCATCTTTGGGAAATTTTGTAATTTCTTTTCTTTATTCTGTGTTCATGATAAAGTCACAACCAGGATCTAAGCATATTTTTTAAGGTTCTTTCCATCATAAACAATTAAATAAATTTTCAAAAAAATCCAGACCTAAAATTCAAAACTGTATAAATTCAATAAGAAAAATTATTCAGACTCTTGAATGGCTGATAGCCTCTAACTCCCAAACTCGAAATCTCATTCTTTATTCAAGTTGAAAGTGTACGAGAGTGAGCATAGTTTGGCTTTCACCGAATTGAAATCAATTAAACAGTTCATTAGTTATAGTTAACCATTTAAGTGGATCGAATGAAAACATATAAGTAGAACATATTTTCATGTTTTATTGAAAACGGGCTTAAAATTAGCCCTGATGACAGAAGAACGATGGGTTAATATACTAGGGAAAAAATACATACTTTTACTTCAAATTTTAGTTGGAATTCTTCATTAAGATCAAAAATATACTAAATGATATTATACCTCGTATTATACTAAAGATACCAAATGGAATTGAACAACGAGCTAAAGGAATTTGTTTTTAAAAAGATTTTGAAAATTCCTTATTTTCATTAACCAAAAAAAAAAAACTTAATTACGATGGTTAAGTCAAAGTGTAATTAAAACAGATGTACGCATTATTGGCTTAAAAGGTTTCAGATTTATTTATATACATATCTTTATTATTTGCACAAATTGAATAAATACAGTGAGCTTTACAATATTATTTTCAATTGTGGACTTACTGCATTGATCCCGTGTCGAAATTCATTAAAAAGAAATATATATTTATATATTTTGTAGTGTTGTATTGTATGTAATTTTTTCTTTCTTTTTTTTTTTTTTTTTTTTTTTTTTACTTTTTTTGTATCAACGTTTCATGCTGGTTAAAATGTTCAGTAAAAATTAGTAGGTTTAATTGCGAAAGTATCGTGATTATTTTTAAGTAGCAAGATAATTTGAAAATTTCTTTATTGAATAAAATAAACAAAGCTGTCTTTATATACATAATATGAACATTTAACAACAAACAATTTTTTTAAATTCAGAAAAAACTTTATAACTAACTGAGTACTTTAAAAGCCATTTAACTACTAAATGATAGTAAATTATTAGAAGTTAGTGAAAGTCATTGAAAAATGACAAAAGATAGTTTTAAAAAAAAAAGGATTATTACTTAATTTTATAAGTGGAGTTTCAATTGGCAAAAATACTACCTGAGGAAAATAAAAATTCCTGAATTCATTGAAATATTTTCTTAATCAAATCCATACAATTATATAGTAGTGTTCAACTCAATGCCAAAAAACTACGAGAAATCTTTTACATATATATTTTTACATTTATGAAATATTTATTTTGTTAATTTTTGAAAAAGAATTCATTTTGTTTTTTTTTTATTATATTTCTTTTTTAAATTTATGTAAGCACCACAATTTCTGTATTCATATTGTTTCCAAAAGGATTCTATATAATTTTGATCAGTGCAATTTTTCTTCTTATAAGTTTTTTTTTTTTTTAATATAATAAATTATAAATAATGAATGTTTATTCTTAAAAAATATTTAAAAAAGAAGGGAAGCAATCTGGTTTGGTTGAAAAAAATATGAAGGTTGTTCAAAACTTTTATCCGGAGTAATGAAGAATTTCGTATTGAGCACTCAATTTGTACATATAGATAGATATAAGTATAAGGAAAAATTTGTTTGTAAATATCGTTGATCGTAGTACTTAAGTTAAAAAGTTATTGATATAAGTACTAAGTTATACTCTTCAAATTTGAATTGAAATCTTATTGGTATATAAATTACTCTTTAAATTTTTGAATTTAAATCTCTAATAATCTGGGATAAAAATATAATAATCGGCTTTAAGCATATAGTATAATAATTCATTTTTACCGCACAGTTAAATTTATTTTCTCTTCATTTGCCTTCATTTCCAATATTCATATACTTTGCAGCAGTTTCAACTCTCAAGAGGCTAAGTTTTTTTTATTAAATAAAAAAGAAAAAAAAAATTAAATAAAACATGGCAAAAAAAATTTTTCAATATTATTATGCAAAATAAATAAAAAAAAAAATTATTTCAGAAAATAAGGGATTGTTGTGCAAAATTTTCTTCGCAAGCAGAGAAAGAAAAACGATATTGCTAATTTGGTTGTTTGGACATTATGTATCATTTAAGTATTCAGCGACAACAAAAAAAAAAAAAAATGAAAGAAAATTTAGGGAAAACTCGCAAGAAAAGTTTTTTTTTCTTCTTTTAAATGAATAAATATGTACTTAACACACAACAATGAAAAGAAGCACTTGGTTTTGACTATTACTGAAATAAAATAAGTTTTAAAAAGTTAAAAAAAGTTTATTTGGAAATTATAAGGTCTTCATAGCGTTCTTACATAATATAGTTTGGATATAAATAATATTAATATGCGATAAGCGAAAGGCAGAGTCCTCATTATCCTCATTAGAATTATTTTTGTTTCAAATAGTTGAAAGTTGTAGAAGATAGTTGAAAGTTGTAGAAAATATATCTCCGTAGTTAACAGGAAACTATTTAAGCTCTACTTAACAAACATAACATAAACATAATAATATATGTAAATATGTACTAGACTAGAGCATATACTTTATTCTGTAAACATATAATAATTTCAATTCGAATCTAAATTTTTGACTTTCATATTACTCAAGATTACACGTACAAGTACAGAATCAAAATCTTCATCCATGTGTACTTAATGTGGATGAGCTATAAAATCTTTTGTGTGACTATTATCTTTCCTACAGGTCATCATAGCTCACCAAACTTCTAATAATTATTCTATAATTAACAAAAACGTATATTTTTATAATATTCAAACACTGTTTTTAACTTTTGCCCTGTTATACTCTCGTCTATAGGGAATTAAAGTTTATCATACCCTGCTCACTAAAAAAAAATAAGAACACATAAAAAAGTTTTAATTAATTAAAATAAAATCAAATCGAGAGCATTATATGAAAAAAAAAAAAAGAAAAAAAAAACTTTAAAAAGGATGTGAATGACTGAATGATTTTTTAACCTAGTCAGAAATTTTTCATTTTTCATCAATTATGCAAGAGGAGTTCTCTGGCTCGATTACTTGTATGTTTATAACGTTCTAGTTGTTGATATTATATATTATACCACCTATATACCTAAAGTAAATTTAATATGACTACTAAACTAAATACATGTTTATTAAATTTTGTTTTTTTTTTGTATGCGCTGTACAATATTTGGTACTTGTATGATATCGTTGAAGTTAATTTTTTTTTTAAATACTTATATTTTATAAACTAAGAAAAATCAATTATTCCAAAGGGTAAAACAAATATTGACCTTTTTCCTGCAAGTCATTTATTGCTGAAGAGTTCATGTAAAAACAGAAAATTGGTTGCACATTGTAAAAATAATAATAAGTAAGTAATTGATTTTATTATTATGATGATTGTGAATTGATTGTTTATATCTATACAAAAATACTTACT
This sequence comes from Hybos culiciformis, assembly GCA_964007475.1. Classification (NCBI taxonomy): domain Eukaryota; kingdom Metazoa; phylum Arthropoda; class Insecta; order Diptera; family Hybotidae; genus Hybos; species Hybos culiciformis. The sequence continues at coordinate 149,909,146 of OZ023273.1, read as the reverse complement.
GCCGGTATTTTAATGATAAAAAATTATGTTACTTTGACTTTTAAGGACTTTACACATTAACTGAAAAAAGTTTATGTTTTGTGTAGTAAGTAATAAGTGTATGTACTTACTTTAATATAAATATGTTTTTGCGTTAATATAAATACGTTTCAGCTTTACTTCTTTACTGAATAAACTTAGGTTAGCTTAGTTTAATTTACTTGACAAATCCATTAATCGTATTCGTGTTTGAAATAGATTTCAAACAGTGCAAAAAATGATGTAAGTAAGGTTCATTTTGATTACACAAATTTTGATATTATGCTAATCGAAAAGAATTATTCTTAAGGAATATTACGCGAGATATTACCTATAGAAAAATTTTTAAAATTTATTCACAAGAAGTGTTTTTAAACCTACTCACAGTTTCCAAAAAAAAGTAAAAAAATAAATTTTAAAATTTTCTTAAATTTTAATTTATTTTTCTCAAATAACTAAATGTTTGAAATTTGAAAAATAGTGTGTCACTGACACTGTGCAGATAAACATCTTTTACTTATAATATAATGCTATTAAATCTCACTAACTAAGTATATATATTCAATGAATTTTTTTACTTATGTGTACATGGGATGTAACTAATTCTGACTAAGCTATTTCCTTTAAAATTGTCCTCTTCAATTCAATTTAAATAATATTGTGAATTCAATTTACAAATATTTTTTATTTCTATATATGCTCTGAAAAGCATCATAGCTACTTAAATTTATCAGTTAAAATAAAATTAGAACTTTGTTTTGTGTTTAATATTATACAAATTGTATATTTTTGAGTGCATTTATGTAAATACTGAATAAAAAATAATATTAATATTTGGATTGTTTTTTTAGATATTTTTTGCCTTCCTTCCTAAAGTTTATATTTAATAAATTTAATGGAAAACCTCTTGTAACATATTAAATTTTATATATGTACATAAGTTTAAGATTTAATTTAATAATTTTAAATTGTCAAATGAAAATAGCTTTCATGCTCGATGCATATAACAATCAATTCTTTAGATAAATAGAGAATAGAGTTGATTCTTTGTGAGATCATTAATCATTTATCCTGCTGTTTACCTTCTTACTTCAAATAGAAAGTGAAAATTATAATTTTACATACTTAAGTATCGGTCTACGATCTTATCTGAATTCGTCACTTAAGAGCTGGTGATGCAAATATCAAAATAATGATAAATATTCAATTATTTACACCTCATTAAATGATTCAATTAAAAAACATATTTATCATTAACTTATTGCTAATATTTTAGATTTTGAGGTGTTATAAAACTTCATTACTTTTATAAATTTAATTTTTTTTTAGCCTACATTTCTTATTCCTTCGAAGAAAGTGTTGTATTATTGCACACACAGTATATCATACTATTCAGTATTATTTATAATATTCTATCAAAATTATAAATTTAAACAATCAATATCGAAATTTTTGCTGTGTAACAAGTTTAACAGAATGTTAAATTTTTTTTATCTATACAATCATTAACAAGTTCAAGAATTGTAAATTTTTATACACGATGACGACGTATTCACAAGTTCATAAGAGTATTACGTAAATATTTTTAAAAATCAAGATTATTTTTTAGAAACTTATTCAATTTTATACATAAAATTATTTATGGTGTTAACTCGGGTGTTAATAAAAACTTTAAAATGTTAACTACCTAAAAATGTGTATGATATACAACACATATTATAACCATAATATTTCAACTTCATCGGTCAATTACATGTTAAAGAAAATAATTGAAGTGAAAACCATAAGTCTTCAATCCTAAATTTAATTTAACATACTTACACATGTATGTACATAATAATATTTTCTGGAATGTTGTGTAAAATAGAGAAAAAAAATTAAATTAATTTAACAACATCATGGTCCATGGATAGGTATTAGTTTTTCAAAATTGAATAGTTAGTAGTATTTTTTCTTTGAATATTACAATAAAAATTTGAAATGAACAAAAAAAGCTTCAATAAACTTTAATTAAAAAATGTGTATAAAATTTTCTCTCTTATAATCGCATAAAATATTATAAAAACATTTTCTAAATTATTAATAACACTATGAATTTCGAGATAAAAAAAAAAGTTTTTTTGCTAATTTTTTGGTTATTGCTTTATCGGTGACGTTTATTTATTTTATTTAATCTTGTGCTTTCTATTTTTCAATCTTAATCTTTTTAGTACAGGGTTTTTCTATGCTGTAGAAATTAAAGCAAGATATTGGCTCCCTGTAATCTTTATATGTTATACAGACTACAAGTATGTACTTATTGTACTTATTAGCTTAAGTATATTGATCACGATACTATGTAGGTTAAATAAATTATCTAAATTTGGAACCAATGTATTATATTATGTTATTTATTAAGTCTGCAAGAATTCAAGTCTGAATAAGTCAATAATACCTAAAAGTATTCTTATCGGCATATTATCCTGGAACCCTATGGGACCGCTAAAAGAAATATATTTCAATTGCGTTATCTAGTATACGTACTATAAATATTATATTACACTATATTACTTATACAATATACATAAATAAAATTAATCAAGTGGAAGTCTTTTCAACCCTATATTCTATCAATTTTTAATTCCTTTTACAATATTTATTTATTTATTTATTTATTTATTTCAAATGCTTAATACAAGCGAGCGAATACAACTTAATTATAATAAAAAAACTAAATATATATACAATCAATTTAATAATGGAAGTAAGAATATATACAAAGCAGCAGTGTTTACTATTAAATAATGTATCACTTAGTTCGAATTAATTAAAAAATTATGATAAAATTTACTTTTAAAAGAAGGACTTTCGAAAACGTATAACTGAAGAAGGAAATGATATCGGTTATAAATTTTGAATAGGGAGTTAAGTGGGCTATATTGACCATAATTGGTTCTGGAAAATTGAATACTAATGACATCAAAATTTCTAAGACTTCTTGAGGGCACATTGAAAAATAAATTAGACATTAAACAGCTACTTGTCGTTTTTCCTTCGATGACTTTATGGATAAAGCTGAACGACAAATAAGCTCTTCTATTCTCCAGACTTGGGAGATTTAGAAGTTGAAGTCTGTCAGTGTATGGAGGTAAATTTAAATTATCCTGCCAATTGAGTCGCCTTAAAGCGAAACGAAGGAAATTTTTTTGAACCGATTCCAATCTAGAGATATGAACTGCGTAGAATGGATTCCAGACTTGGCAAGAATATTCCAAAGTGGGTCGAACAAAAGAAGAATATAAAAGTTTCATAACATATGGATCATTGAATTGTTTAGATTGCCTCTTGATAAAACCAAGAACACGCAGAGCCTTACTTGTAACAAAATCGATATGTTTAACAAAATTCAACTTTTCATCCAACAAAACTCCGAGATCAGTGGTCTCTACTTCTCTTGTTAAAGAAGAAGATCCAACACTGTATTGAAAATCAAAAATGTTTTTCTTTCTAAAGAATGACATTGAGTGACACTTATTAACGTTTAAATGAAGATTGTTTGAGGTACACCAATTGCTAAATGATTCAACATCATTTTGCAAGTCAATGCAATCAGAATAACAAGATATGGACTTGAAAATTTTGGCATCATCTGCGTAAATAAGAACTTCGGATGACTTTAGTATATTTGGAAGATCATTTATAAATAAAATAAAGAAAATAGGACCAAGATGGCTACCTTGTGGGACACCACAATTCACCAAAAACGGTGCTGATAAGAAGTTATTAAAAGAAACCTGATAATAACGATTAGATAAGTAATCATAAATCCAATTAACAAAAGCTGAATGAAAACCCATTTTGTCCAATTTACAAATTAGGGTTTTGTGGCATAATTTGTCAAAGGCTTTCGAAAAATCTGTGAAAATACAGTCGACATAATTTCCGGAAAGAAATTTACTATTACAAAAAGACGTAAAGTCTAAAAGGTTAGTGGTAGTTGACTTCCCACGAACGAAACCATGTTGTCTATCAGAAATAATAGGCTTGATGAAAAATTGAAGGTTGTCAGAAATAATTGACTCAAATAGTTTAGGCAAGGAAGATAGTCGGGCGATAGGCCTATAATTCTGAATATGTGCTTTATTGGATTTTTTATGAAGTGGAATAATATAGGATATTTTCCAAATATTAGGGAAGCAACATGAAGAAATAGACATATTAAATAGAATATAAAGTGGTTCAATTAATTTATCCACACATTCCATCAAGAAAACGGTAGGAATACCATCTGGTCCTACTGTGTTTGATTTTTTTAATTTCTGAATATGTTTGGAGATTTCAGTTTTAGATATATACGAATTAAAATTTGAAAGAAAAGAATATGAGTTGACAGAGTCAACTTGAGGCGAACCCGAAGTAGGGACGGCCTCAAAAGAAGATTTGAAGAAATCAGCGAAGAGATTAGCAATAATATAATTATTGTCACTACTGACATCATTGTAATGAAGAGTTGTTGGATATGAAGAAGAACCTTTTTTTAAGTTAACAAAGTTCCAGAATTGTTTTGGATCTAACTTGAGATTATTTTCCAGATTTAGCAAATAGTTGGAATGGCAGTTAATAGAAAGCCTTCGAAAATCCTCCTTTATATACAAATATTGACCAAGTGTACATTCACTCCTATCACTACAATATGCTTTCCATAACATATTACGCTTGTTTCTGAGAGATCTCAACTCATCAGTATACCACGGCGGGCAGAAATTTCGAATGCGATTAGATTTGAATGGTACGTACTCAATAAACAATTTGAAAATAATAGAGTAGAATTCTTTAGTAGCCTGTTCCATGTTTTGAGAATGTAAAAAACTCCAATCTAAAAGACTGAGAGAGTTATTCATTCCCACATAATCGGCTTTACTGAAATTAAAGGAATAATTGTTTTCCAGCATTAATTCATTCGAAGAATGATCAATATCTAGACTAATAAGAAGAGAAGGATGGTGGTTTTCCTCCGGCAGCAGTGAATCTGCACAATGAGTAATTAAAATAGAAGACAAATTTATAGAAAAAACGAGATCTAATTGTTTACCATTCACATTTTTAATTGAAGAATTTTGTTCAAAATTGAGTGACAACAAATGATCAGTTAAGATGGATTCAACTGAACATGAAGAAGTAGGATAAAAACAGTCGCATTCACGATCAACGAGCCAAGCAGTCGCAGACAAGTTGAAATCTCCCAAAAACAAAACTCTATCCGAGTCAGAAATAATATCACTAAAAAAATCAAGTGAGTTAATCAAGCTAAGGTGTAAATTTTTCCTAGCATCACCTGTTTTAGGTGGTAAATAAACAGATAAAATATACAAATAAAAATTGTAAAGCTTAACCTTAACACATAAAATTTCTAAATCATCAGCAGGAATCAAAATTCTCTCAGAATCAAAGCAGCCTTTCACAGCCACTGCAATTCCACCACCAACTGTAGTTGCATCACTACCCTGATGACGATCGCGTCTGTATAGATTATATGACGGAGAAACCATTTCCGAGTCAGTAAAATCGTTATTTAACCAAGTTTCCGTCAATATCAAAATATCATAGTCAGAATTACATGTAGAAGTGAACAAACAATTTGTTTTTGTCCTAAGACCATGCACATTTTGATAAAAAACATTTAGAAGCCTCAATTGTGGCGAGTACAATATTAAATTAAAATCTTATATTTATGTGTGTATCCAATTTTTATAGGTACATATTTTATTACAAAGATATATTTTCTAAATATTTTTTAATATTTTTAATATTTTTTCCATCATTACGAATTTTTTGCAACAATGCAATAAGGTTATCCTGTATTTTATTGTGATAGCTAAAACTATTTATAAGTATTTATATATATTATATTTGTAATAAACACCTTGTATATATAGTACTGAATAATATAAAAAAAAATAATAATTCTTGGAAAGAGAAAATTATTTATAAAAGTTTTATGAATACCCTTGAATTAACTTAATTTATGACAGGATATTTTTTTTTCAGCTAATTATCAAAGGTAATTAATAATTTTTTTTTTTTGTTTTTGTTGTTGTTAGCATTGAATTAATTAAAATTGTAATTCAATTCTGTTGTTTTAGGTCAAAGGAAAAAGGTATTAAATACTACTACTTATAATTATATTTAATTAAATTAGTATTTGCTTATGTCTTCGGTGTGAAATTTTTGAGTTTGAATTTAATTGAAAAGGAAATGAGAGTTAGTTCTATTCAAAATTTCTAAAAATTCATATAAAACCTCACGTTTTATATATTTTGTGTATAAAATTGTCAATTTACTGTACTACAAGTTAACAATATACACTTTATTAATAATGTACACTACTACAATAATGTATAGTATTTACATTATCTAACTGTCATAACACAAATGTCATCACTTTTATTCAATTTCAATTAAATCATGCATTTCGGTATAATGTGACAATTATTTCCAGTGAACTATATTATTTTGTCTATAGTATTTATATTAATTCCACATTTTTAGTTTTTTTTTTTTTTTTGTTTTATGCATAAATCCATGAGATTTGCAAAAAATATTTTCCAGAATTTTATTTAACATTCAAAAACATTATATTTGCCTGAATCTAATTTATAATATAATTTGCTTAATTATTCATTGAAAATAATTTATTTCTAAAAAAAAAAAAAAAATATTATTATATAATAAAATACACTTCGAAAACCCAATCCTATGTAATTAATGGAGAAAAATTAAATATAAAAAAAAAAAAATTAATTGTCATTTAATTTATATCCAATCATATTAAATTATATGTATACACAATATACATTATACATGTATAATATCTGTAGAAATATTATGTACACATATTTTTATCTAGTTTTCCATTATAATCCCAACATAAAAAAAAAAAAAACAAAATAGCAAGAATATAACAAAAATATTGTACACATTTTTTAATTCCCTAATTAATTATATTGGTGAAAAAAAATAAAAATAAAAAATAAAATAAATTTTTATTTTTCGTCATTATAAAAAACTTTACCCTTATATACTACTACTACGTCGTCGGTTTTGCAGAAATAATAATATAGAGAAAAAAAATTAAAAATCATTTGCTTCATTTAAAATTTTTGATATTTTTTACTTTATTTAAATTATTAAAAGAAAAATTTTTAATAGCTTAATTATGATTATAAAAAAGGTTATGTTAACACTAAAGGTTGAATTTAGATAGTGTCACCATACAGGATTAGTTTTCAATAAATTCAATTAAACTAAACATTTTTATTTTTAACTCAACTAAGTTAATAGACCAATTCGATAGTCAAATCTTAGGCAAAGCTTATTAAATAATTTTAACAAAAAAGAAAATTTGAGAAATTTTATAAAAATAATACAAAGACTTAATTCAAGTAGACAAATATGGAAATGGAAATCGAACCCATGACACCTACAAAATTCCGGTAATATACCATGGCGGCGTTAAAACTTTTAACAAAGTATAAATATAACTGAAATTTCATCTCTAAATTTTTTTTCTCCAAATTAAAACAAAATAAATTTTTCTCTAAGTTAAATTGAAAAAGAAAAAAATTAAAATTTATCTTTTTAAACGGAAAAATCATAATGTCCACCATCATATACGATTCCTGGAAAAAAAAAAATGTTAAAACTTTATCTAATAATTTTTATTAATTTAATTTTATTTAAAAAAAAAATACATCGAAAACAAAAAAAAAAGTTTGGCAATTTAAAAATTTTATTATAATAAAATATAATATTAAGAGAGCAGCAAAATAATATAAGAAAATAAAAAAAAAAATATGAATTTATTTATTTTTCCTTTTTTTATTTTGGACTATTTTGAATTCGAAGAATCATTGGTTTGCAAAAAAATATACCTATATACAAGGATTTCTTCCAAAATACATAATTATTACATTTTGTACAGAAATTTAAGTAAATATTTATTTAATCAAAAAAGTTTCTGTTTGCGTTTTTTTTTTTTTTTATAGCTAATAATAATAATGAAAATCTGAAAAATTATACCGAGCAAAAAAATAAATAAATTGTTTCTTTTTTTTTTAACATTTTTCATCCCACGCAAAATTTATATATTTTATACATAGTATTTCGTCGGTTTAAAAGCAGAAATCACTAAGTCAAAAAACTACTTTTAAAACTCACTAAGTCAACTTAGGAATTTCTGATTGTATTATAATAGCACGATTGACTTAGTGCAATAAATGTCCGCCTAAAAACCTCAACAATATCAATTTACGACTTATAAGATTTTGGCCATATAAAGTTGGCATTATAATGACTTAATTTAGTACAAAAAATCAAAATCTTGGAAAATGTACTTAGTGAATTTTGCTTGTAAACCAACGATTTATATATTTTATATATAAAATGTTATGGGAAAAGTCTTTCAATCAAATGAATAACGATTTTTTTTTGTTTTGTTTCATTTCGGCTCTTTCAATATAAAATAAACTGTCTAGTCAGTTAAATAAAATTTTTGTATCAAAATAATATTATTATTTAAAATTATATAAATTATATACATGCATATATATAAATTATATTTCCATTTTATTATTCATTTGATATTATGCTTAATATACTTTAAAAAAAAAATGTATTTGTTTAAAATTCCATAAGGAATAAATTTATAATGTCAAAAAAAAAAAAAAAATTAAAAAAAATTGAAAAAATAAGCATATTTTTCCATTAATTTATAATAATTTTTTCTTTTTAATAAATTTTTAAACATAAATTTAAATTTGTTATAAGTTGAAATATGGAAATTTTCTGGAACATCTTCAAAAAGAAACGGCGGCGCTGCGCCGATTTCTGTATAAGATAAGATGAAATTTTGCTTTATAGTTCAAGAATTTAAAGAAAATGTTTTTGAAAATATTCTGCTCTTAAAGTTCGGATTTAACACATTCTACGCCTTAGGTAATCTTTTTAAACTTCACATCCAATTAACAATAATCATTAAAGTTACGAATTTTTTTTATTATATTTAATATAGGTACCAAAAAATTTAATTAAATTAAAAAATTTCACTATAAGAAAAATAATTAGCTCATCAACAACAGTTCATCCACAAAGTACAAAAGTATGAAGTTCCGGTATAACCTATAGGTAAATCCGGAATTGTTTAAAACCTCAGTTTAAACATAATCATCGGAATCTAGTCAGTGTAGATAAAGCAACGATTTTTGTTTTAAATTAGACGAATCAAATATTATATTTGTTTTTTTTATAAAGTTTAAAAAATGAGTTGAAGTTTCAATAATAAAATTGCCCAAAATTGAATAATGTATTCGTCGATGACATTTATATAGTGAGTAATTAGTTATATAGGATTTCCACCATCCTTATCTCTTAGATTTAAGCTTCTTTAATTATGTTTATAAAAAAAAAACTATTGTAAATATTCTGTGGACAAATAAATAATTGAATTGAATTGAAATTGAATTGAGTTGGAGTTTCAACTGAATTAATTTAAAGTTTTGTTTTTCATAGTAGAAATAAAAATATATTTTTTTAAAGTAAATTTTAAAGTATATCCACCTACAAATATTTCATAAATTGTTGACACTTGTTATACAACCTAGGTATTATTTTCTATTATTTAAAATTTTGTGATAAAAATCTAAACAGTACTGGACGCGCGCCACATATATTCTACTTGGGAAAAATTATTATATATAGTATGATACAAGTTTTTTATGCTTCGTTTGCTGAAGGTTGGTTTCTTTATTGAAAAGTAAATTTAAAGTGTTTTATATCAAAATGCCATCCCAAGGCGATTTATTTATATTTTTTTTTCTCAACTTTTCTAGATAAAAGTTAAAAAAAAAGAAAAAACCTTCAAAGCTATAGAATTGAATTTGTTTTTTTTTTAAAGAAGACAAAAAAAAAAAACTCTTTTTTATTCTATATTATATTTTTTTAAGTCTGCAAAATTTTGCTTTCGAAGTCTGGTAGCAAGCAAAAACGATAAGACTTGTGATAAAAGTTTTTAATAAATCATCATAACAAATATTTTCATACTGATAATAAAATTAAAATAGAAAATTTTCAACTAAAGGAATATGAACATTTATAGTTTCTTTTTCTATATATTAAATTATGGGTATTATGATATTAATATATTAATATATTTAAAGATGCATAGTAAGTAGTTACCTACCATAAGTATATATTTGTATAATATTTTGAACCCAAAATCTTAAGTTTTTTATAACTTTGAACCCTTTGATACGCCTATATATGCATAACACAAACCTTTTTCCTGCATTAGAATAATTTGCAACCCTTTAAAAGCTTTCCTTCAACCCTTTAAAAGCTATATTATACATTTATAATGAAACCAAATCTAATCTGGCTTTAATTGAACAAAATATTTTAGTATATTAAAAACTTTTTTATGTACATAATTTTAATTTGAATAATTTTTTTTAAGAACAAAAATTAAAATCGATTTCACACAAAAGTGTAGAAAACAATTTCAAAGGCGCACTATTGCCAAAATTTCATATAATAAGTCATCCACAGTATATGTATATATAATAATTAAAAATAAAAGAGTTAACTATATTATTATTATTATTATTATTATGGTACAGTTACAGAACATTAAACCCATTTACATGCTTAATATCTTTAGATTGCCAGAAAGTTTTATCTTTATAAATTGGGTGGTTTATATGGATTTTTAGATAAAAAACAAAAAAATTTTATAATCTGATTACGATTTTTATTGTATCGTAATAAATATATGTATATGTATATGTACATATAAAATAGATAATACATATATATACATATAATTTCTTTTATTTATTTTTTCTTCGTATTTTTTTTTTTTTTTGGGTAAAGTTTTTGACACAATAAGTTTTATTTTTCTTTTTAACTAATTTAATGAAAAATTGGCAATTAAAGCTTCTGGATTCTTAATTTTCCTATTTCTGGTTTGTTTTTTTTGCGCTTCTACGAAAAACATCTACACTTAACCTAATTTGTAAAACTTTTTTTTTTTTTGCTCTTAGCTTCTTCAATGAATCTAGTCTAACATGTATGTACACAAGTTATTATAGATAAATAAAATATATATATTTTTTATATTTTCTTTTGTATCAAAATAATTTACAACTTGAGATGAAATATAACCACCATCAACTTTATATGTATAGTATATATTATTGAAATACTTCTTTATGTTTGTTCGAATCTCGTCTATGCATTGTCCTAAATTTTTTTAAATTTAAATGGTGGTTATTTTGAACATGTTAAGCTATTATCTCTCAACAGACTATTATCAGAGAAACTTTAAACTTCTAAATTTTAACTTACATTAGAAAATATAAATAAAGAAAAATTATATATCTGGGCCTATTATAGATTTGAAAAATACATACATTTTTGATATTATAATATTTATTATTTATATACAGAAAGGGAAACATTGTACAGGTTTGCCATAAGGCTTAGTTATATCCCACAGGATATTTGCCCACTTTGAACAACTATTTATATATGAAAAGAATCAATAAACGAATACACACTATGAAACTTAAATCAAATTAAATTTTGTTTGCGAAAATTTTGGAAAAAAAAATAAAATAATCAAAAATTTAATCTATAATAAAAGATCATATAACAAGAGGGCGCGCCATAATATCCCACAATAATAACGCAGTTATTATTTTAGATTAGTTAGTACAGAAATGACAAATGCAATATTTTTATAATAATTTTATAAAGAAAATATATAAAGAGAAATTTATCCCCTTTCTTGTTCTATGATTTAATGATGATATAATAATTTGAAATAAAATTGAAAAAATGTCAAAGAAGAAAGAATTATTATTTGTTTTTTTAAAACAACTTTTCGATATCATATTATTATAGAAAAAAAAATCATAACCAAAGGTAAACATAAAAATAATAGAATAAAAATTTTGTAAGTTTCATTTATTGCAATTAACTTTTTTCAAAGTAGGTGGAATAACTGATTACAATATCTCTGTAATCAGAAGTTATAAATAGAAGTATAGATTAAGTACACACTTTATGTAGAAAGTAATTTGTTTTTTTTGCAGTTAGCAATTTTGAACTTTTTTTTTCAGTATTCTCATGAAAGTACCAAAGTTTTATGTAACAAGTGACAATAATAATAAGATATATTTTTTTAAACTAAATGTTTACATATTATATGTTTATCAATTTTAGTTAACTTTTACCACCCAGTAAAATAACACAGAAATCTAATAAATTGTAAAAAAGGTATCATCAATTCACTAAATCGTTATATTTTATATTATTTTTATATTTTAAACAGAATGTTTTGGCATAACTTATTTTTTCTTATAAAGAACTATCTCGATTGCTTAACTCGTTGAAACACTATGCAAATGCATACGAGCTATCGAAACAAGGTACCAAATTCCATTTAAATAATTTTTTCAATTATTTTAAAAACGTATATTCAAAAATGTTTTCTTTTTATCCACAAAACATTTTCAATAATAACAAATAAATAAATAATATTCTTTGTGGAAAACTAATAAACTTAAATGTATGGTACTAGGTAGGTACATACTATACTATATAACATTTTTAATACCCAGACTATTCAAATTTTCTTATGATTTAATTTTGCTTATCTTCTTTTAAGATAAAACCTCATTTTTTCACAAAAAAAATGGAAAAAAAATTTTTCTTTTTTCCAATTTTTCCGATCGAACAATGAAAGAAGGCAAAAAAAAAAATGTATTACTGCAAAAAAAATGTTATGTTTTTCAACAAAAAAAAAATTATTTTTTTTCCTGATAGTTATATTGTTATATATATAAATATATATATAAAAATAAAACAAAAAAAGTTTTCTATCAATCAAAATGAAAAATCAATTCCCTTTGGCCAAGAAAAAAAGAAATGAAAAATTTTCTCATCAAGTGAAAAATTCAAAGCAATATGAAAAGAAAATTTATGTTTCAAATAAATCGTTTGATTTTATTATGTTACAAATACATCAACTTCAATGCAGCTTGAATAAAAATAAAAAAAAAATGAGCAAGTTTTTCCATAAATTTAAAAAAAAATACATTTATCTTCAAGAATTTTAATAACATTCCAATTTTAATTTGAAATAATTACTTGAATACGATATTCAAAGCTTATGTGATCACGACAATCTTAAAATTTCCATTGATTGCTTAGAAACACATATAATTCGAGACGTCAGCTCGCCAGTCCGAATGTAACTATTTTATTTTTACGTACCTCTACTAATTTTTACTAGGTTTCATTCAAACTGTGTAAAAATTATAAATTTATATAGATTTTATAGGACAATTATTTATATTAGTCCCTTGGACGGTTGCGCGCATCTTACTCCTCAGCTTGGAATCAAAAAGTCTCATCCCTTAGTTTGGATGAAAGTTAACAAATTTGGGCATACTGATAGTGGAAATCGGCTTAGTAGTTTAATAGTTATAAAAGCATTTTAGTGTGCAACCGACAGACTGAGTTTTTTTTTTTCATTTTTAATGAAAAACTGGCTAAAAAGAAAACACAACACAACTTTTTATTCAATAGTTTTTCACATAATTTTCTTTCATAATATGTCATTTATTATAATTGTTAACTGAATTGAATGTAGTGCGACTGAATATTGAAAAATTTATTTATACAAAAAGAAGAAAAAAAAAAAAAAATAAAAATCATGCTGCAGAATGTGCAAGTGAGACCGATATATATAAACATAAACTTTTTTTCTTTTTTTTTTTCATATTTATAATACACACAAGCAACATAAATTTTTCCAGTTGAAGAGTTTGAAAAACTTTTTGAGTTTTTCCAAAAAATAAAAAAAAAAAAAGAAGAAAATTATATAAAAATAATAATAATAATAACAAAAAAATTTTAACATGAAAAAAGTCTTGTGTGTACAATATTGTCGGCATAAAAGTATACAGAAAAAAAAACAAAAAAATTTTTTTTCTTTTTGCTATATATGAAAAAGATAGTCGGAAAATGTCTGCTACTGCTTGACTGCCTTTGACTTGGAAAATTTCAATTTCTTTCTTTTTTTTTTATGCCATGCTGTTTTAATTTTTCTTCTGATTTCTTTTTTGCATTATTTCCATTTTCTCTGAATATACATAATTTTTTTTTTAGTTTTTTTTTTTATTTTTCCTATATTTTTTACTTTAATTCTTTCTGCTTTTTTTTCCGTATCGCAAAAGGGTACAGAAAACAAATGTTTCAAATTGTCTGTTTCTGTTTTAAACTAATAATAAAGGACAAAAATTTAAGTTCAACAGAGAGAGTTAAATAATAATAATAATATTGTAAGTTGATTTTTATAAATATAATACCCATAAATGCTGACTGAAAGTTTGTCATGAACTTTTTTTTTTTGTTAGACGACAAAAAAAAAAACTGAACAAACGTTATTTATTAAAAATGTTGAAAGTTAATCATAGCTGACATGTTGCTGTCAGAGATATGTTGTTGAAGCAAAAAAATATGTTTTCAAATAATAATTGAAAATAGGAAAATCAAATCAAAATATCGATAAATCCATCAAAATGGGACAAAATAAATTCAATATACATCTTAAAATATGCTATATCCAGATTTCGATTAAAGATACTTTGGAACTGAACTTCGTACTAAACAGAGACTCTGAATCACAGAATAAAAAGTCTCTGACATACTTTAATAGTCCTCTCAAACGCTAAAAGAATCTGTCAGACAATAAAAATTAAGTTATTTTGCATTCCATATTCTATATTCGACAAGATATTCAATCAAGTACCAATTTAATTAAATTAACGATATTGAACAGAATAAAAATATCGAAATAAACTTTTCCATAGTGTTTCAATATAGTATTAAAGTTATTATAATATTAAAATTTAGCCAATTCATATTTCTATTCTCAATTTCCCCTTGCTTAAAATCCAATAAAAAAAATAAATAAATAAATATAACTTTTGATACACATGTCAAACTTTTTTAACTTCTAGTCGCCTTTATCGAAGTTAACATTCATGTTTACATGTTTCATTTCAAATTGTGGTTATTCTTACTTTTATTTTGAAAATTATTATAATATTTTTGATATAGTTTTTTGGTCATTATATAATTGTCATTTAAATTGTGAAAACCACCAAAACAAAAATATATTTACATATGTTTTTATTCACATTGTTTTTTTTTTTAATTTTTATTTCGATATTATAAATTATAAAATACTTATATAGTTACTAATATAATTACCTATAACTAAAATATTGCTTTCTTAATCAAGAATCAATAAATATTTTTTTTACTAGTTGGACAAACTCCAGCTACAATTTAAGGCCAAAAGTTTAAAATCAAAATTTTATAAATTGCCTACAATAAAATAATAAAAAACCTACAACTTTTTTAAGTATATAGGTATATTGTATATTTAAGTAAGACAATCCTGTTGACATAACATTCTAAATTGTATACATAAAAAGTCAGTTCTTATAAATTAATAAATTTCAATAGTTATCTATTCTTATGTTTTTATAACGTCCTATTCCTATAAGTACATTTATAGTTTAAATTCTAAATAATAATAAAAGACAGTGTTTTTTTTTTTTTCGTTTTCAAGTTACATAAAAGTTAAAATAATAAAAATGAAATTGAAAAGACAATTGAGAGTCTAGCATAAATTAAATAACTTTTTTTTTCTGGTCTCATTTCTATGATTTTATGTTATATTTTATGAGTACTTTTAGATTTAGATATTACATACATACATATACATAATATAATATGTATGTACGGCGATAAAACTGTACTATTCAGTAGATACAAATGTATTTAAAGCTGTACATAAAACATAATAATACATACATATGTATACCTTGAAAACATGAACAAAAAAGAATATCTTGGAAAGTTAAACATATGTAGATTTATGTTTTTTTTTTTTGCATTTATTCCCTTTTTTTTTTACTTTTTTTAAATCTTTGAATGAAAATATAAAATACACACACGACATATTATAATATTAAAATAAATAATAAATGTTTCTATACTACCTACATAATTTTTTTTCATTTTTTTTATTCGCATTATGTACTGTGTACTGTACACAGAGTACGTATGTTTGAATTTTGTTTAAGTTTATTTATTTATTTATATTTTATGTGTGTTTTTTTATTAATTGGAGTATAAATGTAAGAAAATGTTTCTTTCAAACACCTCATTTCGTTGTTGCAGTTTTGACAATCTTGTTTGAAATATTTTTGAAATCAGCTTTATATGTTTTTGTTTTTCGTAAACTATTTAATGATAATGGGCTACCTTTTATTTTATGGTAAATATTGAAAATTTTAAACTCTGAATAAAATGCATTTCAACATTGCTCAATTTTTTAAGATTTATCTACTAGTGATTGAAAACACTTTATCTTGATATTCATATAATAGTATGAGGCATTACTGGGTTGATTGTAATTGAAGAAAAAGTTTTTTTTAAATCCCCTTTATAAAAAAAAAAAAAAAAACACAACACTTAATTCAAGTGAACAAATTGAAAAATTGACACAAATTCCAGTCCGAGGTGGGAATCCAACCTACGACCGAACACGCTGTAGGATAAGGGCAATACTACTACACCATGACGGCCGACTAAATCCCTTTAAATCCCCCAAAACAGCTGGAGAACCATCCGAAAATTAAATTTCTTAAGGTGGGCAAGTACAACACCAATATAAATATGTTTAACATTGCTTAAAACATCCCTATCTTCACACAATCTTACTATACTTTGTTAAAATCTACTTTTACATAAATTACAATAAATACTTAATAATACTCAATTTATAGAATTTTAACTCAATTTATAGAATATTAAACAGTCTACTATACAAAACACTATTTTGCACTATTTTTTCCTTGATCTAACAGTATCTGTACCTTAAAACGTTAAATTACCAAAAGTGTACTATACAAATAGTTAACAAAAAAAAAAGGTTTCTCTATAGGAACAAAAAAAAAGAAGAAATATAGTGTGGAAACATATTGAGAAAATGATTAAAAAATCTGAGGTTAAAATATTATGTTTTGCCGCGCTTAAGAGCATAATAATAACAATGATAGAATTCCAGTGATATCACTCGTTGAGAGCGCATCGTTTGCGGATTAAAATAATTAAAATAAAATTAAAAAAAAAAAAAAAAAAAAAGTACCATATAGAGAAAAAAAAAAAAAAAAAAAAAACCGCTTTGAATTTGAACAATAAAACAATTAAAACAATTAAAAAAAAAAAAACAGACGAACAAAGAAATAATAATTAAAGCACATTTTTTATTAACCTAACTGAGCATATTTAATTTTATTAAAAAAAAAAAAAAAAAAGGGGGCCGAAAATCTCCTTATCAGAGATGTTTAGTGGAGGCCCTCCACCAGGAGGGGGATCATCTAGTTTATCAAATCAAGCGAATATGATAAAATTTGATAAATCAAAAAATTTAAA
Source organism: Hybos culiciformis (assembly GCA_964007475.1). Classification (NCBI taxonomy): domain Eukaryota; kingdom Metazoa; phylum Arthropoda; class Insecta; order Diptera; family Hybotidae; genus Hybos; species Hybos culiciformis. Next base: position 149,891,578 of record OZ023273.1, on the reverse strand, counting down.
AAATATGAACGAGGGTCAAAAATTCCTTGTAATGAAGCGATTAGATGAGGGAAAAGACATGAGCACGGTATCACCTTTTCTGTTGAAAAGAGTGATTGAAGGGACAGCAGGACCCATTGAGAAATGTACTAAATTAAGAAATGGTTCAATTCTTATTCAAACTAAGAACTTGAAACAGGCTGAAAAATTAATTAAAATCATAGTAATAAATAATACCGTTAATGTTTGTGTAGAAGAACATAATTCTCTAAATGAGGTTAAGGGGATAATATTCTGTCCTGAGCTGAAATATATTAGTAATGATGAAATCATTTCGGAAATGCGTGATCAAAATGTGAAAGATATCTACAGATACAAAAAGAAAAACGACAACGGAGTATTACAAGAAACTGGTCTTTTTTGTTTTCATTTTGGCATTTCTAAGTTACCTGAAGAAATTTACATCGGATATCAAAAATACACTGTAAGACAATATATACCTGCACCCATGCGTTGTATGAATTGTCTTAATTTCAATCATCCAACAGCTAGCTGCAAAAAGGTAAAAACTTGTGCCAACTGTTCAGAAGAATATCATCTAAATGATAAAGAAGAAGCCAAATGTGAAAAACCACAAAAGTGCCCAAATTGTAAGGAAAATCACAATGCATTCTACAAAAATTGTCCTCGATATCTTAAGGAAAAAGAAATTAAAGCTATAAAAATTAAAGAAAATGTAGACATTCGAGAAGCCATTAGAATTTACAACATTCGTTTTCCCTTCCCGAAAACTTTATCACAGATTTTAAGCAAGGAGAAAAAAAAATGTAAATGTATTTGCGTATGTGGAACTAGTGAGAATGGTAACAATGTAAATAAAAAAACGACAGCTCCATTGGAACCAGAATCAGGTAAATCAACACAAGATTTAAAATTTACAACACCACTTGTCATAGAAGCCCAAAAACATGTACAACAAAAAACTCCATTTGATATAGTTAATTCAAAATTGCTGGAAAATGGTAAAATTATTTTTAGTAAGAATTTGTCAAATAAAGAAAAAAGAGAATTAAAAAAAAATTCGAACAAAAAATTTAAAAGGCAAAATAAAAGTAGGGAAACTAGTATAAGCTCTGTAGAAGATATTGAAATATCCAATACTCCTAATATAAATGAATCCTTACAATATAATACAATGGAATTCTGATGGCTTTTATAGTCATAAAGAGGAATTCGAGTTGTTGATTAAAAAATACAGTCCCTTAGCTTGTTGTATACAGGAAACTAAATTCAAATTTAATCAAGTTCCAATTAAAAAAAACTTTAAAGTATATTATAAAAATGTAATTTCAGAAAGTGTAGCTCATGGTGGTGTAGCCATACTTGTAAAAGATTCTTTTCAATCATTACCTTATACAATTCAAACCAATCTTCAAGCCATTGCTGTTAAATTATCCTATCCTCTTAAATTTATATTATGCAACATTTATTTGGAAAATAACGTAAACATAAATCAGGATGATATAGAAAATTTAATTAACCAGTTTGACTCTCCTTTCTTACTGGTTGGAGATTTTAACTGTCATAACTTTCTGTGGGGTTCCAATAAATTAGATAAAAGAGGAAAAATTGTAGAAAAAATTGTAGATAACAATGGGTTGAATATTATGAATAATCGAGAACCAACCTTTTTCAGCTTTTCACACAAAACATTTAGTTCAATCGATTTATCAATATGTAGCCCAATTCTAGAAAACTACTTCAAGTGGCACGTGGAGGATAACCTCTTTGGAAGTGATCACTTCCCTATAATAATTTCCACTTTTGAAAAAAACGAGCACAAAAATAAAAGAGAGAAATGGGTAATAAAAAAAGCAGATTGGGATAGTTTTAGTAATAATGTTGAGTTACCTAATCTAGAACTAGGAAGAAATGAAAAAGAAATAAACGAAATGGAAAAAAATATAATAAATAAAATTACCCAGGCTGCGGAAAAAAGTATTCCAATCTCAAAAAATAATATTGTTATGAAAAAGGTCCCATGGTGGAACGCAACCATTAAAAAAGCTATAGCTAATAGAGAATTTTATTTTAAAAAATTTAAAAAAAGCATGATATTAGAAGACTATAAAAATTATATACGATTGAAATATGAAACTCGGAAATTAATCAGATTCCACAAAAGGGAAAGCTGGAAAAATTATGTGTCGTCTATAACGAGTAACACTCCTGTAACTGAGGTCTTCGATAAAATACGAGCAATTAGTGGTAGGAAATCATTCAATGAAATTACTTCACTAATATGCGAAAATGATATTATCGTAGATAGAAAAGTAATTTGCGAAAAATTAGTTGAAAAATTTTGCCAAACTTCCTGCACGGATAATTACCCAGAAAAGTTTAGGAGAATTAAAACTCAAGTTGAGGCCGTACCACTCGATCTGTCACTCTCTTCACAAGAGAATTATAATGCAAAATTTACTATTCATGAATTAGATAATAGCTTGAATGTTTGCAAGGGTTCTTCTCCGGGGCCTGATAACATTCGTTATGAAATGCTAAAAAATCTGAAACTAAACGATAAAGAAATTTTATTAAAGTTTTACAATAATATTTGGGTTACAGGATATTTCCCGGAAAATTGGAAAAAAGCAATACTTATACCCATCCTTAAAAAAGGTAAAAACCCTTCTGAATCAAATAATTATAGACCAATTTCTTTATCAAATTGCATTTGCAAACTTTTTGAGAGAATGGTTAGTAAGAGATTATCGTGGTATCTAGAAAATAAAAAAATTTTATCTAACTTTCAATCCGGTTTTAGGAAAAGGAGATCAACTGTTGATAATTTAGCATATTTTGAGGGTGAAATAATGACTGGGTTCTCCAGAAATGAGGTCACACTTAGTATATTTTTTGACATAGAAAAAGCTTATGATATGGTTTGGAGGAGAGGAATAATGGATAAAGTTAAGAAAATTGGAATAAAAGGTAATATGTTAGTTTTCATACATAATTTTTTGAAAGAAAAATACGTGAAAGTTATGATAGGAAATTCAGAATCGGAGGAGAAAAAACTTGAGAATGGGATTTTACAGGGTTCAGTTTTATCGGTTTTTTTGTTTCTAATACATATAAATAGTGTGGTTAAAGAAATCGATCCAAAAGTGAAATACACCATTTTTGCAGATGACCTAAATATTTTTATTAGAGGAAAAAATTTTAAAAAAATAGAAAAAATAATGCAAAAAACTTTAAATAGATTAAATAGTTGGACGGAAAGAAATGGCATAATTTTTTCCGAAGAAAAAACTGTAGCCATGTTATTCACTAGAAGAAGGAAAAATATTTCATACCCTAAGTTGTATTTAAAAAACAAAAAAATTAAATACGTTGAGGTTAAAAAATTTCTAGGCCTAACTTTCGATTCTAAATTAAACTGGGGATTACATATTAGGGATATTAAGGCAAGAGCCAGTAAAAATCTCAATATACTAAAAATGCTTAGTAATACCACTTTTGGATCCGATAGAAAAATGCTTTTAAGATTACTAAATTTACTGGTTCTCCCAGTGATAGATTATGGAAGTTTGATATACAGCTCAGCAAGTAAAACTTTAACAAAATCTCTAGATACAGTACTTAATGCTGGTATAAGAATAGCAACTGGGGCTTTTAGAACTACTCCAATCGAAGGCCTCATATCGGATAGCGGACAGCTACCACTTAATTTAAGGAGATTAAAGCAATTGCTCAGATACGGGACTAAAGTTTGGGCTATGGAGGATCATCCTTTGAATAGCTTAGTCAATGACGAGTTGCTATACAGCAAACTTAAAGATAAGGAAAATAGAAATCAACCAAGTTTTGTTAGAATTAAAAATCATATTTTACCTCATTTACAGCAAAAAAAATTAGAAAAAACTAGACCTCTAAAATTTCCTTACTGGCAAGGTAAACCTATTCAAGTGGATGTATCTTTAAATACCAACAAAAAAGATTCAACAAATCCTGAAATATTTAGAAAACTCTTTACAGAAAAAATTCAAGTATTCTACCCAAACCACAGTATTATTTATTCAGATGGATCAGTTATAGACGATAAAACAGGCTGCGCATTTATTTTTGGGTCAATTAAAAAACAATTCAGTTTGCCAAAATACACAAGTATTTTCTCTGCGGAACTGTATGCAATTTATCAAGCTATCAAATACGCAGATACTAACTTTAACAATATAAAAATCCTTATTTGCTCTGATTCTTTGAGTAGTATGCAAAGTATTAAGAAGCTTCATCAAATGCACCCTACTATTAATAAAATTAAAGAAAAAATTCAAAAGTCAAAAAATTTCTTCAGTTTTTTATGGATACCATCGCACGTAGAAATACTCGGTAATGAGGAAGCTGATAAGCTTGCTAAACAGGCGGTAAACATGCCTACAGATCTTAACTTTAATTTTATCTATACGGATCTAAAAATAGTTATAAATAAATATATTAATTATCAGTATTTACAATACTGGGAAAAAATAAATGATAATAATAAATTTAAAAAAATAGTTGGGAGCATACCCAATTGGAGTAACTTGAACAAGTTAAGTAGAAAAGAAGCTACAATAATAACAAGATTAAGGCATGGGCACACTAAAATTACCCATTCACATATTTTTCTAAAAATGGAAGAACCTTGTTGTCCATGTATGGAACCATTAACAATATTACACATATTTGAAGAATGTCCTTTGTATATTAGGCAAAGGGAGAAGTTTCAAATAAGTAATGCTCGAGTCCTTAGTACGGATGATAATAAAATTTATAAAAAAATTATAAAGTTCATTAGGAGTATTGGATATTACAATGAAATTTAACTAAGTTTGTATCTGAGAAATGTTATAAAAAAAAAAAAAAAATGTATTTATAAAGAATAAAATTTATTTTGGTTATTATTAAGAAAATAAAAATTATTTTATAAAAAAAAAAAAAAAAAAAGTAAATTACAAAAATATTTATAAGGAAAAAGTATTATGTATTTTGTTAATTCGTTAATTTTGAAAAATTAATTATGTAATTATAAGAAAAAGTATTAATATTTTGTTAATTTGTTAATTATTGAAGGATAAAAGATTATTTTAAGTTTCATTATTATTATAAATTGCAATCAAAGAATTAAGATATTTATTTTGTAATATAATATTAATAAGAAACCGAGCCCATATAGCCTAAACGAAGTGCTGGTGGCTTTTTTTTTATAAATAAATAAATAAATAAATAACAATGATATATATATACGAAAAAAAAATGTAGGCATTATTGATTTGAATTTCAGGATTTGAATTTTGAAATTGCTTTTTTTTTTGTTTGTTGTTGTTTGGTGCAGGAATAAAGGTGTGGTTGACTGAACCAATTTTTTTTATTTTTTATGAGTTCTAGGAAATGACAAAGTGAAGTTTTTAATCTTTTCCAAATACCTACATATCATGCCTTCATGTTTTTGAACACGAGAAACTTTCGTGTATTTCTTGATATATTTATATTGTCAAGATTTCAAGATTATATATAAAAAATATATATATTTTTTTTAAACAATTTTCATGTTCATGTGAAATTTTTTGTTCTAATTTTTTGTTTTTTTATTTTTAATTCAAATAATCGTATACTTGTAATAAACATAATAAACTTTTGTCACCATTTTATTAATGATTTGCACATTGGGTAACAAAATTCGCTGTGACATTTGTTATGTATACATACCCATATAAAACAAAATGAAAATTAAGTTTCATTAATCTTTGAATAATTTTTGTGATATTTTAGAAATGTTGTAGAAACTTAGAATTTCAAGTAATAAATAAGTTTTCGTCGCACAATGAAAAAAACCACCTTGTCATAAATATTTTGCTTATTCGTTAATTTTTTAAGGTGATGTTTAGATGTGATGGAAAATAGATCTATGGCTTATAAGATTATGGAAATTATAATAACTAAAAATGTAGATTGTAAATAAAATAAATCGGTTTGTATCACAAGTACAGGCAATAAGCTTAATCTCAGTTCTTTTACAACTAAGAGCAAAGCTTTATATATATGAAAGAAAATAGGCTTTAACTCAGCCCCTTTACATGTTTGAGAAAACCTTTATATATAGGTGTTACGGTAAGGTATTTAAAACTCGATTTCAACTCTGGTCGAAATTTGAAATAAGGAAAGTACTTAAGAAAGTTATGAGTTATTTGTGTAACAAGCATCACTACTGAATGGTTTTGCTATGGTTTTGCTCTCTATAATTTCATTAGCAAAGCTATTATTTCAGATTATTTGGCACAAAACTAATACTAAGTATATTAATATCCTGTCTGACAAAAATTCTGTCCTGATCCATTCAAACAGGTTATCACTACAATAATTTATATCAAATCACTTAAAAGTTTGAAGTTGATACAAATTGACCCTAAATTAGAAATGCTCTTTAGAGTTTAGACAAACAAACAACAATATAATTTTTAATTTTTATTATTTTATTGTTTTGTGTAATTTTTAATGATAACAACTTTTTTAATCTTAATTCATTAAAGAAATTTAAAGGAAAAACGAAAAAAAAAATTATATGTTTTTTTGTCTTCTTTATTTAAACAAAATATATACCCGTACATATTCATAAACATACTTATTTATGTATATTTATTTTTTTTGTATTTCTCTTTCAGATACGGCAACAAAAATGCAGAGAGATAAAATATTCATAACATTAAAATACTTAACTTGAATAATAAAAAAAAAATAAATAAATAAATATAAAAAGTTTAAAACCAATGTAAACTGATATTAAATATAAATAAATTAAAAAAAAAAAAAAAAAGCAGAAGTCTTCAACAACATAAGAAAAATAAAAGAAAAACAAATTAAATGTTAAAAGGAAGAAGAAAATCAATTTTCTTTTTTCATTAAAAAAAAATAAAAAAAAACAAGAACACGGAAAACACAAAAAAAAATTAAATAAAAACAAAACTTTTTTTTTTGTGTTTTTCCATTTTTAAAATAAATTAAAAATTAACAAAAAAAAATCATAATAATAATAATAATAATCAAAAAAAAATAAAAAATAAAAAAATTAAACCATGACATCGCAAATTATATGGAAAATTCATTTTTCACATTTAAATAAAATAATTATAATTCTCATATATTTAACTATTATTGGAAATTTAAGTGCCTGGCAGGAAAATGTTCGGCCAAAATTATATGTTGAATTGGGTAAGTTGTTTTATATATGTATATACAGAAAAATAAAAAAATTATTATTATTATTTTATTTTTTTTGTTATAATTGGTTGTTATGTGTGCAGCAATACATATAATAGTATGCTGTATAATGTTGAATTTTTTCCCGACTTATCTGCATTAAACTACATGAACATTGTAGTATTTAGGAAGTTGATAAAATAAATTTGTTTTTTTTTTTTGATTGTATCATTGTCATTTATTTACACGTTAAAAAATTTTATTAACAATTAATGATGTTCATACAAATTTAAAATAAATAATAATATAAAATATAGTATAAGAAAGAAAGACAAAATTGCACTTGAGCATAGGAGGAAATATAGAAACGGATTTGGGGGATCTAAATAGAGTGAAAAATCAAAGCAAATAGTAGATCTTAACCGAACTAACTGCGATTATTCACTGGCTTACAAACAGGACGTATTTTCTGGAACCATGAGTTTCGGATTGAGCGATCAGACAGAGGAACTTTCAGAGAATTTTGGTAGGAGCCAGAAACGACAACCTCAATGTCCAACGCTGAAAATATTTTCTATTCCAAATCCCTGAAGAACTACAAAAAACAAACCAGAACATCAATTAGGTTTCTTAAAAAGCATAATAAATAAATAAATAAATAAATATACATGTTCACTTTTCCTCTATGACGCACTGAATAACGTAATCTACCACGTCTATACTACCTAGACTGAATCGAATTCAATTCAACATACACACAAAAAATATTTTTTTTCTTTTTAGTCGGTGGTGAAAAATGTGATTTTGATACAAACTTTAATTGTTTAAATTTTTTGGAAAATTTTATTGAGCATAAAAAACTCAATGTTTTTTTGTCTTTCCTCCTGTACAAAATATACTAGAATGAAATTCGCTCAGTTAAAAATTTCTTTTGATTTAATTTGATATGTTGAACTTGTTTATTAAATTTTATAAGATTGATAAGAACGTTTTAAACCTTATCTTGGACGGTCTAAAATTTGTTGTATCTTTAGTTACAATTTATATTTTCGGATTGTTTAATGAGTATAAAAATAAAAAAAAAAAGCATATATGAAATCAATTTCTTTCCGAAATTATTTGTTATTATTATTTTATTTTTTTCTTGGAATACACCTTAGTTACATATAAAGTATTAATGAGTTGGGGGTGTATCCTAACACCACTGCACTTCAAGGCAATAAATTGCCATGAAAACTTTACCATCACTCTCATATACATGCTAATATGAGAGGAGAGGGCTCGGTACGAAGCATGCAATGGAACATTATACGTACATATGTGATGTAGTTACAATGACTTTATTTTTTTTTTACTTATTCAATTTATAATATTTTTTTTCTATATAAATAGTTTACCTGATTCTAATGATGAGTTACTAAGCAATTACTAGTTTCTTTGAATTCAACTTAGTCAAAAGCATTAAAAAGTTTTTTTTTATATACTTGTTTGCAAAGATTCCTTTTATTCTGAATTACAGATTATGTATAACAAAAACATATATGTATGTATTTTTTTATTTTTTTTTTTTGCAAATAATAATAGGTAGACACTTGGCTCCATTGCATTAATAAGTCTACAATGTTATATACACTACATATAATATAACATAAGTAATACGGTTGATTGTACAACATAAAAATTTTCTTTTTTCCCATTTCACTTAAAATAAAATTTTGATGTCAATTTAGTGTCGAAAATAATTCCTATATGTCAGCCTAAAATTTAATTTATTTATTCTCGCTTCTTTTTATGGCATTTAATTTAATTTCATTCTTTCTTGTGTTTTTTTTTTTTTCATTTTTATGAAATGATAGAAAATATATTTTGTAAAATTTCAAATGAAATAAAAAATTTGATCTGCAATGTTATAAACTCATAAAAAATTGTGAATTTAGAATTTTGGGCAGAACGGAAGTTTCCCAATTGCACTGAGACATATTAGTGCACTGTTCAACAATAAATAATTAAGTAAACAAATTGATTAAATTCGAATGAGAATATAGTTGGTGGATTGTGCAGTTATGTTCTTTTGCAAATTGCAAATTTTAATAAAGTTTATTTTATATTTTAATTAATATACTCAACTTTGTATTTATAATGAATTTTTCTCCTTTCTCATCCTTTTAAATCTTAGTCGTTATAATATATATGTTATATATATAAATTGTAATATAACAACTCTTATTTGCAGCTTTATAAAGTACGTCATTTTCTACTACTTTATATTAGGTCAACTTAAGTTTCCGTATAGATTTATTTATTTATTTATTTATTGTAAACAAAAATTCGGAAACATGCAAAATTAAAAAAAATAAAATAATAATATAAACTTTCTTATAAAGAAAGGAAACTTTATAGTGTACTTTATATACATGATATAATAAGACAATTTATTTTAAATTTTTTATGAAAAAAAAAAATTTGTTTATTGTAAAATAACAGGCAATCGATTTTTGTAATTTTTATTTTTAACAAAAATTGCAATTTCAACTTTTATCATTTAAAAGACCTTATTATATATACATATTTTGCTTGCAATAATTTATCAGCTTATAGTGCTGAAATGTGTACATACTTATTAATATGCCTTGTAGAAAAAAATTAATTAAAGTGATTTTTTTATTATTTCGGTAAAAATTTTCTAAAAAAAAAAAAACATTGTTATTCAGTGATACAACAATATTTTTAGTTTCACAGTACATATATATATTTCAAATCAAATCTCAAAATGATAAATTCAAAAAATATTTAGGAGAAGCTGTGCATGATCAACAGAGCCTAAATTCAGATTTATACTGATATTCAAAATTTATCGTAACTATTGGTCTCACTAACTTCAAAATAATTTTAACAACTTTTCTTATATTCCAGAATTCCATTAAAAATTAAAAATAAATCTATGATTGAATTTCTTTAAAATGAAAATAACATACATACTTTTATATAAATTTAAAAGGATGAAATATACTTATAAGCAAGTATATATTTTAAATTAATTTTAATAAAATTGTTAAATAACATTAACATAAACCAATAAGTATCTTAAATAGATTCCTATTAAATTTTATTCAACCTAAAAGGTATGTTAAGATACAAATATCTTAAGTCAATACAATTAGATATTTTATTATTTTTTAATTTGCACCTCAACCATTTAACTGAATATCTATTACAAAAAAAAAAGTAAGTAGATATGCTTTTTTTATTGAATGAAATAATTTTTTTTCTTCTTCTTTGCACATAAAAATTTTTATTTTAATTTTTTTTTTATTTTATAGACTTTTGTACACTGTTAAAATGTTTGAAAAACCAATTTTAAAATGTTAAAATAAATATACATTTTTTATAGCACTTAAAGAAACAAAATTTAATGATCTGTGGAAGTAATTTTGACAATTCAGGCTTTTAGTTTGCTTGAGTTAATATATTAATTAATGTATATCCAGTTCAAAAATTTGTGTTACTTACACTAATTATACACAATTGTTGGACTTCAATGTGTAATTTAGGGAACTAAATGAAGGGAAAGAGTTTTAACACCAACTTTTTCGAAATTAAATATAATTTTCAGAATATATTTCATACATTGTTTTATTATGTATCGCTGAAAGTACGGTTCATAATAAGATTATAATAATTATGTCAGGTAATGAGATATATATATAAAATATTTATAATATTTAAAAAATACGTAGGCACTTACTTTAATTTTAAAGCTTTTGAAATATTAATTTTTCTTCGAATTTCTTAGTTTTTTCATGTATTTTCAACGAAGTAAATATTTTTAAAATATTTTGCACGAAAACTATAGAGATATACACATTATGTAAATGATTTCTTTAGAATTTTTTTCAATACAAATAAAAATTAAATTTAAAATAAAATATTATTTACATTCAAAATGATGTTTAATTAATAAATTATTCACGTAAATTTATAACATAGTATTATATTAAAATGATAAGAGTTGTTGAAATAAGATTCCTTATTTTTTTTTTTTTTTTTAATCTAAAATTATTTTCGACTATAAATATCAGTATTTATAGGGTGTATAATATTATTGGATAACATCATATAAAATGCAAAAATTCATTTTTAATTAAAATTTTTTTTTTCTATATTTTAAATTAATTTAAAAAATGTTGGCACATTTTCATCAATATTGTTATGTGTAATTTATTTAATAGTATTTTTTTTTTATTATAGATACTATATACATATGCAAACAGTTAGTACGTTTATATAAAATATTTATAGATATACAGATAAAATTATAAAACTATATGTATATGGTATGTTAGTACTTAAAATGTCCTTTTGGAAGATCCTCGTGTATTATATTATATACAAAATGATATGCCATTATAATAAAAACGGTAATGTGACCTAGTTTGTTTAATTAAAATTTACCTACGAGTATTATAATAATAAAGGCTTACAAGGTTTTTCATTAGTGGTTCAACTCAATTAAAATTCCTTGATAGATATAGATAGAATTTAATTTTGAATTCATTATAATATATAAGAAAATGCCAGTTAAAACATTAAAATTATATATCTATTTACATTTTGTATGCGTATGTATGTATAAAGAACAATTTTACGTCACATTTCAGTAAATGTAAACATTTTTTTGCTGAGAATTTCTATGCATAGTTTCAAAATAATTAATTTTCTACCTATATAAAATATACAACAGAGAATTGGCATACAACTGAGCAAGTTCCAATCGTCATACATTTGACCATAGGTTTGATAGAACGGAATAATCGAAATAAATAGATAGTAGAGTGAATATTAAATTTCAAAATTTTGCCAAGTAATAGATCTTTCGGATAATTGGAGAGAGTTTTGACTGTATATGATAATGATGCACGTTACACATATATTACTTAGATAATAAATATAGAATATAAAAGATAAAAATATGCTGTACTAAGTATTCAAGTAAGTCGATTCGCAAATATTCTAATTGTCCTCAAGTGTTTTTTTTTTTTTAATTAATTCAATTACAAAAGGTGATAAGAAACAATACTTCACATTGAAGTATAAAAATTTAATCTGCAGTCAAGGTTATTATAAAATAATGAAAATCTCAAATTTTTGATACATTAACTTGAATTTAATATCAATTTTCAAAGAAAAAAACAAAAAAAAAACTTTTTTGATACTAAGAAATGTCTTAATTACACATAAAATACATACATACTTGTATAAATTCCTGGAATTTATTTTTTTGTGCCAAACATAAAAAAAAAAAAGTTTTAGATTTCTTTTTAAGAAAATTTTATGTGAACAAAAGTTTTTTTTTTTTTTTTGCGGTTTTCTTTATTTTTTATTCTTTAATCGTGTAACTTAATATTACATTCAGTGTATAAGTAATTTATTTTAAAAATTTTGAAATACTTCGTAAGTACATCTCATAGGAATATAAGAAGTCATATAATTTTTTTTTTGAAATTTCTGTAACAATTTTTATTTAATTATCTTTCAAATATAAATACGTATGGATTGGATATATAATGCTTGCAGTGATTAATGTAAAATGCAATAGTTGTAGTAATATAACGACTTTCACAAAAGACTGACTCCATATCTGGCAATGAAAACAGCTTTTCTATGTATTATATATAAAGTTATAATTTATAATTTTCGTATTTTGACAACTATTTTCCTCTATATTAGGTTTAGGAAATAAATCTAAAAATTACCTATTGGTTTTTATATTTTTTTTAGGAATGGATGAATCAGTTTTCTTTTTCATAATCTGAATGAATACACAGTGTGTAAATACATATTTCTCGCACAACTCTTTATTATAACTCTAATATACTGTTTTAAATTTTTATAAAATTATGTAAATTTAAATATCCAACGTTCCTTGTTAAATTAAACATGGGTGAAAACAAGTACACATATAAGAATTAATTAATTTAAATCAATATTATCCATTTATAAATTTATATTCCCTTTAAATTCGTCTACTCTAATATAAAAATTAAATATATACTGTAAAACTTCAATCTAAAATATATTATTCTTTAATCTAACCTGATTTCATAATTTTAAACATACAAAGCTAATAAGAAAATTATATTAAGAAAAAAAAATTTTAAATATTGTTTTTACTTATATTACATTCACCCAGAAACCCTAAAAGCTTTTAAAGCTCATGTTGTTTTTTTTTTTTTTTGCTGGTTTTTATCGCAATTAAAATATAAAAAAAAAAAAACAAAAAACAAAAAACAAAAAAACATAAAACATAACATTGTTTTATGTGTATTCATTGGTTTCATCTTCATTTACGAAACAAAACAAAAGAAAATTTATGTTTTTCTTCTCCTTGATACATTTTTAACATAAATTATGAAACTTCTGCATTTTACACACATCTTACAGTTACGTAAAAGGGATGATGCTATAAATTTTAAACAATATAAATGTAAATTTTACTTCTTTTTTTTAAGCTACCTATACTTATTGTGTATATTCTTATATAGTATATTTATATATGTTACATTTTATGATGATACACATTTAAATCCAAATATAAGTATTTTTTTTGGTATTATCTTTTAATTCCATAAAATAAAAAATATTATAAAATCACATAAGTGTTTGAAATATAAATGTACAATGCATTAAAGTTTTTATTTTAATATAATTCCAACTGATTTCTTACTTTCATTCTAAGAGGGTAAAATAATTTTATGAAGATCTAAAAAAAAGTTTGGAAAATCGCGCAGTAATTTGGATGAATTAATGGTGTTAAAAAATTAGGAAAAACTATTATCCAAAAGGGTTATTTTCGGTTTATTCATTTTTTAATCTTGCAGTTGACAGTTAAAATCCAATTATAAGTTACATATTAGGAACTATAAAATCTATTTCTGTTATTTAAAAGTAATATTTATCTAAAGTTAAGTATAAAAACGGAAAAAAGTAGTAAAATTAGTATAATTAGTATAATTATGAAAAATAAAGAATTAACTTTTAAAACTAAATAATGTAGCCAAATATGACCATGCCATAAAGTTACACTTGTCGAAAGATCACAAATGAATAGGTAGCAAATGTAATTTTGTTTTTGTGATTACAATTAACATTAACAGTGTTATCGAAGTATGATCAAGCTGTGCTTTGACAAGACGGCTTTTCAGAGGCAAATTATTTCAAGGCTGAGGATGATAATAAAAAGTTATTGAACTTTATAATAACCATAATAGAACTTTATTATAACTATTAAAATTCTTTATTTTATTTTATTTTAAAATACACTGAACTTCGATGTAGTAAAGTTAAAAACTTTCTTTGTTAAATTTTCTATAGTTTAACTAGAAAACAACTAACTTCGTTGTACGAAATCATAAAAAAAAAAAAAAATTTAAAAAACTTATGTTTAAAAGAATATAAAGGAATTCATAAAAAGGAAATTATCGGTTTTTTATGTTATATATTTTTTCTTAAGTTGTATATCTACATAGAAGAAACTATATATAGAACCAAACCAAAAACATTAAAAAAAAAGTTAACGAAATATACAATGTTTTATTAAATCACCAATCTTCCCACTTAAAAACTTAGAAATATAATTCTATGCGGGTTTTTCATCTCTTTGAAAATTAAAATTTGAAATATGGTGAATAAGTTTAAAAAACACTTTAAGACTTAAAGTGTTGTTAATAATTTTTTTTTTTTTTAAATAAAATGTCCAAGATTTAATTTTTTCTGCACTTATATCATGTTCCGATCGATATCAAGCTATGAGACATAGTAAAATCTGTAGGACCATAAGCTGCGACTAAATCAGCAAAATTTAATATCGGATTTGCATTTGAATCCTAAAACAAACTTTTGCTTACGAGAACTAACTTAAGAAGTAATCTAGAAATTGGCTTTTTTCATACAAAAAATAATTAACCTTTGTATTAAAGGCTAATTTACAGATAGAATAAGCCAATTTGCAGACAAAATAATCCAGTTTGCCGAATTCTAAGTTGTAATTTTAAGGCTGTAATTTTAAGGCTGTAAACAACAAAAAATAGAACTGTGCCTGTGTACGGGTTTTGAAAAGGCGACCTTAGAACTAACCTTTAAATTTAAGTGCAGAGAGCCTATTAATCTCTTAAATCTTAAATCTGACTTTTGCAATGAATTTGAAATAACTTTATATACCTAATTAACATCATAATAAAGATTCTTTTTCACAAGAAATTGGGCTGAATTATAAAAAATTTATCATATTTTTTTTTTAACTTTTATTCATCAAATTGATGATTTATAATAAAATAAATAAATTTCAACTTTTTTTTTGCATATAAAATATTTGTTTATCATTTTATTTACGATTTTTTATAATTCTTTGTTTATTTATTTGCTGAAAAAAAATCATATTATAACAATCATTTGTTTTTTTTATATTATGTGACCAATACCCTCATTATTACTGTAATTAATCAAAATCTTAAAAACTTGATCTTAATATATATACTTTATTTCATTTATTTATAACGATTTTTATTATTTTTATTTTTTTATTAGCATGCAAACATATTTACCGTTAATAATCGAATAACGATTTTTAGTAAAAAAAAAAAAAAAAAATTCCTGACTTTTTTTTTCTTTCATTTTTTGCTCATAATATTTATATAAAAATAAATTTTTATCCTTCCCTTTAACCCACAAGGATGGAAACATAAAAACCTTTGCTTTTCCTCGCCTTTTTAATCAAATTCAAATAATCGTAAAAGTGCAAAAGGTGATTGAACATAATTACGTATCAATTTTAGTTTTTAATTAAATAATCTGAGCATGGAGAATTAATTACAAACATTTTGACCGCAAGCCGTAAAGACTAGATGGAAAATTAAATACAGCTATACTGATAGTAACATTTTTAACTTGAAATTAGTATGATGGCAAATATGTATAAAATTTTTATTCAGATTTTACGCAACGGGACCCAAAGTTTTATTTTATATACCTTAAAGCTAGGAAGTTCTAAGAAAACGACGCCGAATTACGGCGATGGATGTCTTCCAGCGGTGGCTCGTACATAGGTGCTGCGACACTGCAGCACCCTCAAGAAATTTTAAAAAATTGAACTCATAAATAAAATTTTTTGTAGGCTCTGAATTTTTCTCACTCTAAAATTATTTTTAAATGAAAAATAGCAATTGTTGTAACATTTTATAAACAAGAGTAACTTTTAGGCTTACAGAAAATCAAATATAGAAAATACAGAAAGTACTTTTCAAAATTAGCTGCAGAAATCTTTCTAACAGATTTTTTGGAACTGCGAATTTCACAGTGCAGGGAATTTTTTTTCATGAACAATTTAATACATTTTTATTGCATGTTAAGTTTTTTTTCATGGCTTGAATGTAAGGAAAAATGCACTGCCACAGAAGGAGTGCGGCTGTATACTTTCTTAAAAATTTAAAAACAAATAAGTACCTATGTGGGAAATTTTTTTTGTTTGTTTTGGGATTTTTTGAATGTAATTCTTTACATGCTTCAGAAGCAGCACAATTTTTATATGGGATATAGGTATTTTGTTTGCTTTTGAATTTTCAAAACTGATATATGAGTATTATATATCATAAAACATTTAAAATTAAAAAAAAAGAGGTTGTTTTTTTTGCAGCACCCTCTTTCAAAACTTCCACGGGTTGCCACTGATGTCTTCAATAAAATACGATGACAACGTTTTTTAACGGTGACAGTGACTGTATTCAAACTGAAAACATAAAATTTTAGCTTATTTCAGTATGGCACAGGTTTTCAGTACGCTACACGAACGGAAAATTTTTTCCCAATGCCTCTGAGAAAAAAAAAAATGTTTTTCCTTAAAAAATAAAAAATAAATTTATAAGTTTTTTTCTATGAAAAAAAAAGTTTTGTGGTGTTTTTGGTGGTGGTAGATATTCGTGACTGACAGTCAAAGAATTAATTACTTAATTATTATTACTATTATTGTTATTATTATTACTTTTACTGTTTATTCATGTACAAATTATAATAATTTATTTATTTTTTTTTGTGTAGGTACCTTAATTTGCTTTTTGGTATTAAATTATTTTGCGAGGCGAAAAAAAAAAAAAAAAAAAAACAAAACCTTTAAACCCATTTTTTTTTTCTTGTTATAATATGTTTTTTTTTTTCAATAATTTTTTAGAGTGAAATTTCTTTTGAAATAATCCTGGAAGATAAAAAAAAATAAATATAAAAATTATTAATTTAATTAAACTCACCCAAAACTTTTAATTAATTTAATTTAACGAATAAAATTTATTATGATGAAAAATTCTTTTCTGACTTTAATAATGTTATAATTTTTATTTAATTTAATGAGAATTTGACACTAGCGTTGACTTAGATTGAATATTTTATGTACTTATATAAAAATTATAAAAACAAACTATATATTGATTTGATGAGGGAAAGTTAGTATTTGGCGTAAACTGACAGATTTCTTTAAATAAAGAAAAAAAAAACACTAAAAAATGACTCACTCTTTTAATTGAAACCATTGGATATAGAACTCTGGATATTCAGATCGTTTGATTTTATATATATTTTGTCACTTCAAAGCTCATTGCATTTTTCCTTACTCAACCGCGGTACTCATTATCCAGAGTTCTATATTCAATGACTGAAACTGAATATTAAAGTCTATATCTATAGTATAGTATACTATTTATACTGTCAATCATATGTAATAGAGTTGAGATAGAGAAAAAAAAATACCAATTATTATTAATTAATTTTTGGACATTGTTTCAATCTGGAAAGATTTGAAATTTTTATTATTATTATTAGTTATTGAAATTTTTCTCTATTTTTCACTCCAAAAGTTAAAAGAAGCTATATGTTCTTTCTCATTTGCTCAGTGAGGCAATTAAAGAAAGCTGTGCTCCTATAAAAATTAACAAAAATCCCTTAATATTGCTTGATGCCAGAACCCCAAAATTTAAGTAGTTTTAGCTTAAACTAGTTGCGAACTCTGTTTATTTTGATATCAGAAACCTAGAACAACTACCGAACGAAACCAATTCTGAGGCTAACACCATTTTAGATATACCAATCGAATTTTGTGATATTACAAATTATAAACCTAATACATACAAAGTAGAATCAATTTGTTATTATAAAGCGATTATTTTTTTATTTAACAATAAAACCTTTTGCAAAATCATATATATTTTATACTTACTTCTTTTTTAGGCATTCATCAACCAAAAAAAAATAAAGGACCTTAAGCTAAGGCATATTATTATTCCTATCAGTTCACATAAAGCATATATCTCTTATCTAAATTGAAAAAAAAAATATTACAAAAGTATAAATATAATTCAATTTTAATATTATTATAATAAAGACATAAGAAAAAATAAATAAATTAATTTTATATAAATTTTTTTTTTTAATTTTTTTTTAAGGAAAATTTTCATAGATACAATTATTGGGAAATTCTATTATTTTATATTCAAGATAATAGGTTTATAAAAATACTCTTTTTTATTTTTCTAACTACAAAATATGTAGATTATATTATGTTATTTACTATATATAAATATATATTATATTTATACATCTTTATTTAATATTCCTTTATCTATATAGAGAAACTAAATAAATAAATTGTTTTTAATAAAATTCAATCAAAAGGTAGGTAGGTGCACACAAAGGTTATTTTTATTTAATTAAAAACCTTTTCTTCGATTGAAAATATTATTATTATTATATTTTCATTCAAACATTTTATTTATTAAAAACATGTCGTGTAATAAAATATGTATACAATCATAGTACCTACTATATAGAAAGCATTTATAATGTTATGTGTTTTATAAGTGCTGCACACAGGTTGTACCTATATAATTGAAAAATAGAGAATTTTTTTTTTTTTTCAAATATGAAGAATTTTATAATTAAAAAAAATTTCTAAATATTATTTTATTTATTTCAAATTTTAAAAAAAAAAAATAAAAAATTAATATTAGGATAGTAAAAATTTTCAATTAATATTTTGTATGAAGTTGAAAAAAGTTGAAAAGCGAACCCAACAAACTCATCGATTTCTTATTTCACAAAATTCTTCTAATACGCGAGGCAAAGTTAAATCATATTAATTAAAAAATAGAATTAAGTGATGTTGCTAAAATGTAATATGCATTTGTATAGGTGCAATTATTTTGAAAATGTGTAAAATCAAATATATCTATCTAAGTATCTATATAAGTATATATTTTTGTTTCTGGTTTTAAAATGATATTTTTAAGTATGCCTTTACACATCACTAATAACAAATTCAACATACAATTTCCTTCTTATGTTGGTTCTCATTGTTCAGTATAGTGTTTTTTTTTTTGTACACACATTATTAAATCAAATAAATAGGATCGAATTGAAAGAAGAAAAAAAATAATAAAAGTAACAAAAAAGGTCTAATTTACACCAAAATAAATAAATAAATGTATGAATAAAGTTTGTATTATTATTATTATTATTATTTTTTATTATTTCAAAAAATATAATAGAAATTTATAAGGTCAATAGTTGCCCGTCATGAACCATACTTAATCTCTGCATAAATAAATTTTTGTTTTTTTTTTGTGTTTACCGACCAAAAATTGTTAAAGTTCATTTTATGCTTCTTTTTTTTTTTTTAGAAATTCATGTAATTATTCAGAGATTTTTTTTTTTTCATCATCGTATTAATGGTATATAAATAAAATTTAATTCAATATTTATTTAAAAAAAAAATACTGAAATAAAAATATTTTATTAACAACCTTACTTTATATTCAATCAAAAAAAAAAAAAAGAAATCTCCAGACAGGCGAATCACTTTATAAGCCCTATTCCAAAAAAAAAAAAAAAATAAAATAAAAATTAAATAAAATAAAATTATATTTATATATAAAATTTACATCAAGAGAACCTTTTTTTTTTTTCTTCTGTACTTTATGCAAAAAAAAAAAAGAATATCAAAATAACTTTTCATTGAGTCAATTAACAAAAAAAAAAAAAATTATGTATTAAAGTATTTTTTATATACGTACGGTATGCGGTACGTATTATATGGAATTATGTATATTTTACTTTTTTTTTTCTTTGAACCATAGTTTAAAAAAATATACGCGTGACATACATTAGTCTGTTAATCATAAATTTTTTTTTATTTTCAAACTTTTGTACATAATTCAATTTTATAATTTTATGACGGATAATGTATAAATTTAAGCTGAAACATCTGTCGCTCATTTGCAAAAAAAAAAGAAAAAAAAAAAGAAAAAAAAAAGAAAAGGGATATTACGTTTATGTCTGAAAAACAAAAAGAAACGAGATATCAAAAACAAATGCTAATGAAAAAATAATTTTTTATCTTTAAATCGCATAATTTTTTCCAACACAGATGTAAATAAAAATACAAAAATCCACATTAAAAACAATGCAATTGACGACTTTGAGGTTAATTTAATATTTGCAATAAAACATCAGGATTATATATTTAAAATAGGTTTCAATGTTTTTCAGCCCATAATTCAATATTATGTACACTTGTGTTTATTATGACTGGTAATTGGGCTATAAAAACATTTAAACCTAATTCACATTAAAAACCTTTCTAAAGATAGAAGATATTATTCTTGTCTGTTGTATTTTAGTTCATATATGTAAATGTCAGCCATAATGTGTTTTAATTTAATTTAAAAATTATACATTTCGAAAAAAAAAAAAAATTTAATCGTTTAAAATTTTATTTTTAAATAAACAAATCATTAAAAAAAAATTAAATTAAAATTTGTTTACATCTAAACAAATTCCTTTTCATAAAATGAAACCCATATAAGCTGTCAATGTCAATTTACTTTTCCATCAAGTATATATAATTTTTTGAATACCGTTGTGTTAAGGCAAAATACTTTTTAATTTTTTATTTGACAAACTTTAGGGAATTTTTTTGTATATTTTTAATGAATTTAAAATATAATTTTTTCTAAGTTTTTTTTTTTTTTTATTAGATTAAATGATATTTTCTGTGCTTTCAAAAAAACAAAAAAAAAAAAAACAACAAAAAGAAGGTCTATAAAGTTAAAATTACATTACTTACAAAAACAAAACTTATATTGAATTTTTTATTTTTTTATTTTTTGTTTTAATAAAATAAGTTTTAAAAATACCGTTAACTATATCTAAAAAAAAAAAAAAAAAAACTTTCTCAACCGCCCATAAGTTTATAAAAACAATTTTTTTTTTTATCTGTACCTAAATAACTACGATAAGGGAATATAGCTAGCTAGGTATATTCATTTCTATGTATAATCTAGTTAAAATTATTTAAATTGGTATCAATTAGAAAAGTTTTTAAGGTTTTTCATCTTTATTTGAATGAAATATATACATAGAGAATTATTATTATTATTTTCGTTTCTTTAGAATTTTCAATCCGTAATAATAATATGTATTTAATTTTCTTTTAATTTATTTTATTTACTTTAGTTAAAATTAGGAAATTCAAACTTTATCAAAAATATAGTTGAATAGTTTTATAATTAAAATAATTAACATAAGAAAAAAAAAATTAAATAAAGTAAATGGGATTATATAAGAATTATTAACTTCTTAAATATATTATTAATATTATTAAACTTAATATTATTAAACTTAGAAGTGGTTTTATGTTCAACTATGATTTTAATGGAATTAAACGGAAATAGATAAAAAGTCCAGCCTACCGATCGCTTGTAATTATTTTTCTTTCATATTTAAAATTAAAAGTTGTAATAGGAGACTATGCTCTGTATGACATTACAAATATATACTCATTGATTAACTTTTGAACTTAAGAATAAGATGTCCAACTTTTTCTTAAAAATTAGAGCTCTTTTTATTTCTAAATTCTGGGCTTATTTGCTGTAATAATTTTGTACATATATTACGTACGATTCGAGCAATCAAGTCAAACAAAATGAAATAATAATACAATCTTATTCTTATAACTTATCTTATCAAATCAAAATGATAATTTACTATAATTAAATTGCATCTATAGTATCCCATGATCTAGGCCTGATAATGTTTTAATTATTGAAACTGCAGACATACTCACTGGCTGATAATGTGTTGAATGTAGAATCGAGTTCTTTGTGATTGAAGAGTTTTTGAAATAAATTTTAATTAATATTCTAATGTTATAAATTTAGTTACATTTATAAATTGATTTATTAGTAAATAATTTATGAAAATTTGTTTCCGATATCCGAAACAAAAAAGAAAATAATAATGTATTTTAATGAAATGTTAATTTAATTAGAATAATAATTGTTTATTAAAGATTAGAATATTTAACTATATTTTTATTTGTTAAATTTTTTTTTCCCCCATTCAAGTATTTTAATTATATATGAAGAAAATTCTATATTTAATCAAAATAGTATATGTACACTTACACTTTTGTTATCCATAAAATATTTTCCAAGGCAGGAGGTATAAAATGTAATTGTGATTTTCTATCTTCAATGTTTTGTTGATAACATTCAGAAAAAAAAAATAGAATAATAGCACTTGAAACAAAAAAAGAAGAAAACCCTTAAAAGTTAAAAAAAAAACAGGTAGATGAAAAATATTCAAATTTTTACATTATTTAAACTTTAAGATTGTAAAACAAAAATATAAAATTGTACATCGAAATGTTAAGAAAAGATGTCAGGCGTCGGTCATTGCACTTGCTATATTTAAGAGTATTATTAGACAATTGTATATTCTGTAATATAGGTAAAAACATTTTCAAGGAAATTCTCCTTTATAAATTTTCTTTTATCAAAGTTCTTAAATACGTAATGAAAATTATACTTATTTCTATGCTTATAATGTTATAAAGACATTATTAAAAAAAAAAACGTTTATGGCTTATTTATATTTGTTTAACTTTCTTTACTCAATATCTTAATTCTACTTGGTTTCTTAAAAATAGATTGAAAACTTGTTTTTGCACAGGCAACTTCTGAAAAGTTGAAAGAAAAGACGCCGCAACTTAATAAATCAAAGATTCCTGCACATTTGTTTCCTTTTTATGTGTTTACATGTTAACACTTTGAACTTATTCAGGATAAAAAAAAAACATAATTTTTAATTTGAGATTGTAACGTGTTTTTGTCATAATTAATTTCGTTTGAAATTATTTTTGAATATTGGTATTATTTTTTGACAGAAAAATTATTGTTTTTTTAACGTCAAAAGTGAGTTAAAGAGAATCAACAAAGTATATACTTCAGAAGAGTGTCAAAACAATCTTTGTTTGCGATTTTGTGGTATTTTTTTGTACGGCAAAAGACTTATCTAAGTTGAAACAAAGACTTAATTAAGGCTGCCAGTGCAGAAACACAATTAGTTGGTTTATAAATGGAAATTACTAATAATTAGAAAGGAATTTCGATCAAACTTAGTATCGAAAGTCAATGTCTTTAATTTTCAACGAAATTCACAAAAAGTATATGAATTATTTCTAGATTCTCGGATTGGTTTTGCCAGGCATTATACTCTAGTATTTGCAGTAGAAATAAATTCTCAAAACCACAAAATTCATGAATTCAACTTTCAATAATAGGATGGATAAAAAGAAGGTCATTGAAGATAATCTTTTTAGATTTTTACTAAAGTACCTACTTATTTTTAAATGTTCTTATAAAAAGTTACAAAATTAAAAAAATAAAATAAAAAAAATAAAATAAGAAAAAAATTGAATATTTTATGGAAATTATATCCTTTATGTCTTTTATATCCTTTCGCTTTATAGCCTCTTGACAAAAATATGTCTTTTTTTCCAACAATATTTTTATGTTTAATGTTTTTATTATGGTTGTTAATAAGAGTGTTATAAAAAAGCAATAGGAATACAGCTCTAATTTTCTTTAGTTTATAGTTTTGTCGTTCTTTATCTTTTGTTATTATGTTTTAAAAACGATATTATATATATACGTACACAATATTACAGAAATTTTAATGCTTCTTGAGTTATCAATTAACTAAGATAAAATATGTTAAGATATAAAAACATATGTATTTGAGCATCATAATATACATTTTTTTTTCACATTCACTGTAATGCCTATATAATAATATAATTTTTTTTTAACGATTAACAAAAAATAAATTGTCGTACTTTACTTTTATTTGTTCTAAATAATATTAAAATAAAGATTAGGCAAGGCTCTTATTATTAATTTCAAATTAATTACAATTAAAAATATATTAAATATTTGGCAAACTTTGTTTTAATAAAATTGTACCAAAAAAATTGGATTTGTTTTGAATATAAAAGTGCTTTAAGATACTTATATCTTATGAACAGCCGAATCAGTTCCAATTCTTTAAATGCCAAAAGGATCAGATTTTAACATTTTGGCTTTTTGGACATGTTTGTTTAGCTGAGTACCAAATCATTGTTATATATTAATTAACGATGTGCAGTTTGGCATGTCAAGCCACTGCGGTACAGGTAATTGTGAACATTAAGTCAAAACAGTAAACAGCTGACTTTAATTTCTTAATAATGAAAAGAAATAAAAATACAAAATTGGTATTATAAATTTTCAGAATTTAAGAAATTATTATATTTAAGAAATTTTTTACTTTTTTTTAATTTGAATTGAAAAATTATTTTTTTTCTATTTGTAGATTTTTAAATTAAATTTTCATTTTTAATTTTGGTTTCTTTTTTGATTCATGGTTTGTTTTTTTTTTTATTAATTAATTTACTCTACATAAATGAAGTAGGCCCAAAAAAAAATTATAATAACGAAAAGCAATCTGAAATTAATCCAATTAAAAATTTAAGGAAAAGAAAAAGAAAAACCATAGCTTTTTATATTTTTTTTAATTTTTTTTTTTTTATTCCTCTTCATGAAAAGTTAATGAAATGTTAAAATTTAAATATTAAACCAACATAATAAATTCTCTATTATTAACGGATTAATTTCGAAGGAAAATAAATTTTTATGTTCCCTCCATCCACACAAGCAAAAATTTTCATTTCTAAAAGGGATTTCTTATAAGAATATTATAATAAATATATGTATGTAGGTATATAAAAAAAAAAGAGCAAAAATTATTTTTGCCATTTTTTACACTTCGTCGAATCAAAATTTACTTGTAATAAATCTCAATTGTTTGGATTTTAATATCCCTTTTTTTTTCCTCTTCATAAACGAAATTGTATTTAATCTGACATTAAATATATAAAATGTAGAAACAGGCTGTGCCAAAAATCTTTGGTTTACACTTTACAGGCAGAAGTCACTAAATACATTTTCTAAGTTTTTAGATACTTTTCAATTCATTATAATCCCAAATTTATGTTGACAAAATCATTATAAGTCATAACCGAATATTGTAAAGGTTTTTAGTGTAAATTTATTGCTCTTAAGTCAATTTTACTATTATGGTTGAACTGACCGTGAAAATGCTCAATAACGCAACGTTTTCATGATATTTGCCAGAGTTTTACAAGTCATACAAAATGACTTAGTGATTTCTGTCTGTAAACAAACGATATGTTCAGTATCATTTTTTTGTAATTCTTTTGACAATTTTGAAGTCCAATTAATTTGAGGACAATATTTAGAGTCATTATTATATGAAAAGTTTAGTTTCAATTTCCTCCTCTAAGTATACAGTTTATTATGGTGCTTCATCCCTATATTTTCCAAATTTTAAGTCTCTCAAGTTTGAAAAATTTGAGAATGATATAGAACTGTTTTTGTTAAAGTGCAATTCTCAATTTTTTTTCTATTTTTCATTCATTTATATTGCAACAAAAAATCTTTTCGTCAATCCTAGAAAATTTTTAAATTCTAAGCATTTTTGAATAAAAAAAAAAAAACTTTTGTAATCTAAATTTTGCTATATAAATATAGTATTCGCATATACTTATAATTTAGGTCAAAAAAGGGTTAAACAATAAACGAAAATAAAAGCTATGTTCATTTCAATTTTAATATACTCTTTTGTATATTATATTTTGTATTGTAAAAATATTCTAATTGTTGAAAAAAAAAAAAAATAAGAAAAAACAAAATTTTCTACATTATAATTGGGGATAATTAATTTAACACAAAATTTTCCATCTTATAATGTAAAATATTACTGCATAATTAAACATGGCATTAATAACGAAACGCAACTTTTTTTTTTTTGTTCTCCAAAACTCATGTCATTTTTAAATAAATATATGTATAAAAACATAAATATGCAAACATCATACATAGTATGTATGTACATACTACCATTTTTTTGAACATGAATTTTATACATAAAATATATATAATTTTATTTTTTTCTTCTTCTTCTGTTGAATGTCTGAATTTTTCGTAAATGGTTAAAAACGATCTTTTCTTGTTTTCAGAGTAAGAATCAAAAAAAAATATATATATGTATGTAAAAATAAATAAATAAAAAATAAGAATGAATTTTCATTTTTCTTTGTTAAAACCAAATTTGAAAATTACATTTTATAAGAAGCTTTTGGTGTGCCAAGAAATACACACTTTTTTTTTTGTACTTCATTCTGCCTTCGAAGCATGTAAACATAAATCTTAAAATACACATGCACATAGTGTTTTGTATAGCCCCAAAAAATGTAATGAAATTTTAATATTTCAATGATTCTTAACAAAGTTTTTTTTTTTTTTATATATATATACTTTTTTATACAAATTATACATTTTATACTCACTTACATTATTTAAGAAATCTACAGAAAGTTTATTAAAGCGCAAAAATAAAAATAAAAAAAAAACTAAATAAAATTCTTTGAATATTTTATTTAAATTTGTCTGATATTCACAAATAAATTTATCAAAAAAAATAAAAAATAAAATAAAATAAAATAAAGGCAGAAAATATCCCTTTAAGTGAAGTGAAAAATGTTACATGACAATTAAAAATTAATCCTACATTTATTTTCTATAGACTTTTTATGCGATTAAGGGATAATTGAATGAATTTTGAAAAATTGTTGCGGATTAAAATTTCTAAATCAACAATACTAACATTTCATATCCTTTTTTAAATTTAGGAAAAAGTAAATTGTGAAGATATGGGGCCCTAGCAATGATCCATAAACATAGTATAATAATATAACTTTATACCCATTCAACACTGTGAAACTCAAATATTTGACTTTAAAAATGTTTCATTGTGACAGTTTTTAATATCAAATTGTGAAGATACGAAGAAAGATAAATTTTCAAATGGGCGCCAGTTTGGCCAAATGGGTTTTGAAGTTGAACAACGCTATACATTGGACCAATCTAAAGATATTAATTTTCGGAACCATTAATAAATCAAAACATTTCAATATTAGAAATTTATTTCAAATTTTTTAACCAATCATTAAATGATTTTTATTTCTAATTAACTCTTCATTTCTGTCACCATCACCTTAACCTTTTTCTGTATATAAATTGGAAATAAAGTAAACAAAAAAATTAATTCCCCTAATTTAATAATAACTACGGTAAAAATAAATTTTAAATTAAAATCAAATTTTTAATAAATAATTATTTAATATTTTTTTTTTATTTATTTTTTTTTTTTTTCTGTAAATCTAAATGAATTAGCATGACTACAGAAAAGGACATTTTAAGAATTTAATTTTCCTCATTCATCTTAAAATTACATTTTTCTTGGCATTGGAACTTTTTCGTGAATCTTTTTTCAAAATGAATAATTTAACATTTTTTAATATTTTTTCGAAAAGATGACAGCTTTCCCAAAGAATGGATGGAAAATTTATCATTTATATTTATATTATTATGCTATGTGTACTTATATATACGTATACATTTGCTTTTTGTATATAAATATTTTCAAAGGAGATTTTGATTTTGTAGTCATTCTTTTTTTTCTGTGAAAAAAAAATTTTTTTTTTGCTGTACATAGGGTAAATAAAATTTAATGTGATTTCTAGCAAATTTTATGGAAAAGGTTCTTTTGTGGAATAAGCGAGGATGCAAACTACTTAAAACGTAATGTAACAGAATAAATAGATAGAAATTAAAGCAAATTTTTTTTTTAATTTTCTTACAGAGTAGAATATGAATAATACATTATAATCTTCATAAAAATTTATTGTTTGAACGTAATTTTTAAATTAGTTATTAATTTTTTTCATTTCTCAACAATTTCCATTTTCAAAAGTTACCAAAACTTTCAATCAAAGCAATTTTATCTCCGTGTTAGCCCTTTAGCAGTGTTTACGCACCCAATTTTTTATAAAAAAAAATTCTTTTCATTTAACATTTTTATAAATACATATTTTTAATATCAAAAAATCAAAAGTTTAAAAAGACGAAAATGAAATGAAAAAAAAAGTTTCCACATCCATATATTAAGTATTACATATACCGACATAAATATATATTTCGCCTCAGAGATATTATTAAATTACATTAAAAATATTTTTCTCTATGTAATTTTTCTTTTCTTTAAATCTTACATAAATATAACATGTTTGTACATATATGTATTTTATATAAATTTATACTTCACAAATTCATATTGTATGCTTATCATCTAATATTCTAATCATAAATTTTTACATCACATATGTATGTATGAATATATGTATTTGCACATAAAACATTAGTGTACTAGTTAAACAGATCTAGATATAAATTATATGGTTTTTTCCCTTCAACCATACACTTCTTGGTAATAATAATTATTAAAGTGATGATGATTAAAATGATGCATTAATTAAAATAGAAAATAAAAAATTAATCCGCAAAAGAAAAAACACAAAAAAAAAAACTATTTTGAAGACTTTTCGGCGCGTGGATTATAATTTTAATTTTTATTTTTCTTTTTCAATAACTTATATGAAGAAACGACGACTCATTAAGCATAAAACAAAAAACAAGAGACTGGTTGTTGACTTTTTAAATCCAAAATATAAAATTTTCTTCGAAATAGACTGTCTATGTAGGTAAATAACATTTAATTTATTTTTGCTTAACTTTAAAAAGAGAATACAATTGAGATTGTTGATTTTCACACATTAAAATATCGATATTTTTTTAATAATATAATGTTGTAATAACGCAAAATGTTATAATAACATAATTTTTATGTAAACATTGATTAAGAATACTAAATTTAGTATTCTCTTAATCAATGATGTAAGTTAAGTTCATAAGCTTTACATTTTGACATCTGAGGTATATTGAAAACTAGTTGAATTTCAATGATTCTTTGACTTACTATGACATTAGCATTTCTATTTATATGTTAAAAACTCAAAGTTATAAATCTAAAATTTCCAAACAGATGAACTATATTACATGACGTTTGGCCGTTATATATGTATCTTCAAATTCAAGAATTCAAGCATATTGTTTAACATTAAAATAAGAAGTTGCGCATTAAATCTTATTCAATTAAACTATCGATAAGAGTTCTGTTCAACCAGAGCCTTATTGCGCATTAACAGCTAAAATTACAGTCTTGATAAAACTTTTCTTCATCTAATAATTATTATTATTAAAATCTAAATATTTCCAACAACTGAATGACATGATTATCTGATTTCTGTTGGAAAATTCTGCATGCTTGTTTAATGCTAAAAAAAAATGTGCTTAAAAGAAATTTTCATGGGAAAAGGATTTAATGATAATTTATTCAGTAAAACAAAAAAAAAACTTTAATCAACCACGACGATGTTAGTTTTAAAATTCCACAAAATTCCTCCTCGAAGGAAAAATATTTATATACATATTATTATATATATAAAATATATGTGTATGCGGTAACAAGGATGATTTTTTGATAATAAAGTTTTTTTTTTTCGTATTCATATTTAAATTAGAAGACAAAATAAGGGTTGAGGAAGTGATAATTATAATTATAAGGATATCGTCAATGCTTTTTCTAAGTTATTCAAACGTAAGCATTTCCATACAAAAAAAAAACTCGTAACCCGATCGAAAAATTATTCAATTTTCTTTAAATTCTTGAATCAGAATTTAAAGAAAAAGAAAAATTTTGAAGTTAGTATTAATAGCTTTAAATTGCTAATTGATTTCGGATAGTTGAAAAATATAATCTTTTCAAAGCAGTAGCACCATAAACGGACATAAAAAAAATATCTAAACACCACAATTTTTTTGAAATTCTAAATAAAAAAATTCAAGATATATATTTCTCAGAAAAAAGAACAAAAACTTTTTCCTCTGCTGGTGGAGAAGTTCAAATGAAAAACAGTAGTTTGGTGGATGGCTGTGTAAAGGAAAGTGCTAAATATTTATTTTCGCGCCATTTTTTAATGATCAAAGCTATAATTCTTTTTCACCAATTTTATTAAAATTTGAAGTCAGATAAAACTTGTGAAAAAAAAATAAAATTAAAATTTCAAAAAAAAATTATCAAATTTTCTCCTGAATTAATTTAATTTTTAAGGATAATAACTTTGTTGTTATGGTTTGAGGGTTTTAAAAATTTACTAATTTGAATAGTCTGATTTTAATTTTTAATTAAATTGAGGCTAATACAGTCACAGAAGAAATTTCTTATTCTTTCTGTTATAAAATTTATTTTAAAAAAAATAATTAACTTTGCTTAACATTTATTAAACAAATTTTCGTGAAACAAAAAAAAAAAAAAAAAAATACAAAAAAATTATAATGTTTCTTAAGGGGATTATGTTTTAAAAACAATTACGTTTGATAAAAGCTCTTTTCCATCAATTTATTTTTCATCAAAGCCCCATTGAATTCTACCTATAAGGTTTTTTTTTTTTTTTTATTAACTTTTTTTATTTTTATTTTGGTTTTTATATACCTACAATATATATAAGGTCATATAAGGTTAGTTGTTTATAATAAATTACTTATAATACCTACATATTATATAAAACAAACATTTTGATATTTTTAATTCGGGGAATTATTCGCATTAAATAAATATTTTATAGAATTTCCTAGTAATTTTGATCGATATGTTTGAAAGTTCTTTTTTTTTTCTTCTAAAAACATGCATAATAAATATCTTGATTTACTCTCAATAATGAGTACTTGGAAAAGCTAACATGATAATGATTGTTAACGATTCTATGTAAAAAATGAATGCTTGATTTAAAGGCAAAAATAAAATGTAAAGAAATCATCAAGGACTAGTCGTATAGAGATTTTTCAACTTTTTATGCTTACTTTTATGGATGATTCTACATAAAAGTTTATATTAAAAGATACATTTGGCTTAAAAAACAGTAAAAAAAATAAGCTTCAAATGAATTCTTGCACAAGTTCGCGAATAAAAAACAGATTAATAAGACTTAAAATTTTGAATATAATATAAAATAAATATAAAAAAAAAAGTTTTCTCATACAACACTTCTTAGTTAGAGTACCTTCATTTGATACTTTCTATTCTTTCTAACTTTAGAAATCATAAGAATTTTTCTAAATTTTTGAAATATTTACTTAATTAGGTACTCGTATTAAATTTTTTATTATTTTACAAATTAATTAAGTAATTTTTCAATTATAAGAATAAAAAAAAAAAACTATGTATACATGATGCTTGAGTCAAAGTTCAAAAATTTAATTCTGTGGAATTCTCTATAATATATATATAAGTATGTACATATAAATGTTATCAAAAGTTAAAGAACTTTTTTAATCTCTTTATGGTTCATAACAGAGTAATATGAATTATTATTATTATTTTTTTTTTATTTGATAGGATTATGCTAAAAGAATTTTAATTTTATATAAATATGGAAATAATATTCTGGAAAATTTTTTTTTTCATATTCTATTCTAACTAACTATACAACTACAAAATTTCAGTATAAAATATAATCATTTTTTGACAAAAATATGTTTAAAAAAACAAAAAAATTGTTAATCTTTTTTTTCAATCAATGTCAAGTTCTTGACAAATATGTGTACACTGAGTATTATTTATTATTCTCATCATCAATGAAGCCACATAATTTATAGTTTCATAAATTCGATTTTTTTTTTTCTTCTTGCTGCTCAGTTCGTTTGCAATCATTGATGCCAGCAGCAATTTTTGGCGAGACTATGCAAAACTTATTTGACGAATTATGATGTAAACAAGTAGATAGATGAATTCAAGTCTGTAGTGGATATATAATACTTATGATAACTTACAAATCTATAAAACAATATATACTAAGCATAATGCGTTACTTATAGTCGTTAATTTTGTGACTTTATGAGCTATTGGCAAAACCATTTAGATGATTTTATTTCAAAATAAAGCAAAATATAAAATACAGCTTATTAAATTATTATCTTTTAAATTATGTGTAAATTTTTCTACAAAAAAAAGAAGCGAAATGAAAAAATAAAGGAAAAAAATTGATAATGTCATATTTATGTTTAAATAAATAATTTTTTGTTTTTTTTTTTGAAACAGAAAAAAAAAATTTTTTTTTAATAAGTTCTGATAAGGGAATAAAAGTATTTTTTTTTTTGACGGATTTTTGTTTTCGTATGCTAGAAGTATATATATGTTGTTTGTATATATATAATAATATTTTTTGAACCTACGTTTGAAAATAAAAAATGAAAAATGAAAAATAAAAAAAAAAGGAAAAAGAGAATGTAGAATTTTCCCTACAGGTAAAAAATAATGCTAGAAATTTTCTTTTTATAATTTTTTTTTTTTATTTATTTTTTTTTTTTCTTTTTTTATTATTTTTATTTTTAATATTCAAAAACAGAGAAATAAAAAAAAAAGGCATAATAATCACAGAACAAAAACATTTATCATTTGGAAGCAAAACAAAAAAAAAAAAATTGAAAGAGAAAATTTTTAGATTTTTATCATATTTCATGTTAATATAATTACTGCGTAAAATTATATGTATTTTGCGTAAAACAAGCTATTATTATTATTATTGGTATATATATATTGAAAATTTTATGTTTAAAAAAAATGAAAATTATGTCGAAAGGACGTTTCATGGAGGAATTTAAACAATGAATTCTTTTTTTTTGGTTCCTAAAGGATATCGTATAAATTTAATTTATATTTTTTTTATACTTTAAAGATTTTGGCTCTCTTTGGGCTTTATTATATATACGAATTATTTTTTATTATAATTAAATTTTTATTTTGTTTTTTTCATGAAATTCGACTTATCCAGCAGAAATTAAAATTAATTGAAAATAAAATTTATTATTATTATTTATTTTTTTGTACAAAAATTGTGTTAATATATTATTTATGGTTTATTCGGGGTTAAGCTCTTAAGGTCAGTTAAGCTCTTAAGTTGCAGGCAAACAAGAGTTTTGGCGGGAATCAAGTTAATTCATTTTAAGATCTTAAAATAACAAAAAAAAAAAAAGAATTGCTTGAAATTTATACCTACCGCCCACTAAACCACTGAATGGAAAAGTTAATTCCTTTTAGACATTTTATTTTTTATAGGAAATAGGTGTGTGGGAATTAACCTCGTTAAAAAAAAAAAATTGTAATATACTCTTTTTCTTTACTTTTCGATTTATTTACTTGAAATTTAATTTAATTTTATTTATTCTGAAAATATTTAATATAAAAACAGTATTTTTATATATATGTTATTTTTTATATATATGTAGTATTTTTTATATATATGTTATATTAAATACTGATGACCCAAATATGAAAATATTTTTCCTCGACTATATTATAAAGTCAATTTTTTCCTGCTTTATAGTCAGTGACTGAAAATATATAGGGATTAGGTTCAAAGAAAATGATTTAAAATTAAAATCAAAAATTAAAAAAAATTCTTTTCAAATTTTTATTTTTTTATCCAATAAAAAAAAAGTTCAAGTACCTAAGTGAAAAATTTATTGGAAAATATCAATTTTTTTTTTTAAATAGGTTTTCCGTCTAGTTATGGTGACTGTTATTATTAAACTCCCAAAATATATTGGGAATTATTTAAAAATTTGCATATTTACAATGAATAACTAATTTAAAAACTACTAAGCTTGTGAGTATTATATTTTTCGAATTTTGTTTTCTATTCCTAGGGAAATTTTTAATTTGATAATATTTTATATACTGAACAGAAAAACAAAAGCGTGATAATTGTAAAAAGAAGCATTATTATTAAGAAAGACTTACTTATACAAATATGTAATCGGGCAGGGTGTCTGCTCTTATATTCCTCTAAATACTTTATTCCATAAATTGTTAAAATATTATTTCAAAAATTATCTGATCGATTTTTCAGACTAATTTGAAAAATTAATTTTTATATACATTAATTTTATATATAAAACATATATATTTATTGATGCATGATGAGTAAAAAGTCTATAATATTACTCTTGCAATGCGACCCCTTTAATTTCTACAGCACAGCGATTCAATTCGTGATGCATGTAAAACCAATTTTCAAATTAACGTGACACTTGCATCATTAGTCATCATCAAAAAGATTTTTATTTTTTTTTTTTATTAATGCTTAAAACATATTTATTTTTTTTCTCTTCAAAAAACATGATTTCCATTTTTTTTTTTTTTTTTTTAAACATAAAATTATTATCATTATGCAGAATGAACATTACATAATCATATATATAATAAATAATAAAATAAATAATATTATTAAAGTCTATATGTATATATATATAAAACGCTTTGTGGTGCCTCATTAAAATTTATTTATTTAATTTATTAGTTGTTATAATAGCTTGAAAGCTGGTTTTATTTTTATTTTTCCCTTATCTTAATGCATTTCAAAACTAAAACGTATGCCCACAAATATATTATTTTTATTAATATTATATATAAATGTATTATATTATTATATAGTATGTAGATATTATATATATATTTATAATATATATATAAACATTTTTTTTTTTTTGTTTTTTAATTAAATTTATATTTATTAATGGATTTATATTTTTCTTTTCCGCGATTAATCATAAAAAAAAAATTAAGTTTTCTTAAACTCCCACTGTGGATGATATTTGTATATAATATTACCTTTGGAGCATAAATGGAATTCTTGTATACAATATTGAGAAGAAAATATATTAAATTTTATGCAACCAATAGAAATACTTAGGTTTTCCAGGTGGTTTTTTTTTTCTCATTTTTTAAATATCTTTTTGCAATAAATATTATATTTACCTTGAAGAAAAATACAGCAATATTCGTGTTGCAAACTGAGTGTAACTATATTTATTACTATATTAAAATAAACTTAAATAGTAAATAGGAAGAAGATGAAATTGCTTTCATAAATTAATTAAAAATTAATAAATATTTTTTTTTTATTTCACTAAGCTTTAATATTGACTTTAATTAGCAAAACATCGACCATGATATGACTTTAAGAACATATGCGCCCTCTTAATTAAAAATGTAATTAAAAGCAACATTATTATTTTGACATTATTTCCTGAGTTATTTTTTTTTTTTGTAACAAAATTCTGAGAATTTGTCCCCAATTATAATGGTGTTATCATTTGAAGACTGATTTAGATGCCATTATATTTTATATATACATTTCAAATTTAAAAAAAAAAATTAATGATGTCGTCATCATAAGTTTCTTATTTCATTATTAATTATTATTTAATAGGGTATCATTTTTCATGTACATATTGTAAAAACTAGAACATTAAGGTATTTTTTTTCCAGTACATGCTTTGAACACAATTTTGCCACACAAGTAGTGGCTTTTAGATTATAGAATGGATGTGAACGACATGGGTAATATGAACTATGAGTACTATTATTAAATGAGAAAAATGATTATATAATCAACAATTTTTTTTATATTTTACTAACATAAGAAAGAGTATGGTACAAGTACGATTTAAGATACTTTACTTTTAAGATATCTTGTTCATAATCAGGTTCCAAACATACATATCTTAGCTTCCTTCAATACCACATACCAATACCATAATATATAAATATATAAATTTATATTTAAACCCAGGCATTATATGCTGGGGATGCTTGGTTAAAATATGGGTTTAATAAATTTTTAAAGTTCCTCTAATCGACACCAATCTCAACACAATTGTCTTCGAAATCCATTAGGACTTTTAAAATTATTTCAACTTTTGACTGATTGGGAGCCTTTAACTTCCACACCCAAAGAATTGAAATCGATTTGACAGTTCCTAAGCATTTCATTGAAAGTCGAACGGACGAATGGAGTTCCAGTGAAAACATATAGTTCATTTTTTTGATATTCTAATGGAAAACGGGCTTATAAATGTATATTACATTTTTTAATTATTAATTCAAAATTTTATATACCACAAATAAATAAATTTCTTATATATCACGCGCTTCCACATAAAAAAAAATTTAATTCTCACGGTGTGTAGAAGAATAATACAAAAAAATAAAAATAAAATCGTTAATACTTTGATATTTTAATGTTGTATATATACACCAAGTAAATGTGGTGCAGAGAATAACAAGAAGCCTTATCAAATAAATTTTATATAAAAATGAATTTTTATCTCTACGGGTTATCTTTTCTTCTTAAAAATTCTTTAATTGAAGATCATTAACTTCTTTCTAAACAAGATTATAATTTATAATAATGTCGTACGTCTCGCTTTTAAATAAATTACGCACCTTATCCTATATAAACATATAAAAACGGCCGCCAAATTTGATTTAAATTTCTAGATTTTCTTTTTTGTAGAAAATGGTTATTTAGAATTATTATTATTATTATTATTTTTTTTGAAACAAATTTTATTATCTATTATTTTTTGGTTTCTTTCTATATGAGCCATAAAAGTCACAGCATTTGATTTATTGCCGAACATTTTTACAAAAAAAAAAATAATAATAATAATATTAATATCTTACCAGGTTTTAACATTAAACTGATAAGAAAATAAATTTTAAACATAAGGACTTTTTCTTTTTTTTTTCGGGCTTTTATTTCGGATTTTATTTATTTATTTTTTATTTTTTGCCTTTCTTAATCTTAATATTTACATAAAGATATACATGGCATGTTTTATGCATATGGTATAAATTTAAGGAATTTTTTTTTCTGTTTTTTTTTTTTCAATGTGACCTTGCACGAACTTACATATTTAAATAAATTATTTAATTTAAGAATGAATTTTTATTTTTTTTTTTTTTAATTTTATTTATTTATGTACACATATCTTTTTTTAGTTTTTTATTTTCATATTAAATATATAGATATGTCAAAAGAACATGAAAAAAATATATATTTTCTTTTTCATCTTAAGCAGACAGAAAAAAAAAACATATGGGGTGTCCGACTTAACGATTTTTATATATTCCCTTTACTCTTTCACCAACTTTTCTTAATTTATAAATATTTTTTTTATTATTTTGATACATACATATAGTAATATTTATATACATATTTGTTTATTTATATATTTTTTTATATCAATTTAATATTTAATGCTTTTTAGCTCTTATCGGAGCAATAATAAAAGTTTTGTTTTTTTTTTTTGGATATACATAAATATATATGTATAACTCAGTTTTTTTTTTGTATAAGAACTAAAAGCATATAAAATTGGTTATAAATAATAAATATCCATAAAGTGGTCAAAGTGGTAGAAAAAAAAAAGAGGACAAAAGAGATACATATTTTTTAAAGGGATTTCTTTTGTTATGTTATTGTTGTTGTTGTTGTTAGTTTTCTATGCATGATGAACCAGAAAAATAAAAAAAAAAAAGTATCTTAATTTAGATTGTCTTTTTTTTTTTATTTTTTATTTTTTTTTATTATACTTATATACATGTATAAATATTAATATTATTATTTTGGTTTTTGAAAGAACTAGAAATTCACAGAATAATCATAACAAATTCATGAATCATATATAGATTAAAGTTTTTTTTTTTTTTCTCATACTTTCATTAAAGAATTTTTTATTATTATTTGTAATAATAAAATTTTAATGAAATTCTTCTTATCAAATTTATGTACATATGTAAGTATGTATATAAAAGATTAATAAAATAATAAGCGAAAACAAAACAAAAAAAAAAAAAAAAACCAGCATTTTTATTTAATAATAATCGATAGAGCATAAAATATGTTATTTTTATTTATTTATTTTTTCTTAAAATAAAACATATTATATTATTATTATTATTATTATTTATGATGATAAGAAAGAAAATTTATTATTTATAATTTATTTATTTTATTTTATTTTTTTTTTTGTAAACTATAGTCAATTTAATGTCAAATTAATCTAATATAAAAGAAAAACTATATATGTACATAAAATATGGTATGCTGGAAATTTTATATAAACTTATTTTTGATAGTTTTTAGAATTATTAATATGTACTTAGTTGGATATTATAGGTACCTATTGAAAGATTTAAGTTTAAATTTCAAAGAAATTCTCTTTTAAATTTAGTCATAATCAGGGTAATTATGTAAAGCTATCAGAATCTGCTACACAATTTAGCGTCAGAAAACAGTAATCTGCCGTCAGAATCAAAACAAGTTCGAAAGACTTGTTTTTCTGGTTCTGGCGCCAGAATTACAAATTTAATACAAAATTTTCAAATTATCAAATAAAATCAAAAGAATGTTCTTTTCCAAATTCTGATTTACGTAAAAACTCTAGTAAATTCTGTCGCCATATTCACATTCTAATGCTGATTCTGATTTATGTAAAAACGTACCTTTAGATGGAAATATCCTAATTATTTATAAATTTGTATTGTTTTTATTTTAATCATTAATTAAAACAATCTGCATAAATTTTATAGAGCGGGAAAACTTATTGGTATATACATTAAACTAAATTCACTTCCAAAAACTGATAAAAAAAAATTGGTTTGGAAAATTATATCTTTAAAATATTATGTCAATAATATATTTTGAGAAATTTTTCGACCAAAAAAAGTTCTCGTCCGTACAAAAAAAATAAATAAATATAAATTAAACCATATATCCTCAACCACAAAAGCTCTATTTTTTTTTTATCAAACATTTTATTTTAGAATTTTTTGTGGCTTTTTTGGTAGATTTCAAGGTATTTTTATTTATATTTTATATTTCGCATTTATTTATCAAAATACACCTACTTCTATATACAACATAGTTTATTTATTTATTTATTTTTAAATGACTATGGCTTAAACACGCCGACATTATCCTAATAAATTTATAAAATTGATATTTGAAGTTGTTTTTTTTTTTTTTTATTTCGATAAGAAAATTTATATATATACTTTCATTTTAGATATACATATATTTTTATATGAATGAATAATGAAACAGGATATTATATGACCGAAAAAGATAACAAAAAAAAAAACTTTTAGAAGTTGTATTTTTTTTGTAACCTAAATTTTGTATATTTAATGAAAAAAATAAAAAAATAATAGATTCAGCTGATTATAATTTTGTAACAAAAATAAAGATCAAAACTCATATTTGAAATTTATAAGTTTTCGACTTAAAAAGATATTGTCCTTAAATATCCCAAAAAAAAAAAAAAATTTCTTTTTTAATTCAGAAGGTAATTTATTCTTAGCAGAAATTTGATTCCTCTGATTGAAATATATAAATATATATATATATTAACAAAAGTATCTATATACGATAATAATTGATAATCTTATTATAAAATTATGTTTCGCCCTTGACGAAAAAAGTATATAGAAAAATTTCTCTACAATTTTCATATGTGGAACAATATTAAATGTAACAAAAAAAAAATTGACATAAGTATCATATAAGCTTTCATTTACAGAGGCAAATATAATTAATAGGATTTTGCAACCAATTCACTTTTTTTCATTTTTTTTGAAACATTATGCCAAATGTTGATAGATCATCCTTTTTTTTTCAAATAATTCTTCAAATGCGCTCATCTCGATATAAGATTTAACTTGTCAATTTTTTTTTTCAATGGTATTCATATTCATATAAAAAAAAGTTATTCTGCAAAGTTAGCGTATATTTAACATTTTCATTATATATATAGAAATATTAAGTGACGTTTATGACAGATATATTTGACATTTGTAAAACAATTCAAAAATGTCTTTAAATAAAAAGGTCAAAATATGTTTTTTTTTAATTCAGATAAGAAAGTTCAAAATCAAAAAACAAAAAAAAATTTTATAAACGACAATTCATTTTTAAGATAAAAGAAAATATGGAAAATATTTTTGATTTATTTTCGATATGTTTTGCAAAAAAACATGTAGGTAGATAGATATATTTTGAATATTTTTGTTCTGTGAATAAATACAACATTTAAAAATATATAAAGAACTGAAAAAAAAAAAAAATAGAAAATAAAAATAAAAAATGATGTGGCGTGACATAATTTATTCGAAAAATTGGAAAAATTTTGATTTATTTATGAATATTGTTAAAAAAAAAAACAAAAATGATAAAAAAATCTCCAGGGTAAGACATTAAAAGGTGACAAAAATGTTAAAATTTAAATTCTTTTTGTTCACAAGAATTTTTATGCTTATATCCATTTCAAAATGTGTATACAACAACAACAACAAAAAAAATGTACATATATTATATTTGATTTAGGGCGAAAACCCCAAAAAATATGTTTTTCAAAGCTATAATATAGGAATATTAAGATTGCAATTTAGATTAAATGTCTTGCTGGCATTAGAAAAAAAAAACAAAATAAAGAAGTATATAATTGAAATTATTTGACCTCTTTTAAATAGATTAAATGGAAACTAGTTTGCTTCTTTTCTTTTAGAAGTTATGTTTCTATCATAGAAAAAAATTCTATGATAGAAACATAACTTCTCTATTCACTTTAGAAAGAAAATATTTTTTAGGTAAAATTTGTTCATTCAAAGAAAAATTAAATATGCGTTTTATTTATAATTAAATTTTCTTTTTATATTAATATTGTAATGAGGTAATTTCTAATATCCAGCGGGGAAAAATGATTAAATAAAAGATAGTAAAAAATTCTTTCAGAAAGTCATCTTTCGTTCATTTCTTTAAAAAATAAAAAAATTCAAGTTAAATTGGGGAAATAATGTTGGTCACGAAACGGGATATTTCAAATATTTTAAATCATGAACTAAGGAAGGATTTAAAATTGTAACTTTTTTGTATACAAAGTCTTTGTAGGTGTCAAAGCGGCTGTGCTAGAGTTAGTTATTGTACATTTTTAAGTTTTTTTTTTGTACCATAGTTACTGACCGTACAACTATACAAAGTTTTCTGTAGGGAACTCAGAATTTGAGCTGGACTATCGTCATTCTACATTTAATTTCTTGAAAAACATATTAATAAAACAAAGTTTTTTTATGATTCAGTTTTCTTTTTCTATCCAAAATTTTTCATTGTGACATATATGTGTAGATAGGAAATTTATTAGTAATTTAAGTTGTTTAATTTTCAAAAAAACTATATGGTCATTTCCTTTTCTTTATAAATGTTTCTATAATAATAATTTATTTGCGTGCATATAGCTTATTATTCCTAGTCTATTTTCAAATCTAATTTCATTGGCAAAAATCACGGTGAGAACTTCATTCAAAAAAACATTTAATACTATATATAGAAACTTCTTCAACATACTTTATCGCACATAAATCTTGAATCAACTATTCCAAATTGGTTTTAATAAACTATTCTGTAGAAAAAGACTAGACATAATATATTTTGTGAAGAAATAGAAGAAAAAGTAAAAATTTCAATAGTTGGATACAAAAAAGGAGATCAAGTTAGGGTGTGCCAAAAAAAAAATTTAAAATGGAATTTAAATTATTAATATTTAATAAATTATTTTCTAACTATTTTTATTATTTTAGAATCGCTCTACAATCTCTCTACAACAACTTGAACACAAATATGGGACATAATTATAGTGAGATTTTCGAGCTCTTAGGCTATTCTGAAATTAAAAAAAAAAAGCAATAAACATTTCAAATCTTCATCGTCATATAAAGGGCTTGCTGTTTTGAATGGATATGTATTTATGCAATTTATGCATATGCTTCACTCAGATACATGCATATGTATATATGAATAATTTTTACTCAAAAATTTTTTTTTATTAAATTCTATTTGTAATGTGGGAATATGAATATTTTTAATAAATTTTTAAAACCTTCAAATTTTAATATTTTTTATTCTTCTTGACATCTACAACAACAGTGATATTCTCTGTGGTGTAAATTAGAAATAAAAAAAAAAAAAAAAGGATATTATATCTACTAAGTTATCATCCTGTCTAGTCAGAATAAAAAAGAATAAAGTAATCTTTATCGCATGAGCGCTTCAATATTCAACTTTATTTAAATTTCAAGACGAACAACAATGAATTATTTATGATGGGAAAAAAAGTTCTGAAAGCTTGTCACTTAAAAATAAAAAAAAACAAAAAATAGTTTTCCAATCTTTTTTCTGAAATTTTCCCAATAACTATATATATTTTATATAAGAAAAAAGATATCACAATTAAGTTATTGCTGCGTTATTAATTAGTGGCTAAAGTGATAATGACATAAAATGTTTTCTTTTCTTCCTTGATGATAAATAATTTATATTTACTTTAAAAATTGTCTCTAATTTAAAGTTTGTTTTTTTAAGGATATGCAAAATGGTTTTATTTATTTATTTTTTTTTGCTTAACTAATTATAGTCCTTGCCAAGGATTTAAGTTTTTATCATTTCAACGTTTTTATAACGAATATATATGATACAGTGTCAAGTAATTCTTGATTGGATTTAAAGCCGTAAATTTATAAATTTTGTATATATTTCAATATAATTAACAAATTGTACCGAAATTTTTATTCTATTAATGAATGAAACATACGGATCATAAAACCTGCTCAGTTTACCTATATTATCCTTAT
Organism: Hybos culiciformis; assembly: GCA_964007475.1. NCBI lineage: Eukaryota > Metazoa > Arthropoda > Insecta > Diptera > Hybotidae > Hybos > Hybos culiciformis. The sequence continues at coordinate 149,848,438 of OZ023273.1, read as the reverse complement.
TAGCAGAACAATTATAATGATTTCCCAAAATAATACAATTAGTCTTTTCATTATTGAAAAGAAAAAAGAAAAAAAACATGTACGTACATAATAAGTAAACAAAATTTTCTTTGCTATTCAAAAATTTGAACTGGAGCGCATATGTATATTATACAGTGATATCCTTTATTATAATAATAATAATGAGAGAAACATTTTTATTTCAAAGTTGCACAACTTGTCTTTATTTAGTAGTAGGTTTCCACCAACAACAACTTACCCATATATTTTTTGTTTTTTAATAAATTTATGCACCTACATGTTCTGGTTTAAAATATGTAGATACATATAAGCATCATAAATATATACACAAAATACGGATATATTATAATGTGGTTCTTTCTACTTTTGATAATGTTAAAATCTCAAGAAAATATGGAATAAATTCGAAATAATTTCCAATGTTGAATACAAGGTGTTTAATATATACCTTTTAATAGAAATTGAAGATTTTCATCTATTTTTAATTGGTCTTATGAAAATATAAACATATATAAAACATCTAGGTATATAATTTTAACATTTTTGATGTTAAATTTGCCTGAAGCATATTCTATATTTTTTATGTGTCAAATTGAGAGATGACATTTTTAATTTTATCATTTATAAAAAAATAAATGTATATTTTTAATCATTTCCAATCAAAATTAGATGTATAATGTATATTATAATAATGATTTTTCGAAAGTTCAATTCATAATAAAAATTCACTTTGTATCAAAATCATTTATTTTGTAGATATGTATTTATATTATATTCATTTCATACGTACATACATTTAATACCTACATACAATTATATAAGTAGAAATTTATTTGTAGGTCTTATATTTTATATCAGAATCAAAATTGTATAAAGAAAGACTAAATTGAATATTTATATATATATTTGAAAATAAGTATCATTATTACACATACATACCAGTATTACGTACAGTATACAATATAAATGTAGATTGTAGGTACATATTTTTCATATAAAGGTTATAATATGAACATATGCCATTAGAGATAAAGAACCAAAAAATATTCATAGATTTCTATATTTTGAATAGAATTAAATATATATACGAATGTATCAACCATAAGTAAATAAGTACTTTTATATAAGTAGGTATATTATGTGGAAAAATATAAGGTGTGACTGAAAAAAAATTTTAATTTAAATTGTGTCGTCGCTATTGCCAGAGTCACGTAAAGACAAAATTATCCTTTCAGAGATTAATTAATTTCAAATGTTATCAAACTCTAATGAGTTTAGAATATGATAGTTCAGATTAGAATCTCCAAATTATTGACAGCTGAATATTAAACCTATAGTGTAAACGGTTTCAGAGAAAACCCGAATATGTATCTTTATTTTGTAAATTTAACATTTGATTTACATATTTTAATTACTTAGATATTTTAAAAAAGAATCCATACGAATTAAATTTTTTTACCACACCTTATAATTTTGTATCTTTATCTCTATAATATTCCTTTTTAAAAGAACATATGTACATTTAATTATAAATTATATAAGTATAAAATAAAAATATAGAAATGTATCTCTATCAAAACCATCCTACCAGAAATTCTTTAATTTTAAATATTAAAGAAGGTATATATATCTTTTATCTTTCTGTTATCTTTCAATTGGTAATAGAGTGCTATAAAAGGTGAGATTTTTTTTATATTATAGATACACATGGATATATTAAATTATATATAATTATAATTTACATTGATTGTTTGTGTATAAATACATTTATGTATATATACATATGTATAATTATTATTATGGATTATATATTAATTTTGGTTAATAAAATTACTTATCGATAATGTACAAATATATATATATGCGTTCACCTTAATATTTATTGTTTTTGATGGCAAATTTTATAAATTTTCTCATCTCTGCATTATTGTGTTGTTTTATGAGTATAAACCAAAAATTAATTATTTCGATTCATTAAAAACTAAATTTATAGTTAAACTTAAAAATTTTGCGGCTTATCAGTTTATTATGTTAAAAATATATATTTTTGTTATATATTTTTAAAATGTTTTATTCCATTCCAGTAGTAATTCCATTTGATTATTTCGTATATGTTACTTTTAAGTATACTTTAAGCGAATTTTGAACGAATAAGCTTATTTAGCTTTTCAGTTCTGTTTTCACAAAAATTAGACGATTTAGATTTAGGTATCTATTTAGAATGAGGAACGAATTCTGAATATTGCTGATGACTTCATTTCTTTATAAAACATGAAATTTTTAGGTATTTTCGTTCGTATAATAAATAATAATTAATTCTTTTTTAGCCCGTTTTCTGTCTTTCGCGGACTAAAATGCTTATAAAGTAATAAAATATAACTGCTGAAAACAGGGGCAATAATGTACGTTGTTCCATTTTTTCCTAAATTTTTTTTCTTCTAATAAAATAAATGATCTTTTACACCTGACATGACATCTATCATACTAAACAGATTTAGACAATTATCTTTATTAATTTTACATTAAATATATACATATGCATATTCTATATATATTTCCTGTTTTCTAATTCCAAAAAAAATTAATTAATAAATAATTTATCATATATAAATTAGTATTTTTATCAAAAATTAAAATAAAATTTTATCAAGTTCTTTACAAAAACATAAATGTGTAAAAACCTTCAACTATCTTTATAATAATAACAAGTAAAACTTATAATACTATTTGTTGTTCTTCTTATCCATAACATATATACATTTATATTTATATTGTACATAGTTAATTAATCAATTTCATTATGTCATTTATTATTTATTAATTGTTGTGTTTTTGAAATTATGCATACAACGAACATTGACTATATCGAAATAGCATATTATGATGAATGAATTTCTTGAATAAAACAAAATATAATTAAAATATATAAAATAATAAAAAAAGAGAAGGACATTTAACATAAATACTCTAACATACAGTATCTAATTTTCTATTTTATTTTAGTTTTTTGTTATTCTTTAATTAAAATTAATTTCAAATTTTATCATTCAATCTTAAATAGCAATTATTATAAATGCATTAAGCATAATTACTTAAATGTGATATAAATTAATTTAACTTTTATATTATTAATTGATTGTAAAATAAATAATAATTTTAACATCATGTCTATACAAAGCAACATTTATATGTATATATACATGTTTACATTTTCGGTATATACATAAATATTTTCATACAATTTATCATATGCATACTATATACATAATAAATATACATTTGGAAGATTAAAATAAGACACAATAAGAAAAATAAATAATTTTTGTAGCAAATAAATATATTATCATCATCAATTTTAGCTGAAAACAGCACAGCATAATCGTTCTTAACTTTATATATACATGGTAATAAAATTATAAAAAAAAAAAAATAATAATAGCATTAAATAGATTCTTTTTAATCATACTTAATTAGTGTAGCTTAATAATTTTACAAATATTTTAAGAAATATAAATTTGCTAAAACAAGTTATAATAATAATAATTGTTATTACACCTAAGTAGTACACAAAAAAAAATAAAAGCGTATAATGACACCTGTGTTTTGCACATAAACGGTGTCATTTACATCAAATTCAATTCATAGAACAATTTGTTCAATGTTGTAAACAAGATTTGTTGTTATGCGAAAATTTTAATACTAATACAGGAGGAAAGTTATCCTACAAAAAAAAACACCATTACAAAGAGCACGATTATTCCATATAGTAAGAACTAGCTTTCCGATTAGGGTTTTTGAAACTCAACCATTTTCGTAAAATCGAGCACTCAAGCTTTTTCTATAAGGAGGATCGGGTAGCTCGAGCCACCCGAGCCTTCTTAAAAATAAAATACATAGGAAAAAACAATGGCATAAAGAAACCAATTTCAGGGCATAAAATTTTAACTTTACTCTTCTAATTTAAACATAATTTACTCATTACAAAATTATAAAAATAACAATAAATATTGCAAAATTATTAAACGAAACGTTATAAAATATAAAAAAACAAAACATCATAAAATATAAAAACATAAAAAATCTATTTCAGTGTATCATTTTTCTGTTAAAATTGACTGTGACTTATAAAATTGAAGTGAAATATTTCCTTATATAAACTTTTCTGTTCAATAAAATAAAAAAAAACAAAAGTAAAATGTAAAACATTAAAAATGCTGAGCTCCAGCCACTAGCAGATAAAAACTCGATCTTCATTCAAGCAAAAACAGGCGAGCTAGCTCGAGCTTTTTGGATCGAGCCGGCTCGGTCCAAAAACCCTATTTCCGATATATGAAACCAGTTATTGAAAAAGGTCAAAAAGAAGGAAATCAGACAAAAATTAAATAGTTTATTTTATAAAAAAGAGCGCCAAAACTTAGTTATTTGAAACTTCTTGGCTACAACTGATTCCTAAATTATCTTATTGTCTATATATAAATTTTTTTATTTTCATTGCGCCCTTCTTTTAATAAGAATACTTCCTAGTATCGTTTTTCTTTTCAAATTTTATATTTAAAATATGTTTTACTGAAAGTGGATTTTATTTATTTATTCACTTCTTAGAAAAGTAAAGGAAAATTTTAAATCTAGCAGAAATAAGTATATAAGGGGATCAACCTATCAACAAATTTCTATGTAAAAACCAAATTACAATCGTTTGATTGGGGAAAAAATTAGGAAAATATAGGAGCTTTAAAATTACTAATTCGAAAAGTAATAATTCAAAAAATTTAATATTTTTTTAAAGACAAATTTTTATTTTCATCATCTGCATTATATATATACAGAATATATATAATGGAAAAATTTTCATAGTTGTAAACAAAACATAATTTTTTGTATTGAAAATCAAAATAATTTTTATTTTTTCGCGCAATGAATGAAGTTATTTGATATTTATTTTTTTTTTTTTATTCCATAGAAATTTCATAAAATTTTCTATTCACGATTTTTATTTTTTTTAAAATAAAATTTTACATTTCATTTCACATCGATTTTTGAACTTATCTCATCTTCTGTAGGTAGGTATAAAAAAAAAGACAAAAATTATGAAAAAAAAAAAAAATTTAGAAAATCAAAAAAAAAATTTAATAACCGAAAAAAAAAGACTAGACAGGCTTGAATACATATTTTTCATCTTTATAGCTCAAATAATTTTGTAATGATTTTTGTTTGTGTACTACGCTTCTTTTTTTTCCTATAGTATTATACGGTATGGTAAATATATACATATATATATATTTGTTGTTTTTTTTTTTTTTTTTGGTTAAAGAATTTGTGATTAAGGTAAAAATCTGAAGGGTTTTTCTTTTTAATACCGTTAAAATATTACTACGGTACTTTAACGCCTTCATGTATAAATAAATAATTTATGTAACCGAATAAAGTATTAAGATTTCTTTTTTTTATAGTATACTTAGGTATATACTTTATGTAGAGATGGAAAATTTACAAAATAATAATATGGAAAATATTTAAATATATTTACGTACATTATATGTTTACTATGTAAGGTATATGCATACATTTAGTATATGTACATATATGGTATATAAAAGTGAATCGGAAGGTAACATGACAATTATCGTTTTATTCTAGAAATTATTTTTTCAAATATATGAAAGAAGTTACGATAATTGAATTTAAATTACAAGAAAATATACTCATTTTCACCCTTCTGTATGAATTGAAATCTAAAATGGTTTTTTATTTTTTATTTTATTTTTAAATTCTGTTTCCCCATTGGTAGGAAGTCAATAATGGAACATCATTACTGACTTCATAATATATAATACATAAATTCGTAAAATGTAAAATTTATGTCTCTTCAATATCCTTTATTACATATTGTATGAATCTTTTATAGAATTCTCTGCATGATTAAAGAGTGTGTTTTTTTTTGTCGTCCTTTTTATATTCTTTAGAATTTCTATTCTAACAAACAAAATATAGCATTAAGTGGTTAATTATATGTAAATGTTTTCTAAAAATAAAATAATAAAACAAAAATTAAGTTAATTATTAATTGAATGCATTGAACATAATCTTAAGTTTTTATAATAAAAGCAGAAATAGCTTTTATAACCAACTTATGTTATCAAAATTTAATTTTTAAATTTCTGTATATAGCTTTAACAAATCTTCAATGAGAAAATATTATAAGAAATAAATTTTAACTACACATTTAATCTTTTAGTATTTTTAATTTTAACAAACTAGATAGATCTGTGTTTTGTTGAGTGTTAAGATCTAAGTTCTTTATATAAATGAGATCCTCACGTCTTTAATAGGCGAATGCGAACTAAGGCTTTTATTGAAGGTCTACTGAAGCAAGTCGCTGTTTACTTCATATTTATAACTACTATATTCCTGTACAGTTTTATTGTACTACATAAAAACATGTAGGTGTATGTTTATCCAACTGTGTTTACACTTCTATATCAATTCCAATAAAAATAACGATAAAATTATTTCGATACATGCATGTTCCACATTATGTTCGAATATAAAATGGAAAATAATGGGATTTTTATTTTTGGTATTTTCTTCCCTATATACATACATACATAATGTTATTTGTTCATGATGTTATTCTCACTAATTATGTTTTAATTGGTATGCTACTTGAGCTATTTTAACAATAAAAGTTTCTCCTAGGAAAAAAATGTAAAAAAAAACAAAAAAAGGGTTTACTCCTTAATAACTTTCCTTTAATTACTTTTCTTTTTTTTTTTCGTATAAAAGAATAATCAAAATATTAATGAATTTTTATATTCCAATTTTTCTGAGAATAAAGAATTCTGACTGAATATTAATTATCAGAGTAGACAAAAATATTTTACCATAGAAAAAAAAAATACATAAAGTTAAATATAGGAGACCGTTATCAAAATAAAAATCTTATCCAAAATAAAGTAATAATAATAATAGTAATAATAAAATCCGTATAGCATGCAGAGATTGGACAAAATATTTATTTTTTTTTATTAATTCAAAAAACGTTCATACATCCTAAAAATTCTTAAATAAAAAATATGTGTGTAACGTTGAAATAAAAAAAAAAAAACAAAAAAAATTATTGGATGAAGAATGAGGATCAGATTATTTGGATTTTTCCTTTTTTTTTTTTCCTGCCTATAATAATATATTAATATATTATTCTAATTGAAAAATATACAAAAAAAAAAGAAACAGAACTATGTTCGATTATTTATTTTAATTTTAAGATTTATGACAAAATATCGAAATTTCTGATTTGAAGTACCTACTTATAAGATATTTTCCCACACATATTATTTCAATTGCTTAAAGATATATAATTATAGTAAGCTACATTTTTATTCACTAAGTCATTCAACAATTCAAAATGTTAGTTCATGGTTCAGTCAACTTTTAACAACTAGATTTATGAGATAGTTTTCGTTTAACATTCAACCGTTTATATTTTATTTACTGATACATAAACATTAAGCCGTATTGAATAAACATTAAGCCGCATACATATTGAAAATTTGATTTTAATTTAAACTAAAACTTTTGGTTAAAATTCCAAAATTTTCGCAAGTTATAACTGTTACGAAATCTTTAAATTTTTTTTTAAAATCATCAAACACGAAGTTAAAGCTAAGTGAAGTCAACCATTAAATACAATTGAACGTAGATATAATATCATAGCTTACTTCTTATCGGCATTATATCTTTATATTAAATTATTATGTAAAAATTCCCTATTTTTTCCACTTACATATGAATTTATCAAAAGATATAAATTGAACCTTAATTCAAGAAAAAAAAAATATATAAAAATTACAAAAAAATAAAATGTTTTCCTTGATATGCTTAAACGACAATTTACGTTCTCGACAAAATTCTTAGAGGTAAAAAATAACAAGAGTGTTAAAACTTGAAGTTTTATATTTTCATTTTTATTTCTTTTTTAAATGTATATTTTATTTTTTATTTTATTTTTTTTTCACATTACAAAATAAAGATAATATTCTCAAGAATAATTTTCGATATGTTCAGCAGGATGTTTAAAACAAATAATACCTTTTCGATATAATGTTTTTCCCTAACACACAAATTATTTTATTTTTCTTATATAAAATATAATACATATATGTATATAATATAAAAACCAATGTAGAACCAAAATGTCAGCGGTAACTTAACACATGATCCTAAATAGCAAGTGACAAATTATGAATGAGTTTAACACCGCAAAAGTAATAGGTAAAGCTACTTATTTGTTGTTGTTTTTATTTTTTTTTTTTTATTTTATTCCGTGTAATGTAAATATTCATTTTAAACAACAGCCAATAAATGAAAGAATAAAGTACAATATTGCCACACAGAGACACAGAGAGAGAGAGCAATTTAAAATTTTATTTACATTTTAAATTTGAAAATATGTATGTATACTTTAATTAACTATGTAGAAACACTTTTGACATTAGTTTTGGTTATGATTTTTGCAACCATAAAAATGTACATTGTATATTATATATAATCTAGATAGTTTTATGTTTATGATTTTTTTTTGTTATTTTAATTTAAAGATGAATTTACTTCTATTTTTTTGTATTCAGTAGCACCAAGGACGAATTCTTAAGTTCATTGATTTTATTATTCAGTTTCATTCTGCGAGCTTATCTATGCTTTTTATTCCTAAATTCGTAACATCGATAACTATAAAAGCAAAACTCTAAAGAAAATAACTTTGAACAAAGTGTTTAAAGAAATTGTATTAAATATTTCCAAAATTATTCAATTCAAGCTGGACTATTCTTTTTCAAACTACTAACCGAATTCATTCCGATTTTGATAGAGAAGATACTTTATCCTGTTCAGTATATTTATACTTAGTAGATTATTTGAATAAAAAAAAAGAAATAAATATTTCTCAAGAGCAAAATTTATACATAAATATATATATATAAATTTTTTCCACTTTTTCAGAATATATATTTAAATTTTTTTTTCAATGTTATCTGCAGTTAAAAAACATAATTAAAAATTTTTTCTGAATTTTAGATATGGACATGGACATTTTATGCAAAAAAAAAAAAAACAACTTTATTCATCGAACCAATTTTTTTCTTCATTTTAAATCCATCGAATTTTTCAGCCGCATAAAATTTTCATTTTATATACTTTTAAATTAAAAAAAAAATAAAAGAGCTTCTACTTTAATTTTATTAGAATGTACAAAATAAAAATAAAAAAAATCGTGGAAACCAAAATATCAGATTGTCTGTATATTAAGAAATTAAACTATATCTTCCCATATTTAGGCTGGCAGGCAGAAAAAAAATATAAAAATATTACTTATTTTAAATTGTATTAATTTTTTTTTTTTTGCGAAATAAAAAAAAGGATAATAAAAATAACAATTTGTGCGAAAGGATATATTTTCCCAAAAGGATTTTAATAATTCGCACGAATGAGTACACCTTTTTTTTTTTTATTTTTATGTATACAGGATAAATTAGCAAGAAAAAAAAAATATAAATTAAAAAAGAAATTGAAACAGATAAAGGGTTTTATTTTTAGCCTGAAATTTGTTTTTTTTTTGTTTTCATTTTGCTATAATATCTTGTAGATGATTTTTTACATAATATATTTTAGGTGAATCCTCAATAAAAAATAAAATTCATTTTTTGTTTTCTATCTTATCCTGTTAGACAGTTAGCCTAAAAATTAAAATTTATTTATGAATTTAAGAATAGTAGTGGAATAGAAAAAGATACTTACTCTCTATACCTCTACTAAGAATGTATGAAAAATTGCTGTTCAACTAAAAATTACAGGGAGTAGAAATAAATATTCCTTCGGTTGTATGAATAAATTTTATTCGAAGTTTAATCAATTTAAAACTGAAATTTTATTCCGTACTTCGAATAATGATACATAAAAATGGTTCCGATTTTTCGGAATATAAAAAAAATTAGAATTTCTTGAAAATTTGATTTAATAAAAATAGATTCAAAAAATTTTCCTAAATCCTGGTTTTCCTTTCTTTAATTAGAAACTTTTATGGATTTATATAAATATCATGATACCATAATACCGTAGTTCAGCTTTAATGCGGGAAATATATGATAATGAAGTATAAAAGAGTCCGAAATGAGAAGTTCCTTTAACAGATTTAAATAAATAAAAATGGAAAATGAATATATAAACTTTAATTTTTACTATATCGTGCATTTAAAAATATTATATATAAATTATAATTTTCTAAATAAACAATTTGGCGCATTCTACAGTTTCCGCATTCGATTAAAATCATTATATATATGCCTTTAACAAATATTATTTTTCTTTAGAATAAGAAATCTTACGTAAATATCCGATCATAGATATTTGTTTTTAAATTAAATTATGATAAGGACGACTTAAAAAGGAGGAAAAATCCTATTAACTTTAAAGGTTAAGTGTATGGAAAATATGCAAAGGAAAAATTAAATAAGAAAAATTTTTATTTTTTTTTTTTTTATAATTTTCCTTCGAGAGAGAAACAAAAAAAAAAAAAAAAATTATGAACAAAACGAGAAACTGTTTTAGTAAGAAAAATCGATATAATTTTTCCCATACATGAATTTTTCATATAATTTTATTTTGTTTTTTAATTTTTTTTTCTTTTTTTTTCGACAACAAAAAGCCTTTAGGACTAACAGTAACCTTTTCCTTTTTCTCAACTCTTTTAAAATTTAAATAAACACAACGATATATAATAGTTATATTATGTATATATTCTACATATTAGGTATCCAATTTGAAGATATTTTATCGGTTCTCTGGTAAGTGTATCTGTAACGTTGGTATATTTATTTTTTCTTTCAAAAAATATTCAAAAATTATTGTAAAAGATATTTATATTATTCAAAATTACTTGCTGACGGCAGAAGCGGATTAGTGTATTTTATTAGTCAATTTCTTAGCGAGAATAGATATTTTATGAGTTCTTTTTTTGCAATTGCAACCAATTATCGTACATGAAAATTTGGATCAATTATTAGTTCTCGGAACTGGGTAGTACGCAATAACTATTTGTTATTGAAATAGATTGTATTATCTCATCATCAATAGTTCCGTCATCAACATAATGAAGTCGCGAACAAAAAGTGAAGTATGGAAATTGTGTAATTCTGCGAAAACAGTTTTAAACTAGATTTCGAATGGCTCTAGTTGAGCAATAATGTAGTGGTTGCCAGACCTTGCAAAAGACTTATTCGAAATTTTATTAATCATTCGATTTTAAGAAATTTTATCTATTTACCTTTATTATTTGCATATTCTTACCTTGTGTATATAATCTCTATTTATTAAAGATTATTCTAGCTAAAGGTAAACAAATAACTTCTAACTAAAAGATCCAATAAATTAATTCCAATTTTCATTATGTCGAACAATTAATAAAATTTATAAATAATTTTGAAGAATGTTTTCGTTGAAAAAAAAAATTTCAACTTTCTCTTCACTTTCAACTTTCTTTAAAATTTCAAATTTCTGTGTTGTAAAATAATAGTTTTTGTTTTTTTTTTTTGAGCTTAAAGAAAAAAAAGTTGTTTTCTGTTGAATGAAACAATAAAATCATCATACATAAATCAAATTTAGAAGAATAAAAAAAACATGAAGATAAAGTTTTTTTTTTGTTGTTAATTTAATGAAAAAAAAAAAACAAAACAAAATACCATTTTCATCAAATAACTAAAAAAAAATTGCTCTTAAAAAACCATAAAAGTTGGAAGTACATAATATAAAAAAAAATGAAATGAAAAAATTGATAAACTGAAACAAAATAAAATATTTTCATCTAAAAATAATATAATAATTCTTTTTTATTTTTATTATTATTATATTTTTATTTATTTTCATTTCTTGTGGCATTTTCCATTTTTAACTCCACACCACAGCATTAACATAAAAAAAAAATTATTCCTTCGCGTTATTCTCAAAACAAACTTTAATATTATAATATATTTACAAACGTTTTTATGTATATAAGTACAGTATAAATATTTTCTTATATAAAATAGAAAATGCATATATTTTATTTCTAAATTATTATATTGTTGCGATATAAAGTTTTTCCTTGTTTTTTTTTTTTTTCATTATTTGTATTGAAATTATTAAAATAGGGAAAATTTTTTTCGTACATACTTACTTTTTTTAAATAAATCAATTTTTCCACACATTTTATTTTATTTCAGTTTCATAAATGTTCATAATATACACTACATTGAAATTTCTAATTTAATTTAAATAAAATATAAATTTTTACCATATTTATATGTTATATGTACAAAAAAATATATATTTTTTTTTTTATTTATAAAAATAATGCGATTATAATCTGCATACTGCATATATGTAGTATATATAAAAAAGTTCCAAGAATAGAATTTTATGTTAATGGAAAAAAATCTGATTAATTGGCATAAAAAGCAAATTGGAAAATGTTAACAATTTACTTACACTTAAACTTGTATATTATATGTACTTATTGTTGATGTACAAAATCATGTAACATTTTGTAAAAAAAAAAAAAAAAACAAGTTAATCCAAGCTAGTTTTTAAACTCGTTTTCTATAATAATTAAAACTGACAGAAGGTGCATGTACTTGGTTTTGAAATTCATTGAAATAAATGCAATGTTTAAAAAATTATCGTTAAACTATTTTATTAGCTATTTCAATAAAAATTATAATTTCTTCTATAACTGGAAAAAAACATAAAATTTAAATAGTAATTACCTAATGAAAAAAGTATATAAAAAATTATTGATAAATTCCAAATAAATAACTTACTACCTAAAATTTTTAACTATAAATATTTTCAGCATAGTATAAAAAAGTAAATTTTGATAAAATTGTTTTTAATTCTAAAATTTTATTCAATATTGAAGGGTAGAAAAATTACTAAACCGAAATAACGATAGAAAATATGACAAATAAAAAACTTTTTATTTGATGCAAAGATTAATTGTAATATTTATTTGAAAATATTTTACTCTGTTTGTAATTAAAAGCTCAATTTTATGTTTCCTCGAGCAACATTGAATTACATACTAACTACTAACCTCACATTGCTTTTATTAAATTTTATATATCTTAACTTAAATATCTACTTATGTTTATTATTATGTTTATATTATGTTGAACTGTTCTGTTGTATACTGTTCTATATATGTTCTATATATTTATGAGCATAAAAAATCGTACTTAAAGTACATTAACATTATTCCCTAATAAATAATCGCCCTATCATTAATTAAGAAATAAAAAAAAAGTTTAACAAAAAAATATATATATATATTTACAAAAGGAAATGCAGTAGTTTCCGATATTAGAACATTAACATTATGTACCTTACAAAAAAAAATTATAAAGGACTTAAGGACCTTGAATAAAAGGGAATACGAACAAATGAAAAAAGGGGTTAACAAAAATACATTACTGTGAGAATTAAACAAAAAAAATTTTTTTTAATTTAGACATAATGATTATTTCCTAAATAACAAATTCCCAAATTAAAAAACAAAAATTTTATCGTAAGATTAACTCCATTTGTCATTTATAACTTAAGTTCAAAATATCCGTAAAAAAAAACTGAAAAATATGACAAAAAAATCATAATATTTACATGTACAATAATCACAACTTAATTTAACAAAAACGGATATTTTTAACAAAACAATTATAATAATTAAATACTATTTTTATAATATTATATAATGTATGGTAGTTATGTATCAGTTTCTGGCATCATATGTATCTTATCAAAAAATGTCAAATATAGGTTTGGGATATATTTTATTTATATAAAAAAAAAAAAATTAGAAACATGTGTACATAACACATTTTGTCAGTATATATAACATATAGATTCTTTTTTTTTGACTATTTTTTTAAAATAATTATAATGGTAGAATAATTATTAATGAAAAACAAAACAAAAAATTAATAAATAGCTAAATTTTGATAAATGATTATATCTAAGGGAGATAGATTCAGTACATTTGCTCAGAAAAACATTGATTTTTGTCGTCATATAGTAGAATGTCATCGTTAAACAAGACTACATGTCTAATTTATGGAATTAAAATTAAAGGACTATACAAAGATATTATTTTGACATCTAAAGGGATAGAATATCTGCTTTAATGACATTTTGTGTTCATGATTTACCTTTAATCATATCGTATAAAAGATTATTAAAACCAGAATTCTAAGCGCGTATAGTATTTCTGATATATATTTATATATTTATAAGTATAATTTCGCATCAAATTATTATAATTTTTTTTTTTCATTATTATTTTCCAATATATAAAATAAAGTTAATACAGCTTGTTTTTTTTTTTATGTTGATTTATTTATAATCATTAATATGTCTTTTCTATATAAATATTCATCTATACAAAAAAACCAATATGTACCATCATCATTTTTATACTTTTAACCACCGACAATTAATTCTTTTACCTATTATGTAAAAATATGTAGAGAAATTTTATAACAAAAAACAAAAATATGTAGATAGATAGGTATATATGTATATTTTTTTTGGTATATCATATTATTTATATATGAAAATAATATTTTTTTTTTGTTATATAATATTATTCGTAAAATAAAATCATTTTAATGTAATCATCCATATCTAAAAAAAAAATGGGAAAATATCTATTCACGTACACACTATTATAGGTATAAAAAATATTTTTAGGTTTTTCATGTCATTTTTAGAGTTAAATTGGGCGATGGTTGGTGGTAACTACATATCTATATATCGTAATAGAGCGCACAAACAAAAAAAAAAAATTATATTTATATATAAATAATTCCACATATGTTACAAAAATTAAACAAATTTGAATTTTTCATTCAAGCGTAAATGGTTTTCCAGCATAATACATGAATAACGAAAAAAAAATAGAAAACGAGCGAACCTCAAAACCACGCGTACCATTCTATATATAGGTACATGTATATAAAATAAGTACGCAGAACACTTTTTCCCCCAAAAAACAAAACAAAAAAAAAATTGTTATGTATAGGTACTTGCTTTTTTGTAAAAGTTTGGAATAAAAAAAATTATTATTATTTTTTGTTGTCGCTGATGTTTATGAAAATTCAATGTTTTTTTTTTATTATGTTCCCATAATAGAATTATATAATATAATATTAAAACAAATTTTACCCACAAAAGAAAAAAAAATGCAAAGTATATTAATCAAAAAATATTTTTAGATTTTTTTTTTTATCTACAACTAATAAAAATAAATTAATTAATAAATTTTATATGTAGGTATATAAAAAAAAGCAATAATTTTTAAATTATTATTATCGACACAGTTAATTTTAATTAAAATTCTATTAATATTAATAACATATACCTAACAACTGATCGAAATATAATTTTCTTTTATTATTATTATTTGGGAGAAAGATATTAGATTTATATATAATTTAATGACGTCGCAAATAATAAAAATTAGTAGAATTACTTTTTTATTTTATTTTACCTACGTAGTTTATTTTCTATTTATATAAAAAAAATGTTGATTTTTAGACAATAATGCTATTATTTTAATTTAAATAAACAGATAGAATGTAATAAATTGATTTAAAAATAAAATAAATTGGATTGTTAACGAGTAACTTTCATATTGAAATAATGTGATAAAAAAGGATTGAAGTCTAAAATTTTTAAGCATATTATTAAGAATTCTTATAATCGAATTTTTGAGCTTTAATTAACCAAAATGGAAATGCCTTTTTGAATGACTTTATAAAAATATTTCGTGCTAAAAAATGTATATAATCGTCAAATTTTTCATTCTTTAAGTATATGCAAAAAATATATTTTTTCTTTAATAATTTCCCCTTTTATTTCGATGACGTGCTGAAATTTTAATATAAAATTTATACTACAATTATATAGTATATACATACACCTCTAACGTTGTTATTATGTAACTTACTATTTTATATGAATTGTAAATTAAAAATAAATAATTTATTATAAAATACATTTTGTTAATTTTCTTTGACTTTATCCATTTGTAAATATGATAATTTTGTAAATTGAAACTTATAATTAAATCATCACCTTTTTTGATAAATATACGAGAAAAAATAATAATAATAATAATAATAATATAACACCCTAACAGATGATAAGCCTTTGCACATTTTAATAAATTGATATTGCGCCACCAATAAAAGAAAAATTTAAATTCAAAAAGGGAATTCAAATTTTTGTATACATATGTATGTAAATTTGATATAAAACTAGTTAAATACACATATGTAAATATGTTATTTATGTAGTGTGTAAGTACTGCATGTACATATAAAATATGCAATAATATAAAAAAAAAAATAGAACTGATATTTAGTATGAACCATTAAGAATAAATTTGAAAATGTTTTAAATTAAATATTCAATATTTCGAATTTTGAAGATTTGACAGCACATTTATATCAATTTCTAGAAAATCTGTCATGCTTGTTTTTATTAACTCTTAAATACGAGAAAAAGAATTTTTTAAACTGCATTTATTACATTTCTAAGCTCCTACGAGATTCCTTTCTCAGCCAAACTTAATAGTCTGTATACATGATACAGAAGAGTTATTCATCTTGAGTTGGCCAAAAATTTACTAATCTGTAGTGTTGTTGACAGTGTTTTTCAAAAAATCATTCATCAACCTAGTTGAAAAACCTCAAACCATTTTGATATTTTCTGAGTGCTTACAAGTAGATAGACAAATTGACTGGTATATACTTTAGTTTATACATCTGTAGTGAAGCTCTCAGTTGAATAAACATTCACCCATCTAAATCGTGTTTAATAATTAGAAATATGACATCTTTGATTTTTACATCAAATTATGATAATATGAGCGGAATTTTTTTGGCAATTTTTTGTATTATATATGTACATCAGTTTATATACTCTACGATTAATAAAATTATACGCTTCTAAATTTCAATTTATTTGAAAGAAAAAATTACAGGATGTTGTTCATTTAAATTTAATTCTATCTAAATCTATACATAAGTATTAAGAATTTTTTTGGTCTTTATCTTCAAGGTAAAAATTAAAATAAATCCAATCATGAGCAGCAAAGCTTTAGATTTTATTTAAAAATAAAAAAAAATTAATTAAGTGAACTTCTAAATTTATTTTATTTAATTTCCTTTTAAAACATGAATCTAGAAAAAAAAAAATTATGTAATTGAAAATTGGAAATTTTTTTCACTTTGGTTTTTTTTTCTTTTTATGGAATGAATATTTAAAACAAAATAATTCTGTGCGATATAGTTTTTTTTTATGTTGCATGTTATTCAGATTATTCCATTAGTGTTAAATTCATTAATTTAATTATAGCAATATGATGATTTTATTTAAAATCTACCAATTTTATTTAATTTTCAAACTATGTGCAAGTGCGATATTTCTAGTGTACTGTACCATACATATTTATATATATATATATATATCAGTAGATAGTACATATATATTTATTTCAATGTTGGAAAAGACTTCAAACAAAATATAAATATATATTTGTATACAGAAAAATATAAAAATTTGTATGTATGTAAGCCGTTAGTGGTCCCTAATTTAAATTAAGTGATGTTTTATGCTTTATGTAAGAATTTTTTTTTTTTTAATTGAATTTGCATATTATTTCTGAAATTTGTATTTTTATTATAAACATAACATAAGTAAAAGTAAAAAGGTCATTAATCTTTCTGGATGCTTCACGTTTGTTTGTTATTTTTTTATTTTTTATTATTTTTAATTTAATAATTTATGTATTGGAAGAATAAATACTGAATTATGTCATTATAAAATTAAAAAAACATTTTTTTTTTTATTTTTTATATTTGTCACCATCAGGCATATTTTGTTTTTATTTGTGTTTTTTTGAACAGAAATTATGTTGAACATTTTGTTCTAAATTTTGGCTTTAAATGGAAAATTTGGAATTATGGGTGAATTTCTTTGATGACATATATGCCTTAGGGTTTTAGCGTCTGTCTGGATTATAAATAATAATATTTTATTAAAAACAATAATTTATATAATTACAGTTCTTTCAATTGTGAAGAATTTAAAATGAAAATATTACGTCAAAAATATGTTTAAATTAATTTTAAATGTAATTTTTCTAAATTAATATGAATTTCTAAGCAATTGCAGATTTAGTAGTTTAAACAAAATATCGCCTTGAACACCATTTACAACATTTTACATTTACAAAATTATTTTCACATAAAAATCTTATTTTTAACAAACTTTAAATTTTCGGAACCCAAAAAATTATATTGTAATAAAAATTAAGAAATTTGATCGCTTAATTCTTTTTAAAATCAAATTATTCTTCATAAGGGTATTTTTGACTTTTTTGCAACAAAGTTTAATAAATAAATTTTTTTTGAACATGTCAAACATAAAATTTTACATTTCGGCCAAATTTCCTTATGATGTTTTTGTAAAATTTTCTTGTAATGTTAAACGAAAAATTTCTTCCTTATGTTGAGAAATTAAAATTTTATAAAAATTTTCTTCTTTGTAGAAAAAAAATCCTTGAAATTTTCTTAATCGATTTAAAAATAGAAAATTAAATTCTTTTTAAATGAAAAAACTTTTATATAATATGTTTTGATAACAAGAATAAAAAAAATAAAAATTCAACATTAATAAAAATCATAATTAAGGGTTTTCAAAGAAAAAGAACATCAGGTCATAATGATCAGGTCTAGGTTTTCTTGTAGTTTATGACCCTTTTTTGTATGTATGTAATTTTTGAGGAAACCCTTTGGTTCTTTATTTCTTGTTTTCATTATTATTATTATTATAATTTTATATTTTTTTTTTTTAATAGTGTATAATTTAAAAGAGAAGTTTAATAGCCTTTAGTTAAATTTGTTATACCGTATAATTAAAATGAAAAATAAATAAAGGAAAAAAAAAATAAAATAAATGCATTAAATAATCCCATTCTATATATACTTATATAAATAAAGTTAGTTTAGGAAAAATTATGTATCTTTAACTTAACCTAGGGTAACTATATCAAGTGAAAAATGAAGAAAAATTACCCGTAGAAAAAAAAAAACAAACATTTTTTTATTGCTAATAAAATACTCGTCTACAATGAAAAGGAACGTATAAAAAATATTGTTAGTTTTTTTTTTTTTTTATGATTATAAATAAAAAATAAAAGCAATTAATTTGAAGCGTTAACGTGTCTAACAAATTTCTATTGATTAGTTAAGATTGAATCTAAATGACATTTTTATTCAAAAAAGAAAATTTCATATAATTAGCATGACATACATAGGAAAAAGATTACTTTGGATACACTGTAATTTTTTGTGGAACAGTTATTTGACATAATACCAATACAGTTGACAAATGTACTTCTATTTTTTTTGAAACTCATTCCATACAAAACAAAATTTAAAAATAAGCAACCATTTAATAATTCATAATTTATCTATTCAATAAATTTTAAAATGCGAAAAACTAATTAAAAATTATTTGATTTATTCTAAAATTTATTTTAAAAAAGTCATGTATGTCCGTTTCTTCAAAATAAAAATATATCCTTTTCCCCAGCAACAATAATAATATCTTAATTTCAATAAATGTTATTTGTATTAAAATTACAGCTTATATACTGCTAGGAAAAGGATATTAAAAAAAAAGTCCATAAAATCGTTTTATTAATGACCGAAAAAAAAGTGCTGGCCCACTGTAAAGAAAAATTTATATTTTGCGTATACACATTAAAAAAGGATAAAAATAATAATATATAAAGCTTTAATATATAAATGTATATATTATGTAGGCAAGGCACATAATGGTTTCACATAATGTTAAACATATATTGCTATATAATGTACATTATATAATATACATTAAAGTATATAACTTTTTTTTGTAGATTTTAACTTCAGGAATAAATTTATATATATAAGGCTTGTTACTTATGTTTGTTTGTTAATTTAATTACAATTATTTAAATAATTATAATTGTCAAGCTAATTTTATCTTAATGTGATACTTTATCAATTAAATGTATAATTATGTTTTTATATATTATATACTCATTTATATCAAACTCTATAAATTCCAATGTACATATATATATATATAGTTTTCATTTGGGAATGTGATTTTAAATTGAATTTCTATCGTTATCAAGTAAAAAGAAAATTAATTTGTTAACCCATTTAAGGTAATTTTTATTAAACTATTGGGAAACATTTTTTTTTGTTTCCTATTATTATTTGTTTGTAAGTATGGTACCAATTTTAACTTCCCAAAAGATAGGTATATACATTAAATAACAATATTAATAATAATTCCAGGAAAATGAATCCTTTTAATTGATTTTTAAATCAATATCCAATGTTTTTATTTTTTTTGCAATCAAAAAATATAAAACAAAGCTTCTATCTATAAAATGTTTGCTCTTGAACAGCAAATAATATTGTACATATATCACTGGTATAACAATCGATTAAACATTTGACCATACTTCAAGAAGGACTTATGTTAATACAAAAAAAAATTTATTGCTGAAATTTTCATGTTCACCTTTATATTGTAATCATACGGGTACAGATCCTCTTAAGAGCTTTGTTTTATACAAATTCCTATAGAGGAAATTGTTTCCTGCTAATTATGAATTATAATTTTAACGACATTTCTACATTTATGTATATCTTTCTAAAACATAGATCTTTCTACTTTAGATACAAGTTATTTTTCTACAACATACAAACTTAAACATTTTAGTGACATTACATTGCAGAAAAAAACAGAAATGACAAATTTTCATCCTGAACTGCGATTAACCTAAAAATGAGATAAAATAATATGAAAATATGTATATTTCAAAATAATTAA
This sequence comes from Hybos culiciformis, assembly GCA_964007475.1. Classification (NCBI taxonomy): domain Eukaryota; kingdom Metazoa; phylum Arthropoda; class Insecta; order Diptera; family Hybotidae; genus Hybos; species Hybos culiciformis. The sequence goes on along the minus strand of OZ023273.1, from coordinate 149,827,441 downwards.
GTTTGAAAGAAAAATTTTTGTTTGATGTCATAAAACGAATATAGGACGAAAAATATTTCATTATTCATATTTTAATATTATTTAATTTCAATTTTTCTTTGTACTATTTTATGTGTACCTTACCTTTGTATATATGTATATTGTGTCAAATTGAAAAAAGAAAAAAAAAATAATAATATGTTTGCCCTTTGTTTTTACTTTCAATAAGTGGTCAGCGTAACAAAAAACCACATATCGAGAAAATTACATTTTTTCTTTTTTTGAATATCACAATCGGAAAAGTACATTTTTCATCATATGAAAAAAAAAATATAAAAAAAAAAATCAATGTAAAAATAATATCAATTTTATATTTTTAATGAAAAAAATGTTCAAATGAAATCAATTTATTTTAATTGATTTTTCAGCTGAAAATTTAAATCTGCATTTCAATATGCTTTTGTTTTTACCCTTCAAATTTCAATGGATGCAAACAAAAAAAAAGTCAACCTTATATTGCCCAATACACAAAAAAGTCGAGAATTATTAATTTTGATAAATTTTATTTTTTATTGATTTATTTATTTTTTAACTTTTAACTTAAATATAACTTAACTTGCATTGGATCGGTTTGCTCGCTCAATAAAATCGCCTACATTAAGTTAACTAATAACTTACATTCAAAGTGAAGAATTTAACAATAATAATTTTTTTGTTGAAGAAATAAAAAGAAACATTTCTATTAAATTAATATAGGAAATCCCGAGCTAATAAATGACCTTCATTCATGTTATTCCGTCAAAAAAATGTTTGTGTACATATTTATATAAGTGTACATAAAAGAAAATAATCAATTGGTTTCTATGGTAAATTTCTTTACATCAATCTTTCTTTTGTAAGATTTTTCTTTCTAGTTTTTTTGTTTTTATTCTTTTTTTTTTTTTTTTTGTTAAATTTAGTTGAGTAAACATTTTTTTTTTTTTTTACTCATAAACATAAAAAAATTGTTAAGCATATTTGTTCTATTTCAAAGGAAAAAAAAAATTTATATATTATTATATTTTTATTGAAATGTGCTTAATTTGTTTAAAATTAAGATGTTTTATTTTATAAAATTGTTCGTTTCGAGGCCAATGATTTCGTAAATTGAATATAAAAATATTGTTTACAAAATAAAAAAAAAAATCCATGTTTTATTTTATCTTACATCATTATGTAAAATGTTTTTATTTATAGTTTTGGAAAACTAATGATTTGTAATAAGTTGTCGGTGATTGAAAATAAAATGAGTTGATGAAGGTTTTTATTTTATTTTATTTTTTTATTATATAAACTCAGTTTGCTTGTATTATCGTTATCTATTTTGAACTATAAAGCCTTTTAGAAGTCGGCTATTAAAGTATATAGATCTTTATAACTATATTTTCAACCAATAATTATATTTTCTGAAATAAATTGATATAAAATGGAAAATTTATTCTTAATACTTAGAATTTAGTTAATAAAAATATAATCTTAATCTCGATGCAATTAAAAAAAGAAGTATAAATCATATTTTTGATGAATAAAGAATTCGTATTTTTTCAGTCTGAACACCTTTTCGTCAACATATTTCGAAACCATGAAAAACAGAGTTGGTAACCTGAAGTCTGATTAAGTCATAAGTATTAAACTTTTTGGTGCATTTCACACGTATAACCTCAACTAACAACCTCTGGAAAAAAAACCACCAAAAAATTTCAATTTCAATAATTTACACATAATCTAACATTTTGGTGGATAAATTTTAAAACAGATAACTCTATTAACTTCTAAATAATTTTCGCATATACAAGAATGATTGATAAATTTTCTGTCATATCGAAATATCGACACTGTCGTAAATGTTGTTTATTATTTTATAGATGAATGTAGTTAAAAAAGATTTAAAAATATCAAATTTAATCAAAACAATTTTTTTTTTTTTTTGACACCATTAAATGTGAATTGACGATGTCATAATGTTATTAGTATTGACATTATAGCAAATTCCTAATAATTCTACTGAGAACAACAATATATAGATAATATAAATAATGTACAAATAATGTACAAAATATTTATTTAATTTAACAAATCAATAGTCAAAGAATTTGTTTTGCATTAACTAAATTTTTTTTTTTTGCAAGCTTCAGGCTAAATACAAGCATTTCAAATGCAATTATTTAATCTATGATGCTATTTTTAAATATCTTAATATACAATCAAAATATATACAGATGACATAGAGACATGAACGAATGAAGATATCTAGACAGATTAAACAAATTAAAAGAAAGATATAAAAATTTTGCATAAATTTAATGAAATTTTTAACTATTTATTTTTATTATTAAAGCTTGAATTATTAAAGTATTTACTTAATTTTCATCAAAATTCGACCAATCTATATATTGGGCAGATAGTTAAAATATTATTCCTAATTAAGAGTCTCCGCCTTAACATTTAAATTCGAACATTTTTTTCTGTAGAATTATTATTCCTTTATTTTAAAAAGTTTTTAATTTCAAATAGATTAATTAATAATTGAATATTTTTCTTTGATTCCAGGCTCTGAGGATATGCAAAAATTTCTTGGAAATCAATCAACGATAGATCATTTTAAGCTTGTAATTCGTGATGGTAATAGCCTGCTGGTTGGTGCTAGGTATGTATTTTATTTATCTCTGAACTATATATTTTTATTTTTACTTAAAACAGCCTAAATTTGTTTATTTAATAAAAAAATTAATTATTTCTTACAAAGTGGCAGAGTCAAAGCTTTCACAATTAGATATTATTTTATATCCTTTAATCACATATTTTTGATTTTGTGAAAACAGAATGAGGTCACTAATGTAAATTAATCTTAAATTTCTAATGAAGAAAAAAAAAATTTTTTTTTTCTGAAAAACCTTAATCAAAAAACAATTTTTTTTTTTTTGCTCTTTGCTTTAATTTCAATGAAAAATCTAGATTCAAAACAAAAATAAAATTTGCTGTATGAAAATGTTATATCTGTTAAATGAATTTTATGTACAACATATACAAAAAAATGTATACATGAGAACTGAACATCTTTTATATATATCCACATCTCATCATTGATGAGAATTTTCAAAATTTCACGGAAAATTTTTAATTAATAAAGTTTGAACATTTTGGATCCATGAAAATGTAAAATAATTTTTCTTTCATATGCACAGAAAAAAATAGACTACAGAGAGTCACAATTTTCTTCTTTTTTTTAAACATATTTTCAACTGTAATGAAATAAATCTCTTTGAGCCTTTGGCCCTCAATTTTTAGTATGTTGAGAGAGTATAGAAGGTAATAAATTCAATTTTCTAAAATTCAAAATAGCTAGGAAAAATTATTTCTTTACATTTTTGTCTTTCACATTATAATATTTTATTATTGAAAAATTCTTCAAAAATTTCCTTAGAAAAATATTATGAATTAAAAAAAATAGTTCTTGATTTTTTGATAACTTGGTGTTTTATTGGAAAATTCTGCAATCTTTATTTTGCATTTTAACTTAACAAACTTTTTTTTGTATTTCAACGCCGAACTTTTTGTATGCAACTTGTCGTCGATAACTTTTTTTTTCGGTGTAGGTTTATTACACGTATCGTTTCATCCGTTTCAAAATAATAATAAAAAAAAAAACTTAAAAAAACGAAAACACGTTGAACATCAAACCATTATTTTACAAAAAATAAAGTGAACTAAATAACAATTTCCAAAAAACATTTAAAATTCCCTGGAAAATTTTTTTTTTTATTTATCTGAGTTTTTCATTTAAAAATTTATTTTTTTTTTGTTTTTTTTAATTTATTTACAATCTTGTTTTCAATGTCAAAAACGTATCTTGTATTTGTAATTTTCTTTTTGGTATATTTCGTATATATTGGGTACCTACTTACTTTCTTACTTATTTTTTTACCTTTTTCCTTCTCAAGAAGTAAAAAAAAAAAACAAAAACAAAAAATAAATAATTCAAAAACGTGATCTGATGATTTAGAGGAAAATTACTTAAATTTATATCTAAAAAATAAATATTTACATGATTTTTTTTTTTTCCTTTTTTAAATATACATATATATAATTTTTTTTGTTGTGTAAAATTAACAGTCATTCAAATAAATTACAAATAATAATTTCCTCATCTTTTTTCCATTTCCGTTTTCTGTTTTCATATTCAAATTTTTTTGTTTTGTTTTCTTCTTTTTTTTTTAATGATGAAGAAAAACATTATGTAGGTATCTATATATTTTTTTTTTTTGTGAAATAAATAAAAAAAAAATTATTATTATTAATCACAATAATGCTCGTTTTAACAAATTTTCAAATCATCAAAATAAATAATAAATCAAAAAATGAAAATAAAAAAAATAATATTTATGTACCTTACCTATAAAAAAGAATTTTTTTTTTCTTCTTCTTTCCAAATATTAAATAGGATTATATTTATTTTGTTTTTTGTGCCTAACAAACCTTAAATTCATATAATCCCGCCAAAAAAAAAATAATATTTTACTCTGTCTCTATATTATAGTATATAACCCCGCTCATGATGTCAACCAAAGCCAAATAAGAAAAGACGTCAAAAATTTTATGAATATTTTTTTTTTTTTAATTCAAATTTTCAATTCATAGAAAATGTAATTTCCTTTTTAAAGAAAAAAAAAATTAAATTTTTTTTTTTTGTTTAATATTCATAAATTACCCCATAAATAATAATAATAATATTGAAATAATTTCTTATTATAATTTGGTTAAAATGAGAAAAATAATAATAAAAAAAAAAAAGAAGAATATACTATTATAAAATTTTTATTTCATTTTTTTTTTATAAAATAATTTAAACACATTTCACACCATAAATAATCGAAAAAGAAATAAATATGACAAAAACCAAAAACCATTTTTCAAAATAAATTTCAATTTTGGGTGAAATATTTTTGTATATACAAAATAAAATTATTATTATTATTATTATTACTTTTTTGTAGTAACAGAAAATGTTTCAATTTTCTTTCTTGAAATTTATAGAATTTTCAAATATACAAATAGGACATAAATAAAAGTATATGATTTTATTTTTGTACATATAATTTTATTTTATTTTTTTTTTTTTTTCTAAAATTAATGGAAAATAAAATTTGTCATTTTTTTGACAAATTTTGTGTAATAACCAAATATAACAACATTTTTATCTGTATGCAAATTTATTTAAAAAAAAAACACAGAACGAAAATTCCTAGGACGATAATTTTAGTTTAAATAATGAATATGTAGTGATTTTAAAAATAAATTGATTTTATTTATTTATAAATTGTTAATAAAGAAGACCTTTGGCGAAAGATTTATTATAATAGTCATGCGATGATCCCATCTAAGCAATTATTAAATAAATGTTGCGGATACCTATTTCCCATTTTGAATGTAAGAAAAATGCGACACCATCGGCTTTAATATCTAAATGTTAATTTTTCACATTTTCATATTAATTTTAAGTTTCAAGCCGGAAAATTTCTCTAGGTGTTGCATTCTTTCTGATTACCTGTACATTTTGACAGAAAAAGTATATCTAAATAAAAAATTAAGATAGAAATGGATTAAAATTAAAATCTTGTAAAATGTCCGAAATCGGTTTTAATGGTAACTAAATTTAATGGGAACGACTCATCAGCATATGAAAAGGTTTGAATGCAGCATTTCGATATATCCCTTTTATCTCGATAATGTTATTTTCTTGTTTGTTATGAAAAAAACTTTCAGTAATTACTAGATTATATGGGAAAAGAGTGGAAATAAAATTTTTAAATTAAGTTTAAAATTATAGTTCTTACTTACAATGAAATTTGATATCAATATAGACGGAAAAAATAATATATATATGTATATAAATTAATAAAATATCTATTTATATCTAGAATTATACTTTTTCTTTTCTTATTTATATCTCTCTTTAAGCAAAATTAATGATTAAATTATTATTTGATCAAAATTTTATTTCATTTTGTTAAGATGAGGGTAGTATAGTCAATAAAAAAAAAAAAAACGCGAATATAAAATTTATATAGCAGTTTCATCACTGTTGTATCCTATTCTTTTATTATGTACGTACATTATATTCTTTTAGAATTGAAGACAAAAATTTGTTTTATTAATCATTGTTCTATGGTTTTTATGTGCACAGTGTATTTAAATATTATCTATATGTACAATCTATGTGCTGTATATATAAATGTACTTTAATTATGAAAGACTGCAATAAATTGATATTACACAAGTAGGGAGAGAAGCAAGTTCTTCAATAAAATTGTTAAATTTTTTTTTTGTATATACATTAAGTTCAACTCAAAACTCAACAACATATGCTTGTGATATTCTAAACGAAACAAAGATTACAAATAAACGAATCGTTCACAACTAAGATCTAAGTAGTTCAAAATTTTGGGACTTAATTTTTAGTAAAGTATATTTTACTATCAAATTTTTGAATGCCAAAAATTCTATTCACTAATCATAAACAATTTTTAATATAAACTTTTATTCATCTATGAACAATAAAAGAATAATATGTCATGTTGATTTTATTATTATCACTTCTATGCAGAAGAAACAAAAAATTTTTAAACAAATTTAAATATAAAATTCATAAAACACAAAATGGGTAGAAATTGAATTTACATTTATAAAAACAAATTTTCTTCTTTTTTTTTTTTTATATATAAGCTGAATGCAAATTCATGAAAAATTTATAGTCATTATTTTATTATATACATAATAATAATAATACTATCATTATTATTACTATTATTATATTTTTGAACAATTGTCATTCATCATAATTCAATTCAGATTCAGTTAAAGAAAATTGTTTAAAAAAAAAATAAAATATTTTATATAAATTTTGCTGATATATTAGGTAGTGTAGGTACGATAAAAAAAAAATTGTATATATTTTAATATGGAAATCAAACTTTGAAATTTTAAGAGTTTGTGCATATTTGGGGTGGAAAAAAATTTTCGCTTGAAAAACTCTAAATACACAGAATTTTTTTTTTTTTTTAATAAAAAGCAAAAGGAAAACTTACTTGTATGGGGTTTTTTTTTTTAATATTTTGAATTTTGAAAACTTTATTTAATTAAAGTTTATTTAACATATACCCCTAATTTCTTCTACAGAAAAAAAAAATTATATATTTAGTTATTTAGGAATATATAAATTTGTTCTGCATTTATGTTTTTGCAGTCATTTAATCATGTAAGCAGTATGTTTAATTCGCAGGAATGTAAAATAGAATTTGCAGTGAAAGTTTTCTAATTGATGGAAAATATTTTTAAATGAAACAATAGAATAATATAATTATTGCAATTCTTGTCTTAAAGCCAATTAGTTAATTATATATAATTTTGTTTTTACTTTTCTTTCTAATTTTAAAATAAATTTTCGGACCTGATATTTGTTAAAACAAAAACAAATTATTTCTGTTCTGCGTTTGCTAATAAAATTGATTCGCATAGCTTTGCCTTGTTAAAAAACACATATATAGATTTATATACCTAGAGCGATATGCAATACTATTCCTATCCAAAATAATATCTATTTTTGACTTTTTCTACATAGTATATTGCATTTGAGTTCATAATTTTAAAGAATTTTCCATTCAAAATCAAGAATAAAAAATCCCTTTCGCATTGTCCTGAAATAGCAAATTTTTCAAATTTCGATCTCTATTTTATTTTCAAGACAATTGGTATGTATTTTGAATATTTTGCATCAAACATTATTTTATCACAAGGTCTAATAAAAAAAGAGTACATTTCGTACATTTATGCATTTCAGAATTGATATTTATAATAAAAGAAATGTAAAAAAAATAAATTTGATCAATTAAAGTATATGCATATAATTATTTTGATTGGCAGAAAATAGTACGCAAACTTTAATTATTTAATTTAAAAAGAAATATCTATAATCGTAATGTAAATCTAAAATATTATTTTCTTCTAACTATTTCTTCAGAAGAATTATTACAATGAAAAAAAAATTATTGATAGTGTGAAACGATTTTCCAAATCTTTAATACAATGTATAGCAGACTTTAATCCTATTGTTAAATTATTTAAGAGTCTACTAAAAAGCAAATTTCTTTTACTATCAATGACATAGAGGTTATAAGTTTCGTACATACATATACACATTTTTATTCTGATTCTGAAATGAATTAATGTTTTTTTTTTTATTGAAATAATTCTCACTTTTATGTTTTCCTTATTTAATATTTACTTACTTTTTTTTTTTAATATAGCACACTCTTACCTATCATATCTTTAATATAACTAGATATTTTCTCTTCTACAAAATATCTAGTTTTTTTCTATAAAATAGGTATAGTGATGAAACAATTTTTGTGTTATTATTTTGAAGTACACTTATAATCATATCGTTACAGAAGTGTTGTAGACATCAAAGATACTAGACAATGTTATATATAGAAAAAGCTTGAAATAAAAAATTGTACGCATAAATTTTTATTTTCTCGTCCAATTTCTCTAAAATGTATAAGCTACGAAAATTGTAGTAAAACATCCTATAAAGGTGGTCTTCAAATATGAGTATGTACATACACGATATTTGAGATATTAACCCAACCACTTAATACCATTTTATATCTTTATCTTTAACATCAGATATGTATATAAATGTGTTCATAGACATATATATATATATATATTTCTTTGCATGTCTGTAGCTCTTTTTGACTTCAATTATGATTGAAGTTTCTATTTCTATATTATATAAAATGCTTTTTGGAAATTTTTTTGCTAATACTTCCAGATAAAGAAAGAAAAATTGTTAATAATTATCATAACATTATGGTTTTGATATGAGATTTAGTTTGTACATAAGGTATATATTGTGATATATATAATGTGCATATTAATTTTTTATAACCATATAATATCGATAAAATATAAAAACAAAAGAAATATGATTTGAATATTTCTTTTATAAATAATATATATATTTTATTCTACCTGAATTTAAATTTTCCTGTTTTAATTTCTTTTCTCGAAATTAATTTATTGGAAGAAATATAAATGTGAGTAATATAAATTACCCTTAACAAAAAAAACGTTTAAAAATTTAAAATAATACATGTGTGTAATTCGATAATAATTGTAGAATTTAACTAATTTTGATATTTCTTATGAAGTTAAAATACCCCGCCGGTTTGCAGTAAGGTGTATAAATAAAAGAAATAAAACATATTTCCGGTTGGCAACATCGGTTAATTGTTTCTTACACGCTTTATTACCCAATTCTCTAACTATGTATGATTCATTTTCAAACATATTTCTATAATTGGGAGAAAAAAAACATCTAATTATAATTTCCCTTCAAACATAAGTGTGAATGGGTCAAACATTTTCATAATGAACTTCCAACTTGCATTATTCAGTTTGACTAATTTGAATTTCTTCAATTTCTAAAGTCTTACTCTTATTAAAATTATATTATTTGAAGTGGAAACTGGAAAATTTTGAGCTATAAATTATTATCTTTGGAAATTCCCTAAATTAGTTCAAGCCTAATAATCCATATATAAATTTTTACTTTATTATATTGTTCCATGCCAAAAAAAAAAAAAAAAAGATCTTTAGAATCCCAAGAGGATGGTAAAAGAAATTTTTTTTTCTTTGCTTAATATAACCAAAGAGGAAATTGAATCGATATTATTGGGGAATGGGAAGAAAATGAATTTAATTGGAATCGATTTTTTTTTTTTTTTTTAGCTTCTTTGGGTTTCTCAAGGAAATATCAAGAAATTATTTGATATGTGTTTTGAATATTTAAAAAAAAAAATCACGATAGAAATTTTATGTTTTGTTTTCTTCCTAAAGAATGGAAATTGCTTTTGAAACGAAAAGAAAAGTAAAAAAGAACAAAATTTCTCCTTTTTTTTTTTTGCAGAAATTTGAGATGCAAAACTGTATAAAATTTTCAGTAAATAAAAATATAATGTTACTTATTTTAAATATTTATATAGTTCAAATATAAGACCTGACAGGTATTTTCTTAAGTTTTTTGTCCTTTTATTCTGTGCATTTTCCTGATAGGAAATAATAGGGATGTCGTGTTATTGTGCTGTAAAGCTTTCGCTTTAAAGAAAATTTACTTAATTTGAATTTTGCATTTTCATAACACCGACAAGAACGATATAGAAATTAGTGATTTTGTATATACTTATAAATATGTAAATAAATTAGTAATTATTTTTGAATTCACAATAACTTAGTGAAAATTTTTTATTACTTTAAAAAGTAAATCCTTTTTTAAGATTTCAAATTTAAATATTTTAGTTGTTGTTATAGATATATAGATTATGTAGTTTAGAAACTAAAAAAAAAAAAAAAATTAACTAAATTTTCTTGAAATGTTATTCAAAATTTGTGAAAAGAAAATTTTTAATTCATTTCGAAATCATTATAATAAACTAATAATTTGTTATTAAGATGTCTAGACTCAAAATAAATGTCATAAATTGAAAAGAAGAATATTAATATAATAATTATTTTGATTTAATTGCTAGTATTAATTATAAAATTTATGTACTGATAGTTTTAATTTGAAAAATATTATAGAACAAATTTTTTAGTGTTTTAAGTATTGGTTTCAAGATGTTAAATTGATCAATTTGCCCATATATATTGTTATTTGTATAATATAAATTATTCCGCTTAGATATTGATTGAATAAGTTAACAAATACAGATTTTTTTTTCATCAAATAATTATGATACCTAACTATTATTAATTTTTTTTTAAGTACTGATTGATTACTAATAAAATTTTCTCAATATTATTTCAATATTTTTTCCAAATTTTTACAATTTTTTCTAAATTTTTTATTTATTATATTTCCAATATCATTCTAATTAGCAACATTTTGCTATCTATTGCATACCAATTAGAGCCTCAATGAACTTTAGTTTTAACATTTAATTAAAAATTCTTAGAAAAGTTACCACTGCTCTTTTAATCACACTTTTATTAAAAATTCAAGAAATTGTAAGGGAATTAGAAATCATTTCCATACACTTTTTAAATATGGTTTTAACTTTTTTTTTTTCTAATTTTACTTCAGCTGATGAAACCTTTAGAATTAAATTTTAAGTATGTAAATGTATTTACTTTTTATTATAGAATTTTTGATTCAGAATAACAAAAACCACTATCATAAAACAACTTTATTAAATTTAGATGTTGAATTTATAAACTATTCGCAGTATAAAATATGATAGCCTGAAAATACTTTTTTAGTGTCAACTACATAAAATACATACAAGATTTTTTAAAACAAAAACAAATTATATTCCTGAAATTACCTTAATTTCAATTTGTGTATTCAAAATTTTCTGGCTATTGTTTCTATCTACATTTTAGAAGAAAAAGAAAAAAAATTTATTATTCAAAAAGCTTTTCTTTTAATGTTTTTTCTCTATTCCGTTTTTATCTGCTCTGCTTAGGATTTCTAGAAAAGAAAAACATGTATATAGGTATATAAATATAAATCAAAAGTAGGTTAATTATTTTTATTGTTTTAAATAAAAAAAGGTTTTAATGATATTAATTTTTCATAATTATTACCACAAAAAAAGTAGATATATATAGTACAATAAAATTTAATTATTATGAAAATTTTTGATTCATTTTGAAATTTGGAATAAAGGAAATTGTTATAAAACTATTTTATTCTTTATAAAATATTATAAAAAGAAAATAGGTTTTTTTTTTCTAGAAAATAATATCAACAATTATGGTAAAATAAACTGATTAGCTTAATAAATTAGAAGTTAAAATGACACAATGACATATTCTTTTAAAATTATAAAAATAAATTAAATATCTCTGTTTCATGTCATTAAATTTTCTATTTCTAAAAAAATTAAAAGTTTTTTCTTTCAAATTTTGAAACTGAGGGGTTATTATTAGGCATGATGCAGACAAGTAGAATGTAAATTTAATTTGAGTTACACGTCTGTATAGTGTAGTTGCTAACAGTGTTTCCCAAAAACTCCTTCAACCTGATTAAAAATTTCAAATAATTTTGATATTTTGGGGGAGTGTCTGCAAGTTTATAAACAACTGATATTAAAAGGCTACAGTTTTAGAATTTAGTTTATACATCTGCAGCGAAGGTTTCAAAATTTTGGAAAATTATTTTAACAAACATACGTTCGTACGTAAAAACTTACGAAAATTCCATTCTCAAATTTTATTTTAATCAAATTAAATGAATATATGCTGTTTCACTCGAATGTGAGATTTTTGAATATTTTTTTTAGGTCATAATAAACTCCTTAGTTTAAATATATTTTTTAATTGTTATTTATTTTGATATTGTTTAATATTCAGATAACCCCCTTCCTCCACCTCCTCCGACTTGTTATGTGAAAGAGCTAATGAATGTTAAAGTTCAAAAAATATGTAGACTTTCATATACTTCATTTATGAGATTTATAAGATATTGTTCTATATTTTCCTTTAATGTTCTATTATTATACTAAAACTAGACATACTTTGAAAAGGTTACATTTGATTTTTTTTTTATAAATTTAAAACTGGAAATATATAATTTTTAGCTTCTAAACTACAGGATCATGAGTTTTTATTTGCCATTCAATTTTTTTTTTCAATAGATATTTTAATTTAGTTTTAAATTTATATAGGTATTGTTATTTTTCTGTCTGCACCTACACCATTAACGTTATTATTCACTTAAATCTAACTCTTTTTACAATATAATTTAATAATAATAGAAGTATAAATATAATTTATTTTTATATGAATGTCAGAAAATCATACTGGTAACGTTGTTGTTGTTTGTATTATAACTTTCTTTCTCATATACCAAACGTAATTCTCTAAACAGATTTAAAATTAAAAATTAATTTTATTTTATATTAAATATTCTTAAGGTTTCAATTTCATTATTAAAACCAATTTTGTTTCACTTATAAAGTCATAACCATTTTCATCCTACAACACAATTAATTTATAATAATTTCAAAAAGAGAAAAAAAAGGTGTGCTGCTCCTTCTGCGCTATGTTGTTACACACCTTTTACAATTCACAATATTCTACACTTCTTAGTAATAATAGGGGATGGTGAAATAGTTATTATTCCAGGGTGTATATCGGCAAGAGGAAAGTCATGCCCGAGAGTTACACTGTTCTGAAAATGTGGCATATGAACTCAAAGTTCAGATTTTTTGTCAACTACTTCTCACATGTAGAGCTATAGTTGGCCTCTTCACGCGTCGGACAACCGAAAAACTGCGATGCAGCACAAGCCGGGGAACAGATAGAATGTAAATTAATATTTTAATAATTATTATTAAGTTTGATAAAGTCAATTGATTAGATTTTGTAGTAAAAGAGTAACCAATAAATAGTTTTTAACCTGTTTGGTTGTTTAACAAGAAATTGTCTTAATCGATTTATAAATCTGTAGTAAAAAGACAAAAAACAATAGTTTTGCCGATTTTCAAATATTTGACTTTAAGTTACTTTCAGTTTAGGTATTATAAAATTTTATTAAAGTGACATAAAGCAAATTGACTTTAAGTTACTTGAAATTAAGGCGGGGGGCTGGCTTCTGTGACCTAAAAAATTATTTATGCTATATAATTTTATTCTTCTGTTGAATTAAGTAAAACACAGCTAATTTTATATAATTAGATTTTAACTTAATTTGAAGATATTTTGTAGTACATTTATACATTATTATAACTTGATTATATTTATATACCTAAATTATTTATTTAACTTTTACTCTAATCTTCACATACATACATATTTTTATTTTTATTTATTTTTTTCATTATTATCATAATTACCTGTGTAATCTTCTCTTATTTATAATTGATTCCATTTATTAATTTAACCAACTTAAAGTTAATTGAAATTCACACGAAATAATTTACCTAAATGTGAAATAATCACAAGGTCATTACAATCATGCAAAAAAAAAATAATAAAAATTATTATTAACTATTTCACTATACTAGACTAATAACCTTTCGTGTACTTCCAGTCTATGTGTGTATATAGAAAAGTCTAAAAATCGTTTAAGAATTCATTGTTATTTTTTCCTCAAAAAAAAAAAAAAGAAGAGAAAAAAAAAATCTAAAAATATACAATAAAATTATTAATAATATAACGACTACTAGAAAAACATACAATATTATTGTTTGACTTTATGAATAAAATTCGAAATGAGCTTCTACGGTTCTTTTATTTTGTCAAAAATAAAAAATAAAAAAATAATATAAAATAATTTACTGCAAACAATATTCTTATTTTGCTGCTGGTTTTTTCTTTTTCCATTTTTTTTTAAATAGGGTAATGAACCATAAAAATGAACAATTGTCCAAAGATCTTTAAAACAGATTTTTTATATTGATTGTTTTCACAATCGAGCGCATAACAAAATCACTGATCAAAATATTTATATATATTTTATATTATGTAGGTACTTGAAGATTTTTATTTTTAATATTTTCATTTCATGTCATGAACTTAACATGTTAACAAACAATATATAGATAAAAAAAATTAAATAAATAATTTGTGCCGCTCATATGGCACTATGGTTTTCAAAGACTCCTGTAGTGTCAGGAATATATATTTTACGAGTAGATGTGATGAAGATATATTTATTTCATTCTCTGTATAGTGTAAGATAATAGAGACTAAGTTTTATAAGTACGGTCTGTCATAGTTTCTCAGTTTTCTAACATAAAAATTGTATTTGTGAGACTTTTTCAAGTACCCTGAGGGTAACCCTGAATTTTTTTTACTATATTGATGAAAATGTTGATTTTAAGAAGATAGTTGAACAGATAGTAGTTCACACAGTTACAAAAACGCTCAATACACGGAAATTAAAACATGCATTGATTTTTCTTATTCTTATATGCTTAAAAAATCTGAAAAATCATATAATGAAAGGAATCAAAATCAAATACAAAGATATTATATGCAAATCTTCTAACTTTTCTTCTGCAAAAACTTCTTTTTAACTCTAGAAACCACACATTTATGAACTGATTTCGATAGTTTTTTTTTTTTAATCAAGGCATGATAATTATGTTTGCACAATTTTTTTTTATTATAGTATTTTTTTTACCTTTAACAGGATGTGATACGAAAAAATGAAAATATATAGTATTGAAGAGATTTTCATTATTTAATCTTAATCGATTTTAGAAAGTTTTATATCATAATAAAATATAAAACATGGCTGGAGGTTTTGAATGAAATTAGTTTCCAATAGTGATTTTAGTCTAAAACAGATTTAGAAGTTTGCCAAGCTTGTTGAACGGAAGTATGAAACTGATAAAACCAAAACTTAGCTTGAACATTTTCCAAAGTTTAAAAATTTAAACATATTTATTAAATTATTCAAAAAATTTATTAAAATTATAAATAGGGTTTTTTTAGACTATGGTGCTTGAATCTGATTCTTTTGCCTGTTTATTTTTGTTTCACACTTGCTTGCTTATAAAGAAATTCCCTCAAGTACCATAATGTCAAATCTGCATAAAACTTGCATAAAATCACATTTACTACAACAACACACCGTCTTAAGTCGAAAAATCTACGATGCACTATAATGCTGATAACTATAGCTTAATGTATTCAATATAATCTTTAAGTAAAATATAAAATTTTGTACATCATAAAATTTTTATTTTAATAATTTTTAAGCTTAGTTATATAGTCACAAAGGACTTATATGTGTGACAGAACAAAATTTTGCAATCTAACCTTCACCCTATGTTTACCATAAAATTTAGTAAGAAAGTTTATTATTATTGTATCATTTTTTAGATTTAATGATTTTTGTCCTGTTTATTTTTTGTGCTATGTATTTTTTTTTATTCTCTGAAATCATTACCTATAGAAGAAAATTTCATCTGGTGTTCCAGTTTTTATTTTTCCTACTTTTCCAATTTTTTATTCATAGGTACAGCACATATATATGAAGAATATATTCTATTTTCAAATAAAATACATATTATGTATTTAGGTATATTTGTATACATATATAGTGTGTACTTAGTATATAATATTTTTTTTTACTGAATGAATAAAATAAAAAAAAAATAAAATAAAAAAATAACAATACGTTCTACTGCACCGTTTTTGAAGTTTTTCTTTTTTACATAAAAGAAAATTATTAAAAAAAAAAATTCATAATAAAGCTACCTAGTTTCGCATTCATAAAAAAAAAATGAAAATAAAGGAAACTCTCTGTGGAATAATACACAGAATTTTTAAATAATTTTTATATTTTCCAACAATTGAAAATTTTTCTAACAAAAAAAAAAAAATGTTTTTTAAATTATGTTTTTAAGTTTTCGGTTTTTAAATTTTTTTTTTTTTTCTTCTTCTTTTTTTTTTCAAGCGTAATTATGTGTAGTCATAAACTCTAAATTGAGGAAATTTGCTATTTTTCTAGAGAATAAAACTGCCTTTTATAATAATTATGAACAAAGCTGGGTGAAAAAAGCTTTTTTCCACTTAAGGTATACATAGAGTATAACGTTTTTATGGTACATGGATAGTAATAATAATAATAAATTTTTGAGCAAAAATTCGCATTAAAAAAATCTTTAAAAAAAAAATAAAAAATAAAACTAACCAATTAAGTGTAGAAAACTTTTACAAGCGGAGACAAACATAATTTTTTTGCTTAAAATAAAATAAGTGAAATTTATAATTCATGAGTTTTTCAATTTTTTCTTTGTTATGTGAGACAGTTTGTTTTTCCATGGGTCCAGAGTTTATTAAGAATATTTGAAATTATAGAAATATTTTCTTATAATATACTATTGATGATTGTTGAAAAGTTTGCAGTATTAAAAAATATGAAATAAAATATTTTCATCCAATTCTTATTTATCTGTCATCACAGTATCATCTATTAGCTTACAAATTACATTTTCAATCAGTATTTAAACGTTCACAAACAGTGGATACGAAAAAATTGGGATTTTAAATTTGGAAACTTAATACTTTAAATAAAATCTAATACCTTGTTCGCATTATAATTTGAATTCCACTTATATTCCGGAAAACAAATTGCCGTTCGCATTACAAAATTTGATGAGAACTGGAATTTGATGGTGTGAAAAAAAAAATTGAGAAAGAGAAAAAGTTTTTGTTGTTGAAAATTTTGACTTTTTATCTCGCTTGTTATCAATTTTATTTTGTTTTTTTTTCATTTTGACTCGAATTTGACAAAAAAATTGTTGCCAACTATAACAAAATTTCAAAAAATGAGTGAAAATAACTAGAAATGTAGAATTCTAACCCTGACAAACTAGAATATGAAAGTGGAATATACATATTCCGGAATATTTTTTTATATGAAAAATCCAGTTCATATTCCTGAAATATTCCGGATAACAGCATATTCCACTAATATTCTCCTAATGCGAACACCATATAACTGAGTTTAATATTAGAACAAATAATTCGGATCATAGCGATAAAGATTAATATTTTTAAGTGACAATCTAAAATCAAATACTTTTTTTTATTTTCATATATGAAATAACCAATCAACCAAATTATATCTATTATTTTTAAGTCTAAGAGTCAGTTCCAAAACTAAGATTATACTCTAAAAGTGAAATCGCCCTTTTCTGATAAGTAAAATTCCTTGTTTTTAACAATTAGATCGTTTTGACGTTAAAATAATTCGCATCTGCAAAGTTAAATATTTAATTTAAAAAGAAAAAATTATTATTTTAATTTTTAATTCTTAATAAAGAATTTTTTATGCTCATCCATTTTCTAGATTTTTTTTTTGTTTTTTTTTTTTTAAATTAGTTTCACTTAAAAGTAGTCCCTTCAAATTGAAATGGTTTTGCAAAAATGTAAAATCCTGTCGTTCCAAAAAATTAATATGGATTTCAATTTTCAAAATAGTTTGTTATGTTTAATTGAAATTCTCAAAAAATCAATTCTAATTTCTCAATTTTAGCCTTTACAAAAATAATAATATTATAAAAGAGTTTCTTTTTTATAACAAAATTATGAGTATCGAGGAAATCTTTATTTCCGATTGAAAAATAGATTGGAATGAAAAATTGAAATTAGACTAGTGATAAATGCATTGATTATTATCATCGAATTTTAGTTGATTCAAGCAAAAATATGTGTACATTTATTTGTATCGAATATTTGTATGTAGTTATTATTTCAGCTCTAACAACATTGAAATAAATAAATAAATGAAAAACAATTCTTCTGTTCATGTGACAAAATTTATTAATTTATAACAAGCATAAGAAAAAAAATTTTTTTTTCAAGCAGAGCAAAAAAAAACAATTTCCCATTTAATTTTTTTTATTTTTTTTTTTTTTGTTTTAATTATCTTTCAAAATTAACTTTATGTTTTCTTTGCATTTCTGCAGATACATTTTTTTTATAGAATCATAGAAAATGGAAAAAAAAGAAGGAAATCCAAATAATATTAAAAAAAAAGAAGAAAAACTAAATTTTTTAAAGAGAAAATTATAATTGAATTAAATAAATTCTGCTTCGGGAATGGTTTGTCTAATTACTGAAAATTTAATATTAAAAAAAATAGGAAAAAAAAAAATAAATAACATAATTTTTTTTTCTGCAATAAATTTGTTTTTTTTTTAAATGCAGAACTCTTGTTTCTTTTTTTTTTTTTTCCTTTTTATATATAGATTATGTATATTGTATATATACAAAACTTATTAATAATATATTTTATTCACATTTTTAAATAATATTTTATTTTCTTACTTCCTTACAATTTTTTTTTTTTTTTCTTATTTCAGAAATGTTGTCTATAACTTAAGTATACATGATTTAACTGAACAGCAACGTTTAGACTGGGCGTCGCCGGAGGATGATGCTAAAATGTGCGTTGTCAAAGGAAAAGATGAGGTAAAATAGAAATAAAAAATTAATATTATATTATATACACGTATACTTATATTAAAGTTATTATATTACTTTGAAATTTATATATTTTTGTTTAAACTTTTAAGTTTAGAAAATAAAGTAAAAATAAAAAAAAAAAACATAAATTTTTTTTTTTCCCAGTTTTAAGTATCTTTTTAATATTAAATAAAGTGAATCGTATTTATATGGATATAGAAAATTTTCTCTATTTGAAATTATTATTTTTTCCCTCTATTAAAAATTAAATGAAGAACGCACATAAAATTTTAAATATTTATATATAAAATGTTGGAAAATAAAAAACATAAACATTGTAGGTATACGACTTTCCCAAAAATGAAAAATATAATGTAGTTAGTGATTTAGAGCACACACATATATTCAGCATTTTATATATATAAATATGTACCATAAATGAAAAACTATGATGATGATTTAACACTTTAATGATAAAATTTTAAATAATTTATGCATGCTGTTTTTGTTTCTTTTTTTTATAACTCTGTTATATAATGTTTCATAAAAATGTTAAAATTAAGTTTTAATAAAAGAAAGATACACAAATTTGTATATACTTAAATTAAAATTTTACAAATTCATTATTAGAACTAAGAACTGAAAATAAAAAATTAACTTAATTTTAAATAAAATTTTACTTATAACAGAGAGCATAAGCATAGGAAGCAATGGCAATAAAAAAAATTAAGGTGTGTCCCTTAAGGGCTAAAAAAAAAAATTTTTTTTTTTGAAGAAAACTTAAGAAAGTCTTCTTTTTTTTTTTGGGGAAAATTTTATTAATTTAAAAAGTGATCTTCTATTATGATGTTTGACAATAATGAGATAATTTATATATATTTTTTTTTTATTATTATTAAATTAAAAATTGTCTTATTAAATCGAATAAAATTATTAAATTAGATGAAATTATATACGAGAAAGGGAATTTATTTTATATAAACACAATTTTTGCTTTAATTAGATTCATTAAAGAAAAACAAAATAATGAAAACAGATAATAATAAAATATAAATTTAAATATTCTAAATATTTTTGAAACTAGAAAAGAATTCTTCTTATCATTTACATCATTCTTCTCATAATTCCATTTTCATTAGAACACTTTATTCAAATCATTAATACTTGTGCTCACAGTGTTAATTGTTTTAATGAATATTGTAAATCGATAAAATATGCGGCAAAGTTAATGCCAATCAAATTTTTTCTATAATCAAAGAAAAATAATATTCTAAAAAGAGAAGGAATTTTATAAATTTTATTTAAAAAAAAACTCAAATAAAATTTTTATAATATTAATATTAAAAGAAAAATTTTTTCCTTTTGTCCGAATATTTTTCTAGCCAATTAGGCGTCTATATAATAATAAAAAAAATAATTTCTTTTTAACATTTTTCCTTTTATTGTATAAATGCTGCCATGTTATATTAAAAGCTATATTATTATAACACTGGGGAAAAAAAGAAGTCTTATATCATAAAAAAAATAAAGTTTATTATGTTGTGAAAGTAATAAAAGTTAAATTAATAAAAAATTTAAAAACGTAAAAATTGGCCACAAAAAATATTTCGTAAAATAAAAAATTTCCAAAAATTTCTCAAAATTATCATAAATTTTTGATAACTTTTAGATACCTATTATGAGAAGAAAATTAAAGATAAAAACAAAATTCCTGTACTTTTTTTTTTGTTGTAAAAATTACTACGCCAAATATTTTGTTTAATTGAAAATTATGTCAAAAAATTTGACATTGATAAACCATGATAAATAAATTTTATTATAAAATTTCAAATATGACATTGTAATAAGAAGAGTTCGCGAAATGACTGACAATAAACGTATTATATATATATTTATATTTCCAAAATATCATCGCTTTGATATTAACAGCGTGAAAATTAAAAGCACAATAAGATTTCTATATATATAAGTATGTATATACTTAATATGCCTATCAAGGATATAATAAAATATCCTTGAAATTAATTACTTTATATCTTTTTTTGTTTTTTTTTTTCTATAAAAATATCTATCTATCTTATGTATATTAAAATTCATTTGGTGAATTAAAATTTATTATAATGAAATTTATAAAAATAAATTTCCTTTCCTATCAATTTATAATTTATACATAATTAACTCAGTTAAACACTTTTATTATTATTATTTTTATTATTATTATTATTATTATTATTATTTTAATTAAAATCCTCCCAGAACTAAAAATATAAATTCGATAAAGAAATAAAATCAGAAATTTTCTTTTTAAAACCAATGATTATATTATATTATTATGACTCATTTTATTTGGAAATCTAGAAAATGAAATTTGTTAGATTAACCAATATTTTGCATTAATATAATTGAGGCGTTCATTAATTTTCTTCATGTTTTTATTTTTTATTTATTTTTTTTTTTTCTATTTTATTGGGTCAATTAATTATAGGAATGAAGAAGAAAAAAAAAAAAAGTTATTCTGAAGTATACAAAACAAATTATTTTTGTATACTCTTGTACGTTATAGTTTTCATCGTCTTTTATAGGAAAAGTATTGCTGTTAAATTTTGGGTTTTTATGTATTTACCAAGGTTTTTTTTTAAATTTGGCATAATTTTTTGGCTCAATAGAAAAAAAATAACGAAATAATAGCTCTTTAAGTACTTACTACGAGGAATGTAAGCAAACATTTTCAATTAAGACCTTTTATTTTTTTAGCTCAGGGCAAATCATTTTTAATTTGGTATATTTCTACTTGCCTATATACAGTGCTAAACTGGTCACATAAATATCGATTTAAAATATTTTTTTAATTCATCGATAAATATTATAACTTTTAGTAAGTTTATTAGTAGTTGCAAAACAATTATTATCCACCCTAATTCGAACTGATTGATAAATAAATCTAATCAAATTGTAATATTTATAATATAAAATTAAAAACTTTATCTTGGTAGCTATAAATTGCATAACTTATACATTTTCAAAACTAAAATTATTTCGTACCATTTGAAAAGCCTGAAAACTGCCATAAACCACTCTATTTTAACATTGGTGATTATGTTATACATCAGGGAAACCCCCTTTTATATATATTCTGATTTTTCAGATAAAATAGAACATGCTACATTAAAAAAAAAATCTATTTTTTTTTTTTATTATTTCTCTTTTCTATTAGATTTTTGAATACAAGAAAAATGGGTTTGTTAAACTATACAACATTACTGTATTGTGTATATAGCTTTATTTTTATGAGTGTTCTTTTCTATGTTTATTTTAATATAAATATTGATGCTGTTGGCTATATAAATAGGGAAAAACTGAAAAGATCTCATGGCTTTTATTTTATTTTTTATTTTTTTTTTTATAATATATTTTGGGGAAAAAAGATACGTACATTTCATTTTATTGTTATTTTTCTTTAACTTTTTGAAAAGTTTCAATAAAATAGTATATGTAGTAGAGGAATAAAGTTAAATTTGTACTAAGGGCACTAATTCATGGCCACAAAATTATCATTTTATTTCGACGATAAATAAGTTGAAGAAGCTGATGGTGACATTTTTTTACCCACATTTTTTTTATTAATGAATGCTTATCTTGGGTGGGTTTATGGAGTCAATTTCTTTGATAATAATATTTAAAGAAAATTATGTATTGATATCACATAAATTCTCCCTTTTTTTTATTCATATTTATTTAATTTTTTTTTTCAATTCATATTGATGTAATTTCGTACATATAATTCTTTTTTTTTTTCAGTTGATAAAAATGACATTTTAACTATGTCTAGCCACAAAATATTCAGCAATAAAATTATATGCATGCAACCTTAAATTAAAATTGGGAAATTTGTCAAGTGAAAACAGTTTTTCATCAAATTGAACTCATTATATTTGAATCAAACCGTATAAAGAGAAAATATAACAAAAATTCTAATTCTCAAGATACATAATTTTGGTTCTTCATAGTTCCGTCTCTAAATATTTAAAAGTAAAGAAACTTGCAAATTTGATCTTAGAACCAAGTGATTATTATAGAACAGTGCTATTCAGTATAATCATCAATATAATATCCGCAATTAAGTTTAAAACATGAATAAGAGTTCAATATTGATCGAATTCTAATATTAATCGAACTTTAACTCATAGAATAAAATATTGTATTTCATGTTCATATAGATTTTGAACTCATCTATAAATATTGTTGCAAACCCTAACTTTCACTAATGCCGCAGCAGCACAAATAAAAATAATATCCATTTTAACTATTATAAGTATTATATATGAACTAACTTTTATATTTTGTTTTTATCATTTGATTGTGTTGTATTTAAAAAAAAAAAAGGAAAAAAAAAATAGAAGAAATTTATAAAAAAAAATAAAAATTGTATGTACAAAGAATGAAAAATAGTAAACAGTAGTCACGAAGAAGAATTTTCAGATTTTTAGGGTGGTTTTTCATGTTAAATCTTTTTTTTTTTTGTTCTATATTTTTGATTATTTAGTGATAATGGGGTTGTGGATGATGGTTGTTCTTGAATTATGGTTTAACAGTATCAGAAAAAAGAACATATATACGTATATATTTATGTATGTAAATATATTTATTTTATAACAATAATAATAATAATAATTTTTTTTCTTCCAACTTTGTGTTTGCAACATTACGCAAGCAAGCAACACAAAAAAAAAAAAGGATGTCTAAGGGGATCTAGTTTTGTGAATCTATATAGCACTAAATTTTTGTAAGATAAAAGAAGAATTATACACGAGAAAAATTGTCATTCATTTTGTGATTGTTATCTTAATTTCTATTTAAATAAATCTATCTTTTTTTTTTTTAAGTTTTTTCCTCTACATTTTTTATGTTTGTTTGAAATAGAAAAAAAAAAAAAACAATTTTTTTTCTTTACTTTAATTTTCATGAGAAGAATACTATCTGGAAAAAGTTTTGCTTTTTCGTGTCCTTTTTTTCGTACATTTTTAACAAAATTAATGTATTCTTTATGTGTGAAGTTAAAAAAGGGAAAACGAATTAATAAGGGGACATTTTAATAATTTTCTTCTTATTTTGTTGTTTATTTGCATCGCATTAAGTATGTAAGAACTAAAAAAAAAAAAAAATTAAATTATATTTTATATTAACAAAAGGAAAATATTAAAAATTTTTAATGGAAAAGTGAAATAAATCGCTTCGGGACTAAAAATTCACTTTATTTTAAATCGATTTTAGTTGCTTCTTAGATCAATTATTAAATGTGAGTGAAAAATGTGTGAATAATTACATTCGGTAGATTTTTTTGTTATTACATAAAGTGCTGAGGGTATATAACGACGAAATTATGCATTTGCATCACAAAGAAGTTTTATTTTCCTTTTGGGGGTAAAATAATATGCCATATGCGTGTGAGTTTTGCCTGGTTGCAGAGAGATTAAATTTATATATCCGCTGTTAATAAGAGTTTTAGTAGCACTTAATAAAATTTCACATGATAAAGATTTAATCCAGTATCTAGAAAATTATTAATTTCGTAAGTTTTCGAAAGCAATAAAATTTTCATTTAACTCATGTAGCAATAGCTAAAATATATTATTTAAAATTAGATAACATAGGCTGGACAGTATCGAAGTAAAAGAGTATGTATGTATAGTATCTTATCTTAAAGTTTGATAAATGAGAATCAGAATCCCATACATTGCGGCAAAATTAATTCTGTAGGAGAAATTTAGCTATAGAATTTAGCACCAGAAAACAGTAATCTGGCGTCAGAAACTAGATAGTGGTTGTTTTCTGGCTGCGGCGCCATAGATACTGGCTTAAGTAAAAACGTACCTTTAGTGTCATACGTACTGTAGGCATATTCGTAGATAGTAGATGCATGTATGTTATTATCAATAATTGAGAAATCAAAATCCATGCCGGTCTCGGGCATAATTTTATTATCATTTTATTATCCCTTCACAATTTAGCATAATTGAAAAAAGGGAAAATAAATGAAAGTAATCCCTAATGGAGTTTTAAAATGAAAACCAATCTATTTTTTTTTTTTATTTTTATTATTTTTCTTTTGTGCTTTTCAAGCATAATATTTTACTTCTATCTCTACAATATATTATATTATATACTTACTCTTAAGAATTATTATTTTCAACCATATGTTATGTTATGTATATTTTCTTCTATTTATTTTTTTTATTATTTTATTTTAGGTCCAGTCCAGAATCAAATGCATTATTATATGTATACGTTGTATATAGTATATATATCATATATTTATTAATTCAAAATGCACTTTTATACTCAAAGGCATTTTTAAAAATTTAATAGAAGAAAAACAAAAAAAAAAAAAAGAAAATTGAAAACAGGAAATAGAAATTTTATAAATTTTTATTTATTTTTTTTTTTTGTTTAATTTTCTAACAACAATCTATTTATAATAATAACAGAGAATCTGTGCTATATTTTATTATTGAAAAATTGATAACCAAAGCTATTAAATATTTTCATTTCTAAGGGAAAATATGACAAAATAATATGTACTTAAAAAATAAAATAAATCGCTGCATAGTTGTTTGATATCAATATATAAAAAAAATTCTTTTCATATTGAAATAAATAACCGCTTTGATTTTGAAGAATTTTATTGGAAAACTATATATTGTGGCTTTGGTTTTTTTTTTTTTTTTCTATTTCATAAATGATGTAAAACTAACTAACTAACTATTTATATTTACGTATTATTACGATAGTTCAATCAATTTTTCATTTAATTTTTTTTATTGGTTGATAAAATTCTTCTATGTTCAATTTTCAAGTGGCCAATTTTTGATGTTCATTTAAAAAATTATTTGTATTTTTTTTTTTTCAATAAAATTCATGTATATTGATTTTCTTATAAATAAACTAGTTTTTTTGGAAAATTCTTCTCAAACATCTTTCAAAAACAGAAGAAAAATAAAAACAAACAAATTCCACCCTAATATATATGTATATAAAATATAATATAGTACGTATATAACTTCTTTTGCCATTTTTATTTGAGGCGGAATGTCCCTTGAATTGATTAAAAATAAATAAAAATGATATTTTTATCGATTTTTATCTTGATTTGCTTTTTCTTTTTCCTAAATAAAAAAATAAAAAGAAGAAAATCATAAATTGGGTTCATTTTTTTTTTTTTTCTTTATTCACAATAAAAATAACCAAAAATAACTTTTTGTTGTTTTCGATTCTTCAAATTTTCAACATTTCTAAAAATATATATATATAGGACCAATGAACAAAATAAATTTTGTTAAGTTTGATTGAAATTTCTATAAATAAATAACGTTATTTATTATGTTTGTCCATGTTTTTGAAAAAATTTTCTTCGTCATTTCATTGTCATATGATGTTATTTTTGTGCACATCTTAAAAATTTTCTTCGCATACCTTGGTAGTCCACAAATGAAATTAGATAATATAGAGTTTAATTTTTTTCATATTAATGTAAACAATTTTCGGCAGAATCATAATTGTAATAACAAAAAAAAAATTCAAAATTAATATATTAATTAAAATAAAACTATTGGCTTTGGCAAAAACAACTTTAAAATTAGATAAATTTAGAGCAATAAACTAAGTGCCGGCCGGTGTTAAAAAAAAATTTAGTATCTAGATTACCGGCAGTTTTTGTCTTTGGTATGGCATGAAATATGTGAAAAAAATAAACAACAAAAAGTTCACACTGAAAATTACGAACAACATTTATTTTCATTTATTTCATTTTTTATGTCAAATGTGAACGCCTTTCCAAAAAGTTGACATTTAAAACTAAAAAATAAGTTACTTATTCTAGAATTCTTAATTAACATTAATTAATCAAGCCAGTTTTAAGATTAAATTCTTAGGTTAGTTGTGAGCAATAGATTAGGTCCAAAACATATTTTGCCTAGAAATTTGTTAACATGTTTTAATCTTTTTTTCAACGCTCTTGCGCCATCCACGTAAAAATTAAACTTAAAAAATTTCCCAAGATTTTAACTCTTATTAGTTTAAAAGAAAAAAAATAAGAATTTTCACCTACTTGTGTTTTTCTTGTGAACAAATTAAAAATTTTTAGTATAAACAACGAAAAAAAAATTACCTTAATTTCAAAAACATAAAAAATTCAGAAATAATAACATTTAAAAGAATCTGAATATTAAAAAAAAAAAAAAAAAAAAAACCAATTTGTAATAAATTTCCTTTTGAACCCGAAAGTAAAACAGTCACATTAAAGCTTATTAACATAAATTAATTTAAATTTACACAAATTTATGAAAAAGAGAAAATTTTTTTTTCTTTTCTTTTTATTAATATTTTATTTTTTATCAAAAAGTTTTATTTTTTATAAGAAAAGTTATGAAAAATAAAAAACTCAAAATCAACGTAATTCTTAATCTCTCTTCAAAATAATTTATGAGTACATTTTTTTTCTTTCTGTTGAAAACATTCCCTTCCCCTTTTCAAAAAGAAAATATGAAAAATTTATTATTGAAATAAAAAAAAAAAATTATAAGTGTTGTGTATTCATGTCTCTGTTTTGAAAACTATATTATGTGTACTGTGCATATATGTATATATAGTAGACATATAACACTGGAACCAAGTATACACATCTTTCGAAGCAAAAAAAAAAAAGAAAAAAAAAAAAAAAAAAAAACTATATGTATACGTACAATTGTACATCCGAAGAAAATAAAAAATGTAAATAAAAAAAAAATAAAAAAAAAACTTTATATTGCCATCATTTAAAAAATTTTTCCTGATGTTCGTGAATGCTAATCCTTTCAATAAATACTCTACTCTGATTATGATGGTATTATTTTGAGATTTAAATCAATTTGAAATGTTTTATATCTGTGAAATTAGATTTGTTTTCATTTTTCTTTTCTTTTTTTTTGTTATTTTTAATTGCTTTTGAACTAAAAATTCATCAGTCCATAAATTTTCTTATTGCAATCAATAAATCAGATTTAATGAAAAAGAAACTATAATATAATTATGTTTGTTGTATATGTATAATAAATTTTATACAATTTTTATTTTTAAAATTAATTTATTATTGATGTTTAGGGTTTTTGGTGTTCTTCTGTGTTATGATGGTTGTTCTCTCTGTCTGAATCGTTATTGGGTGCAGCAACAGCAATGAAATTTTGCACATTATATATACGATGTAGAAATTGCTAAAGAATTTTTCAATCAAAAATTTAATTAAATTTATATATTTTGAAAATAATATTTAATAAGTTAACACAAAATAAAAAAATTGTTTTATTTTTTTTTTTTCTATAAATAAAATTGATATTTAAATAAAATATTGATTCCCGACCTCAACAAATAAGACATTAGATAGTCCTTTTTAGGATTTTGTACGAAACTTGATTTTAAAATTAAATATTGAATAGAGAATAAAAAAGGTTTTAGTATTTTTAATTTGGATATATTTATTTTGATTAATTAACTTAAGTTTCTTTCTGTATGAAGTAGTACAATTATATT
The DNA here is from genome assembly GCA_964007475.1 of Hybos culiciformis. NCBI lineage: Eukaryota > Metazoa > Arthropoda > Insecta > Diptera > Hybotidae > Hybos > Hybos culiciformis. The sequence goes on along the minus strand of OZ023273.1, from coordinate 149,798,875 downwards.
AAAGCATAAATTAATAGAACCAGTTAGTTTCGATTAGATTATCGGCTGGGTAGATTTTATATAGTATTGTCTTAAGGTGTAATATTAAGAAAATTTCTCTTCAAAGATGCCATAAAAAGAATATTCCATTATACATTTTATTTAGAAATCTTAAAAAACAAAATACATTTTTTAAAAACAAAAATTTTCTTCTTTTTTTTTTTATCAAATTTTTAAGATCAAATAAATCTCGGTTTTCGTAACAAATAAAAAGCAAAATATAAAACTTGGTGATTTTCCCATTATATTAGAATACCTAATTTATCTTCTGCAGAATTTAACTTTTTTAAAAGCAAAATAAAAAAACAAAATTATTCTTCGAAACAAAAAACATTTGTAAAGAACAGAAACAAAACAAGAACAAAATTCAAAATAAATGGGGTGGGAATGGAAATGATGGCACAGAAAAAGTTTTGATTATAAAAAGTAAAAAAAAAAACAAACTTTTTTTTTTTTTGAGTAAAAATGAAACAAGAAGAAAAATCTATTTTTAAATAAACATATAAAAAATAAAAAAAAAATTTAATATAAAAATATATAAATAAAAGAAGTGGATACATTTTATATTTTCTGTTTGTAAAATAGCTAAGGGCTCCCCGATATAGTTATAACACCTGAGATCTTAAAATTATATTTTTTTACTTTGAGACTTTATTTATTTATGTATATACATGTAAATACATATTTTTTTATAGCCTTCATTTTTGTTCATAATAATTAATATTTAAATAAATTATTTTTCAAATTATACTTATAGCTTAATCTTCTTCACTTTGTATCTAGTTAGTGTATAAGCTTTAAAATTCCAATAAAACTTTATAAGTTTTCCATTAGTTTTCAAAAATTTCAGGGTTTGTACTTAAATCAATTTAAATTTATAAAACACCTCCAAAACCCTCTCTGACTGTCTCCTGGCTTCTCTGTATTACATAGATATGTAGATCATGTTAGAAAAAAATATGTGAAATGTTTACACTTTAAAAAAACATACTACATAAAGGCTTGATTTTAACAAAATTTAATAAAAAATATCTCATTTTTTTTCTTTTACTTTTTGAAACCCTATACATTATAAATCTTAAACAAAATTAAAAAAGCAGTAAATTTAAACCCAAATGTCAAATATAAAAAAAAAAAATCATTATTAAATACTGAAAGCTAAATATTTCGCTTAAGGGTTAAGTTAGAATAGTATTTATAAAAAATTATGGTGTTCCCATAAATTTAAATTTGAAATCATGTTCAAAAAAAAAATTCCAGATATATTAACCTTTTTAATAGCTTAAAAAAAAACTATTAGCTTTCTTTTCTATAGTATGTATAAACTTTTCGTTGATTTTTTTTATTAACGACATAATTTTTTTGCCCATCCATATCGAAAATAAAAATGGTCATAAAATTTGTAATTTTTTTTTTTTTTCAATAAGGAAGGAGTAGCGACAGTTCTACTTTTTCATAATATTAAACTAAAAATATAAAAAAACAAAAAACATTAAATTCAGGCAATATTTTCTTATATTAAATTGATTGAATGTTTACCCAAAAAAAATAAAAAATTAAATTATTTGCAAGCTTTAAGCATAAAAAGTGGTCATTTTTATATTGAATGTAGATATTTAAATGCCTGTTTATACGTTTTTTAATCTACACAAAAATAAATACATTTTTTTTAGAATCTAGAATATCTGTCTCTTTAAAAAAAAAATTCATTTTTTAAATTTCTTCTAAAAAATTCAAATTTTGACATTATTGTGAATAATATTCCATTAAAATAAATTTCATAAGAATAAATGGATTTTAAAACTTTTTTTTAAACTACATTTTAGTCATATAAAACAATTTTAAGGTTTTGGGACAACTTTTAAACAAAAACCTAAAGGCATAAATTTAAAACTTTTTTTTTCTTTTAGACTGATTCATTATGCCCTGAGTCATAAAGTTTCTCTATATATAAAAATAAATGCAAAAAAGTATTGTTACTCAATTTCATCGTGTATGGCTGGCATGCACAATTTCATTTCTTTTTTCTTAGTTTTTTTTTTTTTTTCAAGAAACAATAAAAGTGAGAAAATCTTTTTTATTCATTTTCTGAAGTTCTTTTCATTTTTTCTTCCTCATTCCTATTTCAAGTTATTACAAATTTTTTTTTTTGTGGTGTTTCCGTTTTTGCAACTTTTGGTGCTGCATATTTATAATTCCTGTCTATATATCCCATTCCATAATTCGAATACATTCTATATGTATTTCAGATATAGACCGAAAAAAAAAAATCTTTTGTCAATTTAGTTGAATTTTCTTCTTCTTTTTTTTTTTCTTTAAACCAATTATGGTACTTTAGCTACCGTTATTTTATTGCTTATTGTGTTCGATTTTTTATTAAATATATATTTGTGAATTTTTTTGCAATGGCGTTCTAAATATTTATTTTCAATGTGTATTAACAAAAATCTGTTATATTAGAATAAAGGTAGATACAGAATCTGGCATCGGTCTTCGCTTTTTGGTTAGAAGTGCCGTTTTTTATATTAACAAAACGGAAATTCCAACTTAAAGTCGAAGGGCAATGTCGCATTCTGTGTCTACCTTAATATGCTAAAAATGCTAAAAATGATACCTTCTAAACGGCCGAATCATAATATATAGATAAATTGTCATAAACGTCACATAAATAGTTATTTAATTTTCGACCTGATGATGTAATAAACATAATTTCATATATAGATATAGATATGACAACCTTACATCTCTGTAGCTTGTACCTTATAAGTAATTTATTGATGTCTCTAAAAATATCAGTCTACTACTAAGTAATTGCATAATAGTGTATATCTATATCTAAATTGTGTATATCTAATACTTGTGCGTGAACATAACATATATTTACTTAAATATTATTTATATTATATTTTTAAAGAATAAAAAATGTTAAAAATATGTTTAGCACCAAAATAAATTTTTTCTTTAATTTTTCTGTTTCAGGAATCATGTCAAAATTATATAAGAGTATTAGTAGTTACATCGCCGGGTAGATTATTGGTATGCGGTACAAATGCATTTCGTCCAATGTGCCATTATTATCAGATTAATGCCAATAATTATACAATGGAAACAGCAAAAAGTGGACAAGCATTATGTCCATATGATCCGAAACATAATTCAACGTCAGTTTTTGCAGGTAAATAATTTATTCAGAATTATGCATTGAAATTAGTTAGAATTTTTTTTTGTTTTATTATTCAAGAATTTTTATATTCATTTATATATACCTATATCTATATTGTTTTTCTTTCATTTCTTATGGAATGTTTTTAGAATACGGTATGTGGTGTAATTTAAAAAAAAAAATAAAAAAATAACACAAAAAGAAAACTTAATAATGAAAAATTGAAATGTCCATTTGGGAAAAAGAATTTAATCACACATATTTCATTCTATTTGTCCACCGCTAACAAATTAGTGTTATGAATTTTATTTCTAAAAAGAAAATAATCCCAGGCATTCGTACATTTTCTTTTCATGTAGTATTATGTACTATATATTATTATATTATAGTTATAGTATATGATAATTGATTATTCATTATATGAAACAGTATGATGGATTATTTTATATGTTGGACTGCTGTTGTGTTTATTTTTGAAAAAAAAAATAAAATTTATTTATTTTGAGGTAATCTAAAAGCCACCACCAACTTAACTAACCACTTTGTTGCAATGTTAGTGTCTTCAGTTTTTTCATCAATAATGTTGGTTGGCATCATATACCTATATGTTGTAATGAAGTTATAGCTAAATTTTTAAATTATTTATTAGTATCTTTTTTAAGTATGTTGCATTCTTTGGTATTGCACAACTATTCAGAAACTACTCCGAATGAAATTTATTTTTTTTTCTTATCTCCACAGTTAATATAGTCAAAATACAAAATTTGTCAGTCCATTTGATTGGATATCCATTTTCAGAATATAATTATAATGTGAACATTGTTTAGCTATAAATGAAGCTTTAATCGTCTGAATGTTGTGAATGTGTGACTGGAGAATTCTTAAATGAAAATTTTTCGAGATTAATTCTATGCAAGAAAATTGAGATTTTACTACTGTAATCACTGTCTTCATTGTGTCGTTTAACAATTTCTTATATTTTATATTATAGAAAAATATGAATCAAATTTTATCTTTCCTAAAAAAAAAAATAACGAATGAATAATAAGTGTTTAATTAATTGTAAATAATAAAAAAAAATATTGTGCATGATGATATCACAAAACGTGATTAAATTTAATTTTTTTGAATAAACTAATTTAAGAAATATAATAGTATAGGTATGGTTTCTTAAAAAGGAATAAAATTAATTAAATCCAAAAAAAAAATTTTTTTTCAATTTCAAGCGGAAGAATGCAAAATTAATTTTTATCCATTTTTTGTGTTACAAATAGATTCAAATCAATTTATTGTTGCGGATATATTTTGAAAACTGATATAATATTTTTCAACGTTTCACTTCTGTTTTAATCAATATTTATGTATATACAATTGTACACACAGTATGTATTAAAAAAAAGAAAATAAAAAAAATATTACTCAGTTGGTTGGGCTTAACAAATTAATTCCCAAAACATAAAATCAACTTAGTTGGGCAATTTTACAAAAGTGTTTTCAGTTTTGTTTGAAAATATTTGCTATCTATAGCAAAGTTTATTCAATGATTTTTTTTTTTTTATAAAATACTGTTTTTGAAAAAATTATATTGTAATGTGAAAAATTTTCATTTTGGTTTTCACAAAAATTTATTACCAGTTTAATTTGCAAATGTATGCATGTCGATATAATGTCCAGGCAGAAGTGAATTAGGAGCATAATTTGGCATCTTTATTAACTTGAGATAAAATTTAACTTTTCCGAACTTTTCAAGGTTGCATAATATTACGGACATGTAAGCTTTGTATTTTGTGTCACGTGAAAAAGTTTACATACCCATATTAATGAAACCTTCAAAAATATTTTTAGAGCCAAATTAATTACAAATATTCCATGAGTTATTCTTCTAACAATCTTGAACTAATTAATTTATTGTAAATTATTTAACTATTAAAGTTTTATGATATTCTTTTTTTTTTCATTTTCATTTTTTATTAACATTATCATTCATTGTCCATATTTTTATGCATTCTATTAATTCCAAATAATTTCTTTCAGTTCTTCCACTTTATTGTATAGGCTCATAATAATAAAAATATTCTTATTAATAAAATATTCTTATAATTCCATAAATTCTGATTCTTTATAGAATTCATAAATTTATCAATAATATATCCTTTTTAAATTCATAAAAAAAAATAAATTTTCTTTTGACCGTATATTGAATAGAATTTCAAGCTCCATTGAGTTTAATATTAAAAATAATAAAAATAAAGGAAAATGAACCAAAAAATCTTCCACAAAAAAACAAAAAAAAAAAAAAACAAAATATATTATTAAGTATTTTTCCCAATGAATCATTATTGTCAATAAAATATAAAATAGTATATAGGTACCTATCTTTAGCTTTTTTTCCCAAATAACGTAAACAGAGCAACGAAAAAAAAAAAAAAAACTAACAAATTCTCATTATCCTTAACGCTTTTCATTCATATAAAGATTATCTTTCAAGGATTTTTTGAAAACATAAGGATTTTGTTTTTAATCAAAACTATTTAAATTTTTTGTACAATAAAATCATTTCACCTTTTTTTTTTGGCCCACAAATAACACACAATAGAAGGAAAATTTGAGAAGAAAAAAAAAATTAATGTATTTAAATTTATAAGCGAAAAACAAACATAATAACATAAAGTTTATTGACTTATAAACCAAAAAATTATCATTTTTTATATGCTCTCTCTCCTCAAATATAAAATATTTATTTTACCCATTTTTTTTTTTCTTTAAATGGAAATGATTTTTAATATGACCTTTTTTTTCCATATATATGAAAAAAGAATTGTACATAATATTATATATTTATATTTGAAATAAAATAAAAAATAATGTTGTTTTTTTTATTCTTCTATTTTTAGACAATGAATTATATTCGGGAACAGTTGCTGATTTTAGTGGCAGTGATCCCATTATTTATAGAGAGCCACTACAAACTGAGCAATACGATAGTTTAAGTTTAAATGGTAAAAAAAAAACAAAAAATATTTAATAAAAAATAAAATTAAAAAAAAAAAAGATTTTTTTTCGAACAAAAAATATATATTACATTTATTATATAATGAATTTTGTATTATATATAATGTTATAACAAAAAAAAAATATATGCATATAGGTGTATTTGACATTTAATATTGAAAATTTAAAAATAATGAAAATTTATGAATTTTTTACACATATATATGAAGTAGACACTATTTATATAGAAAGAGTATAGTTACTTCAATTTTTAATAATTTTATTAAAAAATAATTAGTTTATTATCAATAAAAGGAAAAAAAAAATTGCATAGCTGAGAGTCGAGTGATGAATAGGTTTATTGATTTAATAAAAATAAAATAAAAAATATACCTATAAAAAATGATAAATTTGTACATTATTTATAATATATATCTTATGTCAAATTAAGTGACAATAACTACAACAAAAAATAATATGTTTTCTCTTCCATTAAAAGATTTTTTTTTTCTCTTCTGTTATAATAGTTCTATCAAATATTATTATTATTATTATATTTCATATTTGCGAAAATCAAAATTAAATGAAAAATATTATTTTTGCTAATAAAATATACATTATTCTCTCTATCCTGTGTCGTCTCTAAAGATTTCTTATCATCATCTAGAACTAAACCAAGAAAAATTAATTTAAAACTTTTGTTCTCTACACTTCAGAATAAGCTAAGATTGTAGCGAATTTAATTTAAAAAAAATAATAATAATAATAATAATAAATATAAAAAATTTTATGATGCAAACTTTTTTAATAAATAAAAATCATAAAAAAAAAAAGAATATTTAGTTTAAAAAAAAATGAGAATAAGGACCTATAGGAGGTAAAAGAAAAACGCTAATCTCTTTTTGTTTAATTGAAAAAACAAAAAAAAATCTATGCAGTTGTCATACAGAAGAAAATAAGGAAATTATCCTAGAACTTTTTCTAACTTTCACATTTCAAAAATACATATATTTATTTTTTTTCTTTTTAAAATTTAACATTTTCTTTAAAAATCTATTTTCTTCTTTTTTCTTTTAGCACCAAATTTTGTTAGCTCATTCACTCAAGGTGATTTTGTATATTTTTTCCTTCGTGAAACTGCTGTGGAGTACATAAATTGTGGAAAGGTAAATATTGAGAATTCTTATATTGTTATAAGAAAAACAAAAAATGTATTTAATTTTTATTATTCATTTTACATTTTGAAGAAAGAAAAAAAGATAAATTCTTTTCGTGTTTTATTCTTTTTTTTTCTGTGTATTTAGTCTGTGTTTTCACGTGTTGCACGTGTATGCAAATGGGATAAAGGTGGACCCCATCGATTTCGTAATCGCTGGACATCATTTTTAAAATCTAGACTAAATTGCTCAATACCAGGAGATTATCCATTTTATTTTAATGAAATTCGTAAGTTCAAAAATTATTTATTATAATTTAGAGACAATTAAATTTAAAGTTCAACAATGTGGAATTTCTTTCAAACCCATTTTCATATATTCTCCGCAAATGCAGAATAGACTATTATGTAGGTTAAATTTAAGATTTTTTTGTCAATCAATATAAAACTCAAAGAAATATTATATACAAAAGTGAGAACATGAAAATTGCATTCGGACACACAATAGTGAGATTAACAAAGTTTCTTATCTTAAAAACCAGTTCCTCTCTTCTAAATTATAGTTTTGTAACTTTTTATTTTTAAATTTTTTTTTTTTACTTTCAATAGAATCAGCTAGTCACTTAGTGGAAGGACATTATGGCCATTCTAATTCTAAACTTATTTATGGAGTATTTACAACCCCAACGAACTCGATACCAGGTTCAGCAGTTTGTGCATTTTCATTGCAGGTAAGTTAACAATATTAACAATAGTTAGTTGTCCCCAGTTTTTGAAAGACAATTAAAAATTAATAATTTTTTTTAAGGATATTGCTGATACTTTTGAAGGAAATTTCAAAGAACAGCATGATATTTATTCTAATTGGTTGCCGGTTAATAATGCAAAAGTACCAGATCCAAGGCCTGGTTCTTGTCACAATGATTCTAGAACATTGCCAGATTTAACATTGAATTTTATTAAAACTCATTCTTTAATGGATGAAAATGTTCCAGCGTTTTTTGGACAACCAATTTTAGTTCGAACTAGTATGATTTATCGTTTCACACAAATATCTGTTGATCCACAAATCAAAACGCCTGGTGGTAAAGCATATGATGTGATTTTTATTGGAACTGGTAATATTCATAATAATTCAGAGAGAATAAAGCACACAACTTCACGAATGAATGTTTTCTTTTTTTAGATCACGGTAAGATTATAAAAGCTGTTAATGCTGAATCTGCAGATTCAAATGAAAAAGTTTCATCAGTTGTAATTGAAGAAATTGATATTTTAACAAAAAGTGAACCTATTAGAAATATGGAAATTGTTCGAACAATGCAATATGGTATGTTTTTATATACTAGAAATTGTATGAAAAATAGACTTTTGGTTCTCTTTGACAAGCATAATACAATCAAAAATAAAAATATTCATGATACTTACATATTTTAGATCAACCAAAAGACGGAAGTTATGATGATGGAAAATTAATAATAGTTACTGATAGCCAAATTTTATCAATAAAACTGCATCGTTGCAATAATGAAAAAATTACGAGCTGCAGGTACTATACATACATTAATTTTCTATATTAAACAATATTTTTATGAGATTTTTTTATATTTAAGTGAGTGTGTTGCATTACAAGATCCGTACTGCGCTTGGGATAAAATTGCAGGTAAATGCCGATCACATGGCGCTCCTCGATGGTTAGAAGAAAATTATTATTATCAAAATGTAGCGACTGGTCAACATGCTGCTTGTCCTTCTGGTGGCAAATTAGCATCAAAAGATACTGCTAATATGGGCGAACATAAAGGCTATAATATGGATATGATTGATTCACAACGTCAAAATAAAGATCAGGAAATAATTAATATTATGCAAAATAAAGATTTCGATGGTACACAAATTTCATTATCATTATTTATTTTTGCATCACTGTAAACAAAGCAAAAAAAGCATGCCCGCATAAATGTTATATTCGTGTGTTATTTTTAGTAAAATAGCTTTTTATTCATAGCAGCATTACGGAGTATTCACTTTAAACTAAAAATTCACTTGAAACTTAAAAGTTTTATAAATGTTAAATTTGTACGATGATAAATTGAAATCATGATTTTAAAACGAAATATGACAACTTTAATACTTTATTATATAAATTTTAATTACATTATTATGTCCTCTAGCTGTCAATCTGTCAAGAACTCTATGTGCTACAAAAAAATTTCGAATTGGATTTCTTTGTAGTTTGTTATTTCTATTAATCCATTCTATATTATTTCATAATAAACTAAACTAAATAACAAATTCGTTTATGTGGTCTACACTGTTAAAACTTTTGTAATCACGAAAAATTCATTCAAGAAACAAAAAATTTGGTCATTTTGGTATTCACTTTTGTACAATAATTTTATTGATCCCTTGAATAAGTTTACTTCTAGCTAGGTGTATTATAGAACGATGAAAAACATCTCAAAATTGGAATAGTTAAATGGAATAAAAATTAAAACTTATTTAAACTTATTCAAATAAAACTTATTCAAATAATTTGATATCTAAAATATTGCATGAGCTGTGATTGACATTTATGAATTATGCATGTTCACTAGATTCAAGAGCGTGGGAACGTTGAATTTATTGAAAAATTATACATTTTAAAGTTAGTAATGGAAAAAATTAATTTAAACGTTTAGCCAGATTCTATTCAAATAGAATCGAAATAATGGGCTCAGAGATTGATTTAAAACTCGAGGCAAACCCGTATCCAGCGCTCTTAAATTTTGTTAATTAACACAAAGTGTCTTTTAATATAATTTTTTATTTTAAATTAAAATATAATTAATTTTCTTATATTTTTATTTCCAAAAATTAGGTACTAATTTTTCTAATTTTAACAAAATATAAAAAATTATATATTAAAAATTAATAAATTAAATATAATTTTATTTTTATAAATTCATAAATTATTTTATTTTTATTTTTCATTATTTTTTTTTTCTTTTATTTTTCTGTGTGTTGTTTCGCCACAACCAACGTTATTGCTGTTATTGCTCCCTAAAAACCACCATTATGTTGTTGTGTTGTGTTTTTAACCCCCAACAAATAATAAAACATTTCGAAACACAATAACTGACAAAATAGGTCCCCAAATTTCAGCGGATGTAATAAACGCACAATATTCTGTTGAAACGTTAGTTATGGCTGTATTAGCTGGTGCTATATTTGCTTTATTGGTTGGATTTTTCACTGGATATTTTTGTGGACGACGTTGTCACAAGGATGAAGATGATAATTTACCGTATCCAGACACAGAATATGAATATTTTGAACAAAGGCAAAATGTTAATAGGTAAGATATTGAGAATGTAGTTTAATTTCTTGAATAATGTTTTATTTAGCTATATATTTTAGTTTTCAAAATTCCAAGGAAAGTAATTTGAAAAAGACATTATTGAGGAGGCGAATTGTTTTATTCAAAAGTGTCCTCTTGATTTATTAACAATTATTCAGTAGTAGCCAGTGCTTAAAATTTCTGTCTTGTCTTCTTAGCTTAATAATAATTTACCTACATACATATTTCTGTAATAAAAAATGTATTCATATCGAGAGAGTCAAAACGTTAAAGATGTAATGAGTTAAAGAAAAATCGCATTAACTTTCCAAATTTTTAAACAAAAAATGTAATTTTATAATAATTCAAATTTTTTTTCAGTTTTACTCATCGAATTCAAGCCGAACCAAAGTTACTTCCACAAGTTGAAGAAGTAACTTATGCTGAACCAGTTTTATTACCCCAAGCATCTAGTCAAAATAAAATTCAACATTCACCTAAAAGTACATTAAGAAAACCTCCACCACCAATGCATCATCACGGTGGAGGTGGTCCCAATTCAGAAACATTATTTCAATTTCAACAGCCAGATGGTTATAATACCAGAGAAACATATCGTGGAAGAGATAATTTTGGGACATTAAGATCACACCAAGTGAGTATCATATGCAAGAAAAATATTATGTGAAATACATCCGTTTTAATTTGGATCAAACAAACGGATAATAAGTGATAATAAAAAACGACTCCGCGAACTAAAAAAGTCATTAGTAAATAAAATCAGAGACCCATGAATAGAAAATTGATTGAATTATAATAAAATACTAGTTTAATCCAAAATAAAACTATGCTCAGGGAAAATTTAATATTTTTGCCGAATTCAAACAATCTATCTATCTATCTATTTTAGGGCGATAATTACCGCAGAGGTGATGGGTTTTCTACTACTAGAAGTGTTAAAAAAGTAAGTTTTGAATTCTCAGGATGTATTTTTTGTTGACTCTGACTAGTAGTAGATTTATTTTTTAATAAATGTTTAGATGAGTGATGAATTTTTTCGTAATTTAGAACTTCACATGCAAAAAAAGGAAAGAAATGCAAAAAAAATGTATAATTATGAAATATTGAAGAGAATGTTGAATCAAATTTTAGTGATCTAGTTTTTACAAAATATTAACATAAGTATTTACAATAATTAAAGAATTAGAAAAATAAATAATAAGATGGAATTTAAACAAAATTATAATTTGAGATATTGACAAGCTTTCTTCACTCAAAGGAACTACACAATTATTAGAATTCTTAGAATTACTAAAAAACGAAAAGTGTTATAATAAATTTATCAATTTTCCGCATTCTTTGAAACTAATACAATTTTAATCTATAAATATATTTGGTAAATATAATATATTCGCTTGTATCAGATCCTAAGCCTCTTCGTAAAATAGATGTCAATTAAAAAGACTAATTATAAAAATTATTTAAATTAAAAAAAAAAATGAATACTCCCCTTTCATAACGGGGCTTAATTCTGTTTTGGCTTAGTGTCACTTCGCTTTTGAATGTTAGCTTATTATTTTAACATCTGTAACTATAGCTTTTATAACCATATTGTAATTAAATAACTTAAATTTAATAACTGCGGAAAATAAAAGGTTTTATTCTTGTTATAAAATTATTTTAAGACTTTTAACGTAACTCACTGTGCATATTATTAAATATTTATCTCCTGGGAACAATAATGCGTCGAATTTGTAAAACGTATTTCAATTGTTAATTATTTTTTCAAGCCATTAAATAAAATTTAACATTTTGTTGGAAAAATATTCATATTCCATGAATATGATATTTACAATATTTTAATTCTTGTATTTTTACAAAAATTGTGGACAACCAAACGAACATTTTAGAGTATAATTTTTTTTTTTTTTCGAAAATTGTTAGATTTTTAGAATGTGGGTTTTGAAATATTTCAGTAAATTTTATTCCTACTTAAAATCAGATAATATAGAATTACTTTTCATTTGTTTTTGTTTCAAATTTTTAGTTATACAACATCTTCTTATTTTTGTTTAAAATATGTAATGTTTCTTTTAATCGCTTGAAAAAATAATATAAATATTATGATACTAAAATTTATGTAATAATTCTGCCCTTGAAATAAAAAAAATATAAATATCCTAGATATACCTACCAAAAAAGAAATTTTTTTTCTTCGATTAATTTAACTTTATAATTTCATCGAATTTAATTTCGAAATTTATACGAAAATATTTTTATTTATATAAAATATTTATTATTAAAATAGATAAATTGATTTTTATTTCTGATTTTTATTATTTTCTTTTTTCTTCTACTAAACTATCAGGTATATCTTTGAGACGGGAGTGGGGCGGCTGAGACCAGTCAGGGATTAATTAATCAAAACATGGTAAATATTCGAAAAATCTAATCATTAAAAAACTAACTTAAAAAAAAAAAAATTAAACTTCAAAACTACTAACATTTTAAAAATAAAAATTGTGTGAAAAAAAATCTATGGAATCTACAAAATTTTGTACACTAAAAAACAGTCATAATTTATTATTTTAAAAAATATCTAATTTTTTTTTCTCAATTGGTTATTTAATTTATACAGAAGAAGGATTTTAATGCTTCAAAAAAAAAAAAAATTACAATAAGAACAAAACTTTATGAAAATTATGGGTCAGCCATCCCGCACCCTTAATGACTTTAAATTTCTAAAATTTTTATTTAATTTTAAAAAAAAATTTTTAATTGTTAACAATATAAATGTTGTTTTTAGCCCGTAGCACATAAAAAATTTCACACATCTTATATTAAAAATTTATCAAAACAATTATTATTAATAAGTTTTTTGAATATTAGTTTAGACATTTTTACTAGTTAGAAGCATTTTATAATAAATTTATTTTGTAGACAATGAACATTTTTTTGTAATCAACAAATTTTAGATCCTTAAGTTCAGATTGATTAAATGGATTGCATTTATTTCCCAAAAAAAAATTTATATGTAATTTATTTTTACTGAAATATCAAAACAAAACACATTTTTTTCCATTAAAATTTACTACATAATTTAATGTTACACATAGAATATGTGCAAAAATCTCAATACTTTTGATTTGGTATTTTCAAATTATAATGTAACAAATATTTAATTTCTTCGAATCAGTTCAATACAGCATATTACATAGGTCTAAAACTGAAGTCTACAATTTAAATTTTAATGCTTCTTCATATGTTATTCAAAATTAACATTAATAATATCAAGAAAAATATAAATGTAGTAGTTTTTACATATAGTAAATAAGCCCTTTTAGTAAAAGTTTAAAAAATTTATTGAATTAAAAAAAAAAAAATTTCATTTAATTTTATTAAAAATATTATATTTTGCTATTAGGGCTATATTGTTAAATTCTTACTGTAGTAAGTGTTACTATCCTTCTTCTTTAATTAATTTTCGAATTTAAGTTTTTTTTTTAATTCTATTTTCTTTATTAAATCTCATCAATTTCACTTAAAAAAAAAAAAACTTTTTATTTTTAAAATAAAAATTGTCTATTTGATTCATAATTAAACATAATATAACAGAAATGATTTTTCATTATTGTCAAAAAAAAAAAAAAAACAACAAATACTTTCACATAGGGTATTAACACAAATACACGTAACAGAAGTCTTGGCCGTTTAAATAAGAGGCAGCCGCCCCGACATGGTATCGGTAAGTAATCAATTTTTATTAAGTCGTTTCGTATTAAATTTAGTGCAAAAAATGTCTTAGAGAGTATAAATTATGTTGGTTATTCAAATAAATAAAACCCAAATCAGTCAGATCTATTAAAAATTAAATATTTTAATAATCTAATTTTAATTTCTGATATTTAAAATAAAAATTTCAAGTTAATTTCAGTATGAAAAAATTAACTTGCAACTTGTTTTAATGTCAATTTAAATAATATTTATGTATGAAAATTTATTTATTTATTTAATATTTCATTATTTTACAATTTCATTACATATAAAGTTTTAGACTTAACCTATCCTTTACAGCTAAGAATTCAGCTTTTATGTTATATAATTATTTTTCTTCTTATAATATGAGATATTTTTAGGAAAAATTTAAAAACCTGATAAATGTTTTTTTTATAACCTTGCAACTTAATTTCTGACAACTTAATATAACTTGCTATAATTAAACATATACTAAAAGTTGCCTTTTAACAAATTATCTATTTTATCGTATATATTTTAACTCATTAGGTTAAAAAAAAATTAAGAAATTTTCAAAAAAAACTATTAAATTTTAAACAATCGTAAAAATTGAGTTTTGATAAACTTCAAATACAAAATCAAAATTTGTTAAAATTATCTATTATTTTTGTTTTATAATATATTTGACTGATATATTTGTTTCTATTTTGAACAACAATTAAAAAAAAAAAAGTACTATAATTTTATTTTTACGTTTCAGTAACTCAACATCGCTCAACAAGTCCTCAGCAACAGCAACAATTGCAACATAATTCTAGTTCCGGTTCATCACCAGTAATGTCTAATAGTACTTCTAGTCCTAGTCCCCCATCAAGTAGTCCCAGTCCACAAGAAAGTCCAAAGAATTGCAGTTACATATATCGTGATTGATTAGTCAATGGAAATTCTGAAAAGAACTTCAATTCAAAATTAACAGAACCAGCCCAATCGACGCAACAAAAACTATTTTGTTCTATTCCATTGAAGAAAAAAAATAATACAAAATCAATGCCATTAATTTATGATTCAACTGATGATAATGGTGATTTTGATTACGATGAAAAAATATCAAACCAAGTGAAAACTGAAAATCAATTTAAAAATTTAATGTTTCAAAGTGATGAAAATTTAATGCGTGATGACACCACCCCTTGTGATTACATGAAATCTTCTAACGGAAACTCTGATAACACTAATTATGGAATACGAAATGTCACACAAATGTTAAACGAAAATTTTTCAATATTATTTTCAAAAAAAATTACACGACAACAATCAGCAAAAGAGCAAAAGTTTCTAAAATTACAAAAAAGAAAAAATAAAAATTTAAAATTAAAAAATTCGAAAAATATCAATAGTAGTAATAATAGTAACAATAGGGAATTAGATATGCTGGTTTTAAAATCTGTAGACTGGGATGATAATGAAAGTTATTAATTGGGTACTATAAAAACTATATATTGATTATATATTGATTATATATTGATTTTCTATTATAAAAAGTAATAATTTTAACAAACGAAAAAGATTTCTGAAAAATATTTAACCTAACTGAATTTTATTTTTTTGAGTTTAAAAGTTTATGCGAAAATGTTATTTCATTATTTATTTATTTTAATTTCAATTTCACTCTTTTTTTCTCAATCTGATATTATTTCGATTTTTTTTTAATTTTACTTTGCTTAGATCTCTAACAAGCAAAATGACTAATATTATTCACCTCCATTCTTATTCTCGATTATTTAGTTCATTTAAGAGATTTTTTTAACAGTTTCCTGACTACTTTTGTTGTTTTAATTTTTAATATACTTGATGAATAATTTCATTAAAATTAGTACCCAATTAATAAAATTTATACATATAATATCCAATAAAACTCATCAATATTGTAAATATTTTTTTTATTTAATGTAATATTACTTTAAAGAATTATATACTAAATTAGTATTTCTTTGAGTATGAAATAAAAAAAATTGCAAAATACAAAGGAAAAACAATTATTAATTTATAATTTATAGAAATTTGTTAAAATTATCTTTTTTTTTATTAAGTAGTAATGATGTAAAATGCTAAAAAGAAAAAAATTGTAGAACTAAAATTTGAAATGAAAAAGTGTTAGGGATTTATTTAAAATAATTTTAGAAATTAAGGATTTAATTTTTAATAGTATGTTTCTTTAAATTTATTTAGGCTTTGTAAATAGTAAAAATTTTATATTATACATTAAGATTAATAAGCGATAAAAATTTAAATTTTATTTTTACATAGGTTTTTTAATATTTTATTATTATTTTTATTTTCGTTAGATTTTGTTTTTGTGTTTGTTTTTAGCTTTGTTTTAATTATTTTATCCTAATTTGAATAAAAATCTAAAAAAAAACATTGTGAACGAATAAAAACGAAACATTGATCCCTGTACACAGCATTAAATGTTCAATATAATATAACAAACATCATAATGTGATACTATCACTTTTTTATCTTCATATATTCATAAAGCAAGCAAGAAATTGGGTACTTCGTGTGGTTTATTTCTATTAATATTCTGATTGTCTCTGATTTTGACTCACAAAATTCTCCAAAAATTATTTTAATTTCCGTTTTTTTTACTTACAAATTGCGCCTAATTTGCAGAATTTGTTGTTTTTGTGATCTGAAATTCTAAAATTTACAAGTAATATTCTAAATATATAATAAATAAATTTTTTCTTTTATCGTAATTTTTTTTATTCAACGAACTCGAATATTAAATATAAGATGCTTGAATGAAAAAAAAAAACAAAAAAATAAATTTATGTTAATTTAACCAAAGACCCTTTATTAGTTAATTTTTTTTAATTTTAAGAATTTTTTTAAATGTTATAAAAATGATTGTATAAAAATTAATTATTTTACTACAAATTTCAAAAAGTTAGACTGAATTTCGAATAATTGGGAAAAAAGTTATTTTTTTTTTTCGAATTTTATGTTTCACTTTGTTTTTAATATATAATATCGTGGGTATTATGTGAATTATTAATAATCCATTTAATTAATAGATTTATATTTTTTTTTAGTTTTTACAGGTAAGACATATTTACTAAGATGATTATAGCTATCGCACTTTCACACTGATTTCCTAGAATGTTTCCCATTTTTTTCAATGTATCTCTGAAAAACATTTAAATTTCACTTAAAGCTTATGAAATAATTGAAAATATTATGAAGGAAATACGTAGGTACAATTTTAGCATTGAATACATTTCACTTGAATCTCATAATTTAGTTGTAATCTAGTTATTGTTGTTTAACGTAAACAAATTTAAAAGCATCCTGTAATTCTCTCAAATAATTTTGTTTTTTTGTTATTGCATTATGTATAACACCCTACTTCTATTTTTTCGTGATTTAAGTCATGTAAAAGTTTTTTTTTTTAAATTATACGGTAGTAATATTGATAATTAAATCTATTAAGCAAACAAATTTTTTTTAAATTATTTTTATAAAAAAAAGTGAATTTATATTATTTCTAGAGACAATTTATACATATTTTTTTTTTTTTTTAATAAACTTTTGTTATTTTTGTAAATGAGAAATTAATAAATATTATTTTTTAAATATTAAAATAAAATATTTATTTTAAAATATTTTGATGTTTTATTTTTTATTTAATTAGTTTTTTTTCAGTTCATTTATTTCATCGTTTTTATAAAATGTTATCAAATTAAACAAATACGTACCGAAGCAGAATATAATATAAAAAAAAATAATTATTGCGTTGTTATTTAAATTGTACATTCAAATTTTTTATATAAAAAGAAAATTTTATTAAAATATTTATTATTATTTGCTAAAAAAAAAACGAACAGAAGAATTTTAATTGCTTTACTGCCTCTAAATATTTATATTGATATTTTTAACTTATCAGATGATTGTAATTTACAAATTAGTGTTATTTCTAAGTATTGATGATTTCAAGCCTCTGTTCTAAATTGAAAAATTATTTAATTTTTCTAAGCTTTAGGAGAAATTATTATACAATTTTATATATGAATATTTTCCATTATTATAGTCATTGATGAAACGCCACATCGAATAATCTCGGAGCTTGAGAATAAAGCATTCTTAAAAATATTAAACTACTAATAGTTATTATTGTCAAGTTAAAACATTGTATCTGCATTCGAAATATTTGAACTAAAGCAATGCTGCAACACTTATTATCGACAAATTAGACGGTGTTTGAAAAGAACTAAATCCTCTCCATTTTTTCCCTGTGTTCATTTTCATAAAGTGAATTATTACTCAATTCCTTAACATTTTTATTCGTCAATAATTTATGAATTGAAAAGTTATCGAAATATTTATGACGAAATAGAATACACTACAAAAAAAATTACAATCATATTTCGTTAGTACAATATAGAAAGAAATATGTACTATATTATGTTTTCAACAATAATAATAAACACGAAATGTATTATGTTCCCTTAAACACTTTTTTAAGTTAAAAAATATGTACACTTACATAATGTTTTGTAAATATAAATATAAAATATTGATATAATTTTAAATTTATTTGTAAATATGTAATAAATTAAAACAATATTAGATTAATTTAAATAATTGAAAAATTTTTAACTGAAAACATTTTTCTAAATTGTTTCCTAAATAATACTCATTAAAAATAATTAAATTGAAATATAAATATATATAAAAAAAAAAATAATAAGTTTAATAAAACTAATTTAAATCTATAAAGAAAATTCTTTTTTTTTTTTTATTTAACCAAATTTATCCAAATGTAAATAATAGTATTCTACTTAATATAATTTAATTTCTGTATAAAATATTTTTTGTTCAAGCTTATTACGATGTTTTTATTATATAAACAAAAAATAAAAATATATTTATTTATATTAATTAGCTGTAAAATAAAATTATAATATTTAATATATTTTAAGTTATTCTGAGAAAAAAAGCAATATACAAATATTTATATAAATAAAATTAAAATAACAAATAAAAAGAAAATTATTTATTAATATAAATACTCCATTTATAAATTAACAATTATTTCTATAAAAAAAAAATATTAAAAAAGTAGGGTCTTGAAAAATACTTTAAATTTTTTATATTTTAAATTATTGGTTTTTTATTTTAACTTATATTTTTTTTACTATTACTAATTACTATTTTGAAATCAAAATCAAGGATTTGTCAGTGTTAAAAAAAAATGCTATGGAAATGTAAATAGCAATTTCTGATCTTGCAGTTCTAAAAATTATTTAAATAAAATTTAACTAGTTCGCATATCGAATAGAATGAAACGAATTTCAAATTATAAAATAACTAACGTAAAATTGATACTGTCTATTTTCTAATTTTCAATAAAGAAAAGTCTTATTTTCTATCTAAAAAGTTGCAAGACAAAATTACAATTTTCTTTTACAAAGATTGAAACTAAGTAATTTTTTTTTTATCTTAACAAATAATTTCTTGATTGTATAATACCCAGAAAAAACTGAATCTTTGAGAAACAGAATTTTTTCAAATTTCGTTCGAATAAATTTTTATTTATAATTTTTCAACGAAACAAAATAAATCGTTACATGAACCTACATACATAAAAATATCTTAATCTTTTATAATATTAAATATACAAAAGTGTCTACAGAAAATTGAAACATTATCTATAGTAGTTCTTTATGCGATAATATGTTTAAAACATAAATATTCTGAAAATAAACTTCTCTCAACAGACTTTATTTTTTTATTTAAATTATTCCATTTTTCTTAATAATTTCTTAGATAACCTTGCTCTTCACTCACATTTAAAATATTTTAACTTTTATAACTAAGTCTAAAGACCAGAACTATATTTCCTATAAAAATGTAAGCAAACTCTATTAACTATAAATTCCTGATAAAACTATCAATTCCACGATTCATGAATTAACTAATTTAATTTAAAAACTAATGGATCCCTCATTCTTAATAATAATTAAAATAGAATAACATTAAATTTAAATTGAACTATGTATATGTAAATAATTTTTACGCTATTTTCAGTAAATTTTCTTCTAAATTTTACTTTTTACTGAATTAATTTTATAAATTAGCTTGATATGAGATTCTTTCATCATGATATCAAAAATAACTAAATATTTCGACGAGAATAACAATTTAGTTATAAATATAATTAAGTTTGGAATTGTACATAACTCATTTTCAAACGAATTTTGATTGAACTGAATATTTGAATTCTGATTTTAAACTCTTGATACTTTTTTTTTACTTACCATACACAAATAGTTTCTTATCTTATTGAAATTATTTGTCCCAAATAAAATACATTATTAATTTAAAAATGCTTTATCAATTAGCTGAACTACTTAGCAGCCCAACATCTTTTAAGTCATATATTTCTTTATATCTTTTTATTACCAACTATTGTAAATTTTAAGTTTATTTTTAACATTTTTATTTAAAATTTTGATAAAATAAGGGAATAAGACCGGGTCTATTTAGGCTTATCCACAAAAGAAGTAAACAAAAATAAACATTTTTATTTAAAAGAAAACAAAAAAAAATTCCATATTTTTTATTTATAAAAATATTTTTCATTATTAATATTTAATATATTCAAGTGCTTCTTACAAAATATAAATATATTATTATTAAAAATATATATTATATATTATATTAAAAAAAAAAACAAAAAAAATCTCTACCGCATTATTAGAAAATAAAATAATATAAAATTATATAAAATATTATATAAATATTAAAATATATTTAGTTTTCTTTTTTTGTGTGTAGAAATTGCTATAAAAAGTTTAAAAATAAAAAAATCTTATTAAAATAATAATAAAAATATAAACTTATAAATAATAATTAACACATAAATAGTTTCATGTTTAAATTTTTTTTTTAATTATTATATGAAAATCAAATTAAAAATAATATAACAAAAATATTGAAATAAAATCAAGATAATTTTTTTTTTTTTTTAACAATTATAAATTTTTTGTTTCATTATGAACAGTCATTGACAGCAAAACAGTATTCCTTTTTGGAAAATTGTTTCGAAAAAACGTTAAGTCGGTTGAAAAATTAATTTCTGTACGTCTGTTAATATATTATGTAAAATGAAAAACAATTCATTACATTTACTTACTTATTTGAAAAAATAATGATTTTATTAACTGAGCAAAAACAATTGAGATTTAAAAATTTTTAAAAGTAAACAAAGTTGAATTAAAAAATAAATAAAAATAATTGATATTTTTATAAAAATTTTAAATCAATTTTAAACTGAAATAAAAAATATATAACATTTAAGCCAGAATAATTATGGGTATACTATAAACAACTTCAATATGTGACATTCTACCATTTATTTACTTATACGAATTCTTTTGAAACATAACTTCATAATGACTGATTATTAAAAATAAAAAAAAATCATTTAAAACTATTAAGTACTCTTTCTTATCAATGAATTCAATACAATATTATCAATGAATTCAATATTTGCAATACATATAGTCTGATCAATGAATATTTTGATAGCATCTAGTCAATGCCATTTATAATGATCTAAGATACCAAGTTAACTTTATTTTAAAAATTTTATATTAAATGAATTGAAACAGTTATATGAATTATATCAAACCTAATATCATTTTTATCACAATAATTTTAATTAAAAATTAAACATTGACAATGAATTCAACTTTGTTTACCAGTAATATAAAAATAAACCATATTGTAACAATATTATTTTCAATTAAGATACATAGTCCTATTTTGAATTTTTCGTGCTTTTTCTTGTAACTAAATTTATTTATTATATTTGTAACTAATTTATGTATTATTTTTATATTGAAAAAAAAAGTAAAATAAAAATAACATAAAAAATTTTCATTCTAGTTGTTAAAAATATTTAAAAATTATTTATATTAAAAAAATAGAAAAATAAAAAATTTTTTACACAAAATGAAAAATAAAATTAGAAAATAATATTAAATAAAAGACACATACGAAATAGGAATTATTAAAAAAATAAAAATAAAAATAAAAAACTACAAAAACAAGACCTGCAAAAATTTTACAAACTGCATTTTTCTTACAAAACAGTTGCTAAAAAAAAAAAAGAGAAAATAGTAGTTCTATAAAAATTTAATAAAAATTCTGAAGTAAAATAAAAAGTCAATTTATTTAAAGTCCTTACTGAATTTTTTTTTTAACATACTTATTTAATTTTATTCCTCTTTCTTTGTTTTTTTTTGTAAGACCAGTTCTGATTGTTAGACATTTCTAATGAAAATAATATATAATATACACATATGTACATATATATATATATTTCTGTTTTTTCAAAAGTTATTACGAAGCAACCATATTCAAATTCGCACCATCTTAGGCCCATATTTTAACACGTTTTGGAAATTAATATTCTTATCGCCTTAATTATTAATATAAACATCCATAGACATTCAATTCATTCAATCAATTTAAAAATATAATATTTTCATTAAAATAACATTAGTGTTCAAAATAAAAATTATTATCTAATAAAGGAGATGTTGACTTTATTCTAAAATTTTCCCATGTTTCACCAAACATTAAGCCTTCTAAAATATAAAAATATGATTTTGTTTCAAACATTGTATTTCTAATTTATTTGAATTCTTTATATAAATGAATTTCGGGTGGACCATTAAAAAGAATGTTTATTTGGAAAATTGAATAAAATCTTTAAAAAACTCCATTGTGAGCCGTAATACTTTTTATGTAAAAATCTTTCCATTCAAAATAACAGTCAGAAATATTATTTAAACTCTCAAATTTTAATATCAAGCATTTTGTTTTATATTTCGCATTTTTTCTTGTGTTTATACTTCCTCAATATATATATATACATATATACTGTAAAAACATTTACTATTCTTCAAAAAATTAAAAATCATAAATTTTTTTCCACCAATAAATTAATATTGTAACAATTCCATTTATTGTTGTTATATTTTACAATGTATTTATTTTCAGTGAATTACAAATTAACATAAAAGTAGTGAAAAGACTGAATAAAAAAAAAAGTTAAAATTAAAACAAATTTTTTGTACCGAAAGAAAAATTTAATAAAAAAAAAATATCAAATTTTTGACATCAAAGTTTTTTTAAAATCATATTTATTTTTTTTTTAAATTTGATATACATAAAACATAATGTATGTACAATATTGCTTTTTTTTTATATAAAAGTTATTTTACAATATTTTTTGAATTTAAAAAAATAAATATAACACGGTTTTTGTAATTTTATTAAAAAAAAAAAAAAAAAAACAATTTTTTTTGTTTCGATAATGTAATAAATTAAATGAATAAAAAAAATAACAATGGGGTGATAGTAAAAAGTGCTTCTCTCTTTGGTTGACATAAATTAAATAATAACTATGTAATAATAAAAAAGGAAATATTAATAAAAATAGATTAAAAAAACAAGAAGATAAAACCAAACAAATGCTTTAATAAACATTTAAAGCTATGTTTTATTTAAATATTTATTACAAAATAAAAACAAAAAAAAAAACTAAAAACATCCCCAAAATAAAATAAAAACAACCCCAATGTATTTTTAAAAACATAATTTACCCAAAAAAAAAATTGAATTTTTTAATTTTTCCAAACTTATTATGTTTTTAAAATGTATAGATTATAAATTGAATTTCTACTAACATAATGTTCGAACTATATTCCTCTTTTGTTGTTAGGGCAATTTTAAGCATAGGCGACCTAGTACTTTGACAAATTACTATGTTTCCATGATCGGGTTGAAACAGTGTTGAATTCTCATTGAATTGATTTTTAATATGAAATTTTTCAACTCACGGAAACATAACAAATTAATGTACCATTATCCTTTAGTTGGCATAGCTTCATGTTTCAATTTTCTAAAAACAAGTACGTTTATTTTTTCAGTGTTTTCTATTTTTCTTTAGGGTAAAAAGAGGATTTAATATAGTCTGAAATGCCGGTGGCCCTGAAGGGTTCGATAACTCTTCTTCCTTTTAACCTTTCACATAATGAAATTATTATTATTGTCTGCACTTATAATTTAGTTTATATGCTTTTCTCTTTTTTTAATGTGGCATAATTTTAACATATACGTATACTTTACGGTTTTTTTTAAACATATATTTTATATATATAAAATGTAAAATTCTATACACATTCCAATCAATAGATTTAAAAAATATATATAAATAAAAAATATAGAGACTTCTTTTATTAGGGAGAAATTTTAAAATTCAAAAAGTTAAAAAAAAGGGTGAAAATAAAAAGCTTTTTTCAAACCTTCAATTGCTAAAATAGAAATAACACAAAGTAAATTTACTAAAATATAATATAAACTAAAATAAAATTACTTTAAAAACAAAAAGTAGAGTAATAATATTAAATAAAAATATTGTTTTTTTTTTAATAATAATAAAGTAAAAAAAAAAAAAAAACATACTCTGCCATTAAAAGAAATTAAAAAAAAAAAGAAAAAAAGCACAAAATAATTTAAAACAAAAAATATAACATTTATATTTATTATATTAAAAGTATTTAAAAAACAAAAAAAAAATTGTTCATTTTTAAACTTAAAATTAATTTGAGCACAGTTTTTTTTTCTCTTAAAAACTTCTAATTTCATTTTTAATTTTTTATAAGAAATGATATTTTTTAAGTATTTTTTATCTTTGAGAAATACTTATTAAAAAAAAAACTCCAAATATTATTTTTAATCGTTTGTTTAAAAAAGAAAATTAATAAAATTATCCAACTTTAACATTTTTTTTTATATATTTTTAATTATCATATACCTACTTATATTATATTAAAAAAAAAGGACATTAATTTACAGTAAAAAATTTAAATAGAAATTAAAACCTAAGAATTATATATTGCTAAATTAAATTTATCCAATTTATATAAATTATATATAAAAAAAAATAAAATAAAAGAAAAAAAATTGACAAAAAAAAAATACACTCACACAAAAAATTTGACTTACAAAATCAAAGGAAATAAATTAATAAAAAAAAAAACATTGGATTATTAGATGAAAATTATTATTATAAAAAGAATATATTAACAAACAAAAAAATTTCTTAAAAATTATTATTAGAAATTCAAATATATTATTATAAATACAAAAAAAAAAACAAAAAAACTTAATAAAAAATAAAAAAATATAGAAAATATAATTTGCTGTTTTTTTTTGTTTCAGAGTTTTATAAAAGAATAATAATAGAATTGACCAAAAAAGAATTTGTGAAATACTCTTAGTAGAATTTGTATTAAATATACGTACGTACCTACAGCAAAAAAATTGAGCCCTTCATTGCACAAATCAAGTAATGACATTGGTTCTTAAATTTCCTTTTATAATATAATTATTGAAATAAAAATTATTGTCGTTTAATGGTGTTAACCTTTAAAGTTTCTAAAAAATTTTATAAATATAAAAAGTTATGATTACATATACCAAATGCTTCTATACTTATATTTAAGATTTTTCAAAAAGTTGAGTTAATCGATTTGTGCAGTGAAGGTCTACAAAAAAAACAGTTAGTTCAGTTCAGACAACGCAATCGAAGTTTTTGAAAATGTTTAACACTCTATTTTATGTGTAATTTTTTTTTAATGAAGTTTGATATAATTTTAACAACAGAATATGCAATAATTATTCTACTTTCTTGTAAGTGATTTGAAAAAGATTCGAATTTTACATACATAGTTCCCAAGAAGAAGATAAACCCTGGCTCATTACTAACAAAGATGTAAAACCCTCATTTGTTACTCTAAGGAATTAGGTAGGTATTAAGGTTCAAAGAAATTCAAACAGTATTATTTACTGCACATACTATTTAAATCAAAATATAAAATTATTATATTTTGGCTAATATCTGAATTTAGGTTTTTATTTATTTTTTATTTGGATCTTTAAATATTAATTGTAATTGTCATTATTAATTAATAAATAATTAATCTTTATTACATGGAAGTTTCTCTAGTAGTTTCCAGCCCATAAAGTTATAATAATTAATATGAATTTATAAACAGTATGTTTAATTTATTATAAACAAGTAAATAAAATAAAAATAAATATGAGAGATATTATTTTTACAATAAACGCATACATAAAGTAAAAGGCGAATTATTATTAATTATGAAAATTCTTTCCTAAATTTTGATAAAATTCTTAAAATTTGATAAAATAAATATTTTTTAAAACTTTTCATTTCATCGCTGGAGCTGGAGACATATTTTTCAACGTAACTGACTTATGGGACGCCGCGCCATAAAAATTATAGTGGTGTTCAGTTCACTTGCGTAGTTTATGAATTTGTGGTATTAACGGATAATGAAATTTTATTTTGTATGGAAAAAAGTCTTAATTAAGTCGAAGGGTGCAAGATTATTAATAGTCAAAGCCAGCCGCAAATCCCGATGACTTTAGAAATCTAATATTCTCATATAATCATTACGTAAAACCGTAAGGGTTAATTTGAACGACGCGCCATCGTTCAACTCAGGTCAAAGTTAATTTTTTTACATTCACAACAGCGCTTACGCGTCCCGCGGCGCCTTATTTTACGTTTATACTTCAGACGTCAGAATTAAATATCTAAAAAATTTTTATTTAAATTATTTATAATTAATAATATATTTTTTAATTATAAAAATTGTTAAAAATTAAAATTCAATAAATTAATATGTCGTCTGACGTTCGTGATATTCTGGAGCTAGAGAGAGCCATAACACCTGAATTGTCAAAAGAAGTTTTTCTATCTTCTAATAAAAGGAAAAATTTCGAGAAAAAAAAAGCACAACGACCAGAAGGAATGCACCGTGAGGTTTTTGCTTTGCTTTACAATGATAATAAAGATGCACCACCACTACTGCCAACCGATAATGCTCTTGGTATTGGGTCTGGCTACAAGCAAACAAAAGCACGTCTTGGTATGAAAAAAGTCCGTAAATGGGAATGGGCTGCATTTACAAATCCTGCTCGAATAGATGGAGCAGTTTTTCATCATTGGAAACGATGCTCAGATCAAGTAAGGGAATATCCTTTTGCAAGATTCAATAAACAATTACAAATTCCAACTTACACAATCAATGAATACAATACTAATTTGAGAAATAATCCCATAAAGTGGTCCAAGGCACAAACAGATCATTTATTTGATTTGGCCAGAAGATTCGACTTAAGATTTATTATAATGGCTGATAGATGGGACCGGGCAAATTTTGGTATTAAAACGGTTGAAGACTTGAAAGAGCGATATTATGATGTTATCGGTATTTTGGCAAAATTAAAAGGAAACTCTGACAAAAAAGTGTATGTTTTCGATGCAGAACATGAGAGAAAACGAAAAGAACAATTGAAAAAATTATTTGATCGATCACCGAAACAAGTTGATGAAGAAATTATGTTATTAAATGAATTGAAAAAAATAGAAGCTAGAAAGAAAGACAGGGAACGCAAAACACAAGATCTTCAAAAACTTATTTCACAGGCTGATCAACAGGGAGATTCTGTGCAAAATGAAAAAGCGAGGAAACATGAAAAAAAGCTGTACAAAAAGAAAATTCATAATCTTCCTAGACAATCAAAAATTGATTCTGTGGTGAATGCAATAGAAACTGCAGGTAGTGGTATTAAATTCCCAGATTTACGCGGGTCGGGTGTATCATTGAGGTCACAGAAAATGAAATTACCAACAAGTATTGGACAAAAACGAGCAAAGGCTTTGGAACTATCAATTCAGGATTTTAAATTGGATCCAGCCCCACCACCAACTGAAGAGATTTGCAACTCCTTCAACGAAATTCGCTCAGACATGGTTTTAGTATACGAACTTAAGACAGCCCTGGCAACTTGTACTTTTGAGCTGGAAAGTTTGAAGCATCAGTACGAAGCACTTTGCCCTGGAAAAACACTGAATATCCCACCGTCTTTGGTGCAGCAAGTTGAAGACAAGAACATTGATGGTATTGAGTAAAATATGAATTTCATATCCAATAGAACTTATAACGATTATTTTTAAATATCTATGAATTTTGTGAAAAGAAATAATTAATTAAATAAACATTAAACAAACATATTTGTTTTATAAATAATATTTTATATATAAATAACAAAATTCAATTATAGACTTCAATTCATTATTGCAAAAAGATGGAAAGAATTTTTTTTTACATGAGTTACATAACAAAATAGCATTTTTATCTTAAAAAGGAAAGTAAATAAAATCTAGCCATGATCATCATTTATCTACAATCTAAATCATTTATTGTGAATTGGGATTTTAAGTTTTTGAATATAGAAAATATGAGTTTTAACTTATCACGAAAAAAAACCTCAATTTTTAAATCATTTTCAAGAAAATAAATACTACAACTTCTGTAAGCATAGTTTTAATACGTATTTTTATTTAATAGAACTATAATACTATACATATTTTAAATTATGTGTAAGTATAATAAAATTCTACTAATTTTACTACTTTAAATTGGTAAAATGCAAATATTTATATAAAAAAAAATTAAAAACAGGTATATTATTTTTAAGGTAGTTTTTTGTAGGTTCTTTTCATATTTTTATTCTCGTTTTTCTCAAACGTTCACTATATCGATATCTAAGCTCCTATAAGCAAATGTTAAGATATCAGTTGCTTCCTCAATTTTTTTTGCTGTTGGTTTTCCAGCTCCATGACCCGCTTTACTATACACCCTTAATAAAATAGGCTTCTTTTGAAATTTGGAGTTTCTAATTTTGTCTTGTAACGCTGCTGCAAACTTCAAAGAATGCAATGGGCTAACACGGTCATCATGGTCAGCTGTTAGGATCAAAGTGGACGGATACTCTTCGGTTTCGTCTTTTGGATCATGAACATTATGCACTAGAAGAAAAAGGGATCATTAAAGTTTGTTTTTTTGTTACGGAACTTTATTTACCTGGAGAATATTTCATCAGATTCTCAAAATCATCCAATTTTAAATCCGGATTGCCATAATCTGAACACCAAGCGTGCCCAATCGTAAACTTGTGAAATCTTAACATATCCATAACACCAACTTGAGCAACTGCTGCTCCGAATAACTCTGGAGCTTGATTAATACATGCCCCAACTAATAAACCTCCATTTGATCCACCTTGAATTATCAATTTATTTTTTTCAGTATAATTGTTATCAATTAAAAACTTTGCAGCAAATTGAAAGTCATCAAAAACGTTTTGCTTGTTCAACAATCGCCCAGAATTATGCCACTTTTCTCCGTATTCACCACCACCGCGTAAATTGGGAAACGCTAAAACACCGTCAAAAGTGTCTATGAACATCAAACCAGTGATACTAAAAGTAGGCTGAAGACTTATATTAAATCCACCATAACCATATAATAGACAAGGTCTCGGCTTAATGCACTCTCCACAATTTTTCCGAATTATGAACATGGGTATTTTTTCATCATCTTTACTTTTATAGAAAACTTGCTCGACTTTGTAATCTTCTTGTTTGAAGCCATCTAAATTTAATTTTATTTCACGAAACACTTTTGGCCCATCATTATTTTTAAAATCAAAATGGTAGATTGTTCCTGGATTTAAAAATGACACAAAACTGTAAAATATTTCAGAATACTTTTTTTCACCAGAAAATGATCCAACTGTTCCAATATCTAATGGTAAGTTCTGAATAAATTTTCCGTCGGTTAATGAAAAAATTTGTAGAATACTTTTGACATCGTGAATATAACACAAAATTAATTTATCCTGATCAGCACATGATGCCCAATCTAGAACATCTGTTTTATGCTCCGCAATAAGAGTTGACCAATCTTCCTCCTTCGGATGTTCCAAATCAATGGTTATTAAACGGTAATTTGGGGCATTTTTATTTGTACGGAATACAACTTTTGATTCTGTATTTGTAATATACTCAAAATCTGCTTCAAATTTAAAAACAATTTGTGTTATATCTAGTTTTTTTGTAATATCTCCGGTTTTTTCTAAATCAGCCCAAAATACAATATTATCTCTGCAATCTTTAACAACCCTGAGAATTAAATATTTCCCACAATCACTAACTTCTGCTCCTATGCGCCAAGTAGGCTCGTCAGGAAATTCTACGACCAAAATGTCTTTATCTTGGGTGTCACCTACACGGTGATAAAATAATTTTTGATTTTCATTCAGTTTAGTTTCTGATCCATCTGTTTTACCATCTTGATCCGGATAATACTGAAAAATTGAAACTCTTAATAAATTTTTTGACGCATGCACAAACTCATAATTGACATTAAAATTTTTTTTATTAGTAATCGTTTAAATTCCAAGATATATTAAAAGTTTAATATTTTTATAGTAAAAAAAATCTATACGTTAATTTTTAGCACTATCTATTTCAGTAATAAAAAAAAATCATAAAAATGTACTTTCCAATGAATTTTAATTAGCTTACTTACTCCATAAAAAAATCCTTTATTATCTTTTGTCCATGCAATTGATGAGAATTTAACTTTGTGCAATGTATCATCAAAATCTTTTCCGCTTTCAACATCTCGTATCTTAATTTTTATCCAATCAGATCCTGATTCACTTAAACCATAAGCAAAATAATTTCCATCGTCTGAGAAGCTTGTTGTCGACAGTGCAATTGTGCCATCATCTGACAACGAATTCGGATCTAAAAATACTTCTGGCTCACTATCCAAGGTATTTTGCTTAAAAAGAACGCTTTGGTTTTGTAGACCAGTATTTTTATAAAAGAAATACCTGGAACCGTTCTTTGCTGGACTTGAATATTTCGGATAATTCCACAATTTGGTTAACTTTGAATAGAATTTTTTCCATTCATCGCAATTTTCTAAAAACGGTTGACTTATTTTATTCTGAGCTTCTACATAACTTTGAGTTACTGCAGAATCAGGATCTTCTAATGGACGATATATATCTGGCACCTAAAAATGAATATAAAATATTCATGAAAATAAAAAAAAAACTAAGCTCGATTTTGTTTTCTCTCTTTATTTAAGATACTTTGTTCAAGGAACTTAAAAAAAAATCAATGGATAAGGGTTTTACAGACAATTCCAGATATTCAGATATCGTAGATTTGACTGTTTTGTGAATAACGTATCTAATAATTGGCAGTAAGTGAGGATTGTATTTTAGCAAGATTATTAAATCTTATTTACAGCTCTAATCACGATGAATAAAAGAGCTTATTCAGTGATTCTGTAGTTATTTTATCAGATTCCTGAATTTTTTTTTTTTTAATTAATAAAGCCTTCATGTCATTGTCAAATGGAGTTACCTAAGTTGTAGGCATTGAAACTTGAAGGCATAGGTAGATAATGTTACCTTAGACAGAACAATCACAAGATTTAGGAATTAAACGTCATAATCCAGCTACCAACATAAGGCCTATATATTTAAAATTTAGCAAATTTTTCAAACATTCATCTTTATCTACCTACCTTAGTTCCATGAAAATGTTGAGCACAATCTTCTTCTCTTGGTGCATTTGGGTAAACTAAATCCGTAGCTGGAATTGGCGACATATCTTTGGTAAGATTTCTTAGACCTACAAAAAAAAAATTTTATTTTTTCCAAATTTACAATTTTTTTATTTATTTAAAATTTTGATCTAATTTTTCAATATTATAAACTTACAATTATGAGAAAATTTAGAAAAATTTCGAAAATTATTATTAAATTTGATGGGAGTATTAGAATGAAAAAAAATGCGATATAATGACATTTCAAAATTTTTGTAGTGCAGTGTAGAGAAATCTGTTGCACAAATTTATTAAAAAAAAAAAGGAGAGAAATACTGTAAGTAGCTAAACGAAAATAAGTTGTATATTGCGTGTTTTTTATAGTAGTTCCTTGTAGTGGGCCTTTTACATTAGTGAGGCATGCATACTGATTATCTACCTCTTTCTTAGCTTAGTCTACCTCTTCTTGTCTTGAAAAGACAATTTAGTAGCTAATTTTTTATTTTTTTTAAGTTTGATACTTTTGAATCCGATATATTGGTATCGATATATTAATTTTTAGTTATAAGCTAAAAAAGGAACTAATTTAAGTATCACCTGGCAGTACTGATAGATTTTTGTTGCTGCTTGTTATAATATATAATAATCCGTTTAAACTACGAAATTTTTTTCTACAATCTTCATATCTTATTTTTTACTTTATTATTATCTTATTATTGGCGGGAAGTGCATTAATAAATTTAAATTAATTATATTATTAGAAAAGACACATTTATATATTGTATTATTAAAGTAGACAAGTGTATGTTTAATAAAACATACTTACACAATAAAATTTATATGCGAGATAAGATATAAATTGTTAATATTAATATCAATGTTTCCATTCCAACAATTGAGTATTATTAATTTAATAAAAAATATACACATACCTAAATAAAAAATTGTAGTCTTCAGTCAAATAGTGTAAGTATGATCCGTGAAGAATTAGTAAATGTCGTTTATTTTAAATAAGTGTTATATACTTATTGCAAGCCGTAATCTTCAAAATCATTAAAATGATTTGTTACACTTCAATGTTTTTAATTCAATGTAATTTTAATTACAGTAGTTGTTTATTAAAGTGGATTTTTAATATCTTTAGGTTATATATCGGCCGTCATGGTGTAGTGGTATTGCCATTATCCTACGGCGTGTTCGGTCGTGGGTTCGATTCCCACCTCGGACTGGAATTTGTGTCATTTTTCAAATTTGTCTCACTTGAATTAAGTGTGTGTGTTGTTTTAAAATTAATGTATATGTTTAAAATTAATGTATATGTTTATGTATGTGTCTACATACATTTTTTCATCTAGATCTAGAATCTACCTAAAAATGATGGTTGATTTGATTTTATTTGGTTTTTTTTTTGGCAAAAATTGATCGAATTCATTCGTACCAATTTTTATTTCAACTCATTAGACTTCAAATTTTGTAATTAAGTATTAAGTAATAGTAGACAAATTCCCAAACCCGACCGATGAAGTGATATTTGCTCGATTTCCATTTAATTCTATTGCATAATTTCCATTTAATTCTATTGCATAATAATATAATAAAATTAAATAGTTTAACTTCACCACAGTGAGTTCGAGAATACGCTTATAAAAGAGCATTGCAAATTCAAACATTAAAACTTCAATGGAGGCACACGTCGACGCTAGGTTTTGGAAATATGTACATTTTTTTTATAATTTGCTTCATAAAGTTATAACGTTAAATTTGATAGTAAATAACAAAACCATAATAAAATTAAATATAGGTATTTAAACTTTAATTATTATTGATTTTTGTTTTGTAGATACATATTTAATTTTAATTTTTTCAAATGAAATTTGTTACTTGCTGCTCATTTTTAAAAATAATTATGTGCTATGAGTGCGCTAATACTATGGAGGGTATACATTGAATAAATAAAAAACGGAATACGGCGCATTAAAAGTTGCAAATGTTTATTTCAAATAAATATATTTCTTAACACAAAAATATATAAAGTTAAATACATAATTTATTATTTTTTTTTTTTAATTAATAAATATTTTTTTTTTTCTCTTGTTTAAATAATGTCAAATTTTTTACTTAATATCAATTTCTTTTGTTTTTTTAATAATTGTTTTTAATAAAAAGATGATACAAATAAAATGTTTGAAAAAAAAAAATTAAAAATAAAATACATTATATTTTTGTTCTTGTATTAAATTTTTAATACTTTCATTGATTTATTATTTAAATATATATATATATATTTCTTTTTTTTTAAGTAAACATGAACTAAAGCTTAAATTTTTATATACTGGTAAACAATTTTAATTGGTGTATTGTGTTTTTCTATTTTTTTTTTTTTTATATATTTCTTCAAATTTTTATTTATAAAAAATGGTAATTATGTAGATAACATTTTAAAAGTTAGTAATTTTTTTTTGTTTATTAAAAATTTTTATTACAATAATTTTTATTAATTAATTATTTTTTTTTTTTTTAAATATTTTTATTTTGTATTGTCAAGCAACAATTGGAAATTGTTTCGTACTCAGAAGGAAGGTTCAAAAAGTTTATTTATGTGAAGAAAAAAAAAAATTAATAATTTGTTTAATAAATTGCGATAAAATGAGCATTTTATTATTTTAGCATAATTTAAGCCTTTTTTTCTTAAGTAAGTGCGATTTGTTTTAAAATAAATAAATACGACATAAAAAATATACATTTATGATTATAAGATAGAAGCAGAATGCAACATCGACCTTTGCCAACTAAAAGGCGAAGCCCGGTGCTGTATTCTGTTTCTATCTTAATGAAACAAAGTGACAATATCATTGATATAATAATAAAATACTAAATATTACAAAAATATTCAAATTAATATAATTCATATATGCATCTTGGCAAACGATTTTGACAACCGGTCTAATTACAACTTGTAATTGTCATATTGGTTGCGAAAGCTTGGGAACATGCTGTTTGGATTATCGAAGCGTTTATACATTTTCGCCAACTGCTTTCTCTGAAGAAGATGATATAGAATTTATCAGCGAATTACAATCATACAATGCAAATGTTTCATCATCTTCATCTTCAGCTGGTACTGCTACTTCTAACAATCACTCAACATCATCATCACATTTAATTTCATCAACTTTAAATTCCGCCTCAACCTGACATATTTGCTGTGAAAGCATCATCATTGATAACTTAGAGACAGTAAGAACATACCTTACAGAACCTGGAACAACTAATTTGGAAAAAACTACCACTCTGCACGCTTTTCTTTTTGGTATCATAAGTATGGAGCCAGTATTGGTTGTTTGAGAGTATTTGCGAAACCTCTCTCTGTGGATATTGAAACCGTTTTGGAAGAATTAAAGTACTTGTATTTTGTCGTTTCTGGGGTCAAACTTTTTAAGAGACTTACTATTATATAAAGACATTTTTTTGAGAGACATAGAATTTTGACAAATAAAATGAAGACTTTCAAATTGTTTTCTAAGCTTCAGTTGCGAGGGGGCATTTAAATAATATTCCCATCGATTATGTTTGTTTCTCTATCACCGAATTAATAATTCAAAGGATATTTATCGTCCACAGTGTAGCCTGAGACTTTCGGAGCTATGGTACAGAATCATGTCAAAATTGTTACCAGGAAAATGTGCATATGAATTATATTAATTTGACACACACACAACAACCGGTCTAATTATAATTTCTGATTGTCATATGCAGTATTTTAGATTTAATAAGTAACATAAAAGTATATAAATTAGCTAAGAAATAATGTTTAAGGCAGTAAAAATTTACTTTGAATTTACGAAACATTTATACACATTAAAGAATTTCATGTAAATCAAACAGAAAACTATATGATTCAACTGGAGATTCAAAAAAAAAAATTAAATATCAATGATATTATTCCTTGATTTTGTTTGTAAGTACATTGTGAGGATATAAAAATAATAATATTGTTTTTATGGATATTATAATAATAATATAATTTGCGTTTTCAAGAATTAATATATAGTAAGTGTTTAGTAAATTATTTTTTTATAATTTAATGAAATGCTTTAAGTAACACAAATAATAAAAGTATTTCCAATTGTAAAAAAAAAATTAAAATAAAAATTGTTCTAAACAAACTGAAATTGAAATCATTGTGATTTATTATTATTAATTTTTAGTTTTGTTGTATATTTAAAAAAAAAATAGAGAAATCAAGTAAGTAGATTATAATTAATAATGGTTGTTAGATATTTTTTTATATTATTGTTTCGGTTTTGAAAATCTTAAATTTATTGGTAATTAAATATTGCTATCGTTATCAAATTTTGGCTTTTTTTTAATTATAATATATTACAAAAAGAAAACTTAAAATATTTAATTAGGTATATTACTGAGCACTTAAGGAATCGATTTACTCTTCTTAAGAGAAAATTCATTATACATAAATTACAAAAAAAATGTTAATTAAATATTATTAATCAAAATTCAAAAAAAAAAAAAATTATGTGTATAAACTAACAACTACTGTTCAGAATTTTATAAATCTTACTTTATTATAATGTAAGAGGATCATATATCTTAAATTTCTCATGAATTATATATTTTAATAAATCACAAAACGATTTCTCAGTATGTTAAGGACATTTAATTAAAAATTTAATAGTTTTTGTTTACTTTTTAACCAAATTTCAAAATTCTAATCTTTTTTTTTAATTAAGAGATTTTTTTTTTTTTTTTTTTCAATTTGTTCGCTATTTATCTTCTTTTTATTTTTTTTTTAATACTTATTTTGTTATTTTCAGTTGTTCCTATCACTTTTAAATTACTTTTGAAGGCTAAAAGTTATTAAAATTTTATATTTTATTTTTTAAATTTTTTTTTCAATTTCTAACGGATTATTATTCGTTTTTAAATCTAAAAAAAAGTACGATTTTTTTTTTTTTTAAATAAATTTATTATTTTTTCTTATTTTATGTATATATATATAAAATATATATACATTGAATATGAGTATTTTTTTTTAGAAAAAATGTAAAAAAATATTTTTTTTTTTTAATCTATGTGAAATTTAATAGTTTTTTTTTTTTTTTTCTTGTAATTATTGAGAATTTTAATTATAATTTTTTTTTTGATTTAATTTTACTTTTTTTTTTCTTTTTTAAATATTTCTCTTAGTATTAATCTCTTAAAGTTTATAATGATTAATTCATCTTTTTGCTTTGAATATTTTATTATGTTTTTTTTTTTTTTGTTTAATGCAAAATTAATGTATAAAATTGGTTACTTCTTCGTACTTTATTTTTTATTTATTTTTGTTTTATTTATAATTTATTAAAAATCTAATTTTTAATATATGTATATAAATATAAATGTGTGTGTGTATGAGATTTAGAAATTTCCTGATTTTGACAGAAAATGTTCTTTAGTTAATTTATTCAAATAATTGATGTGTAAAAAGAGAAAAAGATCTTTTGATCAGAAAATATTTATATTAGTCGTAATTTTTGAAAGAACTTTTAAAAATTATGATATTTAAAAATGAATTTGATATTATCATAAAGGAAGTATTAATAGAGAAACTAGTCCCATACAAAAAATGCTAATACAAATAGTGAAACAAAAAATCCATATCACAACCCCATGAGCTTTTTTTTTTTGTATTTTTACTTCCACTCTCACAAAAGCTTTTAAAACTTTAAAAATTGTATAGAAACTGTTGTTATTTTGAAAGTTTTAAAAGCTTTTGTGAGAGTGGAATTCTCAAATATACAAAAAAAAAGCTCATGGGGTTGTGATATGTATTTTTTGTTTCACTATTTGTATTTGCATTTTTTGTATGGGACTAGTTTCTCTATTTATACTTCCTTTATGATATTATACAAAAAAAATTCATCAAATTCTCAATATAGATTTCAGAATCGTAACATTGATTCTTAAATCCACAAAATATTAAAAAAATAATTTAAAATAATATCAAAATTTAAAGATTTCAACGTAATTGTTAGGATCTGAAAATTATTTCAAAACTTTATGCGTAACAGTGGACGAGCAAAAGATTCACTGCGACATTAACATGCTGAGATTGATAAATGAGATAAGTTAATATTTTTCGCACATTGTATGAGCAAAATAAATTTAATGTTTTTATTATTTCAGACTGAAAATTTCATAAATTTCAGATAAAAGGAACTTTATGCTAATATGTTCCACATTCTTCAAATTCATGCATACGCAAATGATTTATTTTAAAATAATGAAATAATTTTGTTTTAAATATTTAAAAGAAAAAAAGAACATTTTCTGAATTTGTTTTTTTTTTTTCAAAGAATCTATTACTTGAATAGATTTTGTTACATGTACTTACAATATTTTGATGTTAATATTTATAAAAGGCAAAAATAAAGTAGAGAATTCTATATTGTCAGTATATTATTTATTTTATTCGAATACCAATAAGTTATTTAAAGCATTTTAAATTTTATCAATATCAAAATTTTTCTTTCTTTTTTTTTCTTTCCTTTGATCAAAATACCGGATTTTTTTGTAAAAATAATTGTGTATAATTTTTATGTTGTGGATAAACATTATTTAACATTTTCTTTATTCACAGATGATACAATTTTCGTTATTC
The DNA here is from genome assembly GCA_964007475.1 of Hybos culiciformis. Taxonomy (NCBI): domain Eukaryota; kingdom Metazoa; phylum Arthropoda; class Insecta; order Diptera; family Hybotidae; genus Hybos; species Hybos culiciformis. The sequence goes on along the minus strand of OZ023273.1, from coordinate 149,760,232 downwards.
TTTATCTGCAAATTAGAATGATGGCAAATTCGTTATAACAATTGATAGGTTATTTACTCTAATGGGTTTAATACTTAAAAAATATAATTCACGATTTGTAGTATAAATTTACACAAATTATTTGAAACCATAAATACTCAGTTGAACATTTAAAAAAAAATATATATTAATGATAAGGAGACTTAATATTTACTTTAGTGCATTTTAAATTTTGATTTAATTTTTTTTCCCTCTCAAAATTATAACTGCATTAAGTGTGAAGGAAATGAAACTTATATATAATTATAATGTTTCGTTATACTATATGTTTTCTTTCAATTAAAAAACAAAATAATTAAATTATTTGCACTATTATCAAATGAAGTAGCTGATGGGGAAACTTTCTTAACATTATTTTAAAATTGATATTGGTTTCTTTCTAGGCATTTTCTTTAGTTCGAACAAAAACTTTTTGACTGTTAGTTGTAATAAACCCTTGCAGGACGCTATTTACGTTTATTATAGAATTTTGAAAATTAAATCCATATTTTTATCAAAGTTTGTAGAAAGTTTTTTTTTTATTTTCTTTATTGTTATTTTCTTTGAAATTTCTATGAAACGGAATTTTACAATAATATTAATTAATTTTTGGTTGATTAAATAAAGCATTCAAATTTTCAAATTAGTTTACTTTTATATTTTTAGGTATCTAATTTTTGATTGATTATTATTATTATTATTATTGTTTTTGTTTACAAATTAAAATCATAATACTGTTGTAAAAAAACCTAATTTTAATAAATTATTATTTATGTGTTTAAATTACCCGCTAAAAAAGGATAAATTAATTATAGTTTGTGAGAGTTAATGAGTATTAAATAAATATAGTCGAAGCCGAAAGTAAAATAATACAGTATAGTGTTATTAATTGAAAAATTATTAAAATGTGAAGTATATCTTAAATTCTAAAAATCTAATTAAAAAACGCTATACATATTTAATTAAATTACTTTTCCAGCAAAAAGAGAGCTTTTCACAAAAATAATAAAAAAAAATTAAAGCTTAAAAAATTAAGTAATTTGAAATTAATGGACAGTATTTTATTGACAGCAAGATTGATAAATATTTTGCTACTAATTTTAGATACGGAAATTTCTTAATAATTAATTAAAGTTTTGACAGTAAGACAAACAACATAAATATGAAAATAGTACAAAGATACTTCAAGCAATTATTCGTCTTAAATGCAAAATTGGAATTCAACTAAAAATAAAGTTGATCTTTAAAAGCAAAAAAAATTATTTGAATACAAAATATTTAGTTTCAAAATACAAAAATTAAGAAGATACATTTATTTTCATTGATTTTAATAAATTAACAAACATACAATTGTTATCATTTCCGTATCGTTTTTTGGGTAGCGCCATAATATCTTGATTTGTCATAATAAATTTAATTCTCTTACTGTACTTAATATAAAAATAATTTTATAATACATTTTATGGATACTTTTTATAAACGTCGTTGAAATATATAAAAGAGGTGAGAAAAAACCGAATAAAAATATTATTTCTACAATTCTTTTGCTGCACTGAATAAAATAAAATTAATTATTATGATTAGATAGATACTTGAAGTTTATTTTGTTAATCATAAATAATTAATTATCTACTACTCTAATTGTTTTTGCCTAGTTGACTAAAGTCTGTAGTCTAAAGTTTTCGTTTATTTTTTCAAATTAGTTTCAAGAGAATCAAAAAACTGTTATGTTGGAATTAAATATGAAATTTTGACAATTTTAATTAAAATAAACATTAACCCATTTTGAGCAAAATTGAAATGTTAACTTCATAAAAATAACTAATTGGGGATTTTTTTAACGTAGCAATATTTATGTACCTTGCGTAGTTTTTTCCGATTTCTCTATTCAAGACGTAGTTTTTGAAAACAGTGCCCAGTAAAATGTTTTATAAAATAATTTTCTTAGTATTTTAACGTATACATATTTATAACATATAATTTTTAAAAATAATAAATTTCAAATTAAAAACAATACAATGTAAGTATATAGATATATTATTGAAAAATTTCTTTCACAAAGAAAGAACTTACTATTATAATTCGAAAGTTGAAGCATAAAAAATCACAAATTAATTAAGAAAAAATAATAATAAATACGGTAAAGAAAAAAAAAATTTTTTAAATTATATGTATAATAGTTACGACTACGAGTAATATAAAATTTTAAAATTAAAAAGTATAAACTACGTTCTTATAATAAAAATAACTACGTAAAATTGCTTACATTCTAAAATGGTAATAAAAAAATATTAGTAAGTTAGTTAAAAAAACATTTTATGTAAATATTTTTTTTCATTAAAATATCTTATGTTTGCGAGCAAAACATGTTCTTCTTCAAATGGTTTCATTTATTATTATGTTTTTTTGCATAAATAATTATTATTTGAAACATCCTAACAAAAACTTGATTAATTTTCTGTTTTTTTTAGTACAAAGTTAGTTTTTTTCATTTTTCAATAACATTAAAAACTTACGAGCTAATTTACCTTATATTAAGTTTAAAAAAAATTAATACAAATATTCGAAATTATTTAAAATTTTTTCTCAATATTATCAATTTCATTATTATTACTTTTTAATGAATTTTTTTTAGGCACACATCAAAAATTTTTAATTTTTGTTTGAAATTACTGATTGGTTTGCAACTAAATTTAAAGGAAGATTGCAATTTTCATTATCGTTATTATTGCCATTTTCTTCGTCAAAGTTATTATTTGACATCTCTTCATCTTCGTCGTCATCGTCATTTTTTTCATTTTTTTGCCCAGAACGAAATATATGTGCATAATCCTAAAAATAAAAATTATAATATTATTTGTTTTGCATAAATTTCCCAGAGCTATAATGATAATTCCGTATCTATTGAGTTTTAAAAAACAATAATTAACATGATATTTCAAAGTATAATTATATAAATAAATAAACACATTAAGAAATATATTAACAAAAATAAAATAAATAAGTCCTAGTTTCTGGGTTTAGCTGGGTTGGTTATTTAAAATTATAAATCATCAAAATTAGTATATTATATAAATTTTACCTATTTTTTAACCATGATTAAGAAATAGATTAATTATTAAGTACTTAATAATAACGAAACATAATGTAACTTACGGGTATTGGAAATGTCGATGAATTATTATGGGTCACCCCTCCAAGTGCTAGTAGTAAATTATGATTTTGAAAAGCTTGTATATCAATTTGGTCCATATTACCATTATCAGCATCGGGTATGTTCATTTCAGCGTTTTTATTCTCTAAAATGTAATAGAAATATCATATATAGTTTTGAAGATTCTATCTGATGTTGTTATTAGTAAGCTGATCCCAGAAAAATTGTTGTTAAAGAATAATATGATTAACAAGATGTAAAAATGTTAAAAAAATAGGACTAACAAGGAAATTTTGTTATTTTTTTTTTTGATAATGGTTTCCGAACCGAACGAAGTTCTGTAATAAATTTACTTTCTGATTCAAACATTACTTACTTCTTCGAGATGATTTGCCACCTCCTTTTGGACGCCGACGTCTAGTATGAATTGTGTCTCGTCTCATTGAATGTGGCCTATTGACACCATGGAGTTTATAATATAAACCACATGCGTTGCACACCATTTCTCCTCGAACATTTCTTCGCCAAATTGTTGTAGTTAAAGTTCCACAATTTGTGCAAGACATGTCCTTAGAACATGTTGAATTTGGAGTAAAACTATTTTGTGGCGTCGTTGATTTGGATTGCTGTAAAATTAAATAGCCATAAAAAAAAACAATCATTTTATATCATTCAATTTTAATACATACCTTAGATTGATTTGTTATTGAATTTGACCATGATGGAAATGATTCATTTTCTATAACATTTGAATTTTCATTTCTGGCATTTTTTGATGTGTCAGATTTGCTTGGGCAAGATTGTTTTCTCCTACCAGGTTTTGCTGTCATTTGATGACTAATTGTTGAAAATTTATTATCCTAAGAAAATCACATAAAAAAAATCCATAAATATTATTTAAAAAATATAGGAATAATATCATAGACAATAATAACAAAAGATGAGTCAACAAAATTATTAAAGTGGTAAAAAGGATGACAAATTTTTTTTTATATATTAGAATAAGAGTTTTATCAAAATGTAAGTCAAAATAATTTAGATAAATAAGAATGCACCGAAAAAATATTGATTTAAAAAAATTAAAAATGTTTTCATAAATGCACCAGCTTTGCAGATCTCTTTTTCAAGTAATGAATTAAAATGGTTACAAACAAATTTTCAGAAAAAGGAAATATGTTGTATTTAATTCGCTTGTATAAATTTAAAAAACACTGATCCTTATATATTTTTCGTATTTATGTACGTAAATTAACATAAATGTATTCTTAAAATTTAGTAATTAATTTGTCTTTTTTTGTGAATGTTACATTTTCAGAATAGATGTGCTTAAAGAATACTCTCTAAAAATTTACCTTTAAAACTTTTATATTCGAATCATCTTTTTGATTGGACGCTGACATTGGTATTCCAAAAGTTCTGCATGTAATCATTTGTTTAAGTAACTGAGTTGCTTCACTTTTGTTTCCATTAACTAAAAAGTAAAAAAACATAAAATTGAAACACTTATACATTATTCATGCAAAAATTTAGTAATTTCTACTTTTTTTTTGGTTTTTTCATTTGTTAAAAAGCTGTATTTTACAACACAAAATTATTTATGTTTATTTTCTATAAATTTTTTAATTTTTTGAGAGTTGGACCGTAGCTTAAAGGTGCTTACAGACAGGGTGATGGTTTATTCAATTTCAGTTGGCCAACTTAAAATTTACTCATATGTAGTGTTGTTGACAGTCTTTTTCAACAAGTCCTTCAACCTGTTTGAAAAACATAACATAATTTTGATATTTTGTATGAGTGCATAAAAGTTAAGACAAGTTGAGTAGTGTGTAGTATATATATATATATAGATATATATATATATATATATATATATATATACATAAAACTTTTGGATGATTTTAAAAGGCAAGTTTTACAACTTAGTTTATACGTCTGTAGCGAACTTTCAACAAGTTGGAAGATAAATTGAATAAACATTCAACCCGTCTATAAGCATTTTAAGAGTGGCAAGAGAAGTTGCAAAAATAATAGAGCAATCGTATCATCAATCGAAAGTAATTTTTGGTACAATCGATATTTTCAAATTAAAAAAAAAATATTTTTTTTTAATTAATTTTGCTTTTATGTAATTGTTCTTGAATAGAAAAAAGTGGGAAATCTCGTGGAAAATTTTTTGCCAAAAAAAATTAATCTCAAATATTCAATTAAATAATATTATTTAAAACATAAGTATATCTAAATCTTTTAAGTTTTTAAGAATGTGCTAAATTCATTGAAGGGTTAAGGTCAAAAAATTATAAATTTATTTTAAATATTTCTTATTAAATATATGGAAAATTCATTGATTTTATTTTAATTTAACACAATATTAAATACTTGGAGAACTGTTATTATTATTAAGCTGGCAAAAAATATGATCTTAAGACGACTTCGTTTAAGCTCCTAATTGAGTTGTCTAATTTAATATTATTAAATTCACCTGTAGAGTGTGCTAAAGCTTGCCATAATTGAGTTGTTGCTGGATCTGCCTGATGATCATCAGAGTCTATACTTTCTGTAGTCTCTTCACTCATATTATTGTCATTTCGAGATGAAAAATCTTTTAATTGTCGATGATCTTGAAAATTTGAAATATCCATTTCTAAACGTTCAGGATCTGAGCTATCATTAGACGAACTATCATTACTGTAATCGTTATGTAATAGTTGCTGTTGTTGTAAATGATGTTGTTTAATTTTATTTAAAATAAGTAATTTTTGAGAATCTTTGATTGAGCAAGGCGTATTATTATTGCTGGAAACATTATCACCAATACCACTTTCACGCTTAACGGATAAATCAATTTCCATACTATTAATTAAGTTTTGACGCTTGGCATCTATCACAGAATTAATGTTTGTTGCTGCATTCGTTACTGAATCTTTTGAGTTCATAATTTTTTGATGTTGTTGCTGTTGATGCTGCTGTTGTTGTTGCTGTTGTTGTTGTTGTTGTTGCTGTTGTTGTTGTTGTTGCTGTTGAATTAGTTGATGAGGCGATGAGCTTGTAGATGAAATAACTGCTTTCCTACTAATATCCATAAGTACAGCGGCACTTTCTAAATGTGTATTCATTTCAGCATCATCATGGTAATTAGTTTTATAATCTGTTTTGTATTCAGTTTTAATAAATTCTGGTTTATATTCTATTGGTTCAGGTTTTATAATACTTTTAATTGGTATAACTGATATTGAATTAGTATTTAAATGTTGGTATTGATTCAAATTCGGATGAACTTGCTGTTTTGTTGTCGTTGTAATTGTTGTGGATGGTAATAAAGTTTTAGTTACTACATCTAATTGAGTTGTATCTTGAGAAGGTGGTGGTGGTGGTAACCTGCTCAATCCATTTGAAAAATTGCTTAATTCAGTTAAAGCTGCTGCCGCCATTTCTTCTGAAACTTCCCGTCGTGACGATTGGGAAAGAATTTCATTCAATGATTTTGTTGCTTTTTCGAGTTTCTCCTAAAATTAAAATCAAAACGAAAAATACAATTTGATTTTTTTTATTGATCGTTTGTGTGGGTGGTAAAAGGTTCGTTTGACATTGCAAGAAAAAATATAAAAACTAAGACGAAAATTTTATGTGTCCTATCGTTTTAATCTTTTAATTGACTACTTCTTTTTATTTTGTACTTCTCAGTGATTACCTTATCGGTTCCCTTTACATTTGATGCGAATTGTACGAAATTGCTTAAAGTTCCTTGAGCTTCTACTGCCATTTTCTTAAATTTATTGAAAGCTTCCAATTGAATTTTACAATATTTGCAAATAATTTTCGGTAAAGCATCTTCAGCTGTGACCTATAATTGTAAAATAGATGTTTATCATTAATTTAAAAATACATTAATTATAAAAATAATAATATATTTGTATGTATAAATGTATCTGTATTTTAAGAAAATATAGATTTATTAGTATTTTATTATGCTAAATAGATTATATAAAAAATTTATTTATAATTTATAATAGATAATAATTTATGTTCAATATAAAACGAAAATTATTAAAAATTTTCATTGTCAAGTTAACAGTGAAAGATGCCAAGAAATATTCTTGCATTACAAAACAATCAGTAAGTAATATCTGATGACTCCGAGATACGTGTTAAATTATTCAATTTCATTTGCAATTAATACTGAGCCAGTTATCACTTTATGTATAGATAGATATGTAGATATGTATTTCAGCAGAAATTTTTATATATAAACAAAATTAGGTAAATACAAAATAGTTCTTAATATCGAATAATACTCCTTAATAAAATCTGACATCTATCGTCAACTACGAAAGCATGCAGGACTGCCGAAATTTCGCGAAATAATACATTTAAATTCTTTTCAAAATCAATTTTGCTACAATATACTTAGTAAGCGGTAAAGAAGTTCAAAGTACATATATGATAATAAGCTTCAATCACTCAAAAAGCAAAAAAGATTCTCGAGAAGATTCTAAATATAAGAACGTTTCATTTCTATTTTATGAAAGAAAAAATATTCAATTTTAATAAACATTTTATTATTAGAGAAATATGATAAATATTCGTGAATAATCTATTATTAGATTAAAAGATATTATATTAATCCCTTTAAATGTGAATTTCTATTCTATACATGCTAGGTATTCAGTACATAATGTATATAATGAATTATTTTTATTTGAAGATAAACAGTTTTCTAACATTGATGCAAAGTTATCAAAAAAAAAAAAAATATTAATAAACATAAAAAAAACTATGCATTTTCTTTGTTAGCACCTATGCAATTTTAAATCCACCCACTTTGTTATATTCTTATTTTTATTTGGATATTTAATTATGTAAATAATTGAATTTTACTGAATAAAAATTTACTAAATGAAAGAATAAAAATTTAAACATTAAATATTTTCGAAAGCATTTGTGTTTGTTTTACTTCCGTTTAGCTTTCCTCCAAATTCGAAATAGACAAAAAGAAGTTAGTTTTTTTTTTGTTTATTATCTCCACTAACTATATAGCTAGTTAGATTTTTTTTTTCCTTATTCCTCGCGGGAACATAGGATGCCAATTTTAGATAGTTAGATATCACCATCATAAATGTGGACAGTCTTAAAACTCTACCTTAACGATAATCGAATTTTAATATTCGTACATATAATATTAAGACCACCATACAAATAGAAGTTACTGTTTTTGTTTTATAGAAATTAAATAAAAATTCATAACGCAAATGGTCCTATCCTACTCTAGAAATTTTAACGAAGTAGGAATTAAATTATATTTTCCACACCTTAATGAATCAGAATAAATCGTTATTAAGTATTATCATTGATTTTTAATCATATAAAAATAAGAATGTGTTTTATAACTAAAATTATCAAATTTATCTTTTTCATTTTTAATACTGCCGTAGATGTTTTTTTCTCTGTGTATTTTCAAGATTTTTCAAAGATTCAGCGACATTATTGTTCTATGATTGATATTATTTTCTTATTTTCACACAAAAATTAAATAAACAGATATGCTCGTGTGGAATTGTAGTAAATGCATTTAAAAATAACTATATATATATATACAAAGTGATAGGTAAAATATTGTAGACCAACCAGCATTAATATACTAGGAAATTCATCGTAATTGATATGTAATTTGCATAGTGTACATTTTTTTGTTTTCAGTAGTTACATATGCTTTCTGCAGAGTTATATCGCAAATATATAAAATTTACAACAAAAACTTTATTTCTGATTTAACAAGGGAATTTAATTGATAAACATCATTGATTTGTCATTAGGAATAAAATTAAAATCCGACTCATACTCTTTTACTCAATAATCTTGTGTATTCAGTAATATCTAAGTAAATTTCAATTCAAAAAATCATTAAATGCCATCACTTCGCACATTTTCAATCATTTACTCATTTAATTGTTTATAATGTTGTATACTAATGAAGATTGCTATTTTTTTTTTTTTATTTCTACCTATAGTTACATATATTTTCCAATCAATTAGAAATTAGAATCATCAATCATAGTAGTCAAATGGCGCAATTTATTACACGAACCAAGGAAATTATATGTTATCGTCGCTTGTTAAATATAATAATTTAAGAAAAATAAAAAATTAAAACTTTAAATAAATGTGTGTGCAACGTAATAAATTAAAAAAAAAAAAAAAAAAAAAAAAACTGAAAGATAAAGAAAATATTACAAAAAAAAATCAAATTTACCTCAATAGATAAACAACTTAAAATAAGCTCTGGAATATCCATATCTGTTGATAATGATGATTCATCGTTTTGTTGTTTTCTACTACATATACCACTGTTGCCGCTGCTGCTGCTGCCGCTTCCACCGCCAATAATACCATCACTACCACTAATATTATTATTAATATTACTACCACCATTACCGCTGCCAATATTACTACTACCACTAATATTGTTGGCAGCAGCATCAGAAGATTTTAATGATAAATTTATCTCTGTATTTTGTTGGTGTAATTTTGTTTTTGGAGAACATTTTGATGAATTTGCATTTAATTTATTATCATGGTGATCTAATAAATTTAAATTTGTGATTTTATTACAATTAATTAATTTTTTATTATTATTATTATTTAAATTATTATTAAATATTATAATTTCATTATTTTTTAAATCACAATCGGGAACCACTGATAAACACAGACGGCAAACTTGATAAAATTTATTTGGTACTATACACATATTTAATTAATTTCTCGCAATATGGATGTTTTGTTTAATCATTAATCAATTAATATAATTATTAAATAAATTAAAAAAAAAAAAAGAAACAGGATTAATTTCCTTAAGTTCACATTTATTTCACACTTTCTTTTAAATTCAAAGTTTTTAATTAAATTATTATTATTTTTTTTAATTTGGATAATAACAATGATGCATTCGAGATGATAACAGAAAAACAATATATTTATTATTTAAAAACACAATGATAAAATAACGAAACTGAAAAGATAAAAATACACAAAACATTATAAAAATATTATTTATGACATTTAATTATTATTATTATTTTTTTTTTAGAACGTTTGATCTTTTTATTTTGAAAATATATTTTGCAAAGAAATTTCTAATTTATTTTTTAATTCATCATAATTCAAAGCTAGGTATTATGTTCATCCTTAATGATAGTAGTTATGCAGATATTAAACAAAATAAATGCAGATATTAAATATTAAGTTAATTAAATATAAGATCGGAGTTTTATTTACAATTTATTTAATTGAACTATGTTTTACTAGACTTGTTTATAAAATGTTGTTTATTAAAATTATGTCATATTATTATGATAAGCCACTATATTTCAAAGATGACTGATATTATTAAGTATATAACTACATATAAAAATTTTAAAAATATAATATTTATAAAATATTGTGTACCCTATTCTATGAATGATATCATAGTATGTATATTATTATATTGATTAGTATCACTTTAATTTGGTTAAGGTTAAAGAATCATACTATTTTTTTAAAAGCATAAAATTCTAAATAAATCCTAAATGACATTTTCGATTTTGAGCTACAAATATCGGTGTCGGTAGTATAATAATATTTTTGTACACCGGAACATATCTTTTTTATTAAATAATAAAAGATCAAACGTACTTTATTATTATTACCATACATTAATGTTGTTAAATCAGTATATTATACGAACAAAATAATGAATTTATTTTTTTTTATATAGGTATACCAATATCGCTAGATTTAAGAAAAATGATACAATATTACACAATTACATGAAACATTTAAATGCTGAGCTATTAAATTTTTTTTTTGTTTTTTTTTATATTATTTTTTTGAATGTTGTTATAAGAAACCCAAAGGTTAAAAACATTTTAGATAGATAGATACTTGAGAAAATTTTCAATATATATAATATATTTTTTCTTTTAATTATATAAAATTAAGTTACCTACGAGTATTTACTTATGTATATCTATACGTACATAGCCATACATACATATATAATATAGTTTTTTTTTTTTATTATTATTTTATACTTAAAGAAAGAGCTTGATTGATCAGAGTTAAGTCAGACTAAGAATCTGATCTCAGATTTATGATTATTTTATTACAGTGTATATCTAGGTATGTACTTATATAATTTAAGTGTAAAATATTATACAATTATACATACTTAAATAATAAATATGTATGTATGTATATATTTATGTTTTGAGTACATAAACATAAGTATGAAAACAAACTAAAATGGGGTGTGAGGATTAGATTTAAAAAATCGTGACAATGAATAAGAATAAAAAAAAAATTTTTCTTCCAGATTCAAATTTGAAAGTAGCCTGTACACAGAAGTTTTGGTATATATAGTATGATTCTCTAAAACTGACTTAAAAATGAATAAAAAAAAAGCACGACATTTGTTTACAAACAAAAAAAAAATTTGTATGTTTTTTTATTCCACACCACAGAGATAAGAGAGATATTTACAATTGTACATATAATAATATGACATCAACAATGAAACACAGTACATAGTTGAAAGGAAAATAATATATACTATGTATTAATTTTGAGAATAAGTGAGAATTACTTTTAAAAAATTAGTTGAATTGTCATTTTTTATTACTACGTATTTTAAAGAAATTTAAAAAAAAAATCTAAATTAGTTTTCTATTTCAAATATTTTATAATTGTTATCAAAATTATGATAATTTAAAATATTTAATATAAAACAAAAAAATCCACACCACAGATAATTTAAAATAGTTCAAATTAATTACGCAGTCAGAACTTGTTTCGACTCCGTTCCGACATTATCTAGTAAATTAAATTAAATTTTGATAGATAACTATCTACTGTATTTTTTTGATACTCGAAAGAAGAGTTCGAATTGTGAAAAAATTATGTATATTGATATAGTAAAGTGAGGGTAAAATGTTGAAATTTCCAGGTTTTCTAGATAAATATAGTTATTTTTTCTTGCTTAATATTTATAGTCCTTTCCAATTATTCTCGTACAGTGATTATTATTTTTGAAATTAGAAATAGATTTAAAACACTTTACAAACATGCAACTAGAATTAGAGATTATAACAATTAGCAAGAAAAACAAACATTAAAAAAATAATTTTTGTAACAAACTTAAATTAACTCAGTTATTTACATTGAAATAGTTCAATAATTTTTAAATCACCTAAACTAAATATTTTTTTTTACCAAATTTAACGTTCATAATAAAATATTAACAAAATTAAAAGTCTAGTAAAAAATACAAATTACACTACGTTGTGAAGAAAGGAATAAATAAGGAATAAAATTAAGTAATTAAATCCGATTTTTTTTTTGGATAATAAACATAAACTGTCACATAATAAGTATTTTTATGGACTTTCCCCTTTCATAAAAATTATGAAACCAAATGAATTTGTAAGATTACATATTAATGTAATAATATGTTTTTTATTATAGGCACTGATAAAATATTATAGTACAGCTCTTATTCTAACATGACATCATGTTTATTGCGTTTTATGTTACAATATATAAAAATGTTATGAGTCAATGATAATTCGCTTCTGATAATTTGATTTGTTTTTTTCACATTGGTATTTCTCTAGTATTATTGGTTAATGTTCTATTTTTTTTTTCTAACATTTTTAGTTTATAAGATAGGTACTATAATAGTATCTTTTTGTAGTTTGAGAAAAATAGAGAACGTATTTTTTTTTTTAAGTTAAATTTTTTTTTTAATTTTTTTTAAATGTAATATGTTACCTGTTAGAACTAAAAACTTTTATGTTTATAAAATTTTTCGCTTGTGTTTTTTTTTTTTATTTTAAATAAAATATGCTTAATGAAATATTCTTGGATGTTAATGATTCTTTTGCGCGAAATTTGATGAATAGTTTTTTTTTTTTAAAATATTAAAATTTTCCTCTCATTTATTGATATCGCAAAATATTTTTAGAATTTGATAATTTTGCAAATTTGATTTAATTTTTTTTTTTTTTTGCGATTAAAATGATGAGCTCACCCAAATTAGAAATTACTAAATAATATATATTATGTATACGAATATTCTCTTTCTTTGAAAATTTGAGATAAAATTAATAGTTTATTAGTACTTTATTTTTTTTTATTTTTTTATGTGACGTGACATTAAAGCTGCATAGAATAAAGTTTTTTTTTTTTTTAATTTAAATTATCTTTATGATTATATAAATACAATACATACATTATCAGCTAAGATGGTAGTATTTTATCAGCATATTTAATTCGTATATTTATAACGAGAAACTATATAATTTTTTTATTGTTTATCTCACAAAATAAACGATGTTAACCGTGTTTCAAAATAAATTTTTTAATTAATTGAAATGAAAAAATAAGCAAAAATAATTTCTTATCTTTCAACAAAATAAATTATCTAGAAATAAATTCCTTAAAATCTTCATCGTTTGTAAATAAATTATATTTGAATAAATAAGAAATTGTTTTAAAATTTTTTGAACAGAGGCGGAAATTGGATTAATTTGGTAAATCGTATAATATTCTAATATTATATCAGAGTGATTATGTGGTTGAAACTAGCCCTGCAGATGTTTTTTTTTTTAAATATAAAAATAGTTTTTTTTTATTATATAATAGAAAATGAAACTTTATATCAAAATTTTTTTATTTTTCATACAATAATTATATACTAGGTATATAGATATCAAATTGACTATAATATGGCTTTTGAATTATCTTTTTAATACCGTAAGTATATACTTTTATAATGGTCTTTTAAAATCAATGTTTTTGGAGCCAATTATATTTATTATTCATTCAAATTGTTTCCAATAAAAACTTATTACAAAAATTATATTATTTAACATAATACAGCGTAGGTAATTGTTTTTATTTATCTCACCAGTGCATCGATTCCATAATTAATATGTGCACGTACGTAACATAAATTGGGTATAAAATAAAGTAAAAATTATATTTAAATGATGTTAGATATTTTTAAAATAAAAAGCTTTTATACATTTTTTTTTTTTTTTAGATTCACATTCATCATAATAACTCGTCTTTCGATATTTGTACGTTTAAAATAATTTTATCAAAGAAATTTTTTTTTTAAATATCAAAAAAAAAAAAAAAATATTAAAAATAATTATTTTTATTTTAAAAGCAAATAATAACCGACTAATCAGTGACAACAAAGAACAAAACAAATATTTCTCATTTCGATTATTTCAATGTGTTTGTTCAATGCTTATGTAATTATGTTGTGTGAACCCATAATTTTAATTTTCCTTCCAGCTCTCCAAAATTGAGATGATTCTTGATTATATTTGTAGACTATATTTTATTGCCTCGGCTTTGCTTTAAAAATTGAGGAAAAATATATTCAGAGATATTAAATTAGCATTTGGTTTAAAAGTTATAATTTGTGCCCCCATAAACCAAAACATAGTTTAATGAGATTTTTAAAATTAATTCAGTCATCGAGAACTACTTAAGTTCTAGTTTATACAGACTCTCGGGCACTCTCTTTGAATAATTTATAAGTTTTATAAGATAAACCTTTTAATTTTCAATTTTCTATAAGAAACATTTATAATTTTTAACGCAAATTTCGTCTAAATATGAAATTGTTTGATGTTAAATATAAAATATATAATAAAAAAAAAAAATATGAAATCACGAAAAATTGATATATTTTTTTTTTTTATCTAAAACAAAATTATTTTTATAACATTTCATAAAATCCGTATATACTATTAATACTTTTTTTTTTATCGTGAAACGTACATTCATCATACATTTGATATTTTATAAATAAAACTATTTTTAATGTTTTTGAGATATATACATATATATATATTTTTTTTTCTCTGATAGCACACACAATTATAGAATTCTAAAGGCAAACCTATAAAAAAAAATAAATTTAATTATACACTTTGACACAAAAAAAAAAAAAAAAAGACAAAAAAAAAATAATAATTTTTAATTTTTTTCACCTCTAATCCAAATTTGGTATGAAATAGAAAAAAAATATAACAAAGTTAAATTTAATTTTTTTTTTTTTACAATTTCTCATATAATTTTTATCTTTTCAATTAAATTTAATTTTTTTTTTTTTTTTTAAATAATTATTTAAAAATTTATTTAAATCCTTTTATTTATTATATCTCAAAGTAAAAATAATTTTCAATTTGAAGAAAAATTGTATAAATTTAGTAAATAAAAAAAAATATAAATTATAAATAAATAATAAAGCGAAAAAAATTTCTTTATCAAAAATATAAATCTAATTTTTAATGAAAACTACATACATTTAAATATGCTTTCAAAAAAAAAAAAATAAAAAAATAAATTGTATATATTTTTTCGTCGAAGCAAAAAAAAAAAGAATTCTTTGTTTGTGTAACTTTATTATCTCAGCAGCAGAATATAGCTTTTTAATTTTTATCTTTAATCTGAGAAAATAAAATAATAATAATAATATACACATTTGAATCATAACCAAAAAAGTAAAATTGTCAATAATACGGACTGTGTAGAATAAATTATCACTGTGAAATATAATGTCATAAAAAAAATCTGATAGAAATTGTGTTCATAAATTGTCATAAAGTTATGTCATAAAATGTTAACAGGCATTCGGTGCATAAAAAAAATTTCATTTAATAACTTTATTAAGAAACAAAATTTACAGACGATAAAATATTTTATTCAATAATATTTTATGTCTCTGTCTATAAATTTCCAATTTCTCTTCGTACAATTATAAGTATTTATTACTTATTTATATTGATTCCATACATATCTGATCGGAAAAAAAAGTTACACTCTGTGAGTTTCGTAGTTTTCGAGATTTTCTAGCTCCCCATGCAATATTTGAGTTCTATAAAAAAAAATTTGAATCCTAAGAAATATCAAAAATTATTAATAGAAAAATGTATTCAGTCAGATTAAGTTTTCCTGAAAAACTTTTATGCAAAATATTATGAATGAATATATCAAGAATCTAACAAGACTAGGTTAAGATTCATAAGGTTTTCAAATACTATAAATTTTCCTTAAAATGTAATAATATTATTCGTTTTTTTTTCTCCTTAAAACCTTTTATATCTGTGGTATCTGGTAATATTGTTATTTTTCTATATTTAAAAAGTAATATATCTATAGACATAGAAGTTATAATTTAATTATTAATACCTATCTATTATTTTATAATTAATAATCATAAATTTAAGCAAAAAATATAAATTAAGTACAATATGCTTAATTTATTTCATTTTTATGTTCTTTTAGTTAAATAATGTTGCAAATTGTTATTATAAAAACTAATACTCTAACTTTTTTCATATAAAGTTATTATTATCAATGATTTAGTCTTCGTATTATTTTTAGATATAAAATTTTATATTTCCAAGCTTTTTTTAGAGTATATTTTTTTTAATTTAAATATTAAAAACTTATTATAATGAACATTGCACTCAATATTTACATCATACAAATATAGTCGTCAATCCACAATTTATTGTAAATGTATATATAATTAGAAAATATTTACCCTATATCAGATATAGGTATATAGATTTATTTTTATTTTATTTAATTTTTTTTTTTTTTTTAAATAATGTATTTAAAACTTGAAAATAAAGAGTATGTGAATTGTGAATCAACAAAACAGCATATCATTTTATATATGTACATACTTTTAATGGGAAAAAATAATGAAACTTATATATATTTTTTTTTTGTACTCGTACTGAAAACATTACGTTATATTAGTTAGTAGTAGGCGTTAAAAATTTATGATTTCAAAGCATTGAAGCTTTTTCTGATTTTTTTTCCCATTATTTTATGAAATTTTGTTTAATGTATGTAGATACAATACTATTTAAGAATTACTTTTTTTTTTATACACATATCTATCAATAATAATCAAATAAGCAGTAGTAGGTACCTAAGTATCATTTTCTTATCTTTAAAAGCAGATTCGAAAAACTAAATCCGGCAACATAAAATTGGGTTAAGATACTCAAGGATAAGAGGTTGAATGTGGAATAGATATTACATTAGCAGATTTTCAGTTAACACAGCTGTGATTTTCATTGAAGAATGATGATTAATTAATGGTTTTTTTTTTAGTATTTATAAAACTGATTTCGTTGTTATAGAATATAGATTGTTAAATCTTTAAAAATAGAGAAATAATACAACGAAGACGAAGCCTCTAATACAGAGAATTTTCTGATGTAATTCATTGAAAAATTCATATTTCTTAAGCGAGTTATAAATTATTTTTCTATGATAATTTTTACTTATTAATTTTTTAAAGTTTTTATTTTGATAATTTATCTTTTCCAACAAATATGAATGAAGATAATATTTAACTTTTTATGTTTTTATTTAAAATTGAATCAATTACTACCTATTATTGCAGTTGGTGTCGGTTGCGCTTAATTTAACTTAGTATAGTGTAGATAGTGTATACTGTATAGTACAGTATGATAAACATATTACATAGTATCTCAATATACAGCTATGGAAATGAACTTAAGACACTTAAAAAAATAAAATAAAATCCTTTATATCTCAGAAATTAAAAAAATAAACACGTTACAAAAAATTTTTCAATATTTCAGAACTGTTTCAGAAATATTTCAGAAATATTTCAGAACAATTCAGTTAATAATGTAAACAAAATTTAAGAAAATATTAACACTTCAGAACAAATTTTTCTTTCCTTCTGTAGTACATTATTATTTATTAGTGTATAATCGAGAATTTTTTTTTAATGTTTTGTGCTGGCTATTTATATCTGGATGGTATCTGGTACTTCCTATAATCACATTTAGAACTTGATAAACTGCAACGGAAATTGAATTCTTAGTTTGAACGGTTGCGAACCGTAGTTGGTTGAAAATAGAAAAATCATCGTTTCTAAACCTACTTCATATTATTCCATAAATTATCTATCGATGGCAAATTTTAATCTTTGTCTTTTATTTATGTTTTTTTTTTAAATAAAAGATATGTTTCTGCTTATGCTTCAAATAAAAATTATTCTTTCAAATGTTTTCTTACCATCAAATTCTTCTTTGTTTTCATGTCGGATCTCCCTAAGTGACTTAAACTTTTATTGGTTTTTTTTTAAGTGTTCTAAGTTCATTTCCACAACTGTGGATAGTAATCAGGAAGCCAAAAAAAATCTTAATTTTGAGCGAAATTTATTTCAGTGAGGTGAGATTTTTTTTTTTTTTGACAATAGAGATTAGGTTTGAAATAATAATCTAATTTAAATATATTCTGAAAATTAAATTCTATATTAAAAAAAAATTATATCAATTAGATAATCAAAAATTAAATTATGAAAAAAAAAAAATCTACATAATTATTTTAAAATCAATATATTTATACCTAAATTGATTAGAATTTTATAAATGGGAGAAAAATTATTTTTTTTTTAAATAAAACTATAAACGCATTATCTTTTAAAATAATAAAAAAAAAAAAAATTAAAAAATAAACACAATTACAAGCATTTTATAAGCACACTATGAGAATATTTTGCAAAAAATTCTTAGAAAAGACGACGATAAAAAAGTTGATATGGTTGAGAAAATCTGAATATTGAAAAAAAAATGCTTTAAAAAAAACAATAACTCCTTTCTCTCTGCAGTTCAACAAAACAACTGCTGCTCTCACCACCACAAATTTTATCTCAAAGATAACAAAGCCCAACAAAATAAAAATTGTTTTTTTTTAAATCCAAAAACAAAAAAAAAATCTTTTTTTTTCCCCTAAATTTATTTTCAATTTGTTGCAGGCTGCCTGCCCTGTTTAATAAAAATTGTACAAAAAAAAAATAATTTCCCTGGATTACTTTAAAAATGAAATTTACAAAAGCCAAAAAAAAAAAAAAAAAAATATTAAATTATAAATTTTTAAGATGATGATGATAATAGTTTTTGGCCCGTTTTCAAAAATATAAATATTATATTAAAAACACATTTTCAGGCAAAAAGCAGCAATCACTGATTAAAGAGAATTTTGTATATATTTTCTTACACAAACGATAGCGAGATAGAGATAGAAATATCTTTTAGATATGAAAAAGAAAAATAATATAACAAAAAAAAAACAAAATGAATATATACCTTAATGTATAGAAAAAAAAAAAACTATACACATGTGTTTTGTGCCTTTTTTTTTTTTTTGTAAAGAAAAAAACAAAAAAAAATATCTATGTATGAATAAAAATTTTGTTTTTTTTTTTTTTTTCTTTTATCAAAAGAAACCAAACCAAAATATATCTGAAAAAAAAAAAAAAAATATTGAGATACGAGAATATAAAAATAGGTATTAAAATAAAAAAAAAAAAAAATTATAATACGAAAAAAAAATATAATGTTGATGTAATTGTGTAAATTCTAATTAAATTCAAGTATTTTATTTTTTTTTTTCTTTTTCTTTTATATTTTTGCTGATATTGTAATTTGATTATATATTTATTTTCCTTTTATTTTTTTCCTCCCTTTTTTCTTTTTGTATATTTAATATTTTTCTTCTTTTTTTTTTTTTGGGGATTAATTTAATTATATATCGAAAATAAATCCAATAAAATAAATAAAAAAATTATTTATCCAAAAAAAAAAATTAAGATATAAGATATAGGTATTTTTAATTTATTAATTACACAAATTCTGTTTTTTTTTTTTTTTAATTTTTGGTATTAAAAAAAACACACATAAATATAAAATAAATATACAAAAAAAAAAAAATCTTTTGTTCTAAAAATTTTATCACTGACTCACTTCTTATATCATTTCTTTTTGGGTATGAAAAAAAAATTGTATATTTTTTCCTTCAAATATAATTTTTTCTTTTTTTTTTTTTTTTTCAACTTCTTTAAGTAAAGAATTTAATTTTTTTTTGCTTATTGTTTTTAAGTAAAATAATTTTTTTTTTTTTAATAAATTAAGTACACAGAAATTATATTTAAAAAATATATATATGTATATTATATATATTTTTTTTTTTTTTATTAAATTAAAGATAAAACACAGTATTATGTTTTGAAGAACAAAAAAAAAATTTAATTTTTAAAATTAGATATAAATTTAAATAATAAAAAAAAATATATATATAATGTGTATATATTTTTTTTTTCTTTTAAAAATGATTATTATCGAAGAAAAAATTCGATCCAAAAATAGTGTTTTAACATCCACAACATTTTTTTACACACTAACTTGAACAGAGACAGAATATCTCAATTAATATTAAAAAAAATAAAATAAAAAAATATTGCTGTAGAATTTTATGTAAATATGAAAGATACTCTATATCCAAATCCAATAAAAAGATAAAAATATAATAGGTATATACATATATCTAGTTGACATTTAGAGTAAAAATGTTGTTGTAGATGTGAGAAATTTCTAGTAAAAAGATATTAATATTATGCTGTGAATGTAAACAAAATAAAAATTTATCTGACAGATAAATGTATATATTTTTGAATTCTTTGGCGGGCATTTTTATTTATCTTTTTTTTTTTTGAAAATACAACATTGTATGCAGAGAGATAAAATGTAATATTCTTTAATTTAATCACACTAAATAAAATTTGAGCTTTTGATTAATTTTAAATTACAAAAAAAAACTTTTTTGGATTCACTGCTCACTTAACAGATATTTTAGTAATAAGAAATGATTGGCCTAGAAGAAAATAAATATTTTCAATATTTTTATAATAATCGACGATAATCTTCTACAGATGTAAAAAATTTTTCTTAAAGTTAAAGAATGAAATTAAATAAATGCTCATATTATTAATTTATTACACTGGCCTACACTCACTTTTGTGCCTAAGATTTTAGACCTGATTTTGGGTATATTTTGTGAGCTGATACAAGAAAACTAGTCACATTTTTCATATCAGCTCTTTATCTTGATTGCCAATTTCAATACCAAAGTATACAGAATACAAGCGAATTACCGTGTCATTAACCGGTTTCCGTTGATCTTTCATTTTATACTCACCGCACCGCATATGTAACAAAACATATCAGGATCGTTAATGCAACTTCTTGACTTACTTGCCATCATAAATTTATACGATTAATTTCATAAAAGTAGTTATAACATGGACTGATTTTCAATAAAACCGTAAAAAATTTTAAATAAGAATTGTAGGTAAACCAGAGCTGTCAGCTTACATCTAGTAGCAGCAATGTAGTTCATACTAACTACTTTACCGACTACAGATGCGAACAGAGCTGCACCAATACAAAAATTTTTTTTGTAGGCCAGTGTTATTAATTCTAATAATTTTTTTAAATTAGTATAAAATTCATTATTTTAGAAAATCAAATAAGTAATTAGTTTCTTGTAGAAAGCTTGATGAATGAAGAAATAAATTATAGATTATATCTGTTTTTAACAGACCATACCAGTCTTTTTAACAGATCATTCCCATAAACAAGTATCCTTCTAAACTTCTTGTCGTACTTCATTTGTATTATTATTATAACTATATATCAGATTATTAACCCTAAAAAATTAAGAAAATTAACAAAAAAAAAAGAATTTAAAAAGACTAAAACGGCTTTATTTTCTCTATTTTGAATTATAATAGTATGTATGTATAATATATTATTAATTATATTTTATTAAAACTATTATGATTCTCACATATTAAATTTTTAAAATAATAACTTTTTAAAATATATATATTATTGTCAAATTTATTTTTTATAATATTTATATAATATAGATAAACTGCATTATTTTTTTATTGTCAAAATTTTATATATATATATATATATAATTTTATTGTCATCATCAATTTTATTGTTTCTTTCAAAATTATGAATACTGCGTATGTATAATGTATATTTATATTATAATTATAGCTACAAAATTTAGCGATTTATATTTTATTGCAGTAGAAATTCTAGAAAATATTATATAATTTGTAATATGATTGCTATTTTATTGAATTTTTAATTGACAATTATTTTGGAAATTAAAGTCTCTACTTTCATTTAGATTAGATGTGCAAAATATGAATTCTCTTAATCTTAAATTATGCCAAATATTTCAATTCAATGATTTGATTAGGGCTCTGTATTTGTCCAAAATTCTAAATATTTTTTTTAAAGGGAAATAACAAGAAACTTCTTACAAACAATTTTTATTACAGTCTGTGAACTTCAATTTGATATGAAGATAAATATTAAACTAAAACTTCGTTCAGCCTTTTATACTTAATATATTACTAAATATAATTATTACATTAAAAATAATTATTTAACCCAACCCCAATCAAGGAAAATCAATTCAAATTTATCAAAAATTTTCTTCAGATTCTCAAAAATTTCTACTGCTCATAAGCATATTTTATTTTTATCATAATCATATTGATTTTATATTTATATTAATTTTTAATTTAAATAAAAAATTTAAAAAATCGGTTTATATCATTATAAAGGCTGATTAAAGATTCATTTTGACATTTTTGACCTTTCAAATTTTTCTAAACCTTTTTTATTTTTTGTCTATGTGTGTCTTTTTTATTTTATTTTATTTTGCAGCGTAATAATTATTTTATTAATATGCAAATTATAGAGACTTAAATACGGCACAAATACACTACTAGCTTGAACGGAGCTATTTATAAATATATACATATATATTTTATGTAAATATGTTGATTTTCATATTTAACTATTATTATATTAAAAATAATATATTTTTTTGGTTTTTTAAATAATTTATTTTGTACTTACAAGAATGAATTTGGTTTTTATAGCAATTGAACTTTTTCAATGTGAAATATATTAAGGTTGAAGTATAATACTAAATTGTTCTTAAGAACCCAATGAAAATGAAAAATAAATATATTATCGAAACCGCTTGCATAGTTATTAAAGTAATAATAATTTGATACTTTATCTGAGGATTAAATAGAAACTTTATCAATTAATATTATATGGCAGTCGATTAAAGTTATGTGTTTCAAATAATGGCAGTATAAAATTTTCGAATCTTTTTTCGGTTATAAAATAGAAACTAGAAAATTGGAACAAATAGATATGTTACAGAGACAATTTAAGTCTAAATCCAAAATTTGTGTTAATCCCTGAAGCTATAAATTGGAGAAAATATTTTTAAATATTTTGAAGCTATTGAAAATCGTAGTTTAATATACTTATTTATATATTGTTGTTTTCGTACACCCTCTTTTTCGAGTAACAAAATATTGAATAAAAAAAATTCTTGGCAAAGATTATATTGTGAAAGTAATTTTCGTTTTTAATTTAAAATTTTTATAGCTTAATTAATTGGTCGTTATAACTTTCGGTCAC
This sequence comes from Hybos culiciformis, assembly GCA_964007475.1. Classification (NCBI taxonomy): domain Eukaryota; kingdom Metazoa; phylum Arthropoda; class Insecta; order Diptera; family Hybotidae; genus Hybos; species Hybos culiciformis. The sequence continues at coordinate 149,736,652 of OZ023273.1, read as the reverse complement.
ATTAATATGAGCTAATAATGTAATGATAGTATGTAAAAAATTATAAATTATAATTACAATTATAAAATAATTTCTGTATAATCTTATTCGTATTATATTTAAAGCGTTATTTTATTAAAACACATTAAAAGTTTTCATCATACTCATGATAAGTGATGATCAAATTCAAATTTAATGATATATTTTTAACGTTATATTGATATTTTATTCATGATCTCGACTTGCTTTTATATATCCCATACAAAAAAGTCTTTAATATCTCAGCGTGTTTTCGTTTAGCGGTATATAAATTTTAGTTAGCCTTCTCAAGCCAAAACTAATCAACTGCTTATTTATTATTAAAAGCTTAACGTTTATAATTGATCATTAGTTTAATAATCATCATCACTGTTTTGAGTGGATAAAATGTAAATTAATTGTTTTTACTTTTAAATTTTATATATTACTACTGAATTTTTATTATTCTTGTAGGGCAAGTTTGTTACAAATTTACAAATTTCCGTCTTGTTTTAACAATTTTACTAGAAAATTTATCATTTAGCCATTTCCAAAATTTAAAATATTTTGAATTATGTGTATTCAATGATTGATTTAAAAAAAAAAATGCATGGTACTAAACTTTATTATGTTAAATTTCATCGAACATAGATAATCCGTTTCGTTATCAAATAAAATAAAATTTTCTAAAAAATTGGATGATAAAAATAAAATAATTTTTAATTATACTTCATATCGTTTTGCTTAAGCACATCATTTAAAATACATAATTTACACTGCATGCATATGGATAAAATTATTGCCATAGTTGAAATTTATAACATTTCGTATACATACAAAAGCTTTATTAAGAGATTTGATTTTTATTTTTTTCAATACATATTTTGGTATTTGTAACAGCTTTACCCAATAAATCTTAAAATTTAATATTGCCAATTCAAAATTTGAAGTATGTTGTATCCATACAATAATATGCAAATGAAATAAGATAATTAATTTTTTTTTGTTGTTGTTGTTAAAGTTTTCGTTGTAAGTTTATTTTAATAAGTTACAACAACTTTATGTAAAAGCCAATTGCATAAATTTTTTGTTTATGTTGTAAATAATGATTATTTTCTTAAATGCCTAAGAAGAATTTTATTTGTGTTCGAAATTAAAAATAAACTAATTATTTTATAATATTAAATTTGAAGAACGTATAATTATACTTTACTTTTTTTAAAGATTAAAACTATTAAAATTTAAAAATATATTTTTTTTTTATATTTTATATAATTTTTTTTTTTTTTTTTATATAAATTTCACTCTACTTTTTGATTAAAATTTTCTATAAATCTACTTTTGAAAATAAAAAAAAAATTTACATTTTTTTAATAACGTTTTATAATTTTTATTATATATTTTTTATGTATTAGAATTTTATTTTATTTTTTTAATACATTGAACTTTGCAGATCATAAAGTTAAATTTTGACTTTTTACTGTACTTACTGAAGTCTGGATTATTTTCTATATCAAAATTTTTATTGTCAAAAGTTTCATTTGGCTGTATTTTTTTTTTTTTTTTTTAAATGTACAATTAACTTCCCTTTTAAGAATGGTAATAAAAGGAAAATGGTTTGGCATTCCTACAGCGTTAAAAAGCCAATTTATACTTTATGATCTTAATAATTAAAATAATTTTGTGGTTCCGTCACTAGAAATGTGCGCTTTTTAGTATGTGCTTATATGTCCGTCTTTTATAGGTACAAATAGCATTTTTTTTTTCATTTATTCTAGAAACTGGAACCATATGAGTTTATATTGAATGTATGTGGCAACAAGACAAAACAAAATTATATGAAATTCACAAAAATAAAAATCTTCACTCTAAATTTTCTGAATTTTTATTCCTACGACTTTCAAATTATAAACTTTATATACAAAAACAATTATTTCAACCAGCTTTTATACACAAAAATTGAAGCTTAGTTGAACTTTGAAGAAATATTATTTTAAAAAAAATTACTTATGTCAAAATAAACCTGGTATATCGAATACGAAGATGTTACGTTTCAATTTAATGTTTAATTTTCTTGCTGTACATACATCAATTTATTTTTATTGCACTCTAAATTTTTTATTTTCATGTTCTTTAATTAAGTTTTTAACCCGGCCAGCGGGTTTAATATTAGATTTCATTAAGTAGGAGCCAAATAAACCTGAATTTTGTTCTGGTGTAAACTAATGCGCTATTACGCGTTATCATAAGTCGGTTTTCTTTTTTTTTTTTATTATTAACTAATAAGTAAAATGACAAAAATGGTTATTTCTAAATATTTACGATAATAACTATTTTTAAAGAATAAAATTAATTATTTTATTTTTTTTCCCTAAATACATAAAAAGCTAATATTACCTTTATTATCACTCACACGTTGCCTATTGAAAATTTACGCAAATAATAAAGTTTTTTTTTGTTTAAATTTAAAATTTTTTTCTACAACTACTAAACTAAATATTCTACGTGTGTTCCCATGTCTCATTTTAGGATGTATGTCCCCATCCATCGAATTTCCATTTCATCTAAATCTTTTCCTTTAGTTTCAGGTACATATAAGACGATAAATAAAAGTCCAATACATGAAATACAGGCATACAACCAAAAAGCACCATGCAAACCACAGAATTCCTGAAAAAAAAAACAAAATAATTTGTACTAAGGGCCTTAGAATGGAGATAATTGTTGATTAAAAAAATAAATGTTAATTATTCGTTTAATCCAACACCACCACAACAAATAAATAAAAGTTGAGTGGTATAACAGAAAGCATACTCATAAAAGACTGGATAAATAAATCAACATAAATTATAAATAATAATACATTTTATTTAATTTTTGGTTAAAATAAAAAATTGTTTAACTTACTTGAAAATCAATAAATGTTTTAACACCGAGGAAAGCACAAAAATAGCCAAAGCTGGTTGTTATGGAACTTCCTAAACCTCTATACTCCAAGGAAAATAATTCTCCAATGAGCAATGAGGAAATAGGTGATATACCTAAAAATGTTACTCATAAATTTTAGAAAACAGAATACTTTTTTTTTTAAATATTCTTATAAATACCTAAAGAAAAAGCGATTGTAAAAACAAGCACGCATAGCAACGGAATCCAATCATAGTTTGTGAACATTTCAGCTTCTGCACTATTGTAGAGCGGAGTTCGAGTTATTTGTTCATAATAAACATAAGACCTAAAAAGTTTAAATTTTTAGTTTTATGGAAATTTTCACACAGTTATTAAGGAAGCTTTATTATTTACCCAAACGAAGCCAATGCAAGCGACATTAAAACACTGGAAGCAATTAAGAGAGGCACACGTCCAACAAAATCAATCAATAAACCAGATAATAAAGATGCTAAAAGTTGAACAAAAGCAACAGCAATAGCTCCACCTGAAAATTATTTTGAACTCACTTTTAAACATTTTTCAGAGAGATAAGATCTAGTCAATAGGAAGCTTTGTTTGTTATATATGAAAACTGGAATATCTACTTTTTAAAATTTGTTGCAATGTTAATTTTTTCACTATCACATTTGTAAAAGCGGTTGAATTTATTTATATTAAATTTTACCATAAGAGGATTAAAAACTTACCATGAGGATTCATTCCGGAAAAAGTTTGTCTAAATATTTTCACAGCATAAAAACCAAATGAATTTGCACCTAAAATAAGATTTTATTATTTTTTGTTTTATTTAACCCAGCGCTACAATTAAAAAAACTCTAATATATGTACATTGTAACCCTCGATAAATATTTTTTAACGAACAAAATATACAATTAGAAGAAAACGCAATTTATAAATACCTGTAAATCTTTGAAACACTTGTAATGAGCACGTTATAAATAATGGTTTTGAAAATTTCTTATCTTCAAATAAATTTTTCGATTTCGTATATAAATTTTTTGCTGAATATAAAAATGATGGTTTTTTTGATGGTTCCGATGATGATTCTAAGCTTTTATTTGGTATTTTATTTTTTTGTACATTTGATTTAATTGTTTCAAGCTCAGATTCGATATTACTTCCTGGACCTCTGAGCCATTGTAAGGAGCTGTGAAAAAGAATGATTAAATAACATTTAACATTTAGCAAAAAAACGGAATATTCATCTACTAGAAAAACAGATTGCAATAACATTGAGAAGTACCCTTTTGACCTCCAGTAAGTCTGATTTGAGTCTCATTAATTTTGAAAATTTTATTACTTTATACATATAAATGTGATAAGTTAAATGTCAAATATTTATTATAAATTATAATACTAACTTATATGCATCATAATTTTTTCCTTTAAATATCAAATAGCTCGGTGTTTCAGGAATGTAAATAACAGTTACAAACAACATTATTGGTGCTATTGAAATCATCATAGCAAGCTGACGCCAATCTAAATACGCTCCCATTAAATAAGATATTAAAACACCTAAATGACTAGAAATTTTTTGAATGGCACTAAGACAACCTCGTATTTCAGATGATGCTATTTCGCTAACATAAACCTGTAGAAAATAATAATAAAATAATAATAATTGTATATAATCGATTTAATTTCAACTCTCAACTTACTTGTGTAATCATTGAAACTAAACTGCAGCAGTAACCTGCCACAAAAGCAGTTAAGAACATTGTCTCAATTGATGATGCAAACATTGTTATAATCCAAGAAAAACTGTACGGAAGTGCAATTAGAGCCAAAATTCGTTTTCGGCCAAATTGAATAATAAAGCCTCCAGAAAGCCCACCAAATAGTGCACCTATAGATAAGTAATAAAAAAAAATTTGTTGAAAAATGAAAAGTGATAGTTTTCTTCAAGCAATTTCAAAACTAGTTAGTTGAAGCGTTAGTTGAAGAAGGGATGGCACTAATTTGAAAAATTGATAAATGGTATTTAAATTATATTGTTTAAATAATTACTAACCTAATAATGAGAGACTTGCTATCCAACTAGCTTCTTGATCTGAAACTGGAAATGATGTGTTATTTCCTTTGATATGTCTTAACTGAACTCCTTCTTGCATATTATAAATAGCTGGGCTTGAAAAACCTTTTCCTGTAATTTAGTACATTATATACATTATAAATAACACATAAAATAATATTTTTTGATTAAAATGAATTGTAAATAAAATTTTACAAAATCCTAATTTATGTTTTTATATGTTTTTTAATTTATATATTTTACCTAGGCCGGCAGAAAATGGTCCAAGACTAACAGCTAATGCAGCTATAACCTGAAAATAAACAACAAAAATCTTGTTTATAGGTTTTTTCAACTTAAAAATTTAAATACTAGTCGATCTAACCCGCCTTCGAGCCTTATGTTTTAATCAAAAACGTATCAAAATTAATAACAAATTCAAATCAATATCTGTCGTTCAGAAGTAGTTTAAAAAGTCATTTGTTCATTTTTTCATCTAGGGTTACGTCAAATTATCTTATATACCTTAACTTTACTAGAATCCTACCTTAGTTCTAAGAACAGTATTAGAGACTATAATTTATATATAGTATATTAATTGTTATTCATTACAAATTTGAACGAAAATATTTTCTGTTACTTTGGCCAGATTGAAATGTTGCAAGTTGGATCATTATGGTTTTAACATTTTTAGAATTATTTTATTTTAGTTTGAAAATTAAAAATACAGGTATACACATCACTCTTTCAAAAAAAATTTTAATTTAATTTAATATATTAGGTATATGTATGAAAAATTTCTTCATGGATTTTTCCAATTAATCTTCTTTTTTTAGGTAAAAAAAATTAAATATATGTACCTACCTACAGATATACGTAAAATAAAATTACCTGTGTATAATGATATGATTTTGGCTTCGGTTCTTCTTTTTTATTGGTCGTATTGTTACCAATAAATATGTGTCGATGATATATTTCCTCAGTATCGAAATTAGAAGGTACAAAATTTGTATGTATTCTAAGATTTTCATAATTATCGCCTATTAATCCTAAATTTTGCTCTTCTTGCACGCCAAATATCGATTTATGTACAAGTGTTTGATATTGAAAAGGGGAAGACTGCAAATGAGAAAGTACAAATTATAATTATTAATATAATATTTTTACTGTACATTATATAATATAATATAAATCCATTCTGTTTTTTTTTTAATTTTCCATTCTGTTTTTTTTTTTATATAATTTTATATAATTTATATTTATATAATGATGAATTCTAGAACGAGCTCCAGTATTGTTTTTATCGAACAAAAAATCAAACTTCTATAATTTTTGATGTAATGAACGAAGAGGCGGAAAATAGGATTGAAATGATCGTTTTTTTAATCACAAAAAATTTGAACAAAAACATATTTATTATTTTTTCGCAATTTAAAGACAGATTCCGTAAAATCGTTTTTTCATATAAAATTTTACCGGAGAACTTTTAAATTGGGCTTAAGAAAAAATGATATATTTGTTTTTTACCTTACTTTAACCTTACTTATAATATTTTATTATATATTTTTAAAATTATATTTGATTAAATTTTGTTTCACTAATTTTTTGTTAGGAATAAATAAAAAAAACAAAATTAACCCTGGTTAAAAAAATTCATAGTGTGAACAGAAATTTAAAATTGGGGGATAACCTGATTTAATTTAATAAATAAAATTTCTAGTTTGGGAGCTCTTAAAATACACATTTAAAAAAAAATAAATGCACAATATTGTAACATTTTCAATAATCATGATTATTGTGATATGTAACAAACAAAAAAAAAATTTCAACATAAATTACAGAGTTCAAAATAATTTTTTGAAAAACAATTAACAAGCAAATAAGACATATTCTTAAGATATCATGATGGGGAAAATAATTGGTACTTTGGCAATAAATGAGCACTTAATCTATTTCCTCGAAAATTCTTGAAAAATAAATGCACTAATTGCACTATAAACTAATTGTAGAAACATTTATTTTCTTTCAAAAAAAAAAAAAATTAAATATCGTATTTTATTCCTTTTTAAGTGGATAAAATTTCTTTATATAATAATGCACACACCATAGAAAAAGGATTTAATTTTAATTCTTTTTATACACAACAACATAAGTTGGCACCAATATAAAATTTTGATGTTGTATTTTATAGAAGTCTAGACATAAACATACATTGCATCTTCATGGATATAATGTACAAGAATACAAGAATATAAGATGTTTTATTTATCTAAAAATATAATTAAAATTTTAAATAAAATACATTGTTATATAATTTTTAATGAATGTTATCTTTATTTTGACAAAATCTGGAAAACATCTATAACTATATATTGTTTTTTAATAATTTTCTGTCACTTTTATCTCAAAAATTGTATTAAGAACGAATTGCTAAATTAGAGTCGAAGCTCTTTTTTCTTTAATTTCTGCTGCTCAGGTCACGAAATATGGACTTATTTTCGCAGATAATTTAAATCGAGAAAATCTAATTCTCTTTTCAATTGGAATAAAATTGAGTTTTCATTAAATTTCATCATATATTACCAAAAAACTCTGTAACTCTGTGCAAATCGAAATATATTTATTTGTCTGATTAAAGTATTCAGTACTATGTTTTTTTTTATCATTTTTTGACATTTATCGTCAATTAAAGATAAAAAGAAATAACAATTTTCATGATCGTAAAAATGTTATTTAATGTCTGTAGGTATGGCATCCACAAAACTATATGACTACGAAAAATTTACAAAGTTCAATTTAATTTTTATATCAATTCAATTTAATATCAAATATATGTATAGTATATAAATGTAGAAGTTCACATGTAGAATATTTGAAATTTTTTTCTCCATGAAGACTTTGCCTTGAACAAAAAAAATCCTCCAATTAGAAACATATACAACAATTGTACAATTGTACTGTACGTTTAAAAAGGAAATAAAATCTCTCATTAAAATTGTAACGAATACATGTATTCCATATTCAAATTCAATGTGGCATAAATTTTTCCAAAACTAAAAAGGGTTCAGAAATAATTAATATTATTTATCCGCCGCAGTCCTTATTCCTTTTATTCTATTACATAAATCGTATCAAATTTTTTCTTCAGAATTGAAAAATAATGTTAAGTTAAATGAAAGAAGTGCTGATTCTCTTATTTTAATTATTTACTATAAGTTTAGTTAAGGGTCAATGCGATTTGCATATTATTACATGAAGGCATTAAGGGCTGTACTTACAACAAATTTCATGTGTTTACCTTTAATAATGAATAATTGTATACTATTTATTTCAATAATTTCATATGCAATAGTATCTTAATAAGTACGTTTTTCTATTTCATGTAAAACTTCTATAGATCAATTTAATTAAATTAAAGATTTCAGCAAACCAAACAAATAAAGAACTGATGCTTCTGCATTTATTTAATTCTTTCTTTTCAACTTTTCAAATCTACTAAATAACATTAGAAACTATGAATATATAGTAATATTTGTAGGTAGATTACAACATCAGCTCGTCGTACAAATTAAAAACATCAATTATTAATTAAAATCTTTATCAACTAACATCTACGTTCATTACTAACTAATCTATTTAATTTTAGGTATATTTCATAACATTCAAATGAGCATTTTTTTTTTAATTATCCAGACCCTTAGGATATTTAGGAAATAGCAAAATATGTACTGAAATATGTAATATAGTATGTATGATTTTAACATGTAAAATATGTGTGAAAAGAAATATGAATGAAATATTACTAGTTTGTGTTATAAAGTTCATTTTAATGATCTTCCATGTAATTAAAAAATCAAAACAATTATGTAATGTGATGAATGATAAACATGTAAAACGTTTGAATTCATATAGATCCGTAGATTTTATTTTTGTAATTTTTGTCGTATGTCCAAAAATGTAAGGAAGTGCAGCAAAGAATATACAAAAATTTGTTACTTAAATTAGACATAAATTAACAGCAGTATTAACTGTGTTCTTAGTTAAAATGTTATATATCAGTTTAAATTTCATGGTAATAAGTAAATTTTCCAAACACTCATTAGTTCATTACCATAGTTTTTTAGGTATATCTTCTAATTTCTAATTAATAAAATTCTAAATTCTCTGTCTGTTTCTCTGTATTCAATCACGCCTAAACCGCTGGACAGATTTGGCTAAGATTAGGTGGCCTAAGGACCTGAGATGGTTACAAGATACTAGAAATGTTTATCCGAGACCCCTACGTGGGGCTTTCTTAGAAAAATGTATTAGTTTGAAAATGTTGTAGCTTGTAGCTTATTAAGAAGAAACGCCTCCTCTCGAGGTCCTGGAGGAGGGGGCTATATAGCAAATTATGAAAATAATTATTTAATAGCATACGAATCGCCCACACCCAGAATCATAGTTTTTGTATTAAGAAAACCGGTTAATCTCTACTAGTATTTATATATATAGGCCTACATTAACTTCATATATGCTGTATACTATATTATTGTTAAAGCCGCACTATACATGACGGCACAAATATTCCATTTTCTTTGCCAAATTATCTAAATATAAGATTATGATGGCATGTTTTATAATATTTATGTATATTAAAGATTTTTTTTTTATTTGTACAAAATTTTTTTGCAAAATTATCGATATAGATTTTCATTCTTTGATAAAATATAAAACTTTTTCGAGTTTTAATTACGTTAACAGAAAAAAAGGGCAAAAAAAGGAAAATTAGCTTGTGTTCATAATTTGAAAAGTTATAATTTTTCAATTAAGCTGAAAAACTTTATTATATAGAAATAAAATAATACACATCTATATATAAATAAAGATATATATACATAGTACATAGTAATTATTAGGATATTATTATTAATTTATAAATTATTGCTTTGATAGATATTGTCATAAACATCAACATGGAAAAATAAGAAAATGAAAAGTTGTTTAATAGGTTTTTTTTAACTGCTTCAAGAAAATAAATCATTAAAAATTTTGTATTGATAATGTTTATGAATTTGATAGTAGAAAGAAACAAGTAAGTGGATGCTTTATTTGAGAATTTAACTTTAACTATATAAGTTGAACATATTAACAAAGTATAATGACTAATACTAAACTTTCCTTCATATTCTAGAAAGTCAATTTAATTTATAAATATTTAAATGAAACTGTTCTAGGTAATTCAAACAATTTATTATTTTTTATTTACATTGTATAGAGAGAAAAAAAATTCAGATCCCTATTTAAATTTCTATTATAATTTTAGTTATCTCTAACTATTTGAACTTTGTTATTCCATTTTATTTTCTCATTATCAACATCATATATTTATTTTTCTTTTCCCTTAATTTATTTTTAACCACAATTAATAAATATATATTTTATTAATCTTTTTGCTAATACATTATAAGCACTTTGAGTGTGACACATAAACCTGTTATGGGTCAAAATGAACCAAAATAAAAGAATTAAGAAGTTATCAAATAGTCTGGTGATGTCCAATGCCAACGTCTGATATAGACAATGCGAGCTGTAAACGATTCAAGAAAGAGATAATAGCTTGACAAATGATTAGATCTCTCTCTGTGGCTTCTTTGTCATTATTTCAACCCCTATTTAATATATCCTGCATGTTACTTGTATTAATGGTATAATTATATCATATCTATTATACCTAAGCGATTACACAAACTAACTAAGTATATTATGACCTTTTCAACGGTTACATTTTAATTGTTTGGGAGAATTCCAAAATGAAAAAAAAACAAAAATTCTTTTAAAGTTATTACAAGTGTGTTTTTTATGACAAAATAAAAAATTTTTACAAAATAATTAAAATTTTATTATTTTTTTGTTTTCAGGAAAAAAGGCAAAGATGATATAATCAATGAAACATAAATATTATTATAAGAACAAAAGATGAAGCATAATTGAAAAAGAATGTAATTAATATTGATTTAGAATCGATTAATTTTTAAAGAAAGAAGAAAAAAATTGAAAAAAAACATGAAAATAAATGTAATAGTCTGTAAATGGGTTTTCAGAATTATAATTATATTATTACCGAAAGAAATAAAACATTATTTAAAAAGTATGTATATACAATTTTTTTCTCATCATGATCTATTATTAATATATGTTGTTTTATATGTTGATGAAAACAATCATTAAAATTAGTAAAATAAAACACTAATTGGACTTATAAATACAGAAAAAAAATACATGTAAAAACCAAATATAGCAGTGGGGCCTCTAAGCCTGAAGATAAATAAAAAATATATTTCTTAATATTTTATTTAAAAACAACTAAGCATCGTCAGAGATTGATAATAACTATTAGTTTTTGAATATAAATCGTCGACAGAGTTGCGAAACTGCAAAAAAGTTGTAAAAAATACATACCTGAATAATATCATTTTTAGTTTAAAAAGTTTATATGTTCACAAAAATTAGAAAAATAGATTTTTGAAATGTTGAGTTATTTTGTGAATATAGTTAAGGATTCGAGATATTGGCATACAATTTCAAAATTTGACATTATATTATACTTTATTTGTCTGTGGTAATATCTAAGTAATTGTAATTCTAAGTTCGAGAATACAATAAAAATCAGTAATTATATCTTTGCAATAAAAAGGTCAATTTATTCAAAAACAAAATGTTTATTTATTTAATTCTTAATTTTAAACCCAAAATTCTTTGCCAATGAAAAAATATGTATACGCATATTTATTTTCTTATTAAAATCCTTTCAAAGTTTTTTTTTTTGACATGACAATTCATAACATCGTATGCATATTTTTATTTTATCAACTTAAATGAGTAATTCATTGAAGAAATATAAAACTGGAAATTCCATAAAAAAGAAAATATATGAAATTTTAAATTGAGGAAGTTCTTATTTTATGAAACACAGGTAGATAGCTAAAAATAAATATCTTTATTTGAAATCATAAAAAAAAATTATATTTCTCGAATAGTGTGTCATACAAAAAAAAAATAAAAATTTCCATATTAAATATAAGAATTATTATTATTTTTCTTTTATTACCTATTATTTTGTTTTCAAAACAAACTGTCTTAAAGACTACCTGGTAAAAAAAAGAAGAAAATTAAAAACTTTCTTATACTCACTACTATTCAAAATTATATTTCTAAGTTCTAAGAAAAAAAAAAAAAAAAACAAAAACAAAATGTTGTACTAAATAATTTATTTGTTATCATAGGTCGGTGAATATTTTATTTTTGTATTGTTATATTTACCTCCTGAATAATAGTGAAAAATAGAGACAATAGAGAAAATAAAAGATACTTAGAAAATGGAAAAAAAAAAAGATAAAAAATAAGAAAAACATTTTTTGTTTTTTTTTTTTTTTTGGCTAAGAAAATCATACCCCAAGAAATTGTTTTTCTTTTTTCATAAGTTTAGTATAGGTATACCCCACTAATAATTTTATTATCCTTATAAATTGTATCCTGAAAAATGAAAATTGTTTTTATTTTTTTCAATAAAGCAAAAAAATAAACATAATTCTCTATACTCTCTTTCCTCTTTTTAAAAAATGAAATTTTCTTTTTCACTGTACTTACCATATTGTTTTTTGCACATGATTCGAGATTTTGTTTTTCTTGTATTTTTGAACATTTTGTACGCATTTTATAATTGATTTCAAACATTAAAAAAAAAAACAAAAATTAAAAATTATGAAAATAAAAAAAAAATTTTTAATTTTCAAATTTCGCAAATTGGGATGAAAAGCAAATAATGAACTTTGTATATTCTTGCAGGCTAAAAAAATTTTTCTTTCTGTTTTTATTTTTTATTTAGATGAAAATCACATAAATTTTTTTTTTTTTTTGTAATTTTTATTTTAATTAATTATATTATTTTATTTATTTATTTATTTTATTTTTTTGCTTAAAGGCACTTTACAAAATTATTAATTAATTATTTTATTTTTTTTTTTCTTCTTTTTCATTTATTCAAAATAACAAAATATTTTATTTTCTTTTTATTGTCGAATTTTGTTTGTCCATCATAGTCCATCAAAAAAACCAAAAAAAAAAAAAAAACATAAACAAAACTAAAAAAGAGAAAAATTTATTATTCAATTTTTGTAATTAATTTTTAAAAACTAATTTTTATTTTATTTTTGTTTTTTTTTTTTGTTATTTTTTTATTTTCAAATTTTATTGATTTTATCAAATTTTTATTTTTTTTTTAATATACATTTAATTTATCAAAAATATATAGGAAAAAAAAAATAATAAAAAAAAAAACAGAAACCACGTAAGGATAAAATATCTGTGCGGAAAATTATTTTTTATGGAAGAAAAAAAATCCAATTTTTCATTCTACTCTATAGGCTGTGTATATATATGTAGGTATATATATAAGGATAAATATTTAAGAAATTTTCTTTCTTCAGTCAATCTCAAAAAAAAAAAAAAAATAAAATATATTTTTTTCTATTTTCTTTTTAATTTTTCACTTGATTTCAATCAGCAGCACAAAAAAAAAAGGTATTAGATTATATTTTTTTAAATTAAAATTTACATAAATATTTTTAATTTTTTATTATTTATAAATTAAATTTAAAAATAAAAAAATAAAAATTATTATTTTTATATATTTTTTTTATTTTAATTATTGGAAGGAAAAATTAAAAAAAAAAAAAATTATTATGCTCTATGTTTAATTTTTTTTTTTTTAATATTTTTCTTATTTTGAATGTATGAATAACTGCAATTTAAAAATGAAACTGTACAGGATAAAGAAGGGTAAATACTCATATTTGACTCTAGAAAAAAAAAAAATAAATAAATATCTGAAAAAAAAAAATATAGTATATATAAATGCTTTTTATTATGTTCCAGTCTCATTTCTTGTGTACATATTATAAAAAAATTTCTCTTCTATATTTTTAAGGGTACATATATATATAATATAAAATTTTAGAGGTATACAAAGATATAAAATTTAATTTTGTTAGGCACAAAGTGTACACAATTTAAGATATAAAAGATAAAATACATAAGAGAAATGACTCATATATACAATTTTAAAAAAAAAATAACATTAGTAGTTTTTGTCGAAATAATAATAAATTAAGATATTTTCGGATTGCGGATTTGGAAGCTACAGAAGCTTACAATCAGCCAAGGGTTTAAATAATTTTCATATTGTATAAAATTTACATAAATTAAATTTTCTTTTCATACTAGTTTAAGGGTATTTGGATCACCGACCTAAATATCAAGCCTTTTAGGCAAAAAATAAAAACAAAATATCATCAAATTTTGTATGAAAAGAAGTACTGAAAAATTGACAATTTATTAATTTGCAGAGGGATTAAAACATTTTTTTTTCGTAAAAATTAATATTAATTATATAATAAATTGAATTTGGTTTGAATTTTTTTAAGTTTTTCGTTTAATCCTAATTAACAGACTAATCTTAAAGTTTTCTATATAAATTTTCATATAGTTTCGTATAACTATTTGTTCTGATTTTTATGCCTACGTAAGAATATAATAATAATAAAATGGAAATAACCAATACTATTTCTGTAATATTCTGTAAATGACGTCAGAATTCTTAGGGATCTTATAATTTACGATCAAAATTAAATATTAAAAAAAATGTATGTCAAATATTATTATACCTGAGCATATTCGTTGAAAGAACATAAAAAAAAAATTTAAAAATGAACTGTATTACTAAATGTATATCATTAAATGTTTACGATCAATTAATGTTCTACTGTTGGGATTTATATTTTACGAAAAATTTATTGCCTTCACCCTCTAAAATTTTCTTTTATGTACACCTTATTGAAAGTCCTTAGTTTTTGCTATTTCGTTCTATACCTATAATATATAATTTAGCAAGGATCAATGATGTCATTCATAACATCATTTGCATAAAATCAAATTTTATATTTTCCATCTCATAATTTCGTTAAAATTTGTAGGTATTAAAAAAAAAATAAATTAAAATCCCGGCCACCAAATTGTCTGTAAATTAATGTGTTAACATAAAACTGTGTATAAAAATCAAGTTTAATTTCACCCAGCCAAAAGTTTAAATTGCAAAACTTGAAAATAATATAGATTCTCTTTTGTTTTTTCATAACTTATTTTATTTTTATATTGGAATGAATATGAAATGAATTTGAACAAGGCGCATGACCGGAGTTATACATTTTTTTTCTTCTTTTTTTAAGAGAATGAAAAACATATGAAAAGTATCTTTATATTATGCGGTTCAAGACGCTATAACAGACCTCAATTGTATTCTGTGTATATATTTATATAATTTTTTTAATATAAAATATGGTACAATAAACCTTTATCTCCTAATTCAAAGGAAATCCTTATCAAAAAATAATTTCATAAATGAGCACTCAAATATCAATTTTTTATGAAGCATCATCATATATATGTATATTTGTACAAATAAACGTGTGGATGCCGTGAATTTCAGAGGTAATATGTTATAAATAACTACATAAGAATTTTAGTCTCATAATGTTTGAAAAGTTTACGAGTTACTATTCAATGTTCTGTAGGATCAATTATTTGTTCAAAAAATATAATACATCAAACGAATGAAAAATGTTTCACAAGACTCTGTGCTAAATATACTGAATTATAAATTCAGTTTCTTCTTTAATATAAAATGTCGTTTTCAAGACTTAAGATATTGTGTTAAGCGGATGATTTTGGGACATTTATTTATTCCAGAGCCGGCATTTTAAATAAAATAATAAAAAAAAATTAAGTTGGGCATATTATGAACATTAAAACAAGACATAACACTAATTAAATATTTACTCGGGGCAAAATAAATCAAATGAATCAAAAAACATGAGAAATCACATTTTTGGTCTTGAAAAAATAAAAAGTTTCTAGAAATCTAATTCATAAATAAATTTTCAAAATTTATTATAAAAAGAAAATAACAGACAAAAAATGTTCTTTAAAACATAATGTCAATAGAATTCCCTATAAATTTCATATAAAAAAAATTTATTAAAATTATAAAAAAGAAACAATTTCAATCTACTTATGATAAAGCAGAAAATTTTAAAAGAATTAGTTTCCCGGGATAAAATATGTAAACAGATCCGCAAATTTAAACCTACATAAGAAATTTAGTTGAATGAAACATATAATTTTAATTTTCGGAAGTGATAAAATTCTTCCAGAATATGTTATATTGAAGCTTTTTTATATTTTCAATATTCTGCAACTATATTAAGAAATCAGATAAACACCCGAGTATAGTTATTTATTCCCATTAAATTAGAACTATTATTAGCAATAAAATGAAACATAAAACAATCTCTTTTCAGGCTCACTTCTAAGTAAGTTCTAGAATTCTATACAGATGCATTGAAAAAGGAATTGATTTTGTATTTCTTCACATTAGAACCAAAAATAAAATAATTTAATATTCAAACCTCTATAATTCATTTAAAAAAAAAAGGTTTCTATTACAAACTACTTAAAGTCCATTAATATTAATATTCTTATTCCCCTAACCAAAAACTTATTCGTCAAACTTGATCCATATTTTATAATATCTTTAAAAAAAAAAGCTTTAAGTATCTACATATAACTTAAGTACACTATAAAAATATTTAAATTAATATGAAAGTTAAACAAAAAAAGTTTATAGATAAAACATAATAAAATTTATATGTTCAATTCCAAAAAAAAAAGAAAATTTTTTTTTTCTTAACTGTAAAATAAATAGAGCCCCAAAAATTTTTCATTTAAATAAATAATGAAATAAAACTGTATAATTGTAAATTTCATTGTGTTGTATAATGTTATCAAGCATCCAGCAAAATAAACATATCTCGACAAAAATTTATTTATTATTATCATTTAAAAAACAAAAAAAAATAAAATAAAATAAAAATATTCCTCATTCTTTAAAAATATATATATAAATTTATCTATATAGAACGTATACATTAGTATCTTTTTTGAAAATATTTTGATGAGACGAAATATAAAAAAAAAAAAATTGTTTTTTTTTATTTAATATGATCCAAAAAGGAATTTATTTTATTTTTTTTTTTCTTAAACAAATTTCAATTCCACATTTAGAGATCAGGATGAAGCAAAACCAAAATAGAGCAATAGTATGTCATAAATGAAGTATTGGCCAGTCTTCGATTTAAAATATTTTCATTTTTTAAAATTCGATCTGCATACATAATTCCATATACGGTATCAATTTCATCGAAATCTCTTCTTTCATTCCGCAGTCCGATTTCTTAGCGCAAAGAATATTTTTTAATAGACTTTTACTACAGATTTTTAATGAAATCCATTTTCAGTCCCAAGCCTTAATATCTACACACAATCCGTGACCATTTTTTTTAACAGTTCCTCTAATTGTTATCTAGACAGACGGATGCACAAACGAACGAAAATAGGGCACAGTGTAGCAAAAAAAGAATTTGTTATACCACATACCCTTGGCTTTTAATTAATATTTCCATATACCATATGGCTATTCATAATTTAATAAGTACGAATTCGCTTATGATATTAAAACTTTGAAATTTGAAGTAAAGTTATATGTGTCGATATAATAATTTAGTTTATTTATTATTTGGTGAAAAGGTCACCGAATTTATCCAAATTTTATATCAAAAACAATTTCAATGTATATGTACAAAATTTTTAAAATAAAAGAAGAAGAAGAAGATATAACATTTTTTTTAATAATTTCTTTTGTCTTTGATGCATAAATAGAGCATACTATTTTTAAGAATATTTATTTTTCATAAATCTTTTTTTTTTTAAGCAAAGTTTTGAATATTAAAAGAATTTTTCCTTATGTACATTGTACAGTTTATGAATATAATGAGCCCTTTTTAATTGTAGACATGGTCTTAGTAATGATTTAATGTATGATCAACAAAAATTTTTTTTTAGTGTTAAACTGAGATTGGGGTATTCAATTTATTATCTACATATATTTTGTTTATTTAAACTTTATATTTTAAAATTACAATTTTAAACTTTAGTAATTTAATCTCATATAGGTTTGTAATAAACCCTGTTTCTTCATCGTTTTATGATTTCTCTAAACGTTTTGGCATATTGGCTTTTTGGATGTCATGTGATCAAAAGCATTGCACCCAATTCCACTTAGCTTGAATGTAGTAACGAAATAAGTTCGACAATGTAGATACGTTTGATATAATGACTGAAAATCTAGAGATATAAATATATAGTACCATTTAATCCAGTCCAACACTCGAGTTATAGTGGATAAAGAAAATATATTCATCCGAATGGTTTTAATTATTTGCAATAACATTTTATATAATATTTCTCTGTGGTTGCACCAAAGATATCACTGCTTTAAATGTAATTTTGATAGCGACTTTCCATTTAAATCAATATCAGGAAATTAGATTTCTTTTCTTACAGAAGAAAAATGTAATAATGTTATATTTTTTTACTGATCTAGGCTTTTGGTTATTAGTGTTATTTCCTACTTATGTTTCTCTATCAATTTTGGAATGACATCATAAGAAATCTAAGAAAAATGTAAATACAAAAAACATTTTTCTAAAATTTTAAAACTAACAAATTAACCATATCTTCATGGCAAAACTAATTGATGTGTGTATAATCTTTGAAGTTAATACATGTAATATATGTAAAAATAATAATTTTTTAAAGAAAATTCCTTATAAGAAGTTAATTTAGATAAGGGATGAGAAAATAGCACACTACAAAATTTTATACCAAATAATAACCATAAAACTCGGTCTGTATTTATGATCTTGGGTTTAATATAAATCATATACCATCTTTTAATTGACTTATTACGATTCAAATACATTTGTTGAATAACAAGACATTAAAAAGAACTAATGTAAATGTAGAAAGTATGGTGAATGTAAGACGAAAATGAAAAATATATATTTTTTAACGAGAAACCACAAACAAATTTTCCATTAATCTCTAGGTACAGTACACAATTCAACATAATGTATATAAATATTAAATTATTTTCTTTTTTGTGATATTTTTTTTTTTGACTTTTACACCCGTTTTAGACATTGCTTTCTTCATGCCTTTTTTCATTTCTTTTTTCATGAAAACGAAAAAAAAAGGTATTTTACTTCTTTTTTATTCATATAAAAAGTTACCTAGAGTAAAAAAGGAATTTGAAACGGTATTAGGTGAAATTCTCGATATTATGACATTGTAGAATGTTGTTAAATTTATACCTTGACTACCTTGACTATATGTATAATTGTAAATATTATCAGTACACAAAATCTATTTATTTAAAATAATTTTAACTCAGCAGTTGTACAAATATATTTTTTAGCTAATAATAAATGGAGGAAAATAATCTACACTCTAGAAATAAAAATCCAAATTGGAATATTCTTGAAGTAGATATTTATAACAACTCCTTTTTTCTATAATTGAAATTATTTTCCATCCATTTTTTTTCTTGAATTTATTAATTCAAAAATATCATATATGTATATGTACAAATACAATAGGCTCATTTGTTGAACTTAAATCTTAATTTAAATTAGCAAAATGATTCATAACAAATTTCAAACTTTGTATCTTTATTTATAAAAAAAATTAACTTTAACAGTTCTTCCAACTTAATTTCATTGTTAAAAAATAAAAAAAATTCTAAAAAAAAACTTGGAACCTACATGTTCTGCGCATTTATGTATAGGAAAATGATTCAAAGGATATTCAAACAAAATACAAGGAAAATAAAATATTATAATAAAAATGAGGACACTTTAACAAAATCCAAACCAATATTTTTTTAAAAAATATAAACCACATATTTTTTTTATAAGTCCAATAAAAATAAAAAATTTAAAAACTATACAATAATAATAAATCAACATCATTGAAATAAATTTAGTCCTTTTGTAAACAAAGGACTCAGAAAAGTTTAAAATTTAAATTTAAATTGCTTAAATTTTTATTTAAACAAAAACAATTTTCTGACAGACACTTATCCTAAATACAGGAAAGAAAATATAAACTTTTATTTTTAAAGGTTTAAAAAATGTTATAATTTCTATAATTTGGACATTTGACAAAAAAGAAATAACATTTCCAAAGTTATTAAATATTGTAATAATAAAATACGTAATTTATATGTTTATGGGGCTATAAAGAATTGCTAAACATTAAGTTTGAAAATAAAAAAATAAAAACGAAATAACTTCAACTCAAAAATTTACACTTACATACTATTAATTATATTAATTATATTACAATAGTTATGTATACATAAATTGGTGTTCCTATTTTTTCGATTAAAAATTAAGTTAAATATAAAATTTCAACATTATAAATATTAAACAGGTATTAAAAAATTTACAAACAATAATTGCCTCTACTCTAACGCAGAATTCATAATCTTAATTTATTTCATGCATTTGTGTCCAATTTATTTATAATGATTTTTCATTTAATGATCGTTAATATTATATTATTTATTAATATATTAATTGAATTTATTTTATTGAAATAATAAATATTCTCTTCTTTCTTCTTTTTATTTATGCCGTTTATTAAATATTTATAATATTATATTATATTATATTATGTTAATATGTTATATTCATATATTATTATCAGATATATTGATGAAACAAAACATATTATATGTAATGTACGTATAAAAAATATTTCTGACAAAGAAAATTTTAAATATACCTACATATAAACAAACATAAATATAATTTTTCAAATTTTTCAGTTCAAAAAGTTTTAAACAAAATATATGCTAGAACCCCTTTTTTTATTAACAAAATAGTATGTCGAAAGGAAGTTACTTTCAATAGTAATAATATAAAATGTACCTATGTATTTCAAGATAATAGAAAGAAACAATAATATATACAAATTAATAATTATCATTGTTATTTTTTAGATTTAATAAAAAATCACTTATCATATTTCAAATATGAAGCTCTACTATACTCTCAGGTTTTTTGAAACGAATATTATTTTTATTTTTATTCCTATGGTTTTATTATTTTTTTTTCTGTGTTTTCATGTCATATAAAATGTATAAAATGAAGCAAAATCAGATGTTTTCTTTTCTTTGACAGCTTATCTGCAAACCAAAAACATGAATACGTGTTAAGTTTGACATTCAGAAGTGTAAATAAAAGAAAATAAATAAAAATAATATTTTTTTTTTAAATAAAAAGTAATTGTAATATTTTTTAAAATTTTATTAAACATTAAATGGTTGTACAATAAAATATCATAAAATGGAAAAATATTTAACAAAACATTCATTTGTAGCTGCAATATATTTTGCAATTATTTTACGTTCAATAATTTCGTTGCACAATTATTCAGGTTATAAAAAGCCGCCAATGTTTGGCGATTTTGAAGCTCAACGGCACTGGCAAGAAATAACCGTTAATATGCCAATTAAAGAATGGTATAAAAATTCCACAAATAACGATTTACTTTATTGGGGCCTTGACTATCCGCCATTGACGGCTTTTCACAGCTGGGCTGTTGGAAAAGTGGCGGAAAAAATTAATCCCACATATGTAAAATTGAATGAATCTAGAGGAATAACTACACAAGAACATAAAAATTTCATGAGAATAACAGTTTTAATAGCTGATTTTTTAATTTATATTCCCGCCATTTGTTTATTATTAAAAATATTCAAAAATAATTCAAAAATCCCAATTAATGAAATATTTTTACAATTTTTATTGTTTTTATGTTATCCAGGACAAATTTTAATTGATAATGGCCATTTTCAATATAATAATTTGTCATTGGGCTTAACAATTTTTGCAATTTCATTTTTATTACTTGATTATGACATTTTGGGATCGTTATTTTTCTCTTTGGCATTAAATTATAAACAAATGGAATTATATCATGCTTTGCCTTTCTTTATATACCTATTGAGACGTTGTTTTCCACCGTTGAAGGGAAAATCATTTGGATTATTTGGTGGATGGTTAAGTAAAAGAAGTATAATAAAATTAATGAAAATTAGTTTAACGGTAATTGGGTGTTTTTTAATATTATGGTCACCATGGCTAACATCAATGGAAGATTTTAAATCGGTTTTAATTCGATTATTTCCATTTGATCGTGGCGTGTTCGAGGATAAAGTTTCAAATTTTTGGTGTGCAATTAATGTTATTGTAAAAATCAAGTAAGTTTTGTTTTTATTAATTCTTAATTATTTAAGTTAATAAATTTTATTTTGAAATTTTGAATTTTTTTTTTTTTTTTTTGATGATGTGTAAGCTTTGCTCCAACTAACTGAAAAGTGCATAAAGTCTATAAAATACATTGAATATTATTTCAGTATTCATAATAATTTTTCAATGGAATATATTTTAATTAGCATATTTTTGGGCTTTGAATTAATAAACATTTAAAACAGAGATTCCCAACCTGGGGTCCATGGACCCCTTGGGGGTACGTTAACCAATTCTGAGAGGTACGTGGAACTGTTCGTATTGAAAAAAATACATGTACCTATATCCTTTTTACGGCTTACACATAATTTCAAAATCTAATTTTCTTTCCAAAATTTTGTGGATTGTGTATAATTGTGTATATTTTAAATAAGTATATTAAAACTCATAACGAAATCTTCAAAAAAATGTTGATGGTATCATTCCTCCAACTTTTAATGTCGATAATTGGATTAGAAACGGCTTCACAATTTCATTAGACAAGATTGTTGACACTGATAATGATAACGCAAAAGATGAACCCATTGACTTGAGAAATAACATGAAAACTCGCAGTGATTTTGAAACAATAATGCTGGATCAATTTTGGTGCTAACAAAGCGAGGCGTATCTAATCACAACGTGCCTTAAAATTTTTTATTCCATTTGTTATAACCTGTATGCACTCTTTTTTAGGGGTACGTAAAGATTCAAATCATTATCAAGGGGTACAAATATTTCAAAAGGTTGGGAACCATTGATTTAAAAAATAAGAATAAAAACTATGTACTCGTACATTAAAATTTGCGCTAAAATTAGATGATACTACGTACTGTAGTACATAATGTAAATATGACCTTCCTAAGAAATTTTAAATTTTATTTATGGACCAAAACTAAAAAATAAATAAAAATAGAATAAGAAAAATAATTACGATAACGATAATATACAACACATGTACAGGAAATATTGGCGTGGCAGAATGTTTTTCTTTTATTTTCATTTATTGCATCTAATTTCAATTACTTGGAATACGTTTCAATCATTCCTACATTTATATTATTACAAGATAAAGAATAATAATAAAATATGGGTCAACAGTAGTTTAAAATTGCATGTTTTGAATAATTTTTTTGCAGGACCAAATTTCCCAATGAAGTGATGGTTAAAATTTGTTCAATATCAACATTAGTTTCAATTTTGCCTAGTTCATTTAATTTATTCCTTGAACCAAGTAAAAAGAAATTTTTATATGCGCTTTTGAATTCATCATTAGGATTTTTCCTTTTTTCATATCAAGTAAGTTTAAGTTTTTTCAAATAATAAATTTATAATTAAAAATATGTTAATTGAGTTTATTTTTTTTTTGTATAATAAAATTAAAATAAAATGTAACCTAATTAACCAAATTTAATGAAAGAAAGACGAACTAAATGATAATAGATGTCCACAATACGAATATGCTATAACTATTCCTATATTTTCGAGCTTTTATTATAATAAAAAAAATTAAATAATCTTTCCATTATTACACAATATTATATACATTATTCACCATATATTAATATAGTAAAAATTATTTTAACTTAAATAGTAATAATTTTATTTTTATATTTTCAGGTGCACGAAAAAAGTATTCTAATTCCAGCCATTTCTGCCTTAATTCTATTAAATCAAAATAGTCTTATTTCCACATGGTTCTTACATTTAACAACATTTAGTATGTTCCCACTTTTGCACAAAGATGGTCTTACATTGGCAACCATTGTTTTTTCAGTTGTATATGAATTACTTTATAATTTTTACAATTCTACAAAAATTAATAAAAGATTGCTGATTAATTTAAGAACTTTGTCACTGTTAGGTACCATTATATTAGTAATATTATACTTCTTTGGACCTATTCCCAAAGAATTACCCCATATTTATGATATTATGATCTCAGGATATAGTTGTGCACATTTTCTTATATTTTTTATATATTTTAATATAAAGCAATGGAAATGTTGATTTTAGTAATAAGTTTAAATTTATAAATTCAATGAATTTAGTTATTATAATAAAAAAGTTTATAATAAAATATGTAAAAAATTTTGCTTTTAATAAATTGAATACTAATATTGGTTTTTAATTTAATGTTGATGAAATCAGTAACATCATCAATATTTAAAACAAGATATGTGAACAACATTGTGTCTACGTTGAATTTCCTTACTAGGCAGAACCAACATAAACATTTTCTTAAATTGAATTATTCATAGTCAAAATGAGCTGACAATAAGAAAAATCTTTTGTTTACTTTTTCATTAATCATCTATTCGTTTAGTTTAGAAGTTCATATTTCATTTCATTTATTTTTTTCGAACTATCTATGAAAATCGAAGAATATGGAATGAGGTAAAGATTGTCTTATATATTCAAAGTGAACAATTTTTAAAATAATAATTTTAGCATTGTAATTAAGGAAAATAATTAACTAAAATCTAATTTTATATCCAAACATTGTTAAAAAATAAACAAAACTTTATTAACTTTATATTTTTACTTAAAATGGGATGGTTTTCGAAATATTTACCCTACACGTATGATTGAAATGCAAAACACTTGTTCACAAAATATAATAATAAAAATTGATACGATAGCACAAACAATATACCTCTACATACTTATGCACATTTTTGGCAAATTTTTACTTAGTTCTATTCAGATAATGATTTATCTATTAAGGTTCTTTCAACTTTAAATTAAATGCATAATTATTTGTGGTTTTAACAAATTTAGCGCTTGTTTTTGTAGAATATTACTTTATTTTTTTGACGATTTACAAATAAAAGATACCAAAGATTTCATATTGAAATCGCTTTAAAATCATTGTAAAATAATTACAATGTCTAATAGGACTCTTAAAATTTTTATTTTTACAGAAGTAATTGATCATGAACTTCATTGTATCTAGTCCTGCAAAGGTTATATTGCATGGTGAACATTCTGTAGTGTATGGGAAACCCGCACTTGCAACTGCTATTGGAATACGAAATTATATATATGCTAAGGTAATATTTCAAAAACAGAGTTAAGAAATTATTTCCGTTAAATTCTATATTTTTATAAATTTTTCAAGAAAAAGAAAAAAATATGGTGGTCTTGTTCAGTGTTCTTTTGTCATGACACTGATTTTTTTAATCCGATTATGTACATGTTCAGATTCAGAAGAACAAATTAATTTAAGTTCAGAATCTCGTTGCTAAATTCTTTGAACTTTGAAAGCTTAATATTTTTATAATAAATTGTGCATCCAAATTCCAGGAAAATGATTCAATGACTATAATTGTAAATTTACCAAATATCGAAACAAACTTCAGACTTCCACTGAGTGATGTGAAAAACTTTATTCAGAATTTAAAAGACGCAGACAATAAAAGTTTAAGTGAAACAAATTATGCTGCCTTTGTGGAAAAGTGTAAAGAATTTTCCGCCAAAATTAGTATTGATCAGGAAAGTTCAGTGGGAAGAAAAACAGTTTTCTCTATCTGTTTATTAATATGTGGAATATTTTCAGAATCGTGTAAAGAAATCAAGTAAGTTTATAATTTGCATAAATTGCAATAAAAATCTGATATTAAGTTATTTCGAGGGAAAAGCTTGCGGAAATAGATAGCGCATACCTTTCATGGATATTTCAATAATTTGTATATTTTTAAGTGCTGGAGAATGACTAAACACAAAACAAATTTTTTATATTTTTTAACAGCAATGGTTTCGAAATAACAATTAAATCAGATATTGAATGCGGAGCTGGTTTAGGCAGCTCAGCAGCGTTTGGCGTTAGTTTAGCAGCCAGTGTATTAGCTTTGGCAAGGTATATTTTATATTAAAAATGAGAAGATTTGGTCAAAAATTATTAATCATGTTGCGAAAAAAAATTAATGCGTTTATATTATTAGCAAGTTCACCTTAAAAGTTATATCGTTATTACCTAAATATTTCTACAATTGAATTTGAAATTGAAGTATGAATTTTAATAGTAAAATAAAATCTTGTCGAAAAAATAATTAGAGCCCAAATTAAAATTTTTATAGGATTGTGACAAATATCTTGATTGATTCTGACTTCCGCCAATAATAGCTAAATTAATATTTCTATCTCTACAGAAAAATTCCAGATATAAAAAATTTAACAGATAAAAATCGAGATCTCATCTCACATTGGGCATTTCGATTGGAGTCAATATTTCATGGCAATGCATCAGGAGTCGATAATACTGTTTGTACGTTTGGAAAGATTATTAAATTCACAAAAACGAACAACGAACCCTTCAGTAAAATTAATTTAAATTCGAAAATCAATATATTATTGGTTAACAGCAGCGTTAAGCGTGAAACTATTAAATTGGTAGAGCGTGTTCGTCATTTGAAAAATCAATTTCCCCAAATGATTGATCACATTTTAGACGCAATGGGTGATTTAGTGAGCTCGGTAATTCCAGCTTATGAAAAAGGGGACTTTGAAACTTTACAGGTAAGATGAAATCGAATACATAATTTTTAGTTGTAATATATTTTTATTTGTTAGGGATCCATGTTAATGAACCAAAGTTTTTTAACTCCAACAAGGAGCCATTTGTTAGTTTTAATATTGCTTCATTGACTTAATTTTTTTTCCAGTCTTTGACAAATATTTTTTAAATTGAACCAGCGTTCAAAAAACTACTGAATTCACCCCTTCAAGAAGCATTTTTAAGTTTTTTTTATTAAATTTTCAGAAATTATTCCAAATTAATAATGATCTACTACGGGCTCTTGGGGTATCACATAAAGAGCTCGAAAAAATATTCAATATAGCAACGTCCAATGGTTTTGTGAGCAAAATTACTGGTGCTGGAGGAGGTGGTTTTGCTTTGATTTTATTACCAGAGGACTTTGAAAATTGTAGTGATTATTTGAATCTCTGCAGGGATTTGAGAGAAGAACATTTTAAATTCATTCCAACAACAATTGGAGAAGAAGGTGTTAAATTTTTATGAATATACAGGAAAGAAATTTTAACAAAGTATAAACATCTTATGGTATTATTATGTTAGCATTTAGTGGTTAAGTGAAATGTTTGATGGAAGTTTTTATATTTGTAAAATTTAGATAATATTATTAATTTTTGTATAATTTTGTATCATATTAATAATAAAATACGTCGGAACAGTACATTTTTTTTTTATTATTTTGAGATGATTGAGTTAAAAAATAAATAAATACACATATCAAAATTGAATATACATAATATAGTACATATTTTAAATTCAAACCATTTATTTAATATTCTAGAAAAACTAAACTAACAATATCGATAAAATATTTAATTTTTATTATTATTATAAGCACAATTAATATCGAGTTTGAGAATTGATGAAATTTACACCATTTTACCAGTATATAAGGAAAGCGAATTTTTTGATAAAAATATAATCTACCTCACTTTTCAATATTAAATAAAATTTCCTTATACCTGTCTTCAAAAATTTTTAGAATTTTTTTTTTTTAATTTTACCTAAAGACCCAAAAAGCAATATTGTGTTCTTTTTTCACGTTTTTTTTTTTTTTCAAAAACTGTCGCAAATATGCATAATTTTAGTATTATCCCATATAACTACAGTGTAATAAAGAACTACCAACATATAGCATTTTTTATTCAACAATAAAATATGTACATATTATTTCCACGAATAATCATACGTCAAAAGTCAAAAATCTAACTGACTAAACGAAGAAATAATGTAGTAAATTTTCTTGATCTTTTAAGTCTTAAAAATACTTTCAACCAGCATATGATTCAAAGATATGAAAACACATTACTAAAAAATAATACTGCTTACCGTTGCGGAGACGATTCAATTCAAAATGAAACTGATATTTTCTATGATTTTTATATATATTTATTTTTTATTTTTTAAATAGTTCAAAAACATATAAAATATAATTTCCAACAAGGTCTGCAGTAAAAATAACTTAAATTTATTGAAAATCTAAAATCAATTTTTGAAAATAAGAAGAAAAAAAATTATATTAGATTTATACGTGATTTTTTATCAAAACAAAAAATAAATATTATGATTTTCTATTCTTTTCTTCTATATTGGCTATATTTATAATTATAGTTTTTATTATAGTTGTTCTAAGTAACGAAATATTATATTTTGCTATTATATATATACTTAAGTTAGATACTTAAGTAAAAAAAAAAAATGTAGATTTAAAAAAAAATCACTACATTATTACAATTCTCTTTATTATAGTTACTAAAATAATTTTAATATTATTGCTCAATTTTTTAATACTTAACTTATAATTATATATATATATACATATGTTCTCGAGTATTAACTATATACCTAAATAACAGATATATAAGTATGTTGAAAAAAAATCATATTTCGATTAAGTAAAACAAAATACATGGAATTGAATTAAAACTCTACCCTTTGTAATAGTTTAAATCGATAATATTAATTAGTTAAAATTTGATTATAACAGTTACGATGCGGAAGATCTTTTTCTCCTTCGAAACTTCAAAACTATTCTTGATTGGAGAATTGAATCTAGAGGGTTTCTTGAAAATAATTTTCAAAATTTTTTGCTCAAAGTTTACAACGTATATGACATTTTAAGAATTCTTCTAAATTTTAAGTCAATTTTCTTGAATCAGATTTTTTTTCCAATTACCTGTCTGAATTTTGAAACTTTCGAACTAGATGTAAGAAATGTTTAAGTAAATTCTCATAACCTTTATAGTTTTTTTTTTATTTTTTCACATAAAATAAAAAGGAATAAAATAGTTGTAATGCAATTATAGTTCCACTATTTTAAAATAATTCTTTTATAAAAATTCTTTTTCTATGAAGTTCAATTATGCACTTCTATATCCATATGGATTCAAATTATTGAAGAACTTATGAATTTTAATATTTCGGTATAAAAATATAATGCAGGTACATAAATATTAACTCTTGGATCTAAGTATATTAGTTTAGAGAAAAAAAATATTTTCTTAGTTCTTCTAAAAAATCTAAAATTATAATAAACGAAATATAGTTTTACATTTGGTTTTGGTTGAGATTAAAAATTATTTAATGAATTTTTTCGAATTTTGAACCGAATACATAAATACAGTACCGACTTGATCGATGCAACACTCGATAGTTGCAACTATTCAGTCGTTGCAACCGAAAAACCATTAAAATTTTTCTCTGAAAGACCTAGTCGTTGCAACTTTCAAAATTTTTTACTTGATCGTTGCAACAAATTATTTTTATACAAATAGTTTAAATAATTTAAATAGAACACTCATCGCAGTAACGTTGCAATGCGACGATGACGGATCAATTCTATATAAGTGCGGCAAGTTTGCTATAAGAGGTTCCTTATAAACAATGATACTCGGTCGTTGCAACAAACGCGGTCGTTGCAATTCGCCTGGTTTTAATTAGTTGCAACGATCGAGTCGGTACTGTAATATAAAAATAAATAAATAAATATGAAATTAAAAA
Source organism: Hybos culiciformis (assembly GCA_964007475.1). Classification (NCBI taxonomy): domain Eukaryota; kingdom Metazoa; phylum Arthropoda; class Insecta; order Diptera; family Hybotidae; genus Hybos; species Hybos culiciformis. Next base: position 149,706,864 of record OZ023273.1, on the reverse strand, counting down.
AAATTTATATACAACACTCTGTATTTATTTTTTTTTTGCAAAGTGTTGATAAGTAGTATTGGGATTATGTAGAGTAAATGTATATATATATTATGTTATTTTGGATCACTTTTGTCGATAAAGCAAAAATATAAAAAAAAAATTTTTTTGACTTCATTTAAATTTTATATTTATTTTTTTTTTAATTTTTTTTTTTTTTTTTTGTTTCGATTTCTAAAAGTGTATAGTTGTTGCCTTATATATAAAATTTATATTTGCAATATAACAACAACGGAACAAAAATAAGAAAAAAAAAATAAAAAATAAATGCTGGGCGGTGTCAAAAGCCAAGAATTATCTCAATGCACTTTTTAGTTCTATATTGAAGTTCCAATTAATATATTTTAACAATAAATTAATCAATTTGTTTTCATATTTAAAAGTTTTATTGCAAATTATTTGAAAAAAAAAAAAAAAATCAGGAAAAAGTAATTAAAAATTAAAATTAATTATTTTGTTTAAAAATAACAATTTTTTGATTTTATTTTACTTATTTGTAATAATAAACATTAAATAATAATGAATTAATATAATAAATATATAAAATTTGAAATTTTTTGAAAACAACAAAAAAAAAAATAACACATTTAAATTAAAAGGATTAAAAATTTAACATTAAGTTAAAAGTTTATTTTTCGGTAAATTAATAATTAAACCAATAATTTATTGGTATGTGGTAGGTAGCATTTGCAGAAAAAATGGGTTAAAAAAATAATTATTGATGGCCTAAATAGAAATAGATCTTGATGGTAACCAACACAATTATTGCACTAATCGAAATGAAGCCCATATTTGTGGAAACATTTTTGGTCTCAAAAATTATTTAATATAAATTTTATTCCCTTCAACAATTAATCAATTTTTAAATTTCCAGGATTCTAGTTCAAATGTTTTTGCGAACGACAAGAATTAATTTTGTTATTTTTTTCTAAAACTAGATTTTCGTATACAAAAAGTTTCCTTCAAGTGAAAAAATCCAGGGAAAAAAAATTTTATATTATACTATTCTCAAAATTTTAAACTCAAAAAGGTCTGAAAAAAAACCAAAAAAAACTGTTTTGTCACTACGTGGAAAAAATAAAACATTGTATAGCACAGTTTTGAAGCTTTAAATAAAAGTATAAGATTTTATTAAATTTTCAATTTAACGCTCTGACGTTTGAATTTTGAAAAAAAAAAAAAAAGAAGATTTTCTTGATTAATAATAATTAATAATGATAGAACCACAATAATTTTAATCTTGTTTGTTAGGTTTACGAAAGGAAATGATTATGTAAATATATAAATAGAGCAAAGAAGGAAATTTGACGATCAATATGTAAATTTATAGAAGCTCGATAATGTAATGAAAACAAAACATTTTTAATAGTGAATATTTACAGTGTTAATTTTTCTTCAAAATGTAATAAAAATTTAATGAAAAATATTATAATTAGAAATTTCACAATATAAAATATTAAATTTTCCAGGAGCTAAACAATTAATGGAATAATGGCAAAGGAGATGAAAACTCGACCACCGTTTAGTTACGTTGCTTTAATAACATTGGGTAAGATATTTCAATCGATAATATTTTTTTCATTTATTAATTTGCTATGGATAAAAATATCAATTTAAATAACTATATTTCACCTTGTATTGTTAACCAAAGGCAAGCTTAATCGTTTAAGATTTTTAGCTTAATTTTAGGTTGCGAATCTTACTTTAATTTTGAAAAAAAAAATTAATTTAATATTTTAAATTTCTTAATTCAAAATGTATTGTAAATCTTAAAATTTTATTAGTAGGTAGGTGGTAGAGTTGAATTATAGAATTAATTATAAAATTAAAATTAGGCCCTACTAACCGCCCTCTATTCAAAATTCGAGTAAAAATAGTTTTTATTTGGGATATGATGGTCGTACATGACACGCCAGTACCTGAAAACCTTAACATAAAAGATCATAGTCGGCATTGAATATGATGGAGGATTGGTCTATGCTCACTCGTACACGAAAATTTTAATATAAAAACATCCAATTTGGTTTTTTATTTGAAGGGGGTGAATTTTATTTTTAAATTTCGCGGTTTTCGTGATTGTATACGATGGCGGCTAATCTATGACACGGCCATACCCAAAAATCCAATTGATATGGAAAAAAAACGAATTTTGGTCGTAATCGGAACCATAAATTTTGAATATTGAAATACCGAATTATTAATTATTATATAGATTTAGAACATTTTGATATCTAAAATAAACTTATTGCTCGACTTATTGTATTAATGATGTGTATTATTTATGCATTTTTCTTGTCTTCCAAAAAATAAGACCTTAAAAAAATATATGTAGGTAATGTAGGTATTTATAATATTTTTGCAGCTATTCAAAATTCACCAAAAAGGCGAGCAACTTTAAATGAAATATATTGTTATATTTCAAATAAATTTTCATATTTTGAGAAAAACAATAAAGGTTGGAAAAATTCAATTCGTCACAATTTAAGTTTAAACGAATGTTTTATTAAAGTACCAAGAGATGGAGGAGCTGATGGGAAAGGAAATCATTGGATTTTAGGTATATAATAAGTAATGATAGTGAAATTAAATAAAATTATTTTCATAGATTCAAATTTTATACCTATGATAAATATTTTATTCGAAATACATATGTTGAAAATTTGAATTTTTTTTTAAATGTTATGAAAGTCTTGATATGAGCCGTTAATTTTGAAAGTGGTTTAAGTCCATTTGTTCTTGTCTTGAGATATTTAAGGTTTTGTGTTTGAATTGATTTAAAAATATACATTAATATTTCAATAAGCTAATTTTCAAGTGTCAAAATCAAAGCGGTTTAAATGATACTAGACTAAAATTGTTTATAAATAAAAAGAATATATACTATTGTGCTTATTGTTATCACTAACTTTTTTTTTTTTTGAAAAAATGGCCTTAAACCACTTTCAAAATAAACGGCTCATATAATCAATTTTGGCTATTTTTTCATAATTTTTTGCAATTTCTTCTAAAATTTTCTGAGTAAAATTTCCTTTTTTTTTTAAAGATTCAAAGTATGAAGACATGTTTGAAAATGGTAATTATAGAAGAAGACGTAGAATGAAAAGGCCACACAAATCCAGTCAGCAGCACCATATACCTAAATTTTTAAATGAATCGTTAAATTATTTACCAAGGCCTCAACTTGTACAAAATTCTTTTCCGGAGGTTTCAAGGTTTGAGATTTTTGAAAACGAAAAGTAATATTTCATCAAAACTTTTTTTTTTCAGTTCATCACCTTGGATTGGAAATGTAACTCAATTTCAAAATTTCTCTCCAACTCGAATTACTTACACTTACGCAACAAATGAAATGGTTATTATATTTATTAAATTAATTAAATTAATTATGGGTATTACATAATGTAAAAGCTAAGAGTGATTTTGCAGGCACGGAAGTAAAAAAAAGTCAAATCTTCTATTTTTATAATTTGTTTAAAAATTCTTAAAACATTTTTAATTCTGATATGAGCAAAACAATACTAGTATAATAAATAAAATTACATCAAAGGCAGTAAAGATCAGGAGTCTTCTAAGTCAAATACTTCAGATTATTTCAATTTTCAACGGCAAATTTTTATTTATTTAAGAAAAATTTTCCTGCTCCGTTCTGGAATCCTTTTTGTATTTGAATCCATTTAAAATACTATGCATAAAATGTATCATACGAAATATCTAATGTCATTTATTTTCGTATTTTTTTTGCAGCCATCTTCATCTCTTGGCTCAACATCAATGTTTTACAATCCAAGTACGTATGTATATAATATTACTTTATTCTTTGCTGATTTTAAATTTTTTTGTTCTAGGTTTAATTATGAATAAAGATTCGAATTATAATAACATTTCATATGAATATCACCACCAAATTGATTGCAGTAATTGTAATCGTTAATTCATTTTTTACGACAAAATAACTAACATAAATTTTTGTACTCTAAAGTTTAAAAATAGTAGCACGTATTAGCTTTTTAGAAGATAGAATGTATTCAAGAATGAAATAAAACTTACACTCAGCCATTATTAGTAAAATAAACCAAAGAACCAACTAATATTTGTAAGAAAAAGTGGTTAATTGGAAAGAAAGATATTATAATAGATACCAAATATTTTTTAAACAATTCATTTTATTTGATGAACATTTATAATCTGAAAAGCAATACGTCACAGTTTTAAATTGAGTTGTAATGAAATCGTATTTAATTTTATTAAATCACAGTGTCACAATTAAAGGATTCAACCAATCTCAGCTTCAAGTTGATATAATAATTTACTAATCGATTTTTTCAGAGATTTATCGAGTCTAGAATGTTTTTCAATTTGCCTCTGTAAAATTTAATAACAATTGGTTAATTTTAATATGTCTAATAAAAGAAATTTAACAAATTTTTTCAGTTAAATAACTATGCCTATCATTATTACCATCTAAACTTAATTAAGTAAATTGTAATAATTTTGTTAGGTTTTTTGAGTAAGCTTACCATATTTGATATCAAAATACCAACGTATAGTAATTATTATTTTCAATTTAAAATTGATATAAAAATTCAAAAAAAATTAAATTTTATATTAAAATTAGTTAAGTTTTGTTTTAATGAGTGTAAAATTTATTTGTTTACGAAACATATTTTATGTTTATATTATTTTATTTGTACCTGAATTTATTTATTTTTTATTTAAATACAAAATAAAAAGATATGAAAAAAAATTTTCAGTTAATTTTTTAAGTTAAATAAAAATCGAACTTACCGAAAATATAAAATATAAGTTGATACAGATTTGAACAAGAACTCTTATTTTTTTTTATTTACCCAATAAATCAGTTTATTAAAGTATTAATCTTATTCAAATTCTTGAAAATAAGCAATAAGCAAATCAGATTCTGAAATCACCTAATATTGCTGTATTTTTTAATTTGCGTTCTTGCGTTTAATAATCCAATAATTTTGTGAAAATATTATCTTCTCTGCTCGATAAAATATCCATAAATTATCCGGTTGAGAAAATATTTATTAAAAAAATAGAATAATTTTTGAAAATACTCTTTATTGATCTTATTTAATAAATTTTATTAATAAACATTATATTTCACGTATTTAATACTATTTCGAACCTTATAACAAAAAAACAACAATGTAAAGTTTTCACATTAGGGAAAAAACTTTGCAAAATTTTCATCTTTTTTTCTTAAAGTAAAGACGTTTGCTGGATTTCGATTTAATTTTTATTCAGGTTAAAGTGCATCATAATGATAATATTTCTTAAAAAGTACAGATCTTATTCTTGTTTGACTACATTTTTAAAATAAAACATTATGCTAAATGATTATAAAAAAAAACAAAAACACTTGTTGTAAAGCCTAGCTTCGAAAATATTCTCATTACGCTTGATTTATTCTCAAACATTGTTGACATCAAAAATTATTCGTATAGACAAAAGCTTAAAAAATTCAAATTCTTAAGTTGGCATAAAAAAAATGAATTTTTCAATAAAGTGGCGAGATTTATCGAAGCAAGTTTTGTGAGTTTCGAAATAGTAAATAATTCCTTCATGTGAATATTTTTATTTACATATTTATATAATTTACAGTATTTGAAAATAATCTTAATGTTAATTAGACAAAAATGTAATAGAAAAATTAATTATTTTTTTATTTTGGTCTAATTTTGAGTTAAGATTTTTTCTACTTTTTTTCAAGGCATTTTTAAAATTTATTCAGTTTTTCATGAAAAATAAATGTTCCTTCTTTTTTTATGATGACTTTAACCTTTTAATTTTCATTTTATTTTTGTTGTGATATTACGATAAACATATTAAAAATATAAAAATTTTAATGAAAAATAGAAGATAACGATAGTAATGAATTGTTCATAAATTTCGAAACAAGAAATAAAAAAATTAATGAGAAAAATATTGAATAAAGAAAATAAACAAATTTATTAATAATATTTTTTTGCTACGTAATTTATGAACAATTTTATTTCTTTGTTTCCAAACGGAAACGAATTCAAATGTTAAGATTAATTTATAATTTTTTTTAGTTTTTTTAATTTTTGTACCTATTTTTTCGAAAGATACTTCATAATTTAAAAAAAAAAAAAATGGAGCTGACTTTTTTATTGCTAAATGTTCACTGTTTTTATTTATTTATTTTTTCTTTATGCTTTTCTAATTGAAATTGACCCTTGAAACTTTTTCGCCGAGTATTTTAAGGTAATTTTCTTTAATTCTATTTTATTTTATAATCGATATTTTTATTCATAGTTTCTCCTTTTTTTCTTTCTGAAATGAAATTGTTAAATAAATTTTAGAAATTGTTATAAAAAAAAAAAATTTTAAATTGTGTATAATTAGAGAATAATGTTTGCAAACATAATATGTAAAATGATTGTATAAAAAATTCTACAAATAAAAAATAAAAATATTGTGGTTACAGCATAATGGTAATTTAGAATAAAAAACTTCAAATATGGCAACAGTAACTACAGGGATAAAGCTAAAATTTACACTTTTTTCTTATCTGAATAATAAAAAATGTAATGATTCAATGAAATTCTAAAATATTTAAAATTATTAATAGTATTCACATAGAAATTTTGTGCTTTAAATTTTCATTTACAGGATGGGCAGTGTGTTAGAAACATCAGAGAGGAGGAAGGGAAGACATTTACTATACATCATTCTCACTAAATATGTTAATTTTATTATTTCTTAATTTTAATATAATAATAATTATTTCCATCACTCTCTAAAATATGCAAAATAAAATTAATTTTTTTTTTTTAAAGAAAGTGTTAATAAAAAATAAATAAAAAATTAATACGCTTCTTAGAATTACTTACAATATAAATAAGGCTGAAACGTACTTTACAGTCAACATCCGAGAGTGCAACACTAAAGAAAAGTGTGTATTGTAAAACATTTCCAATTTATGTCAATTCAACTTATCTGGTTCGAAGAATCACAACATTAACGTATTCTCGCTATAAATTTAATTACTTAAAATTTAGATAAAATTGATTAAAATTAAAATTTATTTTGTAAACTTGAAATTATTTAACGGTTTAAAATTTTAAATTAAATATTTGCAAAACAGTCACAAGAAACTCTTTTGTGAATACCATTAATTTCTTCCCCTTTTGTCGCAATTAGTCGACTTTGTTAATTATGTATTATATTATAGTTATTCGAAAATTTGTAATAAAATATTTTTAAGGTACAAATGAATTTTTCCGTTAGACAAATCTACATAATTTTTTATTTTTTGTTAAAAGTTCAAGAACAATTATTATTGGGTTAAAAATTTTAATAAACTTTAAGAAATTCTCTTTATTATTCCCGATTGAAAAAAAAAATTTTATATTGTTCTAAATTAAAAATTTAGAATCGGCAGAAAAATTTTAATTTTATTTGAATGATTTTATAACAAAATCAGTTTAAGCCCGCAAATCGAAATACAATATAACTTTTGCGGGATAATTGTGTAAAAGCTATAAATTTTTTATTATAATCAACTTTAAAATAAAAATGAAAATTGAGAAAATAAAATAAGTTCAAATAATAATCATTTTTTATTTTAAAAACTAAAATGAATCAGAATAGATAAAATTATCGACAGTATACAGAAAAAAGTAACCCTATGAAAATCTAAATTATATTATATATATTTTAAATTGAATTTTGTTTTTTCGACAATTCAAGTAGATAGAGAATCTTTTATTAAAATATAATTTTTCACTAGAAATATGAGAAAATTATTCGTGTTTTAAGTTTAAATTTTAATAAAATAAAATTTTTGTTTTTTTTTTTTTAATTTTTTTAATTTGGATCTAATTTTGCTCAATATACACTCAATTTTCTATTGTAGCAGTTAACCAATTTCATCAGGTTAAAAAAAGTATTTAGAAAATTATTTTCAATATTAGATAATATTTTCTGTTATCTCAAAGAAGTAAAGTTATTGATAAAATACATAAATTCATAATGGTTACTTTCTAATATATACCCACGATAATTACAAAAAATTTAAATAAACATTTTAACTTATTTTTATTAAATTGAATTTTGAATCATACAAAATTTTTATGTACGTATATTTGATTTTAAAATAAATTTTATATTATAAAATAGTTATAAAAAAAACTTAAAAGGTTTGTTCAATAATTTTATGTTTGTTTTCTTTTTCACAAACAAAATAATAATACTAATTTTTCTTGTTATTCATGCAATTGACAAAATGAAAAAAAAAATTGTTTAACAAAGAAAAAATAATTTTTGGTGAATCTTTACTACTTAATTTGCTACAATATAATAAAATGTAACTACAATATTAAAATTAATTTTATTCTTAAATTTTTCATTTTGGTTAAAACAATATTAGAGAAAAATTGTATTTTTTTTTTTCGCATTTTTGTTTACATTAAATATATCGGTTGAAGTGATTAAAAATTAAGTTACTTAAATAATTCTTGCGAAAAAAATTGTTTTCGTAAGAATTTGTAATTTATCATTTGTACTGAAAAAATTTAGTTTTTTAAGCGATTTGATAAATAGAGAACAAAAAGTAGTTTTTGATTATCGTAAATAAACTAGCTAGTTTTAGAAAACTTGGATCGGCAATAACTTCATCTGGTACTTGGAAAAACTCAAATAATTATATATTAAGAAAATTTTGAACAAATCATTTGGAACTATTAACACAATATTGTGCTTTAAGTTAAAATAAACGATATCGCATGAAAAGTGTAAAATTTTACAATAATAATATAATGGCCAGTTAAAATACTTGTTCTCTCAATTTTTTTTATCAATAATGAAGTAGTAATATTGTAATAATTTAATATTTTTATTTTGGAAATATTAAAAAAAACACACCAACCCATATTTAGATTTAGTTAATTATGTTTATATCTTTTAAGGGTTCAAAATTATTTCTTTTAACTGACAAAAGTTAAGTGTTGGAGCATTAACAATATTTAAATTATGCAATTGACGACAGCTCAAATGTACTAAAGGAGATTGAACAAAAAAAAATTAAAAAAAAAACTGCGTCTACTTAGCAAAATTTTCATCATAATGTGTAAATGTGAGTATATTATTATAGTAAAACAAACTAATTTTTCATGTTTTTCAATGAGCATAATGTATAACACGATTTTCGCCCTCAATATCTTTGGCTTATATTAGTTACATTTTCATTAAAGAACTTAAAATGATATATTGAAAGGCAGCAGCACTGATTAAAAAGCTACAATTTCTAAACTAGCTAAACAAAACAGTCAAATTTTAACATTCTTAGGATTAAAAAAAGAAATATGATTCAAATAAAGGTTGGTTTTATAAAAATGGTTTTTTTTTAACAAAATTTTGCTGAAGCTACATAGTACAAACTTAAATTATAATTTTATTAGCTGTAACAATTTTTCATCTATGTCCAAATAAAAAAAATTAATTTTAAAAAATTTCAACAAAATTTGCGCAAACATTTTTTTTTTTGTTGTAACATGATTTAATTATAAAAATTAAAATAAAGAAGACAAACTTTGTATTATTGCTTTTTAAAACAATAATATTAAAATATTTTAATGCTGGATAAATTGAAAACAGGACAAAAAAATACGTTAAATCAAACTTACTGGTCATTATTTTGATCGGTATCACTTTCTTCCATTTCTGCTTTGTTACGTCTTTTTTCATAAATAAGGATAATAGCACAGAGTACAAATACTTCAGCGCATATTCCTAAAAAGGGCCATAATGCTGCCATTTTACCTAAAAAAAAATAAATAAAAATATTGAAAGATCAAATTTAAAAGCCTTGCATTTGAAATTTAAAATGGGTTAATTTTTTCCTTAAAGAAAATTGACATAATAGATAGACGTATAAATTAAACGATACGTTAATAAATTAATATTAGATGTGGAAAATATAATATAATTAATATATATATATCTATACTTCTAAATCTAATTAATTTTGTCAATTTTTATAACCTTTTAGACCATCTGATATTCAATTTTTTTCCCACCAGTTTCCGTTTATTTAAAAAAAAAAAATTAAAAAATAGAAAAGAATATTACTGAAAAAAAAACTCTTTTAAATTTCCTTTAAAACGTTTGTTTTTAAATTTTTTAGTATGTAAATAAATGATTACGGTATTAGCATTTTAGGCAAATTTATTGGTGTGATATATTAATGGAAAAAACAAAATTTTGTTGATTTAATTTTGAATCGGCACCTAATTACCTATAATTTGAGATTAAAATTTGATCACAGATAATAAGAGTTTTAGATTGAATTCAAAATATTTCTTATAAGGATTTTATTAGTCGAGATATTTATCTTACCTTTAACTCTAACCATTGTAACATCTGTAAATTTAGATGCCGCATTTTTCCCAACGCATTTATATTCACCTCTATCATCCAAACTAGCATTTTCGATAATGAAAATCGCATTTTTCACTTTAGAGACTTCATCGTCTTTTAAAATAAAACGCTCTGCAGAAGCATTATAGGTTTTGTTTCCTTAAAATATAATCAAATTTTATTTTATCAATAATATTATCTAAAATGCAAAATTCATAGAGCTTAGTAAATGAAAATTTTTCAATCGAAAACCTTATTGAAAAAAAAAAATACTATTTGCAAAAAATATGAAGTTATTTACCATGCTCCCATTCTAGTTCTGGATCTGTTCCAATAACAGCGCAGGTAATTGTTAACTTTTCACCTTCAACAACACCAGTATTTGAAGGAGTACGAACTTCAATTCTAGCTAAAATTAATTAAACAAATTAACATTATTTAATTAGGTACTTTTTTTTCAATTTTTTATTTTTAATAATCTTACCATAAACATTAAAATCTTTTTGCTCGCCATTATAAAGACAGCTATAAAGACCATCGTCCTTTTCTGTGGTTTTTTCAATTATTAATTTTTTTTCATCCTTAAGAATTTTGTATCTTCCTTCAAGTTCTTTAACGTTTGTAATATCTGTCCCATTTTTTTGCCTTAAATAATAAAGAAAACATATCTTCAAATAATGCCAAAAATAAAAAAATGTTTAATACTATTATTACAAATAACTCAAATGTAATCTATTCAACGTAACTTTTTTCAAAATCTAAGACTAGAAAAAATATTTTTGAACGCCAAAAGTCTTAGTTTAGTTAAAAGGGTTCAGCTTGGAAAAAGAATATGGAAAATGGGTAATCTAAAAAAAAGACGAGAGCCTCGAATCATTTACAAAATATATACATAATTAGAGAAATTCGTAAAACTCTCCAATCTTTTAATAACATCTATTCCAAAATTTTACAAAAACTCTCCTTTTCAAATGATGTTTGAGGGAGATCCTCAAAAATAATAACTTACCATTTCAACTCATCATTTCCTTGAGTGACATTACAACTTAATACCAATTGCCTTCTTATTTCAAAACTTTTAATTTCAGGTAAATCGTAATTTGGAACAAGTATTTCATCTGGAAAAAAAAAATTATAAATTTTATTGTAAAAAAATGGTTTTTAAAAATAATTTTAATAATTTTACTAGCAATAAATATATGATAACTAACAATTCTTTAAGTTAAATTAAAAACATTGCATATAGTACTAAAAAATTTTAAAACTTATAAAAATATAAAACCTACTTTATTAAATATAATTTTATTTTTTGTTGTGCAGACAAAACACACAATAAAACATAAGAAATTACACTATAAATGTCTAAAATCAGAAGAAATATTTTTATATGGAACGTTACCATTATGTTATCAAATGATTATTTGGGTATTGAATAAAAAAACAGAGTAAACCAGATCATGATCAAATAGGATAAATTTATCAATTAAATTTACCAAATAAATTAAAAATTATATACCTAATTGACTAATTCCGAATCCTAACCGAATAAACTTTTTGTTAAAGATAATTTGTGAGTAATTTTTGATATACTCTGTAAATGTAAGTTAGTCAGAAAATGATGCTCGCATGCTGTTGGTGTCTGCAGTGTATGCAATGAACAAACCGTAAATTTGGAGCTCCACGTAGAAGGAGCCGATGTTGTATGCATGCTAGCAGGTGCATTGAAATATTCTGGAAGAAATACCACACAGTCTAGTTGGAATATATAAATCAACTTGAAATTATATAAAGGGAGTCGGATAGATCAATGTGTGTAACCAGAGAAGCCGGGTAGAGTAGTACAACGGGCTAAAATAAAAATTAAAATTAATCAGATGATGAGACAATATTTAATTGGGTATAGTTAAAATTTTTATAAAAGAAGTACGTATGTACATTAAATGTGGACATAAATAGTGTAATTTTTCTTTATAATACATAAATTCATTTTAGCTCATGAAATCTTATCTTTACCTACTTGAATATATCAATAAGAAAAATTTTAAATTGTCATTAATCACAATTTCACTTATTAAATATTGCAGAAGATAAGTTATTCATAAATTTTTTTTTAACATTTTGGCTAACATATTCACATAAAAACATTAGGGAATTTCACTTCTTTCTTTCTTCATATTTCATAATTCATAATTTTCGCATGTATTTTGTTGTTTATTTAAAAATATTTTACAATTGTCAAAAAACAATAAAAAAAAATGCATATGAAAATTACGAATTATGAAATATGAAGAAGGAAGTGAGATCCCTTAATATAAGAATTTTGAAACATTCTTAAAAGCCCCTATTTTAGATTTTTAAAATCTAATAAATTTATTAATTTCAGAACAATATTTCAAAAAATTATTCTAGCTGCTTATTGTTATACATTACATATAAATAAAAAAAATATATTCATAATTTAGCTCATAATTTTTACATCTTAAGGCGAACAAAATTTAAAAAAATCTTTGTAAAACTAATAACAAAAATAAAAATCAGTAAATTATAAATGTGTCAATAATCATAAAGTTTTTCTACATTTTATCTGTACAACAAAATTTCGAACTGTATTTTCATAAAATCCTTAAAATTTAATTTAAATTTGAATATTTCATAAAGCTTCGGATAAATATTTTTATTTTTTTTTCTAAATATAGAATAACTAATATTAAAAAATGTATTTTATTTTTAATATGCATATTAGGAATGATGAATAAAAATTAACAACCAATTTCTGTTTTACATTTCGAAACAAAATATATCTTAAAATTAAACCTAATGTTCTTTTTAATAAACTTAAGATTATGAGAATAATTTTTAAAAATGAGGAATTGCTTTTGACAACTATTTTTAGCTATTACTTAATATTGTGAGTATAAGTAGTTAGTTGAGTTTAATTATTAACTACTATTCCAAATTTATATTCTCCTTTTATTCAATGTTTGTTTCTTCTTTTAATTTTTTATGATTAAAAATTTAAATTGTAGAGAGATAGATCAGAATAAAATCAACTCCCTTAACATCAAAAAAAAATTTATAGTTATAGAAATTCATTGATTCAAATTATTATAAAAAAAAACTCGACTTTTGTAATATTTTAGAGGAAAAATTTAAAAAAATTTGGTATTAAAATTATTCTAAAAAATTAAAAGAAATGAGAAATTAATCAGTCATAAAACGCAGAGATACTTTTTAGAAAATTTGAATAATCTCGAAAAAAAAAAACAAATTTATTTAGCTGAAGAAATGGATCCATAAGCTCAATATTCAAAATTTCATTTTTAATTTCATATATATTTGTTAGATATTTTAACTTAATTTTTATAATTTTCACATTAAAGAGATACCATTCTTTATTTTTTGCTTTGAAATATAATTATAATAACCACTGAGTAGAAAAAGAATTAAATGCTTCTAATTACTTTTAATAAATTCCAAAGAAATAAATACAGTGCGACAGTATTTAGCTTTAATCTCTTTCTTATATTAATTTTCAACACAATTATGCTTCAGAATTGAAACATTAAAATTTTTAAAACTTTGCAATTTGATTTTTGTGTGTATTTTTTTTTTTAGATTAACACTAAAACTAAATTAAATTATTCTCTCACTAGAAAATTTAAGGCGAATTTTGTTCATAACTAATTAAATTAATTCTAGCAAGTTTTGAAATACTCATACAAAAAATTTAAATTTTTCTTCGAACAATTTTAAATAAAAATTAAATTAAGAAAAAATATAATTAGCAAATTATTTCTGATTGTTTTTTTCGTAAAAAATACCTTAATGATGTAAGAAATTTTGAGGAATTAAAGGTAAGTCAGTCTATTCAAAAATAAAAATTGAGTAATATTCATACTTCAACAAAGGATAATGAGAATGAAAGAGAATAGTTAGGTAAATGGAAATGATATTAGACATCAAAAATAAGTTTATTTTTTATTTAAACTATATATTGTACGAGTATAATCAGAAATTTCTTTTAATGGAATTAGATCCAATCGGTTAGCTTCCTTATGGCATGAGATTCAAAAAAAATTTAAATGCCAATATTTTTAGATTACTTAATTAATAAAATACTGAATGAAAAACTATTATTTAGTGTGAATATTGTATATTTTTAGCATTACATAATTTTATCTAATATCAATTTCGATACTAATTCTAAAGTCAAAACTTAATTTTCATTTAATGGCGAAAAACTTTATTTCATAATGACATGATTTCAACAGAAAAAATTAATATGAAGAATAAAAAAAATTAATAACTTTTGATTGAAAATTATTTAAATCATTACTAAGTATCTACATTTGAAATGTAATGAAGATAATTTTGCAATTAAACTTTGAAAAAGCTTTTTGCAAAATAAAATGATTCTTTTTTTAGCTAATGATTTGTGGAACATCGATTTAAAAAAAACGAAATAAACTATCATCTCACCCTTTTTCTTTCGAGGTTTTTTGGTTGTTGAAACAGTAGGTGAAATTTCAGGAATTCCTCTAGTTGATTCGATAGTTCGAATTCGCTCAGTTGCTTCATAATTAGATAAAGACGAAGTACTTAAGTGAGTTTTAGTTTTAATAGACGGAGATCTTATTTCTGTTTACAAAATAATTTATTTTTAATAAATACAATATTATAAAGATCTTGAGATAATATAAAATATTTTTTTTGTGGAACATATTTAAGTAGTTGGTGGAAAATTAATGATCCATGGAAAATTTTTATTTCCAGCATCTAGATCTAGAACATTATTTTTGAAAATTTTTTTCATACTTTATTTCAAAAGTGTTTTCTTAGTGAATATTTTTGAGAAGAATTTTGTAAAATGGAAAATTTAGAATTTTATTTATGAACTCAGAATTTAATTTGGCATAGAGAATCGATTATCAGACCAAGAAAATTATGAAATTGTGAATAATAATTCTAGTCACATCTATTCCCACCAATATTTCTTTTAAATACAATGACTTTAAATACATAAGATGAATTGAATACTTGAAATCACATTTAATTATGTTTGTATCATAATTACAACCATATTTTTAGGAAAAACGCAATCGTTCAAGTTCTTCAATTCTCCCTTTATTTTTTTTTTTGGATTTTAATTGGATTTTATAATACCTTCATCCGATTCATCTTCGGCAGATTTATTTACATCATACGCTATTTCTGCTGTTTCTATTGATTTATTAATAGTTTCATTAAGCCAGTGGCGGATATTTTTAATAGAAACTTCAGTCGATAATGGGTGATAATATGATGTTTCAAAATCCAGAGCATTGGTTGTAATTTTGTTAATTTCATTTTTCGAATGAACTTTCAATGTAAAAGAGTTAGAATGCAAGTTATTGCATTGATAATGACCTTCGTGTACTTTTAATGCATGCCTAACCATTATAGTGGCCTCTATTTTATTTTTTTCACCTTTAAATGTAATACACAACTTGATATCTAGTTATTTTCAGAATAATTGAGTATGAACTCAGTAAATAAGTTGATATTTTGACTGACATATCAATGATAAAAGCAGGGTTAAAAATTTTATTTTATTATTTCACTCTTATTGCTCTTCATGAAAACGATCTAATAAATAATATTTTAAACGATATTTTAAAAATTCTCTCTTAGGGAACGAAAAAATAAAAATAAATTATTTCACTCCCAAGAGCGATTTTTGTTTTGTTTTTATTTTCTATACCTAGTAAAGATCAAAAAAAAATTTATTTTTTTTCACTCCCTAACAAAATGTTCTACAAGGAGTGAAATAAATAAACAACAATATTTCATTCCCAAAGAGCGTAATTTATTGTTCGTTTTTTTTATTTTTATTTTGGGAGCAAAAAAATTTTTTTTAAAATTTCGTTCCCAAAGAGCGATTTAATTTATTTATTTTTTATTTCCTTTGCAAAGAATGGAGCGAAGGAGTGAAAAAAATAAAATTTTTAACTCTGGATAAAAGCAGTACAGAAAAAACCCGCTAATAGATAAAAAAAATTATCCATAAAAAATTACTTTTAAAATTTAAGTAAATTCAGATACGTAAATGTTGGCTTTTTTAATTTATGTGATGCAATAGGAATTAATCCAGATAAAAATTATTTATAGTTAAAATTCTTATTTTTGTTAATAAAATTTAACCGAAAGATTTCTTATCTTTAAGCTTATGATTGATTTGAAAATTTTAATGTGAAAAATTGTAAAAAAAAGGTTAAAATAATTAATGTTTCAGTTTTACGTAACTGGAAAATTGTGTTTTTTAACCTCAATAGGTCTTATCAAAATTTTAAACGGGTAAAGTTTTTGACATCAGTGTCAAAATAAGAAATACTTATGTTTAAGCAATTTGTAAATTGTAACATTCAAAAACCAACCTGCATCATTTTATCAATTGATCGTCAATTGGCAATTTATACAATATTTCATTATAAGTATATAATATTTATTAAATTGAGAGAAGTTATGCCTTGTTCAGACAATGAACTCTGATCATGATAATCTTACTTTTTGTGATTATCATTCTTTTTTCCATGATTTACTCATACAAAAAAAGTGTCATCGGAAATCATGATTATCGAAAATCATGAAAAATTTCAGGGATGAGTTTATAGTTTTTTACCATCCATGTTACCCATTTCCACTCATTCCTAGTTATTTTTGACTTTTATTTTTGACATATTTTCTTTATTTACAAAACAAAAAAAAATTTGAGTAGCAAATAATATTTATGTTTTTATTTTGTTTGCTTTCATGTTGTTTACTTTTTTTGTTTTCGTTCATAATCGCGTTCACACACGTTTTCAAAGTATGATTATCTACGTAAATCATGATTACGAAATCATGATTAAGTCGTTGTCTGAACAAGGCATTAAGAAAAAAATGATATGTGTACATATACATAATATAATAACAATTACTAAGAGAATTTTTTCATGTACGCACTTCAACATACTTAAAACATATTTACTGCCTTGCTCTCAAAATACATACTTTTATTTTTAAGCATTGTTTCTTGATTAGATTTTTACTTATAAGATTTTGATTAAATGAAGTTTGAAATTAATTAAATAACTGATTTGAACACAAATTATTTAAAGAAACAATTTTATTTCATTTGTGCAGTGTAAAATGACAATTTCAAGCTACTTTCAAAGCGAAGAGTAATGGATAAAATAGTTTAGAATTTGACACTGTTATAGTTTAATAATTTTAAAATAAGTCAGTATTAAAACTTAAAAATAAAATACATATTTAACTTTTGTTAAATTACCGTATTTAGTTATAATGTTCATACATATAATATAATATTATCTAACCAAATGCAATATAGATTTCACTAAACGATAAAGTTAACAAATGTGTATGTTCGTACGAATTATAGTAATACAAAAAATAAAATAATTTTTAATTTTCAAATTATCATCACTAATTTGTTATCGTTATAATGTTGACATATTACATTATCGCATTTAATAAAATGAATTGCTTTAAAATGTGCTAAATATATTTTAATAAAATCTTAAGTAATATTTCATTGGTTTTGATTTTTAATTTAATTTATTATCTGATAAACTATATTGTTTGAATATTATAAAAGTAGATTCCCAAAAAGTATTTACAAAGGAATATTTAAGTATATAATTTAAAACCTCAAAATCGAAACGGCGGAGACGATGGCTGAAAAGCACAAATTTTTTTTTTTAATTCTATTGACAAAAAAAAATAAAATTGGTTAGTTGCTTTCGTCGATTGGAATTTCTCGCGATTCGGTAAAAAAAAATGATATGAAAGAATTTCGGATTTAAACAATTTTTGTTATTCGTTGTTGAAATTTTGTGAAAAATAATTTTAAAGCATACGATGTTTCATAATCGTATTCGTATTAAAGTTGTTTGGGATTTTGAAATACATAAGCTTTTCAATTTTTAGTAATTTTGAAATTGTCTTGGCATAGTACTTATACATTTTTACAAAACATGCAAAGTATGTATTTCCATTTCGAGAGCTTCACTTTCGTTGAATTATCCATTTAATTATGCATAATTTCTTATTTTCTGAAATCACCAAACTTACCATCAATTGGAGACTCGACAGCTATATAAGCATGCTCATCTTTCCCGTGTCTTAAATTATGCCTAGCGATAGATTTACCATTTTTTAACCAATTTATTGGTTCTGATACAGGTACAATACACGATATTGTAAATGGCTCACCAACAAATGCGTCTGTGTCGCCAATATAAATTGCTAAGTTCTGAATACTTTCAGAATCATCTAAGAAATAAATTTTTCCATAATATGTACTTATTTAGTCCTTTGGCTTTAAACAAACATTTTTTTGTTACAAAATATTTAAAATCATTCGTTATTATTTCATAAGTCAGTCAGATAATGGTTGTCAAAAAAATATCGATGAAAAATCCAAAAATAAATTTATATTTTAGGTCTAATTTTATCCGGTAACTAAATAAATTAAATAATATAATATCAAAGAAAAGTTACATTAAATGCCTTTCTCACTTCCTTTTTAATATTTTAAAATTTTAGTTTCCCATGTATTTTGTTGTTTTTTGTTTGTTGTTGTTGTTAAATCAAAAATACGTTAGAAAATTATAACTTAATTATCATAAAGAAAGTGACATAGGCTAACATTTTAATAATATTTTTATTCTAGATTGACAAATTGAAATTTTCTAAACATGTAAATAACTTAAGTATTTTATTCTGATAGATTGACTTTAACTATTGTTATCAAAATAATGTTGTTTTCGATCAAAATTAATTTTATAATAAAATAAATAGACAAACTCGTATCATATGACAATGCAAAGCTTTTTGATAAATTAGACCCAAAACATTATTGTTATAAAAACTAAATAACGATAAACAATTCTCAGTTGAATTATATTACATTATTTGAATTTTATATAAGTATAGAAACATTTTCATTTCATTCGCTAGAATTGATTAAAACATTTCTAATTTTTACGTTAAGTATTTCAAATAATCTGTCTAGAAAGATTGAAAAAATAATCTTTATAATAAGTAAATGCCTTAAATTATATTCTATTAAATTGTAAGATTAGTTATCCGATCTTGTCTTATCTTATCTAATTTGAAAAAAAAAAATTGTACAAACAATTTATTTAAATTAAAAATGGATATGCTAATACGCGAGCAAATAAATGAGATTTGCTTATTATTTTTTTTGAAAATAAAATACATCAGAAAACATTTTTTTTAAATATAATCAAACATGCGGTAAAAAATTAAAACTTCTTTCATGATCTTAAATTTAAAATATCACTTTGCTGAGATTTTATTTGCTCAGTGAGTGCAGTGTGAAAAATTTGTTTAGGTAGAATTTAATTTGGAAAAATATTTTAACTGCTTAGTATAATTGTGAAAAAGTAAGGACTTTACACATAATTACTCTACAAACGGGAAATAAATTCATTACCAAATTGTCTCATGTTAAGTGTTTTTTTCAATTATTTTTAAAATAACTACATTTATCCTTTCTTTTTCTTTTTATTTCCTGGTATAATAAAAAAAAAATTAAACTGAATAAAAATGTTACTGCCTGTAATTTAGTAATTACAAAATCATATAAAAATTTTTAACTACTTAATTTTAAACATAAGGTACAGATTTGAACTAATTTTTTTTTTCGTGAAATTGTTTGATCAACAATTTCAAAATAATATCGTTCAATAAATTGATTATATTTTTAAAAATATCAAGTACGATAAAATACATTATATTACATCTTCATTTCAAAATTATATTATCAAGAAAATTATATTAAGAAGATACATGAATAGAAATATAATAAACATTGAATTTTAGCATTGAATCGAGTTGCAGTAAAAGCTCTATTCTAAAACTCACTCTGAGGTGACACTTGTTAGAAAATTATAATTTTGATGTAATTCAAGGTTATCTCGAAGATATATACTAGGGTGTGCCATTTTTAGGCGACTTTTTTTTTCAACGAAAAAACAGGGTGAAAATTTGCAAGAAGGTAAGAAAAGAAGCCTGTTCAAAGCTCTTAATATTAATATTTAGAGGTGTCTGTATCTAATTTTCCATTTCCCATTTAAATAACATGGGAAAAAAATCTTTAGAACGGCTATCTCTATGATAAAAGTGTAAGAGACCTTTTTTGTAGAGGGTTGAATTCTCTACAAGAATATGCTATTGGCTTATTTATATGAGGTGTGAATGCCAAGCTAGAAAAATAAAAAAAAATAAATTTTTTTTTTTCCCATGTTATTTAAATGGGAAATGGAAAATTAGATACAGACACCTCTAAAACCGCTTGAACAGGCTTCTTTTCTTACCTTCTTGCAAGTTTTCAGCCTGTTTTTTCGTTGAAAAAAAAAAAAGTCGCCTAAAAATGGCAAACCCTAATATATACTTTTGTTTCCAATGAATAAAATTAATAATTAAAAAGGATTTTCCAACAAGTACCACTTTAAGGTTGTGATATTAAGGGACAAGACTCTTTTAGATAATACATGTATATCAATTTGTCTGCCGTCTGTCTTTACTGTTATAACAATATTAGCTGAAAATTTATAAATTATTTCATGTGTGAATATCACTTTCAGGTTATTTTAATATCTACTAATACAACTTAATTACTGAGGGCTTACAAAACCCCACTAAAATCCTTCCAAAACTGAAAATTGTCTTGTGACCTTGACTGAAAAAATTCGGCAAATTTTTTTAGAAATCAATAGTACTTTTATCAAAACCAATCAAAACAAGTCTAAATAAATATAACTTCAAAAGATCCCACAATTACTGTTCAGAAAAATAAAATCTTTTATTATACATATGCATTTTAGCATATAATAATATACATAGTGATGGCAAATAATTAGTGGCAAACAAACGTAATAGACATATAAGTCTTACCAAGAGAATAAATAATTTCTTGAGTAAGTACTTATTAAGGATAAAAATTTTGGACAATTTTTTACCAAATACATAAATAAATACATTGACATCATATAGAGCGTAGGTATTATCTCTCACGATATATAAATAAAAAAATAAAAATGTTTTTATATTTTTTACTTACATTTTTATTTTGATTTGCATTTTTTGAACAGAATTAAAAAATTTGTACATATTATATTCGGACTACATAGATACATTGTACCCTACGCCTAGTGGAAATAAGTGAATGAAATGTGTAAAAAAAAAAGATCGAAATAAGATACAAAAAAATCTATTCAATCAACTCAGATAATTAATTTATTATTTCAAAATAAAAATTCGCTCAAAAAAAACCTTGAATATTGGCTTAACAAAAACATGACTATAATTGCCCCTTTTTAATGCTCAACTTGATTCAATACTAACAAAAATAAGTAAATATTTAATTCACAAAAAAAAAAAAAAAAAACAATTTAAAACATTAATTAAAGATAATTTTGTTTTATATTAAAAATGATAAATTATTAATTTTGTTTTTGATTAATAATAAATTATTATTTTGTTTTTCTTAATTCATATTTTAAATAAATTTATATGAAAACTCACCTTTTTTACCGCTAATAATACCAAAACATAAGAAAATTGTTAATGCTGAGAAAATGAAATATTTTTCTTCCATTTTTCTTTTTTATAATTTCCTAATTAGAATATTGATGTATAACTATATTGATTTATCATAAAGATTCCAATTTATAGTTGGATGATTTTTTGTTTAATAATATAATAACTATATGTGTAGTTTTCCTAATATACGTTATGATATTCCTGAAATCAAAAAATAAAAATAAAAATATAAAGAAAAGAAAGATAATAACTATTTGGCAGTTTTAAATTAATAAAAATTCAACTTTAAACAAGTATTCTTTAGTATTTTTTTCTGATATTAGTTATACCTTATCTATAATTTTTTATTTATTTTTTTTTTTTTTTGATAAGATTTCTCTGCATTTATTTTTAATCAACAAATAAACGAGTAGAATATTTTAGAAATAAAATTGAAAAGGAAAAATATTTTTTTACATAAAAATTTATGGTAGGTAGGTAGGTACTACCGCATTATGTAGCATAAAGATTAGTCTTATCGACAGCAATAAAGGGATTTACAAAAAGTCTATCTATAGAAATTAAAAATTAATAGGTAGGTATCTACCTGCTTACGTATAAATAATTTAAAAGATTTACTGAAAAACTGAGCGTCCTATGTCGAAGGTTGATATTCAAATAGTTATTATCAAGAAGGTAACTACATATTCTGGAATGAAAATTAAGTATTTATTATCCCATGTTCTTTGAGATTTTAGTATCAAAAGCAAAAGTGAAAGCAATCAAAATAAACATATAGGTACCTAGGTATAATAAAAAATTTAAAATTCTTGAATCCGTACTGTAGATAGGTACGTAGGTATATGAAAAAATTTCAAATGGACCTAGATATAAGTATTGTCAAAAATTTATTAACAAAGATTAGGTAGGTAGGTACCTATATTGAATTATTTTATCATTTTATCAAATTGCTTTCCTGTTCTACTTCTAACTTTTAAGAATAAAAATATTGAATTTTTATTGAAATCAACTTGCCTTTCTTGTCCCACCGCTATGTCCTTAGTCGGTGTCCGTCCGTGTAACCAATTAACGATTATACCTATATTAAATTTTATTCTAAATTTGAAAAAAAATAAATAAATAAATATATATATAAAAATAAATAAGGAATGTCAAATATTGAGGAATGTCATTTAAAAAAAATATAATTTTAATCAAATTGGTTAAATTTATTTTTTGTTTTTAAATACAAGGTAGGTACTTTAGGCATTTTTTTTTTGTATATTTTAAGCCTACAGCCAATTACAAACAAAAAGGGGATTTTTCATGGTCATTTTATTTTTACTTTTTCTGTTTGCAGAATTTTGTTTTTTTTTTTTTTTAAGGCTTAGGTCTCGTGGTTTATTGTCTGTTGTGTGCACAGTCAATCCAAAATGAGCATTTTTTTATATTTGGGGGATTAGGTCATTCTTTTTTAATTTCCATAATTTTCATATTGATTTTATATTTTTTTTTTTTTAATTTTTTTTTTTAACCAAATAAATATAAATGACTAATAAAATTTCTTTTCTTTATATTTTAACTTTCAAGAACTTATTTTTCGTAAAAATTTTTCACTGAATACACAAAATCCAGAACAGAGAATCGTAAAAAAAAAAAAAATTCTTTTTTGACGTAATATTTTTCACATGACTTTTTTGTTTTATAATTTTTCGCTTTCAATTATTATTTAATTAAAAATAAATAAAAAGAAATTAAATTAAAATTTATTTATACCTTTTTTAGTAATTAAAAAAAAAATATTTTAATTTTCCGTACACCTCTTTTCTTTTTTTGTAAAATTTTTTCACAGAAAAATATAAAGCGAAATGACATACGAAATGATTGAAAAAAAAACCAAAAATATTTTGATAACGGTGCCAGCTGGAGTTAAAAATAAATACACAAGAATCCCCAAATATTGTTATTTAAAAATAAAAAAAGTCTACACTCAACAATATATGGGGATATTTGATACATTTTTCTGTACAGTATTCTGAGAAAACGATGTTGGGTATCCAATGTTTAATTAAGAAAAAATAAAATGTTGATTTCTAAATTTTGCGTTATGTATTATTATATTTATATAATTATAGTTTCTAATAATAACTAGTTGATTTTTTTCGCCACATTTTTATTTTCATCGAATCATTTAGTCAGTGATTTATAGGAATTTTTGGACATAGGGGGCGCTTTTTCGCATACGACATTCATCTATTTAAATGACATTTGAACAGATGTTTGAGTTTGTCATCATAATTTACCTATTCACCTATTTTAATTACCATTATCTCCTTTCTTCAGAGGAAGATTAATGAATTTTTCTTTTGGAATTTGAAATCAAAATATTTATATAAATCACAAAACCGATTTTTGTATTGAACTTTTGCTAATTAATATGGCAGGATTTAGTGGCGCGTTAAAATTAACAGACTTAGATGATTTTATAACACCTTCTCAAGTAAATATTTTTTTTTAAATATCTAACAAACATTGATAGATAATATTTCAATCGTTCAATTCTAATGCAAATTTAATAAATGGTTTTGTTTTGTTAATTCTTTTTTTAGGAATGCATCAAACCAGTGCCTATTCAAAAAACAAAAACAAAAACAGGAGCAAAAATTTCAATCCAAGAAGATGGTTATTACGAAGAGCTTGAGGTTACAATCAAAATAATTGATTAAATGAGTTAGGACCTATCAAAACTTGTAGATTCATACCTGCTATAACTAACGTTCTATATTAATAACTTCATTGATGTCCCTGAATTTTGAATAAGGTCGTCTTCTTTCTTTTGCAAGTCCCGATTTATTTTCTTTGAAGGCGTACGTTTCAAGTTGAAGATTAAAAATTATATGAATAATTGTAAAAAATGTGCGTCTTATTAGCTATGAGCTTATGTGACTATTTAGAGAATGTAAAGAAAGACTTTAGAATGTCTGATTACCTACCTTCCTCGCTAATAAATTTATACTAGTCGCAAGATATATTTCAAATATTAAGCTCAATAAAAATTAATAGTGCTATTAAACGAAGAACTATCTTACCACTTTTATCAATCACTAAAATTAATATGTTTTTTAGTCAGGAGGAATGCAAAAACTTCAAAAAGTTGAAATAACATTAGCTGATTGCTTAGCTTGTTCAGGATGTATCACTTCAGCTGAATCTGTATTAATTACACAACAAAGTCAAGATGAATTGCTTAGAGTTTTAAAAGAGAATACTTTAAAGAAGCAACAAGGAGAAGGAGACGTGAAATATATAGTTTTTACAGTTTCCCAACAATCAATTTTAAGTTTAGCTCAACGATATGATTTACCAGCAGAAGAATGCAGTCGACATATTAGTGGCTATTTCAAATCACTTGGAGCTGATTATGTTTTGAATACGAAAATTTCAGACGATTTATCTTTATTAGAAAGTAGACATGAATTTGTTGACCGTTACAGAAATTCTCAAGATCAAAAAATTAGTAAAGATTTGCCAATGTTATCGTCATCATGTCCTGGTTGGGTCTGTTATGCTGAGAAAACTCATGGGCATTTTATTTTACCATTTATTTCAAGTACTAGATCACCTCAACAGATTATGGGTGTACTTGTTAAAGAATTTTTGGCGAAAAAATTAGGAATCACTGGGGATAAAATTTATCATGTAACCGTGATGCCTTGTTATGATAAAAAGCTAGAGGCTTCACGTGATGATTTTTTCAATGAAGTTACAAATTCCAGGGATGTTGATTGTGTGATAACTTCAAGTAAATCTTGCAATAAAGTTCTACTCTCTATCAAATCTTTTATTTTTAAACTTTTTTAGTTGAAATTGAACAGATGCTGGACGTTGACGGTAAGTCATTGCATTCTTTTGATCAAAAGGACTTTGATTGGCCGTGGAATATTGCACGACTAGAGTCCAATGTATGGGCGCATGAAACTTCCGGTTCAGGAGGTTATTCGGATCATATCTTCAAGTATGCAGCTAAAGAAATCTTTGGAATTGAATGCCATCAATTGACATACAAAAATTTAAGGTGATCATTGCATTTACTCTTTTTAACAGCATAAACATTTTTTACAAGAATTTCCTTGTTGAACTAAGGAAACCTAAGATTTTGAAGTTATTTTTTTTTTGATTATACTTTTCAGAAATCCAGATTTTAGAGAATTAATTTTTGAGCATGATGGTAAAGTTGTGTTGAAATTCGCTATTGCAAATGGATTTCGTAACATTCAAAACTTAGTACAAAAAATGAAACGCGGTAAATTACAGTATCATTTTGTTGAAGTAATGGCTTGTCCTTCAGGTATTTAAGAATATATAAAAATTATGAAATACATATTAGAGAGTTTTAAAATTATTCAATTTAGGTTGTTTAAATGGTGGAGCGCAAATTCGGCCAACGAATGGATTGCAGATTCGTGACCTGACTGAGCAACTTGAAGATCTGTACAAAAAACTACCAAAATCTTCTCCAGATGCTCCAGAAATCAAACAAATTTATTCCCAATATTTCGATGGAGTGGATAGTGATAAATCTAAAATGTTATTACACACAAAATATCATGAAATTGAAAAAATAAATACTGCTTTAAATATTAAATGGTAGTAAAACTGTATGGTAATGGCAATTACAAAAAAATATTTTAAGATTAAATATTAAATGGGAAAATATGAAATTTTTTTTCTTACAAATATTTACAGACTCCTGATAAGTTCAAATTATATAAAATAACATTACGTGATAATAGTCGCTGTGTCTGTATTTTTAAATGAATACAATATGTAAACATTTTTCTTGATTCTACAAATTATCTCTTTTAAAGGTATGATAAGATGAAATTTGTTCTAGGATTACATACAAAGAGTCAAATAAAGGACTTAACTTTTTAATTTTATATTTGATTTTTATTATTGTTCTTTTACATATACTTAGTTTTATTACATAGCTTAGTAGGTATAATAATTACATTTATTACTTCTAGTTTACATACATACCTTGATAGTTGATATAACGAATTGAATAGCTTTCATAAGTTTTTTTTCTAATTTTAATAATGAGTCATTTTCCTACTGTTTTGCTTTTTAATATTGTAGTGTTCAATTCAAATTAGTTACTTTTCTTTTTTTGAAAGGAAATCTTTTTTTAACTACAAATTAATATATTAAAAAAATAATGTTTGTATTATAAAATTAGAATCAAAGACTTTTTCCTTCTATCGATTTCCAACTCCAACAAATCATAAAATGCTGACAAAAAATATTTTTAATATCAAATTTAAAATATTGAAATAAAATATTTGAAAAAATAATCACAAAAAGTGAGATATGTTTCGTCACTTTGGTGTTATTGAAACAAAAGTGTTTGTATTCGTTTCATCTTTAAAAATCTTTTAGCTTTAAAAATATATTTAATTCTAAAAAAAATATTACAGTTGAATTATTTGTAATGTACACATATTCTATATTTATATATATAAATAAAAAAAGGAAAATGTTTTGTAAATCAACAATAAAAGGGAATTTTAATTACAACAAGATTGTAAAAAATCAAAATTAAAAGAAACGAATCGATCGTTTTCACTTTACATGTTGATATTATTAAATCTATTATTGATAAAAATATAAAATATATTTTTTTTATTTGTTGCCAAATAGTAATCTACTATTTCCAACATTTTGTTTTTAATTTTATCAATTAATGAATATTACGTATAAAATTAAAACTTATGATTTACTAACAACATACACCAGCAGGCATATTATATAGCATTTTTCGTTTACAATAATAACAAGAAAGAAACCTGAAATTGAAATTTTCTAGTAAGAATCTAAACTTAATTTCAGAAAAAAAAATTAGTTTCAAATATCCGAAAAATCATCAATACAATCTATATTTAAATATAAAACTGTAATTTCATTAATTTTGTTTAAAGTAATAACATCACATGTTATTTATCAATTAATATCAAAAAAAGAATTTGATATCATCACTGAAAAAAGATAAATCATTTGTTTAAAGTTTTTAACTCATTGTTTGG
Source organism: Hybos culiciformis (assembly GCA_964007475.1). Lineage (NCBI taxonomy): Eukaryota > Metazoa > Arthropoda > Insecta > Diptera > Hybotidae > Hybos > Hybos culiciformis. The sequence goes on along the minus strand of OZ023273.1, from coordinate 149,678,749 downwards.
ACTCTAAAATTTAACTTGAAATTATTTTAGTTCTATAAGCAGAATGCTATTCAACAATTTAAAATAAATTAAGAAATTTTCAATTAAGCGTTGTCGATCCAGTTAAATGTATTTGGCTGGCAATATTTGTTTTAATTTTATTTTTTCAAATTTCTCTCTGTTACCATTTAATTAAAAATAATGTCCATTAAAAATATTTAATACATTTATTATTAAGACATTAAGAAATATTTTATAAACTACATTCATTATAATAAATCATATCCCAAAATAAAAAATTCGAAATATTATAAGCCAAAAAAAAATTTTTCATAATAAAAAATCACTTTAATATAAAGATAAGGAATATTCATTTCATGTGTGACATTATCATCTACATTTTAAACAACTACTGCTCCTGCTTCACTTCTTGATAATGGTAAATCTGGACATGTTTTCCAATTATTAGTTAACGGATCATAAGCTTCAAAACTACTAATAGTTACTTGAGCTCTATAAAAATTTACCTCACATGGCTGGAAAAAATTAAAGATTACACTAACTAAGAAAAAAATTTTACTTTAAAAAACTTGCCTGATCGCCCCCTGCTACGTAAAGTAAGCCATCGGCTGAACATACAGCTGGTATGGCGCGACTGACATTCATTGATGCAACAGTTTGCCATTTGTTCTCATCAAAACTATATCTTTCAACACTGGAGAGTACGTCTTGGTTATTGCTATTACCACCCACAACATACAAATGGCGATTAAGAATTGCACAGCCCATTTGACATCTGGCAGTATGCATTTGAGCCAATGTAGTGAATTCTTTGGTTACAGGATTATAACTTATTAAATCAGGTAAATAACGACTGGTAGTTGTACATCCTCCAACTATATAGACGAGACCTTCAAAACTAACTACACCCATTGAAAATCTGGGTTCTGGCAAGTTATCCATCATTTGCCATTCGTCTTTCATTGGATCATAGCGTTCAATAGAACCACCAATATCATCTCCAATCCATCCTCCAACAGCCCATAAATATCCATCTAAAGCTGTTAAACCAAATTCACATCTTGGAATTATCATTGGTGAAATTGATTTCCATGTATTAATGACTGGATCGAAAACCTCTCCATTGGCTAATATCTGGCTTCCTCGTTCCCCGCCAACGACATAAATTTTACCATTTATTGTCGCCACACCTGGTAAAATTCGCCCAATATCCATTTTAGCGGTTTCACTCCATTCTCTCCTAAATATATCATATTTTGCAACTGTTTCAAAAATGCAATCACCATTTGTTGGATTCCAATTGCTGGAAATTTCTCTTCTAGATCCTCCAATAATATATACATGTTTTTTGGCTGATTTTCGAGGACTAACTCTCAATGGGACTAACTGACCGCGCCTGGACGCAATATCGCGACAAATAGAGCGTAACGCAACTTGCAATGACATATCTAGGCATTCTTTGACAGCCTGATCGATAATACGAATCGGAACCAAAGGCAATCTAATATAAGATAAAATTTCGAAAACATAACATCGTCTCTGTGCAACATCATGTTTAATCCATCGTAAAGCTGCTTGAAACACTTGAGATTCGCTATCTACACGAAGATATTCTGATGTTAATAATTGTCCTAAAAGCTGCACCGGCGTGTCCAGAAATTCATCTTCTTGAGAAATCTATGAAATATATAAATAATAGAGTCGGCAATCTTACAAGATAGCATTATTTTTTTTTAATACGTACCGCTGGAAAATTTGTGCAAACAAAATTCATTGAATTAGTTATCAATTGCTCGCAATTATGTGTTTCTGCGAAACGCAATATTCCTAAAGCGTTTGTGATATGCAATTCATTGGATAGAAATTCAGAACAACCTTCTACTATTTCATGTAATTGAAGCATATCCGCTGCAGCCAAGAGTTCTTGAACGTTACTCTAAAAAGAAAAAAACTTGAGTTATCAACTTTCATAATGTCCATTCCAATTAAAAAAAAAAGAATCAAACGCCCAAAAATCAATTACAAGGTTAAAATCTTTTTAGATATGATTAAACAATGAACAAATATTTCTTTTTTATTACATGTTACTTAGATATACCTACTTTAGAGAAAAAATGCGGCATTTAATCGCAGATTCGCAGTATACTTAGCAAATAATAATATTAACTAGAAAAAAACGATGGAAGAATACAATACCTACAAACATTTGTTTAAGATAATACTCTATAATAATATTCTCTAATCTAGTGTAATTGTAAATTGTATCATATCAACTCAAGGCAGGTGCCTTAAAATTTTAAGACCAAATTCGATTGTAAATGTTATTGTTATTGACATAATATACAAATAATGCAAATTATTAAAATTCAAACCTGGGTTATGTGTATTTTTCCTGTATAAATAAAGTCTAATAATATTGATAAAATTTCTGAGTCAATCGTTGGTAGAATCACAGTTTTTTGTTTGCCTTCATTCAAGCCCAACTCGGGACGAAACATTGCCTGAAAAATTTCAAAACATTAATGAGTACCATTTAATTCGTTAAAACGATAAAATTTAAAGTATCAAGATCCACCAATAATTTCACAAATTACCTCAAAATACATTGATGCTGAACTTAATATAGCACGATGTGTTTGAAATTTGGTTTCTCCAGCCACAATTTCAACATCACAAAACCTAGATTGTTGTCTTAATAAATTTAAATTTGCTAATAATTTTTCTGGATATTTTTTATTGAAATAAAATGAATTATTATTATCTAACGGTGGTGTCGAATTTATTGTTGAATAATTTGCATTATTTATTGTTCCTGAGACATCAGTAGTTTTCAATCCATTAGAATATTCAGTTTTTAATGGTGGCATTATTAATATTTTAGATTTTTATTCAATATTCCCCTAAAAAAGTTAAAAATATTTTAAATAGTATTAAAAAAAAAAAATTTAATGATTGATTTGTCAATAACTTCCCACAGTAAAAATAGTTTCTTTTTTCGGAAGAGCTACGAACGTTAAATTTTAATGTAACTATGAAGGTTATTAATTTTTTTTGAAGTTCTTATGTAGTCATCAAAATCATTTGTAATTCTATTCTAAAAATTTGATCTAAATGTTCTTTTGGGATGAAATTATTCTACTCTAAAAAAAACATAACAAGGAGTGGCGTAAGCCCAACATTACTGTTTTAAGAAAATTTATGTCGTATCTATTGTTTGTTATTTTTTTGTGTCGAACTATTAAATTATAATTTATTTAAAAATTATTTGCAATGCAACCAATATTAAAAACAATAAATTTAATTTATTTAATGTTATTAAAAGTTCAATAAATAATAATTTAATTTACTTACCTAAATTAATTTCTTCTACACAATAGAATACAGCACTGTATTTTGTATTCAGAAGAAATTATTTAATTAATTTTAATTGAAATTAATTTTTATTTATTACTGGGGCAGGCTGCATAAAAAAAAGACGTACAATATTTTTAACTTTTAACTATATTTTATTGATTTTGTTCATTATTTTTCTTTTAAAAGAAATCACGCAAAGCATTTGAAGCATTATGATTTTATAAAATAAATTTGTTTTAATTTTTTTTTTGTTTTTTAAATCTTAGGAATGAATTGATTCAATAAGTTTACAATTGTTTTTAAGATAAAATTTTCTCTAAAAATTATTTTTGCTTGTTCAATTTCTTCTTTTTTTTTTTTCAATGATATATATACAAAACAGATAATTGACACTAATCCATATTGATGTCATATTGTACCTAAATTTTTTTACACATATTTGCATATATATACAGATATTTTTATCTTTCCCTGACAAATCATCTGCTTTCGCATCTCAAATTCAATATAGTTCATATACCAAAATATATTTTCTTTGTTTTGCATCAAAAACTTTTCATCCAGTTTGCAAGCATAAAATTCTTGCATTATGTGCAATTTATTTTTCGTAAACTTAAAAAACAGTTTAAAATATAAAAAAATATATATGTATAAATATGTACTTAATTATATATATATATATAGGTTTAAGTTGGTAAGTGAGTTTCTATTTTTGTCGTAGTTCCTACATGTTACCTACATGTTATATTTGAAATTCTCTAAAAACTAAACATCATTTCTTTAAGAGTTGAATATATTTCGAACCATCCTAATCAGATTATTATGTTTTGATTAAATCCATTGAAATATCAAATTAAATTGTTAAATTCCTTAGATTTCTATAAATGTTGCATATTCGATCAATAAAAGTTGCGTTATCTTTATCCAAACTTTGCAATTCCGATTGAATAAACTGAAAAGGAGATTATAGACATACTTTAAGATTTAAATAATTCTATAAAAACTTGAAGAATGATTGATAGCATATTTGTTTTATTAAATCTAAAAGTATAATTCATACTCGTACATAATGTGCTTAGTATCGAGTTAAGCAGCATGTCAGGAAGAAACAGATTTCGTTCAAAGCTTAAAGCGTTGAAGCATAAGTTGTTTTTTAATATATTTTGTATTATACATACATACATATACATATTGTAAATGTAATATTATATAATAAATGAACTTTAAAAAACAAAAAAAAAATACATTGTAATTTGATTTTATACAAGAAAAGAAATTATAATTTTTTTTTAACAAAAAACTTACCAAAAATTTTTCATAATTTTCCTTTAAATCAATTATTTTGAATTTATTAGAAATTAATAATTTAACGTAAAATAATGGCACTGGACTCATGCATTTAATTAATATATATTTATCATCTAAAGTAAATTCAATTTCAAGTTTTTCTTTAAAAAAATAAGTTATAAAATTATTTCTTTCTCCTTCTAGTCGACAAACATTTGATAGCAAATTTTTAAAGTCATCACATTTCTCAGGGACTTTCATTTTATAATAAAACTCACTTGGCTGAACGCAAATATTGGTTTTGTTGTCCGAGAAGTTTTGTTTTTTAATAATTTCAAAAATTGATTTAGTCAACTGGTCGTTTAGTTCACTTTGAAAATAGCAAGTATTTTGTTTTAAAAACAAATTTTGGTAATCTATTTTATTAATATTTACTGGCACCAAAACCATAAGCATATCACTTTCATTCTCAACAATTGAAAATAAGTTCATTGTTATTTCTGGCAATAAATTCATATAGTTTAAATGTAATATTATTTTAAATTCTGATAATTTTATGAATTTTTTCGACAAATTGATTTTGTAAATTTTATCTCTTGAATTTTCATTTGACCATTTGTAATGTAATCTTATAAATATATTCCAATTTTTCGTTTTACTCAAAAGTTCAGACCAGGTAATTGAAGTTTTCAAAATTAAAAAATATGATGATCTCGTTAAAATTATTTCATTATCAACTATATATAATAAATCCAAATCTGAAAAATAAAATTGCATTAGTTATAGAAAATTTTTTTAAACTCCTACAAATATTTTTACCTTCTTTTGGAATACAATGGCTGAATTCGACATTAACACTAATTGCATTAGAATAAATTTGTGAATTTTTTCCAATGTGTAGAATTTCTTGTTTCTCAATTTCATTTTCAATTGCCGTTTTTAAACGGTTTGGCTCTTGAGTTAATTTCTTGAAAAATAATTTATTTTTATCAATATTCAGAAATTTTTTTTCTGTCACTTGAAAATATTCATTTTCAGATTCCTCTAAATGTTTTGCTTTAAATTTTGCACGATAAACAAAATTATTTTCACTTAAGCACATTAATTTATTGATTGCTTTGACCCATGTAAACGCAACAATTCCTGGTATAAATTGCTCTTGCGTTGTCACATCTAATTTATGCTTACAAGGATCATAATTGAAATCAATTTTTCTGATCCGTTCACCATCTGAATAAAAATAAGAATTATTTGAAAATGTTTTCGCAATGGCATCCGTTTCACTAAAATATACACTGCGATCGATCGATTTAATTAATTTGGAAAAAAATAAAATTTCTACAGCTCCACATTTCAAAAATAATAAAAGGATTTTTTTTGAGGTGATGAACTCAATAGATTCAATAGTCGATGACACTAAAAAAAATAAAGAATTTTATTTTTATAGAATTAAATATTTAGCTTTACTTAATAATGAGAATATTAGATTAAGTTTATGCAAACAGGAAAGAACTAAAAATATCATTAGTTATATGATTTGAAATTGTAGAATTTAAATAAAATTAAGGCAACACATATTATTCCTATACAATTTTTTTTTCTTTTTTTTTTTTCAAAAATATAATATCACATCCCTATTAAGACAAGGCGTTTAATCAATTCACCTCACCTGTTAAAATTAAATTTATAGAATAATCATTCAAATCCAAAGGATTATAAATTAATCCGAATAAATTTCCATCAATTGTGAATAAATAAAGTTCTTTGCAATTAATCACAGGAGTTTTTAATAAAATTTCAAAAAATTCCCTCATTTCAAAATCTGCATCTATCTTAATTGCTATAAGCGAAAATTCAAGGAAACTCCAATCACTTTTGAAAATATTTTCTTCATCAAATGTTATATTAAATGTTTTTTTAAAACATCGTTCTTTTATGTCTTCAATTTCATTGCAATCATCATAAATTTCCAAATAAATTGAAACATTATTATCTTCTAAGTTGTTTACAATTTTAAGAAGAGCAAATCCATTTTCAGCAGGTGTTATCTCCCTGATTCCTATTAAAAATGGTAATTTTTTTAAACTTTTATATGATGAAAAATAATACACATCATGATTTTCCAATAAAACCAATGTATTGAATTCAGTTAAAATAATTTTCTTTATTTTTTCATTAATTTTAATGGGAAAATTTTCTTTCAAAGTGCTAACACCATTTTCCTTTTTAAAAATTGATGTTATCAATGTGTCCCACGACCAGCTTACGAATACAGTTTTATTTTTATTCGAACTATTAAACAATCCTAATGGATAAAACATAGAATCATCCGTGATTTTCCAGCAAGACATAATTCTGCGACGAGATCTACTAAAAAATATGAAAATATTAGTAGGTAATTGAAGTAGGTAGGTATATTATCATTAAAATAATTCAAACGAGATTGAAGGTACAATAATGTACCTATATAGTTCGTATAAGGGTTTTTGGAATCATGGCACAGCTTTACGTTAATCGTAAGTTTTGCGATAATGAACTGGTACCTAATTGTGACTGACAGTTTGTTATGTACCCTACTAACTGTACAACAAGATACTAAATAATAGGTATATATTGCAGGATCTGATCTATTCTACAGTAAATTATATTCATAATCTTAATATCTTAATGTTTCTTACCACTATTACATAAATTGATCTTGTCACTTCCCAAAAATCATAAAAAATTAATAATTTAATTTTGTTTGCGAGTAATAAATAAAAATATTCAACAAGAAATATCAAATTAAAATTGCGCCACTTTATCTGAGTCATATGACTGAGAACTGGAGAACTGACAAAATTGAAAGCGGCGACTTAGCATCTTGGAATGGCGGCGGCTTTTATTTCCACCATTTTCACCATTCACCTTTACGCAAATGTCAAAGTCAAACTGAGACGTCATCTCCTCATAATTAAATATAATATTGTGTGAATGTGTGATGTGTAAAGAAGCGATCAAGAAATAAAAAAAAATTTGCTGGAGAAATTATTTTTATTTATTTTAAAATTTTTTAATTTATAAGAAATTTTGATTAATTATTATTTTCGATAAAAACTTTATTGAAAAACAAAAAAAAATATTAAAATTTATAAAAAACAAACGAAAATTAAAATTTTATAAATAATGACGCATCACCACCACAGTCAGAGATGTGTCATAAAAGCTCCAAAAAAGGTAACATGATTATTTTTATCAATTTTATTCTATTTTATTTAATTGCCTGGTAATTAAATTACTTACAATTATCATCTCTAACATAACAATAATTAGCTAAAACTTCGCTTTGCTTTGCCAACAGCTTAATAACCCAAATAATCATTCTTGAACTTTGCTGATGGTCTCGGTTAAGATGTTTTTGAAGTTCTACCTACCATGAACAAAATATTAAGTTGTTTGAACTTAAAGTTTTAATAGTCGACTTATATATCAAGTATACATCCAAAAAATATTCTTCTTTATTCTTATCATCTACGATCTACCTCCATGTGTATAACTTACCTATTGATGGGATCAGTAAACGAAAAATAAACATTGAGTTTCATGAAAAGGATCTGTATATTTTCCAATTTATGTTTGCCAAGAAAGGCTTGATCCGTTTTGTCGTCTTGTCAGATTATTATTTTTTTCCACTACTGGGCCAAATATTCTGAGAATTTTAAAGAATAATAGTTTTGTTTAGCTTTGTGATTATTATAAAACAAATCGACCCTGGCTTTGAAAAATCACAATGTTAAGAATTTCTTTCTTTTGAATGAAGAAAAAAATATTCGCTTGGCCTCGTTGATTTTTTTTTTGCGATGCTATGTATCTACTTATAAGGTACCTTTTGCTTCATTTGATTAAATAAAAACAATTATCAGGTTTTTAAATTTTTCCTAAAAATATCTCATATTATAAACAAGAAAAATAATTATAGGTATAACATAAAAGTTGAATTCTTAGTTGAAAAGGCTAGGTTAAGTCTAAAACTCGATATGTATGAAATTGTAAAATAATGAAATATTAAATAAGTAAAATTGTTGTTGAAATTAAATAAAAACATCTTGAATTGAGCAAATTCATATTATTTTAAAATTTAGTTTCAATATCTGAATTGATTATACCTAATTTTAAAGCATTGATTCCTTCTTTTTTTCAGGTACAGCCTTTTAATGAATTTGTTTCTCGTATTAGGAAATCGTTTTATTATGGCTATGGTTCAAATTGTGAATCAATGTGTATTCCAGGGCCATTGGCCCAATACACTTCGGAAAGGTATTCTGAAAATCATCGTGGCACATCATTAAATCGTCTTTCGAAAATAGCAGGTAAATTGTAGTTTGAAAAAAAAAAATATATGAGTAATTTAATTAATTTTTGTTTTTTTTTTTTAGTTGGAAGTACTCAATGTAATAACCCTTGTTCGTTAATTATGGCATTAATTTATTTAGATCGGTTAAATTCGATGGATCCAAACTATGTTAGGCGAATTACTCCACACGATTTGTTCATTATTTCAATGGTATGATTTATGGTTTTATATCAAATTATATGATAATCCATTCAAATAAAAATAATTACATGTTAACTACTAATTATAGCTATTGTGTCATTATTACATCAAAACAAAAAAAAATAAATGTTAAGATTTCTCCTTTGAACATAACTGTGAGGAATAGTTTTTCCAGCCCACATTAAAAATTTTGCTTAACTTTCATTATAACTTCAATTTAATACTTCTAAAAAAATATCTTACGTACGCTATCTATTAAAGGTCCTTTTATTAATTCAATTATTAATAGTTAAGAAGTAATTTAACTTTTAACAACACAAATATTTTCTTTTATGCCATATTTATTCCCTTAGAAATAGATATTCAGTACAGTCTTTTTCTTTTAGATGGTTTCAACTAAACTTTATGCAGGTAATGATGAAATTTGTTTTGATATTAAAGATTGGACAAAATATGGAATGAATAGTGATCGTTTGAAAAAATTAGAACTAGAATTTTTATACGCAATTGTAAGTATTATTACTTGCTTTCAAAATTTTTTTTTTATCATTATATTTAACAGCAGATATTGAGTGATTAAGCAATAAGTTGATTGTGTTTAATAAATAAAATAAATGTTTTAAATTTTATAAATTAAAGAAAATTCACCTTTTATCTTAGCCAACATTAACAATTTTGACGTTGATTAAAAAATTGAATTAACTATATCCAGTACATTCCAAGAAACATCACCAAAAATACATTCACTATCTTTATTCCATTACTTTATATTTTTATACTTATTTTAGGACTGGAATATTTACATATCAAATGAAGAGTTTTTTGATAAACTAGAGTCAATCGAAAAAGATTTAGCATTACGTCAAGGCATCGGCAGAGGTTGGTTAACGTATACGGAATTAATTAATTTCTTACCGTCGTTCACAATAGCGAAATTTTTAATAAATAACATCACATTATTGACGGTCAGTTATTGCGCAAGTATCATGACAATTGCTGGAGCCTTCTTTTTGGTTAGTAATATTCCTGGTAATGGATTGCTAAAAATAAATCGTGAAAAATTCAGAAATGATAAAAATACCTTAAATCAAAAGTCAAATGCGGATAAAATTTCAACTAACACAGATGATTTACTGATGCCATTAGAAGATGAGACTGAAATTCAACACAAGAATTATTCAACAATTGGATTAAATATAGAAAAGGAATTAGAAAAAATTTATTATAATTTGTTTGATCCCAGAAAATCAAAAACCGAGAACGATAATATATTAACCATAGATATTCAAAATAATGATATTACCAAGAAAGGTATTTACGATTATAATTATCATGAAAATTACATTTTATTAAAGGAATTGGAAGAACAATATAATCATTCCAGAGAAAACCTTGATTGGGAAGAGCTTGAACAATCGTCTTATCTCGAAAAATTTTTATTACATAATGCTGGGAAATTTATTTCGTGGTATTATAAATTTTGATTTAAATTAATCTTATAGTAAATTCTAAGAAAATTATTTAATACCAAGATAAAAAATTTGAAGGAACAAAATTATCTTACTGCTTAATTTTATAAAACTTTCAGTAAGCGTACCCAAATATCAAACAGTAAAAACTGTAAATGGTTGGAGATTTTGGAAATTACAACATATTTTCGGTTATATTAGGATTACATAAGAAATGTAACGAATAAATTAAATTGATTGCAAACATGAGGCCAAATTCAAATTCAAGACCTTGGTATTATATTTTAAATTCATTAAAAACTATTAGAGTAATACGATTATTGATTAATTTTATTGTATGTAAATATATTAATTTCGGTTTTTCGCTTAAATTTCCATAAACTTCCCAGATCCCAAAAATAAAAAAAATTCAAGGCCAATTAAATTTCTTTTAATTAATAATCCGTTTAATTTTTTAGTTTTAAAAATAATATGTAGGTTCAAATTTAAAAATAAATCAAAGTGTATTTCTTTGTAATGTATGAAATACAGCCAAATAATATTTTTGTACAATAAAATTATTTATATTTTATAAACAAATAAACATATTGAAAACTAATTATTTTTTTTTTTATAATATATACCTTTATATTTGATGTTGTCGCCAAAGTAAAAGAAAATGTTGAAAAAGGTTCAGAAGGCAAATGCTTTTATTTGATTTATTAATTTCGTGTTTTTAAATAGGTGCAGTAAAAATTAGCAAAACTAATTTCTTTGACATTTCACCCTTAGTTGATTCAAAATAATTTCATAGGCACTTAGGATTTAAAGGAAAATTGTCAAGTTGGATTGAACTTAACTTCTTATGGCTGAAATATCATAAACAATTCCACTACTCATAGAAACAATTACACATACCTTAATATATCGCAATGTACAAGCCTAGGAATATTTTACGCTAATAAAATAAAAACAACGAATTTTTTCTTAGTTTTACTTTATTTTTATTACATTTATTCTAATTAGCACACTTAATTCAAAGATTTAGCAATAAGGTCATCAATTTTATTTCCTCAAAATTTTATTAAAATTTCCAGTGGATTTTATTTTATTTATTTATTGTTTACATTTTAAATTTAAATTATAATAAAATGTTTATCGGCATAAAATTTTTGCTGTTAGCAATATTTGATTATATTTTAACAATAAAAATAATTCACCTAGTACAAAGAAGGAAATATAACCATGTTTTTAATAGAACTAATAAGTTATGTTGGAGCAATGATGTAAATTATTGCTTGATCACCATCATCGCAACGATGACAAATGTGATAACATTTAGGTTCATTGTTTTTTAGCTAGTTAATATTATTAATGAATTATTTAATTTAGTAAATTTTTAATTATTTTTTTAATGCAAAGGCTCTTGTTGGTCGCTGCTTTAACATTTCCATTTTATTACAAAACAAAAATTTTTAAATTTTTCTTTTATTAAAAGTTCGCAACTCATAATTTAATTTTTGTTAAAAAAAATTATTTTTATCCTAGAAAACGAAAGAATTTAATGTAATTCAAAATTCAATAGGTAAGTTTTAAATAGAAATTTTAACTTCTTATCTCAATATACATTACGTATATATAATATGAATGTAATTACTTATTATTTCCTAAGGATGTAATGTATGTAGTTTAATTTTTGTCATATTTCATTTACTACATAATATAAATTTAGATAATTTTTGGATTACATATATAAATTAAATAAAAATGTAATTCACATACTTAATTCATTGAAAAAGCTCAAATCTTAATTATTTTTTTATTTTTAATGTTAAAAAAGATACAAGATCAAATGTAAAAGCTATAAATTACTTTTTAGCCATACATTTTTTTTTAATTCTGACATAATTCATTTTTATTATATTTGAATTTATTATTAAAATATTTAGATTATATTTTCAAAGAAGTTTTTTCTTATCATTAGTAATAGTAACTATTATGTTAGTTCAAAATAAAATTTTGAAATAAGTTTATCATAAGATTTTCTTTTTCTATTCTATAAATAAATAAACATATAAATATATATAATTATATAAGTATTTTGGAAGAGCTTGGCTCATATTTATAAGTAATTTACATTTTAAGCTCATCTTCATAATATTATTTATAACTTTATAAAAAGTTTGAAACTCAATACTTGAACAGCAAATCGAATAAGAAAAACAAGTTACTTAATATATAATGTAGTGATATTTTGATATTTAAAAAAAATTAAATTGAATTGAATAATTTTTTCTATAAATTCCCAAAATTACCGCAATGATATACTATAGAATAAATAGAAATAAATAGAAGAGAAGCCCAATAATTAAACTAGAAAAGCATGTTTGGAATAATTTTCATCCTGCTTTCATATACATATTAGGATTTTTTTTGGAATTTCAACAATTTATTCGAAAAAAAAAGTTGGAAAACTGTAAATGGAAAAGAACTGGATGTTTTTATTACATCAACGATTAGGAAGCTTAGACAAACGAAAAAGTTTTGTTTAAAATATCACTACAAGGTATTACCATTGAGTAATAATATTTATAAGAGGGACAGAATTCATACAAGTAAATTTTTTTCAAAAATTATGACAATATTTTGAATGTATTGAGTAAAACGTTTTAACTCAAATGTGTTTATTCTTAATTTTATTTTTTTTTATATTGTATTAAGAATAAACACAATTTGAGTATGAAATTTTATTCAATACATTGAAAATATTGTCATCATTTTTGAGTTATTTGAAAATAAAATTCTGAAATTTACTTGTATGAATTCTGACCCTCTTATAAATATTATTACTCAATGGTATTACAAATATGTTTTCATAATGAAATACTTATTTTTAAAACTAAAGACATTCCTAAATAAAAAGATTTATTTTTTAGAAAGGTTTGATTAAATCTAGCAATAAAGGCAATTATTTAAAAAATTATTTAATTATTAAAATTCAAATATTCAATAAATTCCGATTTGATTATCCCGAAACTTATTTAGGAAAGTTTACAGTTTTTCCTCACTACTTAATTATAATAATATTTTATAGTAAGGAAAACTGCTAGCTAAAACTTTCTTTTTTAAAAAGCGATTAAATAATAGTTTCTGAATAAAATTTTTTGTAAATAAATCACTAGTTATGTGAAATCCTCAAATTACAATCGTTCTTTTCACTTTGAAATATCTGTTCAATTTGAATTATTGATTATTGAATATTAGTTAGAATACTTTTTAGGACTGGCTACAAATTTATTATTTTTACATATATGTATAATAAAAAAAATTACTAACTAGATACAATTTTTGTTAGAAAGAATTCAAATATGAAAAATTTTATTAATCTAAATATAATTTTTAATCACAAAGATTGTCTATTTTTTTCTAATAAATACAATATAATTTATTATTTATTAACTTGTTTACAGAGTTTGCTACGAAAAATAATATGTCAGGTACGAGAAATGTTTTAATCTTAACTATATAAACAAAACAATTAGATGGAAAAGAAGTATAAAAGAATTTTCATATTATAAAGCGTTTTTTCTATTCCAAGATTTTCATTCAATATATGATGAATTAGTTCCCATATTGTGTTCCATTAATTTATTGTATAATTATTGCGGATTTTATGAGCCCCCCTATCTTTCGGTTTGAGGAAAATTTCTAAAATAATTTCTAATAAAAAAGATGTGAATTACTGTGGTATCGTTTATAAATTATTTTATGATATTATTTAGTTATAATTTTCATTATTAATTTATTAATGTACAATAACTGACCTTTTTAACTTTTTTAAAACACAAATCATTAAAGTTAAGATATAAATCCGGTTATGCTAGTAAGATATTGTCATCGTTACCTTCTAAATTTTCAACTTTTTAGCTTTAAAATTAAAGTTTTTATAATTACGATACATAATAGCCTAAATATATTTTTATCTATTTTTTTTTTTTCAATTTGAATTTTAAAATTAGCTTCCCTGTGCTAAAAATTTATAAATAGAAGTGGTGCTTTAAAATTTTATAAATAGTATAGAAAATAAACTCGACAAATCACAATTCACAATAATCCAAAATTTTTTTTTTTAAATTCGTTCTAGAAATCATGCAAAGAGGTATTTAAATTTTTAAATTAATGTTCCACAAAATATTCTAAGTCCAAAGATATTCAATAAAAAAATTGTTTATTACCCTTGTTGAAAAAAAACAAACTGAAAAATTTTTAGACCAAACGAAATAATGGAAAAATATTTTTTTTAATAATCAGATAAAAAATATAAACAAAAAATTTTTCTTAAAGTTAGCAAATTAAAAATCATAACAAAATTATTTTGAAATAAATCATAACAAATAAATTACTAAAATTAAGAACATATTTTATTTACAACTCATTAATTCAACTTAATCATTAATCAAAATACAACGAATAAAAATTTTTATTCTGAAATATAGCTTTAATATAAATACATATTATAATCAAATAAACATTTCCAGAGAGTATCAATTATGTTTTATATTATTGGCATCATTCATGTTATTCCTATTTTTTTAATCTTTTATATTTTTATAGTTATAGTTAGAACTATATTGTAAAAAAATGCTTTTAATGCAAAACATTATTTTATATAAATAATTTTATAAGTTATAATGTTAAAGGTATCCAAAAAATTTAAAACTTGGAAGGGAAGATATATTGAATTTTATTAAAATATAAAATGTATGTAGGACTGGTACAATGTACACAAATACTTGTACAATAACAGTGCAATATCAGGAAAAATATTTAGATTATTTATTCGAAAGTCTGTTAGTATCTAGTATCTACACCTTTATAATAATCGAAATAATCTACACTTAGAATGGTGTAGAACGTATGCATTTTGAGAACATTTTGAAAAAATGAAAATAAATAGTAATAGTCAGCTATTTAAAGATTGGAAATTTTTTATTCCACGTAGTGGATAATTATCATAGACGAAGAATATTTTCTAAAAAATCACTATTTTTTTTGTTTAGATGCTAAAAATTTAAACTATTGCTTATTACTGGAAGCATAGGAAATCTTTTTTCTACTTTTAAAATAAGGTTTATTTAAATTTGCAATGAAAATGCATGCTAATGATATGGTTCACGTAAACCTTCGTTTTTAAATATTTTGTTGGGAAATTTATGTTTTCAAACATTTTCCTTTTTTCCATTATTCATAATTTAAACTGTCGTATTTTCCACTGGTTTTAAATTTCTCTTATCTTTATCATCTTTATCTTTGCCCACTTTTGTGTCCATAAAAAGCAATGGAAACATACCAACTAAGCATCCTATTGTAATTCCAAAAATCCTTCCCTAGAAATGAAAATAAATAAATTATTGTGAATATTTGAGAGTTTAGTATGTAAATAATTTAAATATAACAGAGCTTAATTGTGTCTGTTAAAATTAAAAGTATGCCTTCGCCAAAAAATAAAAAAATTAGATTAGTGTCCCAATTTACAGATAATAATTCCACTGTCTAATACTGAACTAACAGTAAATTGTAAATGCTTACATTCCTTACCGCAAAAGTAGAATTAAAAATTTTAAGTAGGTTCCAAACATATACGTAATTAAGTGGTTGAACAGCTTTTAAATTATTAGGCTCCTCTGGATTTATGACCATATTTGCTTAACTGCAAACAAATATATAAGAGAACTCAAGTTTTAGATGCTTACGATGGCGACATTCTTTTGATTCTAATAGACACAATTAAAATTTATTTACCTAAATATATAAAAATCATCTTAAATTTCGACAACATCTTACCATATTTCCAGCACTTCTACTGACTTTCATTTCCATTTGCACAGGGGTTAAAAGTGGAGCTCTAAATCCTAGCATTTCGGATAAACGTTCCACATAGAATGCGGACCCAATACCCAAAACATCCGAAATAGTGTTACCAAGCCCAGCAGCAGCCATAGTTGATATACACATAAACATTCCAAACAGGTGTTCTATATAATCGCCCTAACAAGAATATGTTGTATTGGTTAAGTCAAAATTTTGGAATATTTAAAAGAAAATAATAATAATATTAAATAGGTAATTAAGCTCCGAGATGAACCCTTTCAACTTTTACTATTTTTATGATATGAATATTTCCAGACTATCGTCTATGAAAAAAAATAATACTTACTGCAATTATCATTGTAAAATTATCTAAAAATCCAAAACCAATAAATGGCACTGCATTTACTAGACTTACTGAAATAAAAATTTAATATTGTTCAATTTGATCAACATTGTTAAAAAGCAAAAAATAAAGCTTACATCGCCAAAGATCTTTTTTACTTGGTGGTATTGCATTTTCAACTGGAAAAAAGTATAAAAAATTATCAGTTAATGTATCAATTTTAAATTCTTTTAATCTTACTATAAATTTCCGAACATTATTTTATTAAAAGCTCAAAAAGAAATAGGCTCTTTATTATAATAGGTTTTTTTTCCAGATTGAGATTAAATTTAATTTAAGATTGTTAAAGGTGTACATTACCAATGACTATGTATTACAGATTTAGTTGATTATCTGATCTTTTTATGTTGGAAAACATTGTGCACTGCACACCAACCATTTTAAAAAAAATTAGATACTCTAAAGAGAATACTATTGACTCATTAAATAATTGTATTCAATATGTAGGTATAATTTTGTGTATGTGATTTGTTTTTTTTAAATAAAAATAAATAATAAAAATAAAAAATAATAAATATTTTACCAAGTTTTTTTCTTAACCAATCATCAGGCACAGCACAGTATGATCCCGTTGGATCTACATCTCCCAATTGTTTAATTCTTGCTGGTCTACCGAATCGACTGCGCCATCGAGTGGCCGCTAATTGTCCTTTATGTTGTGAATATGAAAAAAAAAATAATTAAATGAAGAAAAAACATAAATAAATAAAATATTTGTATTTGTAAAGAGGTGTTTGTAAGATAGCAAATAGTAATGGAAAATTAAAAAATTTGCCAAGGTGGTTATTATGAATTACGATTTAACATAAAAATCTTACGAAAATTCTATTCTCAAATCCTATTTTGATGAAACTCAATGAATATAAATATTCCTAATTTCATTAGAATGGAAAAGAGAATATTATTTTCCTTAGATTTTTAGGTTCGATCGTAATTCATAATAACCCCCCCAAATTAATTAGTTAAAAATAATTACGAATAAATGTGAATTGTGATATACTTAGGTAATATAATTTAAAAATAAAATAAAACGAAAAATGTTTAAATCGATATTTCTAACTATAGGGTTAAATTGCTATTAAACCATACCTACTACATTCAATAATTTTACAATTTATTTTTATCTTTCCAATACAAAATAATAATAGTAGATTATTGTATATGTAAACTAAATTTGTTATTAATTAAGAGTTCTGTATACACAAAAATACATTGACACGAGTCAATGTATTTTTGTGTAAATACAGAACGAGTTGTATAACAAATTTTGTTTACATATCCAATATACTGTTTTAATGCGTAGGGGAGAGGTAGTTGCAAAGAGAGAATATTTTTTCTTCTCATTTTTTTCTCATTTTTTTTTTTTTTTTGTATTTGGCTGTATTGAAATATTGTGAGAGATATTATGTTTGTTTAGGAAGCTTCATACAACATTATTTTTGGTATTTTTAAGTCAATGTGTTAGTAAAACAAAATAAAATACGTGATAATTATCAATGTATGAAAAGAATTTTATTTAGTTTTACTAACACCTTCACAATAAAATACCAAAAAAGACTGAAAAAATGTTGTATGAAGCTTCCCATCTTCCTGTATTCTTAATCTATGGTATTACGTAATATTCAATACGAAACATCTAAATGATTTCATTATTTACGCTGATGCATCTAAATTTTTTCATTATTTACGCAGATGCATCTAAATGATTGCATGTGTATTGACGCAGATAATACTCCATTTAGTGATCTAAATTCTATAGCACTAAATACAACATAACAATCCCCAACGCATTAAATTTTATTATTGATCCACTAGGACTAGACAGAAAAAAAGTTTTGTCTAATCTTCTTTAAGGAATCATAACAAATAATTTTTAGAAATTCTACATTTTCTTATAATTTATTTTCTATCTATACCTATTGTAGTTATTTAATTTTTTTTAAATAATTACTTGCAAGGTTCTCAACAGAAACAAAATATTTTGAGAATTTATTTGTACTGAAAACTGATTTAATGAGGGATAGAACTTACAACAGTTTTTCAATAGAAGAAAAATTTTTTGTAATGAAATTCCACCCCTCAAATATAATTAAATCAGTTTTCGATATAAATAAATTGTTTCGATTCTCAAAATACTTTTTTTGGCTTAAGAACCTATCAAGTAATTATTTAAAAAAAAAAAGGTATAAATTACTGGAACTACAATCTCAAAAACTGCTTTAGGAAGTTATTCACAGGGTAATGTTCGAAGCTTTGTTTGAAATATCTATTAAATATTTTTATAACATTTAAGTTAATAATTGTAAAATTCGGAGATTAACACATAACTGTACATATAATTACTATTATAATAATTAATAAAAAGACCTTTTTTTTGTA
Source organism: Hybos culiciformis (assembly GCA_964007475.1). Taxonomy (NCBI): domain Eukaryota; kingdom Metazoa; phylum Arthropoda; class Insecta; order Diptera; family Hybotidae; genus Hybos; species Hybos culiciformis. The sequence continues at coordinate 149,659,473 of OZ023273.1, read as the reverse complement.
AGAAAAATATTTAAAGAAAAATTTTTTGAGATATCAACAAGTTTAAAAATTTTATACTTTAAAAATCTGAAAATTTTGTATGTTTTAACGTTTCCAAGAATGTACAATATTTTTCTAAAGATAACATTTTTTTATTTTTATTTTTTTTTTTTCAAATCAATTAGGATGTGAAAACAAACCCTAATTTTTATCTAATTATTTTCAATGTCAGCAGCCTATTAAAAAATAAATGCTTGTAATAATAACATGATAACCTTATGTTTCAACGAGCCGTGATGTATTTTAAATGAATATTTGTCTACATTTATAATTCCTACAAATTAGTATTTCTTTTTCTCGTAGAAAATAGAGATAGTATAAATCCTTTTTTTTTCCCCAAAAACCGAAGAAATGTAATACGTGGATGGAAATTTAATATTTTCCTAAAAAAAAGCACAAAAAAAAAAAAAACCACCAAAAAAACTTCAAATATTTCGTGTTAAGTAAATGTTTTTTCAATATATACTTATATAGTAGGTACTTGATAAGTATAGTATAGATTTATTAAGGATGAATTATTTATTAGAAAGAAAATTTTCACGTATTTCGCAGATTTAATCCTACATAATATACATAAGTTATCCATTGGCATTAAGAAATAAATATATAAATTTCGAATTGAATTTTATTTTATGTAAATTTTTTAATATTAAAGGTATACATTACATACCTAGTAACATGAAAACATCCCGGAAACGATCTTTCTTATTTTATATGAAAAATGTAAATAATTTATTTATTTATTTATTGGGTCAGATTCAAGTTTAATCAACACTGACATTATCTATTTTTTTTTTTTCTAATATTGTTTTAAACTTATTTGAAATTAAAATTGAACCATTATTTTTTAATACTTTTCTACCCTATTTATGTACAGAAATATTTTCTTACAAAAAATTTGCTCAAAAGTATTATAATTTTAAACTTTCTTGATAAAAATTATAAATAAAAAATGATGCAAGTACAAAACAATTATTCAACTAATCATTATTTACCTTGAGTATCTTAAAAAATTTTAATATAAATTTCATAGCGCACAAAATTAGGAAAATAAAACAACGTTAAGGAACATATATATGTATATATTCATAATAAAAAATAAAAAATCTATTACAATATTATATGATGGGAATTTTATTTTAACATAAAAATACGATATATAGGTAATTACATAAATAAAGATATATATGCACGTATATAATAAATTTATCTTTTCTATAATGATACCAATAAAAAATTATTCCATGTGTTACATAACAATCAAAAACAAATTTTCTCATGAAATTAAGTTTATTTTGAACATTGGAAAAGGATCTTTAATGTGATATATACCTTCAAAGATGAAAAATAATATGAAAGTATATATATTTACGTTTATATTATATCGGTACATAGTTAAATTTTCAACAGGTAAAAATACTCACGTGTATGAGAAAAATAGATTATTTTTTGCTTTTGTTAAATTAAATAAAGTTTCTAACTTATGGAAATAATGTTATAAAATTGTAAAACATAATACACATAGAACATGTCATGTATAATAAAAAGAAAAATTAAATAAAAAAAAAAAAAAATTAATGATCCAATGAAAATTTTATTGTGCATTGTAGAATTTTTATATCAGTTTGTCTTTCTTTAATGAACTTAATTTAGGGATTAGGTTTTTGATTAAAATGAAATTTCTATGACTCAAGGTTCTAAAGCAGCGGTCGGCAAACTTTTTTGGTCGTGGGTAAAATTCGCCTAAGATGAGATTTTTTTAAACTTATAGTGGGTCAGTGGCAATTTTATATGAAAGCAATTTAAAAAAAAATAGTTAAATTAAAAGTTAATGTATTTATTATCTAAGGCTTACAAAAACACTTGCTGGGAAAACTTTCTATTTTATATACAATTGTTGTAAACAAAAAATTTTTATATGCAATTGTTGTAAGCAAAAACTATATTCATTGATTTGGGAACCACTTCAAAATTTCGAAGCGGGTAACATGAAATGATGCTTTGGGTCACCCCGTGACCCACGGGTCATAGTTTGCCGACCGCTGTTCTAAAGTTTAGACATAATGAGGAAACTGAAATGTTAAAAGTTTATTTAAGTATGTTTAATTTTACTGTCTTTTAATAAAATAAAATCTCTCCGGCTTTTTCTTTTTTTGAAAATATGTATAATGAATCTTAAATATAATACGGAATAACTTTATTTTAATATGGTATTAAAAAAAAAACACTGAAAAGTTTTTTAATTAAAATCCTTAAAAAATAGGAATTTTCTATACACTGCTCGAAGTGCTTCTAAGTCACTATTTTCAAACGTTCGTTACGGTTTTCTGGAATTTAATTTGTTATTAAGAAAACTTAAGCACCTCCAATAAATATATTTTTTTAAATTAAATTTTAAGAAACAAATTATTTTCGAAAAGTCTACAATTTAAGCATTTCAGACTCGTTCCAGAAATAAAGTGATGGCATTTTGAACAAAACGATTATGAAAATAAAGTGTTCTTAAAAAAGCACTTCCAGCAGTGTGTTATGTTTTTATACAAAGAAAAATGTATATTCCTATCTAAGCAAAAAATAAAGTTTATATTACATATTAACTACAAAAAAATTTTTTTTCCTCATTTTTCCTTTCGAATAATTTCTCCAACAAATTATTTTCATTAAATTTCTTTTTTTTTATTCTCTTATCTTCTATTTTTGTGTAGCGTGTTGTGTTCTGTGTAAAAAATACAATCTTTATCCTTTATAAAACTGAAAAGGTTCTTACTTTAGTAGTCCCTAGTTTTATCATTACAAAAAAAATTACATAAATTTTATAACATCATAGAATTGGGTATTATCTTTAAATATATACCACGTTTGGCAATGGTGGTAGACTACGTCTAACTTTTCAGACGCTATGTTTATCTGAAAATTATGTTATTGAGTTTTGTAAATCAAAATAGTTATCATATAACTTGCGTGTGTAACTATTTTCAAAACCCTTAAAATAACTATTAAAATCTACTTAACCCGCCAATTCCAAAATATGAGCTTTCATTTAAGCTAAAGAAGGATTTCGGAGAAGCCTTCAACAGGCCAAGAAGTTTTCAAGTTATTTATATTTATGATCTAATGAAAATTTTTAGCCTCCATTCAATTATGTCTAAAAGCTTTGGGCTGAAAACAGGTTTTTCGATTCAAATTAGTATGAATGCCTGCATAATATGTTATATGAATAGATGTCGAAAAGAAAAAATGAAAAAAACTTTTAGCTGTAAAGATAATATTTCATCAAGTAATTTTATTTATTATTAATAAAATATGTACAAAAATTTTTGGTTGGTAGATCTTTTATTTTTATAAAATACATCAGCAAATTTGAATACCGTGAAAATATCTGACATAATTCATAAGTGAACTTTGAATTACTAAGTAAGTTAGTATATAATAATAGTACCTACCTATTCTTTGGACAAAATAAAGAAAGCATATTGTTCCTACATTATTTTTTTTTTTTTTTTTTGTAAAAACAACAAAGTATACTATAATATTCTTTCTGAGGGAACAGTTTTTAACACTCTTTAATTAGTTAAAGCAAGGGGGAAAAAATGCTTTTTTAATGGTATCGAATTGATCTCTAGTGATTTTTGTTGTATAGAACAACACTGATAGAATATTTTAATTGGGTTTTTGCTTTTTGAACAGGATACAATATGCATAAATAAATAGTTTTAATTAAATATATTTTTGTTTCTACATTATTTATATTCTTTTTAATGCCATTAAGAAGATGAAAAATTTTGTAGTGGTCAAATCGGTACGAAAACAAAATGTTAATTAATCATTTTATTCAGTCTTTTATTAAACAGCCTGACTCAAATTTTTATTTTATTTTTTTATTTTTTATTTGCCGGAAAATTTACATTTAAATTTTTTCGCTTTCATAAGATTCTTATTTAAAGTTCGATTAAATGTACAACACTTACATATTTAGACCTATTTAGACCGTGTAATAAACCAATTTAAAATTTTTCATCCTGAGAGCAGGCTCCATTCAGTGTATTTTCTTTCAATAATACAGAAGACAAATTATTTTACCATTCATAATATTATTTTGAGATTAGGTATATGCATAAACCGAATTTTTCTTTCAAGATTCTTTTGTTATTAGATTTATAACATGATTAAAAATGTAATATCGAAAACATTTTGATATCTAAAAATCTAGCAATAAATTTCATTCTAAAATAATATACCTAGTACAATTGTGAAAAAAAAAATAATTCAACTTTTTGAATCATAATGAAGATATTATAATAAATACCGCTTATGTTTCTTGGGATTGAATTTTGAACCTTGCAACTGCTTTCTTATCAAATTTTCTGTACAATCAAAAAACTATGGAATTTAAAATTTGGCTTAATCTGATATTATGTAAATTTATGATTCTGTTTTAATGTAGTAATAAAATAAAAATACAAATTTTCAGTTTGTCGAAAAGTTTTCAAAGAAGAAATCTTTAACCATTAAAGTTTAAGTTCAGTAACTAGTTGATCTCAAATCCTCCAAATCTTCAATAACTCAGAAAATTGTTTTATAGTTCTGCGAATATACTTAAGTTTAATATTTTTTTGCAAAAAAACAAAGTAAATTGACATAAATCCTGATAAATTATTACGCTATTAAGGAATTACTTAATAAAATTTGTAACTTTTTAAATAAAATTTAAATAAATTTTATGTGGCTCAATTTAAAGTAATAACAATTCATTAAACTTTTCCATTCCTTAAATCAATTTTTCATAAAAACTTTTTCGATGTAAAAAAAAAATTCAAATTTTTTATTTCTTTTTTTTTTTGTCCACAAAATAATCATAAAAAATCAATAAATTTTTGCTTTTATTTCAAAAAGTTGTTAAATTTTCTTTTTTATTTGCATTAAGTTTCTGAGAGTACGGCATAATATGTACATAAGAAAGAAAAATCTATACAATTAAGTAGGTATATATAATATATATGAAGGTACATGATGGAAATGAAAATAAAATCTAAAAAAAGTTCATAAAACGTACATACTACATAAATTTCATTCATTTTTGCTACATTTATGTGTTAATTTTTTCAAGTAAATTTTCATTGAATGAAATTATATTGGTTTTCTTTTCTATGTCAATGATTGTGCAAGTTCTAGATCTACAATCTAGAGATCATATTAAATTACTATACGAGGGAAGTTGATCAATATCAGCGATAGATGGAATTTTCTTTTTAGAAGTTAAACTAAGTAATACAATTTTTATTTCCATATTGTTTGGTCATTATTGCTCCACACGGACACGTTAAAATTAAAGTACTTTGAATTTTTAAGTTCCATCATGAATAGTAAAAAAAAAATTAATTTAAATTAAATTTTTCCAAATGTTTGAATTTTACGAAAAAAAAATTTTTAATTGCATTTTATAACAAACTTCAAGAAGGTCCTGCGCTAGTTCGACACCACATATGACTATGGATATAATAGTCTAAAAAATGGTGCAATTAACAAGTATTCTTCTTATTCCATTAAATAAGATGATGTTCGAACGAAATATTTAACAATTGGCAAGATATTGTCCAAGGTAATCAAATAAGTTGATCCGCCTTTTTAAATTTGAATTTACAGGAAATTTAAAACTAGAGGGTCATCAGTTTATTTAAATCCAGTATATTACCATAATCGAGATAATGTGAATGTAAAAAGTTGAATTCAATTACGCATTTGATAAAATTACTTCTATTTACATTTTACGGAAAACCAATGAAAACGTATACAAAATTTAAGGTTTTCATAAAACATTTTTTTTTTTTAGTTCATTTTTGTGTTTGTTTACAAATACTTTATTTTCAGGTTTTCCAAAAAATAAATTAAAGAAAAGCGAAGGAAAAGGGATATGCAAATATATTTTTTATGAAGTCATAAAGATTTTGTGTTATAAAGTCATGAAAATTTTCAGTTACACACTTAATGGAAAATAAAAAGTGAATTGTGATACTTTCTTGCTGTAAAGATTAAATATATAACGTCTTCTGAAGTCAATAAAGCATAAAATATTATTTGAGCTTACAGGTTTATCTTATTAAATTTGGTACTTAATTTGTTTGTTTTTTTTTTTATGAATAACACAATTTTATTAAGGAAATTGATTTATTTAATTGTCCTTGTAGCGAGAAAAATTATATTATAAGAAAATATAAGAGAAAACATAAATTTACAAAATTTACAAAAATTTCAATATAAATATATAGACTTAAGTAATGTCAACATTATTTATTTTTTTTGACTGTTTAATATGCTCTAACAACCTAACAAAAAATGAATTCATTTTTTATGAACCAATTTCCTATTAATGAATGATATTTTTCAGTTTTTCGATTTTTTTACCAAAATAAAAACTTAAAGAAAATTCAATATAATTTTACCTACATTTTTATAAGGATTAAAAATCAATTTGTAGTAATATCAAAATAAATTTTAATTAGGTACTTATGTAAGAAATATTAATTGCTGATTGCTACATCATTTTACAAATTTATAAATTTATTTGTCAAATATTTATTTTATTGTTTGCATTTTTAAAAGTTCGAAACTAAAATTGAATAAAGGACAGAAAAAAGTGTTACTTAAAGAAGCAAACAAAAAAGGTCTAATAAGAGACATTTTAAACATAAACCCATAATAAACATAGAAAAAAAATTATATGAATGTGGAATGAAATCTTATTTAAGATAATGAAAATCCAATTAGAAATAATATATATATTTCATTTGAAAATAAACTTCAGTATTATCAGAAATATTAAAACTCGACATAATAAGGATATTCATACGCATACCATCAATATGTTCAAATACACGTACCTAATAATTTTTTGAAATGAAAATTTTTACCCAATTAAGTATTTCAAGGTAAAATGGTTTGTATCGCTATGACTGTAAAAAAAAGAAAATTAAATATTAAAAACCACAAAGAACTACGTTAACTTGTCTCAAAAACGGAAATTTTATAATAATAAAGAAAAAAAATATAAAACAAATGTCTTTTGCATGATAACTTTATTTACAAAAGAAAAAGATGTAAGTAATTGTGCCTTAAGGCTTTATTTAAAAAAAAAAAAATCCAACTTAAAAATTTAAGTTTGAAACAATTTTATTTTTTTGAAATATTCAAATTATAAGTATTTTCGAAAAAAAAGTTTCAGAACTATAAAAAATGGTGGATAGTGGATCAAGAAAGAAAAATTGAACATTTTTCAAAACCAGGAAAAAAATTTCTATTACACAGCACTAAATAACAAATGCAAAAGTATTTTTTGAATTACTTTGAGAAGAAGAGGCCTTGAAGATTTCAAGTGTATCAGTCTTTTGGGATTTTCTGTTTGGTTCACCTTTTTATAATCAGCAAAATCGGTAATTTTTTTGAACTTCAATTCTCAAAACATTATAACTATATAGTTTAAAACTATATTCTTAAAAAAATTGTAGTAAGTTTGATAAAATATTCTATTTTAAACAAAGATTTGCATCTAACAAATAATTTACTAGTATTTAAACCTTAGAGAATTAAGTAAATTAAAATCCAAGCCAACAAAAACAATGTTCATAATGTTACGATTTTTGTCGTGTTACTTTCATTATACGTACATTAAATACAAATGAGCATCATTTGTAAACTGAACACATCACTGACATTTTTTTTCCTACAAAAAGTTCCTTACTATAAAAAAAAAATTAATTTTAAATTATTTTCTTGTTAAATATTCTCAACAAAAATTAATGCCATTTAGAAATAATTGATTTTTTTTATGGTATTAAAAACTTTTATACGCAGATGAAGTGATAAAACTTTTCTCTTATATCCAGTTTATAAAATCATTAAAAACCATTAACATAAAAATTAGTTAGAATAAAATTTAACTGGAATTTACTTTATTTTCTGAAAATTATTTAAACGTTTTATTTTGTCACATTTTTGTTACAATAAATATATATTGTATGTTGTATAGTAGGTACTTAAGTATTCTTTTGCCTACATAAATTTATGTTCATACAACCTAGGTATAAATTATTTGAATCATAAATTTTATTTTAATATAATCCAAACTAAGCCTATCTTAAAATCAATTTTATTTTATTGCTTTGATAAAGTAAGTTCTTAATTTGATTAATTTTTTCAAGTAGTGCTCAGCTTTATCATACCATTAGTTTTGGTTTTGAGTTTTGATACGTCCAAATTCGATGAGAACTAAAAAGAATAAGATTGAAAGAAAATTAATCACTAACAAAAATTTATTAAACAGTAATGCACCAAAAAATTATGACCAAAAGGATGGGCTTTATTAAGAACTAATAACCGAAGATAAATCAGCCTTATTCTTTAGGTCGAATCCAGGTTCATATTGCTAAGAATTTTACACTCATAACCTTACGTCATCAATGTTAAAGTCCAGAATGTAAGAATTAACTATGTGAATATTCATATTTCCAATTAATATTTCCAACTTATTGTATAATTATATATATAAAGTTAAAAAATAATTCCATGTTATAAAAATTTAATTAATAGTCTTCAGTCCACATAAAAGGCTTTAAATTAAATTAAATTAAATTTAACAACTAAGTACTTATTAAGTATAAAAAAAACCTTTATCTTATCGTATAATACATATTAGAATTTAAATGTTTAATAATTTATGATACTGATAATAATATTAAAAAGTATGGCCTAATATTACCTATTTGTATTAATTAAGAGTGTATAGTATCTTTTTGAAATATTATATAAACTTAGAAATCATTGAATCTATTTTATTAGTTTTTGATAAGTAATTTTTTATAAAAATTAGATAAAAAATGTTATTTTTAGTTCAGTTTATTCTTAGCGATCGTTAAGTGAACATCAAAAGTGGTCCTTAACAAGATACTAAGAAAATTTAAAATAATAAAACAAACTCAGAAGAAATAAATAATTTAAATAATTCAAAATAACTATCGTTACAAGACTAAGTATTTTGATTTTCATTTTATTTTATCAAAATGATGAATTTATTAATATGTAGGTATTTAAGTATGTATTTGAGCCTTCGAAAGAGATATTTACATTTATATATATTTATGACTATGCGAATCTAAATATTCAGAGATTTTGTGGTAATAACAAACAAAACATGATGTGTCACTATCAAATGTAGGTACGAGATAAAATTTAAATTTTTCGTATTATAAAAATGCTAAAAAAATTTTATGCAAATATTTCGTTGTCAGTATTATACAAATCATTGATATAATTATGTTTATGAATATCAAAAAATGTGTTTTAATCGGTTTTAATATAAGAATATTTGTTAAATTTTGTAATTATTTACTAACATTTTATTTTTTAATCATTTTATATGGTATTTTGAGCTTAAAAAAATTATTTGCAAAAACAAACACTGTAATATTTAATAGATTACTGGTACTGCAATAAAAAGTTACCAGCTTTGCATTACTATCAAAGATAAGGTTTTATATTTATTACATGTGCTACATGTGCGGAATCAAAAATCGAAACGTTATACCATAACATTAATATCATAACATTAATTTTTTCTTAGTTGATTTTCTAAAGATGTTGTAAATTTACTATTAAAGTTATAGTAAATTTTGGATCTTTAATTTTTATTAAGTAACTTAAAAAAAATAAATAAACCATATTTCTTGATTTTTTAAAGGACAAATTAGAAAAAACATTCTAGAGGCTTTTGAATAAGAAACCTACATAAGAAAAAAATAATACGATAATGTCGAAAGGTAAAATATTCACTGAAAATGTTTTAATGTCATGTGACAGGGGTTAAATTCTTACTACTATATAATGTCTTTCAAAAAAATGCTGCTTGAGAAACATTTTTAGATAATTTCAAAAGCAAAAAGGTACAAATGTTTCTGGAACAATATTCTAAGAGATTATAAGCATGGGAGAGAGCTTATAGTATAACTTTTAATATATTTTTTAAATTTATATTTCTTTACTTATCCTGAAAGTGTTTTTTCTTATGTTTAATTCTATTTAATTTTCCCTCTACTTTTCCGAACCACATAATATACCACACAATATAAAATACCTTTTCTAATTCATATACATACTTAATATTTGAAGGTTTATTTTATTTTTAAATCATAGGGTTTCCTATTTTATAACCAAATTGAAAACATACATTAAATTTAGGATATAATATCATACATATTTAATTTTTATGATTTATTATTTTAATAATAAAAATTCAATAAGTTAAAACCTAACATAAAAAATTATTATGACGAATATCATATCATTTTTCATTATTCATAAAAATGTATCCAAAAAATTGTTTCCTAACAAGCATATTCATTCAATATTACCAAGTATTCACAGTATATCAAATTGAAGAGCTTTTGTCATAACTGTCTATATATAGTGTTAAATAAAAAGACTATTTATTATTTATTATACGTACATTTTGTCAGAATAAAGAGTGAAGGACTGATTTTTTTGTGAAAGAATATTTTGTTAAATTAAATAAAAATATAAAAATAAATGTAGTATCAACCTAATGTGTACACACATTAACATACATACATATTATGTACGCGTTATGCTTATGTTATATTACTCAAAATATATACCTTAACGTTATTTAAATATAATACCGTAGTAGTGTAGTACTATGTTGTATACCTACTGTATATGTGCAGCTGTAGACTATAAATATATATTTTGGAAGAAAAAATTAAATAAAATTATATGGAACACTATATTTCTTTTGTTCTGTTGTTATTTCAACACATTATCATATATGTACTTAAATTAACGTCATATGAACATAAAAATCTTCAAAGTCATACTGAGTTAATGAACAAGGAATATATAAAATAGAAAACCTGTCTCTGACTAATAATCATGATATCTCTGGAAGCAATGGACGAAGTTGAATAAAATTTGACATGGGGTTTCGTCTTACGCATTAGATGCTCACTAAGAAACATCTTGGAAAATTCTATTATTCTACTCCATTATTTATCTATTACTATTATAAAACAATAAATTAATGGAGGTAAGTACTTAAATTTGCAATAGAAAATGCAACAAAGTACTACCTCAAGTATCAAATATTTTTTAAGAAGCATCAAGCGTCGCACAACATTTAATATCTCGAATATGGTAAGCATAAACATATTTAAAAATTAAGATTCAAATATGAGCCTGGGAGATTTAGGAGTAACTATATCAATACCACTTTTTATAATTTAATAATCCATATACTTAGCTTTCATTTTCATTGTTATACTTTTATAGCAACTCTATACTACGCGTTAAGTGAAATTATTGAACCAAAAAATAAATGGTTATAAAATAAAGTACAAGTTTCTACTTCTAGTATTCAACAAAAATTTATAAATGTTATTTATAATAGACGAACATTTTTAATATTATCTTTTGTTTTCATTATTGCTTAAAACAACTCACAATGGATATTATTAGCGTCATCAATGTAAACAGATAACATCCTGTGCTATGCTGCCAAGTGGTATTTATAAAACAATAAATTAAAATAATTCCACGATGTGCACTTAAAATAGAAAGAATAATTAAGAAAACCTCCATCATTCTGATGAAAACTGAATTCCAGGATAACTAAAGGGGTGTGCTTACTAAATAATATTCACCATACAATTTTGCCGCAATATCTACTTTTAAAGTATATAAGTACTTATAACGTTATAACTATTAAAAATTAAGATATTTCATTTCGTTAAAAATTTATTTTTATACTTAATTGCTTCAAATTGAAAAATATACATACCTACATACCGCAAACGTCGTAATGTAAATAAAATTCTTATCCAAATAAATTGATTTCTAAAAAGTTAGAAAAGTTTCATTCAAATAAATTCAATAAATTTGATATACAATATTATTTTTGATTATTATCTTTCCAACAAAAAAAAATCAATACTTAAAAAGCGAAACGGAAAAACTTTAAATCACATGAAATGGAAAATAATTTTTAAAATTATGCAAATTTTCTTTTTCCTGTAGGTGTATTTATTTTGAATGATCAACCCATTTTTATTTCATCAACTCTAAGAGACACCACATCTTATAGTCAGATTTATATAGATAAATTTTTATTTCACACTCGAACACAATATTTCTATATTTTACAAAGAATTAAAATTTTATTACCTACATAAAATAATTGACTGCGAACAAAAATCGATAAAAATGTAAATATGAGATTTAATTAAGTATATATAACTAATGTTAACCTCCGAAGAACGATAAAAAAGGAAATTAGGAAAATAATTAATGAAAAAAAAAAATGAATAATTAAGAATCAAATATTTAGCATATATTCCTAGCCGTAGAGCAAAAATTTAATGAATAGGTGTATTAAATTCGAAATTAAATACATATAATAGAAACAAAATTAAATTAAAAGCAGGTGTATAGGTACTTAGATTTTTATTTTGGAAAACTTAAACATGAATAACTAAGTATTCTAAATCATACTAACATATAAAATAAGGTAGTAAGTAAGTAAAACGTAAACTCAAGCTATCCTCAAGCTATCCTGGAATGACAATAATAAATTTTATCACTTTCAGTTCGGTATAAAATATGCAGGTTTGAAATTCAATATTTAATCAATGTCAAAAAGAAAAAAAGATTATGGTTTCAAATTAAAAAAAAAAAGAAGAATTCTCTCTATATGTTGTATCAGGATTAAATTTAAATCTTTAAATATCTTTAAGATATTGACACAAAAATATATTTACACTAAAAATAAAATTAAAAGCACTTCATTGTAAAGTATCAAATCATTTTGATATTTGTGGCAGTGTCTATAAGTTGATACACAAATTGAGTTGTAGTATAGCAATGTTAAAACACTCTTGGATGAGTTCAAAAGGCAAGTTTTTCAATTTAGCTTACATCAGTAGAGAAGATCTCAACGTGTTGGAAGACAAGTTGAATAAATCACGCTTAGTAAGTAAAATGTATGTTACGATTTTATGGTGTGAAAGAAAATCTGTCTTTTTTTTTTATTAATTATTAAATCTGTTTCTGTGTAATAAGTATTAATTATTCAAGTAACCTACAGTAAATTTTGTGCACCGTGAAGCAGAGAAAAGAATACCTGACTACTTATATTTAAAAATTTATCTACTATAGGTACTAGGGAATACCGAACAGTAAGCAAATTGAATTTACAATAATGTAATCGATTTTTTTGTTTTCTGCTTGATAAGACACAATTAATATTTTCAATATGTAGGAGATCACATAATACGCCCTGTTTGTTATAAGTAGTATCTTTTTTAAATAAAATGAAATCAAATGGAAATTAATCAAAAGAAAATTAAAATTATTATCGTAAAATAAGGATTAATCAGATAAAAAAAGATTTAATGAAAACTTAATCAATTACTTACATGCAAGTTTATGTATTTCGACAAATGTGTATACCTAGATATATTATATACATGTGGTGTACGAATGGTATTTGTTTTTTCATAAAACTCTATAGAACTTACATACCTTTTATTGGCTTTTTATATGTACTTAATTGATATGATAGAAATAAAAATATTTTTTATTAAATTTATTTTTAGGAAGGATGCAATCGATGACTAACAATTAGAAAGCAGGATTAATGAATAACATTTCACAATTTAATGAGTAAATGTGTTTTTATCGGTTTTTATAGCATAATTACCTGCATACTTAATCGAAGGATCAATATAATAAAAAAAGGAAGTAAGCTAAAATCGATAGCTCAGAAATTACACTGCCTTGATAGGTATTGGCTAAGAACAGGGTTCCCACTTTTTATTCAAATTCATTTTCCCTGACTTTCCCTGACCATTTTCTGTTTCCCTGACTTTCCCTGTGTTCCAGAAAAGTGGGAGCCCTGTAAGAAATTATAAATTTTTGATTTATGATTTTTATCTTAAGTTCCATCCCTGTTTCCATCAAATGTTTTAGTTTTAATTTATTTTAAATTTCTTTACTGCGGTTCTTTTTCTTTTTTTTTTAAATTCATTAAATTTAAACTTTTTTTTTTATTTAGATCGTTAGAATAAAAATAAAGTATCAAAAAGGGTTTTACCTGATGATTACCATGATTATGATGAATTTAATTGCTTTATTGTAGTAGCGGAATAAAACTTTGTGGCTTTAATTGTCTTAATTGGATTTAATTTTTTAAAGTAAAATTAAATAAATTACTTCTTACTTATTTAAATACCACAACCCAAGCCGCAAATACACAAACAATTTACATTAAGTAGTTATATTAAATTAATAATACATGTAAAAAAAAAAGGAATACTTAAATTTGTTCTCTCATTATTTTCTTTTTTTAAATCATTTTTAGCATAAATTATTCAGATATAATCAGTATATTAATTACGATTTATGTACGTACAAACAAAACGATATGTTTTTATTGATTAAAACGCCTAATTTTGATAATTTGTTTATTTTATTGTGTACATTTAATTTCAATTTATTCAACTTGATTGAAATAGAAAATTCTTATTAAATGGAAATTAAAATTGTAAGTATATAGATATAACGTATATAGAAGAAAAATAAAAGGAAAATTAATATTTCATGAAAAAAGGGATTAAATCTGAAAAGAAAAACATCATTTGGAAATTGTAATTATAAACTAACATTGAAACGACACAGATAGAAATCTTTGTCATTAATTATTATTAAAATTTGTGAAAATATGTTAAGTTGCGATATTCAACAAAGAAAAGCTTATTTTTTCTTTTAAAACGTATTCCTTATTTGTTAGGTATTTAAAAAAAAAAACTGGAAAAAACAGGTAAAAAGAAGTTTAAATTGGAAAAAAATTTACTTAACTTATGTTAAGACTTTTTTGATGAAAATAATTGATTAGCATTAAGATTAAATAAATCATACTACACTTTGCTATATGTAAGTAGGTATATACCGATATATACTTACTTAACAATAAACGAAATAATTAACAATATCAAATTAAGTACCTTTAGTTAAGTTTTATTTTTAAAAAATAAAACTTCATTACACACATAAACTAAGTAGGTATATACTTAAAATAACAAACTAAATACCTATATCAACTGTTACAAATAAAATCACAATTTAATAATATAAACATTGAGGCAATTACTTATTTCAATGTTGATAAAAATTAAATTACGTAATATATCTACCAAGTCCTTAGTAAATATATCCTTATTTATACAATAAAAATATATATATGTATATTAATAATAAATAAAGAATGATTGGATTTAATCCACACATCAATTTATGGTGCTTTATTGCTTTATATACTTAATACTTATGGAATAATAAAAATACTTAAGGAAAATATTATTGACAAATAAATACTTGGTTTATTTTAGTCACTGTTAATTCCTTGGTCCCAACCTCATATGTTACCGATTTGAATTTATGATTACCAATCATATGCTAACCAAGTTGCTACCTACAGTTACTTATACTAGGTTTAAGTATGTAATTCAAAATAAGTAAGTAATTAAGTAAGTATATTTTTTGTATGTTACCCGATAAATAAAAATGTAGGTATTAGGTACATAATTTATAATTTATGTAGATGTCATTGCAAGTATCAGTGAAGTTTTCTTCGAACCTAAATTAATTGCTACATACTACATACTCCAAATTGACTGTGGCAACATTATTGAAAGAACAACGATGATAATGATGTGTCTGAGTTTGTGAGAAAAATTATGACTTTCATTTAAGGAAAAGTTTATTTTTTCACTCGATTTCAGCGGATGCGATGATAGAAAACATTTAATTTTCCAAATAATTTAAACTGATGCATATAATATGAAAATTACTACTTACATAAGTATAGGTAAGTATATTTATTTACATTTTGAAAATAAAATTTAAATCTATGTTAAGAAAAAATAATTAATTAAGAAGGTAATAAATTACTCAGAAGTTTCTTCAGTTCCTAATGAAGTTAATGATTTGAGGTAATTTTATTTTTTATTTTTATAACCTTGCATTAACTAACGATAAATATATGATTTGCAATCGGACTCGCAATATATAGTATTAGTTCCTTTTCTCTGAACTAAAGAAGCGGCCTTTACTTACCTACAATAAAGTTAGGTTTACCTCGATTAGACGTATGTACATATACCTACCCAAATACTTATGACATTTTAAAAAAAATTCATGAATAATACTATCTGAACAACCTACCTTCAAATCCCTGTTTTATTCTGAGTGCATTATAACGTTCTAAAGCTGATTTCAATGAATTTCTTTCATTATCATCCAATGAAATGATTAATTCATATGCTCGTTCGTCATTCAAACTAAGATGTTGTGTCAATGGACCCGGTGGTGGGGAAAATTTTGAGCGCAACAAATGTTTTTGTGTATAAAGATTACTTTTTTGAATTAAATTCAAATTTAGATTTTTTGTTAAGATAATTTTTGAAATTTCTTTAACAAATTTATTATTCATTTTAAATAATTTTATTAATAATTTTTAAATAAAATCTTGAATTATATTTTTTTTTTGTTTTGATTTTCTTTGAGCTTTTTTCGTGACGACTGGACAAGATGTTTTTTTTTTTTTTTAAAGAATTTTTATTTGTGATCTCATTTTTATTATTATTATTACTTTTCAATTACATATAGGAAGGTATTCCGAAATTTAGAATAAAATTAATTTTTTTTTTTTTTTGGATTTTTATCAAAAGAAACAAACTTTAATTCTTTTTCTGATACTTTAATTTTTATTAAGAACAACAAAAATTATGCAATTTTTATTCTAAGTTTTAAAAGAAATCTATTATTTTTTGTTTTTTTTTTTTTTGAAAAATAATTTATATTTTTTTTCCCCATCAACCAAAAAAAACCTTTCCTTCCGTAAACTTGCAACACAACCAAATTGTATAAAAATTTGACACACTGTATTTTTAAATCTTGCCAGTTGCCAGAATATAAAACAATATTTTTTTGTTTTTTTTTTGTTTTTAAAAAGGTAGATACTGAAATTAATCAAGGTAGTTATGCATTTTTAAGATGAGAAAGGTAATAACACTTTTTTCGCTATGACGTAATAAGTAATTATTTAAAAAAGTAACATTAAAGAGAGAAAACATTTTTTTTTTCAATTATTTTATTATTTTTTAATTGAATTTTTTAATCATGTTTAATTTTGTTGTTTGGTTTTATTAAATTTCTAAATAAAAACTAATGAATAAATAATATTTAATAAAATATAATTTAAAAAAAAATATTATTATTCGTTATCATATCACTGTTAGAATAATTCTTCGGCATCCAGTATAGCTGTCTGACTAGTCGCTGTCTATCTTCTGAAAAATTTACATTTTTACTTTACTGTCTCTCGTCGTCGCCGCCAACTTTTTCTTTTGTGGAAATTTATTTTAACTTTTAAATTTTTTTGAATTTTTTCTTTAAATAATTCTTTGAAAATGGAAAAGGGCAAAAAGGAGCCTCGAGATGAAAATTCCAAATTAGAGGATCAGGTAACAATTGAATTAAATTTAAAAAAAAATATATACAAAATTTTTTTTTTAATAGAAAATCTATTTTTGTAACTTTTCATGCTGAATTTTCAATTTTAATTAGAAGTAACATAACAAACACTTTATTTGGAATAAATAAACAAACGTGCCTGAATAAGGTGATTGATAGGTAGTACTTCGTATATGATAGATAATGGTTACCTATTTACATTTAGTATTATTTTGCGAAAATTTATTTTATTTAAGTAGGTACCTATATATTTTTTTTTTTAGATATTAAGACAATTTTATTTCTATGTTCTACCTACATATTTACTTAGGAGTAGGTATTTTATGTATTTAGATATCCCTTTCCCTAAGAGTGGGAGTTCAATTAGCTTTCAAAACTTCTTAAAATCAGAAAGACATTTACCTAAGAACCTTTACCTATCTAGAAATCTTACAAAACCAATCTCTTTAGACACAATTAATTTCCTAATTGCTTAGTGGTATATCGAGGTATTACCTATCTACCTACCTAGGTTTATAAATAGGTTTCCATTTACAAATATTACCTTCTTACCAAATATACCTTCTTACCTACCTACCTTTATTGATTTTTTTAGAATTTAGAACTTATTAGTCTTCTACTTTGAAATATTTTGATTTTTACAATGTTCTCAGTAGTTAGCAATAGGCCTTACTAACTCAACTACCAACAGAAGAATGATATTATTTTTAAATATGTTTCCTAATTGAAAAAAATAAATGCAATTGCGTAGGGACGCGAATATACGATATGATTTTGAATTATGTTAGAAAATAATATCGCAGATAGATTAGTTATCATTTTCACGTTCATATTTTTCCAAGATATAAATTTTGATGTTTTTCTTTGTTTTTAGGTAAAGAAACAAATTTCTTCAGCTTCAACAACAGAAGAAAAATTGAATTTATTAGTCAAGAAATATGTAGAAATTGAAAAGGAAAATAAAAAATGTAAAAGTTCATTAACAGAATATCAGAAATCATTGGAATCTACATTGAAACAAAAAACGCTTTTGGAAAAAGAATATAATAAAAGTTTATTAATAAAGTAAGAATATAAAATCTAAGGAAAAATAAGTCTTTCTTATTTTTTTGTTACATTACGTATCGTGACGATTAAGTCATTATTTGATTCAAATAATTAATAAAATTGAATGATTTGGAATGGAAGAGGATCTTGACAGCAACGTAGATGTGAATGTTGTTTCGCTTTAGCCTGGTCTTTATTAATAAGAGTTATTGTCTTGAGTTCATACAAAAATCTCATAAAAAAGAACTTTATTTTTTTCCCAATTTTTTCAATTTTCCGAATAACTTTTACGCTTATCAACGAACAGCATTTAATTTTCATTTATATAGATCGTCGTTTAATTTTGATTAGTCAATTTTTCTTTTCATTTACCCCAATTTTAGTATTTTGTTTTTAACGACTTATAGCTAAATTCTATTTCTTAAATTTAACTTAATAAATTTTAGGGATAAATTAGAAGATGTATGCAGAGAACAGCAAAAATTAATTAAATCCGTTAAAAATGAAAGTTTATCAAAAATACGAGAAGAAGAAGAACGTCGTAAAGAAAATCAAATAAAATTTCAACAATCAATTAATGAAATAAATCAAACCTTAACTAAAAATAATGATGAAAATAATAAGTTACGTGATGATAATATCGAAATGACCAAAAAGTAAGTAAATAAAAAATTCTTTAATTCGTATTATTACATTTCTCCACTAGTTCCCTATAGTTGTATTATTTATTGAAAACTTGATTTATTGCAGATTAAAATATTTGGCGGAGCAATATGAAACAAGAGAGAAGCAGCTGGAGAAAATTAATGAGCAGGTCAGTTTAGAAAAACAGCTGAATGAGGCGAAACTGGCAAAAGCTCAAATGGAAGCAGCTATTGAAAAGGAAGTTTTATTAAGGTACTTTGGTTGGGAGTTAATATAAATACGAAAAAAAACTGAGATTCAAATTAAATTTGCAAATTAAGATTTCACTAATATAAAAAATGTTTGTAGGGAAAAGCAAAAATCATTAGACGAACTTCTTCAATGTAAAAAGCTAATTAAAGAAATGCAACTGCATGAAAATGCACTAAAAGAACAACTAAATTTGTACAACTCTAAATATGATGAGTTCCAAAGTTCACTAACAAAATCAAACTCTATTTTTGTAACTTATAAAGCTGAACTGGAGAAGGTTAATTTTGAAAGAATAAGCTGTCGAACATTTTAAATTTTTGCTCTTGATTTTTTCAGCTTTCAAAGACTATTAAAAAGCTAGAAAAGGAAAATTTAGAATTGAAGCGAAAAATGGAAAAAAGCAATGCCACTTTAATTGAGCTATCCACTGAAAAACAAGTGAAGGATGAGTATGTTGCAAAAAGTGCTCGACAGGTTTGAATATTTCATTCAAACATGTTATTTTGTGTTATTTAAATAACCTTTTCTCTATAGGTTCATCAATTAAAAAAGCTTTTGAGGACTTTACAAGCCGAAAGAACTCTTTTACATACACTTTTAAAGGATAATAACATTGAAAGGCCAGATATGCCAGTTTTGCCTCCCGAACCAGAACATTTCGAACCACCTCCAGTTGCACCACCGCAACAAGATAAAATGGAAATAATGCAAAAGAATTGTGCTGAATTGAAACAAACTTTAGCAATGGTAATGGTCAAATTTAACTCAAAAGTCTCATTAGTCTTTACTTTAAATTCAAGAGTACTATTTTAGTAGAATCTAATAGTTTGAATTAAAATTTTTTTTTGAAAGTGATATATTTTGATAACACACTTTAATGCTTTATTATTTATTTTAGTTACAAAGTCAAATGTGCGCCGTCACAGCAAAGCAAGCTGAAGTGGAGCAATCAAAATCTTCGAAATGTGAGACAGCTGCGCCACCCGGAGAAAAAAAGAAAAATAAGAAGAAAAATAAAAACAAAAATCGGGTTTGCCCAACCAAGGATACTGCATCATCATCCTCTATTCCTGTGGAGTGTGAGACTTCGGTGGAAAAAATTGAAGTGAACAAAAACAGCGAAATGTCAATTCAGGATGATGCGAATGAACCTAATATTGATATTGAATCGTCTGACAAAGAAACTAATCTTATTGAAAAAATAGAAGAAGAACCAAAAAAAATAGATTTGGATGAAGAAAACGTAGCATCAGTTGAGCAAACTTTCAACGATGAAAAAAAGGATTGAACACAAAGAAAATGTATCTCTTTTTAATGATTTTCTTACTTATTAATTTTGTGAGTTTTTGAAATGAAATATGTATTTATAAAAATATATTAAATCAGTCTTTTCCTCTTTTAAAAAGTATTTCTCAATTTAATAATAAAGCTAATTCCTTGCGTAATATCCCTATAAAAATTTATTATAAATTTCACAGCAAATTCTATTTTTGTACAGTCGTAGTAAATTGTCTCCGACCAACAATGTGTTTACCTGTTAATCACAAAATAATTAAGAAATCTTTATTGTTTTTAAATTAATTTATTGAAATAAGAATCTAATTTTTTTATTGTTATTTAAAATTTAATTGCCTTATTTTTAAACATACTATTTTTTTTTATAAGTATAATATTTTTAAATTTTTATGCTTTTTCTTATAACAAAAATAAAATCATTTGCGCGAATTTCAATGACCTCATTCAAGTGTTGGCTACATAAATTATAACATTTATTTTATAAGGAACATTAATTAATCTAGAAAACTTACTTTCAAATTTATCACCATTACAGAAAAAAATGTACGCTTCAAAATAATACTCTTTAAATTTTCGGTGTATTGCGAGAAAACAATATGCATAACATTTAAATTGAAGCTCTAAAAAAAGTATTTTCATGTAGACATACTTCTTTCAAACAAAATATTTTCACACTAAACATTATTTTTTAAAAGTTAACGCATATTAGATATCTATTAATTAATATTTCTAATAAAAAAATTTGAATCTTAAAAAACTTCCAACAAAAAGGGCTAATGATTATAAAATTTTCAGTTCAGTATTGTGAGCAATTTTTAACAGCAAACTTTTTTTTTTTTCAAAAATAATTTTTTATAATATTAATAAGTAAATAATTAATTTTTCTAATTATGTCATTGCAATGTCATTGGCCCTTTTTTTTTAATAAAAGTCAGAAATTTCTGTTAATGTAATAAAAATTAAAGATTTTAAGAGTATCGACTTTGTCCTATTGGGTTCTATTTCTAATTTTATTATTTTTTAAGAATTTCATTCACATCACACTTTTGTTTTATTTTTATAATATAGACTAAAATTTTAAAAATATAGTTTTTAAGTGCAAAATTATCATACTAGTCACGTGTCACGACCATGTGTATATATTATTTAATAACTTTTTTAAACATTATTTAGGAAATAAATCTTACGGCATAAAGAGGTAACGACTTCCAAACTCTTAAATTTTTAAACTCTTAAATTTTAATTTGTTAATAATAAATAATGTTTGTTCGACAATTAAATTTAAAGTCAGTTCAGAACAGCTTTTTAAATGGCCTTACCTCTGCCTTGCTAATGAACATAGAATTTTAAAAATATTTTCTTAGTTTAAAAATTTCTTATCTCTTTGAACGATAAACAGTCGTTAACAAATTTAATGCAGCAATTAATATATTGTTGAGGATATCTAAGAAATAAACAATTTATTAAATTTATATTATTAAAAGAATAGAAATTAAGCGAAATTAATTTACTTCATCATAATTTTAACATGTTCAGCATCTTCAAAGCATACTTTTTGTACAATATTAAATCCTTTTTGCTCACGATAGTTAGCAAAATTTTCAATATCCTTTAATTTGAAAAATAAAATAAAAATCAAATTATTTGCAAAATTTGATTGAAGTTTTTCTGTATCTATATTTTGAAGGGTTCGCAGAATGTGTATGAAAATAATGTGTACGAATAAACGACATAATGTCTAATGTACGAATATCTTGTAAGATCTATACACTTTTGACATTATTTTTCCAGACGTTATATTGTTCAAATACGACAGTCTGCCGTTAATTTTTGTAAGATCTTATGACATTCTGAGAGCCACATAAAGTTTGTAGACATTATGTCGTTTTTTTTTGCATACATTATTGTCGTAGACGTTTTGTCATGATTCCAAAGTAATTATTTTATTACAACCACTAAACTTTGGATTTTTACAAATTTGGTGAAGATATTATAACTAAAGTAAAAAAAAACTAATTACTATTTACCTGATATGGAATGACAACATCAGCTTTAGAATCTGAAATGTAAGAAACAAAAATAACTCTTAATGATCTAAATAATTGTCCTATGTAGTGTGATATTCTGGATTGGCATGAAAAGATTATTTATAATAAAATATTTCTTATAATTTTGTTGGATTTTCTCAAGATTAAAGTGGTGAAAACTATTTTTAAGACTTAATGGTCACTCCTTTTCTGAATTGTTATTTGAAGTTTTTGAAAAAATGAATTGAAAATAAGGTTTACTTACAAAGAAACAGTTGCGGCCATTCAGAGGGTTCACTCTTCAAATCTTGGAACGGATTTAATTTTGCTGGTGGTGTCTTCATAAATAAACTTCTGAATGCTGAATATGTTTCCTAAAAAATAGATATAGATTTTATAAACTTAAATTCAATTACAAATTTTAGTAAATTTTGTAACAAAAAAATTTGAAAAATAAATACTATAATAGAATTTTATTGAACTTATTCAGCGACGTCCATATTCATAAAACTTTATAAAAATATTTTTTATTGACGGGCCGAAGTTTTAAAAAAATCAAGTTACCTCAACAATCCACATGAATGTCAAAGTTAGAGTTACTGAAATAAAAATGAAAAATAATAATTATTTAATTCTTGTTTAATCATTTATGAAAACATACTAGCCCATGCTCTAATGCAATTAAAACGTTTATTATCTCTTCCATAAATTGCTGACACAGCTCTGTATAAGCCTGAAAACATTTATTTCTACATTTGAAATCCAATTTTAATTAACAATTGCACTAACCCAAAATTCTTCTTTCCCCGGGAGCTGAATCAAATATCATTCCTCGAATAAAAACAGGTCTCTGGTATTTACGAATTGCCAGCGAAATATGTTGATATAAATAGGCACCTACATATAAAGTAAGTTTTAAACGATTTTCATGCAGTTGAAGTACAAAAAAAAAATTTAATATAAAAATGAAATTAAAATTTTACCTCCATTAGAAAATGAATGAATAAGTATAGGATGACAATCAAAATTCATATCATAAATTAATTTTAATATCTTTTCACCTATTGAATCCATTGAGCTTCGTTTCCAGAAGAGAGTCTCTAAAAAAAATTTTAAATCGCACATATTTAATTTTTCATCTTGACCTTATAATATTTAAAAAAAAAATAATTAAATTAATTTTATTTTAGATTCTTAAATAAAAATAGTTTACCTATTGGAGCTGTGTAGCGAACCGTGATTAACCTTAAAAAAATATTTAATTAATATAAGATTTTTTTTTTTAACTACAAAAAGGATATTTTTTTATATAGGTTTTAGTTGTAAAATTTAGCTCCAGAATTCTACTATTTAATTTAAAGTTATTTTTATTTTTCTAATATTATCTCATTTTAATCTTTTAAAAGTTGTTCTATATTTTATTTGAAGTGAGATATTAAAGATTACGTCTCTGCGAAAAGGAATAAATAATACAACTACATTCTATCTACATCTACATATTTAATTTTAATCGCAGAATCAAGGTCTAACATTTATAATTTACCTTCACTTACCCTCTTTCTTCGTAAATAGCTGAATATTTTTGCAAATATCTATCCTGACAGCCAGCCCATCCTAAAATTAATATAACTGGAATATTTTCTTCATTACAAATCCCATCATTCACATCTTCGTTAAGCAATTGTTGTTGTCCATTTATGTTACCATAATTGAATCCTGGAAACTTAATAAAATATTCTAAATTATCAATTGTATTATCTAATGCACTTGAAGCAAGCGCTGCTGCTGAAGCATTCGAAGTTAAACGGCTACCAACAACTGGAGTTGATGGTCTGTCATGTTGTGTTCGTCTTACTTTCAAACTATTTTTATTATCAGAAGACGATGTTGCTGGAGTTGTATCAATGAAAGAAGTCATCACTTTGTTTATTGAATTATTTTCTTCAGTTGCAATTAAAAGAAAAATCAATTTTTGTTTGTTTCCTACGAGTTAGGATTTTAAAAATAATTAAAAAAAAAAAAAAAAAACTTGGAAAAAAATTTCTGATGAATTAAATCACAGAAAATGGAATTTCATATTTTGAATAATTTTTTTAATTTTACAATTGTTATTTTTATAATTAAATTGAAATAAATTTATACATTTATTTAATTTTGCTCACGTAACTATTTTGACATGAAAATTTTCTTTCTTTAACGATTTTTCTAGATATCCTTTTTTATATATATTATATTCGATATGTGTGTACCTTTTGTTAACAAAAAAAAACCGTCAATAATGAAAAACAACTTTAAAAAAAAATTTTGCCGGCAAGAAAGTTTTTTTAGTTGACCTTTTTCGTGAATGAAAACATATGATAAATTTAAACCTTAATAACAATCAAAATTCATGCCATGCGCTACAGAAAACCAACGATATTGCGTCAACTTGTTTAATAAACATATTAATTTGTATTTCTAAATTTATAAGTTCTATTTTCTTGAAAATTCGTTTAATCAATGAATTTTTTTTCCAGGTTAGCTCCATTTTTAGGATTGTGATTTTAACATAAATGTAACTATGTACATACTTCTTTTTTTAAATAAAACAAAAATATCAGTTAATTTTTAAATTATAATTTATTTAAACACTTACAAGATTTTAATTAATAATGTTAATGCTGACGTACATAAATCTTTTATTTTAGATCCGAAATTAAATTAGATTGTGTAAAACTGTTACACAATTTTCTGATGTGATTTAAGATGCTGTTTTTTGTGACCCGATGTTCGAAATGTCTTAAAACAAAATTGGCAACAATGCATCTTTAAATTTGAATGAATAGATTGATGAATTTTAAGAGATTTTGTACTTAAATATTTTTTTCCGCAAATAGTACAAGTTATACCATCTCGTTGTTGTGAATGAATCTTAATATGTTCTTGAAGAGTGCATTTTAATTTAAATCTCTTAGAGCATATATCACACTCAAAATTACGTTCGTTGGTGTGAATTAGTAAATGCCTTCTTAAGTCTACAGGTTTTAAAAATAGTTTTTGGCAAACATTACAATTATGTCTCGTTCGTTTTTTGGATACTTTTGTCTTTATATATTGTAACTCTATAGAATCATTCTTAGCTTTTTTCTTGTTCGTTTTTAAAACATTATCATCAATTTTGTTTTGTTCTTTCTTAGAATCAAAACTTACTGTATTATTGGCTAATGGAGAAGTAATTTTAGTATTATCATTTTTATCTGTCACTAACTCATTACAATGCTTTAAAATGTGTTTATTGCAACTTTGATAATTTCCAAAATACTTACAACAATATGGACAAAGAAATTTTTTGGAAACTTTTTGGAAGTCATTGGATTGGTTTTCTACTTTATTGTTGACTATTTCTATTGGTGGAACCAAATTTTTCAACAAATATTTATCTACAAATTTTTCATGAACATTTTTTTGATGAATTCTAAGTTTTACAGAAGATTGAAACATTTTTTGACATAACGAACATTTAAAAATCTTCATATTTTCATGTTCCCTAAAAGAAAATAAATTTAATTAATAGATTAGCATTAAGTTTATGTATTATTACAATTTAATTCAGCTAACAAACTAAATACTATCTATATATTAATACTTGAAGAAATTTTCATATATTTCTTTAGGTACCGATTATGACTTTGCTTCTTAACTAAATTGGAAGCTTTTTTGTTATGAAAAAATTACCATTAGTGGAAGTGTTATCAAAAAAAAAAGTTCAAGGTTTGAATTTGAATAATACGTGGAGATTTTTTTCTTCTTGATTATAATTACATCAAAGTACTACAATAAATTTAAAATATTAAAGCTATATTTTCATTGAATTGGATCAAATCATAATTTGTACGAAAAATATAAATACTGAAATAAGAAACACAAAATAGTCGTAAAGAAGTTTAATGATTCAGATATTTACATTAGTTTCATGCTTAGTTATCAGCAAAATACATGCAATTACATAAACTCTTGATCTCTTCTTTTTATATTCTCAATGTCCTTAACGATTATTAATTTGAGAAATATACGGTTCCCGAAAACTCACCTTACTAAATGTTTATTAAGATCTGACCTAGAATCGACTTTGTAATCACATAAACTGCATTTATAAATTTTCAATGTTTTTGAATTGCCGTGAATCTTCAAATGTTTGTTCAAATTCGATTTTATAGAAAAACTTCTGTTGCATAATTCACATGAAAACAGTTTTTCTTTCAAGTGTGTCCGGAAATGCCTTGAAATAAAATTCATACTATATTTAATTGGTATAAATATTTAAAAATTAGGAACCGAAATAAAATATTTTTGTAAAAAGCTATGTTCTTCAAATGAAAAGTGTTTTAAAATTTTTGACAACTAACAAAAACATCATATAATGTTTATATATAAAACATTTTCTTTGCCATCCACTCACCTTAATAAATCATATTTTTTCTTAAATTTTTTCAAACAATTGTAGCATTGGAACAATTTTTTACCATTTTGAATTATTTCTTTAACTTTTCTTATTATGTGTCTGCCGTCTAACTTATCTAACAAAAGTACCCAGCGCTCATGTTTGCTAAATTTTTCTATAGTACAATCGTTAGCAGCTGGATATAACGAATAATTTTTCTGGATATCTTGTAGCTTAATTAATTGTTCTATAACATCCGTTGTATTATTCAAACTTTCAACACTCGTAGGTTCTGAATCATTTAAATCATTTTTACTGTTTTTTAGGATAAGATCCTGATGATATTTATTGATATGACTAGCTAAACTGTTTGATTTGTTGAATAAACAAGAACAATAATCACAAGCATATTTAGTTAAGTTATCATTAGAATCATGAAGGATTTTCACATGGGTAATTAAATTTATTTGTTGACCGAAACTAAAAAGAAAAATGTGTTATTGTGTTCTGAAATTTGCCAAAAACATATAATATTATACAGGTTGTTATTGAAAGTATAAGTATAGGTTATCGGTATTTTTGTGGGGTATCATAAGATCAATAGTCAAAACTTGAATAAACTTTATGTCTCAAAAATCAAGTCATAATTTATATTCACGTTAAGAAATTTGTTAACAGGACATAAAGTCAAAATTTAAAGGCAATTAAAGTCAAGCCTGTTCTTTTACAAAAAAAATTATAAAAATAACAAATTAGTAATTACAAAATTATAAAACAAAACAGATATAACGTCAATTGACTTAATTTTTGAGACATAAAGTCAATTGACGTTATATTGATTATATTGATTTATGATTTGTGTCCTGTTGGCGTTATGTCACTCCTATCAGTATTTCTTTGCTTAAAAATTTGTATAATATTATAAAGATCCTTTTCGCTGTTTAAGCTGACAATAACATAAAATATTACCATATTCCACATTTCGGACATTTAAATTTCTTTTCCGTGTTATGAACAATTGATTTGTGCCTTTTCAATGAAGATTTCTGTGTAAATGATCGATCACATAGATCACACTGCAAAACAAAATTTTTCGAAAAATAAAATAAAATTGTTGAAACTGAATTTAATTAAAAAAAAAATTATATGAAAGAGCATCACGTAGAATTAACTTTTAGTTGAAGACGAAGTACTTAATATTTGAAAACTAGAAAGTATGGAAAAATATTAATTAAAAAAAATTCTAGAAAAATGAGGAAATGGTCCTATAAATTTCAACTATTCATCATTATTTATATCTTTTTTATTAACGATTTAAAGTCCATTTTAGTCACAAACGAATTAAACTCAACTCGCTCAGAATTTAGTTTATTAAAAAATACTTACCGAAAACGGTTTAACTTGAGAATGTCCAATCTCATGGCGAATCAGAAGACTTTTCTTTTTAAAATCTTTCAAGCATAGTTTGCAACTGTATTTAATTTGAACATTTTGAGCTTTTTTCTGAATTTCCATTTCTAAAATTTAAATATTATTTTATTACATCATTTTCGGTTAAAATATATTACAAAGTATGGTTTTTCGAACGAATATAGTCGTCTTTCTTGTACCAACCGCAATCAGATCTTGTAAATAAATTAAATGTGTTTGGAAGTTAATCAGAATCCATTTTATACAAAAGGTTTTAAAATAAAAAAAGTGATTAATGTATCATTGTGTATTTATCGCAGTCTTATTATTATATAATGAGGTTGCGTTTAGCTAAACTAATAAATAAACAAACATAAATGACGAAAAATTAAAAATCTCAATGTTATTCAAATAATTATCTTCAATTAATTAAACTTTATTTGAACATATTATAATTTCTATTTATTGAAACTTATTTTAATTATAAATATAATATTTCAAATGCACTTAATAAAAATATTACATTCTTAAAAATCATATAAAAAAAATTGATTTCGTATCATTTCTAAAATATTATAATCAATTTCATTACAATTGAATATTTTTTTGGAAAAACTTATATAAAAATCTGATTTAAGAATACAAGCTGTTATAAATAAAATTTCATGAAAATCATAATTTCTCAGTAATTTTTCATTAGTGACATAACTAATTTCTTGAATTTGTACATTAAATACAATGTTTTTTAAATAATTTAGTAAAAAATCCTGAAGACCCGTATTAAATTGTTTAGATTTTTTCATGCAAATAAAAAATGAATCAATATTTATATCATTAAGAGCAATAAATTTATACATTTCATTGACAAATTTTTTCGAAATTGAAAACGATTTTAATAAATGATTCAATTCTAACTGAATTATTAAAGATTTTCTATAAATTTCATCATTTTTGTTGACAGTTAAGCAATTTAAAATCAATTGAAATGAATAATTAGTATTTTCAATATTTAACAAACTGTGTATTGCTTTTTTTATGAGTTCAGATTTTAAATTAAAAATTTTGTTTATTAAATAATTTAATTCTAATTGTAATAAATTTTTATTTAAATTATCTTCAAAAATATTTAATCTGTTTAATAAACTAAAAAATTTTTCTTTTGACAAAAATATTAATGAATATTTTTCAATAAATTTTAAATTTTCAATAAAAACATTTTTAAAATTTTTAAATAATAATTCAGCATAATATTCTAATGGTTCAATATTATAAAAATTTCTAAAAATTCGTATAAAATAGAAATTTAAATTTTTTGACCATATTTCAAAAATTTCTTTTTCAATTAAATTACAAAACTTTAAAAAATACGTATTTAAAATACTAGCTGAATGTAAAATTAATCTTAAATTTATTGATTCTAATTCAAGTTTTAATGAAATTCTTGAATTTAATTCATTTTCAATCCAATTTAATAAAGTATCAAAATTTTGAATAACTTCGTCAATAGAATTTAAAGGGCTAACTTCAATTGATTTTAAATATTGTTCAATTTTTAACATTATGGTGTTGAATTATATTTAAAATTGACTAGTTAGTTTTCCTGTTGGCGGTTTTGGACTAAAAATGAAAGAAATTAAATTAAATTATTCTTTAGCATTTTGTGATGTATTTATTTATTTAGTTAGCTTAATCTTAGTCATGTAAAAATTAAATAGATATTACAAAAATATAAACAACAACAAATGAAATACCCAAAATAAAGTCTTTGTTAAAAATTAGGGAGAAACAGAATGCAGCATTGGCCTTCGCCTTGTAGCTGTATTTTTCGTTTTTTACATTAACAAAACGGCAATTCTAACTAAAAGGTGAAGGCTGATAATGCTGCATTATGTTTCTACATTTAAAATCGAAAAAAATTATTGAACTCATTAAGTTCTCATTTCTGTGGTAACATGAAATAACTTTAACAGTTCACATTTAAGTTAATAGAGAATCCACCTCTTAGAAAGCCCGCGCAAGCATTTAATTATCTCTATCAATCCATTAGTGATTTTGGAAATTTCGCTGACAATTAAAATAAACACAAACATTTAAGGATCAGGTCAAAACATGGACATGCAACAAAATTTAGAGTAAATAAATAATTTTTGGCGAAATTAGTTACCTTGTTACCTAGGAATCCACCTTGTTCTTTCCAAGCAAAGAGTAAAATTAAATTTTATTTCAGTTTCATTCAATATTACTTTTTGGCTTCTGAAGATGAGAATGAGCCTTTTTATTAGTATTCAGTAAGGTTAGATATCAATTTCTTTAATTTACAAAAAGAAAAAATAAATAAGAGTTACATTACATTATTAACATTACATTAGTAAAAGAAGCAATTAGGCAAAAACGAATTATTTTTACTAAAATTACAGTGCAATTATTATTTTTGTTTACCTTAATGATAGAGCATAGAGAATTAATTTTCATATTGACAACGAGCCAAACGATGCACATACCCCTGGTGTTAATCGCAAAAACAAATCGGTGGCTCAATATATATAATTAATTTTTCGTTTTACATTAAATTAAAATATTAACAGGCGACGCCATAAGTACGTCAAGTATAGCGACACCTATTAGAATTTTTGAAACAAATCTTTGGTATAAAAATTTGTATGGAAAATAGTCCAAATATAATAACATTAATAAAGCCTGAAAATCGACTGAATTCACACTATCCAAAGGTTGGTCGGAAAAATAATAAGTTTTGTAGCTCAAATTTTTTTAAAATTCGAAATAAATTTACTTTTTCAGGCGTTTTTAAACAACACTTATACTATTTCATAAAGATTGATTGACGGTTTATTCATTGTTTAATATTTCTTAATCAATTTTTAATTTAAAACGAAAATACTCGTTTTTCACATAGGAAAAAAATGTATACGAGATTTGTTTCAGCGACCTTATTTAAACCCATGGACAAGTCTGTAAAATTTATAGACAATAAATAAGAAATATTAATTTTTAATTATAAATATTTTAATATTAAAAGTATATTTTTAATTGAACAGAATTTAAAAATTATAAATTTTTTTTTATAAATTATTAAAAAAAAGGACTGGTATTACATCATAATAATCATTTTTCGAATATTAAATGATTAAATAAAACAAATTGATAATCAAATATATTTTTCAAATAGTGGAAAAAACAGTCCCTATCTAACCGAATCTCTCCAAAAATAATTTAAATGTGTTTTCTATTTCTTCTGGAAATAATTTTTGATCGATAGCAGTTTTCATTGCATGTCGACATGCCTTTAAATTATATTGTGGCTTAAAGGTTTTGTTTTCAGATTTTAATAAACCCAATTGTATTAAAAAGAATGTTCGAACACGAGTTATTTGATTTTTTTCCTTAGCATAGTTAAAAGCATCCGAATACAATGCAGTCGATACATCCATAGCATCTTTGGATTCTTCGGAAAGTGCAGAGCATTTTAAAATGGTGAAAATCAACTTTAACAGGTATTCTTCATCTTCAAACATCTAAAATAAAAAATAAAAAAAATTAGTTGCCACTTATTTCAAAGCACAGTTCGATTAAGGTTCTTAGGAGAAGTCAGAAATGATTCACTTATCGTACTATACTATACGAAGAGAACGCCTTTGATTATCATCGAAATCTAAATTTACAATTTTTGCAAATTCCGAAAACAATAGATACAAAAATAAATAAAAAAAAAATATTTGTCTCATTTTTTACCTTCAAATAATTTCTGAATGCATCAATTTTGTCTTTGTCTTCTAAATCATTAAACATTTTTAAAGACGGATTTGGTGTGTTACAAAACGTTTCGATAGTATTTGGACGTTCTTCTTCACCAGCAAACAAAATACTGTTATCGTTATTATTTGTTTTTGACAAATCTGCGCTTTCAACAGTGGTGTCCAAACCAACCGTCGAAACATATTCAATGTCGTTCCCGTCATCTTCTGTTGATATGTCTTCTTCGTCGTCGACATCTTCTCCTTCTTCACCTAAAATTTAATTTCTTATCATTTCAAAATAAAGCTTTGATTTAAGAAAATAGTTCAGTTATAATTTAGTAAATTAATTTTAATATATGTATTTCTAAGAGACAAAAAAATAATTACGCAACTAAACTGCCCAATTAGATTTACCTAGTTAGAAGTACATATTACGCAATTTATTTAACTGTTGACCAATTGAAAATTTATGCATATCTATTCTAAGATGGAACGCCAAAATTTGCAGACATCGATTTGAATTTTAATATTTTGTATTAATAAATATTTATTATATAACTGCATTATAAGTGATTTTAAGTTTCATCTTTATGGTTTTTGATTATGATTTTATGCTAGCAATAGGATATTTCTTAATAAAACTTACACTCTGTGTCGTCTTGTTCTTCCTCTCCAACATCAGATTCATCTTCACTTAAACTACCAAGAGCATCAGGGTTTACGAATTCAGACACTATTTCTTTGATGTTCTCGCGACCATCACAACCAAACTTAAAAAAAATATAACTTTGAAATTTGACACAAATAAAATATATTCAATTCCTACTTGATTTCCATTCAAAAGAACAATTTTAACATATGGTTTAGAAGACAAAGCTGTAACAACGCCTAATCCTCCATCTGGTCCAATCTCATTAAAACTTAAATTTATTTCCTGAAATAAAAAATATATTATAAAATATATTACACTTCATCAATAACATTTACATTTTAATTATGATTAGCAAAGCTCTGAAGTAAAATTAAAAATTAATTCATTTATCTATTATCGCTGATAACTGAAATACAGAGTAACAGATTTAATTTATATGTTCGTTTGGATATTTTTATTTTTTTATGTACTAATTGAAATGTTACAACTTTTTTTAAACAAGAAACTTGGGACTTTTAATCATTAGTAAATCAAAATCAAAATGATACCTCTAAATCAATGTGTCCATCTTGTAATGCATCGGTCAACAACAAAGCGCCTCTTGATTTCAATAAGCAATCTCCAAGGTTGATTTCTTTTAATCTTGAAATTAAAAAAAAAAAAATTACTGAAATTAATATAAAATTTAATTAATTTTTTATTTACTTTTGCATTGAAAATAAAGCCTCTGATAAATATTCAGCCCCTTTTGGTGTAATCGTATTATCATTTAAATTTAATGTTTGCATGTTTTTATTTTCTTTAAGCGCTTCTGACAATGCTCGAATACCTTCATAATAAATACCATTCTGAGGTATCGCAATTTCTTCTAAAGTTTTTAATGCTGTGAAAACTTTTGCCAAAGCTTTTGCACCTTCGTTTTCTAATCGATTTCGACCGGCAATAAAAACTTTTAATGAAAATTTTGTTCCACCAGATTCCATGCTTTTCTTATGACAAGCCAGTAATGCTTCTGATAACATTTTACAACCACCTATTCCAAGGCCACAATTATTTAGTTTTAATTCTTTGAGACTATAGCAAGCTGAACTTTTGAGCAAATCAACTAAACCAACCATCCCATTTGGACCAAGAGCGTTATCACTGCAATCCAATACAGTTATTTGTGCTCCGGCTAGAATTATACCAGCTCCCATATTTTTCAATGCTGCAGGAATTTCCATTTTAGAGCGGCTCGTGAATAAATCTTTCCACAGAGCTTTTTTGAATTCTGGATGCTTTTCTGAAAAAAAAAAACCAAAAGAATTAAATTTATATGTACCTAGGTATTTTAGCATTAACATTAAGCTTGATTCAACTTTTGTCGTGAGCCTGAGCCTACCATGTAGTTAGCAATGGGAATTTAATTTTTTAATGCGAATGTAAAATACTCTATTTCAAAGCTTAATTCTTTCTTTGAAATGATTGTTAAATATACCTGGGTAGGTACCTGTTACCTACAGCCCTACAGCCTACATCTATACGTATCTTATTTATGTGAAAATTTTTGAACATTCAAAATATTACAAAACTATATTGATCGCATTTTACTCATGTCTTTCAAATGTATAAATTTTTTACCTAAAACTTTGCCAATTGATTTGGACGCACCAACTCCCAATGTATTTCCCTCCAAATTTAAATAAATCAAATTGTGGCATTTTTCGATTTCATCAATAACTTCTTGAACTTTGAAAGGAAGAAAAAAAATTAATGAAATTTTTCAAATTATAAACAAAAATTATTATTATAATTTTTTTACCTTCAGACTCAGTGTCCCATTTAAGGCCTTTGCCTTCAAAAGATACGCCGGTTTCTTCGACAACATTTAGTTCTTTACACAATTCCGTAAAATTGAAATCTGACATTTTTTTTTATTACTGAATAAATTTTTAAATTTAAATTTCTCAAAAATTATATTTTTATTAAATTATAGTTAAAGTTTTCTCAAAAATAAAAATTAAACATCCGTTGGGAAACAAACAAAGTAGATTTTTGATGAAATAAAATATGAAATTCTGATTTTTTGATTCATTTCGCGTCGATCTCGGCAGACTGCTACGCCGACAAGTTTTTGTCTTCGGCGAAGCGATGCTAACTAATCGGCGTGCTAAAAAAAAGAAAAAAATATATATGCATATGACTAGGCATTTATATATGTATATGACTAGCGTATTTTTCCTGCATGCGATTTTGTTCTTTAAATGGATTCGTGTATCTTTATACAAAATCCAAAATCGCAGCAAAATACGCATGCTGATTTTGAACAATTATTCAGCATGCGTATTTTTTGACATTTCTCACAAATTTTGTTTTTTTTTTATTAATTTGATATTTAAGTCAAGTAAAATGGTACAATTTGGAAAAATGTATAAAAATCGCATGCTGTAAATCTAACCCAGTGGCATATTGAGCACACACAAAACTAATAAATGAAACAGAAAAAATACAATACATTCATAAATACGTGCGAATGTAGACAGCCCGTAACCATAAAAAAATGATATACAAAATATTAAAATGCGACGCAATGCGTACCAGCGCTCGGCGTATTTTCTTGTCGGCGTCAAAGTTTGGATACGGTCGTTCGTTCAAAAAAACACACCAGCTTCTTCGTGTTTATTTTTATTCATTTTATTAAGTACCAAAACTATCAAAACATATTAGTGCTTCTCCCAGGATTTTTCTGAATAAAAATATACTGAATAAAAATATTCCTAATGTATTTTGTTAGTGTAATTTAATGTCAAAAATATTTCAATTTGAATTTTTTAATACATGCCCCAAGGCATGTATTAAAATATTCTGTACAAAAAAACATCATTACTGTCAAATCAAAGATGTTTTGTTTTGAATTTTTAAAACATTTTTTCTCTTGAAAGAAATAATAAAAAAAAGCAAAAAAATTATTCTCCGGAGAATTTGTATTTTTTTGACACTATCAAAATTTTTTTATGTTAAAATATTTTTATTCAAGAAAAATAAAAATCCTGGGAGAAGCACTATTGTAATTTTAACAACGGCGTGGCGTTTGAACCACGTTGATTTAATATAATTAACTTGCATACATTACTGTTCAAGCGGGTAGTTTATGACAGAGATAAATAAACGAAAAGAAGTTAATACGCCGTAAACAAGTGTTATAAATATGAAATAATGGTATGAACTGAAAGGCAAAGTGGAGTCATTAACAGTGAACACGAAAGGTTTAATAAGTTTTTGATTTATATTGCATATGGCACGGGAATTGTTGTTGTTTGCATACATTTGCATATTAAAAACAATTTTTTTATGGCATTTTTATTCACTACAGCTAATCCAAGGAACTAAATGAGCAAAAAGTTCCTAAACTAGCTAGTTCAGAAGCTAATCTGGCGGATAATCCGAAAAAAATTGTGTAATTGTAATTATGAAAATATTTCAATAATCTAGGAAATATCCAAGAACAACTCGTTGTCCAGAAACAATTTCCTAGTCGGTTCAAAATAATAGTTGAATTTTCAGCCGTCAAATTTTAGCCAGCTAAGCTAACGACTTAAACTTAATTTTTGATTTACCTTAATGACATTTAAATTAAAAACAAAATCAGATTTCCTTTTGAATGAAATTGAAAAAAAATTTTTTAAAATAAACAATAATTAAGTTGATTTACGAATTTACGATACGATACGAGTAGATACAAGCTACGAGTATGATCCACATTCACACTCGAAGCTTTCACCGGTTAACCTATTAAACAAAAATTGCACCAACTCAAATAAGTGTAGCTATTTATTGACAAAACTAGTTGGATTAGACCGATTAGACCATAACCATAGACGAGGTGAGGTATATAATATACTTGGCTTTGCCTTTACAACACCTATTTGGTTTATACTGAACAAGCCTAGAAGACTAGCTGTATTCGGTAGGTACATTTTGTACCTATTGTATTTATGTTCTTTGTCTTAATAAATACTTAATAACCAAATGCCTTCACTTGAGTGGACAAATTGGTGCCGATTATGTGGTGTTGATGGAGGCACAACAAATGAAATTAAATTAAATTTATTGAAAATTATGGAAACATTTTTCAAAGTTGAGGTAGGTAACGTGATAATGTGAATTAAACAATTAAATCAGGCATCTAGGTACCTAATCATTTTATGTAGATCATAGTTATTCTTTACCCCATATGAACAGTAGGTAGGTAATCTAGGTATTTTACAACTGTAACTAACATGCATTTTACACTCGAATGAAATTTACATAGAATAGGATGTCCGAACAAGTAGGCAGGTATACCTACCTAGATTCAGGTAGGTAACTATCTATTATCTCATAATGACTTTGGAATGATCTTTACCTCGTTATATTTGTTTTCTTTTATAATTATACTCGAAATTTTAAGTAATAAGTGAGCTGTTCTTTCATTAGCATAAACGTAAGTCGTAAACAAAAAAATTTACGAAATGCCGGAGACAAATTTATTACGAAACTTTGAAATCAAATTATGTCGATTACGAATATACCTACCTAGTTTGGGATTAGCCTTACCATTTCCAATGAGCCCATGTACTTAATTTTCTTTTAAAATTTAAATTTAATATATAATAATAAATTATTTATCAAAAATTAATTTGGAATCTGAAAATATACATATTCTTCTATTTTAGCTATCCATCCTAGACTATAAAATTTGTGAAAATTGCCTTGATTTCATGGATTCAATTTTTAAGTATTCAAAAAAAGTTGAAAGGATACAAAAAATGTTTTCAGAATTAGAAACGAATGCAAACTACAATGTTAAAATTAATTTGGAGGAAGTTCAAGAAAAATACAACATTTTTGAAAATAAAGTTGAATCGAGAATGAAACCAATTTTCGATTCACAACATAATAATACACATAAAAATTATAAAAGAATAGACGGTAAAATTAATCTCGAAAATTCGATAGCCCATCAAATTATCAAAACAGAAGTCCAATGTACCGAAAATAATAAGAAAAATAGAATTACAAGAAAAAAAAGCAAATTATTAGGAACTTCTAAGAATATTATAAGTGAAAATAATAATAATAACTTAGAGAATGGAAATAAAATTAGAAATAAAAATTCATTGAATAATGTGAAAAATTCAAAGCATAAAACTATACGAAAGAAAGATATGCTGCCTAAAATTTGTGAATTTTGTAATGAAATATTTCAAAGTGTAGAATCTTATGTCTTACACAAGAAAGTGGAACACAAAGTTAATAATAGAACATGTCTAATATGTTTGAAATTATGTGATAGTAAGAAAAAATTAATAATTCACGCAAATAAACATTTACCATCTGATAAAAAAATTTATTATAATTGCGAATATTGTGATAAGCGTTACACGTCACCCTGGCAAATAAAGGAGCATACAGAAGCGATCCATTTTAATACTTGTCGAACATGTAAAGAAAAATTTTCCAGTTACGAAGAATTAAAAGCTCACATGGAATTAAATCATTCGCGCAATGCAGCCTGTAAATTATGCGGTATGATTTTTTATTTAACATTTTCTGTCAACTTCCGAAAATAAAAATGTTAAATGTAAGCTTGGAAACAAGCAATTTTTTTTTTCTTTGCTAATAGGAAGAAAAATCCACTAAATGAATTTCATTTTAAAATATGTAGTACTACATTTAAATGTAATTTAATTAAATTGTATGTATGTTTTATATTTTTAATTCCTCTATTCTATTGAATCATATTAATACGATATGTTTTAGTATTAGGATTGTCCAAATAATAATAAGAAACATTCTAATACACATATTAGAAAATTTCAACTCAATTAAAACTCAACTCGCATTTCACTTAACAGTAATAAGTAAATTTCTAATATTTTTCAGGAAAAGTGCTTAAATCGATAAGTCATTTGAAAGCTCATGAACAAACACACATTCCATTGAAAGATAGAGAACTATATGGTTGTAATCTCTGTGGAAAAAAATTCACTACACCTTCAACATTGAGATATCATATTAGAGATATTCATCAAGATGAAAAGGAATTTATATGTGAAAATTGTGGAAAAGGATATTCAAACAAAAGTAAATATCAAAAATGATCATTTATTTAATATTTTTATTTTCAAAAATTTTTTTATTTTTTTTTGAAGGGGGGAAATGCGTTTACGCACAATGTGTCGGACTCCCAAAACTACTTTGGCCGACTAAAACCCTAACCTTCTTTACTGCCAATTTGAATATACACGGCACCACCTTGCGGCATTTCTTCGTGTATGTTCTGGCTTCGCGGTGTTGCTATCTAAGCTTTATTTAATTATTTAATTAATTACTTAATGAATTAATTAATTATTTGATTATTTAATTATTTTTCAAAAATTAATTTATTCATTATTATGTTCTTAAGCATCCGACTATGTTCATATTTCCTAAAAGATAGCTTCGTCACCAACAACACAAAATGTGACTAAACATCAAATAAATAAAAGCGTATCTAATATCTTGTTCACGATTTCCATTTGAAAAAGTGCTTTCATTTTTATTTAAGCTCTTCTGCTGTTTTTTTATTACAATATGTAAATATCGTAAGCATTCTTTTCTAATTTAGTAACTTTTTAATGCACACTAAAATTCACAATAGGAAATTAAATACTTAACACCTCTCAATAACCTTAATCAGACCTGTTATATATCAATGTTATTAAAATAAAAACAACTAATTTACTTTTTACTTACTTCCTTAGCAAATTTTGATTTGCACATTGCAACTCACAAAGAAGATTCTTACAAATGTGAAGTTTGTCAAAAAGGATTCAAATATAAACATGCATTGAAAGTAAAAATGATATTTTTATGGAATGTTATCTTTTTAATTATTTGAAAATATTTTGTAGAGACACAGGAACGTTCATTCTGAGGAAAAATATCCTTGTAAAATATGTAATGCTGTTCTCAAGAATTCTCTAACACTTCAAAGGCATATGGTAAGTTGTTTAACGTTTTTTAAAATTCTGGTTTTCGTCCGATTTACGTTATCCAAAACTACGTCAATCCTGCACAAATCCATAAAGACATATTAAATTTTAAATTTATACCTTAAATAATCTTCTAGTTTTTTTTTTAGGTAGTACATTCAAGTGAAAAAAAATTTGAATGTAATTTTTGTGGTAAATTATTTTACCGGAGTAAAAATCTGAAGTCACATATGATGATAATTCATACTAGTTTAAAACCATATCAATGTACATTTTGCTCGGAGTCTTATTCAAGTAAATCGAATTGTACGAAACATGAAAGAACATCTCATCCAATTGAATTTGCTGAATTACAAGCTAAAGGCTTACCACAACAAGTAATATCTATACCCACTTTGAAACAATTGGAGGCAATGATTCAGAAAAATGAAAACTTAAAAGTTTCACATATAACAACGAAAACGTAATGACATCTTAAAATGATACATGAATAAGATAATAGAATTAAAATTTAAAAGAAAAAAAAAAAAAATTAATGTAATTTGAAATGTTTGACATTTTTTTTTTATTTTACACCACACTTTTAAATATAAAATATGGTAATACTAAGAAAGTCGAAAACAATTTTTTTCCGCAAATTTAAAAAATAAATACTCGAATTAATAAATTGAGCTTAAAGTTATTATTTTGTGTCCACTATGTAACAATTCTAATCAATCAGTCAATCGGTTGAGAGCTATAACTTTGTTGTTCCCACCCGAAGAATTTCATGCGTTGGCTTACCAACTTAGCATACTTTGGAACGAATACGATCGAAATAGGTCAATTTGTTTATTAATTATAAGTACTTTAGGGGGAGACAGACAGGCAGGCTGAAAGTGAAAACTCGTGGTTCGTTTTTTCATTTTTGGTGGGAAACTGCTAAAAATCAAAGAGCTCTGTAAATAATTACGTCGAAAAATAAATAAAAATTAAAATGGTTGGTTTAAGAGGTTATAAACCTGATATATTTTTTTCTGCTTTTCATTTTTAATATTTTACAAGATTAGTTTTAGTGATACATATTAACTTCATCTTTTTAATAAACAAAAATACATTTTTTGAAATTAAAAAACAAAGAAATTGTTATTTGCCATAACTACATCTAATTTTATTTTAAATACTTCTAATGTTAATTTAATTTAAATCAATTATTCCTCAACTAAAAATATTTTGAACATTTGTGTGGAAAAATTTATTAGAATTTATTTTGGGCAAAAGACGTGAATTGATTATTGGCAACAATTTTTTCTTTAAATACATTTGATGATTTTCGAAATATAATAAAATTCATTCTTCAAACATAAAAAGAAAATTATTGATTTATTTGGGTAAAAAAATTAAATCATTAATATTATGCAAGTAATATTAACTAAATATTATCATTACTTTAAAAAAAAAATTTACATTTTTGTGATAGGTATACAAAACTAGAAGTTTCTTAACATGCATTTACTAATGAATAAAAATTTGTAATTGAAGTAATCTTTTTTGTGCAGTTTCCTAGTCAAAATAAATTCTATGAATAAACAATAATTTAAAAAATGGAAATAATTGTTTTTTATATACAACGCCAATCGCTCGTAAAAATCTAACTAGAACTAGATGAATAGAAAGAAAATTTAGTTTTTTAAAAATTTATAAAAATTTATAGATAATAACATTATCTTCTTAAAATTATTATTAGGAAATGGAGTAGTTTAACTTCTACCTTTCAAATTATAAATTAAGTAAGAAAAAAAAGGTTACTTATTCAAATATATTTTACTAACTATACTTAAATAAATAATAAATACATGTAATTTATTTTCTTAATAACTTGTTGAGATTTTACATAATTTTGTGATCACAAACTAAAATAATATCAATCCTTAGAGGACTAAAATTAAAAAAATACATACATTATGATATACTTGCTGTGGCAAAACTTCCAAATAATTACTTAAACACATAATTACGGTTAGTGTTAATTCAATCAGATATTATAATAACTGACAAAAAAATTTATTAGCATTTTTAGTTCGTGCCCACAGTTTGTTTGATTTACTTTTATAAATTTCTTTAATTAACACTTGATATCATCATATGACGGTTAAAAATATACTTATATTAGTTACATTAAAATTTAAGAAAAACAATTTACTTGAAAAAAAAGCAATAAATACAAGTTACAATTTAATATGTTTTACTATCAAATAAGGGTCAAATAAAACGCAATTCAAAATTAAGTTGATGCATTGATTAGATTATATGGGCAGCTCAATCATGATTATGGTAATTAATTTTGTCATTTTTTTGCAATGGTCCTATTGTGTCATACATATTTATTGTTTCATCCTTTTTGGTAAAATTAACGAAAGAATGTTTTGAAATTTTTATGTAAAATCTAACAAGAACTTAATCTAGGATTTTTTTATTTTTTGTCAATTTTTTACTACAGCCTCTACGGGCGGAAATTGCAAATCATCTAACAATATTTTGTCAGGAGTTTCAATGGCATCACAAAGCTTTCTATATTTTTCCGATTCTGCTGGAAATAAAAATTTATGTTGATTTTTAGTTGTAATTTAAAAGTATGGGATGATATTAAATTAAACAAACCAAAAGTGTAAGTGAATTAAACGTCTTAAATCACAAAATAAATCGAGTTGAAATTCTGATATATCGACACACATGAAATTTTTCTTTAGATTATTATGATATAGGTATAATGTATATTTTTAAAATGTAGAATAAATTTTAGCTTTCTACGTTTGGTAATAATTTTAATTTATACCTGTCATTTTATCGGGGTTGGGATTAGATGCTCCT
Organism: Hybos culiciformis; assembly: GCA_964007475.1. NCBI lineage: Eukaryota > Metazoa > Arthropoda > Insecta > Diptera > Hybotidae > Hybos > Hybos culiciformis. Next base: position 149,616,493 of record OZ023273.1, on the reverse strand, counting down.
TTTAATATGCCTGCATAAGATATTTCATTTCTATCTAAAAATTTTGGATTAATCTTTGGCGATTCTGTTGTTACAGTTTGCGAACTTATATTTAAAGCATTACTATTATTTTCATTTAAATTCAACTCTATTACATCTTCTAATGGATTTCTTAAATCATGAACACACAATAATTTACAATTTCCACCATTTTCATTAAAATCATAAATATAGAGAAAACCATCTTCACAACCAACTAATAATTTAAGTTGTTTTTGAATTTTGACCAAGGCACAAATATGTTTTAATCCTGCCTGTTGAAGTTGAGCCATAGAAAAGGCTCTGTCTTGATTAAAAACATCTGGGAAATAAGTCGTGACTGCTTTCGTTAAATAACCCGACCAACTTTCTTCTGGGTTTTGTGAGAGATCTTCTAATGATGATTGAATTTCCTCTAAAAATAAATTAAAAACAAAAATAAAAGCGTTTGACCATTTTAATAAGTTTAATTTAGTTTGAATTTTGAAAACTAACTTTTCGCTTCTACAAGTATGCGCCGTCTTTCGGTTTCTTCAACTAATTTTTGATCTACTCTAAAAATATGTATAGTTTCTTTATTAGAACTGGCACAAACATAATCAGCATTTGAACTAAACACCAATGACTCAATTTGTACACATCGTGTCCCTCGTCGGAATTCGCATACTTTTTGACCGTTTTTAACACAAAATACACGAATAACTGTTCCTAATTCGGAGGCGGTTGCTAGCAAGATGCCATTTGATGATAACGTTATAGCGGATAAAGAAGTTTCATGTGCTTTAATCGTTAAGCCCTCTTTCAGATTACTGGTATTAAAAATTTTCAATTCCCCATGTCCAGTTGGATAGGCCAATTGTGAATTTAATGACAATGAACATAAGCCTAAATGATTTGCCGGCAAATTTTCAATAGAATGCAAAATTTTCATATCTCGTATGTCATGAATATGAACTGACTCTAGCAAACATACAACCAAACGAGTACGATTCATTCGAATAGTTAAAATATCAGACGGATAAACACAATTACAAATATCTTGTTTCTTTTTAAAATGCAGCATTTTCAATGAATTTGCCTTCGATTTGGTAACAATCACTACTAGGCTTGAATTGAACAATCGTTCAACAATTTTAATATCACTTTCATTGTCCTTGGAAAAAATTTCTTCGATTTTATCAATTCCTTGCAATGAGAATAATCGAAAGCCATTGGTGCCCAATACAGAAATAGAACTAAAATGAAAACATAAAAATGGTTAGAGTTAAAGCTGGTTAATCCCATATATTTAAATAGTTTTCAGCGTCACAGAAAATGAATTTATTTATGATAAAAGAAAATTCCTTTTTCATATTTTAACATTTATACATTTCTTTTCGTTCCAAAAAACCTCAACTACATTTCTACTATTTTTTGGCTTTTTATTTATTTTGGATAATTTATTAGCCCTCTCGGGCTTGCAAAAATTGCCGTAGCCCACGATATTTCACGTGGTCTTGGCGGGGTATTGGTTAAAGTTTTCAACTAGCAATAATCGCACCTCGGTAAGACCTCATTGGTTACGATATTGCCTCTGCGCAAGTACAAATATTTGAGATTTTGTGTAAAACATTTATATTAATTTTTGTTATAAATTTCTGTGAGCTGTAAATATGAATTAAATAAAAAATTACCCATGAAAAAAACACTCAGTCAGATGAAAAAAAACAAGTTTTTGTTATTGTTTGTTATTATATTGTTAGTAGTAGTACATTGCATATAAAATTTTATTTATTTTGCATGTGACGTGAATCTACTATATTTTGTGTGCAAATAGAATTATGTATATAGAATTATTCTAGCAATAATTTTGTATTAAGTCAAATTTTATAGAATTTTTTAGAATAAAAATTTTAAAAAGAAGAGAAGAATTTTGTTTTAATTTTTCAAATTAACAAAAATTGCAAAACTAAATTTTATAAAAAATTTAATTAAGAACAAATAGGCATGATTTTTACTTAAAACGCAGATTAAATAGTAGATAGGTACGTAATTTTTTTTATTTACATGTTGTATTTTTTTAGATTTTGTATATATTCGATGACGATAGTACATAAGACCATACATTCTATTCTAGTTAAACACTATTAGATCTCTACTATTTTGTTTTTGAATGAACTAAATTTTTATAAGAAATTATATGAATAAGTTGGTATGTATATTCTTTCTTAAGTAGGTACGTTTTTTTGCATTTAAACTTTGGATAATAATTAATAGATAGATACAAATGTACCTAAGTATGTAGTAAGAAGTTAGATAATTTTTTTTACAGCAACAATTATTCTCTTAGGCTTTCAGTGTGAAGTGATAGACAGACTTTAGAAAATTTTATTTTCTGACAATTCTATTTCGACTTCGATTCTATATCACTGAATTAACTACAATAAGTATAGGTATGCAGTACTGCAAGTATGATTTCGTTATGATTGTGAGTTCAGCAATAGTATAACAAATAGTATAACAAAAAAACGATGACAAAAAATACTAACAAAAAAAATCTAAATTAAGAAATTTGGAAAAAATAAAAAAAAATATACCTACCTATAATTTATTAATTATTTTCATCAATTTGACTATATAGATACATAATGTACCTACTCATCAATTAATGTTAATTGAGATAACTTTTGAAATTGGATATAGGTATGTCCTTTATATATATATTTGTATGTACATATTTTGAATTATTAATTAATTTCATTAATTTCCGTATCTTAAGAATTTTTATTCTAGCGACTATGTAGGACGGCAATTAAGACATCTTTACTATAATATTTTTATCTTTTCAGCTGTTCAAAAAGTAGGTATCGTATTAGGAAAAAAAAAAATAATTTCGTTTATTTTGGGAAGAGGTATGTATCGTCGTTCTTGTCCTATTAAAGCTAATTAAAATTCTTTGCAATAATTATTATTTTAATTTAAAAATGTTTTTGATATTCAACTTATCTATTATATTAAAAAATAAACAAAAATATATTTATATTATTTTTAAACAACTCAATCAAAAATTTTACTGCAAAACAAAAACGATTAACAAATTTATTCTAAAAGGCAATGAACTTGAATAAAAAATTCGATAGGAATGCTATTTTCCATTATTCAATTTAATTTAAAAATTGAACTTGAACCGATGAAACAGTGAATTTAATTCTGCGAATAAAAATTATGCTTTCATTCGATATTTGATAAAAATTAACTTAGATATTTATTAATTTAAAAAATATTTATTAGTAAAAATATAATAAATAAAAAATCACCATAGAACGCAAATCAAAATAATAACACTTGGCGTCATATGTTTATGCTGCATATCAAACCTACATTCCTACATTGTTTCTATTTCATAAGAATCAGAACAAAATATTTTAAAGCTTAATGTAAACATAAAAACTATGAATCAGAGTATTGTTGTTGTTGATTATAAATAATATTTTATTTTAATGTATTTTTTAATTTATGCTTTTTTAAAAAATATTTTATATCTTCACTAACACTTATAGTCATATTATAACTAGGTATACTATTGTGATTGATGATCATCATTTGATATTTAATTTTTAGACGCTTTTACCCGTTTTTATTATTATTTGATGATCAAGGTTCAATAACAATAATATTATTGAGTGTGTTAATTATATTATGCTTTTAATTTAAAATTTAATACATATTAACATATATTGATGTTTTAAATTTTTATAATTTCAAACAGCTTCTGTCTCAGGTAGTTATAAAATTTAAGAAAGCCGGACAATCTTGTAAGATTCGGAAATGGGGATACCTCGAAGAGAGTATTTCCGAGAGCAAGATTGACTGCGAGAATTTGGAAAAACATATATTGTCTTGGCAACAAGTCGAGGGAAATAAAACCATCAAAAACATTTTGGGGATCTGAACAAGTTTAAGTCAGGTACCTCAGGAACGTCGAGTAGAGTGGTACAACGGGCCAACAAGCCTAAGTGTGAGGGAATAAAGGAATTTGAGACCTAGCCTTATCTAAGGCGGTATCCCAATGAATATAAGAATGTATAAATGTATGCAGTGACAATAATGGAAGTCCATTAGCTACTAGATGTGTTCAAGTTTAACTTAGTGCTTAGAGTAATACAAATGTGTGCACTACGTATTGGAACATTATTGCTCAGATATATACCTACCACCCACCACCCACATACATATATAATACGCAAATGTTTATTATAAGATATCTATTACCTAGTTTACATGATAGTCCAACCGTGGTTGAGTCGAAATGTGGTTGAAAAGAGGTTAAGTGTTTACATGATGTAGTCGAAAAGCATGTGGTTGAACTGTGGTTGAATTGAGTTTGAAAACAATAACAAAAAAGAAACAAAACAAACAGCTGTTGCTTATTTTTTAACCAGGTTAACCGTTTACATGGATAGAGTTAACTTAACCGAGCGAATTTCTTAGGTTGAGTCAGGTTAACCCAGGTTAACTCTACCAACGTTTACATGTAGTTGAACCGTAGTTGAACCGTAGTTGAACCCGGTTTCAACTCTCCATGTAAACTAGATATATGTTTACTTAAAATTTCTCATATTATGTACCTTGTAAATTTTTTTTGAACACACCAACATATGCAACATAAGAATATTCTTATACTTTTGTGGAACAGAAAAGAATATCGATAAATTTCAAAATATGATTGAAATTAATCAATTAACAAGGTAATTGAGAATTTCAATTATTTTAAAAGTATTTATTGAATTTTTATTATAGCATAATCAGAGTGTAACTAAAATATATGTACCTATGTATCTTACAAATTAAGTAATTAACATAATATTATATATATTTAAGAAAGAATATTCGTCATTTGACATTTTAGTTTTCGCCTATTCCCAGTCAACTGCACATGTATTATTGTAAGCAATAACATTATGTCTCGTTTATACGGTAATAATGGGAAAGTTTATTTGAACACTTATTTAAATTTAGTTCTAATATTGATTTCAACTATGTTTTTATAATAAAATTCTCTATTTTTGATAATATTACGTATTTTTACGATTATCGAGCGGCATCTGATGAAGTTTTCAATTTAGTGTAAAAGCTGTAATGAATGCCACCATTGTGCTAAGCCAACAAGATTTATTTGTTTCCAATCCAGTGTACATGGTAACGTTGAAGGTATTATACAATGTTGTATAAACTTTAACCTCTCGAAAATAGAAATGATTTATTATAACACGTCGCTTAAACAACTTTTAAAATAATTAAAAATATACAAAATTACTTAATTTTATTTTTTCAGACTTTAAAAGAAGCTTTTAACAATCATCGCACCACAATCTACTTATTTAGAGGAATTAAATTTCTTAAATTATTCACTTTCCTGGATTGGTAACATTATACGACTGTCGCGTTCAAATGAAATTATGTACTCCAATTTTACGATATTCAATACCAGATATGTTCGAAATTAAATATATTGAAATTGGTATAGAAAATAGTCGAAAAATTAATAAACGTAGTTGGATTAATAATTAATTATTATTAGGGACCAATTGAAGTCAACACAAAACACTCATTACTTTAGAGAATTAACTAAACCTAATAAAACTTATTTCAGTTTCAGCTATAAAAGTAATTTAAGTACATTCTCAGTATCTTTTGGTTTTGAATCAATTAAAGGATTTTCCGATCGTATTTACGTTGATTGGTCCAAGTTCCAAAAATTTAGTAAAATATCTATTCGCGGTATTAACAAGGACTCCTCAACACAGGACTCCTCAACAAAGATTTTATAAAAAATTAACTTATTTTTGAAAGCTAAAAGAAAAAGGCAGAAACTTATGGTAATATAAATTAATTTATTATAGAATGCAAATTAGAAGGGTAAATAAAACCTTTTTGTTTATTTTTTTGTGTTCAATTGATAAATAAATATCAAGTTCAACTAATTCTTTGTTGACTTTATGTATGAGTATATTTTTTATTTTATTATCTCTTGTCTGACTTAAGTTGAGAAGTTGACGCAGCTGTTAACTTTATAGAGTATTATCATTATTTTTATATTAAATATATTTGATTAAAATTTTGTGTGATTGTGTTTTTTTTTTTTTAATAAAAACAACTTTCTATTACCTACTATAATAAATAATTTTTTATTATTTTTATAAGAAATATTATAAACAGAACATTTAAAAATTTATAAAAATTTTTGGATACGGCAAAATTAAGGCTGAACTTTTAATTACTTGTTCGAAAATTAATCAATAATTTTTAAACTGATGGTATCTCACATTTTTCGAAACTACTACATAGAAGTGAAAATTTAAAATTTATTTTTATAATCCTTAATATAATCTTTAATTTAAATGTTTGAAATTATTTTTGTGAGCTTAATTTTATTTTAAAAAGGAAAATTCCGATTTCCAAGAACTAGAAACAGCGTGTAACACTATTATCAATAAACTATCAACAATAATATATAATGTTATATTTCTTTTCTTGTCTTACTAGGTTGGTTATATATACCTATATATTTTTATATAGAAATTCATTTTTAAAACATTTGTCGTTGCAATGCGAACTAATATGTCATTGAAAAAAAAAAATAAAAGATTCTTTTGTATTTAAAATTTGAATTATACCTATTTCCATCATATTTCCATAAATATAAATTTGTAACACATTTCAAATGTGCAAAACATTTTTTTTTAACCAAAACAAAAAATTATCATCAATAAATAAAAAAAGCTCGCCACACACTTCAATAATTATGTAAAAAACGAGTTCACAAATTATTATTTTTTTTTTATCAGAAAAATAAAAAAAATTTAAAGTAAACAAAGAATAATTTTTTAATTTATTGTTATTTATATTTTTATAAACAAAACATCTTGAAGAGAAAAAAATATTAGGGGAGTACCTAGAATAAAAATTTATAAGATCAAAAAGCACAAAACAGTAAAAAAAAATTATTTTTTAATACCTAGTTCGGTATTAAAAAATCTAAAATTATTTAAATTACAAAACTCTTATTTAAAAATGACATCTTCTGAACGCAAACTTCTTCAATTAATGCTGACTAAAGTATTTTATATGCATTGCGATTATCCCATGATAGTTCGATAGTTTGTTCGCATAAATATAATTTGTTAACTAATATTAAATGAGAATTTTTCGATTAACCCTATGTAGAAGTTTGTGGTGCTTTCTTTTGGGATGTATTTGAAGACATTTTAATTCTATTTTTATTCAGATGTCTATATATATTTAATGGAATATTTTATCATATTTTAGAAGCCTTCACATTTACTAAAATTAATAAATTAAGCCTTTTTTTTTCTGTAAAAATATCAAAAAAAGAATCTCAATAAATTGAAGCGCAATTCTTCTTCGTTTATGATGGATAAAAATATACTTTTACACGATTTATTTCTATTGGAAAACAATTGTTTCAATAGTTTCACATTAAATCACCAACAAAACTGAATCGATAAATACCTAAGACTATATTAATGCATTGTACTATTTATACGTATATTATGTAACAAGGCATTGAAATAATTAAAAAAATCATAACATAAAACTAACTACCTACCTACAAGATAATTAAAATAGAACACACTACACTACACATGTGATTTTTTTAAAATGTTTTTAAGGACATAAGTATTTATAATTACATAATATTCATTATAATATTTTACAAACAAGCTTATATTAGTCATAAGTAGGTACATATATATTTTAAACTCTTTTGTACATCTAATTTTTGTTATCAAAAAGGGGAATAAAATCAAAAAATGTAATTAGGTAGGTACTTAGGTATAGAAACTAAAATATTTTATTGATGTACTTTAAAAAGATGTACCTACACCAGGGTTGTCAACTCTTGACCAGGGAAAACTGGAGAGTTGAAAAAGCAAAAAAATGTAGATAGAACAATAGAAAAAATAATAAATTATAAATTATAAATTACATTATTATTAACATAAACAAACGAAACATAAAATAAACCGCAGATACACAAATTATTCAAATTAGAATAAAACTTTATAAAAAGTAATATATGTAAAATAAAAACAATAAATAATAATTGCAATTAGAAAAAGATGATAGGTTTGAAATTAATTAGAAGATCAATTATTTTTAAAGTTATATAATTACTTTGTTTGGAATTACAACATCTACTGGTGAATGGCTTATGTGAATTTCTATTTTACTTTAAAATTATTAATTTTCATAAAAAGTGGAAAAATTTTAAAAAACCTGGAGACTGGAGTTTTTGTTGAAAAACTGGAAACTCCAAGGTAAAACACCCCAGTTGGCATCCCTGACCTACACTGAAGCTATGACATTCTCATCTTCAATTATCTGTGTATGTAATGAAAATTGTATTAATATGTTCTCGGATCTGTTAGATTTTTGAACTTCTTTTATATATTCCTATTTTTTAGATTAAATTAAAAGATGAAAATATTTTCAAATATAGAGTCCGAATACTACAACTTAAAACAATGGGTTCTATTCCTCGGAACTTGAATTACTCTAATTACTATGTTTCATTAATCAGAATTTAGAAGAACCTAAAATTAAGTGAGGATAGTCGATTGAAATTTAAAATTCACAATAAATAATTTCATAAAATAAATGTATGTTTTTTAGGTTCAATAACTTTGTTATTTCTATTTATTAATTTTTTTTTTTTCAAATAATACTTTACAGCTATATATGTATGTATATGTAAATAAATCATATAATTTATTCGTGTAAGTTTTCAAGGTCGTGTAATACTTTTTTGTTTGAATTTTTTTTTAATACAAGGGGAGAATAACATGAAAAAAAAACGTATGTAATAAAATTAATAATTCAATCATATTCATATCTACATAACTACATATCTATCTTTAAAAGGATAAAAATTTTAGCAAAAAAAAAAATTTGTTTTTAAGTTTATTGATTGTACTTTCGTACCTAATTTTTTTATTTATTTTTTTAAAATTTAAATAAGGTAGAGATAATTATAAATATCTTTTTTGACCCTAACTCCTAACTCCAACTAAAAATCACAAACAAATCTAAGTAGTTTAAATTATATCTAAGTAGTTTAAATTATTTAAGAATTCTTTTTTTTTAAATAATAAACTAAACACTTAAGATTTCTGAAGGTTATAAGCTTTTGTGACCAAGCACGCATTAGGATAACGATAACACCACTACACCATGACGGTTTAGTTGAAATCCCTGACTCAAATATGTATTTAAAGAATAAGCTAAGATTTAGGATATATTAAAAATTGTTTTAATGTTTTATATATATATTTAGAAGTCATGAAATCATGAACTTGAAATTGAGCCAATTAATTGTTTGGCTTAACGCTCATGTTTTCGAACAAAAAAATTTATTTATAAACATAGGTTAATGTTAATATGTAATAATAAAATATTCTTAAATATATGTTTTTTTTTTATAGGTATAAAATAATTTTAAGATAATATTTATTACATAAATTTCACATACTTGTTTTATCAAATTCAAATTATTCAATTCATTTATATCACGTAATTATCTTAAAATATTAAATAAATAAAACAAAAAAAAATATTGTGCTCTTTATTAATTTGATTTTTTTATTATATGCACATATAATATATGCTTATAAAAAAAAACTTTGGAGGAACTCAAAGAGTATTTATGTACACAAAGAAAAATAAAAATAAAATAAAGTGACATCATAAAACAACTTGTTTGCTTTAAGTAAAAATAATATAGTTAGGTAGATACTTAGGTATGTAATTTTGAATAATGTTAAAAATACGTAGATGCGTCATTTCGATTGATCTTTATAAGGAAAATTAATCCAAACTTATTTTAATCTCTTATTCTTTGTCCTTCATTGTAATTAAAAAAAATGTAATATCTATCGTTATTACACAAAAAGTTTAAAATTTATTTTTATAAGTACTTACATAAATTTATTATTATATATACATAAATTTATTATAGGTACCTACATCCATATTACTTATCTAAACTGGTTAAGTGAAAATATAAAATAAGAATTTTTCCATAACCAACGATTATTTCAGATAGTGAAAACTAATAATTAGAATCAAAAGCTTTTATAAAGTCAAAATTTCGTAATATTGAAACATTATTCATTATGTGAACGACAATATTATTTTGAATTAAAAAATTCCCAACTGCTTTGAAACCATGGTACCTACTTATATACTGAGCATGATCATTGAATTTATACCCTCGTAGTCTAGATATTGGGGATACTTTTTACGACATATACAGACTAAGTGAGGGATGGCAAATAGGATTTTATCAAAGTGCCAAAATTAACTAAATTTAATTGCAATTTTTTTTGGCGTGCCAGCTTACCTTTTATTTGTTATATGTACATATACACTTTTTTATTGATTATAAATAAACAAGAAAACAGAAATATCTAAGTTCATGTGATAATTTTTATTCAATATAAAAAAATATAGTACATAAAAAAATTATAAAGTTTAATAATAATTTTAATAAAGAATTTTTTTTTGTTTCATATTATTTGCAAGGTTTTTAATATCGGGATGGTATGTTGTCGATTGTACGGTAATACAAGCTGCTGAGTCTTCCTCTGTTAATCTGTTTCTTGTCTTTGAAAGTACATGATTAAGTACAGAAAAAAGACTTTCACAGGAATAAGTGGAAGAGAAAATGGTTAACATTGCGATTGCTAATATTTTTATAGAAGAAAATAGTTACAAAATAATGCAGAGCCAACTAGATGAAAAAAATGTACAATTCAATTCAAAACCGTTAATGAAAATTTTGGGTCCATATTTTTTTTAAAAGCAGAAATTTTTTTAAAATAAATTTTTTTTTTTACATAATTTTTTTAATTTCTTATCGTGCCGGAAATTTTTTGTCGCGTGCCAAGTTTGGCACGCGTGCCGTGTAAATGCCATCGCTGGACTAAGTAATTGTTCAGTGACTTGTCATTTACTTTAACGTTTAGGCAACTCTAGTTTAAGTTTACAAAATGGTTAGATCAGATTCTTTATTTTCCATGTTTTTTTTATCTCAATTCAATAGGTGTATATTATGTAAACTATAATATAATGCCTAGTCCAAACCTACCTGGTACATATGAGGTCTATGTAAGGTAGGTAGTACTGTAGTAGATAGATAGATGCCCACATATTATTTGTACTGTGATTCTGTGATCTAGTACAGATATAATCATATACTAGGTACTCGTTCAATTAGGTTGGATATAAATGGCAAAAGTATTGTGTAATAAGTTAGTTATTAATTCTTGTTAATTTTGCTGCGTTCATTTCAAATATGCAATCAGAGTTTATCAAAACCAATTACAAACTACAATAAATAGGTTTTCAATTTGAAAGTTTGTACCAGAAAACTAGCCATGTAATTAATTTTAATAGTATCAAAACTTGCCATTGATATTTTTATAGAAAAAACATCTTTTCCTCACAAAAGTACAAAAAAAAAAAATTTGTGAAATACCTACCTACTTTTAAATATTAAAGAACATATCTTAATCATAAAATAATTGAAAGAAACTTAATTCAAATCCTCAAGCCAGTTTCAAAGTTTAAAAATCATTTTTTCTCAATATCTCGGTTTTATTTTTTGGCAATGTTTTTTTTGAGCCAGTTTTGATTCTATACCCCTCAATAATTATACTTTTATATACAACACTATTATGAATGAGATACTTAATAATTATGGAAGCTTTGTTTTTATAAAAAAAAGTGAAAGAGGGGAATTGACTTGTATTTCATATTCAATTGAAATTTCTTCTTCCACTTTTGCACTTCCACTCAGAATTTCGATAAAATTTGTTTTTGTTTTGAAAAACATCAAATATTTTCGTTTCATATTCATTCAAAATCAAATATTCTAAAAAAAAAACACTTTTTTCTCGCACACAAATAAACATCAGCTGTTTTTTATTTTTCACTTTTTTCTAATGATGAATAATGAAAAAAATAACGAAAATATGAAAATGTTTTTGCGCAAATATTTATTTGTTTTTTTTTACTTTTTGTTTTTTTTTTTTTTCAATATTATTTTTGAAATAAAACAAAATAAAATTATAAGTTTAAAAAATGAAATATCTTACGTAAAATCTTGATTGAAATTCATTTTGAACATATTTAATTGTTTTTTTTTTTATTTTTTTCAATTTTTTCAAGAACGTAGAAAAATTATATATTTTTTTTATTAATTTTTTTTTATTCAATAAATTTTTATAATTATTATTATTATTATTATTATTATTATTATTATCAATTTAATAATATACCAAAACAACAACTCAATTTGTGTTCTTCAAAATAAAAACTAAGTTTAAGAATCTGAATATTGAAAATAAAAAAACTATGAAAAATGAAATATCAAATGTTTTGAAAATTTTAATTATTGGTGGGATTGGTGTATTTTTTATTCTTTTGTTTTCAAACTTAGTTTCCATTGGACATTATTATTTTTACCTTTTTTTTTTAGTTCGACTACTGTGTACCCTGTTATTCGTACAGAATTAAAAATATTAGGTTCTGCAGAGATCAATGAAAAAATTGGGAATATTATTTGGTAATAAAAAAACCAATCTTTTATTTGCCAAAAATAAAAAAAAAAAAGAAACAAAAATCAGTTTAAGAAGTCAATTTAACAAAAAAAAAAAAAGAAGATACCTATATAGGTACTTAAAGATGAAAATAATTTTTTATGAACCCAATGTCGTAATAGCATATATAAAGGTTTATGTGAAGAGTCCCAATCAAAGAAAATAGAAGAATTAAGAAAGGAAACGTAAAATATAAAATAATTTTAGAAAATTGAGATTTAAACATTTTAATTTTATCCAAATAAATAAGTTTTAACTTCGAAAATGGATTTTAGTTTTACATACTTATATGCTTCGTTACTGTTATATTACTACTGTTATAATAATTTGATGAATTTATTTAAACTATTCAACATATTTAGTATTTTGTACTTTAATAGTAAAAAATAAGCTGCTCAAGATTTTTTATTTTCAATTTCAACGAAAAATTTAAGGTTTCTCTTTCTAATCATTTGCCGTCATAACCAGTATTACCATTTATAATTTTTTTACAAATGCTTGCATTAAATTGTTTCATTACAGCTGCTGGTCGGTATACGCTTTTCCCAGCTTTAGTACATAAGAAGAAAATCTAAAACAATTATTACTTAATTTCAAAAAATTTATACAAATTTATGATGTGAACCTTATAAAAAAATTCTTACAAATATTTAGAATTAAAAAATTGAATTTAATTTCTTTTATTTTTTTATTTAAGTTAAATTTTAATTAACAACAATACATCGTCATTAAATAAATCAATTCTTATCCAACCGCGGCTCATCACTTACACTTTAGCCGACTTGAAATAAGTGCGTGTGTGTGTACATTGTAAAAAAAAAAAAAGAGAAAAAAATTGCTTGAAAAAGAAAAACGAGACAGAAAAAGAATTTAATTTTTTTTAAAGACGTCAGTCGAGTCGAATGTGAGTGTCATTTAATTTTTTTTATTAATTATATTTTTTAAAAAACTGAAAATTAATTAATTAAAACAAAAAAAAACTGAATTAAATTTAATAAATGTGGAGTGAAAATGGTTTAAATGAGACTATGTTAATTTTGAAGGAAATTAAAGCAAAAAGACTGGAAGACAAACCTTGAAAATTGGAATTTGTAAGAGACTGAAAAAGTCATTATGTAGAGAAAAAAAAAAATCAGCAGAAAAAAAGTCATTATCTAAAAAAAAAAATTTCAAAAATTGAAGCAATCTGAAGAAAAACGAAATAAAACGCATAATTAAAATAAAAGGTAAATTAATAAATAAATTAATTTTTTTTATCAAACTTATTTTTTTTTTTCAAGGATTTTTATCTACGATTCTCTTCTCACTCACCAACTTCAATAAGAAAAAAAAAAATTTTTTTTGTTCGTCAGACTCGTAGGCCGTCCTATTAAAATGATTCGCAGCAACCGATCTTTTTTATCGACTGGTCTAGAAGGTATTTATTATTTGAAAAATAAAATAGGTATACATTTCGCAGAATTACTTTCGAATTTTAGATTTTTGAATGACTAACGATTTCACAACAATACTTAAACTTTTTCAAACCGCTAACTTACAACGTAAGCATGCTAATTAAGGCGTAATTAAGGGATTTTTTATGATGATAAGATGTATCTACCTACCAACCATTAATACCTTTTGAACCTTTTTGCAAATATCTGCTATTTTTTGTTCACTTACATGCCTGATGAAAAAGAGTTTTTTTTCGGGTATACCTAACCTACCTACTTACTGTACTCTTACAACACTTGCACTGTTTTGTGTAATTTATTATCATCCATCCAGATTAATTTTTATTGATTGATTCATTTATTTCATTGGAAACGTTGACTCATCTACAAATTTCACATCATTCATAAATGTTCATAGGTAGATACACAATGCATGTACGCCGTCGCTGCAGAGTGTGAAATCAAAGATATTTTTAAAGTAGATAATAACTCAAACTAAAAATATTTCCGGAAAAGAAAGTGGAAATTTCCATTTATAAAAATTTCATTTCATACTTGAGAAGTAGTGGAAAGAATATTACAATTCTAGAAAAAAAAGTAGGTGCGGTGCGTAGCTTAAAGATATAAAAAGTTAAGATTGATTAAGTATGAATACCTATGTACTAAAAAAGATTATCAGTTTAATGCAAATTTTTTTTTGCATTTTAATTTGGAGGTATTAGTAAATCAAAATAAAATATTTTTCTTTTATTAACACCTTCGAAAAAAAATACAAAAAACAGTTGAAAATTTTTTGGTTGGAACCGATAATAATAAGTACCTACCTACCACTAATGTTGAGTTCGTTCAATATTAAAATTTTATTGCTGTCAGTATTTGTTTTTGGATAATTTCAAAATCATTGGATATCTGCCTAGTCTATTTAAAAGTTAAATCCTTGCTAAATGTTAAACAGGTTTTTCATTTAATTTCTAGATATTATCTATACTACCTTAGTAGGTAACCTAAAGAAATGTGCAATAAAACGCGGGCATTTGCGCTTCTATTATAAAAAAATATTTATGGAAAATTACCAGGCAAAATAAAAATAATAAGCTTTAAATTTTTTTTTTGCTCAATATTGGTTATTTCTAAAATGTGTAATATGTAATTGATCAAAATTATATATTAAGTAGTAGGTAGAATTTAAATTATTACACTTATCAAAATTTCATTAGGCAAGTGTAGGTATCTATCAGATACTATACTTTTGATCTATGTTAATTTAAGATCACAAACCTGATTTTGGGCCAAATTTAAATTGTTAGTAACCTATCATCAACTTACTTATTTCAACTTGCTGTTATCTTATCATAGATGCATAACCTTATTTCCATTACTCATTTACCCAATAGTGAATTTTTAGATCTTGGAATTTGTGTTGGTTTGGCGACTAGGAACAAACAATGTATTGATTTAATTTGACAAAGATAAAGTCCAAATTATCTAAGTCAAGAGATAAGTTCTATCTATCCAATTTATTTTTAGACTTTTATATGTATGAAAACAAAGTTTCTTCATCAATTAAATATATAGTTTACTGGGTATTTTAGATATCTTTTTCTTTTATAAGTAATTAATAAAAGTATCTATCTTAATTAAAAAAATGGAAATTACATAATTTATTTTACAGTACACCCGAATGGTGGTGGTCAGTCAAATTTCAACAAATAAGAAGCCATCTCTACATCATTTACAAAAAAAAAATATATATGTTGACAAAAGAGTCAATTTTGATATTTTTCCAAAAAAAAAATTTTTTTATTTAATTTAATGTCAATAATAAAATAATTATCAAATTAACTTTTCTAATCTATTTGTAATACGAATTTACATTTTTTTTCCATTTGCAGGAAAAAAAATTATTAAAAACATCTCATAAAGAAAAAGGAAAACAAAAAATACAACCGAACTAACGTATTATTGCAGCTAGAATTAATAAAAAAAAAAAAAAATTGCAATGGATTCAAAGGACAGTGAACTTAAAGAAATTTATCGGTAAGAAACAGAAAAAAAAATAATAATAATTTTACTCAAATCTTGATTTAAATTCTAAAAATAAAAAAATAATGTATGCTAAATAAAAACATAGGTACATTTTTTGTTCTCCATTTAAAAGTAGATATAATAGGTACATTATACTCATATTTATATATTATATATTAAATCATAATTTTTTTTTTTTTGGAATATATCTGCTGGATTTAAAGGGGGAATTAGATTAAGGGGGGGGGGGATTGATTCATTATGAAAATACTTATAAAATAAATTAATTTTCAACTCTAGCTCTATATTCGCCTATGCTAAGCATTTGGATGAACAGAAAAAAACTATAACTAGCATCAATGAATTATTTAATCATGATTTGGAAGATAAAAGGATTGCATTAGTGCAACGTTGTATAACATTGATTTTCAAAGATTTTGCAGTAATAGGAAAAAAATCAAGAGAAATACTTTGGAGAAAAGGATATTATGATCATATCGCTTTTGCTAAAAAGCATATTTCTGCTGCTACTGCTGTTTTAACTAAAGAAAAGTGTATAACATCGGTAGAGAATGAAATTGCTCTCCAAACATCTGCAAATACACCAATACCAATTGATAGTTTGGAAAAAATTAAGAAACTACTGCTTGAAGGTATAGCAAATTACAAAAAAATTGCATCAAAAATGGAAGAATATTATGATCTGGATCTTAAATTATGGATTGATTACAGTATAATCGATGATCATGGAAAGTTTCAGCCAAATGGTCAAAATCAAATTGAAAAATCTATAAATGCTGTCAATTGTGCTCTAGATACAATTCATGCAGCATTTTTGTCATTAGGTACTTAATTCTGCTTATTAAAGTTAAATATTAAATTGCTTTCGAGCAAACAAAAATATTAATTCCGATAATATAATATTATATTCATTGTTTAAAATTTTTCAGGGGATTTACATCGCTACTATCTTGATTTTAAAATCGATCAGTATATAACGACAAAACAACAATTAAAAATCACAAGAGAATTAACATCAAAATTTTATTATGAAGCTTTTAAATTGAATCCTGTAATTGGAATGACTCAGAATCAATTGGGAACTCTTTATTATGGTCAAAATTATGATTTGGATTCAATTTATCATTATCTTTATTCATTGATATGTACAGTGCCATTCGATTTGAGCGAAACCAATGTGTGCAAACTGTTTCATCAGCATTCAAATTATTTGGAAAAATTGGATCCCAATAAAGTTGAATTCAGTTTAAAAGATTTTTATGCTCGATTATTTTTAATTGTTGATATATTTTTCTTCGATAAAGATGTTCCAGAGTTTACACAAACTTGCCATTGTGTGCTAATTGATTTGAAAAAAGTCTTATGCTCAACGTCTATGGAAATTTCTAGTGACTCTATGTTTAAAATTGTTTGCATTTTATTTTTTTGCATGTCAAAATTAAAAATGATAAATTCGCAAAAAATTTACGCTTTAAATGCTTTTTTGGTGGCTTTCTGTTCAGATTTAATGGACTCTTGTATTGTGAATATAGAACAGATGATTCTATCAAAATCAAAAGAAATTGAAGAATTCAAAGACCTGTACGAAGAAAAATACATTACTTATGAAAGAACCGTAAAGAAAAGTCGTGAAATATATAAAGAATGGTATGAAGGTAAGATCACAATTTTTATTTATTTAATTTCATTTATTTAGATATTATTATTTTAAACTATTTAATTTTCAGTTTTTTTTTTTATTATTTTTAACTTCAATTTCATTTAAAGTACATACACATATCAACCCCAACTAAATTAAATTCAAATTTTCCTTTATGTAAAATTTTTCAACCGTTCTATTTTGAGCACTTCACAACGAAATATTCCTCTTCCACCTATCCTAATTTATCGTAATTTATTACTATATAGAACATTGATTCATAACGACTCTGATTGATATTCAACCATTTTAAAGCTGACAACGTTCACGAGTTAGAATATACATGTCTTTGAAAAAAGCTCTATATAGTACAGAGCATAACTTTTTTTTGCATCTTTATTCTGTCTTTCTCTTCTCCTTGTCACCTTGAAGAATAGAATAGAAAAGCAATAACTTTTCTAAATGATGTAATTTATTATGACTTAAAATTCAGTTTTTTGTTTATATTTTTTATTATATTGTTTTTAATTCTTATTTATACATAAAATCAATGAATTATATATCATTGATAAAATATTTGTTTACTCACAAAGTAATTTGCTTTCCATGTACATATTAAAACTTAACAAAATTAATATTAAATACAGGTCGTGGAAAAGATGAGCGTACCAAAAGAGAAACAAAGAGAAATACAAATAAACAATCTGTACGGGAAGCAAACGATGATTCATCTGAATCACCTGAAAATGAAATAATGAAATCGAAGGAAAATATTCCCCCCTCAAAACTTCAACAACAGTTGCAACAGAAAGATACCAGCTCAACAACTTCAACTGCTGTTAATAATCATTCGGCAGTAAAAAGTAGTGACGAAACAAAGGATTCGGATTTGAAAACTCCTCTTTCTAACAAATCCAAGAAAAAAGCTGTTAAATTACGACGTCGACGTAAAAAAATTGCTGAAAGCGATGCCAGCAGTTGTTACGATGATTCAGAAGATCTGAATTCGGATGAAATCAGCTCTGATGAGGATGAATTTGATTCTGATTTAAGTTCAAATTTTGAAAGTGATTTCAGCGATATTGAAGATGTCGGTGAGGTAGGTGGTGAGAGTACTTCAAAGTACACAACTGCTGATGATGTTGAACAAATTTTGGAAATTGATGAAGGCAGTAAATTGGACGGGACATCTAGCGGATTACGTTCGACACAACCAACAGCTAATAAGTTTAAATTGTTCGATGACACTACAAGTGATAATGATGATTTCGATGAAAATGTTAAATTAAATCAAATCGCCGATACATTGTCACAGGTAATTTTTTAATTAAGGATTCAAGATTAAAATTTCACATAATATTTCTTTGCGTAGACTAAAAAATAAATTGTATTTGATGTGTGTGCACAATAGTTTAAAAATCAGAAGAAGAAGAAAAAACACAAAAATCATTACTGAAACCTGCCGTGTTATTATTCGTATTATTATTATTATAGACATTTTAGACATACAAATTTAATAATTTCAATTTGTTCAATTGTTTTTGATTTTGTTCAATGTTCTTTTCTTTTGGCAAAGACCCTATTTCCGAAATAAGTAATAATGTGTCACCTTAAATAATCTTGTAAATATCATGTACATTTTTCGTTCTGATTTTTTTAAATTTTAATTCATACAATTATTAAGGAGATAAGATGTGACTGTTGTTAAAAACTAAAACGCTTTCTTTATATATTGATGTTTTTTATTTTTTAGGAAATGGTAACAAATTTTGATATGCTTGTCTTGAATGAAAATGAACTGAATTTCAAAAATGATGAAATTAGAAATATTAGCTCCGAAATTGTGGTTAACGCCGATCAGCCGCCAAACAAACTGAAATATAAAAATAAATATACTAAAATAAATCCAAATTTGATTGTATCATTTGCCAAAATTGAAACATCTGTAGTGGCATTAAAGATTTTGTTTGATTGGCTACGAATTAATCATGAAATTTTGTTAGGTTGCTATCATTCTAATCCTGAATTCATTCATAAGATAATGAAGCTATTGAATTTCTTCAATATCGACATATTTACACAAAAAGTTTACTTTGAACAAGATTTCATCGAAAATTCAGAAATTCGCAAAAATTTAATTGATTTGTTTGATGTGAGAAACAATATACCACTTCAAGAAGATTTGGCATTAAAAAATTTCGATTTGTTCAGAACTATACAAATACCATTTGATTGGGAAACAAAAATTCGTGATCAAATAACTGATGATGAAGAAGCAGTTATGAGAATATTGTAAGTTTTAGATTTTAAATAAGTTTTATATATTAAGTTATTTGATTTACAGAGCGCGAAATTATATTAAAAAGAAAAGTAGACCAAATATTCGATTAAAAGAAAATTTAAGGAAAATTTAACAACGAGAAAAAAGAAGAAATATCCTGATTATATTTATTTTTTAGTTAATAGATTTCAAAATTTTATTTTCAGGAAAATGGTAGATTTTGGATTTTATATTTGCAAATCTAAAAAATTCAAATATCAATTTTGTGCAAAATCTCGAAAATTTACGGAAAATTTGAAAAAGAAGCGAGAAAATAATAAAAAAAATGTTGGAGGAAAGCGAAGGGAACGGCGTTCAGGTAATACTTTGCGCACCGGTGGTTCATCACGATTGCGTAGAGAGGGAAGAACAAGACGTTATAGTGATCGTAAGGGAGGTTACATAACAAAAAAGGAATACACTAGTAATGAAGAGAAAGATACGGGCCTTGAAGATCATCAGAAGCAACAGTTTAAAATTCCAACAGAAAAGGGCTTGAAAAAAGGTTACCTGAGAAGCAAAAATCAAGAGAAATTTTCCAGTAGTGGTGCTGACGAAGAAAAAAGTGAAACTACCCAAAAAGAAGAAATTGATAGAAAATGTGAGATTATGGGTAAATTATGGTTGAAAAATGAAGTTGAGGTGTTGGAAGAAAAAATTCGGAAGCTACCGAAAGATATTGTATTGACTCCCTTCGTGGTAGTGGATTCTAAGGCATTAGTTGATTATCAATCAATAGTTAAAGATCTTGTTAAATGCAAAAAATTCATAGTTTTGATTCCAAATGCTGGTAAATATTTAAAAAAAATTGAATTTAAAAGTTTTAAGAAATAAAATTATTTAATTTTTAGTACTTGGGGAATTGGATGATCTAAAAAAACGTTCGGAGGCAGCACGTAATGTAATTCGTTGGCTAGAAAAAGAGTTCAAATGCGGCAACCGTTATTTGAGATCTCAGCGTGATAACGAGAATTTACCATTACAACTTATTAAAGTTCCAAGAAAACTAAGTAAGTGAAGCTGAAATTATTATAAATAAAAATTTGCTTTTGTAACTATTCATTAAAAAAAAATCATTATTTTTATACTAGATGCTAGATGCATAATATTTTATATTAATAATACAACTCAAAGTCTATGCATTTCTTTCTATGAACTGATTCAAATTGAACTTAAATATATTAAGAAATTAATTATTATTTTCAGGTCGTGAAGCTTCAATTTTTTTGAAGATTGCACAATTCTGCAATTACATGGTGACCAATCATTTTGAAGGTGACGTGGAATTTCAAGCAAATGCTATTACTTATCTTTCTGGTGATAATTTAAATGAAAAGAAGTGTACAAATTTTAGTTACACTGGACTCTTGGATTGTATACCAGCTCGCTACGATCAAATTGCATCGTTTTATGCTAAATTAAAAAATAAATGAAAAATTTTTGGGTAATGAATGAAATTCGGTCTAAAAAGGAAATAACAAATTTAAATATTCGAAGAAAATTTAAAGTGATTGCATTTCAAAGGAAAGAAAGTTTGTGGCAATTTCAAAAATATTTTTTTCTTCAATAGAATATATAGAGAACGAATATAATAAATAAAACCTTTGAATCCATTAATTAAAATACAAAAAAAAAAAAAAAGTGCTTAAAGCTTTGCACTTAATATTTTTATTTTATAACCAGTCGTAAAATCTCTGTGCAAAGCTAAATATGATGCTAAGAAATGTGAAAATTGTCATAATTTTTGCTACGGTAAAGATTATTGATAACTGAATTATGACAAATATTTTTAGCAACATAATTAATAGCTGAAGCTTGAACAAATAGTGAAAAAAGATGAAGTTAAATTCAAATTAAGATTTAATTTTTTTGTTATTTATAAGAATTGTTTTTGGGATTTTAGAAGGAAACACCAAAATTTGTCCATTCGGATTGAGAAAAAATTCTACTCTTAATTCATCATGGAAACTTGATGAAAACTTAAGTTTTTTATTTAAAAAAAAAATTATGAAAAATTAAAAAAAAATAATTATTTTTTTTTGAACGTTTTGTTTAAAATAAAATCTAATTCAGTTAAAAATTAATAAATATCCATATTCTTAATCTTAAATTGTTACCATTTTTATGTATTGTTTATTGAAATTTTTAATTTCAAAACATCAAAACCTTTTACGAACCAAATTTTTTCCAATATGTGCAGGTCAACAACGTTAATACAAATGCTATCTTATTCAAATTATTTCTAATTCGAAAAATTCTTCTGCAAAATTCAAAGAGTGAGTCAGTTCAGTTTAAATGTACTCAAGTCAATCAATTGTAGCACATTATAAAATCGTCAAAAACAAAATTTTGTTTTTGACGATGAAGTGTTTTTTTTTTTTAAGTTTTAAAAAAACTAGAATTTTGGACTTTTTCACCCTGCCGATGATATCGTAAGACTTAAAAATTATGATGAAAAATATATTGAATAATACATTTTCATTACATTCATTAGAGACAATAGATGGATCGAATATTTTTTTTCTTTTTATTTTGGGAAATATTATCAGTTTCAAATTTTCCTCTAATTTTGCAGTTTTTTTTTTCTATAGCAGTTCTCCTGAAATTATTGTTTTGCTCATCTAATATCATAAAAAATTTGATATATGCTATCGTATGATAGACAAAATGTTTTTTTTTATTTCAAGACAATGTATGCAAAATAATTCATTATACATTTTTTTTTTCGTAGAACCTAGCTTCGATTGACAATTTTTATGCTTATTTTATTCTAATTAAAAAAAATCATCTCAATTTGTAGCAATTTATGCAGCCCTTAGAAAACCCATTGATTATAAGATTTGCAATTTTTATTCGTGAGACCTGACAATTTTTTAAATTTGATGAATTAATTTGATGATCTTTATGTTTAGATATTTTTTTTTCAAAATGAATGTTTTATAAAGTTAAAGATAATAAAAAAGATAAATTTACATAATATAATCAATTAGAAATAAGAGCTTATATTACTAAGAATTATGCAGCTTGCAATTACAGTATAACATAGACATAACAATAAAATTCAATTCTTTCTTTCAATATTTTAAATTGAGAGCGACTGATATGATTCAAAATTATTATTACTAAAAATCAGTTTCTCATTATAAATTAATTTCATGTTAATTTTGTATTAGCAAGAATTCAAAATTATTGAAATTTTTAGTGTTTTATTGATTCCTAGTTTACATGTATACTTGACATAAATTTTCAAAAAATAAGCTTGTTTCATTACAATAAAAACAAGTACTGCAATGGATTATGTACTAAATTTCTATTTTAGTTTAATTACGATACGACGAGCTTCAAATTTGTTACGAAGATTTTACACTCTATGTTTTCGAATACATATTAAAATGAAGATTTTTATAACTATAAGTGTTAAACACAAATTTTCACACAGAAACGTTCAAGATAAATGTCACGTTTTTGCACAAATGGAGCTATGTCTTAAATTTCGTTGGATAATATCTACAATAAAAAATAAAAAAAGTGGTCATCCGCATTACAAGTTTTTAATAATAGCAGTAATTTCATAATATTTCTGTATTTAGATTTTAAAATTTTCAAACTTTATTTAAATTTTATCATAATTAAATAATTGTATATTGTACAATTTTTTGTCACGATTGTTTTCTGCTACATAAGTCAATGGCAGGATACAATAAAAATATGTTTTTAAATTGAAACCCAACCACTAAAAATTGCAGTATTTTGTTAAGTTTTTATCCAGATTTCTTAAAGGAAAAATATTAACATTAAGAATGAATTATAATGAGAAAATTGATATTTTTGTTGATTTTATTTGAATCTACTCAAAAATATATAATTTTTGAGAAAAAAAATCGCTTGTTCTAGTAAGAATGATAATGTTATAGCCTCATTGTGGACATAATGTTGAAAACAAAATCAAAAAAAAATTTTATTCAAATGTTAGTTTTCGGTATTCTAAGAAAGAAGTTAGTTCAAAATCTTAATAAGCATGCACGTACGATTTTGTTTTGAATCAATATTTTCGGAAATTTCTACCTTAAGCAATATTGAAGGAAAATACATTTTAATATTTTGAAAGTTAGAACTACAAATTTTATTTTACATACTTATTTTAACGTCTTGTCTTTATCGAGAAAAATTGGTAATTTAAAAATTTTATAAAATTCAATCATAATAAATATAACTAATAATTTAATCTTCTTATTCCAAGTTTTGATGGCAAAAGTAATAAACTTTTGGTATGAAGTTTTTATAATTCTAATAACTTTTTTTCTATTAAATAAATGATTAAAATGTCCACTTTGAGATTTGATTGTAATGCTTCGACTATTATTATTTACACATTAATTTCTATAATAGTTATAATGTACTTTTACGATTTATATTATTTAATTTCTTTAAAAGTTTTGAAGAGATTGATTACAGCTAAAAAGTTATGTGCTGAAGGAGTAAAAGTGTAATTTTTGAAAATACAAAAAAAAATAAAGTGTTTGGTTTCATTGTACTTTATTTTATTTATTCAATAAAATTCTATTCATAATACTTAAAAAATGTAAATTTTTTATTCAAAAGTTTGTTATACAAGAAACTTAAGTAATTCTAGGAAAAAAACAAAATTCTCTAATGTCAATAAAAATCGATATAATATAAAGAATGATATGCGGCAAAAGCTTAGAGAATCCTTTTCATTGGAGAGAAATAATAGAACGGTATACATAGCAAGGTCAAAAACAATGAAGGTGTCAAAGCCTGGTGCTTAAGAATGGAAAATATTACCCTAGTAACAACTGATCCAGAGAAGAAGAATTTACACACAGCATTGAACTTTGTGTGGAATGTAAGAAAAAAGAAATGTTCTAATGAGAATATTCCTATTATTTATACGATAGATATCGACTTTTTAAATCTAATTGACACTAGTATGTGATAGGGATTACCATGGAAAAGCCAATAACCAACTGGCTAAGGAAGAAATCGACGCCATCTGTCCTAATATATACGTTTTTTTTTGGTAAGTTCGTCAGCAAAAATAGTGATAATCTAAATGAATCGTTAAATAAAGTAATATCATAGGAACTAGTAAAATAGTCAACTGTATTCAGAAAATATCTTTGGGTTTAACAGTCCAAATTTTTTATACTAAAAAATTTCAACCAAAATGTCCACTATTCCGAAGTTATTTTTTTAAAAATAACGTGGTTTTTTTTTTTAAGAACTGAACTTAAATAATTAATTTATATTATTATAGTATCTGTACATTACAGATAATTATTTTATAAAGAGTAAAAAACTAAAAACCAATAGTCTACGAAAAATTGATTCCGAAAATAAAAAATTCCATATACATAATTTTATTGAAATTATTTTTTTATAATATTTGGATATAAATAAAAATCTTTAAAAATTCCAGAAAATTTCGTATAATTTTGAATATAACTATGTTTTCACCAAAAACATAGGAGTTTATCAATAATTCATAAAAATTTTGTTACTACAATCTAACTGCTCCCAAATTAATATTTCAAATTATTAGATAAATTAAATTCCATATGTGTGTATCTAAAGATCTTGCTTAAAATTAAAACCAAATGTTTATTGAGCATTTACTGGTTGCTGTGGCGCTAGTCGGGCTATAATTGAAATTACACTGAGTAACATTTTGGAAACCATTTGAGGGGAGCGTCCAGCCTAGAAAAAAGGTGAAACAATTTATAAAAAAAAATTATTATGCAATATTTAATTTTTCCAAATGTACCAATGCTTCTGTAGCAAGCCTCAATTCAGTAAACATGTTTCTTGTAAATGGGTTTCTTCGTGATAGATATCTCATTGTTAAGAATTGATAATAAATAAATGGTGTCATCAGTCCAGCACGACCCCTAAAACAATATTTAAAAGAAATTTGAATTTAAAATATTTTGTTTATAATTGATATCTAAATTCAATTGATAGGCTTTGAATAAAAATTGACGAGTTTATTAGTTGTTTAATTTCTTATGACGATGCATTCATCATATTAAACAAAAAATACACACATTCCTTTTTATTAAAAGAACTTTAATTTACTTCTTAAAAAGAATCCTAATTTTTCTTTTTTTTTTGATTTGTAATAACTTACATAAAAACCAAAATAATCGTTAATGGCATTATGAATATTTCAGAAAACGCAGCCAAACGTAAAATGTTTGTTGTTTGAAACTCCACTATTGAAATCATGAATCTTGCCCCCCACCATGAGTTTTGTCCGATGACCTGAGTAAATAAATATAAATTTAATAAAAAAAAAACATATTTTAAATTTGTGCGAGGCAGATTTTAAAAAAAACCTATTCTTACATCTAATAATTTAAGACTATAGCTGGATGAATGTAAAACTGCAAATAAAAATACTGGAAACAATATCAAAAATACTGGTGTCACATATAAAAATATCAAAGAAAATAATAAATAATGGCATGAATCTTCAACTAATAAACGTGATAAAAATTCTCGTGAAAGTGTAAACTGTGGTAAACGTTGATGTAATCGTAATGCACTGGTGGCTGCATTTGCTAACAGAACTTTGTTGTAATAACTTTGCGAATTTCTGAAAACAGATATATAATTCATTTTAAAATATGAGATTTAATAAACATTTTAACTAGGTTAAAATTAAAAAGTATAAATGTGAAAGTTATAATAAATAATAATAAATATTTTAGAAACAGTAAAGATTTTATTTATTTAATTTTTCTATTGACTAATAGCAATAGTTACCCGAAAATTGGAATTAGGTATCCAATGGAAAATAATATGGTTAATATTCTTGTGGTCCAAAGTGCGACATCAATTTTATTAGCTTTGACATGTTCTATAAATCTGACTTGCGGTGATTCAGTCGGTGTAGGCGGTTGTTGTTGTTGATCACTCATTTCTCCCTTATTTAATCACTAAAAAAATATGTATTCATAAATAAATTAAACATAAATAAAAATAGACAGTGAGTTCGTGGAAAAAATGGAGAAATCTTTATTTGACACTATTATATCCCTCAATTACTTTTGTCAGTTAAGCTTTCATAGAAGCTAAATCACTATTAGATTAGACATATGTACTTAAAACATAGTTCTGGTGTGAAAAAAATTATTTATTTCGAATTTTATCTTCAAATGAAATTGATTTTGAAGCGAAACAACATGAACTCGTAATATTTATGACAACATGAAATCGTAAAAATAATTAAATTGATCTTTGTACAGAATTTCACGATCATCGAAGCGTACTGGAATTAAATTTTTATCTATTTTATAAATTATTAATGTAATGTACGTAATGAAAATTTTTTTTTTGAATAATCCAATCAATGTTTTTATATTAAAACATAAAAATAATAGTTATTAAATTATATTGCGAATTCTGTTCTTCAGCAACAAAGGAAAGTAACCAAAATTGTCCACAAAAATTTTAACTTATATTTTATAACTTAATTTATCAAAATACTACGCAAAATAAATTTGTATCATTAAAACAAGTTTTCTCTTAGCTACGTATGATGTTTTTTAAATCTGAGGTACCAATCTACTGAAGAAAAATTTCAAAAATTTAAATAAATATAATGTGTCATCAATGTATACCAATTTGCAAAATAAAAACAAAAAAGGGAACATGTAAATAGTTAGTCAAACTAAAATATAACAACAATGAAAAATTACAATTTCTTAATAATTGCACAGAGTTTCATTGATTCAGTTCATTTTTCTGGCTGGACTAAATATTCAGTGGTAGTCTTAAAAATTAACATAATTTCAACATAAGTTATTATTCTTTATTTTTGTATTGTTTTATGATTCGGTCATTCATGACATTAAATTATTAAAATAAAAAACCTGTTTTAATTTTATCGTTTTACCCTAATTTTCTCTCTGTGTATTATTATTTTTTGTTTGTGATGATAAGTTACCTGCAATCTGCAGGAAAACATAATGTACTTAGTTGTTCTGATAATAAGTTATTATTATTATTATTACTTAGTTTAGTATTTTTCATGAGTTTTATTAGAGTAATATATATATAATATCTTTCATATTTACAATTTCATCATACATTTCATACCTTGTCTTACAAAATAGCATCTGCAACAATATTGCAATATCTTTTCTTTTTTTTTTATTATGAAAATACTTCAAGCTTAGTCAGCTTCGTTCGGACAAGATCAAGACAAAAAATATATAGGTAAATAATTTACGTTTACTTTTTATTTAACTTATTTTGTAAGTAGGACACTAAAAAAATATTTTTTAAAATAAGAGTTATGATCACTTTCTTCTGCGTGATTTAAAAATTTTTATGTAAAAAAAAAATTCACGCAATTTTTTTTTTAAATTAAAAATAATTTTTACAATAAAACAAGTTTATTACTTAAAATTTTTAAGTAAATAGGTACATCAAAAAAATTTTTTTTTTTTTAAAGAGAATGATTTTTAAAAAAATTTAATTTAGCTAGGGAGGTACTTTTAAACATTATAAAAAATATCAGTATAATTAAATGCAAATCTTATGTCATCGCAGATAATAAAAAGCAGGTTACCTAAAAAAAAAAAACTAAAAGTTGGTGAAACGGATTGAATTGTTTTTTTTTATTTATGTAAATACTCTTGTGCTCAGTTTTGCTTTATATCTTTTTTACAATAATCAAATTGATAACTATCTTAACAAAAAAACCTACCTAAATCTCGTTAATTAGAAAATAATTAATTAGCTCAACTTTTTCTTTCACAATGTTTCAACAATTTAAAAGATGAGAAATTAGTTCAATATATTTATTTTCCAAATATTTACTTAATTAAAATCAATGATAAATTTTTAATATTTTTAGAGATTATTTATGAGAAGAAAATTTAAGAAGCAAGTTGATAACTTTATTTTAATTTTTATCATCTCA
Source organism: Hybos culiciformis (assembly GCA_964007475.1). Classification (NCBI taxonomy): domain Eukaryota; kingdom Metazoa; phylum Arthropoda; class Insecta; order Diptera; family Hybotidae; genus Hybos; species Hybos culiciformis. The sequence continues at coordinate 149,587,425 of OZ023273.1, read as the reverse complement.
GTTTCAACTTTACATCATTTTAAATAGATTAAATACTTTATTACAAAAAATTACTTTAATCGTATTACATTTTGTTTTATTAAAATTGCTTAAGACATTGTGCTGCATCAATTACTTAAAAATTATATAGTACAATTCTTGTTTTTTTTCACGAGTTTCAAAAAAAAAAAAAAAACAAGATAAATATTAGCTTATTACATTTATAAAAAAAATTATAAAATAAATGTTGCCTCTTACGTGGACTTACTGCAATCTATCTTTCAGTAATTAAATAATAATTTTGAATGCAAAAAAGATTTTGGCAGATACCTATTAAAAAATGATTCACATTAAGTAAAAGTAACTAACCATAAAATGATACATCATGGATAAGATAAGATAAGATGTTTCAGAATTTTGCTTTTTTAATAGGTCACAGAATTTAACTTTTACCGTGGGTATACATGAGTATAGGCCCAAAAGTGCGGCCAAAAGATATACATATTTCAATTCAATCTATCTAATCTAATAATAAATTCAAAATTATCAAGTTTAAAAAATGAAGTAAGATAGGTAGGCCTACTAAGTACTCAGTATCTACCGTTATATTCCTACCTTACCTACATGTTCTGGCTTTTGGGACTTTATTCCAGGTCAGTGTTATTTTCTTGTGCAAAACAGGCAAAATATTTTTTTATTTTTTTTTAGGCAATTAATTTTGATTACATTTATTATTGCTGTCTGTAAGATATAAGAGGTACACCTATAATTATTTAAAATAAAAAAATTTCAGCAGATAACTTTTTTCTTGATCCAAGTCCAAAATCCATCTTTCAAATGACAAAAAAAATCTAATTAAATTTTTTTTGATATTTTTGACTGACTTGTAGTAAGGTTTTTTTTTTGAATTTTATGAATAATATAATCAATTAAATTTTTTATTTTTTTTTTTGCTTTCTAGGTTTTAAATTTTTAATTTGTTGTGGCTTTTTTAATTAAATTTAGCAGATAGGTAGGTATAGATAGATATCTACAGCTATTTACAAAATTTTGTTAAATAAAAACATTGAGAGTTTTTTCTTTTTTAAAATTAAACTATAAAAATTAAAACTTACAATTTTACTTTAAAAAAATTATATTTTTTAATTGAAAATACTGCTTTTTTTTTTTTAATTTAATTCACAGTGTTTGAGTATGAAATCGCGTGAATTGAAAAAAATTGTAAAATTTTTCCCAAAAAAAACGTCACACGTCACTCACGTCAAACACGAGGTGGACGAGGTGAGTGCAATTGTTGTTTTATGCAAGTTGGATTGATGCCGTTGAAAATTGTTAGTTACAATGTCATAGTACTAATAGCGACATCTGTTGAAATTTATTTCAACAAATCGGTGGATAAAAATTAATATCTTATGTAGAACCAAATATAACTTTAAATCATAGATAAGATATAGTAATAGATGGCCCACTCAAAAGATCTACTACAGCGCCTGGTGGATCTGTGGAGGGAAGGTGAACTAAAAAAATAAAATTTTTGTAGGTGGCAGTTTATTTCTAATATTTCAAATAAAATTATTAAATTCAAATTTGCAGGAAAAAAAGATTATGAATAAAAGATAAATTTATTTTTATACCAAATTTTTTATTTTCTTAATTTTTTTAGTTTTAATAAAATGTTTTCTAAAATATATTATTGCATTTTTTTCTATTTGATCACTTATATAATTGATATCACATTGTGTTCTTACATTTCCACTTAAAATTCTATTAATTTTATTACAATAATTATTAATTAATAAATTAAATGTATAATCTAAAAATAGATTTATTGTAAGTTCGCCGTGCTCTTCACAAACAGCCTCAAAATATAGTTGTGGAAGCACAGCTTTTTTCATATTATTTCTAACATTGCTTTTATAACAAAATGTGGACATGTTTTTTTTAAAGAATCTATTAATCAAAATAAAATTATTTATGAATTGACTATGAGGATAGTTTAATGATTTTTCTGTAAACTCTCTAGCTATAATATATTTATGTAAATTTATATCAGGGGAACAAAAAATACTTTTCTTGCAATCATCACATTTGATAGCTTTATTTTTAAACTTTTTTACCACAAAACCAGCAATATAAGCCGATAGTTGTTTCTCTATTTCAATATCTTTTTTATTTGTAATTACTTGTGATGATTGCGAGAGAAATTTTGAGTCGGTCATACAAGGAATAATGCCAAGTTCTTTAATTTCAAACTCCTTGCGACTAGACTTAGGAGAAATAAAATTTGCCAAATTATCAATTAATATTGTATTACCGTCGTCCTTGCAATTTGCTCCAATAGAATTAGAGGAGGTTAAATTATTTATTAAAAGAGTTTTATAATTAGAAGTGAATTGCTTACTGTTTGGATTTATGTTCCGATAATTAAGCGCACTTACTGAACCAAAAAAATTTTCTATTGGATCTTGGTTGAAATTTCTTAAATATATATATTTTATATTATTCCTTATTAAGTTTTTATTGATTTCATTAAAATTTTCTATATTGCTTAAAAAGTTTTTAATGCATGGGGGCTTGAATGTCTTTTCGCCCTTTTTGAAGTACATGCTTCTTAAAAAAGGTTTGACCTCATGATTCCAAAATATTTTTTGAACTTCACCGAATGGGCCTCGTAATTCTTTCCCTCTTTGTGGCTTCAATACGTTTCCATTCATCGAGTCAAATAACTTGTCTAAAAGTTTTATGCATTTTGCTGTGTCCATAGCATCATCACTCAAACATGGAGTAGTAGCATTACCATCTTTATCTAAAAAATTAAACATGAATGGATTAGAATCTTGAAAAAAAAAAACAGATTTATTATGACTTACACAAAGTTATTATATATGACATAACATTGGCGGTAGTTTCACTGAAAACATGCACACAATGCGAGACTTTCATTTTTTTCATTCTATTCTCTAATACATGCTGCTCAGTAAATTTGTTTAACAATTTGACACCAGTTATACTCGCTATTTCACAGTCTTTTTAATACAATTGCAAAATATGGTCCCATTTCGCAACTTTACGCTCACCGTCTTGAATAAAATGTAAATCCTTCTCCAAGAGATGGTTTCGAAATAATTTTATCAGGTGTGGAGGATCTACTATTACATTTATTATTTTCTTGTTCAATTCAAACCCATAACTTTCAAAATCGTAACCGGCTTTGGCTGCTTTTATTCTCGATTCTTCTTTTAGTTTCTTTATTGCCGACATATTAGTAGCACCACCATCGCACACAACGGATACAACGGATAAGCCGGATTGGAAAGCAGTGTTTATTAATTTCTTTACCGAATTTGCTATATGAATTGCGGAGCATGTAGAAGACACTAGACGAATCGGAGTTACCATGGTCTTCGAATCCAATTATTTTATCATCAGTTGCTTCATAGTCTAAGTGGGCTGTTAGGCTTACTTCATCAAAAATAAGGCTGCAAAATTTTTCGTTCGGATTTAACTTTTCACCAATGTTCTTCATATGTTCGAAAATTTTTTCATCAAATCCTGGTTTAATGTCCACTTTTTGCATAATTTTGTTTAATGCTGTTTTAGATGGCAACTTAAATATTTTTCTTAAAAATCGATACGCTTTCGGGCCATGTTTCATTATTGAAATTCCTAAAATTTTATCATCCAAACTAAAGCGACAGCCCCTTGTTTTTTTTGTGGCGCATTTAATTTGACTAATGATAAATGCAGTTGCTGTTGATGACAAATTTTTTGTCAATTTCAATAAATTATTAGTATTCAACAATTTACGTAATTTTGATATTTTCACTTTACCTTGTTCTTTTAATCTTACAACTTTCCCCAATTCCTTCTCTAATAATTTTATTTTCCTGGATTCAATGTTTTTCACCTTGCCTGAGGAAGCGATTTTACTGCACGATTCAAAGTGTTGTAACTCTAAAAGGATAAAATAAAACCTCAGTACAAAATAGATTAAATATAACTAAAATAAAAATTAAAAACATTTCCCTGGTCAAAAATCTAGTAGCGTTTATATTTATATTTACAAATAAAATAAAACTATCCGTCGATAAACAAATAGTTATAAAAAACGTGAAAATATTCTTTTGATTATATTTGATACTAATTAGAGTCGTATTCCATACCTCTTGAAATTGTCGGTGTTAAATTTTTACTGCTTTCTACGTGCTGAGTGAAGTCACTTTCAAGGTTTCCTGGATTTAGTTTGGGAACAGCGATAGCAGAATGTTCATGTTGAATTAAATCTAAAAAATATTGAAATAGTTTTATTAGATGTTTGAATATGTAATTTAATTAAATTTCAAATAGATAAAACATGAAATAAATCTAAGAAGCAGTAATTTTTTTATTCTTTTTTAAATTAATTACTTACTTGAAATAATGTTTAAAGTTGGGTAAGAATTGTAATTCAATCTTTTTGTTCCGGGCGAGAAGCAATTTTCTTCAAAATGGTTTTGGCATACTCTAAAATTTTGATAAATTTTTTCATTTGAACTATTTCGAATTTTTTCAGTAAAAATTATAGATTTCCACTTATTAAAAAGATCTAATTTTTTTTTCGGATTAGGAAAACGGTGTTTGCTTGCATTCGTTTTTTTGCAATTCGGAACACAACACTCAATTAATACCATTTTTTAACTTAAATTCACCTACACGTCCAAACGCTTTTATTTCAAAAAAAATAATAAATAAGAAAAAAAGCTCAGCCGGCTGGGTTGACAATAAAAGAAAACGTAAACAAACAAGAGCGCCGCATGTGGTTGAAAGGTGAAACACATTAAGAAACTGAAATTAATTTTGTTCTAAGTGAACCTACCATGCTTTAAATCCGGAAAATCTAAATAAAACATGGCTAAACTACAGTTTCCTTGAACCACTCAAAATGGGCTGAAACTTGGAGGGGGGTAGAGGCGGTGCCAAACTCCCAAAACAGAAATCAGTTCTTGGGGCAAAGGTTCTGTTTCGGAGAAAGGGCCTCCCAAAGTTTTCATACATTTTGTATCGGCAATTTTTTTTTTTGCTCGATTTGCCCAATATTTTTGTAGAGAGTATAGGGGGTGTTCCGAAACATGAGGCTGACGCCGCAAATCCCACTGACCAACCACCAGACCGCCCGCCCGCCTCCTTCCCACCCCCCTCATGTTTTGGGACACCCGCTTTATTATTTTTCTAAAAATAAGGCCAATCGGGCAACAAAAAAAAAATTCCCATACAAAAATGTATGAAAACTTTGGGGGCCCTATCTCCAAAACGGGGCCTTTGCCTCAAGAACTGATTTCAGTTTTGGGAGTTTGGGCACCGCCTCTACCCCCCTCCAAGTTTCAGCCCATTCTGAGTGGTTCAAGGAAACTGTAGTATCGCCTAAAAAATAATTTAAATTTGTAAAAAAGAAAATTGAAACAACCGATTTGTTTTTGCGATTAACACCAGGGGTATGTGCCCATTGTCATGTTGCAAATGTTCAAAAGTTCAGTTGAAATGGAGTTCAACAGAAACTAAACTCTATTTCAACTCTGCGTTGAAACAAAAAAAACCACAAAGTTTCAAATGTAAAATAAAATAAAATAAAAATATGTTAATATTACACATAATATGAAATGAATGTCCGATCACTCACTCATTTATTTCTGTGAAACTTATAAAATAAAAATAGGAACTCACCGCTCTGCTGATCGCTTACATTTTATATGACAGTTGTATTTGTAAACAGCTAGCTGATTCTATAAGCCAGTCCGCCAGCTCAATTTAATCACGAAACCTTCTCTTTTTTGGATTTGATTGACCAACAAACTTCGACAGATTGGATTGGACATTGTTTTTTATTGTAGTTATTTCCACCGAAGTTTGAATTGCAAAAACAAGGAGACAAGATAGAACGGGAGGAAAGTCTTTGGTTGAAACTATCATCATCATAACCAAATTGTCGAAACTCAACCTTATAATAACAAGAGTAACAATAATGGATGAAGAAGTTTCTTTACCAGCTGATACTTTGGCAATTTTAAATGAATTTTTAAAGGAAAAGGCTGAACGTGAAGCAAAGGAGAATCAATTAATAACATCAAAATGCGAACTCAATAGTAGTGACGATGGTGATAAAATATTTTTTGAAGAAAATTGGGTAGGTGCCTCGAATGTTTCATATATATACTTATGTACCTACCTATAATGGGTACCTACCTATATTGCAATTGCATTTCATAATCATCATAATAATGATTAATTTTATTTTTAGAATTTAAGTCAATTTTGGTACAGTGAAAAAACAAGATTAGAGTTAATGCAAATAATACAAAAGTTGATTTTATCGGATGATTTTGAAATTGCTTTGTTATCCTGCCCCTCTTTGTATAAGTCAATTAAAAATGTTCATTCGAAAAGTAAGTTTAAATTTGGCATAAAGACAATATTAATCCAATTTTCACTCACTTCTGATTTTCAAACGTTATAATAAAAAGCACTTTATAATAATATACCTAAATACATTTTATTTTAAATTTTTAGCAAAAATTTTTGAATTTGATGAAAGATTTGCTGCTTTCGGAAATGATTTTGTATTTTATGATTTTAATAAGGCTGATGATTCGAATTATTTGGATGAGTTCAAATCATTTTTTGATATCATAATAGTGGACCCTCCTTTTTTATCAGAGGATTGTATTAAACAAATTGCAGAAATTGTTAAAAAAATATCTAAAAATGATACTAAAATAATATTTTGCTCCGGTGATATTGTGGAAACATGGTTAAAAAAATATCTAAATTTAACAAGAACAAAATTTGTCCCAGAACATGAAAGAAATTTAGGTAATGAATTCGCATCATATACAAATTTTAAATTAGAATTTAGATGATAAAATTGATGATGTAATTTGTGATGACTGTAATTAATTATCCATATTTAAATGGTAATAAATTAAAAAAAATTGCTTTAAAATTTATATAAATTACAATATATTGTATCTTTTATGATTTTTACATATAGGGATATGTGCTTATGCTTGTTAAATATTATTTTCATATTTTTGGGTATACATACAGTGAAAAGAGAAAAAAGTTACAAGTAATTGTGCAATTTTTATTCTCCATGAAAAAGGAAATTAACAACATCGTCAATCATCGATTCCAAAATATTACATTTGAGTTAAAAAATTTTAAATATAATGTTAAAGAACACTTTTTCTTTCATATCGGCTGTCATGGTGTAGTGATATTACCATTATCCATTATGGGTTCGATTCCCACTTCGGACTGGAATTTATATCAAATTTTCAATTAGTTCCATTGAATTAAATGTTTGTGTTTTTATTTTTATAAAATCATCAGCATCTACAAAGCAAAGCAGTAAAAGCATAGAGATTAAATTTTGATTTAAATATGTAGTCTACTTAGGCGAGTTTATTTTTTTATTTTAATTTGTATCTGTGAAAAGCTTCTTTATTTTGTAGAAAAATTAACCAAAATTTAAATTATTCAATTAATTTACAAACGCGGTTGGTGGTTGGGTTTTTAAAAATAACATTATTGCTGACTTAAATTTAAATGCAATAGAATATATAATAAATTTTTGTTCTTATCCTGTAAACCTACATATAGACTTACACCATTATTATTATCATTGTATTACATATTGATTTGAATCATTATTTATTTATCTATTTATTAAAATAATAAAAATGCTGTTTAGAGAAAAGTTCTAAATTTTATTACAGTTTATCAAAAGTACTAGTGTCCTCAAAGCCCTATTTGCGATGGTGCGATACACAATTTAATAAAAAATTCCACAAATTATAATTATAATATAATTTGTCATCGATATTTTTTTTATACATCCAATAATGCAGCGACATATTTATTATCATTGGATGTATGCATATCTTTTTTTAATTATTTAAATTCCCTATTATTATTATTTCTAGAATAAAATTTAAGGTTTATAAAGTGCTAGTTAATTTCTCCTTTTAAAAAAAGCCAGAAGCAATTTAAATTCTGTTTAATTATGAAATTTTTTTGGTTCGGAAAGTTTATTCAAATATCCTGAAAATATGTGACCGAATTTAACTCTATTTTCAATATTCAAAAAATTTTAATCTAGTTTTGTAATATTTTTAAATTTGTATCTACATAACCGAAAAAAGGTGATTCATTCTGAATTATAAGCAATATGGCAACATAGTTATTATTTTCAATCAAGACAGCTTTTAAAGTCATCTACTATGATCATAATTTTGAGAAGATTCTTTGTTCTATATAATTATTCATAAAACATTGTTATTTTAATATTAGTAATTTTAATTTATTACAAAAAATTAATGTTAATAAAAAATGAATGATGAATATAAATCAAGGAAAAAAAAAAAGTTATAAAACTAGCATAATTTATTTTGATTTCTTTTGTTGAACTAATTCTCGTAATGCATCTTCTTGTTCCTTTAAGCTTTTAACTATGAAATCTTTTTTCTCTGCCAATTGCGTTATCAAACTATCACATTTTTCTTGTTTCTCCTTTAATTCTCCTCGCATTTCATCAACTGATGTCAATACAAACATACGACCAACTGATGAATAAACTCTTGCTTGTGGATCTAAATCTCCTGTTCCCTTCTCTGTTATGACATATTTTTGTTTCGAAGTCTTAAACATATCAGTTTGAAGATCAATCATTTTTAGTTTTTTTCCAGTTTCGATTTTCTGCATTTGCATTTCCGTAAAAGCCTAAAAATAAAAAATAAAAATATATAGCTACCTCTATCCGTTGAGCATTGATTGAGACGACTAAGTTCCGGGTTCCAGCATCGTCATACCGACAGGATTGATCAATAACAGAAAGAAACAAGGTATTTTATTTTATAATTCAAATCAAATTGGGTAGAAATAAAAGCATACATTTTTCGAAGGTAGGTAGAGATAGAGTTTTAAGTAGGTGTCTAAACTTTTATTTTTGTCAAACCTTTTTTAACTCCATATCCATTTGAGCCATTTCTAATTAATAGTTAATTTTTTTAAATTTTTTAAATAAATAGACTAATTAATATATTAAATTTATTTCTAAAAATTATAGTAAAATTTTTTATTTGACAGAATATTTGTAAAAAAAGAAAGGTTATACAGGGTGACGACCCAAATGACTATCTGATCAGCTGGCAAGCGAGATAATCAGTTGCACAAAATTATCAAACTCATAGTTAAATATTTTATTCGACTCAAGGCAGATCGACGACGCCAAGTGGAAATATTCAACTTCACTTAATAACTTCTTTTGCATGAATTTTTGGTTTTGTCGCTTTGAAATTTGCGTAAATTATGTAGCTTGTGTGTGTGTGTGATGACTTTGTCAATGATTGTCAATTGTCATAATTTAGATTTTTTTTTCAAAAGGAAAATATAGAAAAGCAATGTTGACGAACGAGACGACTAGGATGGAATAATTTTGTACGGAATTTTTAAATTTCAGAATTCAATTAAATAATTTTTGTAAAAAAAAAAATTTTAAATAAAAATGAATTAAAATAATTAATACGAAAATAAATTTACTGTGATAGAAATACAAGTCATTGAAAAATTTAGGGCAGAAACTAAAATTTGAAGTTAACAAAAAAGGAAAAAAAAAAAATAAATTTTTTTTCTCTTTGTTTTTATGAGAAAAAAAATTATTGCTTGTGATTGCGAAACAACAAAGTCATTCATTCAAGAAGAAATACTAAAAAAGTTTAATTAAAATTTTTTATTTTTTTAATTTTGCTTTCCTTGGCAAAAAGTTAGTAAAAAATCAATTCAAAATTTACAGTATTTACAGAGATTTGATGGCTGAGATTAGGGAGTGCCTAAGGCCTGGGTCAAGCCCAGTTGGTAAGTCATATTACTTTTACGTTTACTAGTTTTACTACGTATTCAATCTCAATCATAGTTTTGTTTATATATTTGTTTATTTGCTTTTCATTCGTTATCAGTACTTTGAACTTTTCGTGCTATCCAAAAATTACGTAACAATTAATAAAATGAAAAAAAATTGTAATGCTCACAAGTCACAATACCCAATCATTACAAATTACCTAGGCTTATTATTTTTGGCTAAACTGCAGTTTACGTGACCCACTCAGAATCGGCTAAAACTTGGAGGGGGGGGGGGGGGGTAGAGGCGATGCCCAAACTTCCAAAACTGAAATCAGTTCTTGGGGCAATGGCGGGCGGTCAGTGGTATTTGCGGCGCAGATAAATACCTCCTCTCTAAGAATAAAGCAAATCGGCGTTAAAAAAAATCGGACATACACAATATATGCAAACTTTTGCGGGTCATATCTCCTATTAGTTATCTACTATGTATTTTCAAGTTAGAAGTTAAATACCTAATGCCCTGTAAAAAATTGCTTTCATAAACCATCATTCAAGTTCTAATTCAAATGGAATCATTTTATTCAATACCCTATTTGAATTTCATGTTTTTTGTCATTAAATTTATCATCACGAAGCATGACTTTTTTTTTTCCTTTGCTAATGTTCAATTGACATCACAAATCTTTTTCTACCTATATTTTCGTATTTTAATTAAAAATGCAATAAACTTTTAAAGAAATTTTTAATTTAATGTTGATTAATATTGAAATCAAAATTCTCCGGGAATATCATCGTAGGTATATCAAGGGCACCATCTGGTTGGTTTCTTTATTCCACGATTTTTACAACTCAAATCTTCATGTACAGATATGTATGTAGATATTAAAATCGCGCGTAATTTACCAAAAATGTAATTTTTTTAAATTTTAATTAAAAAACAAGGTCAATTATTTGAACAATTTTACTTGTTATTGATTTCAAGTTCAAAAAATGTTTATTAAATTAATGAAAATCAATGTTTTGTATTTGTGTGACGACAGACGTTAGAAAATAATTTTATTTGTTCATTTGCATTAATATTTTCTGTTTTTTTTTAATCCTTTGTGTTAACTTGGTCGCGTTGATTGATTGTTCTGGAATTTAGGAAGTGAAAATTGATCCACTTCTCGTCATCTGATAGAGATGAAATTTTTCACAATCGACTCGTAATCGGTGACAATGCATTATAGAAAAATTTCAGTTCGATCGGATGACGGATAAGGAATTTAAATTTTTGAGATAAATTTTTGAGGAGGACTGTATTGAAACACAACAAATAAAAATCGTTAAAAGATCCCATACAAAGGATTCAATATCTTGGACTTGTTCAATAGATAATTAAAAATTTTAAGAAACACATCGTTTTTGAGATATTTTCGAAAAACGAAAAACTGAAAATTTTCTTAATATGTCTGAATTTTCTGAATATAATCACCGTGTGCATAGTAAATATTTTTGCAATTACTATATGAATTCCTTTATTATTCGACGGTATATAACAGTGCAGTACAAAAAGGTATATACAATTATGTAGAATTTAATAAAAACAATTTAAGCATAAAATATTCTTGATAAGGAAAGACACATCGTATAAATGAATTCGAATTTTGAAATCTAAAATAATTAAATAAATTTTCTTTTCAGATTGGTGTGAAGGAAATTATATATATTCGCCTAATATAGCGGAATTTGTTAACACAGTAAGTAACAAATATTAAAAATATTTAAATAAACAATTACAAAGCTAATAATATTTTTATAATTTTTTGATTCATTTATATTTAATTTAAATAATACATGTGTACATAATTTGTTATATTGTGTGCTGTTAAAATTATTATATATTTTTCTTACTTTTTAAATAAATAAATATTTCTAAAAACATTTTAATCGTTATTGACTTCCTAAAAATTGCTTTGAAATGTTTTGGGAAATAGAATTTTTATCACAGAAAAACATATTTTTAAAAATAAATTATTTTTATCTTACTTGTTTATAAGCTGAGAGTTGAAATTATTATTTTTTACGATAAAATTGTTTTTGAAAAATATGTAATTTTTAATTTTGATTATTATTTTATTATTTTGTGTGTGGTTAATGCAAATTTTTTAATGAAAATAATAAGTAGTTAATTTATATTTTTTAACAATTATAAATTTTTTGGTATTTTTGACTAAGTATTTGAATCGAGAATATATATATATATGTAAATTTGAATATATAAATATAAATATATATACATTTGAAATCCACTTTAAGTCTGTAGTCAGTGCCTCAGGAGAATAATAACTTTATTACAATATACTTTATTAGCTTCAATTTTTTTAAAAATTATTCTCTCTTGTGCTTATTGTTTTGATTGTAATAATTGTCTGGTCTTAACTTTTCCAACTTCATCTAAATTTATTTTAAAAAGTGAACGACTAAGTTATTCCCTTCATTTACAATGAAAATAATTCGAGCAAAAGTATATATTTTTAATTTTTTTTTTGTGTTATTGGTTTTCATTAATACAAACATTCAAATTAAATTTACGACATAATTTAAATGATCTAAATGTAAATTGTTTTTTTTTTCTGTATTGCATAAGCATAATGCGAAAAATCAAAAGGTGTTTAAAATAAATTTAGCCTAAAATTTATTTTAAATTTTTTAGGTATAAAATTTATTAATAAACTGAGTTTTCAAAAATTTTTTTTTACAAATTTATGATAATGTTTAATGCTTAGTAAATTTTTTTTCTTTTTGGCAAATAAAAATATTTTTTAAATTGATTTTATCAGAGACCTAATTTTTATTGTTGTTTGGGGATTTCTTGATATTATGTCTTACAATCATGTAACAGAACTTTAATATATAAGAAAAATTAGAACATAATACAATTATAAAGTATGTAAGTAATATTTTGATAAAACATCAAAGGGATACGAAATATAATCTAATTGAAATAAATTAATATTCTTGCCATTGTTCTGTATTTCAACAAATAAATTTTAAACATAAACACAATAATGTACATTACGAAAATCATCACTGAATTATGACTTGATATTTGGATGAATCAAAAATTTTGAGTAAGTGGAACAAATTTGTCGGATATTTAGGGTTTCTAAATATCCGACCTATTTGATTATCCGGATATCGAATACATAAAAAAAAAATTATCCGGATAATTAAAATAAATAAGAAAAATAGTAACAAATAATAGAATAGTAATAAAAGTAGGATTATTAATACATTTAATTAATGAATAAATAAAATGATAAAATGAAATAAAGTAATAAATTAAATTATTGTTTCATATTTATAAATGCCTATTTTAAAAAAAAACAATTGCATTAAAAGTCTTAAAATAGTAAGCTTATTTACAAAATAAAGGGTATTATAATATTCGGATAATTGCAGATAAATATCCGGATAATCGAATAGTTAAAATGTGTCGAATAATCCGGATAGTTCGATATCCGGATATCCGGATATCCGGATTAGAAATCCTAGTCATAATCATGTTTGCACCTAATACCTTGTTCGCAACTAAAAATGTTTACTTTTCATATTTGATAAGTGGAAAGAATATGACAGTTCCGGAATAAAAACAGGTGCGAATAAGGTATAAAAGGGTTTTCATGGGATTTTTTTTTTTTTGGTTTTTTAAAGTTTGCTACAAAAATTGTAATTGTAGTTATTTCAATAAATTTTTGAAGTATTTGACTATTTCTACCAAATTAGGAAGTTGAAAGAAGGAAATCATTTGTGTGAGACAATTTTTCAAAATTAGTTCAGTCGAAAAAAATTAATCTTACTTAACAACTCGACGATTGGTCATACGAGAAAAAATAGTTGATATATTAAGTTAAAGAAATAAATATTTGCCAATTTTTTACTTTTACAATTTCATTGTCAGTTAAATAGAAACCGATATAACGTAGTAGAAAGTAGGATTTGTTTCAAAAATATAATATTTTAAAATAAGAAATTGTTTAGGTATATGTAGAAAATTGCTCTGCAATGCAAATGAAATTAATCTAATATTTTATAATACTTAAACAAAAATTCCAATTAATATTATTTAATATAATATTGAATTGAAGCCAATTGACATATTTTTTTTTTTCTAATTTACAGATTAGTAATTTTCTTTTCTTATTGGTACCACCACTTTTGATTTATTTGTTCAAAGAATATGGGAAATATGCAAATCCTGGAATACATTTAATTTGGATTTTATTGATAATTGTTGGATTAAGTTCAATATATTTTCATGCCACATTATCATTTTTGGGTCAATTATTAGATGAATTAGCAATTTTATGGGTTTTTATGGCTGCTTTTAGTTTATTTTGCCCAAAAAGGTATTTTCCAAGATATTGTTTCGGAGATAGGTAAGTTGTCTACGTTAAATAAGCAATAACGATTTTTTTTTGTTAAAAAAAAAATTTATTAGATCTTCATAATATCACATAGTTTTATTATTGATCTTTTTGTATCATTTTAATTCAAGCTCTTTGTGACAATGAATATGATAATAATTCACTATTACTAACTACCAAATGATAACTTAACGTTTGTCAAATCGTCGGCCGTAGTGTGCAGTGGTATTGCCCTTATACTATGGCATGTTGTTGGATCTTGGGTTCGATTGTCACCTCGTACTGAAATTTGTGTTAATTTTTCAATTAGTCCACTTGAATTAAGTGTTTGTGTTGCTTTTATAATTAACAAAAATAAATAAAAACAAATTTTTAAGTTTCACGATTTTATTATTAAAATATGTAATAAAAAGTAAAAAACTCAATAGAAATCAGGTTCTCATAAAACGAATAATGGTTTTTACCTTTAATAGACCCACGATTTTAATTTGTGGTGAATACATGCCTTTCAAGAAATCTCTGGAGGACTTATATCCAAAAACCGTCGTGAATATTTTTTCTAGACTAAGAAGAAGATACAACCCTTCCAAAAGACATCTTTTTTTAGTGATATTAGTAATAGAGTTTGACACTTGGTATATTAGTCAACTATTTTTATCATAATTCTAGTTATCAGTAAATTCCAATTTTTATGTTTATTTTTCTCATATTACCAATAAATTGTTTATTTATTAAAAAAAAATTTTGTAGCGAAAATTTTTTTTATACAAAATGTTTTTCATTTAATTTCATTTGTATGTTTTTAATATTTAATTTAACCGATATAGAAATTAACAATTTTAATGTGGACACACCTTAAAATGCCCATTATATCTTAATAATTGAAAAGTAAATTGATTTAAAGTTTCAGCTAATTTTTTTACTACATTAAGAATTTTTCTTTATTCACAAATAAAAAAAAAGTTATAAAATACCTACAAATACTACTAATTGTAATTTTTGTTATTAAATATTTAACTTTCTAACAATATTGTTAGAATATAAAAATACAAACATGTATTTTGTCAAATTTATCAAAATTAAAATCACTGCAGTCAAGATTTTAATCTCTTATTCAGTTGTGATTAAATTGTAAATAATTTTTAACGGAAAACTAACAAAGGTCATGCAAAATAATTAGAAATTAAAAGTACGAAAAAAACTTAAAAAAAGCTCCTAAGTCTTCTTTATTTATTAGACAATTTTTATTTCAGGAAAATATTTAGTAAATTGATGTTTTATTTGGCTTTTTCTGCGACTGTGCTATCAGTTTGGCAACCGGTTATTAATGCATTTTTTTTAATGGGGTTATCATTCCCAACAATGTTAATGCTGTATAAAGAACTTCAAAGGTATGAATTATTTTTATATTAAAATAAATATTAAATATTAGAATAAATATTTAGTTCAATAAAATCAGATCGAAAAATTAATGTTAATCTATTTTGTTGCTGTTTGTTGCTTCAATCTGTGATAAGTTTATTTCCTAATTTTATCTACAAATGCAAAAAATCATGGCTTAAAATCTAATTTCAAATCCTAATGTAATCAAGTATTTTATTTAGATGTTTTAATAAGTCACAAATATCGTGCTCAATATTGACAGTAAATTTATTTATGTTTAGAGAGTGATAAAAAAGAGCTTTTATTAAAATTAATTAAGTTAAATTATATGTTTGTTTAACTATGACTGTGACATTTGACATAAATTTTTGAGTACAGATATACCCACATAATGTTTTTTCCGTATGCGTATATTAAACAATTGTATTCATTTGGGAATGGACACGAGTTTGAGGTACAAATATACCTAACTAATTTTATTGCGTATATTAAACAATTTTTATTCACTTGGAAATACACACGACTTTGAATATTAAGTCCAAAGTATATAATATGTGATAGTGAACATCAGTGAAAACATATATCATAATAAAATACATATTTAGAAGTTTTCTCAACTTAGTTTTGTTTAGGAATAATTTTTTGTTTATATCTTTTTTTTTTAGAGTAAAATGCTCTAGAGTTTACAGATTGGGCATTAGGTCAATAATTGTGTGGGGAATATCAGCATTTTGTTGGATTCAAGACAGATTGTTTTGTGACGCCTGGTCTGCCATTAATTTTCCTTATTTACATGGTAATTAATTTAAAAAAAATGTTTTAAAATTTATTTAAATTATATAACTATTTTTTATCTTTTAGGATTTTGGCACATAGGGATATGTGTAGCTGCTTACACTTGTTTAGTATTATTTTCATATTTTTGTGTGGAAAGTGAACAGCCACAAAAGTTACCAGTTCTTAAATATTGGCCAAATGATTTTGAACTTGGTATACCTTACATTACTTTTAAAAACCCGTATGCAAGTGATAAAAGTGCGATATAAACTAAGTATTTTTTATAAGAGTAAAAAAATTTACTCAAAATGGGTTGTAAATTTTTTGACATTGTGTATCTTTGAACTGAATTTTAAACTTGTCAATGACATTTTTTCCGTTTTTATTTTTTCCGCACATTATACAATTATTATAGTTTGTTATATCTCACATATATACATATATATATATATATATATAATTATATTTTATTATATTATTTATTTTATCTACTTTTTAAGATTTCTGTAGAGTTTAACAGCAAAATTAAACACGAAATTAGATTACATTCGTCTCTTTTACCGACTCTATACTCTGTTGTGGAATATGTGGAGCAAGAAAAAAAATTTCTCTTTGTCTTAATTGTTCTTTTACAGTCAAATTCCGTGACAGACTTTATTATTTAATTCATTAATATTATAGAACTAAATCTAAACGAATCTATTTATTTAAACGTTATCAATAAAATATGCTTATATTACATACAATAATATAAATTTAAGATTACGATAATAATATAGTGACAGGCCGAAAACATATGTAAGTGCTTTATGCAATTTTTATTTTATTGAACAAATTTTGCAAAACAATTTTTAGAAGAGAAGACGAGCAAATATTAATGAGTTATTTGGAATTTAACAGCCTTATAATTTTATATTTCAGATGCTCAAAATAATATTAAACAGAATAATATTTAAATTTATGAAAATTTTAAATTAAAAATGTAATGAAAAACGTTTAGGGTTTATCTTAATAAGAAATATGAAAATATATTCTTCTTAAATTAGATCGAAGCATTAACAAATCGTACATTAGAACAAAATTGAAAACTCTAAAATACATATATTGTTGCAGAATCATAATATTCGAGTTTTTACCAGTTAATCAGTCTCTGTTCTAAGTTTTATTGAAATTATTGTAGATAAAGTAATTATTGTAGATGAATTATAATTTTAAGAAGAATTATAAACTTTAAAAATTGTTTTGCTCTTTAACAATAATATCAATAAAATGTATTGTTATTTAGTATTATGGTTATTAACAAATAATAGTCTTCTACACTAAATTTCGAGTTATTTAGGTTTTATCAAAAATTTCTCACCAAATTAAACAATAACTGAAATTAATTGAAGATGACTAAATAATAGTAATAATATTTTGAATTTTTTTGAGTATAAATACTCTAGTGATAAGATTTAATTAAATTATAAAAATAATCGAAAAATAAGTTTTAAAAAGACAGCCAAAATGAAGTTAGTTTTTTCTAATTGCAATTGCACCTTAATTTTATTAGAAAAAATTTTATTAGAGCTAATAAATTAAATTAATACATATCTAGTAAGAAATTAATTTTTATAAAATTGTTATCCCTATTTGAATTTTAAATAATATATCGTTTTTGCTTTAGAAGTAAAAATAATGTACCTTGCTTAGAAAAAGCAAAATGTTAAAATATTATTAATATTGTACGGAGTTATATTATATTGATACTTAAAATTATAAGAAAACAAATTATTGAAATTTAAAAAATACAATAAATTTTAAAACATTAAAAGATTTTTTTCTTTTAGTCTTTCAGAAAATATTTAAATTCTTACAGTACGACTTTCTTACCCAAAAACATGCATCAGTTCCAAAAGCGAAATAATGTAATGATTTATAAAATGTTTTTGCAAAAAACTCATGTATGTTCCACCATTTTGTGAAAAATAGAATGAAAAACAAAAAAAAAAGCATGTGAAACAAAATTCGAGTTAGGTATTTATAATTTTGCACGCTATAATGTTTATAATTATCGAAATATGAGTTAAAAGCAGTTCTTTATTGAAGTTATTTTCTTAATTACAAAAAAAAAAACAGATTTTAAGCACACAAAATCTATAAAGTTTAATTTGGTATAGAAGATCCCAATAAATTTTAATGCTAAATAGATTCGAATTCGAATTTTAATTCATAATTTCTCTAAAGTCGGGATGTCGTTAAAACAGAATTTAGCAACAGAAACAAAATCCCATACATTTGAACAGAATTTATTCTGCGACAGAATTTTTCAACAGAATTTAGTGATTCTTTCTGTCCACAGAATTTGAATAACCTCAAATGAGGTTATTTTCTGTTTCTGTTGCCCCAGAATGTCAATTGAATTTAATTTAATTTTTTTTGTCTCTGTTTATTTACGTTTTTTCATAACTTTCAAATCGTAATGACAAGTAAATTCTGTTTCGGTTTCTGTTTTAAAGGCAGCAATCTCATGAGATTCTGACCAGAATTTCAGTAGCAGAATAAATTTTTCTGTCGCTGATTCTGTTCTGTTGCTTAATTCTGTTTTAACGACCCCCGGGCTTAACTCAAGAGACTAATTTCAGATTTTCAGAAATTATATGCTAATAGTAATAATAATATAATGTAATTAAATATTATAATAGTTTTGAATTTTCCAAATTTTCAATCGGAATTTTCTTTCGACTTAAGTACATAGCCGGGCAAAATACTTGTAATTTCAAAATAGTGTAATTCGAAATTACTAATTCAATTACATTTTGTAATTTGTAATGTGTAATTCAATTACATTGGTAGATTCGTAATTAGAAGAATGTAATTTTAATTCGTTAATTCATATTTGTAATTTGTATTTAGTAATTTGTGTTTCTATATACTTGTAATTTCAAAATACTTTTACTTCTTTCAAATTACTTAGCGTTATAAGCGAGTCACACTACAACTAAAAAGCCACTACTCATGACGGCTTTTTTAAATGCGTTCACACTTGCACTTTTTGGTTTTTTTTCTTTTTTTTTCTCGTTTTGTCATATCTTTTTCCTTTTTTTTTCGGAATTTTTTTTGTTTTTTTATTCGTTTTTTTTAAAAAATTGCCGCCAACTTCCTGAAAGTATGCAATTGTTAGTTTATTTTTTTCTCACAGAGCTCATTTGTTATTTGATCCCTGATTTTCTAGTGGCTTTTTGAAAAGCCACTAGCTTTTTTTTCTTTTTTTTGTATGGAAAAAGCCACGAAATAGCCACAACGATGATAGCTTTTTCAAAAAGCCATTAAAAAGCCGAAGTGTGACAGCCTTATTAAAAATTTATCACTTTACTTAATAAGCGAGTCACACTACAACTAAAAAGCCACTACTCATGACGGCTTTTTTAAATGCGTTCACACTTGCACTTTTTGGTTTTTTTCTTTTTTTTTCTCGTTTTGTCATATCTTTTTCCTTTTTTTTTGGGAATTTTTTTTTGTTTTTTTATTCGTTTTTTTTAAAAAATTGCCGCCAACTTCCTGAAAGTATGCAATTGTTAGTTTATTTTTTTCTCACAGAGCTCATTTGTTATTTGATCCCTGATTTTCTAGTGGCTTTTTGAAAAGCCACTAGCTTTTTTTTCTCTTTTTTGTATGGAAAAACCCACGAAATAGCCACAACGATGATAGCTTTTTCAAAAAGCCATTAAAAAGCCGAAGTGTGACAGCCTTATAACTGTAAAATTCGTATGTGTTAGAAATTCAAATAAAATAAAAAAAGTAAGCTTTCTTTTCGTGTTTTAATTTCTCAATCTCAATAGAACTTTTATTTTAAATTTTTTTTTTTTTTTTTTCAATACTGGATAATTTGTAATTGTAATTTTGTAATTTTAAATTACATTATTGTAATTGGAACCAAAAATAGTGTAATTTCAAATTACTAATTTGTATTTTTTAATTAAACAAAAAATGTAATGTAATTTCAGTAATTTAATTTGAGGTACATTTTTGTGTATTTTGTAATTTGTAATTTAAATTACATTCGCATGTATTTTGCCCGGCTATGCTTAAGTATCACAATGTATTTCACAATAGATCTATAAAGCTAATTCATAGTTCACCAAAACTTATGTTATAAATTTTTGAACTCAAAAGAAAAAAAAAAACAAACTAGAAAATATAACTTGTTGATTTAAAATACATAATAAGCTGTATTTTTTGACTATGCCAAAATAAAAAAATTTCGACCATAGATTTGTTACTTCGTTAGACCTTTTTTACACATACAAAAGCAAAAAAAAATAAAACTGATTTATTTTTAAAATGTCGAATTTGGAATTTCTTTTTTTTTATTTTTTGTTCAAAAAGAAATGAACGAAGGTATGAAAAAAGGAGTATTAATGTTTCATTAAAATAATGTAACGAAACATCAAAATTTCTTTACAAAGCTAAAATTAATATGTCTGCAAGATTATTTGATATGCAAAAAATAATATTACAAATAATCCACTTAATTTGAATTGAAACATAAATCAGTTCATAAAATTTCTGGAAAATAAATAAACTATAAGTAAAAAAAATAATAATAATAATGAACAACATTGATGCAAATCCTCACGCAAATTTTCGTAGAATTTTCATTGTAAGTACCTACGTCGAGATCAAAAATAAAATTTTCTTAAATGAAGAAAAATTATTTTCTTAAATTACATCAAATTTATTTTTATACTTATTTAAATTCAAAAGAGGATAAAAATGATATTATATGAAATGAAAATAAAAATAAATGAAGAAGAGTAAGAAAATTAATCATTCTGTTTTATTTTAAAAATGCTAATAAATACCAATGTGAAAAAAGTTTTAAATATTGAAGAAAAGAACTTACTTACTATCTGTCAAATAATGTAAATGTGTAACTAGGCAATTTTATTATTTTTTACCTTTATTTATTATTATTTTAAAGATTGAATATTTTAAAGATTGAATATAATTGAATATTTTAAAGATTGAATATAATGATTTAGGTTTAGATATTTTATAAGATTAGTTTTTATCAACAGTAGTCTTGATTAAAATTAAAGAATATTATATTAAATGAAACTTTGGTAAAAAGTTGTAGCACATAGTATTTTAGACCAAAAGAAATAATATAAATGAAATAAATATTTTAGCAAGTTATTATCTTAATACTTAGCTTAGCCGACTTAGCATTCGGCAGTTATAATAATGAAACAATTTCAATATCGTTATAGAAACTAGAACGAAGATTAAGCTAGTCCTAAGACTTTATTTAATAAAATGAGAATAATTTTACATTTTAGCATCTCTTTTTGGGCCAAAGACAGAAAAAAGGTAGTAAAATTTTAAGGAATGAAATTTAATTCATTTATAATAATAATAATAGTTCTTTATAAAGCTCGCATAAAATAAATAAAAATAACAACTTGAATAACGAAAACGCACAAACCCTTGAAGTTTATTATTGGTACAAAAAATTTATTCAGAGAGAAATAAAATCATAATACCTGTTGATTTCTTATCCTTGCTTAATATTTTATCTTTATTTTTGCAATAAGATTATTATTATATATACACTTTTTTTTATTCTTTATTCGTTCAGAAAAGAATTCTTTTATATAAAATGAACATTTGAAACAAATTTTATCTTTAGTATTTTAATATCAGTGTATCTATCAGTAACAATTGTAAAAGGAATAGAAAAAGAAATTCATCGTTATAAGAAAAAAACAAAAAAAAAAAAAAACAAAAAAAATTTTTATATGAATTTTATGTAGTACCGCTCGGTGCGGGAGTACAATTTTTAAATGACTTTAAAAATTGAAATTTTGCTAATATTAATAATTCGATTGTTTTTTGAAAATGCTATTTGCTTTTTAGATAATTCAGGTTAGATTAAAGTTCTTGTATATTCTTTAGAATAATTAAATTTTTCTAAGATTATACCGGTGGTATTGAATTCAATATTCTTATTCGATTTAAGTAATGTTTTAAATTTTGAAATATGTAGTGTAAAAATAATAATTAAAGAAAAAAAGAAATAATCCCGGCACATAATTGGAAATGGATGTACCTGCAAATGTTTCCATTCTAGTCGTTCGTTTTTTTTTGCAATTATTAATTTTTTTATGGATTTACATAAGATTATCAATTTTTTCATAATTTTTTTTAAAATTATATTTTTATTCTGTGATGGTGTCCCGAAATTGATTTTGGTGCTAGGGTGGATGAAAAATTAAAAGGCACTAATTATAAAGTTAACAAAAGTTTATATTCTCAGAACATAGTTCTTATGCCCTCTGTCTTCCACCGAAAATTAAGGAACCATATACATGGTGCTTCAATAAAGGGTGCCGTAACTTCAGGAGCGTGTTCTTTGGTCGATTCTAAGACGAAACTTCCATATGATTTTTTGTCAAAAAACGCTTCCATGAAATGGCCGCCATTTGAAATTTTTTTGTCTGGCTTTCGATAAATTAGTGTAACTTTTTAAAAAATTTTTTGGCTTGTTGGAAAGTAACGAGACCTTCAAGAAAATGTATTACACTTGCCCGGCAGTCGACGGGAAAAAATTTAAGAAGTGCGAAAAAAATGGATTTTATGGAATAAATTTTGCTGAAACTCAGAGTATCTCAGAAGATAGTAGCTGGGTTTTCGCTTTTTTTCCCGGCATTTGATAGTCACAGATCTTATATTTCCAAAATGCCCGAGACCAAGTTTCTCCGAATTACTGTTCCGAAATTATTAATTTTTCATTGTAATTCTAATAAAAAAAGGGCTCAAATGAACAGAAAATGAACAAATAAATAAACATTTTTTTAAAAGCGTTACTCGATAAAAACTAGTGAGGACGTTTCGTCTTAGTATTGACCAAGGGACAAGCCCCTGAAATTCCGTAACCTACTTCTACCATTTTGTCTTAAACTACATTTATTAAGCTATAATACTCGGCGGATTTCAATTTTATCTTCATTTAACCAAAAGCGGGAGATTTATAATAAAAACTGTAATAATGTTAAGCTTCGTATCTTTAGCGTTCCTCTTAGTGAAGAATGTTACAATAGCAATAATGTTTATAAAAATTATAACTCGGAACTTGTAAATTTTTGACCATAAAACTTCACTTTAATTATTTATTTTAACCCATTACATGTAAAATGCACTATTGAAAAAAAAAACACTTTAATCTATGTTAACATAGTGTATGGTTAAGTTAAATATAGATTTATTACCAAAACTTAGATATTTATAAAAAAAAATTATTATTTTATATTTTTATTTATTATATTGTATATATTTCATCAGAATGATTTAGCGGTAACATAAACATGTATCTTTTTTTAAACATTGTCCCATCCATTGGCCGAGTTTAATGCAATATTCATGACATTTGGGGAAATGTGGATGGTTTTTGGACAACTCGTCACACAATTCTTTTTCTGGTGTTGCGATTCTTATTTTTATTGATGCAATCTTATTGTTATCATAATTGGGAGTATAAGAAATTCTATTATTAATTTCATCTTCATCATTTATTACTGGTTTGCTTGTAATTATGTTGATTAAAAAAAATAATATCATACATGAGTACAAATTGTTTAATTTCATTTTAAATTTTTATTTAAACAAATCTTTCCTGAATAAAAAACGATACTGAGTTGTACTTCAAAATATATTCTTCTAATAAGAAAAAAAAAAAAATTCTTTAGTATTAGAGCTTAAATTTTATTTAGTTTGTTTATTAAAAAACTATACAGAGTAAAAAAATTTAAATAATTAAAACAAGCGTATATACTTTAAAAAATATCTACAAGAATCAATATAAAATTAACCATAGTATTTTTTTATCCGATCATCCATTGCCTTGTTTCAAATACATACCTGATCTCATCGATAGTTTTATTCATTGGCTATTAAGGGGCTAAATTATATTTGGATTGAGAGTATTTAATCAGACATTTTAATACGTATATGTAATGTAATGTACAATATATATAATTAGTAATTAGTTAAATACATATTATATAAACAATAAAAAGATAAAAAACTTTGTTTTTTTAATCTCTCGAAAAAAAGCCAGAATCAAAGAATCAATCGAAAATTATTTTTTAAATTAATATATATTAAACATCTCCAGGCCTATAAAAATTATGTTTGGACTTGAATTCCATAGATATTTATGTTCTGCTTTTATTTCTTATCAAAATTTTAAAAAGTAAAATATAAAATTTTTTGTTCATAAATAATAAATAATCATTTCGTACTTAGATCTAGAAAAAAGGAAATAACCTTGAGCATTACTTTGATAATTTTTGCAAAATTTAATAAGATATTTTATAATATACATTTATTTTCATAATTCATTATTATTAATTCTTCAATAAATTAAAGGAAAATATTTTAAAAATCATAATTAAATTTTTAACAAAAAACAAGTGAATTTTGATTTAACATATTTTCAATTTGAACATATTTTCGTTTTAAGTAATTACCAACAATATCAAATTATTTTGAAACAGTCATTTGACGTAAAAGGGATAATTATAATAATGCGGCAATTTGTTTTCGGGATTTATCGCACACTTTGAAATTACAAATTTTTTTAATATAAAAGAATCACAATCGCTTTGAAAACCTTGTGTTTTTCGGGAATAAACTCGAGTTATAAATCAAAGATCTTAAAAGATGAAGAGAAAAATCTCTTATCTTTCTAATTAAAAAAAATATTATGGGAACTTCGCATTATCTAAAAAGATGTACCTAATACTAATGAAAATTCGTTTTTAAATCGTTTAAAAATAAAAAACAAATTAATATAAATCGAAGAATATACCAAATAAGAATTCTCTAACCAATATATAACTATTCATTTAAAAATTGACGCATGAAGTGAATTAAAAACAAAATTTTTTTTCATGAAACAGATTTTGAAGTTTCAACAATTTTACCTCCAGATTATTCATTGAACGAATGGTTTCTGGACTTAAATAATCAATATCAAAAATTAAATCATTATTCAGCTTTAATTGCTTGGGATATTAATATCAATTCAAATTCTGAATACGCTGAAGATGCATTTTCATTGGGGAAATTACGATCAGATTGGCGGAATGAAAGATGCAGTCAAGCAATGGATTTTTTTAATGAACTTAAGAATGCAGATCAAAAGCGAATGATATATATGTTATGTCGTGGGCCAAAGTATACCAACCATCAAGCAAGGTATATATAATGTAAATACATTAAGTCATGAAATCATATCTGAAATCAAAAATCTAAAATAATAAAATACAAATATAAAAGTACGTATACATCTCTTCCGAAACGACTATGGATTTTAATAATATTAATATATTCACAAATATTATCTAGGTATGATATCTTCTCCGATTCAAATCGAACGATTCAAATGGAACGATTTTAATAAAATTTGATAATGAAATATTCTTAGACGTTAAGGAAGATCGAAGCTCCTTTATTGGGCCGTTCACATAGTCGCTTCTGTGATCAACTTAAAAAAAAAACGGGCTGTATTGATCATTCTTGCGCTATTAAATTGCGGTAATTTAGAATTGAGCAAAATTGATGCCGCCATATCGGAGGAGAATTTGAATATCAGATCACTGTGTTTAGATACAACGGGCTTACTTACTAGCGCTGTAAAAAATAACTTAACTTGACTTATAACTTTAATTAAAAAATCCTTTCTAGTGAATTATCAGAGATTTCTGATGAAATTCAACAAATTTATACAGAGACACAAATTTGTTTACCAGAATCATTTGACATTTGCATCAATTATCCAAGAATATGGGATTTTACCTTCAAGAAAACACCAACAAATGAAATCGTACTATTAAATTTGTCTATTGCTACAACACCAATTGTTGATGATAATCACCTTCACTTTTATAATTTAATTGAATCTTCGAATCAGGAGTATTATGTTTTTCGAGGTCAAGAAAAAACAATAGAAAATTTGGAAAATGAAAGTAAAATTAATAAGGAAATTCATAATTCTAAAATGTTTTGTTTAAATATTGAACCAGAGCTAGAAAATATTATGATGGGGAATTTTTCGTCTCTACGTCGTAATGATTGTGCTTTGCCAGCCGATTTTATATTTAAGTGGGCTTGGGAATCATGGCGATTAGCTGTAGGTCCTGACATTAGTTCAAAATATCCTCGAGCTGTTGAATTGATGAACAAAGGAGCCCAAAATAATGGTAACTAGCAATTAATTATTTAAAATTAAATTAACCTTTGAAAAATATTTTACTCATTAAAGGTTACCACGATATAGGAGAATGCTGGCGCGAAGAGTTGGAAATGAAAGACGTGAGAACAATATTGAAAAATCTGTGGCTTGAAGTCAAACCCTTCTATGAACTTTTACATGGCGTTCTAAGAAATGCTTTAAGAAAAAAATATAATGGTGATAATTTAGTAAAAGCAACTGAACCAATGCCAGCCCATATTCTAGGTAGAGATTCTGATTTAATTTATATTATGTACTTGCTTAATTTTTATATAGTATAATACAAAATATAAAACATATCAAAAATAAATAGGACGCGTAAAACTTAAAATATTGCGAAAAAGTTAACCGTGTACTCTTAAAAAAATGGTTAAGTATTTATTTTGAGTTTTTTTTATAAAATACTTAATGTTCGTTCGATATATTATAATTTAAATATTAACATAAAAAAGAAAGTTATTCATAATTTGATATAATTATATACATTGCATTGTTTTAATCTTTTAATTAATATGATTTGACCCACAAAAGCAATAAAAGCAATAAAAATAATGTCAAAAAAAATTAATTATCAAGATACTTAATATCCGTAAAAAAATATAAGACGAGTAATTCTCGAATTCGGAAATTAATTTTTTTTCCTGAGTTCTGAATTAATTAATTAATTAAGAATGTTTATTTAGGTGAAATGTGGTCATCAGATTGGACAGAATATGCAAATTTATTACTACCATTTCAAGAAATTGATTTAGACCAAAATTTTAGGAACACAAATTGGTCGAGTAATGATATGGTAAATTCTTTAAAAACTTGATTGATCTTTCAAAATCCTTTATATGTTTATGTTCAAGTAGATTTATGTGCATATAGTATAACAGTAGGTTCGATAAGGAAATAAAGTTACGACCGGAAAGCTGAGAATAAAAAAGTGAAGAAATGGAGAAAATAAGAATTTGTATTTTCAGGTCAAAAGGTCTGAGGACTTTTATGCTTCATTGGGTATTAAACGAATGACAAAAAAATTTTGGAGTAATTCAATATTTTCAAAAAGAGCTGGTAATTTAACAAAATGCCATGGAACTGCAGGAAATATGTTTGACGGTGATGATTTCCGAATGGTTGTATGTGCAGATACTTCTATCAAGGATTTTTATAAAATTGTTCATGAAATGGGTCACATTTCTTATTATATGGGCTCACAAGATCAGCCTAGTATGTTTCAAGATGCAGCGAATTCTGCTTTTGGCGAAGCAATAGGTGATACGATATTCTTAGCAATGATGACACCTCAACATTTAAATCGCTTGAGCATATTACCAGACAAATTTTTAATGGCAAATAATTTGAGAAAAGTAAACTTTCAAAAAAGGCGAATTGTTCATGAAATAGATCCTTTGTTTCCATATTCAAATAAAAGTAAGTTTTTGAGGTCATTGGCAATTTTATTTTATAACTATTTCCGTTTTATAATTCAGGTCACATCCCTAGATTAAAAGATATCAGATTACTTGGAAAATTTATTCCAGATTTTGGTCAAATTAATGAAGAAATGGAAAAAATTGATAAATTTAAAGAGAAATTTGATGAAACAATAAATGAATTCGATTTATCATTGCTTTTACGAATGGGATTATCAAGAATTCCTCAAATTCCATTCGAATATATTTTGGATTTGTTTCGCTGGGATTTATTTGCCGGAAAAATTAATATGGACCAAGCTAATTTATATTATTGGAATTTAACCAAAAAAGAACAAGGAGTAGTACCTCCAAGTGATAAAATTCCTGTTAATGAAGCAATCAAAAGGAGAAAATATTTATTTGATGCTGCAGCAAAATATCATGTTGCCGACAATACACCTTATGCTAGGTAAAAATATTAAATTCTTTCTATTTTTTATGTAAATTATGCTAGCTGATATGACATATGACGCTTACACCTTTTTTTGTATAAACGATAATTTTAGATGAAGTTATAAAAGTTTTAGTTTCAATTAAAAATTATTTATAATCAATATCATTTTTTTTTTTTCCAAAGCTTTATAAGTATATCACCAATATCACCTTTTATGATATTAAATTCTCTGATTATTACAATTTAATTTTAGATACTTCTTGTCAAGTTTTCTGCAAGTTCAGATTTTTAAAGGACTATGTGAGAAAACTGTTTTTGGAACAGTGAATAGTCATCAAAAGCTCCCAATGCAATTACATCGATGTGATATATATGGTTCACGCAGAGCAGGGCGTTTGCTTAAGTATTTATCTAATGTGTATTAATTGTGAAAATTTTTTCTTCATTATTTTCTTTATTATAATTTCAGGAAAGCCATGAAACTGGGATCATCAACACATTGGTCGAATGTTTTGTATATATTAACAGGAAAATATGAAATAACAGCAGAAGCTTTTATAGAATATTATAAACCACTTATTAATTGGCTAGAAAAGCTTGTTATTGAATTTGAAATTCCAATAGGATGGTAATATAAGAAGAAATTTTAACATTCTCACGAAATAATATTTTCTAAGTAAAAAAGTATGAACATAATGTATGTATGTTGGATTTTATTTTCAGTTTTAAAATGTGAATTTAGTGCATTTTTGATGTATTAAATTATATTTAAGTTTATTTTTAATTTGACATTTTAACTACTTATGTATTATAAATTTTACCATTTAAGCAGAGGAAAACAATTTGTTTATATTTTTATGTATCTGAATGTAAATAAAAAGTTTTAATGAAAAATAAAA
Organism: Hybos culiciformis; assembly: GCA_964007475.1. NCBI lineage: Eukaryota > Metazoa > Arthropoda > Insecta > Diptera > Hybotidae > Hybos > Hybos culiciformis. The sequence continues at coordinate 149,557,975 of OZ023273.1, read as the reverse complement.
ATATACCTCTTTTAAATTTTCTTTATTAATTAATTAGTTTATATATGTATTTATTTTTTCGTAATTTTCAAAATCGATAAGATGATAAATTGATAATCAATAAAAATTTTAAAGAGAAGAACAAAAATAAATTTTAAATAAAACCAATATCTGAAAAAATAGTTGTTAAATTATAATTTTGAAAATGACATTCCAACGTAAAGGACTTTAAGTTTATATGCATCATTACACAATGCTAAGAGCCAACAGTTCAACCAAAAACATTTTTATGAAAAATAATTTATTGCCAAAAAGCTTAAAAAAAATAAATATTATAAGTACAAGCAAATAATTTCTCTTACTCTTACGACAATCTTAAATATAAATGATGAATTATTAATAAATTATTAATGAAGGATACTTTTTTTGCGTATATTCTAATATTCTCTTGCTTAGATCTAACATTTTTTATGTGAAAAAGTAAATTCAACATGATAATTAAACAGAAAGAAATGTCAAGTCAAGTAAACAGAAAACTGATGACTTTAAATATGTTAAAAATACTGAAAATAATTCCAACTCTGAGTCCGAAAAAAAGAAGGAAAAATTTTTTTAATAAGAAAATGTGTTTTTTTTTGTTGGAGTTTTTTATGTCGTTTATTATACATAGTAGGTATACTGAAAAAATGGAGTGCATTAATATAACTTTGGGTATATATTTTTAATTTTGGAGATTTTTTTGGTTAATTCGATTAATTAATTCCTTGCGGAATTCTGCTTGAAGAAAATTATTTTCATAGTCCATATTATGTTGTAGAAAAATAATTTTGTTTATATATTTCTGATTCATTTTTTACCTTCTTATTTTAAAGCCTTAGCTCTACCATTATCATTACATGTACAATTACAATGTACACCAAGAACAACCTCTTTTTGTGTCGATATTTCCAGAATTTTGACTCATCAGACGTCTTATCATGATTTTTGATTTTTGTAACTTTTTAAATTTTCTTATGTTAAAATTATACCTGTTCAAAGTTAGTGTTATTTATTAATGTCAACTTTCTAATCTCAACCATTTTCAATATTTTCATAAGTTTTTGAAAAATATTCCAGCCAAAAAAAAATTTCCGACATTGCCATTCTTGAATGTTTTTAAATTTTGTAAAAAATATCAAATTGTTGCAATTAAATCTTTTTTGTCACACTTTTTTCTGTTTAAATATACCTTTAATGATTGTTTCCTTTCTAATGCTTTTATTTTCTTTGCTATTACAAAATAATATGGTAATCATTTATTTTGAATTCGATTTATTAAATATTTTAATAAATATGTATATTTGAAAGTACGACATCGATTGGTCTGGTCATAGGTAAAACGCAAACCATCATAATTCGTAATTTTTAAAGCTGAGCTTCAGTACTAATAAACATTTTTTTAAGAAAAATTGAAAAAACCCCTATTTTAAACAATAATTTTTTATTGGATAAAACCTAAAAGTTATAACTAGAAAGGAAAAAAGAAGTAATTACGAGGAGAGGTTTAAAAATTCTGTCGAAACAAAAATTCTTATATTTTATGGAGAGAATATGAACGTAATATTAAAATAATTCTTTTTTTTTTGATAATAAAGAGAAACTTTAAAATCACTTAATTAAATAAAAGAGATACTGAGAGGCTTTTTGAATAGAAGACCATGATTCTGTTTGTAGAACTACAGTGATTTTATAAGCTTTGTATTAAAAGCAATTTGTATTAGAACATTTCTTTGAAAAAAATGGAAAAAGTTACTTAAAAGTATTTGACACTAAGTGAGCCAGTCAGAATTTTTATTTCTTTTTCAATTCTATTAGAATTGAAAAGAAACATTTTCGTACACTATTTATTTGAAATTGCAGGTTTTTATTTATTTTAATGCCAGGAAATTTTTTTTGTTAATTTGAAGAATATTAACAAGTTCGATTGTCATATTTGAAATAAAACTTCAACACTTAAACAATGTCAACAATAAATTTAACAAAGTACAATTTTTAAAAAGAAAATAAAAATTGAGACAAATATATAAATAAAAAACAAAACAAATAAATACCGTCGACTGAAAAAAATTATTTAAATGTTCAATTAAGTTCTTGAGTTTTATTATTTCGTTTTTCTTTGTAGATACAAAAAAAAAAAACAGTTTTAAATTAAAATTTCAGGAACAGAATTAAGATTTTAAAATTAATATTCGAAACAATTCCATCGAAAAAAGATGTAAAAATCTAAAATTGTCATTCTTATAATGTGCAAGTATTTTCTAAACTCAAAAATATGACACAGAATCACAAAATAAAAATACTTGTAAAGGTTAATTTCTATATACCTATAGCAATAATGCAGGTAGCTTTTTTACTTCATTAATCAATCAATTTATCGGAAATTCTAAGAATTAGGCTTTAACACTTCCTCTGTGTGCATTAGCCTTCATTCCAGTGAATGAAGGTTCTATGGTATTTGAAGAATTAACTGACGGAAAAATGATTTCCGATGAAGTCATTTTTATTTTCTGTTGAAATCTGGGACTGCTATCACGTTCTATTGATAATTTACAAAAACTAACAATAATATCTAAAGATGACATTTGCTTTGATTAATTATAATTATAATTCTCCAAACATTTGATATTATATATAGAAGTTCTTCAAAAAGAACAAAACCGAAATAACTTAATGGGAGACATTTATTACCAGAAAAACTATTGAACAAAACAAAAAGTGTAATGACAAGACACGTCCTAATTGATAATTTATTTTTGTTACTTTGTTATATTTGTTATATGTACATATAATTAACAATAAATTAAAGATTTTTAAAAATAAAATTCTTCAATGTTGGCTAAATAATAAAAAAAAATGTGTACGTTTCGGGAAGAAATGGTTGTGCGGGAACATTTATGTTGAAAAGAATTGTTCGGGAAAAATTATTTGGGAAGAATTGAATGGATCCCAAAAAATAATTATAATTTTCAATTATTAATTTTATTTTATTTTTTAACTTCTCCACTGCATATAATTATTTTATTTTACACTTTCACACTTTGTAAATTAATTACATTCATAAAAATTATGATATTGACGATATTAATATTTGTAGTAAAAACGGCCAAATGGAATTTGTATTTCAAGTAAAATTAACGAAGAACACGTTTTTGTTGTTACTATTTTAAGACATTTTTATTTTTATTTACTCCGGCCATGCTTGTATATTATATTGAAATAATAAATACTTTTTCAGTAGTATTAAAGATATAATATAATGTTACGTAGCTAATAGACACCCTCCTAATTTGTTTTTCAATTGAAAATTTTAGAAATTTTTTAATTCACATTTTTTTTTTAATATTATTTTCTCTGTTACCGACTCGAGTTCTTAAAATTTTACTGTGTACGTGAAACTGCTTAGCCTTGGTAAATAAGATTGCATTGGTTTTACATAAACTAATGTAGAATTTAAATAAACTGAATTTATTTCACATAATAAAAAAAAAAAGAATTTGTCTTTTTGCTAACTGATTTTTTTTTTAAAAAAATTACAATTTTTAGAGGAAAAAAAATACGACATTATGCCAAGCTTTTAAGTTTTCATAATAGTAGATCAAATGTTTTTAATTTTTATGTATCGATAGGAAATAATTTTTTTAAAGTTTATCAAAATTGGATATCGAAAAGCATTCCGCTTCTATGAAAAACTATGCTTCTATGCTTTAGGCCACGGCCTCAAAAATTTATGGCTGTTCATCTTTATTTTTGAAAATTATAAACTTAAGTATATCTACCTTTTTTTTTTAGATTTAGCTTTAATAGTTTATGAAGGATCTAAGTACGTACTCATCTTATTAATGTTTCTTTTGAATTAGATAGATGTTATTGACTATTTTTTAAATAAAACTTTCCCATTATCAACATTTTTATTACAGTTTTATATTTTTCTTATTTGGTGGGATTGTTAATACGATTTTTTTTCCATTTATAAGAAAAAAATAGCTAAAGTTACAATAACTTGAGAAAAAATTATTTTTTAAGATTCTCAGTTTTTTGACTACGCGTCCCTGAAATTTACTTATAATGCCATTTCAGAGGCAACTGAGTGTAAATAATTTTAGAACTTTGAACTTTGTCGCTGCGGATTATGAAAGAGTGGAAAATCTTCGTTGAAAACTCAAAACCAGGACAAAAATTCATTTAATTTGCCGTTGTTTATGTCTTTTCACCGAAGTTTTTCAAACTTATCAAAAACTTAAGTCTTTGACCTGTGATTTACTAAAAATGTAATGAATTCTTAACTAAGTGTGTGTCAACACCATGGTACAGAGTTTCTTGAACTTTTTTTTTCATTGAAAATCGTATTTCCATATGCGCTTATGATAAGTTATATATTTTACAAACACACGACTTTTTTTTTGGTCTTAAAACATCGGTTTAAATGGACATTAATGTTAAAATTACTCAAACTTCGTTTCGAGGTTTAAAATTGTACATGTCGGGTGTAGATTATTAGCAATTCCACATAAATCAACAAACGTAGTAAAATTGAAATAAATGCACCTAATGTGAAAAATTTAATTGAAATTGATTTACTTACCATAAAGTTTAAATATTTTAATTCTTTATTATTTGTAGAATATTATGTACTTAACTTAAAATTTGTATGTTTATTAATTAACGTTGGGGTATCTAACGAAAGATTCATAAATATTAATGAATATGGTATGCATATATATGTATGTGCATTCATATTGAAAACATAATCAATAATCAATTAAAAGACCGCAACATTCTTTATGTTTTTTATTATTCTTAGTATGACTAGGTACTTAGATAATACTACCTTACTACCTACCCGATACTTTCTATTTATATGAAAAAAAAAAAATTTCTAATTAATCCTAATTCGTAAGTAATTATTATTGATAATGAAAACTAGAATTTAAGAAATCCACATAGAAAAAAATTACACATTTTCTTTATAGACTTACATATATTTTTAAAAGCAGTTCATGGGCAACATAAATTTACAATAATAATATTTTTTTTTTCTTCCACATATTTATTTTATGCGGTTGCCTATAATTCGCGCTCATAGAAATTTATAATTTGAACTTTTTAATTATTTTGTTACAAAAGCCATTAATTTAATTAATTTTATTTTTTTTAATAACACATTAAAAAATTAAGAAATAAGCCATCGTGAAGACAAAAATGAGAGTTACTTATGGCAAAAATTTGTACCGATACAGTCATATATACAATTTTTGTATCCATTAAAATTTATAAGATTATTGATAAATTTAAATTTTCTTTGAGCTGTGAAATAATAATTAATTAATAAAAATGAGATCTGCGGAATATCATGGTGAAGCAATTGTAAAAAATAAATATTTTTTCATCAGAAAAAATTGAAAAAAAAAGTGTAAAAGTTTATGGTGGACATGATACATTTTATTTTTTTCTATTATTTCTGACATTTTTTTACACAGAGAACGACTTCACTGTTATATTCCACAGATGTGGAAATTTTTCTACCCATTTTTATTAATTAATCAATATTTTATTATTTTTAATTATCGTACAAATTTAAATGAAATAAAAATTTTATGTGACTTTGTCAGTTCATAAATCGGCATTGGAGGGACTGTCGAAACAGTAAATTGCAATAAAAAATGTCATAAATGTATTTATTAAAATTCTACTAGAGAAAATTAATTTTTAATGACATTCTATTTTCAAATTTCGGAGAGCAACTGAACTGATTTCATATTCTAATAGCCTAACCAATTATTCTATTAATATAACATTTCTTCAATTAAACTATATTATTGTCCAAAAATTTAATTAAAATATAGATCAAATCATCAACTATACTTAATACAAAATTATGCCATTATTGATGAGATATTAATTAATAATCTATTATGAAAAAAAATTGATTAAAATTAAAAGTAGCTAAATGACTTTTAATCAAAACTCACATTGATTGATAAATATATAGTAAATATTTTTTCTTACTATCATAGTGATCAAGAAGAAGACAATTTTAACACCAATACTAGTAATCCAGTAAATAAAAAATAAGAAAAAAATAAAATTATAAAAAGCTTTGTTAACTTAAAATTAAATTTAGACGATTGAAATTTTTTACAAAGACTGCATGTGCATAAATGAAATTAATAAAATTTAAGAATTTAGAATTCGGAAAATAAGAATTCAAAAATAAAAAAAAATTATTTTTTAATAAATGTTAATTTAAAAAAAAACAAATTAAAAAATTAAATTTATTAATTTAGCGGATGCAGTTTTATTTTTTTTTATTTTTTTTTGTTAATTTAAAAGCTAGTAATGGCAACAATAATTGAACCGATTTATGAATTTATAAACAAAAGTAAAGGTAATAAAACACAAAAAATGTGATTAAAAATTATAAAGTGAAATTAAATCCTTTGATTTTATTTTTTTTTTTTAAATAAAATTAACTAATATTAATAAAATAATAATAGTAATAAAATATAACAAAAAAAAAAAGTGTTAAATATAAATAAAATTTCATAAAAATAATTTTAAAAAAAATTCCATAACACCATGTGAATTATAATTTTTGGACATATTATGTAGTATTCGTTATAATTCTAGGCAGTTACGATTAAAGTAAATGTTTACTGTACAAATTTACGCGCACATTAAAGTAAATCTTTAATAATGCCTTAGATTAGTGCTGGCAGAGAATGTGATTATATACTAACTTAATGGGCATATTCCTTTCAAAACGGTATACAAGATCAAATCCTATTTTTTGAATTCTTACTTCAATTAATTGATTGTGCTTTAATTGATTGTTTCTTGAAAATTTCTGCTTTCTAAAACTAAATACCTAACTTCAGTTTTGTTTATGATTTTTCTTAATTTGGATAAAAAAAAAAGACTCGAAAAATTTTCAAACACTTATTTTTAATGTTTTCTCAAAGTTGTATTTTCAAGCTCTGATAGATTATGTAATAGAAAAACTTATATAGAACTTAATATTTGAACTATAATTAAATATAGTTAATAATTTATCATTATACGCGGAAAACAAAAATTTTTGCAAAAATAATTCTATAAACGCAAAAGCTTTGAAAATATTTAAGATGACTATAATTTAAAAAAAATTTTAGAAAGACAAGCTACCTAAACAAAATATAAAATATTGCAGAATCTCTATTTATAAAAACAAATAAAATATTTTTTCACAATCATAGTTATTGTACATATAATAACTATTAACTACATAATAGGACACATTATCTGTCACGCGCTTTCTTGTTTAGACAATCATATAAATATTTATTTATGATTTAATTTTGATTCATTAATGTCAAAATATTTATGCAAATATCATTTAAATTCATTGTTTAAAATTTAATGTTTGAATACCGAAATATTAAAAAAGAAAAAATAAAAATTAAAATTAAAATTTATTATTCACAATGCATATTGAAAAATAATAAATAAGATATATATACATATTATTTAGTATCCGAATTACATTCTTAGTTCTTGCAAATAAATTAATAAATTAAAAATATATTAAATAAAATAGATAAAATTTTTTAATGCACTATATAACTATTCTATAAAATTATATTTATAACTCTCGAGCTAACCATAACTTAAAACAACAAGTGACAGGATATATCAAATAATTAATTTTATAATTATTTATTTCAATTTCAAAATGAAAATGTAAATTTCTTAAAATATGATAAATGATTTGGAACAAATTGTTTAATCAATCATTTTGATTTATTTTATATTAGATAGATATTTTCATCTTCAATAACTGGAGCAGTCAGAAATTTTTTTTATTTATAATGAATGCAATAGTAAAAAATTATAAATAACCTTGAGATTCAAGCTTTTACAACTCCTGAATGAAAGCTTTTATTTTTAGATAATATTATACATTATTTTTGGTACATACTTATTATATATAATAGAAATTATTGTACGTGTAGAATTTTAATACCTGAATCTATCTCTAACACCTTCATTTTTATAATAATTATAAACTTTTAATGCTGAAATCGGGACATTATATTTTCCAGTTCACCAGAAACCACACTTAATTTAATTTAATTAGTGGAATGTACAAAAATTTATGGAGTTTAACATTAAATGCAACTCTTCTACGTGGTTTAGTGAAGACACACATTATGATTTAAAGAAAAAAAATTTTCTGTTGGTTTTTATAATAATATTTATTATCTTTGTCTAACCTTTAAAATATACATACACATTATGTATATTTCATAATACTATATATCCCAATTAAATCAAACTTCCGTAATTTCTGTTAAGCTTTTATAAACTATAACGAAGATGTAAAAAAAAAGCTTAAAAATTTGAGAAGGTTGGTCAAATTGTTAAAAAAAAAAAAATTGTCATAAAAAATTTTTGATAGAATTTATAATTATAAAAAAAATGTTATGCATAATAAATTTAAAAAAAAAAAAATAAATTTATTTTATAATTTCAAATTTATTTATGATTTATTTATTTATTTCAATCACGTTTTATTACTAGAGATATTTTTCTGTTGCTTCAAAAAAAAAAAAACTTCTTCCGTTTTGTGCAAGATGAAATATTTGAACTAAATATGAAAATTTATTTTAAAAAACTCATACATTAAATGAAATTGTTTGTTTAAAAACTTTAGCAATTTTAAAATCTCGCGAATTTTATTTAAAAATATTTTAAAGTTTAATTATCAAAGTCCATTGGTACAAATGTTAAGAAAATTTATTATACAAGAATGCGTTTCTCTGTCGTATAAACCCTATAAACTTGTTGTCCGTAGAATTTGAAAAGCTAAACAAGTTATGGGATTGTTAAATTTATTTACAATGAGTAGACGAATTATTTCAAAAAGAAAGTAAATGTTTATGTTCTTATTTTCGTCATTTTGTATATTATAAAAAAATTAAAATCTTTTCAAATCATATTTATAATTATCTTATTTCCGGAATTAATTACAAAATTAGTTAGAAAATATCTTTATTGATTTATTCATTGATTATGTCACTGTTTGTATATATAGTAATTTCACATTTCAAATGCATATTGTTTAAAAAACGCACATACATATATGTAACTATTTTATGGATAGTTACAAATTAATGATTACTGTGAAAAAAAAAAAAAAAAAAACATTTATTTATTGTTTGGATAGTTAATTTGTCACCATAAAAAAATATTTGGTGTTAATTAGTACTTTTTAATCAATGTAAATAATAATAATAGCATATTAACATAATGAAATATTCGTAATTTTCTCATAGTTTCTCCTATTTAACACCTATTAAGTGATTTTTACTTTTTTTTTAACTATCATTACATCAATATTGTAGTTTTAAAAATTATATATTAGAATTATATCCTGTTTTATATAAATTCTAAGTTAATTGACATTTTGTTCCTTTGCTAGAATAATAATTTAAACAACTATTACTTTTAGATATTCCACTAGGAAAATAATTTAATTTTTTATTTCAGATGACCGAATATCACATTATCCCCTTATGGGTGGATCACCTTTACAAATTTCAATATTAATGGCCTGTTATGTACTATTCGCAAAAAAATGGGGACCACAGTTAATGGAAAACCGTAAACCATTTGAACCGAAACGAATAATGCAAGCTTACAATCTAATCCAAGTTGTTTTAAATTTATGGTTATCTATAAATGTGAGTGTTAATTAAAATAAATAAAAAGAATTTCACATAATAGAAAAATAATTTGAATTACAGATTGTACAATATTTTGCAATGACTGGTATTAATGTGAGCTGCCGACTACCTAATTACAGTTCCACTAAAACTGGGATGATTGAAGTTAATATGGTTTATTTTTATTTCTTATTAAAAGTGTTAGACTTAATGGACACAGTGTTTATAATTTCGCGTAAAAAATATAATCAGGTAAATGTAAATTTAATATGATTATGAAATAAACAAAAACATAATTTAAATTCCAAATAAATAATTCTTTATTTATCAGGCCTCATTTTTACATTTGTACCATCACACCATAATGTGCATTGGAACACAAATACATACACAATATATTCCAGGAGGGCCATATATTTTCGGAGGTAATTAAATGCTTTTGTACATTATTATTTCACTTGAGATTTGGCAAAACAGTCTTACATTTATATTATATCGTTTGTTTTTATTAAGTCTTGCTAAAATTTATTACTATACATATATCTACAACTCCAAATAACAAAGTTATATATTTTCAGGTTTGATTAATTCTTTGGTACATGTTTTGATGTACTTTTATTACTTCTTGACATCAGTTCGGCCTGAATTAAAGGAATCTATCTGGTGGAAAAAACATATAACCCAAGTGCAAATGGCTCAATTTTGCGGATTAATGATGTATTTTGGTTTTCTAAGCGTCAATAAAACATGCGAATATTCAAAGTTTTGGTCATGGTTTGCATTTAGTCAAAACTTCATTTTCTTTGTATTATTCTCAAATTTCTATATAAGGGCTTACATTCTCAAAAAAAGTAAAAAAGCTAAAGAAACCTGAAAACATTTTTATTTGCGAAATAAATATTGAAATAATGCCAAATAAATGTGTTTGTATAACAAAAATTAAAAAAAAAAATTAAATTGTGATTCGTTCAAAAAATCATCGGGATAATAAATTTTTTGTATTTTTAAGAATTTTTATTTTCTTTTATTATAACTTTCGTTTGCTTTTGGGCGAATGTTATATCTTTATTAAAAATGTAAAATTAATCTAGATCTGTAGGTCTTTTTCGTAGAAAAAGAGTTCAACATAAAAGATACATTGATTGATTGATTCGGTCAAAGCGTGCAGGCAAACACGACGTGCATATGGAAGTTGACATTTAGAGGGAAAGAAACAATATAGGTACGTTCTTTTGTAAAGGTCTATCTCTACTTGTACCATTAAATTTAAAAATATCTATAGTCTTATGAACCATCCAAACGATTTTTTCAACCAGCCAGGAGTTTAAATATTTTTCTATAAAATTCTTATAAATTTTTAATTTTATAAAAGTTTAAATATATTTTAATGCAAATTGGTACATAGGTGGAAAGATGTCGATTAGAGGAACTTAAAAAAAATTGTTACAAGGTTCGATGAAAATTGTATATGGTATATGACTGAATGGTATTTTTATATGTAATGATATTGAAGGAGTCTAAAAAATAGATTCAGCCCCTGATTGTGACTTAAAATTAAAATATCTTAAATCGAAATGCTGAAAACTGGCTTCATACTTTATTTATGAGATACTGTTCTATATTTTTATATATTTGGTATTTAACGTGATTATATCAAGTAATAAATTTAATGAGTTCTGCACCGTATTTCCATAATTATTTTTTAATTAAGTGTTATTTATACTTATATGCGTATTATTTCCTTTTAATAATGCAAGACTAGAATTATAATTAGAAAAACCTTAAAAATTATTGTTGATCGAATTTAACTAAATCAGAATTTTTTGTTTCTTAATCAATTGAAATTCCGTATGAATAATTTTATTTATTTTTTTTTTACAATATTCTGATTAAATTATTCAAGCTTATAAAATTATACACATGCTAAGTACTTGAAAATTATGTATTATGTAACATGCGATTTAACAGACAGCCCTTAATGTTTTCGGATTCAAATTAAATAAATTATAATGAATTTTTAATTTTTACTAATCAGAAGCATCGTCACTTTATAATTATAATATGATCTTAACTGCTTATTTTGACTCTTTTTTTTTTGGGGAGTTTTGTTACAACTTTATCAGTTGAATAAAGCGGCATTGCAACAACTTTCGACTTAGTACATTTGATGACATATTATACAAGAGTGTTAGCTTTCTCTGAGTTCTGGTATAACTATTATCATCATGAGAAAATTCAGCTCTACATAGGTCTTTCATATGACTGCCATTGCTTAATTTTGTTTTTTTTTTGTCTAAATTATATTCCCAATGACATCTAGTTTAAATGAAGAAATGTATATTTTTCGTGCATCAAAAATTATTTGTTTCGGAAGCATTAAATTCTGGTATCACATTAGTATGTATTTATACAATATATATGTACATATGAATTCAATACTTGATATAAATTTTGATGACCATGACTTACAAAATTAAGTTCAAGGCCGGATTTCTTATCTTAGCATCATAATTTGCACTTATTCAAAATTAAAAAAATAAAATTCAATTAAAAACATAGAGGTAGAGGTATAGTTGTGAAAGAATGAAGAAAAGCAAAAGAAATATATTTTTTTTTTAATATTTGGTTAAGTTTTTTCAATTATTCAAGTAAAATAAGTATAATGTACCTACATAAATATTTTTGTATGAAAGAGTTTTCTTTATATATAATTATAAATTTATAACTCTAACTTTCTAACATTATTTGTTTATATACTAAATACGAAAAGTTGCATATAGTTATGAATATAATTATTTAAAAAAAAAAAAACTAGTTTTAATAAAACAAGTCGATGAATTTTTTTACGCGAATTTTTTTCTATGAATGAATGAAGAATTAATTATTAATGATAGTAAAAATAGTAAATAAAGTTGTAGAAATTTCAATATGTCTATAAATAGGTGTTCAAATTAAAAATTTTGTAATCATCACAATTGGTTAATGAAAAAAAAAATTAAAAGTAAAATGTTTAAGAGCCACATAAACTTAAATTTATATGTACATATTATGTTATTTGACATATTATGTTATTCAATGATTCATATGTACATATTATGTCATTCAATGATTCATGATTGAAAATATTAGATTTGCTATAATTTAATACCGAGAAGGATCAACCGAAATGCAATGTTCAATTGAAATAGAAATAGTTTCTTCATATGATTTATGAAGGAAAATGCGCTGCTATATATAAATTTTAAATTAAATAATTAATAATTATTATTAATTGACAATAAAGTTTATTTTTATTATTTTTACCATAATCGTTTGTATATACAATATTATTATGTATATAAAATATTATTGTTTCTTATTCCAAAATTTCAATGTCAATGAACATGAAACGTAATTATGTATAAGTTTTATTATTTAAATATGTACATTTTTATGTTATACATTTATCCATAAATATAAATTTTCTATATGATTTCTACTGAACTTTTCTTTTGCAGCAAATTAAAGCTTTCAAAATTTTTCAAAGAGAAATAAAATTTGAGCTTAACTATGTTCTTGTATATAAATAGGGATAAGTTTTTTATGCAAAATCTGCGAATTGTGTTGGGTTAAAAATTGTTTGTTGATTATAAACATTTATTATGACTACTGAGGATTGAAAACTGGAAAAATTACTTTTAATGTTTTGGTGTTAACTGATAACGCTTTTAAAATAAAAATGACTATACACCCAGGCACCAAAAATATTTTTAGAAGACATGTACTCGTACATCGGAAGCTGGATTTTCTTGAAATGAAATAATCATTATAATATAAATGTCGAATAAATAAATGTAGAAAGGAAGATATAAATTGTGTAAATTTAAAAGAGTTTTTCAGAAACTACAATATTTTGAGTTGTTAATTAATCTTTAATTTGAACAACCCTGAATGACGTTTAATTTTGCGGAACATAATTTTACAATACAGTATTTTGTCAAACTCAAACAGAATTTTGTCTATACAGAATTATGCAATACAGAGTTTTGTTAATACAGAATTTTGCTAAACAGAATTTTGGTACACAGAATCATGCAATACAGAATTAAGACCCCAACCCATGAATAAACTATCTGTACTATAATAATATTTTTTGTAATTAATAATTTTTGGCAGATTTATAATTTCTTTACTTCCTATTTGTACAGAGAATAAGTAAATTACACTATACTTAATTATTAAAAAAAATATATTAAATAAAAACTTATAAGCAACAAAAAGTTATGAAGAAGCTTATTGTACGCAATGAAGTAATTACGAATAATTATAAAAAAAAATTGCTATAAACAACCATATGGCTTTTATATTTTTAATCCAATCCGTAATTTAATACTATCTTACAAATTTAATTTAAATTTTGTCTCTTTGAGGGGAAAATAACAGAATTCTGTTTTATTCAAATTAAGAAGAAGAATTGTTTAAATAATGTGCTCATTTTGATTTAGATTTTAGATCAACTGAATTCATACGACTACAAACTAATTAAAAAATTAAAGTTTATATTGCGTTTTACGTAGACTAGGTAAAGGAAAAGTGGTAGTACAGTACTCGTCCAAGAAAGAAATTTTGCTTTAAAATAGAGTTTTTTTTTATATAATTTTGAATATTTTATTTTATTAAAAAATACACAATTTTTCATAAATGATTTTAGTATATAGAATCACTTATACTTACACGTATATAGAAGCGGACCATTTAACTTTTTTGCGGATGGCTAATAATGATTCGCACTGCATTTGTTGAGAAACACTGGTTAAGATAATTATTATGTTTTCATGAAATATAATGAGATCATATCTTCAGTTTCTAAAATTAAGAATTCAATTTTATATACTTTGGAGTTTTCTGATGTTTAATAAATAATTATTCTAGAAAAAATATAATGGAATTAAAATAATTTAAAAATATTCGTGCTACTATCATGTATGTTTTGAGAAAATGATAATATAATGTACATTAAATACATAAAACATTATTTTTTTTAACATTGTTTTAAAATTCAAGCTTAATAATATGCAGTGTATTTATATTTACTGTGTATAACATTATACTTTTTTTAGATCTTAATTTTAAATTTCTATAATAACAAATCTCAAATGATCTTAACCGTATAATAGATGTGTTTCAGAGCATTTCCCTTGTTTTAATCATAATTTTCATATAATTATGGGCTTGTGAATCAGAAAATGTATTAGCGCACACTTCCAAAAACAATGCTACACGGAGCTGTGCAATGCGACATTTTTAAGAAATGATTTTCATAAATAAAAGCAATGAAATTTATTTTTAATTTTATATAAAACTAAAAATAGAAAATTATTGTTAAATGAGCATATTCAAATTTATAGTGGTATTATTTTCGCCAATAAAGTTTATTTGAAAATTATTTTTACTTAAAAAATAAAATGAGACAAATATATTCTAAACTAATAAAATTATTCTTTTTGAAAATAATTGAGAGAATATCAAAACCTGAAAATATACTTTTTTCGGATTTCTGGTTTGCGGCAATTTAAATACATATCTTATATTAAAACACAGAACACGTGAGATAAAAAGTCATAAAAACTGAACTATAAACTTTAGATAATTAAAAGAATTACTATCTAAATACTTAAGTAGTTGATGTTTGAAAGGTTCGAAGTTTAGCAAATGTTATGCAGAAATATCTGCCGAACGAATATTATCAAAATAACAAAAAATGTTTGTCAAAGAACAACTAAAAATGTTTATAATACATCTTGTGCGTGCAAGAATAAAAAATTGAAAAATAATTTAGCTATAACTTTAACAAATTGTTCGTGGCGTCATTGAAGACAGAAAAAACATTAATATCATTTTTAACTTACAAAATGTACAATACTGGTCGAAGTTCGACTGAAGCCTTGTTTTTTAATATTTTTTTTAACAAAGTTTTTAAAGTTTTCTGTTATTTTATATTTAATTTACTTTGCTTTTCATATTAAAATTTTATTATTTAATGCAAAGATAATCGTATATAGATAACTAATTGTAGCACTTCTAAGGAAATTGTGAAAAATTGTTTTTGACAAACTTCAAAAGAATAAAATTATCTACACCCGAAAGCTATCATGTTTTAACACATTTTGTCTCTTTTTTTAATTAGTATTTTTTTGTATGGGATGAAAACTGCACAGTACTGAGTTTCATTGAATTATTTTTTGAAATTCTATTTTACACAAAAATCAAATAAGTAGGCCTATTAGATTAAGCATACTATATTTTCAGTCTTTTTGAATAACCTTTTGGAATTTAATATATAACGTCTTTCGGTGTTTAGCAATCGTTAAATATGCTAAAACAGCCCTTTTTTTATACTTACTCTTTTCAAAAATGTTCTAATGAGAATCATAATAATACAAAATTCTGTACTACAGAAATGATTTTTTTTTGAGATGAATTTAGTCATATACATAATAAAAATTAAGGGGGCTTTTTAAACTATTTTAATTAAAAAAAAAAAAGCTTTATATTTACTTTTTTCACCTACCCCATGAGTATATTTTATATATAAAGGAAATTTTTCTTAGTCTATTCTGAAATTGAAATCATATCGGTTGTTTCAACAAAAAAAAATATATATTAATCCAAAAAAAAAAAAAGTAGTCCATCATTTTTAAAGAAAACTAGACTTATGTCATAACTAAAATATTTTTTTAATTAAAAAAAAAATATATATATTTATATGTATATTTTTCTTATAAAATTGTATATTTTTTTTTGACAGGAGGCAAAAAAGAATTTATTTTATCCTTTTATTTTTTCAAAAAAAAATAAATAAAAATAAAAAATATTTTAAATAATTTGTTTTTTTTTTTTTTTTAAATAATAAAGAGTAGATAATAAATATAATTTAAAAATTAAAAATAAAATTAAATTTATAAAAAATGGATACATTTTTTAAATCGATTAACGATTTTATGACTGAAAAAGAAGGTAAAATTTTATTATTTTTTTTTTTTTTTAATGTATTTTTGGTGTCAAAATATAGGACCTTTGGGAGTTTGGTTTTATAATAATATATTGATATTATTATTGGGCTGGCTGACACAAAAAAAAATGTATATAAACAAATCAGAAATAGCAATAAATATTCCTTTTTTTTATAAAAAAAAAAATTTTATTGCCGCCAGATTATTTTGTGGTTGAATCAGAATCATAATAAAAGGAAGAAAAATTTACATTATTTTATGTGATTTTCATATATGTAGAATTTTATATCATCCTCTTTTTAGCCGGCAATATTATGTTAATTGAAAATATTTTGAAATTCCTTCTTCCTTCTCCCAAAGAATGCTGGTCCTTATTCTTGGTAATACTAATCGCAATTCGCAAATCAATTTAAATTCCGTTCCATGTTAATGTTGGGTTAAATTGGTTTAAAAGATTTGACGTAAATACTAGGTACATAGTTAATCAATTTTTTTGGACCATGTAGCTTTCATTATCTCCTATGATTTGATTATATAGTATAGTTTATAATTTCTAAAGGTGTATAGTTTATAGTTTGGTTAAACACGACGTAACGCACGTGACGGACGCGACGCAAATGACGTAAAAGATATTAAATGTATGAAAATGTATGGACGCGAACAGTCTCGACGTTAACAACGTTAATGACGCTAACGTAAAGTTATATGGTCATTAACGTTATTAACATTTGCGTCGCGTCCGTCGCGTTCAGTTTGACCAGGCGGTTAAAATTGGAATACTTTGAACCAAAAAAAAAGGTACAAAACTTAACCACATAAAAGGGAATTATAAATTTGCTATTATTATTGTGAATAATACCTTGTTTGAACCTAAAAATATTTCTGGAAAAACAAAAATGGAAATTTCTTGATAAGTGGAAAGAATTTGACAATTTTGTACGCACCTATTATCTACCAATCTACATTCTTATTCAAGTGATTTGACGAAGTGACAATAAGAAATAATAGTGCTTTTAACATACATTTTTAATATAACAATATATAATTATAATAATATTATGCTACAAAAATGACAAATAAAAACCATGTATCTATGTTGTATAGAGACTATTGCAATTATATAGGATTAGTAGAATTTAGATTAGAAGGTTTTTAATATATACTTTTGATTTTTTAATCAATTTTTGTAATCTTAAGAGAAAAAACAAATAAATACCTACAGATCGAAATCATGTACTAGATACTTGTATAATTTTGTGAAATTAATTTTTTTTTTATTTTGTTTGCAATAATTCTCAATTCCCTAACTAAATATTGGAAAAATATAATCTTTTGAAAATGTATATTTAAAAGATTACGAAATGTATTCAAATTATTCAAAATTAAAATTAAGGCACTTAAGGACCATTCTGCTTTTAAAATGAAATTCACAAAATTTTATGTTAATTTATTATTCAAAAAATAATCGAATATTAATTGTACATATATCGATATATCTAATAATGAAGTAACAATTTTCTTAAAATTTTATTTAAATTTAGTACAGCAGTATTCTAAGTATAAGTACTTATATGCAATTTTATGACAAAAATATTTATCTCCAAATCTCCAAATGAACAAAAATAATATTATGTAAATTAGGTACTCAACAGGGAAAAAAAATATTTCATAAAATAATTCACTAAATAATAACACAAAGTTCAAAATTTATTTGGTCGCTAAATTACCATGAATTTAATTAAATATTATAATATAAAATTGCAAAAATAAACAAACCAATATTTTAACTTGTCACAGATGCTGTGCACATTCATATTGTAATACAACACGATATTTTTTGCTCAATTTTTGTAATAATTTTGTTTTTTTTTTTCTAATTCCACCCTCTATATCTCTAGAAAAAAAAACAATTTATATCTACGATTATTATCAATTGTCAAAACATATAAGTTGTCAAAAAGCTCACATAAATTTATCTACTTAATGTATGAAAAAAATTACGAAAAATTATATATTTAAAAAATGAACACTTATCTCGGAAGGGAACAATCTATTGTTTACCCAAATTCGATTATTTATTTTTTTACTATTAAAAATATGAACCTAAGTTCAAAAATAAGCTTAATAATAATATTTATATATGTACTTATAATCAAAAATTAATTTTTAAATCGAACCTAAATTTTAGTATTGAATCATAACTCCAAACTTTCAACTATTAACACTTTATTATTTCGCCTGGAAATAAAAACATACGTACTACTGAATAAAATATCTCACTTATAAATAAAAGATTATATATTATGTATGCACCATATTTTTTCTCTTAAAAACAAAGTTTAAAGTGCATTAAATTTTTTAATTTGAAGTTTAGAAATTTATTTAATAAATTTTTTCAAAAGATAAGATGTATATAAGCTCACAATACTTATGTGTGTACATTAAATTTAAGTCAGAATTTAAAATTTATTCTATCTAGGTGAAATAAATTTGAAATCTTGAAAATTATTTCTTTTAATGTTTATAAATTTTTTTCTGTTTCAATTTTTTTGAATGAAATTTTATTCTTTAATTCACTTTGAAGGGATACGGGGATACCCATACCTTGATGGAAAATCTTATTTTAAAGTAGTATTTCGATTTATCATAACGATATTATCAGTTATTATAACTGAAATAAAGTGGGGCATACGATTTTCGAACAATTAATTTCCGAAATTTTGGGATTCAAGCATTCAACTTTTGATGTTCAGTACAAAATTTCACCTTTTTATTTTTGCACATTATAATGTTTTAAACTTCTCTACATATGTAATAATATTAATCGATATTTTTAAATGCATATTATTATGTATTCTTCGTAAGAATTGTGAAATAATATCTAAATTAGATTACTTATTGTTGAAAACATAAACCTACATACTTACTATAAACATTATTTAATTACATTCAAGGAAAGTATTTATATGGAGGTTGTTATCAAGGCATTACGGAGGATTTTTTATTTAAGTATTGATTGTAACAGCTGGTAGATGTTATTTTTTTTAGAGAACATCAAAGTATATACGCAATGTATGCATATACCGGCGCGGCATATAAAACATATTTCTAGAAGTTATATATAATAATTATATCCTGCAGTGTATAGTGGCGGCGGCGTGGTGCCATTATTGGCTGAAATGAATTAAAGAACTTTACAGTTTACATATTACAAGCATGACTCATTTCATTCTTTTTTTCAGACATATCAGTAAAAAAAAGTTTTTCTCATATTGTGAATCTATACCAAAATTTACTATTAAAATTTTGCTTCGATTATACTGTATATCTATATATAATCTTTTTTAAATCTGTGTATAAAACATATAGGTTCTTAATGAAAAAATTTATTATTTTGGCTGATTTAAAATGAATTTTCGCTCTTTATAAAGAAATTCATTATTTTTTCTTTTTAATAGTATATTTAAAATACCACAATAATGATCTGATGTTTTTCTTTAGAGCCAGTGTATAAAAGAACAATAGGGGAAAAACTATATTTATATATATGTTGTGTCTACATTATATAAATATTATTTTTCTATGAAAAGCTTTATCAAGCTTTTTATGTGCTAAAATGCGACAATTTCTCTTTTTGTTTTTGAATGAAAAAGAAAAAAATGATGAAAACTTAGAAAAAATAATAAAAGTTATTATTGACATTTTCAATTGAATTTCCATGTGTTTTCAATGTTTTCACTAAAAAAATATACATATTTATGTAAATATATATGTAATTGTTTGTATTATAATACGGATGTATAATAACAAAATAATATGTAAAACGTGATATATATGCGGCATAAATGTGTTGTGCAGTGTACAATGTATTTATGGACATAGTCAACATGTGAGTTTCTAAAAGAAAATCGTCTACACGTCTCTCCACCTGTGGCATAAATTTTAAATAAAATTTAGTTTTTTGAACATATATTATATTATATTTTTCAATGGGTATTTTGTTCTAAACGGACCAGATTTAAAAATGATGTTTATGGCTTATGAAATTTAATATTTTAAATAAAACCAATGCTTCCAAGACAACATTTCATTTGAGTAAAATTCAAATTATATAAATTTAATGAAACCAATTCGCATTTTCAAATTCGCAATACTTCTGTCACTAAATAATATAATACTAATTTAATATTGCTAAATAAATTGATTTCAAATGTACATATTATTATTTAAAAAATTACAATCTTATTTTAATTCAAGAGATATAAAAAGTATGAGATATAATTATAAATATTATTCAGCTTTCAATAACATCTTTGTTGGAAGACGGATTATTATGTTCAAATCAAAATAAAAATTTAGTATTCCATACTTTTATTATTAATTTGTTTTAGCTTTATAATAAAATTATACATAATATGTTAACTATGCAATTCAATTATAAATGTATGTTATTATTTTAAAAATAATTACTATGTAGATTTGATTATGGATTTTATTAAGATATTAAAAACTAATTTATTTAAGTATTATTTGTGGATAATTAATTTAAAATAATGAAAAATTTCGAATAATTTAAATATATTAAACAAATAAAATTTAATAAGAGTAGGTATATATTTTGAATTACTTTATATTATACATATTATTATTATCAAATAATATTGTTAATCATTTATTTGAACATCTTTCATGTAAAATCTTAAAGGTCAAACGTTTTTACAACAATTCTGTGTAGAATTTTTACATATCCATTATATTAAATTTTTTTCCAGATAAACGTATTTCACACTATCCATTAATGGGAGGTTCACCATTACAAATAACCATTGTCACTATCATTTATTTAGTCTTGACAAAGAAAGTTGGACCTAAATTTATGGAGTCACGGAAACCATTTGATCTTAATCGACAAATGAAATTTTATAATATCATGCAAATAATTCTAAATTCTTGGCTGGCTATACAGGTGACTATAGTATAAGTTAAGGATATTTCGATTTGAACGGCTTAGGTTTTAATTAGACTTAATAAAATATTGTACATATATTTAACTTGTTAAATTGTAAAAAATAACTATATACATATATGCTAAAATAAACGTTATTAAAAAAAAGACGGACCTCTAAGTAATATCGTTTTTAAATCTAGAGTTTTTTTTTTAAATATTTTAAGCTTTAAATGTATTCACAAAAAAATTTTAACTATAGTTTTTATTTATTTATAGCAATTGACCTACTTATTTAACAAGGATTCCTACAGCTTTAGTTGTGCAATACCAGACTTTAGCGAAACACCGAATGGTTTTAAAGAAGTAAATTTTGTATATGCATATTATGCTTTAAAAGTATTAGACTTATGTGATACGTTGTTCATAGTTTTAAGAAAAAGGTATAATTTAACACTGTTTTATGATTTTAATTAGTTAATTATATATGTTTACATTATAAGTACAAAATATTGCAAACTTATTAGATGTTTGCTCTTTCTAAACCTATGTAATTATCATTAAATTTTAGATACAATCAAGCATCATTTTTGCATTTGTATCATCATGCCTCCATGTGTGTTATAACACAAATAGTAACGCAATTCATTCCAGGTAATTTAACATTTTATATAGGGACCTTATATTTTGGAAGGAATAAAAAAAGATCGGTGAGAAATGTTAGAACACTATTCTGAATAATGTTTAAATTATAAGTTAAATAATAATAAATTTAGATAATCCGAACTAAGTCCTTCCCACTGAAGAATTTTTAATTAATAAATTTTTTTGAATATAACTATTTGTATTATTATTTATTTCAGGAGGTCCATATTCAACAGTAGTAGCAGTAAATTGTTTTATACACGTTATAATGTATTCTTATTATTTTTTAACATCAGTTCGTCCTGAAATAAAGGAATCAATTTGGTGGAAAAAATATATCACACAAGTTCAAATGGTGCAATTTTGCTATTTAATGATTCATTTTGCTTTTCATTTTTTCGATTCAAAATGTAAATATTCATTATTTTGGGCTGGAGTTGGATTTATACAAAATTTTATATTTTTTATGTTATTCTCCAATTTTTACTTAAGAACTTATGTTTTAAAGAAGAAACAAAAAAATGTGTAAAATTTTTTAACTATCTTTGTAAATCACATGTTGAGTTGAATTTAAAAAAAATGTTTTTTTTTTTAAATATACTAAATTAAAATACATTATACAATTGTTTTAATGTGAAATTGATTTTGAATTATACAGATTTGACACTCAAGAAATTGGAAATATATATATATACATATATAAACTATTAGTAGTCTCAATCAATTCAATTTAATTATATTCATTTATGAAAATGTCGAATATTTTGTTTTTTATTTATTTGTGAAAAGCTGGATTATGATTTCTAAAAATCCAATAACATCATTGCATTTAAAATTCAATTAATTGAAAAAAAAAAAATAGTACAGATCACAATCAAATTAATAAAATTTCATGTTTCTATATTTGAACAACTGATCGTCACGAGGTTGTAAATTCAACAGTTCGAGCTGGTGTTCTTGTTGCCGTAAAGTACTTTTGAAATTGATGTTTCAAATAGGATTTTAATCTTCCAACATTGTTTATAAGTGTTTTATTTGATCAGGACGTTTCTTCTAATTGTTTTCATGAATTAATATCATTAATTAATATCATAATCAATTAATAAAAAAAACAACACAAACACTTAGTTCAAGTGGAGAATTGAAAAATTCACACAAATTTCAGCCCGTGGTGGGAATCGAACCCACGACCGAACACACTGTAGGATAATGACAATTCATCTACACCATGACGGCCGAATAAAATATCATCATATTTTAATTTTTGGAAAACTGACTATGCAAAATTGAACAATCTCAAAACAGATGAGGGAGATTTAGATAAGATAGTGTCTCAAACTCTCAACCATATTTAAAATTGTTCGATCTAAAAAAAAACAATACAAACACTTAATTCAAGTGAGAAAAATTGAAAAATTAACACAAATTCCATTCCGAGTTCGGAAACGAACCCACGACCGAACATGTCGTAGGTTAAGGGCAATAGGCAATACCTCCTCCTCTACACAATATTCATTTCTCTCTTTTTGATGCTGATATTCTATCTGTTCAAAACTTTAACAATTTTTTAAGTGGCCGCGATGGAATAACTTTATCAATTCTTACAAGTGGTTCTTAATCGATTTCAGTTCCAATTTCACAATACAAAATTAATCTCACAGCATCAAAAATAAAAATTTCAGTCAGTTTTAATATAAATACAATATCATATCGTGTAATTTACTAAAGTATTATCAATCATAGGAGTCAAGATAATCATTTTGATAAGTCCTAAGCATCTTTCAGTAATTTCATGTAAAGTATTCTCAAATAATAAAAAAGCAATAGATTTCATAGGCTTACTGTGTGAATATAAATAATTGAGGGCTTACGAAACCTCGCTAAAATATACCCAAAAACTTCAAATTAAAAAAAAGATTTTTCAGCAGATTGTGTTAGAAGATTCGAAAAATATATTAAAATGGATTTCACAGGACATATACATACATAAATGAGAAAAATGTGATTTCACCTACTATACTAGTAATCAACCACCACCGTACATCACAATAAAAAGTGTTAATTATGATGATATACAAATTAAATTAATTTTTTATTTCCTTTAATATTTCAGATAAAAGTGTGAGATTAATAAATGTTATTAAGTTACACGTGAATTTTTTATATTGTGAATTTAACTTCCAACATCGAATAATACAAATACAGAGAATTTTTTAAACACGAGAAGGTTTTTTATTTATTTTTTCTAATTTAATTAAAAAATTAGGTTGTTTTTTTTTTAACTTTTATTTGTTTGATTTCAACAAAAAAAACTTAAAATAAAAAAAAAATTACTTTCTGAATTTAAATTAAAAATTATTAAAAAAGTAAACATAAATATAAATACGCCAAGCAGTACATGTACAAAGAAAAATTATTGTGCATTACTTAGCACTTTATATGATACCTAAAAATAAACTTTATTCACATGTACATTACATGTATTGTACTTGTAGGTATTTCTTTGCTATGCATATTTTTATACACTGTTCGATTTACCATTTTTTTAAAGTTCAAAATAACCATTTTTTTAAAGTTCAATAATGCTATGTTTATGTTCAATATGTAAAAAAAATGAAGTCTTAAACGATGATCAGAACCACAAACCAATGAAGTAATTGAACCCACAATTTTTGCGAATAACATTGTTATAGGCTCTGATAATGTACGTTTAGAAATTGCAAGCATTTTTTACTTTATATTTGATGATAGGTCGTCTAATTTAAGTTTGAAAAGATACTTCAAAATAAAAAGAATAGAAAAGTTTTCGGCCTGCTACAAATATCTTGCATTAGTAAATTATAGTTATAAAACTAAAAAAGTTAGGGTAAACTATTGGACATTTGGACTTTACATATTTAATTTAATTTTGAGTTAATAATTTATTGTTGGCTTCGAAAATATTTTCGGGATTCTGCAAATTACGCCAAAATCATTATACATATTATCCTGCAAACTGTTTAAGTTCCATAGTTTTGTGTTGGCGAAGTTAGACAAAAGGACTTACAACATTGAAATGTCACGGTTCCTAATTAGACATAATATATGACGAAATCTATTCAATTTTTCATTTTTAATCGTCGTGGAAAACAATGTAACTTTTTGAAGAGAAATAATGCGAAAAATTTAAAAATTACATATATGTAATTTATATTTTCTAAAGTTTCTTTCGCAAAAGAATAAAATCATTTTATTTTTCAACCAAATAAAATGCATTGTATTTTAAATAATTTTTTTTTATTTTTTAAGGGCTCAGAACTTGTTTTTTATGTCACAAACAATTTTTTTTCTACCCCATTGTTATTTTGTCAATTCTCTCAATCGCCCATGACAATCGCCTCATTTGACTCTAGGTTAACTAGTATTTTGTCTCAACCCAGTGAAGAAACAGATATGTTATCTTATCTGTATATTCCTTGCTATGTAAATAATTCTAATCGAATTAGTGGATGACTTAACCACAATTAGCTCTATTTGTCATGCAAGAAAAAAATCTAAACTTTTACTTTTTAATATATTTGTTCTTAAAATTCTAATTCATTTTGTAAAAGAAAATATTTTTTGTATTATATTCTTCGCTAGAAAAAATGTTGAAGACTTTAATTTTGGTGTGACAATTTTTTCTACAACTCACATATTATACTTTTTTGGATGAGTTAATACATATTTAAATTAGGCTGACCATAATTTTGGATCCGAAAAACGGGACAATAATCGTTGAAATCTAATTCTAATACGGTATTACAAAAAATAATAAGATTTGTTATTAAAAATTAAACAATTATAAAGACTTTTATTATATAAAAATTAAATTATTTCAAAATTTTGTAATAAAAAATTAAGTTGGTACAATTGGCGCCGTGACATTTGTCCGCGGGACATTTGTCCGCGATGAAATTTGTATGGAAAACTTCGCGGACAAATGTCATTTTGCAAAATGTCATTTGTCCGCGATTGTAAAATGACATTTGTCCGCCGCGGACAAATGTCCCAAAATTAGCGGACAAATGACATTTTGCAAAATGACATTTGTCCGCGATTGAATTTTCTAACTTTAGCGGACAAATGTCATTTTGCAAAATGTCATTTGTCCGCGATTGATTTTTCGAATTTTTAGCGGACAAATGTCATTTTGCAAAATGTCATTTGTCCGCGATTGAAATTTTTAATTTTTAGCGGACAAATGTCATTTTGCAAAATGTCATTTGTCCGCGATTGATTTTTCAATTTTGGAGATACTGCAGATTACGTGAACCACTCAGAATCGTCTGAAGCTTGGAAAAGGGAAGAGGGGTAGAGTCCCCCCAAATTGTTCATACATTTTGTATATGCAATTTTTTTTTTTTGCCCGATTTGCCCCTTAAAGAGAGGGTGGTGGGGGGCGGCGGGCGGGCGGGTGGACTGGTGGTTGGTCAGTGGGATTTGCGGCTAACGCCGCAAATCCCACTGACCAACCACCAGTACACCCGCCCGCCCGCCGCCCCCCACCACCCTCTCTTGTTGTGCCGATTCTGATTGGTTCACGTCATCTGCACTTTAGCCTCAAATTTTTAGCGGACATATGTCATTTTCCAAAATGTCATTTGTCCGCGATTGCTTTTTTTAATTTTTAGCGGACAAATGTCATTTTGCAAAATGTCATTTGGCCGCGATTGATTTTTTAACTTTTTAGCGGACAAATGTCATTTTGCAAAATGTCATTTGTCCGCGATTGATTTTTCAGATTTTTAGCGGACAAATGTCATTTTGCAAAATGTCATTTGTCCGCGATTAATTTTTATCGCGGACAAATGACATTTTGGAAAATGTCATTTGTCCGCGGCGGACAAAAGACATTTTGAATCGCGGACAAATGTCATTTTTATGTCCGCGATACAAAAACAAATCGCGGACAAATGTCCCGCGGACAAATGTCCAACCCCCGTACAATTTTATAAATATTTTAAGCTTGAAGAAATTTTTTTTTGGAATTTCGTTAAAAGAAAAAAAAGTGATTTAACAAAAAACTATTAAGCCATTTTCAACATTTAATATTTTTTTTAGAGAACAGAAAACGGGACAAATGAACGTCCCGAATGGGACACCTGGATAATTTCAACTAAAAAGGGACTGTCCCGTTTAAAACGAGATGTATGGTCAGCATAATTTAAACGCAACTTCTTTGCAATATTTCGTCTTAGATATAGTTTATTATGACCCGATCCGAATCAATTGCAATTTTTTTTTGCCGAGCTTTACTAGTATTCGAAATCAGGCAACCTAACTTTATGACTATGACGCGATGAAATTTTTATTTAAAAAAAAAATTGATTATTAATTATAATAATTACATATTTATTTTTTATTATGTAATACATTATATTCTTAGTATACGTGTTAAATAAATATTCATAGCTTTCGTGCATCGTTATATGTGTAAATAATTTTTAAAAATAATATTTGAATATACTTTTGCCCTGTGGATTTGAAAAGTCAAGTCAGTGTATCAAATTTATGGGAAAATTCTTTTAAATTATATATTTATATATAAATATATATATTATATATAATGTAAGGTACATAGGTTCCTAGGTTTTATTTACCAACAAATAAGTACAAAGTTTTTAATGCATATATTTCAATTATTCATGAAAGCAACTACTTAATATACTTTATATAGTTAATAATAATTATATACAGAGAAGAAATATAATTTGTAGGTAATTTTTTCTATTCCTGTTAAGATAATTTTGTTTATTAAAGTTTAATTTTTGATTTAATTTCTTTGGTCTCGGAAATAAAGTTCTTAAAAAAATTTTTAAAACGTTTTTAGTTTAAACAAACATCATTTTTTACACCGTAACTAATTAGAACTTTAAATTTTTATTATTATTTTAAGAGATGTAATTATCATAAATAATTACTTTAATAGATTACTTTTATGTAACAAATATATTTTTGACGTAAGTACTTTATCCCCGCGACCAAAGATTTTTCACCAAATAATTTTAATTTTTGGAAATATTTTGTTATGTAGCTAATTTATGTGACTTTTAGGAATATCATCAAAAAAGACAAAGTAAAAAATAAGTATGATAAAATGGATTATCGGTATTTTCGGTTATTTTAATTTATTACTGACATCATAAATTCCCGGTTTAGTTTCAATAATATTTTAAGATCCTAGATTAACATTGACACAACCTTCTATATTATACCTACTATTTAAATAAAGACGTGTTTTTGTATACATGTTATATAAATATCACACCTGTATAACAGGTAAAACAAATTTCTTTTATTCAGCATTTTCTAGCAGAGTCAACGCCACGGTAACGTGTGGCCGGCTAGTGTGCAATTAAATATTTAAAACAAAAAAGAACCGAAAGGAAAAAAATTTAAAGTTTATACAAAGATTGCTCCCGACCCGGGAAATTCCAGTATTATTTTTAGAATACATATATTAAATATCCACCATATAATTAGATTTTTTTATTATGGTATCTAATGGCATTTGTTATGAAATTACAATAAATTAAAAAAAAAAAAACAAAAAAATTGCTTCAAAAAAATTAAAAAATCAGGTATAATTTTTTCATAGACACAAAAAGATATATCAAATAAAGTTATAAAAAGCTTTACAACTTATCAAAAAATTTTAGATGTTTAAATTTTGTTAGCGCGTTAATAATAGTGACCGTCAGGATAAACGTCGTCGCGTAACGCGTTGTCAAATAAAAAAAAATAGTATTTTTTTTTTAAGATTTGAAAATTCAGGGGCAATTAATTATTAATTATTGTTTTATCGAAGTATATACATAATATAAATATTTAATATTAATTATAATTTTTTTTTTTTTATGAATTAAATTATAGTTAAAAAAAAAAAAAATTATTTTTTTAAATTTGAACTAATTTTTAAAACAGTTTTATTTTTTTGTAATTTTTTAATAAATTTTGAAATAACAAATTATATTGAAAATGACGACAATAATTAAACCACTTTTGGATTACATGGAGAAGCGACGAGGTAATAATTAAAAAAAAAATTGGAATAAAAATGTAATTGTTATTAAGCTGTTGGTGGGATAAACTATATGTATAAGAATTTTATTAATTCTTCCATTGAAATAGCTACCAAATTTGCATCTTCTGGTTCCGCTAATAATAGTATAATAGATATTATTTATTTTAGTTCTGTACTTCTACTATTGTTTCTGCAATATAAAAAGTTAAGATTTTTAAATGTAAACACTAGCTACGATGAGTAAAATTAGCCATCGTTGAAGTCAAAAAATTATTCACGTTTGGATAATTGTTGCGATTGACACAGTCTGAAGTCTTCTACGGAATAAAACAGCAATATGCACTACTATCAATCATCTTCATATCTATGATTAATTTTTGCTTTATTATAGCAGAATGTCATAACATAATTGCGAAATGACGTTGATATAGTGTGTTTAGGATAAGTTGTATAGTATTAATTCTGCAAATCACAATTTGAAAATTTCATAATTAGAGCTTGAATCTAATTACCTATAATATTAATTTGTAAAGCTCAAAAAAAAACTCCTACTTTTAATGAATCTCCTATATACTCATATTTCTGCACGACATGAGAGAAAATTTCAAGGGCATAATTTGATTGAACCTGTAATTCTATTCATCATAATAATGATTGCATGAAATTTTTGTATTTTTTTTTAAATTTGGGTACAGTACAATTTGTGTATATAAACATAATTAAAATATTTCTCATTTCTTGTTATTGTAAACGAAAATTAATGAAATTACCGAAAAAAAAATTCTACCAACAAAAAAAGCAATTATTTATATATATAAACATCTGGTCATTCATTGTACATAGGAATTTCAAAAAAAAAAAAATATTATTATGAAATAACTATTACTACTAATTATTATATCTACTATTATTCGATTTGACATACATTTTTCTTTTATCAATAATTTTTCGGTTTTTAATAATTAGAAATTTAATAAATTTCTAAAAACAAGTCAAATACCTAATGTATTAATATCAGTTTATGAAATGCATTTTTTTTTTTTTTTGTTTTTTCAACAAAACTGAAAACCAGAATGCAATATTTATTTAATATTTTTTATAATTAATAATAATTTGAATTGTTAATTTTTTGGGATCAAGGTGAATATTATAAAATAACAAAAAAAAAATTAAAAAAAACGACACAAAATTTCAACCGGAAAAATTTTTTACCTAGAAAATTAATGATATTTTTTTATGTCTATAAGACCGGTTATTCAATTTTTAAAGAATTGAAAAGGCCTAAAAATTTTGCCAATATTTTGGTAACTCGTTACGAAAAATTATATTCATCTTCCTAGTTATCGCATACCTACTAAAAAGAATAAAATTTGTCTCCGCTATTTCTAATTTATTAAAGATAAGAGATTTTTTTTTCAAAGAGACAGGAAACAAAAATTTTGTAGACACAATTTTTTTTTTTTCTACTACAAAAGCTTTAGTGGACTTTTTATAAATATATATATTTTTTTTAATAAAATATGAACAATTTCGGCAAAAAGTATTTTCACATCTTCTATTTAGCAAACATTTTTCTTTTAGATAATTTTAACTTGAAAGACTTATCAGAAAAAAAGTTAACAAGATTGATTTGATTTTAGGAATAATAGGTATTAACAAAAGTATTTTACATTTTGTACGTATATTAAACTAATTAAAATATTTCGTAATAACGTGATTTTTTTTATCAATTCATTATTATAGAAAATTTAAGTTTAAGTTTCATTAATTGAATAATTAATTCAGTTTGAAAAAATCCAATTTATAACTTTGAAATATTTGCAATGTGAATGTGTAGCAAAATAAGGTAGTATTAGCAGTCTCATGATTTTGTATAAGGTACTTCGATGCTGCATATTTGATTTCTAAAATATAACTCATATCCAAATATGTCAAATATGTACAAGTATATAAGAAAATTTTTAAAGAAATTTTCTTTATGTATCTTTAAAAATAATCCACCTGTAATGTTATCAATTTTTTCCAGTTTCTTTAACAAAAAATTTTTTTTTTGTAATTAATCTATCAAAATACCTTGAATTATATTTTCCTTAAACCAAAATTTTTTTGATTTCTTCCGGTATATAAGTGGTATAAGTATATATATAAATAGTTTTTTTTTTTTTTTTTTAATTTTACATATTAGTGTGATATGCTAACACAGAAAAAAAATTTACATTGAATTTTATAAGAAAAAACAAAATCTATTTTTTCAATGTTAAGGTCATAAATATTGGTTAAATTTTTCTAACTAATTTACAATGCATTTTTTTATGCGTGAATTTTTTTTTTGTTTACTTTGTTGATAATGTTGATAAAAAAAATTTTTTTATATAGAAATTTATGTAAATAAAAAAAAAAAAAAATTTACATTAAATTAATTTTTCCTTAATAAAATATTTTTTTTTTCTTTTATACGAAATTGTCAGATGAGTTTTTGGTTGCTGAATGTGCATTTTTATGTACATATATATGTTTTTATGTAGGTAGGCATTTATGATATCGACGAAGAAAACGTTAAATTAAAGGATAACGTGACAGGTGGTAGATTTAAGAAGAATTTTGTTATTTAAATAATATAAATTGAAAAAATAATATATGTAATATCAAAATGAACATGAGGTTTTCAACGAACATTGAACTTTCAAATTATATTTAAGTACAGGGGTATGAATTTTTGATTAAAGCGAAAAAAAGATGTTAAAAATGTATTCATATGAGTTTCTAAATATACAGATCCTATTTATATGTATACAGATTCTATATTTTTATATACATACATATATAATTTTATTTTCGAAATTTATGTATTTTAAATCTATATCACAAAAAACTAAATAATAAATATCCATTAAGTAGTGGTATTTTGCTAACTCTAACGATATCCCCGGAATATCTATTAATTTAGAACAATTTATGAATGTTTTTCGGAATAATTGGACCAAGGATCGACATTTAATCCAAAAAAAAAAGGTTTTCATCTTACATATTTTTGTTATGTTCAAAATAAATAAATAAGAGGTAACGCAAAAATATAAATGTAGTTAATTTTTTAACTTAAAAAGAATGTATGTACGCCTGTTCGGTGTAATGTGTAAAATGTAAAAATAATTTCAAATTTGTTTTATTTCATGTTTTTTGAAAAAGAAAATTC
The DNA here is from genome assembly GCA_964007475.1 of Hybos culiciformis. NCBI lineage: Eukaryota > Metazoa > Arthropoda > Insecta > Diptera > Hybotidae > Hybos > Hybos culiciformis. The sequence goes on along the minus strand of OZ023273.1, from coordinate 149,525,436 downwards.
AATTTAATAAGAAGATTTATTTATATATATTTTAGTAAGGTCTAAGAAAGTTTTTTTAACCGGATATATAAAAAAATCAGAATTAAATGCAGAATTTCCGGTTATAAACAGTAACATCATTTTATTTCGAACGATATCTTGATATATTTATGATATATTGATTTATATCAATTCAATTAATTGCTTTAGGATCAAATATTGTTTTTCATTCGAAAAAATTTAATATATATTATGTCCTTTGCATATTTTTTCACTATATTTTGACTTTCCCTTCTGTTAGGAATATATAACAGCCATAGAGATCTTATTGTTCCCGATCTTATTATTATTATATATTATAAAATAACGCCTTGTAAATAATAATATTAAGTAATTCATAAAAATTATGCTAATTGAACTCATTATGTTTTGTAAATAACCAGGAAAAAATGGAAATTTATTATGTATGTCTGACCATTAAAAAATAATTTATTTATTTTGAAATTTATTTTTTTTTTCATTAGGTTTAATTTTAAAAAATAACTCAAAATTTCTCTGACGGTAATAGAAAATTATGAATGAAATTACTCTTTGCATGCGATAATAAAAGATAATTTAAATTATGAACATTTTATTTATGTTCACATTCATTATTACAACAATAAGATAAAGCTACTTAAGATATATGTATATACACATATGTGACAATAGTTTAAGTAAATGTAATTTTAGTTAATTATTATTTTTCCATAACACCTAATATTTCGAAATTACATTTATGTAGGTAAGTAAGTACATTAAATATTTTTCCAATAATAATGATGGCATTCATCATTTTAGCAGACCTTCATTGAAAGATACTATGAAGAAGTTTTTTTTTTTATTTACATTATTATAAAAATTTAAACACATAATGACGTTGAAAAAAAAAAACAAAAAAACTATAAAATTGATTTAATTCGACCCAAATATTTTCCTCTTTGAATCTTGAATTCGCGGTTAATAAATCTTTCTCATTGATTTTCTAAGAAACTAAAAGTAAAAGCTTCAGCTTGTTAGCCATGTGTAAATTAAGTATGTCTTTTTTTTTTTACTCAATAATTTTATTTCAATGCTAATGTTAAATATAATTTGCAATATTTGAAAAACTCAGTTATTATAAACGACTATTTAATGATTTTTAATTAAAAAAAAAAAAACAAAGAAGTTAAGTAAATACATACATAATACACTTGCCATGTATTTCTAACAATATTTAGATGAAAATCATCAATTCAATTATTAATCCAATCGAGAACTGATGATAACAAGTAAAAGGAAATTAAGTTCATCACATCAATATTTATGTTATATTGCATTAAAGTAATTGCAATATAAATGTCCTTGACCTACTTCGTAAATAATATAGAAGTTATTAATACATGACTTTTTATTATCACAAGAAAATTTACTTTTAAAATCTTTAATTTATGAAAAATTTAACTTTGCTGGAATCTAATATTGATGCTATTAAATTAATTAACAAGGTGTTTGACTAATATTAATATCGTAATTGAAAAGCTTTTAATAGCCACGATGTGTTTAATATAAAAATAACTTTTTGGCGCAATATTAAAAGTTTCTAATGATTAGCTTTAATCTAGGTTATGATCAAATGTAATGGTTTTCTTCTAGATGCAGATGCAGCAACGTTTTATTTTTTAGCACTTTATTTTTTTAATATTTATTGTGATTATTATTTCTTTAATGTTTGTCTGTCATCATTTACATATATGTAGTTTTATTTTGAAATTGAAGAGTTAAAAAGATGACTATGTTTAACTACAAGCTTAAATACAGATATATTAGTTTTGAAAATATATAAAAAATGTTTTGTTTCGATTATTATTTTTTTTTATTTCCTATTTGAAACAATTTTCTTTTTGAGTCATTTCATTCTACATTTTGAACCATTATTGATGAATAGGTAGTTCCTCCAAATATTATTTATTCAAACGTCATTACGGGGGCAAAAAAAAAAAATTCTAAATATGACAACATTTAGTCATAAAAATAAATTACTCGCCATGCAATTCTTTTAAAAAAAACTCGATGATAATGATCATTAATTTGATTATTGAGAATAAACTTAAAGAAGTTCATGGAATTGCCTTGATTTAGACAAAAATACTAGTGAAGTTTTAATAACTGCAATTTTAATAGCACAATATTTTTAGTATTAATTTTTCTTATATGTTTACATATAAAGAAACATGCATAAATGATGTGTGTGAAAGAAAGAATAAATTAAAAAGATTTTAAAATGTTGATTTTTAGATGAAAACCTTGACATTTATCGTTATACAAGAATAATTCTTTTAATTAATATGAAATTAGATATAAAGTTTAGTTATGCTGGAATATAAATTATCTACAATTTACAATAGTTAACTATATGTGTCTAATTTGGATTCATGAATGCAAGTGCCCATTCAAAGGAATCTTAAATATACTTCCGGAACCAAACAATGAAATTTGCAACGAACAAATTTGATTTAAGCAACCTTCTATGAAAAATGTCATCCAAATTAAATGTTCCACTGTTATTAATGTATCTTAAAACTTAAAGTATACTTAGTTTTCGTTAAAAAACGAAGAATTTATGAATTACTTATAGAACCTTTTATTTAATAATAGTTTTAAAAGTCAGTTTCGTAAACGGTTAATTTAATACATGCAAATTTTTATTTTTCATTTTAGATGATCGAATAATAAATTATCCTTTGATGGGTGGATCACCATTAAAAGTAACGATATTAACGTTGATGTATCTATTTTTTGTGAAAAGATTGGGACCAAAATTAATGGAAAATAGAAAACCATTTGAATTAAAGAGAGCTATGCAATTTTATAATTTGTTACAAGTCGGGCTTAATTTATTTTTAGCATTGCAGGTAGTTTTTTTTTTTAATTTAAATTATAATATTAATAATTAATAATTTTAATAATTTTACAATTTTGATTGATTCTATCTCTTGATGGGTAGAATCGGTATTTGATAAAATGCTTTTTTTTATTCCAAAATAGTTTTTTTACTTAAGAAATATCGATGAATTTAAATCCAATGTTTTGTCGTATGTAATTTTTGGCCAATTTCCACTTTTTTTAACTTAAATTTGAAACAGTGTTCTCCATTTGGTCACTTTTCTTTGTTAAAATCATTTTTTTAGTTTGAATTAAATAACTTAAACCTTAATATTATAACTGAAACTGTCTATTAATATATCATTTTCGAAAATTATTTGCGACTCTTCATTAAAGCTTTTCTTTTCAATTTATTTCTTCGATTTTTTGCAATTAATTTTTGATGTAAGTTTAAGGGTTTAAGAGTAATATTACTTCCCTCAATTATAAATTTGATTTGTTTTCCTAATTTTAAATAACAAAATTTTAATTTTTTAGTTTACCAAATATGTTTATGATAGCAATTACGATTTTAGTTGTGCTATGATTGATTACAGCCGAACCAAATTGGGTTATACCGAAGTGAATTATGTATACTTTTATTTTAGTTTAAAAATTTTAGATTTAATGGATACTGTGTTTATAGTTCTAAGAAAACGTTATCGTCAAGCTTCATTCTTACATTTGTATCATCATACTATTATGGCTGTTGTAACACAAATTTTAACACAATTTGTTCCAGGTGGTGCTTATGTTTTTGTAGGTATAGTGAATTGTCTTGTACATGTTATAATGTATTCATATTATTTCCTAACTTCCATTCGACCTGAATTAAAAGAATCTCTTTGGTGGAAAAAGTATATTACTCAAGTACAAATTGCTCAATTTTGTGGCCTTATGATACATTTTATCAGACATTATTTTAACGATAGCTGTCAATATCCAAAATTTTGGTCAGGTTTAGGTGTAGTTCAAAATGTAGCATTTTTAACATTATTCGGTAATTTCTATTTAAGAACTTATGTTTTTAAGAAGAAAACGAAAAAAGTTGAGTAGGTGATGGATCAAACATTTTTTAAACCTTATTAAATAAGATAATGTTTAGTTATTAATGGAAAAGCGTAGCGTAAACTTTTTTGAATTTCTGAGTCTTATTTCCAATAGAAATATACCTACTAGGCGAAATATATTTGAAATAAATTTTTGGCTTTTTTCTGAGTGTCGAATTAATTTATGAATAATCCATTTCAATTTAATAATTTTTTTAATGTATACGGTTTGATAATTTAATGGAATTATTTCTTTTGTATAAGTGAATAAGTTTATATTTTAATCTGTTTATTAATTTTAATAAAATAATTGTTTGTTTGAAGTTATTAAAATAAATTTTCATTTGAAACGTAATTATTCGATTATAAACTGTATTTCACCTTATAAAATTTATATTATTTGTATTTTTTTTTTAGTCCTAGCCGATTTCTAAAGGAAGTATTTCTCAGAGTTTCACATAAGAATACATAAAACAAAACATAACCAAACTAGCTTTTAAGAAGTAAAAAGATATGCGTTCTGCTGTTAGTTTCAGAGACAAATTTTGTTTTTCAAAATTCCATCAATTAATAAATAGTTTCATAATTTTATATTCTCGAAAATGACAAGTAATATAAGTAGTAATGTGACAATAATAAATATTAATAATTTAATAGTATACTTGTGAATACATAATAGATAATAATGTAGATTTTTTTTTTAGAATTTTCGTCAACAGTTTTCTGTTTATTGAATGTAATTTTTATATTTATAACTTTTAAACACTATTTTTACAAAAGTTTTTATTAATAGAAATAAAGTAACCTATATAAAATTACATGCGTAACTAATTTTTTATAGCCCAATTTATTTATTCAAATTAAATTTGAAAATTACTACTTAATTATTGATTTTTCATAACACACAATATGTCAAAATTATTCACATGCAATCAATTTAATTAACTTAAAAATTATATAATATAAATAATAAATAATAATTGTACAATAAATAGAACTATAATATTAATAAATATATGCATTAGAATTAATATGAACAATATAGGCATAATACACATACACCAAAAATTTGTTTTTGAGGACGGTGAAATTTGATTTTAAATTTAAAAATTAGAACGACTTAGAGAGAAATTTTGAATGAATATTGAATAAAAATAATGTGAATTCGGTTCTATGGCAGATATTATTAATGAATCTAATTATTCTTGCTTTGACATTGATACGTAGATACAGTAAATGGTAAATGTATTTTATTTTGATTTAAAAATTGCTATAAAAATATATATTGAGAATATATATGCTTTGTAATTATTTTAAATTTTAAATCTGAAAGCTGGATGAACGTGTATTGGTGTATCTGACTTAAAAGCCCAATCTACATTTTTTAATTTTTTAATAATTTTGTCTTTTGATATTAAATAATACAAATACAGTGTAAACATTGGTGGGTGCCACTGCTGAAGCAAGAGGACATGGTTTTAAAAATTTTAGATACGAAACTTTTAAAAAACTTTCTTTTTAACATTATACATATAATTTTAAATATAAAATTGATATTTTTAGTCAAATTATTATTTAATGATGTATATTTTTATTTACTTAGTAAAAATATGATAATTTAAGATATTTTTGTAATGATTTATAAATAATAAATAATGTATTTATTTTTAATTGAATAATAATGACAAATAAAAAGCTATTATATATATTTATATAATGAAGGTTTCTTTTTTTTATAAGTATTAAATTTACATTTTCACATTAAAACAATAATGTTGTAAATGATTATTAAATGTTATACAGAAATAAGAATCCCATTTTCTAAATTGGGATTTAACGTATACTACTTCTGCAGTCAACGCTTATTTTAGTTTCCTACAATTGACCTTTAGCCATTCCCAAATTATTAATAAATTTTTATCTAATTCTTACAATGGATATTATTTTATGGTTTTCTGATTATCAAAGTAGCAAAATCAAATTACTGTGTTGTTTGTGTTGTTGTTATGTCACCATTGATAGGAAAGTAGGTACTCAAAATTAACATTAGACCTCGAGTCCAAAAGACAATATTTAAGGCAGTTAAAATTAACATTTTTGTGATTAACAACTGATTTATTTAATTAAGAAATAAATAAAACCACTTTATAATACAAAAATGTAGGCAGTTAGTGTTATATTTATTATTGAGAATTAATTTCTAATATTAATTTCTGAATAGAATAGAATAGCGCGTTAATTACAAAGAAAGTGGAATATAACCCTTAAAAATGAACAATTTAAAGCTTCTTGAAATAATTAAAAAATAAATTTGAATAAAATAAAGAAAAAATATTTGAATTTTGGAAATTTAAACACCATTACAAAAAACGTTGTTCTCTAGACTTCTAGAGCTTTAATTAATTTTTTTTTCTTTAGTTTATTGGTTCAGAGAATATTTGATATCAAGCTCTTTGAAAATAATTCTAATTAATGCAAAAATAAGTATTTTTATATTTGAAAAGCTTAAGTTAGCCGTCATCGCAATAATCAATTTACTGCATAAGCAGTCTTACAAACACTTTTTAAAACTGTATTGCAAAATGGAGTCAAAAAATATATTCATCGAAGAGCAAAGTAATTTTAATTTGAAAAAATAATAAATTTGAACAATTTTTATTTAAATTATATAGTTTTTTATATTCAAAAAAAGAGTTTGGGGTCAGTTTTACATAATGAATGAACCAACAGAAAAATATTATCTTAGAACTAAGAGCTAGAGGTTGTTTTCATGAGACTTTTTTTTATTCTTTGAATAAAATTTCATTAAATATATGAATTTTTTTTGGAAAGAAACTACTTTTTTGATTTGATGGATCTAACAATAAATTAGGATTAGGAAATATTTTGTATATAATGGTAGACATTTGATTTACTTTAAATAAACATAGAGAAGTTCGAAAACAAGTCAAACTAAAAAAAATGCAAAATGAGACTTTTGAATTAATTTAAATCTCATTTTTATTTAAATTCCTTTTATCTGAGGCTATTGAAGTTTTGTTTTTTTAAGACGTTTTTGGGGATAATTTCACCGATGGTCTAATTTTTACTATTGCAACGATTGGATGTTATGTTCTTGTTGTGAAAAAATTATTGCCAACATTAATGAAAGAAAGGGAACCATATCAAATGAAAAAATTTTTGAAATTTTATCATACAACACAGTTATTATTAAATACATGGATATTGTTTAAGGTGAGTAATAAAAAATCAGATGCTAAGTGGATTATTTATCATGCCTGTTGAGATGATAACCAGATGATTGCACAAAAAAGAAATAATAATTTATTCTTTAATTTTTTCAATATTTTTTTATTTAAATTTGAAATTTTTAAACTGTGTCTCATTCCAGATTTTTAGCCAAATTTGGTTTAGTTCAAACAGTTTCAGTTGTCCATCTTCATTATATCAACAATCGAAACTAATGAAATTTTATTATTGGTTAAAATTTTATGATTTAATTGATACACTAATAATTGTACTTAAAAAACGAAATCCTTCATTTCTTCATCTTTATTACCATGCTACGATTCCGATTGGATCAATTATTTTTTTTAATTTTAATCCAGCATCAATTCTTATGTCAGCACTATTGGATAGTATTGTTCACATTCTTTCACATTTTTACAATATTTTGACGACTATTTGGGTTGAATTGAAACAATCAATTTGGTGGAATAAATTTATAACCCAAATAAAACTAATAGAATTTTTTGTAATCACTTTCCAATTTTTAATTATTATTTTCAACTCCAATTGCTATTATTCATCATTTTTTAAATATTTTGGTTTTAGTATGAATTTTACATTTTTAATTTTATTTGGTAATTTTTATTTAAAAATGTTTGTTTTTGTTAGAACGAATCGAGGACATAATATTTTCATGCCATTGATGTATTTATTTTTTAAATTGTAAGATTATCTTAGGTTTTTGCGATAGAAGATATAAAATAAAATACTATTTTAGATTTTAAATATACATTTATTTATTCTTAAAATAATCAAAAAAAATTCTACTTATAAAATGTACCCATAATGTGAAAAAGGAATGTTGTAATGATAAAGAATTTAAATAAAATAGATAGATCTAATAAAGTACAAATCTAATCTAATCTAATCTAATCTAATCTAATTGTTGAAAAGAAATTTCGTCAAATAAAGTGCACTCAGAATGTAAAACAATTTTGTAATGATAATGCTAAGCACAAATTCCATAAATATATTAATTAAGGGTAATTTCGCTAAATAAAAAATCCAAAAAAATATTGAAGTTGTACTTGCTATTAAAAATGAATCCCAAACTAGTTAGTACCTAAGAATTTTTTGTAGATTAATATTCATCTATATATATGAACATAACGTTGTACATGAACTTCATATTAGTTTTAATAAAAAAAAATTAGCTCATGGCGAGATAAAATTCAAAACAGAAAATGTAAAACATTATTTTACTTATTTGTTTTCGTCATTGTTTTTTTTTTAGAAAAATTGAACAAAAATTCTGCACCACTATTCAAAAGATATAATAGTCTTAAATTTAGTTTATTCTTAATAATATTTCGAATAAAATAATAGAATTAATTTACTATGATCCCTTTTCTTTAATAAACTGATTATAAAAGTCTGAAATTTACAGCAGCCTAGTGTATTGTCTTTTCTAATCTGAATCAGATGAAATATGTGTACAAGATTGATTGCGGTGACTGCGTTGTTTGTTCCCATTTTGATAACGTTGATTGTGTCCTCTGTATGATACTGAATTTTTATCGGTTTCATGTATTTTTATTTGAAACAATAACTCTGGACGTTTTAAATGTGCACGAACATTATCCCATATGTAAATGGCCAAATTTTCAGTAGTACTTGGCTAAAAAAAAAAATTTGTTTTGTTTATTAGAATATTATTTTAGTTCTTTTGGAAAAACCATAAACTTGTTCATTGACCTGGGCGCGTATCGAACTTACCTGATTTCTTTTAAACATAGAGGTCTCCAATATATACATTTTTCTATTTCATTTTTATTCAACTCAATGTCAATGTATTTTCAGTTCATAATTTTTTTTAAAGATTAAAGTAGAAACATATCAAAATTTATTGAGATCAAAGTATGAACACAGGGTCTCAAGGTTTAACCCAATAAAAATTTGATAAAAGAAATTCGTCAATTATATTAAGACGAGATAATTTTGGTCAAATAAATAATTGATTAGAAATAAATACGAAATTTCTTAGCTTTCAATTTAATTACGTTATATTATACAGTATACTATGCAGTTAATTTTAATTTATTATAATAAAATATTTGTCTGTTAAAAGATATTAATTTATTTTGTTTACACTTACTGTTCCTTTGAAGAATTCAACATCTTTATCCAAATTTTTATGATCTAAATTTTTGAAAACTGTCTTATCAATAGCATCTTTCAGTTCAACAATATTCATAACCATACCAGTTCTGGCGTCAACTGGTCCACGTGCCGTAACTTCAACTGAAATTAAATTCAACACATACTATTAATGTAAGTATTAGAAAATATGAATGTTAACATTTAAAATTAAATTATTTTATCGTATAAGTAAATTTATAACTTCGCAATTATAATTGTAAAGCAGTTTACTTGCACCAGTACAAAACTAGCGAAATATTAAAATAAAACATCTTGATAACATAACAATCAGATAATTAGTCTCTACACACATATACATACATCCATAGATAATTGTCGGATTCTTTTTGAAATACTTTCATAATTTTTTTTTAAATCATACAAAAAAAAAAAGATAAAAAGAAACCCTATACAATTTCTATGAATCTACCTGGATAGGTATTTCTAGGATTATACTAGGTAGATATCCCTTACATTACTAATCTAACCCAAAATCTCTACAAAAATCCACATTGTGATAAAGTTTAATAGGTAGGTTCACGTACCAGTATAATTATGTCCATGTCCATTTGGATTATTACATTTACCAAAAATTTCTCGATTTTCTTCGTCAGTTAAATGCGGGCTGAAAAAACAAAAAATTTTTTTTTGATAAATAATTTAGGTAGATATAGCTAAATACTAGACTACGAAAATGGGTAGTTGTTACCTGTGAAGACGATGACATGCACTGAAAGTTTCCTTTCTGGTAAGGAGAACTATTGGTGAATTGCTCATTTCTTGTCAAAAGTTTAAAACACAATAAAATACAAATTTCAAAATTTAAATGTTAAAATAAATTAGTTATTAGATAGGTATATTAATTTTTAGAATTTATTTAAAAAATCATTGAACTAATTCTTATGTTTTTGTAATTAAAAGAAAAAATTATTATTTTTTTTTGTGGTTTTGCGGTTCTTCTTTGCTAGGTATATCCAGTTTCAACTTAATTTTTATTTTTTTAACTAAGGGCACAAGTTGATAACGTTGAATTTAGGTATAAGACGTAGATATTATTTTTCTCAATTATTGAAAACAGATGATTTTTTCAGAAAGTAGAACACAAAAATGACACAAATTGAATTAAAATTTAATTATATATTACGATTACGAATTTAGGTATACGAGAGACGATCGTACAAAAAAAATTAAAAAATGTTTTATTTCAAAATTAAAAAAATTAATACAAAAATTCTTTTAATAATAATGTCTTTTCCTTGTTGCTGTTTTTGTATTTTTGAAAGTTAAAATTTTTTTTCTACGTTTTTTCAAAAACTAAATTAATCTTGTAAACCTTGTTTATATTGAAAATTTTTAAAAACCTTCAACATTTAATTTAAATTTTGATTACAATTTTTCTATTTTTTTTTTTTTTTATTATTTAATTAAAAATACAGGAAAAGATTTTAATATTGTTGAGAAAAAAAAAAATTGGAAATGATTCTTATGATTTCTTTTTTTAAAGTGAAGTGAATTAATTTTTTCAGCAACGACGAGACATTTGTTATCTGTTTTAACAGCAAGATTATATGAACACAGCTGTTAGCTGTATTAACAGCAGAAAATTCTGTTAATTGTAGCTTACTTAAAAAGTCCGCAAAGGAGGACAAAGAATATTTTGCAGGGATAAGAAAAAGAAAATAAATTTAAAACTAAAGGAGTAAACACAATTGGGGCGACAACGACGGCGACAACGACGACTACAACGACAACGACAGCGACAGCGATATCAGTCGAGTGAACACAATTACGGCGACGGCGACGAAATAAATATACAGGAAAAAAGTAAACAAATAGAAAAATAAATAAAAAAATGTATGGTTGTCGTTGTCGCCTGGCGACAAAATAGAAAAATGTAACTTCAAAATGTCGTTTGTCGCCAGTCGTCTCAGTTGTGTTCATTCTCATACAAATATATGGTTTCTATTTTTTTTTGATAGTCGCTATCGCTGTCGTTGTCGCTGTCGCCCCAATTGTGTTTAGTACTTAATAGTCCAGGGACAAAAAAAAAAATGTTAGCTAGTCGCCTTTATGATTTTTTTTTTACATTTTTTATAAATTTATGCTGGATTTACATAACAACGAAAAAACTAGAAAGAGTCAGACAAGAAAGAGATAGGACGATTTTATGGAACTATTATATTAACTGGAAAATTCTTTACAATATTCAAAAAGTCGGCCGTCATGGTGTAGTGGTATTGCCATTATCCTACGGCGTGTTCGGTCGTGGGTTCGATTCCCACATCGGACTGGAATTTGTGTCAATTTTTCATTTTGTCTCACTTGAGTTAAGTGTTTGTGTTGTTTTTAAAAAAAAAAATGCTGCTATAAAAACAAAATGCTCTATAAAAAATATATATATTTATTAAATTTTTACACACATCAAATTTCGTTTGCTCGATATATGTAATTATAAGGCTTTATTGTATCCAAAACAACAGCTGGCTAAGACCAAAGCATAAATATGCACAATTCAATAATGGTCTGTGGCTTTAATAGTTTTATCAATCGGAAATTGTGGCTTTACATCATATACCACATTAAAGCTTATTTATAATGCCCAATATTGGTTAAACAAATTTAGTAGAGATAAAATTTTATTTTTATTTTTAGTATATAAGAAATTATTTTGTGAATTTGTTTTTTAGTACAATTTTGATTTTCGTGCAGTGAAGAATTCTCCTTCGACGATCTTGAAATTTTGTGATTCTTAATTTTATTGAATTTTAATATAAATAAATTGCATAAAAATGGTTGTCAGTGTTAAAACTAAAGTAAGTTTTTTTATTTGAATTTAGTTTTAAGAAAAACAAAAATACAAACAAACATTAAAAATTATTAATGACCGAAAATCGAATGACCTTTCGTCGTGAAAATTGATAAATCATGACGTTTGTTGGGTGCTTGCGGTGAAGTGAAAGAAGTGTAATTTTATGACATGACATCATCTCAAACAACATTTTTGTCGATAAAAAGAAAAATGTATATGATATGAACAAAAAAATTTTGCGGTTTTTTTTTTTCCACATCATGCCCATTTCTCTGATGTTAATTTTATTTCACAAAAAAAAAATTTTTAATTTTCTTGGTTTCAAAATGAGCTGTTTAATTTACAATGAAAATCTTAGCGTCATCAAACGAAATTCATACTTGATGACTCGTAGGTATTTTTATTTTTTTATTTCAATTATATTTTTTTGTTGGGACAGCTGGCAGCTCCTGCATTCAAGAACAAGAAATAGTATGTATAGTAGTAGGTGGTACCTACCTATTCTATTAGTTGCACTCTCGAAACTCGAAGGAATACTATTAAGAATTGTATCAAATATTATGAAAAAATTAATCTACCTACCTACTTACCTTTCTACTCAAGAAACTTGAATAAGTAGTAGGTTCAATAGAGGATTGAATCAGCGATTCTTTCATAATTTCGAAATCCGAAAATATCGATTTTTTAGATGAAAAAATTTAAATTTCTTCGAAAAATTATTCATAATGCATAAGATTTTCATTGAATTTTGACATCGATTGTTGGGAAATTTGAAACCTTGAGACAGGATCAATATCATCTAGGTACCTAGCAAAACTGCTTTGTAGGTATCTATGTAACCTACCTTTATTTCGTTAATTTGATTTTTAATTCATTTTAGCTTTTTCAACTTTATATCGAGCAAAAATTTATTTTAACCGAAAAATTATGAGCAAAATTTAAATTCATGAATTTTTTTTTATAAACAATTTTTGTTAAAAATTGCATTGAAAATTCTGCAAATTTCTTAGTTTGATCAAACTTTAATTACGTAAATTCCTTGTCCATTCGTATGTTTTTCGCTATATACGTGTGTAATAAAAAGCCATTAAGAAGAAAAGCTTGTTTTTTTTTCTCATTTCAGTATTAAGAATAATAATCAATTTATAAAATAATTAAAAAAAATAAAAATAAAAAAAAACTGAAAATCGCGCCAACCTTGAATTTAACAAAAAAAAAAACAAAAGTAACCGCTAAACTTAAAAACAAAATCCATTGATTGTAAACTTTTGCAAGTCAACCTTTTTTTTTGGTGTCTAGAATTTTTTTGTTTGTTAACCTTATTTTATTCCAAATGATTAGGCGGGAAAGTAATTGTCGATTTTTTTGTTACGAGCCCAAAAAATGATTCCAGTTTCGTTTTGACTGTCGAGACTGAAGAGATTTTTTGATGTGTTAAAGAACAAGGCTCCATCGTTAATAAGCTGGGTTTTTGAAAATCTTAGTTTTATGGTAGAAATTGGCTTTTGAAAAACTTGTCAATATTTGTTGATATTGTGATTGTGAAGTAAAAGGAAAGAGATACCGAATAAGAAAAATCAAATGCAGAATTTTGAATTTCTTTAATTTTCAAAATAACTTAAATAATTAAAATTTGTTTAAAAAAAATATATATAATACTTAATTTGTTAAATGTACCTATAATGGTTTTTTAAAACTCCACTTTTTCATACAATCCGTCGCGTTTAAGCATCCCATTTAATTTCTGTAAAATTAAATTGCAAAAAACAAAATAGAAAAATATTTTTAATTTTCGGTGAAAGTGTTTCCTAATCAACATAATTTCAGTTCGAATATAAAATATTGTTCTATGCCCTAAATAGAAAGGAATCTCAATAAATCTCGTAGTTATGTACCTACCTATGTTTTTGATAGTTTTTATATGTTACTGAACTTACAAATTATTACTTTTGGAAGTAACTTATTTGACCTTTGCACGTATTTTTTTTTGTGTTATAGAATTTTTTATTTTTATGATAAGATAATATAAGAAAATGAATAAAAACGAAAAATATGAAGTGATGTAATGTTCAAAATTTCCTATTTTCCAATGTATACATATGTAGCTAACACATGATATATGTATTAGTTGGTTTTCATTGAAAAAAGTAGTCAGGAATCTGATTTCGAAGAAAATTCGAAAATAACGATTTAAAGTCAGTTCTCAAAAACACATAAATATTTTGTGTTAAAATTCGTACGTCTAGCTATGAAATTGGGAATTTGAAAAAAAAAATCTTAATTCCAAGTGCAACTTCCTTAGTATTTAGGTATTTGCGTTTAATTGTCATGTAAGTCGACTTTTGGAAAAAGAACTTTTATTAGAAACCACAGTCGAAGACGAAGAAAAACTCTTGGAATTTTACAGGATATTGATAAGCTTTATGGTCAATTATCAAATATAAATATAAAAAAAAATATTAAACCACAAATACATTTTTATTCAAAGAAAAAACCATATTTTATCAAAAAAATATTAAATAAATAAAAACACAAAAGTGAAATAAATAAAATGTTCCACTTTATTAAATTTTTTTAATTTTTCCTTGTCAAAAAATATCAGGCTTTTTATAAATTTCGATTCACGTTTATATTGTTAACTTAAAAAATAAAAAAATTAAAATTTTATTGTTTAAAATATATTAAGTATGTTGATTAACTTTTTCTTTGCATTTTAAAAATTATTAATTTATTGTTTCGTTTGTTTTCGTACTGTAGTACGTGGTACTTGCACAATATAATACTTTATTCTTATAATTAGTATTGAATGAATATATTGGTTTAAGTGTATAAGGGAAGTTTCTAGATCTTGTTTGTCTCTACTGTATTTAATTTCATATTCTATAAATGCAAAGCTTAATTAAAATGCTTAATCATAATTGGTACAAAAAAAAAATATGTTCAATAAGTACACTTAATTATAAAAGGTAGATACAATTTTGTATATGAGTGATCAAATTGACTCATTTAAGGTGAAACAATTAAATCTATGTCATCTCTAAAGTTAACATTATGATTAATACTAAACTATTGTCATGAGTTTGTGATTAAAATCCTATTTCATGATATCTATGTTTTGGTTCTTTTTTATGTTAATTTTAAATACTATGATTAATATATCTATATTTTATGTTGTTGTTCTTTTTGATTTAGCTCTTCTTTTATTATATAGTATAACTATAAAATAATATAAAATGTGAAATCATATTTTTGAGAAAAAAAAAAAAAGAAACAAAAAATAAAAAGAAACAAAAAAATAAAAAGAAACGGATAATGAATGATATAAAATTTAAGGAATTTTTTTTTTTTTCATAAATAACTTAACTGGTGTTTCTATTTTTAATTTCAACATTAATGTTAAATCTGATTACGTAATTTTGTCCATTCTGTTATTTCTCAGTTCACATCTTAATGAAAGTAATGTCACATCTTAAACGATTAATTTTTTAATAATTTTATCTGTAGAAATGAAAACCTCTATAAAAAAATATTTATAAACTTATATTAATTAGTTAAAATTATTAATTAACTATGAAAACAAGTTCCTTTAATGATTTTATGTGCGTTTATGCTTTGTACATTCATTTTGAAAACAATTTAATAATTAAAAAAATTAATTTTTTAAAATTTTTATTCCAATTTTAGGAAGAATTCGAACAAAAATTGAATGAAGCTGGTTCTAAATTGGTTCTTGTTGATTTTTTCGCAATCTGGTGTGGACCATGTAAAATGATTGCACCAAAATTAGTAGAATTTTCAGCCAAATATACTGATGTGGTCATTATTAAGGTAATTTTGGGGATGAAAGAAATCTAAGTATACTTAGGCAATTTTTTTGCAAATGGGCAGCTCTAAATAAACGACCGTACTAGTTAAATTTTTTATTTTCGTTTTTAGATAACGATAAAAAACAATTCTATTAAATATCCGTCAAGACTACGAATACGAATCAATTTTTATCTTTGCAGATTTAATTTTATCGTTTTTGGCAGCAATAGTAATAATTATCAAAGAAAAAAAATCTTAATTTTTGCACTTCAACTTTAATTGATTTTCGATAAGAATATCAGTCAGCTTATTAATATATTTTTATGACAATGTCACCTCTATAAAAAACATAAATACCTATATTTATAAGTCGTGTGCTTTCTTTATCTTCCAATTTTTAGATTTATCATATTTATACAATAATAATAATAATATTAAAAATTATTTCTTATCTGAATATAAAAATCATATTTGTGTAGAGTTTAAAATTTAGAAAAAGAGGGAATTTAAAGTATCAAAGCACTTTTTTATAAATATTTTTGACCTATAATAGATGATTCAGTCAGATATTTTAAAAAATGTTTTAAAGCAAAAACAAAATTGAACATTTCAATATTTATTTTATTTCTCTATTTTAGGTTGATGTTGATGAGTGTGAAGATCTCGCTGCTGACTACAAAATAACCAGCATGCCTACTTTTGTGTTCCTAAAAGAGGGCAAGGAGGTTGAAAGGTTTTCAGGTGCCAATGCTGAGAAGCTTGCAGATCGTATTGAGAACCTCAAGTAAAATCACAAACGCCATAACAACAAAGAAGCCTTAGATAAACTCGCTTTGCTTTGGGAGTTTAACTTAGCAAATAATACAATTCAAAAGCCTATCTTTTTAATTATTATATTAATTATTAATATTGTATTTTAAATGTTTTTTATTGAAAATTTCTATTATTTTTAAGAAAATGTTATATTGTAATCAAAAGTTGAAATATTCCAATCCATTTATTTTTAATTCACTTTTTTAGAAAGAAATTAAACTTTGGCAATTTGTATTTTTTTTTGCATAAAAGATTGTATATTGTTAGAGCTTTTTTGTTTTAAGTATGAAAGTAAATTGTATTTTTTAGATTTTTTTTTTTTCCAAAATTTGGCTTTTATAAAAAAAAAATTAAATTTGTAATTTTGATTTGTTTAAAAGTTAAAATAAATATATTGAATTTTTGCAAATGTGAAAATTCTAAAAATCAAAACCAAACAATTTTTTTCATTTACATTAATTTAGGTTTTTTGAATTTAATTCTGAAAAAAAGTTTTATATTTTGAAGTTTGATTTTGTATGTACTAAATGGTTTCACCAATCGTAATAAAATTTGATTTGTAGAAGGGCCACCGGCTATTGCTTAGGTTGTTAAATTCAAGTGATTCAATCGTTTCGAAGAATATAGAATCTCTATGCCCATTGCATTCAATTCACTATTCTATTTATGTTAGTTTTATTTCGTGGGTTGCCTATATCCAGGTTCAAGCTATTATTTTTTTTCAGTTTTTCTTTTTTAATATATTGTACCATTTGAAAATATTTTCAAAGTTGCCGCACAGGTTGCTAATATTTTAAACCTTAGTTAATTTAGTAAACTAATTAAATACAATTTTTGAGATTTTTCTAATGACAAAAATATAGAAGCTAGAAGAATCAAAAATAGCTAACAAAAATTTTGAATGTGATTCTGAAGATATTTTAACTGAAGATAATTTTAATTGAACAAGTTATTAAACGACGATTAATTTAATGAAAAAATTCATAAAAGAATTTTTCGGTGTGTTAATTGCATAAGGATATATGGACTCATAAGGACTCCATGGTGGCAAGAGATACACTTTTAAAACAAGTAACCCCTATTACATCTTTTCTAAACCAAAAGTTAATATGGCAGTTATTAAATTAATTATTCAATATTGCTCTGTTTTTTATTACATGTAAATATATGTGAATCTATGAGTTATTTTTTCAAGTGTACCGTTTGTAAAAAATTTTACCATGGCCTTTAAATAGTATACATACTACATGTGTATTTCTCTCAAAACTCAGATCCGTTTTTTTATATTTTATCAAATTCACTTTTTTCTCTTTTCCATAGAGCTCTAAATTTCATAGTTTTTTTTATTCAAAAATTCTGTTAACTAAAAATTATGGTGTTCAAGTTTTAAGTAATTAAATATTTTATTTAAGTTTTAAGTGCGTGTTATTACATGAGTCATAAACCTTAAATTTTTAACAATAGTATTATAAATAGTATATTTCTAATTATTATTACAGTATAGCAAATTAAATTTCCTTATAAAATAACTTTTACATAATTTCAGTATTGCACCTCTAATTTTCATTTATAGAAACAAACCTTTACTTAAGACACTGATATTATAAATAAGTAAGAGGGATTTGTTTTTTAATTTTCTTAAATACTAATTTTGGCTGTAATCATCAAGAATTAAAGAAATCAATTCTCAAAATTAAATAATTATTTAGAATTTTAACATACACAGATCAGTAATGTCTTTGTGTTTTTTATTGCAATGTTGGGCTCACCCTTGTTATTATTTTTTTTCCTTAAATATATTTTTTGATAAAATAAAAAATTATTTTCGTTGAATAATGCGTATTTTTCATACTATTACAAATCAAAAATTGAAAAATAAAAAAAATATTGTAGATTGCATCCATGCCCCCTAATTTTTTTGCATAATATTTCTTATAGTGTTGATTTAAACAATGACCAGTATATGCCATGTTTTATACAGTACAGGATATAGTATATATCCTTAAGTTTTCGTTAAATTTTAAATAATACAAAAGTAATTATCGATAAAAACTTTTTTCGGAAAATCAAAAAGGTTTGATCTGTTGGATACTGGTTTATAAAAATATATTATATGATTCAATAATAAAAATAATAATTTTGAAAAAAGAACCTTTTTAACACCTTGTTTAAATTTATTAAAAAAAAATTAAAATTTTTATAAAATATACGTATTTATTTAACCACCATATATCTACATGTAACTAGAAAATTATTACTTTCACAAAGATTATAATCAATAAAACAATTCATGTGTAGGATTCTATCATTGCATAAGGATTAGAATATTGATTATTCAATAAATCTTTCGTTAAATTTAACAGGACTATTTCCTTCTCCACTTAAAGAAGATCCATCTGAACCATCATTATTTAAAATTGGTGATAATTTTTTGGTACGCTTCGGTTTAGGTAGTGGATTCCAATCTAAATTGGATCTTGTTGGTGATGATTCACGTGGTGAACATTTTTTAAAAATCTCGTCTGTTTTATTATCATTCAATTGATGTGATAAGTTCTCAATAATTCCAGCAAATTCTCTTTCAACTGCTTTCTCATCGAAATCGTCATCATCATCGATGTTATTGTTCACATCATTATCATTGATACTTATTCTATCCAATTCGTTAGCTCTTTCCTTAAGTTTTTGTTCTGAAATAGTCAAATTTTCAATGGAAGATTTCGTAGATATATTTCCTCCTCCTCCATAAGTTTTAGTTGGCTCAAAATCATATTTAGTTTTTTGAGTTGGTGAGCCCTCATCTTTATTAATTTTTAATAATTGTTGACTTCGATTTATCGATTCAATAATTTCACGAACGGAACGTTTACGTTCAAGTTTTTGTGGTGGCAAATCATCAGATACAACGAATTTTTCAGCTGCATTATTTTTTATAATCAAGGGGGCTGGAGGTGGAGATAATCGTTGATTTTGTCGACCGTCATCTGATGCTGCTGGTGAGCTTTCTTTTAAAGGTATGTACCGAACTTGTGTGTGGTATTCTTTCGAATAGTTAGATCGATTGGATCTATCATCGAGTGACGACAAATCTTCTGAAGATTCGGTGATTTTTAAATCAATATTCGTAAGGTTGTTTTCAGGTGTAATTTCTTTTGATCGACGAGGTTTAGGAAAAGGTGGCATTCTTTTCGTAGTATTTACTTCCGCTATTGCAATTGTATTTACTGAGTCTGAATCGTTCGTATTTGATTTTCGTGGTGCATTTGAAAATTTAGAAGTTGTGACAGTAAATTTGGTTTCTCTAATATTTGAAATTTTTTCATCATCGGTTTTACTTTGTAAGTGATTGAAAGCGTTATTTTTTACAGCTGGGCTACTGCAAGGCTGCGAGTTTCGTCTGTTTACAGAGGAATTTTCTTCATTCAGTTCTTTTATCATGATAATATTAGATTGTGCGATATTGGATTTTTTATTTGCTTCTGGGTTGTTTGTAGTAACTTTGTTTGTACACTTTTCATCTGAATTAGAGCTGGTTTTCACAAAATTTTCTATTTCACTTGTTAAGCTTGTAATGTTAACTTGTGCATCGATCTGACTAGAATTTAAAACATTTTGAGGGACAGGAGTTGACAAATTACTTGATGCTTCTTCTCTTATGACTTCAGATACCTAAAATTTAGAACAGAAAATTTAAGAAAGAAATAAATTATTTTTTTTATTTAATGATACTATGGATGTTTTATTTTTAAAAATTCGCCAAACTCAATTTTACAATTATTGATTTATTCATTCCACGTTTTTACCTAAGAAAATTTTTAATGATTCCTTTGTCGTCTTCGTCCCAGCACTTAAATTAATGTAAGCATGAAAAATTTAATTAGGATTTGAGATTTATAAGAAAATTAGCCATTGCAATTGATTTAAAGATTAAAAAAAAAAAGTAAAATAATAATAAATCAATTACCGGAATTGGTGGTGGTGGGGCTCGCCTTTTTTTTCGAACACGTCGAGTAGGTGTTGATTTTGATGTATCACCACTGCTTGTTGTTTTATCTAATTCTCCTATAATAACGTCATCATCATCATCTTCGAATGGATTAGATGATGCTACACTGAATTGTGATGCTCTGGAATAAATTCATATTTTAAGTTCATAAAATTTAATAATTTATTTCTTCGAACTAAATTGAAATGATGGTATTACACAAAAGTTTTGATTGTTAATCCTGTTTAAATGCGCTCTGAGATAGTGAAAATTTTGAGGTTTTATTCCACACTTATAAGCGCCTAGAAAATCCTAAACGCGATTTTTAGTCTTGCAGATACCATTAAATTGTATTATACTTCACTTCGATTAAATTTTTGTTTCTTCATTCCCGTAACAGAATCTTATCTTTTTAAATTTCATAATGTATTATATAATTCAATATATGATAGTTATTCAAGATAACATTTGTTTCAGAATTAAAACATAAATCTTTCAACTATTAACGAAAGTTTGATATATTTAACGATTGTAAAAATTGTTGAAAAATAAAATTTTACTTTTCTAGAATTTAATAAAAAAATATCGTTTAAGGTAAGGTTAATCTTTTTATAGTTGGTAAAAAAATGTATTTATTTTTGTTCAAGTAGTTAAATTTTATATTCAACATGTACTTATGTAGAAATAATAAAAACGTTGATAACTAGACTTTAATATAAAATATCCAACTAAGTATATATGTGTAAATGTGAAATTGAAAAGGATGGGGAAATGAATTTTTAAAATTTTCTAATTTATGAATACAAGTATGTGGATCCAACAATAATCTTATATGGTCAATAATATCTAAAATTTAAAATAAAAACTAACATAGATAATGACAAGAAATTTAAATTTTTTTAGCCAATGGTTTAATGAATTGTTATAATGCTTGTTAGCTTTGGCCAATCAAAATTGATTTTTTTTCAAACGTTAATGATTAATATAATGTATTAATTTACATTTATGTAAATGAAATAAAAAATCAATATTTTATTTTAATATATATGTATACATTTTTTTTAATAATTAGCATGTTTTTGATTAAAATGATCTAATTGATGATGCAAGTTGTTTAGAAATGAATATTGCTAACTTGGAAGTATAATCTTGAGAATAATAATAATATGCGATAATTTTATGATTTCATTATTATTTTATGTAAATAAAAATTTTCCGCAATAGATAAGGCTTTGTTATTATTTTTGAAGAAAGTAAGTTAATTATCATTATTTTATACCGACTTTATATTTTATATAAATATGATAAATATGTCTATTGAAAATGATGTGTTTTTTATGACCATGAATCGAAATTTTTTGATTGTTCAATATTTTACAATTTTTAATACATATATTAAAAATAGTTTTCAAAGTAATTTTGAAATGTTGATGGCATGATTCTAACATTTAATTAATTTAAATAATGTAATAATTTGAAAAATGGATTTTAACGTTTCATCTTGGAGGAGCTTCACAAGGTTTCAAGTATCTATATATTTTTTAACAAAAAAGACCTAAACAAGTAAGATTTAAAAGAACTTTTCCTCCAATTAACATAAACATTTATATAAGATTTAAAAAAAAAACACAGATCCCAAAAAATGTTATCCTTTATGACTGTTTTTTGTTAATCACATCGAAAATATTTTCAAAATTCAGATTAAATAACGAAAAATTATAAACGTCACATCACCACACCCATATTTAAGCATTCTCTAGTTGAAGTTTTTTTTTACTCACCCACGATTAAGATCAACATTATAATGATCGTTGTTAGCACGGTTCGGTTGTGGAGTTTTTGAACCGCCATAAATATACCTTTAAGTTTGTAAAAATTGTATGTACATATAATAAATTATGTATAGTTTAGTCAATAAGAGTTTTCGTCCGGATTAGGCGAATTTAAAAGATAAAAAGATTCAGACTCATTTGTAACGAAAATACAGATATCTTTATGTCTTTCTTGAAACCCATTGACAAAATATAATATTGTAAGAATTGAAGTTTTTAAATAATATTAATGCAACTACAAATTATTATTTTAACAATGTATACCTTCTCTGTAATGATGTTGATGATATAGATGAATTGATTCTGCTCGGAGTCTGAATCGTGCTTCTGTAACCATCATTACGAGCAAAATTCTGTTTTAAAGTCTAAAAATAAATTATAATTATTAAGAAAGACATAGCAAGTAGTGATTAATAATACAGTTGGCCCGACTATGTGAAATAACATAGTAATAGGATAGTTGGTACAACTGAAAAGGATCTCAAAAAAGGAGTATAGAAACTGTTTTTGATTGTCGTTATCGTGATATAAAAATTGAATAGAATTATTTTGGATTGGTTAACTAACTATATCAATTATTACTTAAGAAAATAAATTGATTTTACTTTTAATTTATTAAAGTTAATGATTATATACTAACTGTTGATGAAGTCATATCTTGTAGGGAACTTCTGTAAGGTACATTACGTTGAAAGGCATTTAGTTCGGTTGTATGACGCATACGGGAATCATATGTTCCATAATTTGTTTGTGATGTGTTTGCCAGTTGATCTCTTCGTAAAACTGGAGGCGATTCAGATGTTTTGTTTATTCCTAAAGTTGATGATTTCTTTTTCAATCGAAATGATTTAAAAGCCCTAAAAATATATATTTTATTTTAAAATTTTATGTTTTAAACTAATTGGTAAAAATTTATATTTTTATAACTAGTTGTAACTTGTAGTTGATGTAATTTAAAATTTTATTTCAAGTTCTAGTTTACCATAAAACATGAGAATAATGAAATCTATTGAAATATGTGGGGTTTTCTATTTTTTCTTCTCTTGAATTGAAAAAAGAGTCTATAGGTATTTATTAAACGTATTTAAAGTAAAAATTCTTTTGATGCTTAATGTCATTTCAAGTTGCTCTTAGTTAATATTTTATAAGACTTGTGCTGTGGATGAATTAATATTTTTTACAATTTAAATTTAAATTAAATTGTCGTTTATTTTGTTTATTCAATTTTATAAAAGCTTTGCGCTAAATATTGCGCCAAGATTATCTTTCAGATTGTTTTATTATATGTTTATTATTCAGATTATGAAAATGTTTACTATATTATTTATCTTTTTTATTCATATTTATAATTTTAATAATCTTTGGCACTTTTAGTCGAGGGTATTGACTAAAATCTTATGAAAAAATACAAATTAGGTAGTACCAAAATTTTTTTGTTATAAAACTAACTTACAAATCTAACTCATTTAACTTACATAAATATTATAGGATGAAAATATAAATTGATTGATAAGTATATAAAAAGTTATGCAACCTTTGTATAATATTTCAATGCAATCCACTTTAAAAATTTAATTTACTTTTGTAATTTTCATTGTCATTTTTATTAAAAAAAACATCTCTGTATAGTATAGACATTTTTTTTATATAAATTTTAATAAATATTAACCGTATATATATATAACTAACTACACAAGATCATTTCACGAAGTACCATTGGCTCAAGCAAAATTAAAACTGAATGAATGGTTGGAGAAAAAAAATTTAGAAAATTATTTTACTGCAAGTGAAAAATACATGTATAATTTAAGTTGAAGAATTATTTATCATGTTCAAATAATTAAAAATCTCTATATTCAAACATTCACTTATTTACTCTAATTGTCTTAATTTTTTGATATTTACATTTAAAAAATATCGGTGGCTTAAAGCAAAAGTAAATAATTATTAATTATAAAAAAAAAAAAATAAAACTTGATTGTTTCAAATGAAGTAAAATGATTAAAGTTCATTTATAGAATTTAAAACTATTGATATATGAAGGTACAGATTTTCTTTATTAGATATTTCATTTTTATAAGTTAAATTTAGTCATTTACGGTCAAAATATTCTATATACTTTATCGAAGCTATGATCATTGTTCTTCAAACTTCTCTATTTAAGTCGATTTCGAAACGTGCTCTTAATTTTTTATGTGTATAATATACTTTTTTTCTGATCGAGAAAATAATTGTACAATGTACACAACATTATATGTATGTGCCCTTAGATTATATAAAACAAAAAAACTATCTGAAAGATACATTAGATTGGTATTTTTTTCTTTAACCCTGCGGGCGGCGACGATGACATTGTTTACGCTATTAATTTTTGTCCACAAATGCGTATCAAAATCAATTTCAATAATATTTTTTGTTATAAAATGTCACGCTGAAAATTTTTGTACAAAAAAAAAAAAAAACAGAGTTTTTCTCATGACAAAAAAACAAAAAAAAAAAGAAGAATTTTATCATAAAAAAAAAGTTGAATTTTTATTATTTGTAATTTTTTTTTTTTCGATATTAGTACATTTAAATAAAAAAAATTCGTTTTCAGGTCAATTTATATACTATTCAATTTTACTTCTTTTTTTTTAATATTCAATTCGATAAAAAAAATAAATAGCAAGCAAGCAAATCAATAAAAGAAAAACTGTAAATTTTTTGATTATTATTGTTTCAATCAAATTGATTACGCGTATTTATTCAGAAGATATACACATAAATTGAATTGCAATTCGGTTTCTTTATTATTATAATGTTGTTGATATACACATTGATCATCATTATATTCCAAGCACATTTAGAAAAATAATAATAACAAAAATTTTGTACAATTTTAGTATTTTTTTAATTGTTTGTTACGTGTCTTGCTTATTTAGAATAATTATTATCATCAATTTATAAATTTACCAAAAAAAAAATAGATAGGTACCTATATAAATTGTGAAATGATTGAAGTTGTAAGAAAAGAGAAATTATAGTCAAGATCTGATTTCTTCCGCCCCATTTTATCTTTTTTTCTAATTTTATTGAAGAAATTTTGACTTAACAATATGTTAAGTGTTATCTTTGGGAACTTAGGTTAGATATTTGAAAACTTTGGTACTTCTACTTTGAATATTTTATTTTTTTAAAGAAATATAGAAGTCTTATAAATATATATTATTGTCCTATGAAAATAGAATGAAAAATTTTAATTAATTTATTTCAATTTGTAAAGTATCTTTTAATTATTATATTTTCGTAAAACATTATAAACATAAATTTCCTATAATGATAAATTTTTTAAAAACCCATATAATACATTTTTATCTAATAAGAAAAAAAATAAAGTTTACTTCCATTCAAATTGTGTATATTCTTATAAAATCAAGGTTAGTAGAACTTTATAAAAATAGAAACTCATAAATAAAATAAATATAGATAACAGTTAAATTAATATCGATAATGAAAACAAAAAAAAATTCAATAAAACTATAATTTATATTTATAAGAAAATAATATGATTACGATAATCAAAAATTTCGTATATATGAATTCTTCATTATCTTTGGTAATTGACTTTGTTTCTATAATTCTAAATACATTTCTGTAAATATAAAATTTATAGATTTCAATCACGAATGAAATTTCAATTAAAATAAATTAGAGATTATTGTTACGACGAGGCAATATATATTATTTGTTTGAATTACCCTTCTTAACGCTTTCTTGAATGTTAAATTTTTTTTTTTTTAACTAAATTGGGGATGTCGAAGGTGTTAGATGTTTACGTCGACTAAAAGTGTCTAACCGTATCGCTATTTTATTGACATTATCTTTAATAAACTTTCATATAAATTAGCTATAAAATTGCAAATAATTGAAACTTACCACATTTCTTTTAATCCACCAATAGAAAAACTATTCCTTCGGCCTTCTTTTCCATTACCATTTTTATTTTTACCAATTTTCCAAAATCTTAATCTTTTATGATTTTCATCTTCATAGAATGGATTCAAATGTTCTGGATAATCATAAATTGATACCGTATTTATTGGTTTACCATTACGATAAATCGAAATATCACCATTTAAACTAGTCATATTTTCAATAATTAATATTATTTTACAGCTTTCAACAAGAAAAATTTATTAAATTTAATAATTTTGTGCAACACAATGTTCGATTCATTGACCGCATTAAATATTTTTGATTTTTTAAATTTTTTTTTTTAAATTTCAGTTGTTATTTTTTTGTTAGAAATTCACAGCCACTATAAAATTATATTATTTCTTTGTGTGTATATATAAATTTAGAATATTATGGTGATCATTGTTTTTGAGATATTTTCATTATAAATATTGTTGTTTTGAGTATATAAAAATCTGAAAATAAAGAATTATAAATTTTACAAAACGAAATTGAATTTTAATTATAATAAAATATTATTTTGTAATTTATTTTTATAATTTATATTAATTTTTTTTCGTTATACTAATTATATATTATTTTTATATTATAATCCCGCTCGCAAATTTATTTATGATTGGTTATTTGCGTAGATATGCAAACTTATGAAGAGAAATCAATTTTCAATTTTGAGTTTAAATATTTATCAATTTTCATCTTATATCAAATTTAATCTCATCAAATTTTTTGAAACCCGTTTAATATACTTTGAACTAATCATTTCGGCAGGGTAGTTATTGTGCAACATATGTAGATTTCCATTTTTGGTAAACAGTTTGTCTTTATTTCCCGCGAAAACAAAAGAGAAAATTGATAAATTGAAGGAATTATCAATATTTTATATTTTTCTTCCGAAATTTTTGTGGATTCATATTTGGAATTTGTTTACTACCATCTCGAGTGTGCTTTTCAACATCCGTTTTATCGATTTCCGCTAGCAAGTATTTAAGTTTTTTCCAGGCCGATGTTTTTATTTATAAGTGTTTATTATATTATTTCTATTTCGTATTTTTAACTTTGTTTGTACCATTGACTCTTAGTTGAAACTTTTCTTTATTATTATTACAATTTATAAAAAAAGAGCATATCGTGCTGTGCTACCATCTCATACGGAAATGCTAAAAAAAAAATAGGAAAAAAAAAAACTTCAAATTCTTTTTTAATTCAAAGACTAAAAATGGTCTTGTATAACTTCCCTGTATCTTTTTGTTTTTAATACGGAAATAAACTGACATGACTAAATGTTGTTATGTGCACTTTATTTGAATTTTCAATTTTGAAATAAATATATTAAAATAGAAAGAAAGTTGAAAATAATTTTATAATTGGAGGATAACGGACAAAAAAAAACAAATTACTTTTGATCTCTAAATTTGTTTGAAATCAATTTGGTTTTTTTTTTGTTGTTAATTTTAAATTCTTTTTTTTTTAGTAAGTATAAATTTGATTTAACGCCGTAGATAGTTTTGAAATGATTAATTTTTTTTATTGTTTGTAACTACATGGTATAAATATAATTAAAATTATTATTGCAGACAAAGTTTATAAGCGCTAAACTTAAAAAAGTTTTTAAAATTTTAATCTAAAATTTGATACTAACGCCGAAGAAATGACATTTTAATATTTCGAGTTCTTTCTTGAATTCAAGTCACATTTAATTAAATTGGATCCGAGTTTTAAATAAATATACTGATTATACAATAACATTATGTATTATGTTTATTAAATGTCGAGATATTTCAACATTTGAAATAAAATTATATTTAAAGGTACATTTCTGTGTTCTGTTTAACACATTTTCTTAGGCCTACACTTTTTCAGACGGGAATATATTTCAAATTGAAATTATTCTGTAATAATTGATTAGATTGATTTCGAAATTTCAAAAACTTAAATTTGGTGATTATGGCTACATGAAATTAAATTTATTACCTCGGTGATTAGTAATATGCATGTTTTCAATTAATTTTTTTTTTCGGTGTGAATTGCGCAATATGAATTATCTTAAAAACTCGAAAAGACCAACCTTTTTAAACTTTTGGTAAAATCACTTTTATTTTAAATTAATTATAAATTTATAATACGTAAAGTACCTCGAATTTTTCCGCTTTCTCTGACTCATTCCTATATATTTTATTTATACAATCATTTGTATGTGATGCGAAATTTCGAAATTTTAATTTAATTTATATTATTTCAGCACATAATTATGTAGATAAAAAAAAAGAATCAAAAGTAGCAATTAATGATGTTAAAATGCATTATTAAGATTAGACCATTTCAAAGTCAAAATTTTGAAATTATTTTTTCATTCAAAACTTCCGGGTTTGTTTTATAGTTTATAATGGTATATAAAAGTTAAGATTAAATCCTCGTGAAAACCAATTTCATTTTTCCCTAACACATGCTCTTAATTAAATTATGCTTTTAATTAAATTGTCGTTATATGGAACGGGAAATTTAATGTTCTATGTTGCCGGTTGTATACTACCAATTTGTAATGGCATTTTATATTTCTATGAATTTAAAATTCTACTAAAATTCTAATTGTCAGATTAGTAAATCGAATAGTAACAAAAGAATTAATTCGGGTTTTTCACATGATTTCCATAATTTAAAACGAAAAATCTTGAAAGCTGAATCTGGTTCGAGAGAATGTTGATATTTAAAAAAAAGGTTCGTTTCTATGTCAAGTACAAAATGAACCAAATAGGTACACTTTGTACTACAATCTACTATAATGTAATTGTAATAATTGTAATAATGATGGGAAAAAATCTAAAATTTTCGTCATACATAAAAATATAATAAATTAAATAGAAAAATAAATGAATTAAAATATAACGAATTTTGACAAATTAATTATAAAACCATAGAATTCATGCACTGTGTCCTTCAGATATGAAATAATCGACTAATTGGGCTATTGGGCTTAAAGGGTTCAACAGCAGTTTACTACCTTCTCTTTGTTTTGTTAGTCATGTCTAAAATAAAGAATAATCCTTTCACTTGCCAAAAACAATATATATTAAGAAGTTTTATAATGATACCGAAAAATGAAATCCTTGTAATTACATTTACAAAAGATAAGCGACCAGTATGGATAATAAAATATAATCTATTATCTTTGACGTTTATTACTATATATTATGTATATTCTTTACAATATATTATGTGTATAGTAATTAAATCCTCAATGTGTAATAAATATGTATAGTTTTAATATATTATTTTTTTATTATTATTAATATTTTATACATTGCCCAAAAAACAGTATTATACATACTTTTAAAAGAAAAATTTTATTAAACTATTTTATCTACCAATAATGTGTGTGTTCTACAATTTTGAAGATTTATTCAAATTATTATGCTCTTGATGCAATCATAAAACAAAATTTTTTATATACATAATACTGCAGCAATGCAACATAACAATTATATTTAATATTTTTTATGCTAACCAATTATTATTTTACATTATGTAATAAATTATAATTCAGTTTTTAGCACAAAAGCATGAAACAAAAATAAATAAAAAAAATGTATATGTTACGTTATAAACATAAATATAATATGTAATAATATTCATTGGCGCGCTAAGATGATCCACTTAACGACTTTGACTATTATTATTATCATTATTATTAAAAATTCAAATAAATTTTAATATTATTTTTTTGTTTTATAAAAAAAAATTACGTAAAATTTTTTGCATTCTTTAATTTAGTCTTAAAAAAAACTCCGTGTCTACAAAAATTAATTGATTCCTATAGAAACGAAAAAAAAAAAATTGTTTTGTTATATTCACACTTAGAATGTAATCCAAAAAGTTTATGAATGATTAATTTGAAAGCTTGGTAAACTTTTAATTTAGTTCAATATTATTTTTATTTATTTAAAATTTAATTGCTGTAGTCACAATATTAATTATTAAGAAATTTTTAATTAAAAGGTCTAGGTTGCAATTTTGTTTCAATTTATTTTACTTTATAATAGAGAATTGATTTATGATAATTGTTATTTTGAATTAGATTCATGAATGTCAATATTATGAATGTGTATTAACTTATCCAAATACGTTTAACTAGCTTAATGATCAGCATTAGCATGATCATTGTTCTAGGATGGTGAGCTTTACTTACAAAAGGTCGAAATTTCTTGACGTAAAATGTACAAATATTTATCTTGTTCTTTTAAAAAAAAATTTATATTAGCCAATTTAATTTGTTGTACGGAAAAAGAATTTATTAAAACCTTGATTTGAAAAAAATTAAAGTAGAATGATAAATGCATTATTTTGGTATGATCGTTATGTTTTCATAATAACTTTAATAATGATTCAAAAAATCTTGAAAATACTATGTAATTTAATCCGAAATTGATTTTGAAAGTCACTAATTGCAAAAAAAAAAAAAATTGACAACCTACTTTTACATTGTATTTTTAAATTGTATATTATTATTAATTTGGAATAAAAATATCTAACTTCAATTAAAAGTTAACTAAAAGTTATGATGACTTATAGAGTTGGTGCATTCAAGCTCTGATTTGATGTTCAAAATGTTAAATACATATTATACTCTTCAAGTTATTGTTAGTTAGATCCAAAAGGCAATCCATATAAACTAATAAAAATATTCTTATATTAAGACAAAATTTTATTAGAATTCTCGAGAAAATTAAATTACATATATTTTCTAATCTTATCTTAGTTTGTTTTCGTTATTAAAATTATTATAAAAACAATTTTTTTTGTTTGTTAAAATATTTATTTAATTATTCAAAGATAATGAATTTTTTTTTAGTACTTTAGCCGGCAAATAGGTTAAATAAACTACGTGTTTTTTTTTTATTTTTTTAATTAAAATAAAAATTTTACTAAAATAAATTATTTTTGCCATATAATACATATAGTATTATTGAAGAAATAAAAAAATTTCTTTTTTAAGCTTATTAATATGCGCAATATAAAAGTGTTCTTTAAAATTTGGTGTGTGTACAATTGTACATATGCATATACAGGTATTTGCCGGCCGGTTATTAAATGATCTCATTTAACCCTCATAGAAAAGATTGAAGAAATATTTTTTATTCATAAAATTTATAAAAATTTAAGACCTTCAGTTTTTTTGTTTATGTACACCACATATAAGATATCAATTATGTATAATGTAATGGAATTAATTTTGACAATTCAAAAAAAAAAAGACTATACCTATATTTCATTTCTTAAAAAAAGCTCTTAATATTTCAATATTGAACAAGAAAACCTTGATCTTGTCTTTATTAATTATTTTATTTAAAACTATTGAAATATTCGATGGTATTTGCATGTGATTTCGTATGTAGGGGAAAAAAAAAAACAGGTTTTCTACTTTTATATTTTCTAGTTATAACTAATTTTTATTACAGCTTATAAGTTCACAGACTTCGGGTTTAAATAAGGTTTCGCAAATATTTGTAAATACTTGTTGAGTTAAAGGAGGCTTATCACATAAAAAATTTAGGTGTTTTAAACTTAAATGACGGTAAAATCAGGTTCATATGCATTATTTATTTAGATTCATTCGGGTAAATAAAGTATGTCCTGATTACGCGAAAAAAAAGAGATAAACTATCGGACACATTGAGCATTTGCACTTAAATAAAAAAAAAAACCAAATGGCTAAAAAAAGCATAAAAATAAAATAATTTTCTTTTTGTGAACTTTATTTTCTAAATTTTAATTTTAAAATAATTAATTAATTTGTAGGTAGTATTTTTTTATATTTTTTATAAATTATATTTGATTAAGTTTTATTCACCAATTTAATAAAAAAAAAAATAAAAAAATTATCCCTGGTTAAAAAAGTTCATCGTGTGAACAGATATTTCCAATTGATGGATAACCTGATTTAATTTACGAATAATTTATAGTTTGTAAACTATATACACTTATTATTTACTTGTTGAACTAATAAGTTAATTTAGCGTGAAATAATACTGTTAGTTGCTTTATTCAGTATATTATTTTTCACATTGTCTAAAAATGATAATTATATAAAATATAAAAAAATAAATCATAATTTTAGATAGATAAAGGTAATACATGTTCACATATATTTTTTAGACCGTTTTCCATCAAAAATGAAAAAACGGACTACATATTTACATTAAATCCAAGTCCGTTTGTTCTTTATTTTAATTATAAATGTTTGTAATATTATGTAAATGTAAATGATATCAAATTATTATTTTTAAGTTTTTAAGTTCTGAATTTTAAAATTACCTGAAAATAATTATAATGATCTTAAGATTAATAAATTTAAACTTGGTGTAATCATGTTAAAAATAATATTGATCAGAAAATTGTTTACTTCGTTTGCATCATTTGTGTATTTTTATAATCTAACTTCCATTAATTACACAAATATACGTAGGTTCTCATACTGTTTTTATCACAAGTGATTTTATTAATACGCATATGTATAATTTTATAATGCTGAAGTGTAAGCACCATATACAATTTCTAATATTGAGAATTATATTTTTAGAGTTGCTCAAAGTTCAAATAAACTTTTCCCAATGTATTATTAAATATTTACGTTTACGATTATGTGCACACATTTATGTAGATTAAAGATTGTCTTTATTCCTAATTACCAAGAATTATAAAAAGTTAAGTTTCTAATTAATAATTACAATCTTAAAACACAGAAGCAGAACAATAATAAAAAACAAGAAAAAATTATCTTCTATTCCGTGACGTCAACATTAATATCTATATCAACTACATACATTTACTATTGCTGTCCGGATTTGAATATTGTAATTTCAAAATAAACAGAAACAAAATAATATCCGATAACTTAATCAAACTACGTGTGCGGTTAGTAATTATATGATAATAATTTCGAGAAAAAAAAAGATTGATTCGAAAAAATTTCATAATAGTTTTCCACACCTTATTTATTCTTTTATTAATGCCTAATCTTGAATATTTTTATGGGGTAAAATATTTTTACATTTTTTTTTTCTTCTTTTTTTTGAATTTATATAAATTATTTAAATATATTATACTATGAATTAAAATGTTTTCGATACAAAAGTAAAAAAAAAAATATTCAAATAATTAATTTACATAAATTTTGCACTTGTGTCTTGACCCAAAAATAGCAAAATAATATACACTCATATAAAGATCATTTTAACAATACATAAGTTTTTTTGACTAGTATTATTATTTTGTTAATTTCCGGATCTTTTTTATATCAAACAACTTTTCAGGGAATTACAGAAAAATATAATAAATTTTTTGAATTTAGATACTTTTGTTTTGACAGTTTTAATTTTGGAGTAAAATTGTTATAAAAGTTAACTTTAAAGTGGCGGAATATGAATATGACATATGAAATAATATATGCACTCACTTAACATTGCTATATATAGAGAAAAGATAATAATAATTAGTTAATTATTAAAAAAATATTATAATATTTGAAGAGTGATTTTTGTATATTTAATAAAAAAATTTTCCAAGATACACATATTAAATTATTTTATTATTATCCTTTATTTCATCATTCATATATTTATTAACAATTCATAAAGTAGTGCAAGAGATAAAGATACAAATATCTTAAACGGCTAGTTAATATTTATACGTATACTATGAAAAAGTTATACATAATTATATAATGTCTTAGCTAAAGGAAAACTTATTTAATTATTATTATTGGTTATTGTACGGTAAGTTAGTAAGTATAATATAAAAATTGAGATTAAAACTAAATGTCTTAAAAAATATTAAAATGAACTTCTTCTTTATTTAAATTGAGAACAAAAAAAATTTAATTGGAATAATAATATTTTTGCAAATCATATTTCTTTAACAGAATACAAAGAGAATAAAAAAAAAATCAAAATTTAATGACATAAAGATTAATGCCGGAAATATGGAGGATTTAAAAACACACTTTATCATAATAAAATAATTTTTTTTTTTTTTTTTTTTTTCAAATAATAATCAAGTGAAAACGAATAGGTGTAGGTACAACAAAAAAAAAAAAAACGTGATCGTAATCAAAATTATTTTACTTTTAGTGTCATATAATCGAGGTAGATATTTGTAGTTTTGAGTAAAAAAAAAATATTCTAGAAATTGTCGCAGACTTAAAACTATACAATTATATATATATTTATAAATATATAATAGTTTCATGACAACACAAAATGCATTAATTTAAAAAAAAATTGTATATTACACTTATGTTCATTTCCTGTAACTTTATAATATACGATAAACAATTAAATCTTAAAAATAAAAATAAAAATAAATGTTTCCAATCAATTTGTTAGGCCCAAAAAGTTTGTGCCATGGGTAAAAAGAAAGAACAAATTACAGGACTCGTTAAAATAAATTGATATAGTTTAAAAAAAAAAAAGTAGAAGTAATTGAAACCCAACCAAATTGTGTTTTTTTCGAACTACACAGATTTAATCTATATTTGTACTAGCAATGGTAAAAACTTTTTCAAAAAAACTAATATTTTTATCGAATTATAATAAATAAAGGGCCTGTATACCAGAAAACTTTAGTACACATTATATAAATAACATAAATGTAATCTGACAGCAACTGATATGTTTGATTCTTCAAGGAACGTAATACCTCTCAACTTCAAAAAAAAAAATTCTAATATTTATTCAGTTTTGTTACATAATTCCATTTTTTTTTTTTTTTAATCTGGCATAAATAATTGAAATGATAAGAAATAATTTGTGCAAAGTGTAAATTTTTTTGTACATTATAAAATTTTTATTTCTCAAATTTAGATCGGTGTTATTTTTTTAACACAATTTGATTTGAAAGCAAGTATAGAGATAATGCTGTTAATCTTTAATCCGCGGTGATATTTAATTATAATATGTCAATTGAATTTACTTATTTTTTTAAAATAAAATTAAATAGTTTATTTCATGCATTTTTTTTTAAATAAATGTTGAAAAAAAATACAAATATTTCACAAAATATTTTCCCGGTTTTATTAAGGCAAATTATTATTATTATTTTATTTTTTTCAACATAAATTTTATTGATATTTCCTTTTTCATTTTAAGTGGGAATAGAAAATGTTTTTTTTAATAATAATTTTATAATTTATTCGGAATTTAATAATTTTTTTTTATGTTAATGAAGATAAGATAGAATTATACAATAAATTATAAATTTATTTTACGGATATTCAATTGATAAGATAATTTAATTAAAGTATTGTCCAAAAAATAGTGACACTTTAAATTCAAGCAAGATTGTATTGCAGCGAATGTCACTTACTTTTATATGTAGTTGCTGAAGAAGTGAACTAAGCCTTCTGTTTTTTTTTTATGAAATTGTATTTATTGTAATTTAATTAATTTATCTCAGTTCAAAAGTCAATTTTAAAACTGTTTTTTATTAAGTATGTATGTGTAGTGTACACACTTATTTAAGTGATCATTATTATAATCTGGTTTGAGCAAGTGTTAATATCCTTGTTTAGAATTATCTAATTCATATTTAGAAAAATAATATGTAAAAATTCATGGCATAACGTTTGTTAGCACGCGCATAAAATTAAATGAATTATAACATTTCATATGGGTATATACATAATGATTAATTTGTAATAAGCGCATTATCCCTGTAAATTATATATTATCATTAATTTGTTTACTGTAAATAAGTTTTTAAAATAAAATAAAATTATCTTGACTTTATCTAATTCTATTTTTATTAAGAAATTTTTCACATGTCATGTTTGCGGGTATTTCTTGATTTCATCGCTAAGTTACGACATAATATACAAATAAATTATAATATATATAACGTGTTTAGGTGTTTAGGTGAAAATTATAATTTGATGTGTATGTGAATAACTTATAATTAATTTAGATAAAATATAGGCAAAATTTATTAATATCAGTAATTAGCCTGACAATAAATATGAGAATATGAACTGTGAATGTAATTAACAGATTGAAAGTGCATCAAGTATTTAATTTATTCTTATTTTTAAAATGAGCTTATAATTATTAATTGAGAAAACGATTAATACAGTTTTGTTTTAGATTTTTTTAATTGGCAATCAATCTGAAAGTGTCATATTAGCTTTCGAGCAAATTACATGTAGAATGAGATTGGTTATGGTTTATATATTATTGAAGTAAAGATCTCTATTATTTTATTTTTTACATGAATTTTTTTAGAACAATTAAAATTTGATTTAAACTTGAGCCTAGGAAGTATACAGAAACCAAAATGATAGTAACTTTGAAGTAAAAATAATAATTTTGAAGTCCTATTTACAAATTTTTGTTTTTAATTTTATATATTTTTATTGAAATATGTATTTAAAAAATTATATTAAGTAAACAAACGATTTTTAAATAAGTGTAGTCATATACAGGTTTTTTTTTTTTTAATATTTTCAAATCTAATCTAAATGGTAATCAAAATGAGATAATTGTTGTTGAAAAATTATTTTTTATTGTAAGTAAATATACTTTAATTCAAATTGCGTAAACTTCAATATTTTATAGTATAATAATGTAAATTCTATAATGTTATGTTTTTTTTCATCAATTTTCATAGGTGTGAATGTGAATATATAATTGGAAAGTGTGAAGAACGGAATAAAATAAATTTGATATGTTAATAAAACCATAACAAATTTTAATAAATATTTATATTAAAATTATTAGTAATTTTTAATTAAATGTTTACCATAATATTCTATTAATAGTTTCAAAAAGTTGAAAATATTAATATTGTAAAAATTTTTGTTTTTTATAGTATTACATATTACTAAAATTTCATAATTTATCATTATAGTATTCAATGTTTGTGATTATATGGGAAATGATAAAGTTTTTAAAGTAATCTTATACTTATATATAAGAAATTTTTTTTATAGTATACTAACTTATCGCTGACGATTAAATAATCAACGTAAAAATATTTTTTTTGTTAAAAAAATTTAAAGAATTTCACTTAAGCCAAAATTTGTTAATCACTCGTTTTGAATATGACAACATATTATAATATTATTCATTTGTTTGCACAATATTTATTCTATATTATTATTATATGCTTTATTATTATTTTAATTTATTTTGAATTTCATCATCATATTTATTTTTTACAAAATATGTAAAAATTGGTTTTCTTGAGTTTATATGTACTTTAAAATAAAATTTTATATTTATGATTTAAATTGCATAAATCAATTTTTTCATATTCAATGTTGTTTCGATTTTATTTAACAATTAAAAAAAAAAAGTGGGGTTGTTATATTAATTACGATTCGATCGTAAAAATAAACGATAAACTTAATCTCCTTCAAGCGTTAATAGAATTGCATGAAAATAATAAAATTTGAGAATAGAATTTTATTTTATTTTCACAATCATTATTCATATTAACACTCAGGTTTTAATAATCAGTAGGATTTTATTGTCAGATTTAAGACAAAAATCGCAAATTTCAGGGCATTTGAAGGCTTAAGACCTCGAAAATAATAAAACATATATACCTATACATATATATTAATAAGTAACAAATTCTTGACATTGAGTTATTTTGAATCAAAAACCATCTTCTCTAATGTGTATCGTTTTGATTAAAACACTGAGTATTATAAAATCCATAAATGTTTACTCCTATAATTTACTAGTAATTTAAACAATGTAGGTACTGTAATGCAATTAATAGAAATACAAAGTTTCAAATTTTTTATGTTTAAATTTTGTTACGAATTAAATTATATTGACTTTTCGCCCAAGGTTAAATGTGTTGAAGTTCAAGTATAGAATTAATTTTCTAATAAAATGAGTTACGGAAATAAATAAAGTTACGTACAAGTATAGTGATTACCAAACCCATTTAAATTTCTAAAATAATAAATGTCTTTCACTGCAAAACTTTTATTAGCCCAACCTTAAACTTGAAAGAAAATACTAGAACAGCAAACAAAGCAAAATTAAAAAATAAAATAAAAAAAAAAATTATAAAGATTTTATTTTTTGGTTTACTTTTATAATTTTTGAACTTTCATTTTCTATTTGCTCAAAGAACTGCAATGCTCATAAAAGGTTTAATGCAGAATTGGTTATTTTTATAAATCAACCTTTGTTCATATTGAAATTTTTATGTAATCAAATCGTTTCAAATATTTATAACAAAAAATTAAATCAAGAAAGTACAAAAATTTTCATTAACAAAATTCACAACAGATTATTATATTGGTATTTTAAAATAAGAGAAATCAACAACCCTTAATCAGTGCCAACTTTCAAACAAATTCATTATTTTATTATGTTTACAAGACATTACGAAATATTTTTTTAGACTTATAAATATAATCGAAAAAGATCGTATGCGGCGCCACCTGCAATTAAATTATTAAAGTGAAATAGAATTATACTGATCAAAGTATAATATTTAATTAAATTTTAAAATGTGCTTGTTTTAGTTTTTATGTTTTTATGTTCTTCATAATAAATCATTGATTATTTTGCCAACTATTTTATAATGGTTTATTCATCAATAAATTCTTGTTCCAAAATTTAATATAGTCACGATGGGTGAAGATTTGTTTTGCATAACATCTTTTAAAATTATTGCTTTATTATGCTGTTTTATTTTTTTTTTGCTACAATAGTTATCATCAAATTTATATGAACTTTTATATACATATATATCTTTTATATTAATATGTTAAATTTAATGCTAAATTGATGTCAGAATAAAAAAATAAATAGAAATGTTTCACGGAAAATTATAAATTCTTTAAAATCCACTAAATCACGTGGGAAACAAACAAGTGCAATGTAATGAAAATTTTATGAAAACTTTTCCAATGTCTTAAATTGAAATTCTGTTTTTTTTTTTGTGAATTCTAAGGAAATATCAATAAGTTATTGATTTTTATTTTAATGTACATAATATAAAAGACAAGGGTTTTCCATGCTCTGTAAATAAAAAGGATGTGTACTAAGAAATACAAATGATGTGCTCTATATATATATTTATGTAATGTGAATATTAAGAAAAACATTGAAAAATCTTTTATACATAAATTCTAAAATAATATGAACAATATTATTTTGTACTTGAAAACCTATGTTTCAATGTTCTTTTTAAAGGAAATTTTATAAATTTTTTTATTTAAAAGTA
The DNA here is from genome assembly GCA_964007475.1 of Hybos culiciformis. NCBI lineage: Eukaryota > Metazoa > Arthropoda > Insecta > Diptera > Hybotidae > Hybos > Hybos culiciformis. The sequence continues at coordinate 149,485,602 of OZ023273.1, read as the reverse complement.
TGTACCTATATATTAAAGACAAAATATAATGGTACAATTTAAGTTAAAATAAAGTCTATGTTACATAAGTTTTAGTGGCGAGTTAGAAATTGAACCATAGAAACATTTGTTGCTGAAAGAGAAATTAAAACAGTGATGAAATCAGGACTTGGGATCTATAATTATGGTACAGTCTAATAAGAAAATTTGGAAAATTTTGTTAAAACTCTTTTTGAAATGAGGCGAAACTTATATTTTATGTTTGAATATACACATTTTTATGAAAATATTTATCGGCTTCATGCTGTGCAAAAAACAATGTATTAGATACAGATAACTTTTTAACAAAGTTATATTTAAATCGAAGTTCATATAATTTCGAAGCCATTGATGATTCAATTACAGAATTTAATTAAAATCAATTTTCGGCTCTTTCGATCTACAAAATTTGTTAAAAATAAGCTCCAGAAGACCACAAAATTATGTCTCAATGCTACAAAATAATGCGATATTAGTGTTATATAAGAGTCTTAATGACATGTTGGCGCCAGCGGTACTTTATATTCTTAGTTCTGCTATAATCACTTTTGACACTGTTTTTTGCTTTGAAGTTAAATTACACGCAACAAATAATAATAAATTCGAAAACATTTTTAACGATAAAAATAAAAATAAATTTCTTAATTTAGTTTCATTAAAAATTTAATTTAGTTCCAATTTTCTGTGGTCGATAAAATATATTGTATAAGTACGTTTTCTTTTTTTCATTAATATAGAGAGTTCTGTTTATTTGGAAATTTCACTTGATTACGACATGTCTGGTTAATAAAAAAAAATTCACACAGTTTTAAATTAATTATTGAAATGAAAATAAATCACGATTTTTTTTTAGTTTTTTTTTTTTATTTACATAAACAATTTTTTGTTTTTATATTTTTTTTACTATGAAAATTCTGTTTCTATATTCCTAAATTTGTTGAATAAAATAAAAAATAAAATTTAGCATGTTTTGGTGTTAATTTACAAAAATAATTTGCATGCCAGAAATAATATTTTTTTTTTTGCAAAATATTGTTGCAGTTATTTTTTTTGCTTTTGTAAAATATTTTGCATAATGGTAAACTATTTCATTTTGCTATTGCTAGGTTATTTGTTTCCGATTAGTGAAATGACAAGGTATAACGCTGCTTTTGAGTCTTTGTGGCTCGATCACAGCTAATACCGCAAAGCAATTTTTGAAGGAATGTTCCGGAAACCTGTTCACAGCTAATTTTACCTGAAAGCAAAAAAAATCAACTGCAAACAACTGCTTTTGTTTTTTTTATAATATGATTGTGACAGAAAAATGCCGCAAAACCAAATTTCGATGCAAAAGAAACGCAATGAAAAAGAAACAAAAAAATTAATTTGTAATGTAGGCAATTCTTTCAGGAGCAAAAAAAAAAATAAATTCAGTTTTTTAATCAATTATGAAATAATTTTAAGAAATTCTTTTTACAAAAAATCAATAAAATTAATATCTTGCGTTTTTTATAATTTTTATTTAAAATAAATAAGAAATAACGCAGAAAATCAGTTTTTACGGTAGCTCTTAATTGCTTTGGGTATTAGCTGTGATCGAGCCATTAAGGTCTTTTAATTTTATTTTCGATGTAATAAGATTTTTCGACATTGTAGAGAAAATAAGTTTAACAGAAACCAAAATTTTGGTTCGAAAATTGCTATCAAGCTTGATAAAATATATATAAAGCTTATATCTGGTTTTGATTTGCATATTAATATTATTTGTATGCAAGTTTTCAAATTGAGTTTCCATCAAAACAAGTGCATGGGGAGTTCGTTCATATTCATATTGCAAAGGTAAAAATAAATAAACATGATAGTGCGGTAAGAAAAATCTCAAAATTTTCAACAAACAATTTTTAACATAAAATATTTCTGGTTAGATAATTTGTTTTTAGAAATTCGAAATTTAGATTTTTATTTTACCAATCAATATAATTACCAATCAATATTATTTCAATTTTAGCATAAATGTTGAAATTAGAGTTTCAAAATTTTATTACTTAAATTATTTTGCTTATTATAATGAAATGCATTTAACAAAATGCAAGATGAAAAACTCAATACTTCAATTGGAAATTATAAAATGTTTGATAAAAATGTCAAGCAGGTAAAGATAAAAAAAAGAAATTATTTGTTTGGAAAGTTAACTAATTATGTATAAATCTTTGCAAAATATATTTAAGGTTTTCTTCTTATATTTCAGGAGAAAATTTGCTTTCATTTTCACATGAATGTGACGTGAAATGTGTATAATTATTTTGCTTCGAGCAATTTTGGAATTGAACCAAATAAATTTTTTTTCGAAATATAGTGAGATTAAATTAAATTTTCCCTTTAGGAGATATTCAAAAAATATTGCCTCTGCAATGAAGAATTTTTTTTTTAATATGCTCTTCTTGTTTTTATACTTTTTAATTTTTTTTTATTTTAAAATACAATTATTTCAACATTAAAAAAATTTCGTTTTTTTATAAATAGAATTTCAGCTTTTTTTTATTCTAATTTTCAAAATAATTTCTTATTGCCTAATTATTTATATTTACGAAATCATAGACAACCCAAATAGAAAAACTGTGTATACGAACGACATTATTTCTAAAAAATAAATAAATAAAAAAATTTTTGTTTATAAATGAAAAATTGAATTTGTTAAAGATAGATAGATAAAAGAAATACATACTAGATAAAAATAAGGAAAATGTGAAATTTTTAAGTTGAATTTTCTGGAGAAAAAAAAAATCAATTAATGCACGAAATAGAAAATTGATTTTCTTTTGCAATCTATCAACAGCAGAAATTTCTTTATGCTAAAGATACAGTCGACGTAGTTCACGCGCGTATGCGCACGTAAAAAAAATAAAAAAACTGGTTTTTTTTTACCTGTTATGCTCAACGCCGTTCACATGCGAAAAACAAAAGAGAATAAGAAGTTATTGTTGCCATTTTAAGAAGAAAAAATATTTATTTATTAACTATTGGTAAATAAGTTTTAAATTTTTTTTTTTATTTGACAAAAATTGCTCAAAAAAAAAAACTTGGTGAAATGGTAGAGACGATCCCTAAAAGTCGAAGTCCAAGAGGAATTTGGCCCAAAGGCCTCCGTTTCAGAGAAACGACCTTCCAAAATTTCCCATTAGGTATCCAATAAGTAAGCCAAATAAAAAGCCCTGGATGTTTGAAGGAGGCAGCCTCCATCCTTCATTCAACATAAAAAAAATTGGTTGCGAAAAAATGCACTTTTGTTCCCACCTAATTTATGAAAACTTTGGAAGGCCATATCTCTGAAACAGGGGCTTGCCTGCACAAACCCTCTCGGATTTGGGCGTTTGGCAACCACCTCTACCCTTTCACCAAGTTTTAACGAAATCGGGAGAGTACACGTAAACTTTATTTGCGCCAGTAATTTTTATATTAAATTTGTAAACGAAAATTTAAAATTTGGCAACACCAAAAAACAATAGCAAATGATTTCAACAATCTACGGCGTAAAATACTGGGAAAGTTAAAATATTTCAACTTTTACGCGCGTAAGCTGCTGCAAACGTTTATCGCGCGTTTGCAGCAAAACAAATGTGTTTACTCTAAAAAAAAACAGTCATTGCAAAAATTTGCGTGTTTAAAAGAGAAAAGAAATATTTGCATGAAAAAAGTCGAACTTGACATCAAACACTTTTTATTTACATCAAATCTGTTTTCAAAAATGTTTAATGCAAACGTTTGGAAAGTTTAGAGTAAATTTTAAAAAACTCATTACATACAACATTTGTTTTTATTACAACTTAAGTTAATTGGATCCAAAAGAAATATGTATATGTTATTTTCAAATTTTTGAAGCAAATAAAACTATTTTGAATTGAAATTGACAGAAATTTAACCGTTTATCTTAAACAAAAAGCGTTTTGAGCCATGTAAAATTGAAATGCTTCCTTTTGGAACAAACAATAAAATTTGGGGACTAATAAAAGATGGTATACTGTATTTGTCACAAGTGAAAAACTTTTATTGTAATTTATTTATTTTTACTTTATCAAAAGCTTTTTTATACAGTAAAATAAATAATTTTTGGAGTGAAATTCAATAAAATTAAAATGTTTATCTCAAAAGCAAAACGTTCGGAAAAAATCAAAACCAAAATTTTCTTGCTCTATACAGGATTTGAACCCGCGTCCTTAGCATTGCAAATCGCCAACATACCGCACACAAAAAAGGTGTATACCAAATTTATATTTTCTATTTTATATACTTTCTAAATTCCAATACCGTAGCTGAGTGGTAGTGTTGGCGGATTGCAATGCTAAGGACGCAGGTTCGAATCCCAAAGAAGGCAAGCATAAGAATATAATTAAATAAATTTAATAAATAAATTCTAAAAAATAAAAAATTAAATAAAAAAAAAATTAAATTAAAAAAAAACAAATAAAAAAAATTAAATAAGAAAAAATTAAATAAAATTAAATTTCAAAAAAAATTTCTTTTGCAGCAAAATTGCATGAAAAAAAAATACAAAGTATTGGCTTTAAAAGTAATCCACTTTTAATGCAATCTTATTTATTTTTTTGTCCTAAACAAATTTCTTTTGAAGGAAACTGCAACAATTGGTTTTTTTTTTGCTGCAAAAGTACTAAGTATTGGCTTTAAAAGGAAGCTACTTTTAATGCAATGGAGACCTTTATTTGTCGTAAAAGAAAACCACAAACAAACTTTGTTTGCTTAATTTTTCGTTCAGGAACAACGTTTTCTTTCTTTCCGTGTACGTTTTACGTCGTTGCGTATAACCAGTCTCATACATTTTCATACAATTTGATTTTTTAAGTGCGCATACGCGCGTGAACTACGTCGACTGTATCTTTAGCATTAGGTTTAATTTGCTTCGAAAAATTTTTCTGATAATATCAGCATATAGTTTTGATGATAAGTTGCAATGGGAAATAGAAAAAATAAGTTTTGGTTGCAAGTAATGTGAAAATAATAATTACTTGGATGTAAAAATGTTGTAATATAAAAGAAATAAGTAAATGTTGAAATATTATATGTGTATGATGTGTGTAATATTAAGTCTGAATAAAAACGACAAATTTGACAAAAAATGTATATTTTCTGATGAAGATGGTAACTTTTATCGAAACGAAAAATTAAATAATAAAATAATGAATAATTCCTAATACCTAAAGTTCTCTGACTGCTGGGTTTCGGTTATATTAGATTAAATTTTTTTTTACATAAAATGTCAATAGGAAATGTCTCAACTCAAAAGAGATAAAGTTTTTGCTGGAAATTAAAAAAAAAACATAAATTATGTTTTATTTATTTTTAACATTATTATATACCTATAGTGAAAGTATTAAATAGTTAATTTTGAAATACAGTTTAATAGTTAATCAATAAAATAATAAAAAAAATGATTGCAAGAAAGTTTATAATTACTTGTTTCTCACTGCGATAAGATCATAATACCAAATCAGTTAAAAATAAATTATTTTCTTTCGTTATAATTTTACTGCTAAGGTGTTTCTACATTAATTTTATATAAAAATAATAAATAGTATTATGCATTTTTGTCTCATCTTATACACATAATATGTATATAACATACATACAACATTATGCATGTATATATATTTTTCTCTTTAATAAAGTATAGCACATGTGATCATTGACCAGGTATTAATCATGAAATTTATTGTAAAACTTGTTTTATTTATTTATTTTTTTTTAAACAAATCGCAATATAGGTTGACGTCATGTTAAAAGCTCATTAAGATTATTTTGTGAACTCACCTGAACAAGAATAATTTCATATAACAAGAAATGGAATATTTCTTAATTGGTAATAAATTTGAAAATTTATTATAGGTATTCAAAAACTTATAGAAAAATGCAGAGATAATTTAACTGGAAAATTTTAATTAAAAAAAAAAAAAGATAAATTAAAAAAATTTCAAGTGTCAAAGAATTATGAACGTCACAAATTCTTAATAATTTTAATGAAGGGCAACATCTATTTATATACATATGCTCATTATAAATATACAGACATACCGGTACGAATTAGAAAAATATTGCAAAATTTTAAGATTCGATACAAGAATTTATTTTGGGAAATATTAAAGAATATATATTTCTGAATTTCTATTCCATTTTAATTACCTTGCTAATTAAAATAATTGCTAAAATGTTAATTATTACACTGTGGAAATATGAAATCAACTAGTAGTTATACAATTTGTAATTTTAAACAAAAATAATTATTTTTGTGCTGAATTTAAAATTACTTTCACAAAATTTTGACCGAATAAGTTGAGAGACATGGTCCTCCAAAAGTAATAACTTAAATTAAATAGAAATCACCAAATTAACTTTAAGGATTAATTCGTGCCGTACGACTGTGATGTATTAGTTTGAAAAAGACAACTGTAAGCACTTTTGTTGCTTTGAATCTGCGAAATTTGAATTTCTAAAATTATTATAATAATCTCCAAAATTTTAATTTTGGAAACTTAAGTTTTTATTATTTTTATGAATCATTGAATAATAATTAAAAGTTTTCCTTTCAAATTAATATGAATAACACAACACTTTTATTAAGTATTTACTTTTTTCGAATATAATTTATTTTTTTTAGCTTGTGTTTTATATGTATGGAAGTGTTGGCGCCACTATTCGTAAACAATGATATGCTTAGGTAATATTTAATTTTAGCGCCAACACTCTGTATAAAAGATCTATTATCATAATTTAGTATGTTTAACATTATTGAGTTTCAAAATGATGAAAATTTTAGATACATTATTATTTAAATAAACAGATGTTTACATGGTATTTAATTTTTTTTCGTATACCAATTTGAATACCTAGTTGAAAATTATGAAACAATAGAGATGTACATTATTTCACATGACACTAGGTTAATGAAGAAATAACATTTTTAAAAATTTCAAATCATAAATTAAGTTGTTTAAATTTCTTGCTTTTATTCATTGAAAACAAAATAATGATAAGAGTTTGTAATCACTAGGTACTACTCCACTAGCCACTTAAGAGTGTTCCCTTATCTAAAGATATGGCTGGAAATGTTTCTAAAAATTAACTAATACCCCTCGATAAATAAGAAAAATAATACTTAAAATTATCTTCAGTATTTTATTATGTTAGTGACTAATAATGTAAAAGTGGCCAATGCATTTGAGGATTTCATAAAATATACAATTAATACCTTAAAAAAATTATTTGATATTATTTTAGATATTACAAATCCAGTTTGTATATGCAGTCGCATTTAACTTTCTTTGTTTCTTTGTCTCTTTGGTAGAAATTTTGAAATAAATTTTTAACTAACTTCTCTAGAGAATTGAGTCTTTAAACATAATTCAGAACTATAGATGCAATATTAACTCGCTATCTTTTCGATCTATATATTAGTTTATTTTTCTGTTCGGTACAAATTTTGCAATCGATTTTAAATTAACTTCTCCATAAACTAGTACTACTCGTAGAAGCTTGAAACTTTAAAATCGATTGAAAAATATGACCAATACAAGAATAAAAAGTTAAAATTTATTAATATAAATAAAAAAATAGATAAAAACTTACTAAAAGGTACATTATAATTGCTCCCTCCCTGTGCAGATTAATAACCCCATATGCAGATTACTGATCCCAAACAGATTGTAATAAAAGTTTGTGAATTTTTGATATATATATGGAAATTCTTGTTATATTTAAAACGTGTGACGAATGCAACAGAGTAAGAATTGAAGATAGTATCTGTCGTTGAGAAAACCACACAACAAGTTCATTAAATTTGCAGTGCAATAAAATTGTTCCTGAAAGATTTAATTGACCATCAATCTGTACGGCTTTAAGGATCTATGTGGATCTACATAAATCTGTATGGGAGTAATTATTATTTTTTTTCTTTAGTTCGTTTTGAAAAACTATTACCTAAATGTATCTACATAAATTTTTTTCTAATAATTTTCATTATCACATCGCGAAGAACAAGAAATACAAAATAAAAATTGGTTTTCGAGAGACCATTCTAGATCTTTAAAAAGAAATATTTAAAAAATCAATCGAAAAAAATATACATATAATGGACCCACAAAACTTTCTGCGCTCATAATGTTCGGAATAAAAGGAAAAAATAGTGTGACTCAGGCGCAGTCAGATCAACTGTGTTAATAAGGAACTTGACAGAGAACAGCGTTTTTTTTTTCTTTTTTTTTTTTTAATTAAATAATAAAAACAACATTATTCCACCTGAATTCTATTTTCCAATGCAAAATTCACATTTTTTTATTATTATTATTATTAATTCATTTTTTTTTTTAATATTTTTATTTTTATTTTTTTTGTTTATTTATGTTTTTTTGTGACATTAAATTAATTTCATTTTTATATAAATTTTTAACACAATAAATTTTTATTTTTAGAAAATTACGTATGCCCTGAAATTTTAATACATATTTATTTGTAAAAAAAAAAAAAAAATTATAAAAAACATAAAAATATAAAACAAAATAGAAAATTATTTAAAAAAAAAGAAAATTACAATTTCAATGTAGGCATTTTTTTTTTTTTTTCAATGTTTACTTTAATTAACTTCTCATTAAACAGGTGTATCAAGAAATTTTTTTTATTTTTCTTTTTTTTTTTTTTTTACTGAAATAACGAAATTTTCTGGTAACGGTAAGATAGATAAAAATCAAAAAATAAACAGATAACAAAACATAAAGTTATAATTTTTTTTTTGTTTTTTAATTTTTCTTATTTTGACAAAAATAAATAACTATATCTACATTTTTATCTGCAGATAAACTTTTTATAGAACTTTTTTTTTTTGTGATTTACCTTTTTTAAAACTTATAAAGAATTTTTTTTTTTTAAATTAATTTTTAATTTTTTATTTTTAGAAAGAATGTACGAAAACGAAAAATTATTTGCAATTAGTTTTTATTTTTTTTTATTTTTGTTTATTTTTTTTTTTTCTTTTGGTATAAAATAATTTAACCGAACAAAAATACTTCACATATTTATCGCGAAATCGCTACTGAAAATAAATAATATTCCTATGAAATAATACGAAAAAAAAAAAAAAATAAAAAAACTTAGTGGTGTACATATAAATAAAAAAAAAAAATTGCTTAACAAAATTCATTTACGAGATATTTTCAAAACAAATAAGATACAAAAATGTTTTATTCATCGATAGAAATATCGTAAAAGCTTTTTTTTTTCGTGGGAATGAAATAATTATAAATTCATTTGTTATGATTTTTAGAAATGAATATCAACGAACAATATTTTCAACTGAAAATAATAATTTTTTTTACTTTCTATCCACACACTGATGTGAACGAAACGTCAAAATCAGAATTCCTTCACAACGATATTTGTGAATGAACCATAGATGTTAAATAATTTATCCAAATATTATGTTTAAATAAGTTTTGATGACATTTCATTTTATGAGTACACATTTTGAGAAAATAGAGTTGAAGAAATAAATTACGTTACAATCATAAAAACTCTATTAGCTACTCAATTTACACAGAAATTCTATAAATCCGAAATACTTAAAAAACGATATTTGTGGCATTTATATAATATTGGAAATACATAAAAAAAAAAATATTTTCTTAGCAAGATTATAAAATATGCTGTTCTTTAAGAAGCTTTTAAGAATTCTAAAGACAGAATATAGTTAAACTTTTGTAAAGTGATTCAAATCGAAATAAATTTTGTTTCACGTTCCATTTGAGTAAATTTTTTTTTCATATTTCGCTCAATTTATTCGTTACAATTTTGCTTTTTTAATATAAGTTTCCTTTTTTAGTCGCATTATTTTAAGTATGAAATGCAATAATGGATGTTTAGAAATTTGAGTACTTCATTGTGCAAGTTAATTTCCAAATTTATACTTTCGTAAAGTTATTTCACTATTGCTTTAATAAACTGCCATCATAACATTCGCCATAAGCACTGAAAAAGGACTTTTGAATCAAAAAGTAAGTCAACAAAAGCATGTCTTTCTCTTGATAATTATTTTAGATTTGAAGATTTTTATCAAAAGTAAAACAATGTAAGCCCAGCTTAATCTTCATAGTTTGATATTTACAGTTTAAGTAATGAAGTTTTTGATGAAAAAATAGATCAATCTATATAGGAAATTTTTTATATGCTTGTTGAATTACTTTTAAGCTTCAGAATTTAAAGAATTTTACATTTGCTTCTTTTGCTTTAAATTTCCGATTCTCGAATTTTTCAGTTGGACATATCCTAATTAGCATTTTAGTTGAATATCGACATATCGTTTTAATAGTGCTATAAAGTTAAAACACAACTTTTTTATTGATTGCATTTTATTAACAAATGTAAGAAATCTTGAACTTAAGGTTAAGCAAAATTTTATTATTTTATTGATTGTTATTTTATTTTATGATGTATTTAATTGCAACATTTTAAAAAAATATGGTGTAATAAAAAAAAACCATAAAATTTTTATTTTATTTAATTAAGTCATCTCATTTATTATTTAAACATAGATTCATTCGTGAGGCTTAAAATTTGTTTAATTTGTTAAAAACATATTTATCAGACTATCTTAACTTTTAATTACATATGAACATATATCTGTATTCCAGTATACCTGATGAAAGATTTAATCAACTCATTATAAATTCGTGCTAAATGTACTAAAAATGAGCTAATAATTTCTAAATTCTTCGTACATTATTTTTTTAACTTGAAACTTGACTTTTTTACATTTGGAAGTCATTTGAGTTGTATATAATTTTAAAACTTTGATTTTTATCTGCGAAGAACGTAAGTCTCAAAAATCGTCTTTAAAATTCCAAAAAAACAGCATAAAATCGCAAAAAAAAGTAATTTCCGAAAGCTTTAAAACATATTCTTTTAGATATTATAGTGATCATTTTTTATCCATTAAAAATTCTGTTAAATGAACAGAAAATATGATTAACAATAGTTCTGAAAAAAAAAAACAATAAAATGTCAACTCCATGTCCCAACATAATTTTATACATGTATCGTTTTTATTTTTTAATCACAAACATTTTAATGAATAAATTTTTTAATAAATGTATCTAATAATTATGTTTTGCATAATATGAGTAAATGAAATTATTCTTAATTTTGAGATGTATTCACAATTTATTAAAGTCTTAGGATAATATCGATAACTACATTATGTATTTATTATATTTATGAAAGTATATATATATATCTTAAAAAATATAAATAATAATATAATAATAATCTTATAACTTTTTCCCATTATTAAATTTCTAAAAGCAAAATCAAAGTAGATCCTAACAAGGATATTAATGTTGATCCAGTTATTTTAATAGCATTATTACCCTTATTAGTTGAGTTTGCTGTGGATTGGTGCGAAGTATTCGGTGTTAATATACTCTGGTGTGGTTGAAGGGTTGTTCCTTTCGTGTCGATTCCTGGTACTTCGTTTCCTATAGGATCTTCTACAAAAAATTGTAATTTTGTTAGTTATATTTTATGTGATTGTAATTCAATTGACCCGATGCCAGTTCTACATTGAGTTAATAAATAATAGGAACAATAAGTAAAGTAAATAATAATTTTCAGTTTATTGCCCATTATTTGTGCGTCCAAATTTTAATTACTTCTAAACAATAAATTGATAGGAAACACAATTGAAGAAAAATTTAATATTTCATATAGCTATCGTCATTTTCGCTAAGAGTTGCAGTTGTTTGCAAAAGTTAAATAGATTAAAACAGTATACTAAAGACCCCAAAGTAAAGTTTTTAGAATTTTAATATATTATACAATTAATTTGAGAATACTTGTCTTTGAAGTTTTAAGCACTCAATAAAAGGTTAAATAAAAAAAAATGTATGCCTTTTACCTCAAAAGAGACTGAACAGGATTTTGGAATCTTCGATAAATTATAAATAAAGCACTAAGCTTTATAAATTTTAATCCAAATTGTTGAATTAAAAAGATAAAAGTTGAATAATTTGAGATCGTCGTTTTATGTTGATGTATTTTTTTTGCTTTACCTAAGAGATGCATAATTATAGCGTATTAGTTTTGTGAATCAAATGGAAAGTGATGTTTAAAAAAAATTGAATTTATATAAATTTATTTTTTGCCGTACATTATTTTAAAAATGAAGGAAGAGGGAAATAATACATTCCGCGAAAAAAATTACTTTTTACACAAACTTACTGTCATTTGGTTTCGATATTGTCGTTGCTGGTGCAGATGCATCATAAGGTGTTCCCATTTCATGATTAGTTTTACCAAGATATTTTGTATCTTCAATTGCCATTTTCTCATAGATCCAATCTAAATGCATTGAAACCTTTGTATAAATTGCATTTATTGTACAATTTTTTCTGCTTCCTGGAACTGTTTGCGACAAAAGGCCTATGAATTTGCTATCACATATTAAAGCAGTTCCAGCATCATTAGCAACATCAATGTTTTCATCTTTTTTCTTCATAGTTTCATATAAAATAGAAAATTTATTAATATTTTTACAATAAGCATAATTTTTACTAAATTTGGTAGGTAGGTATATTGTTAAAAAATGATAGTATTGCTAGAAATTCAAAGGATTGATTAAACATGCGTTTCAGAGAAATATTATCTAAAATTGCAATGACGATGGTTCTGGAAACATGTTAACATTTTAATTAGCGAAGAAAATAAAAAATCGTTTTATATAATGAAAAATATAATTTAATAACATTTCACTTACTTTACATAATTCTGAATCGAGAATATAAAATGAGCAAATGTCATTGGAACGAGGAGATTGAAAGCTAGTAGTGTTTGTGCAATTTCGATTTTTTAAAATCGGAACATCATAGCTTTGAATTGCTGAACTTCTCTTTGAAATCTGGAAAAAATTAATATCATAATTTTAAAGTCAAAGTTAGATTGTTAGTGGAATGAATATGTGTTTTTAAGTTTGTCGGGTAATTTGGCGAAGTTTGTTAGGTTTTGACGTACTACCTACCTACTACAGTATACAGCATAATGAAGTGTAGCAAAAGTTGCTGCATCAAAATAATAGTTTTTATTGGTTTTTCTAGCGAAGAATAACTTCCAAAAATGTTTAATGAGTTTATAAAGTTTTTAGTAGACTGTTACCAACATGTATGTATATTAAAAAGGTAAAGTGCGAGCTATTATTCTTTGGTATGACAAATAGCAAATCTTGCTAAGTAAAGTCGTTAACTACAGTTCGATTTGATTTATATTCATAGCAAGCTATACATATATAGAAATTATAGCTATTTCAGAGTTAATTAATATTTTTTAAATTTTAGTTTTCAAATTGTATGGAGTTATCTGGTTTAATAGATCTTTTAATTCATCTTAAGTTATTCAAGCAACATAAACATTAACAAAAATATCTTCTTAATGTTTATATAACTAAGTACTTTATTTCTTAATGTTTCTTAATGTTTATATAACTAAGTACTTTTATTTCAGATTCACATTAATATATAAGAATTTTAGGGGTTTATTTCACGGCCCCACAAAAAGTCGTGTCTTGTAGTTTGAGAAATAATGTTCCTGTAACTGGTAACTGAAGTTATGAAAAAAAAACCCTTTGAGGAACATTTTAATCGTTACTAAAATTTTTTTTAACATTTTGATAAATACCTACGTAGACTCTGCTTGACTCTCATGATTTTTGAAACAAATACTAATGTTGTTTGTTAACAAATTTGTTAGGTATAATTATGTTTATTTTAACTCAACCGCTTAATCCAAGTTTTCTTTTTAAGTATAATGATATCGCGTAAAAGGAAAACAAATAAATTTCTGTCACTTTTTGATATTTCCAGAATACCGAATTTTTTTTTTCAATATTTGAAACTTAAACATTTTTCAAGCTTTTAAATAATAATTTTATTTATTATTGATTGACAGTACAGGTGAAATGAAAATACAATAATAAGCAGGTTCATTAACAAGAAAGAATATTAAGTTTTTGTTTAATTTAATAAAGAGAGGAAATCTCAAGTTTATAAGAATATTTATTAATTCCAATTTCTTTACCGCTTTGCATGTTAATTTATTGATAGAAGAGTCAATAAAAAATTAAAAAATTCCAACATGATACCAATTTATTTTTACTTCTTGACAAAATTTCCTTTTTAGGCCGCTTTCCTCCAAAAATGATAATCGGAATTACGTTTTCATTTAACAACCTATACAATTTCAATTCAATTCACAGAAATATCGTTCACTGTCACCTAGACCAGAAGCCTTCAACCAGCGGCAAGCATATACATAATTTTCATAAATACAATTTACGTACAGACTTTAAATTTAAAGTTTCAATATATGGATTCCAATGAAAATTGGAGTGTTAGGTAGAAAGATGTCAACTAGAGGAATTAAAGGCAACGATTGTTTCTAAAATCAGTGGTTCGGACCAAGGTATCTTAAACGTAAATTATCTTATATCGAAACGTTTTGGAAACGAGCCTCACACATCATTTATAAGGCAATGTTCTGTATTTTTGATTTTAGTTACGACTGATATTTATTTCATATCATGTTCGGATTTTGTTTTAGTTATTCAATAAGAATTCAATAATTAATGTATAAGTATAATAAATAAGCTAAAATATTGATAATGGAAAATGCACAAATTTACGCAAATTCCATCTCACTGTTTAATCGATTTCGCGATCGAACGACTTTGTTCTAAAGTAACGACAATATCACTTGACTGTCGACAGTAAAAATACATTATTTATGACTTCAATATCGACATCATGGAACTCGTGACAGAAAATTAACTTAATTGTGGTTTAAAAAAAATTATCTACGTTTTTTGTGAATTTAATTAAAATTATTTTTTTAACATTCTTTAATGAAATGTTTCACTTGACATTAAATTACTAATTATTTTGAAAATGACTAATCAAAAATCTGAACTTTATTTTGGCAAAAAAATAAGTCTAGAATAAATATTTTTTATCTTATAAAAATTACGAAGTTTCTTTTAATATATTGTCAAGAAATGAATTATAGATTCTGAATAATCCGGATATTTCTTATTAACTACTTCTATTCGATTGCTTTATTATTTTTTGTATCCAATTTGGAATTTATTCACCTTAAAAATGTTTTCAAACTCTTAATCAAAATTAAATCCAAAATAACCCTATACAAATATTAACATACCATGTCATTGTAAATTTGTATTTGACATTTACGATAATCATAATGATCATCCAGCATAATCCATTTGATGTCGTTTCGTGTGGATAAATCAAGAGATTTATTTAAAATTAAAATAGCAACATCATTTTCTAATACACTTAATCTGAATTTTCTATTCAATTCAATTTTAGATATATTTATTTTGACTGCATTTGGTCCATTTCCAGCTGTTATATATATACCAGAAGATGAATATATTTCACCAGGTTTCCCTGTTGAATTTAACATGCAATCGGCTACCGTTAAAATAACATCTTCATGAATAATTGCTCCACTGCAAATTTGTTTCGCAGATGTATTATTTGAAATCGATCGAAGCCATATTAACACTTGATACGGAGGTTGTTCAATACAATAACTTAGATTGACAAAGATAATTATTGCTAATACTAATTTCGTTAACATCATCACGATTAAAACTATGTAATAATTTTATTAATATTTTGTTATATTTGAGGAAAAAAAAAAATCAAAATTAAATTGGTTCGAAAGTGTTATTAATAGCTCGGCTTAATTCACGAAACTAAGCGTATTTTTTGATAAATCTGATAATTAAACTGATCTTGATCTTATTTTTTACTTTATTTAATTTTTCAGTAGCGTCTTTACGATAAATTGACTTTAGATAATATTTGTACGCTTTTGCTGTAATCACCTCTAAGTGAAGAATTCAAATGCGTATAAAAATAAATTATTTTAAAATCTAAGAATTGTCTAGAATCTATATTCAACGATGTCGAAACGGACCAAATAAAGCAAAATTTCATTTTATTAAAATGGGATCGTGACGATATTCCTCATCCCAAAATTCAAATGGATGAAAAATATTATTTTGTGGAAGTAATAACATTTATGTTAATTTTAATTTCAATTCTCTCTGTGGAGAAGACTAAGATTGCTTCGCAATAATATAATTTGAAGAAAACAAAAATTTACTTTTATTTTTTTACGAAAATAAATAAAATAAAATAAATAAATTATTAACATTTAATACCCCATCAGGGAGGAATTAAGTTAATATATTATTATGGTAAATACTAATTAGTTTATAGTTAGCCGTTGTGATTTAGTTAGATCTAGTCATTGCAATTTACTATTTTTATTAAGCAATTTCGTACCGCCATTTCACCTCACGCATTATAAATATCTGTAAAAACAATCAAGTTTATTTAGTAAATACCGAGAACTTGAAATTATATATTTGAAACTACGTTTAATTTAACATTTTGATGGTAAGTAGTAAGTGAAATCTGTTTTCAGGTGATTTTTCAAATCTTATTTTGAAATATAAAATATTAACTATGAATCAAAACTATATGGTTTTTTTTTGTTATTTCGTACCTAAGATTCAATATCTTCTAGTAGACGATGTATTTAATACGGGTACACATTACATGTACCAGACTTTAATATTATACCTATATATTGCTCTGGTATTTCACACAAAAAGTCACTGCGCTATCGAAAAAGTATCTAATTAATATATCATATATTTATATATTTGTATATACAATTTTGTTTTCGTAGATACAAGATGTTAAAGCGTTAAATATTTTCATTACTTATCATAATTTATCTCAGTATTTTTTGTGTATATTTTGGATTTTCTGTATGAGTGATTATTATTATTATTACTTATATTATTCTTCAGTTTGTACTAATGATTTTAAAAAATTTTCACCTGAATAAATTTAGGAAATCTTTAATATATCTATTTTTAGCATTAATTAATTAACTATTTTTTTTTTGTATGAGTAAAAAAAAAAAAAATTTTGATTTTCTATCATATTTGGTATTTTTTTCTTAAATATCAAGTACATTAAATTCATCGAATTCATAAATTGGTTTCACACAATAATTTTCATTTTCAACTTCCTTTGTTTTTTAAATTAAAAAATTAATTATTTCACAAAAAATAGCTTGTGTTGAAGTTAAGTAAGATAGATATTAACATAAAACCATAAAGGATTGACATTAACATAGGCAAGAATATGACATGATTTGGACATTGTCTAAGAATTAAGACTAACTCCTATTTGCCATCTTTTCAACATAACTTCAGTAAACAAAGATCGATAATGTTGAGAGATTTTTAAATAATATGAGTATAATATAATGCTTCCAAATTAAATCTAGATTAATATATATACAATAATTTGACTTTACGTCAGCTTTGCTTTTATTAAAGCAGTTTTTTCTAGAAATGGAATTTCAGAGAAATACTTTCAAAATAATTTGATAATATAATATAATTCAGTAAAATTTATATAAATCTTCCGGTATAAATTATTATAATATGAAAAGCTAATCTCGGTGCTTCATTACACAATCAGTAAAAAATTTAGTAAAGTAGTGTTTAAGAAATTATTACATATTTACAATTAAAGGATTATTCTAGACAAATTATTACATTTGATATGACTTCACTTGCAGCGTTATCTATTAAGAAGCTACATGTATATTTTGGAACAAATTAGAAAAAAATTGAATTGATAGAAATATGGATATAAGGAATATATGTAAATTATTATTTTCTTATTTAAATATTAACATATATTTCCAATGATACTGATGATATTTAATTTTATAATTATTTGTAATTAAAATTAATATTCAAAACGTTAAATTTTTGATTTTATATCTTATCTAGTGAAATCTACTTAATTATTTTATTATGTCGAATTTATTGATGTTTGTGTAACATAAAATTTATTATTATTAATTAAACAATGAAAAATTTAAACATATTTGAATTACAACATAATATAAAAAATAAATGTCCTATAAAAATTCGAATAAATACTAACATAATAAATCAAATTAACATAAAAAAAAATTTCTAGACAATAATAAAAAAGGAACTTGAGTCTAACTATATAATAGTATAAAAATATTTGCGAATTAAAATCATATTAATCAATATCAATACATATATATATATATATAAAAATAACTGATTAAGAAAATTCATAATAAAATAACTACTATACAATCATACATAATACATAAAATTTTTTCAAATTTTGTTTACATTTTCTAATGACGTAATAACATTTTCTAGCATCAATATTATATACTTAGAATAATTTATCACTTTGAGATAAAAAAAAGTGATAATTATTATCACAATAATATGATAATTAAAATGTAAAATTAAATAAACTAATCTGGAAAAATTCATTTTTTTTTATTTAAGAATATTTTAAGATTTGATTACAGTTTACCGTGAAAAACAAAAACTTTCGATTCTTTCATAATAATTTAACATTGAATTTCATTTTTAATCTACATTTCATATAATGTACATGAGATTTTAACATGTATAATTGTATAACAAAATAGGTTTTTAGTGTGGAATAGGAAATTTTTTGAACTCAAGAATAATATACATATGTACTTATATAGTAAAAGAAATTATGTTAAGAACAACGAATTTTACTTGATCTAAATTAAGCTTTACAAGAATTTTGACTACTTATATGAATTTAATTGAACACAATTTTTGGATGTCCATAAAAAAAATTTTTTTTAGTTCATTTTAATTAGATTTATATTTTGCAATTACTTTTTTTTTATTAAATAGAGAACTGAAAATTCTCGGCAAGCAATAGATAACAGTTAGGAAATATGTAAGAACATGAAGAAATTAGTTCAAAATTCAAAATTGGTTACAGGACAAGAAAGCTTTTCAACTTTTCTATTAATATTAAATCTCAATACAAAAACCCAAAAGCTTTGAAAAAAGATATCGATATAATAAAACAACTTTTGTTAATATTTTGAAACATAAAAATAAGCTTTAGAAACTACATATTTTTGAATTAAATTTACATTTTAATATTTTTTTAAACAATAAGAAAACAAGCAAGAATAAATTAAATATTATTTATTTTTAGTCTCAACCATTATTGAACTATAATTTTTTTAAAAAGATTTTTTATTATATTTAAATATTCCTAGTCAGATCTGAATCGGAAATATTGTCCTAAAATATCTTAATAAAACAGTTTTTTTTTGCTTTATAAGTAAATAAGCAGGTATAAAAGTAGAGCTTGGCGCTAGTAACGAGTCATGTAATCTGAATAATTTTTATAATAAGACGTTATGTTGATTTATCTCTGTAACTATATATTATAAAACTGACTCCGTGTCAGAACTTTAAAATTTAAGATTTTCTTTAATATTCTGTATTTAAGATGTATTTAGATTTTTTTTACATTATAATGTTATAGAATTTTTACAAGAATGTATTTTTGGAATCAAAAATTTTCCGCCTCCATATTTAGTTTATATATAAAAAATATACATTTATTTTTAAATCTTTTTTTTGTAGGTGGAAGAGTTAATTGCCTGAATGGATAAACTGTTTTCAATAAAATGAAAATTAGAATATATTTTTCGCTTGAATTTATTTGAGAAAAGAATTTTTTTTTGCTTTTAGTGCGGTGGTGGTTAATAAACCAACAATTTCGTTTTCAATGTTTTTAATTCTTTAAGGATTTTTGTGCAAAAATTATTATTTTTTTGTTGTTAAAAAACATAAAAGTTTAAATTCATTTACATTTTGTTGAAAATAAAATTAGTATTATTTGAATACTTTGTGTTCTTTTATAGAGTTATAAAGTATTAATTTCAGATTAGATTTTGTGTGGATTTTGCATGTAATAATTTTTCCAAATTAAAAAAAAATTCCTTGATCATATTTTGCAATAATATTTACCCAAAAAATATTTTTTATTTCTGTAAGATATATTTTTCATGTTCAAATTGATAACTTTTTGGTTTTGGAAACAAATTTTCATATAATACATATTTTGATTTTTTTAAACAAGTTAAGTAAATATAATTTTATTATATGTAATTCAAAACTCTTTCAGAATATAAGCTGAAAATGGTCTACAGAAGGATTAATATGACAAAATAGGTTTTTACTTTCTTTTTACTTTTACATTTTGTTATTACAAGAACAAGTTTCTTTGATCAAACTAAGTTGAGCAGTGTCTAACCTCAACATTGATCCAAGTTGACTTTGACACCCTGTTTACATGATGAAAAAGAGAGTCGAAGTGGATTTGGACAAAGTGTTCTTGGATCGTAAAACCAATAATTACAGAATATTGCTATTGCTATGTAGATAAGTTAAGTAATTTTGAAAACAATATTAAAATATTGATGGACGATGTTAATGTACATTATATTGCATTTTGTCAAACATTTTGTAATGATTTTTTTTTAATTGTAAAAACGGTAGTTAAAATGTATTCAGAAAAAAATTTAAGAATTAATTAATAAATAAAATATTGCCAGATTTAAAAAAATGAAAATATGAAGTTTTTTCTGTCAATTATACTTGCTCTCAGATCAAAAGTATCTACCAAACTAAAAGTTATTTTTGCAATTAAACTAATTAATTTTTTTTTTTTCCAAAACAGTACAAATGGAATTTGGAACAATATTAAATAGTATTGGAAATTTTAGTTTGAAGACTTTTCAAACACTTATATTTTCAAAGTTCTTTTCTATGTATATGCACATAGATACATATATATATACAAAAAATAGCATAAAATCTACATTTTCATTATATTGTGATTTTAAATCATTATAAAGACATCAAGTTGTTTTTATAAGAAATAAGGATATTATTATTGCTTTGATATTATGTCTATTTTCGCTTACAATTTCATGCAATTTTGTTGTGTTGTGTTTGAAAATATTTAAAATATAAATTGCAAATCATCAAGGAAAACAGGAAAAAATATTTTAAATGAAAAATAAATACACCGTCTTTGCAATAGTTTTATTATAAAATATTATAAAATAAATGTTCATTTGTTATTATTCAAGCAAAACGGCAAAAATAAAGTTTTTGGTTATTTTAAAAATTATTGACATTGATTTTTTGATGTCAAAGCAATCTTTATGAACGAAATATTTCTTTACCAGAATTCATAGTCATAAAGTAAAGAACATATTTTTTATTCCGAGGAAAATTAAGTTTAATTTGTGATTTAATAAAATACATTGGAAAAAAAATTAATACATTTTTGCAAATTCTTCAACAGTTTTCTTTTTCCATTATTTTTTTTATTATGCTGAATATATTATGTATTTACATTTTATAACAAAATTGATGAATATCTGTTATTTTTCTGTTGAGTGTGAAATTTGTCAAACTGTTGTCACAAAGTTATGTTCACTCAGATATTAATTTGAGCTGTAATGTATTCGCTTTAGTTACATATAAAAAAAATTTTTATTTTTTATTTTTTTTTTCATTTACAAACAATTTTTTTCTATCTCATATGTCTGATTTAGTTATTTATTAACTTTTGAAAAGTTTAAAAATGATTGAATATAAAAATGTATTGCTTGTTCGATGCATTCAATTCGATGCTGTTTCATCGGTAAGTTTCAATATTATGTAGATTTTTATAGAAGGATTTCTTATAATGTGAAATAAACGGGTCACTGGAATTAAACAGAATGCAACAGAAATTATATATGATATTCGTAAATTGCTTAAAGTTTTTAAGTTATACTGTCAATCATCTATTTAAATTTAATTTTAAAGTTTTTTTTTTCATGTTACCACTATGTCAGTTCGTTATGATTTTGAAAATTAAGGCTCCATTAAATTATGACCAAAAGTTTTGGAAGTTGAACTTAAGAAATTGTTAGCGCTATTTTGGAACTTATTATTCGAAGAAGCAAACTTTTGGGGCATTCCATAATTCAATGAACTTGATAGTAAATATTTTTTAGAAATATATTTTTGCATATTTTTCTTTATCATATATATGTACCAAAAAGAGCAATGTCATTAAATTACATTTTATAACAACTTGAAATTAATTGATTAAAGCAATAGTGGTTTCATTCAAGCATATAGATCCCTTTGATAAATATATGCTGTGGTGATTGTAATATCATGTTTTTTTTTGTGCTGGCCAACAACATTATTGTAGGGATAATGGATGGAATCAAGGGAATTTACTATTTAGACAAAAAAAAAACAAAATAAATTTTTTTTTTAATGGATTTATATATCAAAGCTATTAAACGTTAGTTACTTTTTTTTTTTTATCCTAACGACATAATTTTTCTTTATTATTTTTTTTTTGCAATGTTGATGAGTGTTCTTTTTTTTATGAACATAATAAAAAAAAAAAAAAAAATTGAAAATATCAAAATGACGTACTAAATGTTAAACGTATTAAGAGTTTATTTTATTTTCAACATGATCTGTGGGTTGTTGTTGACAATAACAAGATTATTATTATTATAAAAATATGTTTAAAACAAAAAAAAAATGGAAAATTGCTGAAAATAAATTGAATTTATATACAACAAATTAATAAAAAAAAAAAAAAAAAATACAAAATTAATGAATTATAATAATTTTTTTTGTTATATGCAAAGTTTTTTAAAAAAAAGTTATTATTTATGTAAAAACAAAAAAAAATAAATAAAAAATTCATTAACTTTGGAATCATTTTCATTAATTAGTTTCAAAATAATAATTGAAATAAAAGAAAAGAGTTGAAAACAAAAACAAAAAAAAAATGATTCCATAATGATTTTATGGAAAATTTTTAATGATGACAACGAGATTTATTGGCTGGTTAACAATAATTGAGTGATAAAAAAAAAAAATTTATATAAATTGAATTGGTTAAACAAAAAAATCATGAATTTCAGTTCAAAAAAAGAACATATCAAATTATCTTCTACACAGAATAAATATTTTTAATAAAAAAAACATTTCTTCTAGAACTTCCATGAACTTCATAACTTATTCATGAAAGAATCATGAGAATGCAATGATCTCGATGTGATGAAACTTCTACATTCGTCCGTATTATTTTGGAAAATCCCTAACAAGTCTGGTATCCATTTTGTGGTATATTCATAGATTGTTACCGGTTCATCGTGTTTCAAAAGCGTTTTATTTGCCTGGACAATATAAATTTATCTTTCTGTTCTGTCGAACTGCAACTTCATAATCCTCCAAGTTTAGGGAGTAGAAGAGCCTATTTGTAGTTCAGTTTTACTCATAAAGCTATCGAAGATAAAATGACAAGTATAGCTGTTTAATCTCTGACTTTAATATACCGTCTCGAAGTCTTAGATATTCTGATATTCTTTACATTAAACTTTCCAGAACCAACCACAGTCACTTTATATTCTTAGCTCTATATTCAAAATTTATAACCCATTCCACTTTCTACATAGTTTCGATATAGTTCTTTAAATTTAAATTTTATATTTATTTAATTAATTTAAATTAATTATAATATTTACTACATATCATTTTCAAACATTTCAGTTAAACTCCACTTTCCTGCTACTTTTGCGTATGTAGTTCGTAAAACTTTATTTGACAGATAAAACGGATTAACAAATGAAAAAAACCTTAACGTGCGTAAATCTGTTATTATAACAAAGAAAAAAGTTAAAAAAGAAGTTTTCTTTATGATTGTAGGTAGTGTTTGCAAATACCCGGAAATAAAAGTACCCGGGTACTCGAGTTGTAATATTTCAAAGTTTTCGGGTAGCCCGGGTTACCCGGGTATTAAGAAATATTACAAAAAAAACTGGAAAAAAACCCATTAATAATTTAAATTTTTTGTTTATTAAGAAAATAATATTTTATAAAAATTAAAGCATTTAATGTATCTGGGCTCATTTTATTTCTTAATTTACTACAAAATATTCCAGCAATGGAAAAAACACGCTACGAGTGTTTCAGTGGATGTTAATTTCTCAAAGTAATTCCAGACTCGAGACATTTTACAAGATGCAAAGACAAAAAATTCAATCGAGCGCACAACATCAATTTGTATAAGTTTTCTTCACTTACGATTTTTAATTTCACTTCCTCAGCTCAGCAGTATTTTGATTAATCAAAAGCACAAAGAATATTTTTTTCAGAAAAACACATTCTATTTTTTTTTTCTATGTTTTTGAAATAAAAATAATTCAATTAAGCACCCAGTAAATATTTTATAGGTGAAAACCGAGTTAATATTAGGTTAGAGAAACCCAGTGATTACCTGATATTGGCACCGGGTAGTCTATGAAAATGTTTCATACATGCGTTCGCTTCTAGCAGGTATCATTACCTGATCATTCAATAAAAAAGAAACGAAAAGAAATGAAATAAAAGTAAATTAAATTAGTGGCTTCTCCACAAATATGGTTTTTTTAAATATAAGGGCTTCTTCCTGAAAGATTTCTTAAAATTTTCTCAAATTCTTTCTAAAAATAATAAAAAGCTAAAATTGTTTTTATTAGTTTTATTTATAATATATTCTATCTCTTGTAATATAACAAAAATTAAAAAAAAAATAAAAATTAATAAAATAAATGTTGATTTATAAAAAAGCAAAATTTTATTTACAATACTTTATTGAAATTTGAAATTTTTTTTATTTGTTATGTTTAATTAAAAATGCATTTTTTTTTATTAATTTTTTTTTTACTTGTTAAGTACTTTAATTAAAAATTAATTTTTTTTTTATAAATTTTTTTAATCATTTTTAATTTTTTATTTTAAAAACGCATGTATCTTTCTCAATTTTAACAACAAGACGCGTTCATTAAAATTTCAAAGGAACTGATAAGATTTGAACAAAATTTCAAAATTTTTTTGTTTTTAATTGTGGAATGAGGATAAAGGGAAACCAATATACAGACAAACCCAGTAAAAACGGCCAAAACACAACCGATTAAATATCCTGGTGAACAAATATTTACTGGGCATTAATTTATTTCGGACACGGCCAACTTATAAAACATGTAACATGTAACATGTAAATCAATATTTCAAATTTTCGAATGCGAAATTATTTTTTAAGCTCGCCTATAACTGTGCAATTTGGTTTTGAAATTTGCTGTTTGAATTTCAAAACTTTGATACCCGGATACCCGATGTTACTACCCGGGTTTTGAAATACCCGAAATAATGGTCAAATTTGCGGGTACCCGACACGGGTTGAAAACACTAATTGTAGGTACAATGCCAGGCTAGATGAAATATACAATTGCAATACCGCACATAATTTTTTATTATTATTATAGTTTTATATAAAGTTATATATTCGTTCGTGCTATCTTTATTAAATTGTGATCTGCTGTGAAAGCTGATTGCATTTTTTATATCCATTCAATATAAAAAATTGTATGCAATATGGTTTTGACAATAAAATTATTATTATTATTATTATTATTTTTGTAACAATGAATGGTCCATAAGTTTAATAAAGCATAATAAAAATTATTAAAAAGAATAAAAATAATGTAACAACCAGGGTTATACTTTTATGTAATTTTTTTTTTTTTTTTATTTTCTGAAGCTTATTCTATTATTTTTATTTATTTTTTTTTTTCATAAGATCTTTCAAGAATAATTTATTTTTTATTTTACTTAAACCGAGGAATGAGTTTAATAGAAAATAAAACATTTTTAGTATTTAATTTTGTTTTATTCTTTGAAAATTTTTTTTTTTTTTTATTTAATTTTCCACGGTTCTGAACAACAATTTTGGATAAATAGAAGTCAAATGAAAAAAAAACAAAAAAAAACATAATAATGGATATTGAAAAATAGTTGAAAAAAATATAATGTTTTTATGAAATTCTGTGGTATTGTGTTATAGACAGCTGTAGCAAATAGGGGTGTTCAACCTTTTGCCCTTTCTTCGACTACACTGAAAATATTCTAATACGAACTTAAGTTGCTCAACACATAACACAAATGCATAACAACATCGTTTCGTGATAATACAGCTCTGCAACATTTTGTGCTGATGATCAAAAAAATATTTTGATTAGAAAGTAGAAAAATATCCAAGAAAATGAAAATTAAGATAATGAACCACTCCAAAAAATTTGGAAGATTCCTCCAAGAATTTTGCGCCGAAGTTCGATTTTGTCATTGAAAACATTTTGGTGGAAAAACAAAATTGGTGCCATTGAAATTTATCAAACCCACGTATTTCCAAAATTTACACACTTCATGGCTGGAAAATAGATTTTAAAGTTATATACGTTAATGTTTTTTACATTATTTGGCAGCGCAATTAATTTATTCATTTTATGACATGAGTAAAAATGAAATAAAGGAAAACTGCACATATTTTACTAAAAATCTATTTATGAGCTTATATATAGCTTAAACTTTTCTAGAAATCTTTCATAAACATATATTTCATAATTTTTATGTTTTTCTTCTTTTTAATTTTTTTTTTATTTTCTATTTTCTCTTCATTTGAGCAGCATAAGCAAAACACAAAATTACATAGTATTCTATGTAGCAAAAAAATAAAAAAAAATTTTTTGATTGGATTAAATATTCCTAATGGATTATTTTTGTCTTATTTTATATATTTTTCTAACTTTAACATTACAATTTCATTTTGGTTCAACAATTTTTTATTTTATTAAGAATTTTTTTTTTTTATTTTGACATCTGTCCTTTACTTTCGTATTAGATATTTTATAATTACATGCAATAAAAAATAACTTAATTCTTAGGGTTAATCTCTCATTGGTATATAACTATCTTAAAATAACCCAGACATAAGTTTTGTTTTTGCCAATGACTGATTTCTAAAATTGTAGACAAAAAAAAATTTAAAAACAATAAGTAATGGTGTAGGTTGATTGACTCTTGAAGAATAAGTTCTTTATATATTTTGCGTGATTTATTAATAAAGAAATTGCATAGAAGATGTATGTATATCAAAAAAAAGATTGTTAAATTTAATTAAAAAACCTCAAAATATTGAATTTCTTGGTTGACTGACTTCTTTATTCAAATCGATTTTATATTAAATAGACCAAATTAAAAGTTTTAATACTTATTGTTAAAAGGTGAATTAGGGTGAAACGAAGAAGATAATAATTCAAGAAAGAACGCAATTAAAATAATGTTCAATTAAAGAAATAATATTCAATAATTTTCGTATGTTTCTATAAGTTTACTTTTCTAAGATTTTAATGTCAAAATATGCGTAATCTCGTTTTCTTTCACCTCGACTAAAGGATGAGATTCTACGATTTCGAATTTGGAAGTGAAATGCTTTCAACTATCCAAGAGTGGAAATAATTTTTATATAAAATTTATATATTTTACATTTTTTTTAGAAGATTCTGTTGAAAATTGGTAAACGGGTAGATATAATTTCCATTTGAGGAACTAAAAAAAACTAATTCCGTCTAGGGACTGAATTTCAATGAAATTATTATATTTAGGTATGGTTTATTACTAAATGGTAATGGCAACAACCTAAAAATTATCTTTATTCTTTGGTTGTGACTTAAAAGTGGACTATCTTAGATCTAAATGTTGAAAACAGACCACATTTTTCATTAATAATATATTCAGTTCTACATTTTTTTTTTAAGTTTAGATAATTTTGTTCTTATTTTTTGACAAAGTAGTTAGTAGACCCAATCTCAATATTACAACTACCTAAAATATTTTTATTTTATTAAGTTGATTAACTTGTGTACTAAAATGCTGCAATTGAATTTTATAAAGCCATATATAACTAAATTTTACAATTCAATGCACGAAAATTGAATAAAAAATGTTTTTAAATTAGCTCAATATTTATTTTCTGAATTAGCTTATCTTTACAAGATTTATTATTATAATCCTTCAGGCAAGCAAATATTAAAAAAAAAAATATAAATCGATAAAAATTTCATTCATTCATCAAATTGTAAAATAATCTGCATTTTAAAAAATATTTGAATTCATCCAAAAAAAAAAAAAACTTTCTTTGATTTAAAATTTATGTAATCCAAAAATAAAATTAAATTCTCATTCAAAAAAACGAATTAAGTAATTTTTTTTTTTATTTTAATTTTAATGTTAATCATGATGGTTCTTTTTTTGCATAGCATTAATATCTATAGAGAACTCTAAATTTATACCAGCGAGGATAATTCGAAATTGAATAATTTCTCATTAAATTATTAAAATTCAATATTTATTATGAAATTTAACATCGATAATTTAAAAATTTATAATGAATTGAAAAGAACATGATTTCAATTTTCGTGGATCGGTATTATATTAAAAATATAGAACAGTACATATGAAGTACGGAGTTCGTTTGAAATATTTGGATTTAAAATATTTAATTTTTTTTAATATTTCTACGATCGACCTCTGTTCTTATGTCAATTTTCATCGAAATCCATTCTCAGCCCTCAGTTCTTGGAACTGGATATTATTTAAGGTTCCTACAATTAACCTACAATATGTCAATTTTCAGTAAAATCCATTTTCAGAATCATTGGAAGCAATAAGGGACTAACCGTTCTTATTTTAGATTCCATTAATCGACATACTACATACTTATTTTCCACATAAATTATGATTGAGAGGTTTTAATTACGGCGATCGCGTTTGGGAGTCTTAGCTTGGATGGAAGCTGACGAGACTGCGTATATTTTGGTTTTGATGATCGAAATCGGCTTGGTACTTTAAGAATTATAAACATTTTAGAACAAGAGAGACAGACGGACCGAAGAACGGACATATCAACTTATAGAAGCACGGACGAAAAGAAGAACAGACAGGCAAACCAAAAATGAAAACATTAAGGCCGTTTCTTAATTTTTCAGGAAAATGGACTAAAAATTTGGATTCAGAACTTTCAAGAAAATAATAATAAAGTTTAAAGAAATTTAATATTTTTCATAATTGTAAATCATTTGTAATGTTAACGAGTTTTTTTTTATTCTAATCAAATATTTTTTGCATAATTCTTTTCCTGTGCGGTTCAAAAAATTTTTTAACATAAAAAAAATTGAATTTCCTATGATCGAACTATATGCATGGATGTACATAATCTATAGTATCCGGTTTTTATGAAAAAAAAATAAATTTTTTTTTAGTGGTTTTCCAATCGTTTCGAATAATATATAAATTCAATAATTTAAATGTCATTTCAGTGTGCAAAGCAATTAAATGCTTGAAAGAATGTTATATACGATTATTATGTAAAATGAAAGGATTCTTAATTAAAATCCTTTAAATATAACTAGTAGCAACAATTGGCCTTCTGCCTTCACACAAATGAATATGAATAGTTCTAAGTGTATATTAAACCACTTTTAGAATTAATTAATAAACTCTATGTTTACAGAAACCAAAAAAAAAAAAACACATTTGTTCACCATGTAATAGGAAAAGATTTCTATATATAGTTTACATAAAATACCCAACTAACATAATTTTTATTTAAATTTTTTTTTTACTATATTGACCTACTATCTGTGTAATTGTTGTAAAAATTCCACATTCCTTTTAATAGGTTTAAAATTTGATATTGTGACAAACAGTTTTAGATTATAGAACATTGAATAAATCTTATTATATTATCACATTTAAAAAAAAATTACATGAAAGAAAATAATTTTTATAGATTGTGTTAAAACAATGTGAAAGTATCTCGATTCGTGTGAAGGAAACAAATTATTCTACTGCCGGAATTTTAATTGAAACTATGATGAATAAGTTTTTTTTTTTCAACTATAAGACCTCAACTCTAGAAAAGTTTCAATTACAGCTGAATTATATATATTGAATAAAATTGATCATTAAAATAAAAAAAATTATAGTGGCTAAAAAAGAGTATGTACTAAATATACACCAAATCGAGTTGTTAAACTTCTATCTTAATTAGTAATTATTAATTAGTCAAAAATAGAGTTAAATTATTCATTCTTGAATTTACTTTTAAATTTTACATTAAACTCGAAATTTTCATTAAAATTATGCAAATAAAATCATTACTATAGTATTATGTCGTCTTTTTAGCACACAGCTGATCATAATAAAAAAAAAATCTTTACGATACGTATTAATCTAAAATATATATATTCAAAAAAGTGAACAATATGTAATAAAAAAAAAAGAAGCCAATTGCTAACCAAGAGGATTCTAAAATATTTCTGAAAATATAAATTTAACATTTTTTTTTTTTATTCATCTTTTATAATTAAAACAACGTATATATGAAACAGTGTTCATGTGGGATTCACACACCTTTTGTATTTGTGGTTCGTTTAAAATTGAAAAAGGATAATGAATTTTACTTTTTGCTTTAGTTTTTCAAACAAAATAAAAATAAAAAAAAATACTGTATATAAAATAAAATTGTGTTATAACATTTTCAGAAGAGAATAAAAAAAATTAAAAAAAAATATAAAATTTATTAGAATGTTAATTAAAAATTGCCTTTTAAATGTTCTGAAACATTCTCAATTGAAAAATGTTTATTTAAACTCAATTGAAAACCGCACTAAATGAAAAATTATGCATATACAATTTATACTTAATCAATGAAATGAAAAATTGGGTTAATGTAGGGTTTTCAATTAGCCAATAACATATTTTTGATGCATAAATGAGGCATTTAAAAATATACAAATGATTATGAATGTATTTAGATATTGTATAAAAATTAATTAGCTTCGAAACGATTTCAAGATTTCAATGTATAAGTTCAGTAGAAATAAAAATATATTTTTGGTTTTCTAATGTACCTATGTTAAATATATTATATATTGCATATAATTGTACAGAAAAATGTTGAATGTGCACAATGTCCCCGCAGCTTAATATTAAAACCTTTTGTAAATTTGGGAAAACAGATTGTTATCTACCGAAAAAAAAAAACAGTTAATTTATGTTCTTAATTATGTGGCGAAATTTAACATTAACTATCGTTACTTATTTATTATACCTTGGTGAATACTATATAGTTATTTTTTTTCTAGTTTTGTTTTATCTAGGAAATCTAGTAAAATATTTAATTTTTACATATTTTATGGGTGCAGATAAAATAAAAATTAATTTCGTGCGTAAAATCATTCAATATAAGTATTGAGAAAGTTTCTTCAAAGTTAATTATATACCTAAGAAATATGCTATATTATAAAGTGTGCATAATATTTATTCTAAAAGCATTTATCCTCTCTCAACTGTATATATTTTTTTTTATATTCAAAATAATAATAAATTATTTTTTAATCTATAATTTAATACAATAATATATACTATGTGTACAATAAATATAATAATTTTAATGGAATAAATTTTTTTTTGCCTGTGATGAATTAGAAACTATATTGCTTTGCAATGTATAAGCAGAGATTTATTTCTAGGCTATTAAAATCAGAAGTTAAGTAACGTAATACATTTAGAAAGTATAATATACATAATCCTTGAAAAATAAATATAATTCTGTATTGGTTATTTTTTTTTTCAAAGATCGTATGTAAATAACCGTAAAAATTTATTTTTTATTACTATAAAAAAGTATTTAAAATATATAGAAAAAATGCCAAAATAAGCTTCGGTACACATAATTTGTCATGTACAGAACTTAAACATCATATTTTATCAACAAGTTTGAATAACATATTTTATCAACAAGTTTGCTTTCTTTGGGACCTAGCTAAGTTTTTTTCTAGGATTTACTTCATTTTCCAAGTCTCACAATATGGAGTTTTTTAGTTAGTTCATTTTGGAATTTATGATTTATTTACGCCAGTTTTCTAATAATAACCTACTTGCATTTGACACTATGCCGTGTGACCGAACAACATCTACATCCACCCACACCTAATGCATAATAATATGTAAATATTATGATTATTATGTATGATTTCTAAACAAATTATTAATGCGAAAATAGTATGCATTAGCAGAAGCTATTTACTTTACATTAATTCTATCCACATTTAGTGTAAAATCAGTAACATAATTTTTGTCTAAAGTTAAATAAAAAATTTCTAAAAAAAAAATTTATTACATAGGATATCCGTACACAAATATGCATGGTGCATTCTTAATAAAGTTTATTTCCGCGTGCTCATGTCCACCCATTTATTGAAAATATATTCCTTAAAGGACATTAAATATACAAATTATTATTATTGTAGAGAGTAATAAATTTATTTGCGTGAATTTTAATTTTTCGCTCTAAAGCAGTCCTTGAATTTTTTATTACATTGATTCTTTTAAATGGTTCTATAAATTTTTTGTATTTTGGTCAGATGAAAATCTAGAAAATATTTTGTAGGAGCATATTAGGGTTATTTAGTTCAATATTTATTATTTATTGTATATTACTCGTGTAGGGTTTATTTTAATTCCTTTGGAGTAAATTTATTGATTGCACAGAATTTAGAATTTTGCTTAAAATATATTTTTTTTTTATTGGATTTAATAAGTGTGAACTTGAATCCGTACTGTATCTGGAGCTTCTCGTACTCTCAAAATTACAGCCCAGAGTCAAATTTCAATGATAATAATTAAATGTTTGACGAAGACAGATTGGGGTTGAATTTTGTATTTGTCGCAACAAGAATTCGTCTTCACATTTAATTCAAGAGAAGGAAGTAATTTTAGAATTTAGACCCACTTTCTTCCCTAACTCAAAAGCAATTAATAATCACAAATAGAGTATTTTATAGCAATTGTCAGTCTATTGAAGTCTTATCTTTTTTAACTCATAACACAGTCGCAACCATCAGGACCTCATGAAGAGTTATAAAATAAACTTGCTCTGTTGGAAAATTTTTATCAACTAGACGGGTCTTAGGACCTTAATTAGCTGTTGACCGATACTATAAACTTATTAGTTTTTTATTAAACAAATTGAATATTCAAATATATATTTTATAATATTATGTTTTCACAATGTAAATGTACCTAGATAAGTGTATTAATTATAAAATTTATAAGCATAAATTTAAAATAATAAATTTTAAATTTTATTAAAAGCAAAATTTTGTTCTTTTAGCACTTCAAAGATTATTTTGTTTAAAGTAAAAATAGTTAACTTAATCAAAATTACAATATATATATATATATATATGGTAAACGTATTTTGTATACTATCTTATAAGCTCCTAACCGCAAAACATTGAGATAAAATTATTAATTTGTTCTACATTATTTATAAATATACGATAGATATATTTTATTTATTTGACTTTAATGTTTTTTAGAAAATAATTATTTGTTAAGTTTAATATAATATTTACATGTTTGTAAAATGGTTTTAATGTGTTTTTATTATACTTCTACTTAATAATATATATGTATATAATTTAAAGATGAAAATATTTAAAATTGTCACTTTATAAAATTGTATATTGTATAGTATAAATATGTTGATAAATAAAATAATATAAGATAATGTGCAAATATATTATATATTCAAATATTTAAAATTATATTTGTATTTTATTTTCTTTTATTTATATGAAACATTGAAATGTTTTCTTGTTTTTTTTTTTTTTTTTTGGAAATTAAAGTCTATTAAAACTGATACCTAAAATTTTGCAAATAAAATTGTGTATCTAAGTATGTTGTATATAAAAATAAAAATGAAAATATTTGAAAATTGTGATGTTGTGTACAGGATGAATGTGAAAATCTTTTTAACGCATTAAAATCTGTTCAATTAAGTATCTTCTAAGTACTTTGTTCAACCGATTTATTAAATATTTATTGACATGAAAAGTTAAAAGCAATCATTCAGGTATACATTTATTTATTTTTTTTTTAAATAGTATAAATATTTTGAAATAATTAAATATTCAGTAGGAAATTTGATAAATTGAATTTAAATTAAATTAATACACTACATATATACAGTACATACGAACATAGAAATATAAATTAAATAAAATCATAATGACTCGCTTGAATTATATAAATAATCCACAATTGTGCGTAATTAATAAGTGTATATACATATTTTTAGAATTTTATAAAAATACTTTGACTGCTCTAATTTATGACAAGATTAGAAATAATTTGATTTTCACTTTCCAAAATAAGGAGTTTAGTCTAATTCTAAAGAATACAAACCGTTGATGATCACACTTGGATGGCTACATTTAAAAAAAAACTAGATTATATAACTATAATCAATTTATATTACTTATACATAAATTCCGAACCCTGTATGATGAAATATTTATGAAAAGTTTTTCAACATATAATTCAAAAAAACATTGTTTTGTTGACAAAATTCTATTTTTATTCGAATAATAAAAATTAAATTTATGATCTACTCATATTTCATTCACAAATTGTATATATTATAACATTTCATTTCATACTAATATAGTGACCCACTTTTTCTTGTTACTTTAACAATTATAAAAAAAAAAATATTGCATAATTTTTTAAGTTACATTTAAATCCAATAAAGCTGCAAAAATATTATTGTTAATATTTAGTTCCGATTAAAATGTTAAATTTTTAACATAACACTTATAATTACAAATAATATCCTTTTTGATAACTTTGAAAAAAAAAAAAGTTTAATCTGGTTCCAAATAAAAAGCGTAAAACAAAAATAATAATAAAAACGAAATATATGTATACATATATTTTTAATAACAAATATTAAAAAAAAAAAAAAATTTCCCAAATGCAAAAAATCAAAGTATTTAAAATAAAAATTAATGGCTGCATAAAATCCTCATAATTTTAATTCCATATACTTAAAGGATTAATGCAACCGAAATCAACCA
Organism: Hybos culiciformis; assembly: GCA_964007475.1. Classification (NCBI taxonomy): domain Eukaryota; kingdom Metazoa; phylum Arthropoda; class Insecta; order Diptera; family Hybotidae; genus Hybos; species Hybos culiciformis. Next base: position 149,450,727 of record OZ023273.1, on the reverse strand, counting down.
AAATTACGATCAGAATTTGTAAAAAAAAATATATATATATAATTTTTTTTTTATTTAATACATTACTGATATAATACTTTACTGAAACATTGAATAGTTTTATAAAAAAATAGTAAAAACTTGAAAAACGTTTTTGTTAGAAAATTTTTACCAATTTTAGACTATTGCTAGATTTATAAATTAAAATACAAAATTTCTATTTGAACGTATGTATTTTTTTATTAATACCTTATGTTGCAAATAGAAATTACATATTTTCTATAATGTGTATAATGTGCTCTATAATATAGGAGGTATAAAAATTTAAATCTTTTTTAAAACTTTCAAGAATAATAAATATATATGGTATTGGAAAATTTTATTGTTGGAATTGAAAGTATTAAAAATTTCTAAAAGTTAACTCATTCTCGCTTGCAGATATTGAAACACCAGTAGATTATCTCATCAAATTAGTTAGTGAATGCATTCAGCTTTAAATAAAGATACATAGAGTTTTATAAAATTTAATTTTATATCTTTTTTTTTTTTTTTTTGAATTTTTATTTCTTGTATTGCAATAAATGTAGATATATGTAGGTAGTATAAAAATAAAAATAAAATGCATAAAACTTTATTATTATTTTTTCTATGCATGAACTGAATTTTTGTATTTTAAACGAATCTTGCTTATTTTTTTTATCGCACTCCATTTCAGGCTCCATGTATTTTTAATATTCAGAATAAAATGCGATTTCATAAAATTGCGATAATCACACATATGAAATATGGAAAAAAGAAAAATTTGTATTAATATTAAATAAAAAAAAAACAAAAATTCCTATTTTCCATAAAATTTATTTATAATATAATTTTATTTTTAATTTTGTTTAAGTATACATTCATTTCTGAAACATTTCTGTTTCACCATTTAAATATGCTGTGGTATATTATCATGGTATAGCAATTAAGGATTCTTAAGGGTTAAAATAAGTTAATGTTTTGTTTATTTTTTAGTTGTCTAGTCGGTTTCGGTGCAGTTATAGTATTATAATATAAATAGATTTACCGGAGAAATATTTATTTTATACTAATAAGAAAAGAAGTAAATCCTAGTTTCAAGCCTAGTAGCAAAAGAGCAAAGAGCAAAGACGTTGAATATTGTATAACGATTCCAATTTAAATTTGTTATTATTTTTCAGCTCGATTTTCTGAAAAATAACAAACTTTATTCTATTTTATTGTCATTATTCTGTTATCAAAAAATTAATTATAATAAAAATTTGCAATTAAATTAAATTTGTATACAAGAAAATATTTATATGCATGAGAAGTTGAACTTTTGAAAATTTTAAATTAAAGGCTAAATACATATTTACTTCATCAAAAATATATAATATTAGAAATTTAATCTCATGATATATAATCGAAGCAATTTAATCAATAATAAAATATACTTCAATATGTATATAATATGCATAAGTTTATTCATCAACCACTTTAATTTTCAATCCTCTATAATGTATGTAGCATAATGAATATTGTCATACCAATAATTGAATGTCCATCAAACATAACATCATAGGTATATATGTTAAATGTGACAGTTTATTATTTATATATGTATCAGTTTATAAACTATAGTTTATCATAGTGGTACAGATTAAATAATTATTTAATGTTCTAATCTTCTCTAAACAGTTAACTTACTACTATTATTATAGAACTATAGTTATTCATAAACTATAGATGTATTAATAAAGTTTATATAATGCATTAATAAAGTTTATATAAATAGTTGAGAAATAATCTGTTGTATATTATATACTTATTAAATTGTTTTGTATATTTGTGATAAATTAAAAAAAATATGTAAATTTGGGATGATAATAATTATACAATATTCAATCAAACAACTTTTAGTCGATAAGGAAATTTAAAACAACTACAATTTGATATTCCTACAAGAATTCAAGATTCAAATACATGTTAAAAATATGAATTTTTTAACCAAAATTCACTATATATTTTTTTACAGTGGTTCAAAACAGTGATAAAAATACATTTTAGCTGAATAAAGTAAATTTTATCAACATAAATGTATCTTTATATATCAATAATTAATAAATGTATATTATTTTTGGTTATTATTATGGGTATATTGTACAATAAAATATTGAATTGACAAAATATTATATGAATAAATCAAATACATATATTTATGCCAAAAATATTAAATTGATTATAGAATTTCAATTCATATTAATATTATACAAAATGTAATTTAATATTTATAATTATATGAAGTTAATTTAAAATTTAATTTTATAAAATTATATTTTATCTATCAATAATATTCTGACCTAAATTATGCGGTCAGACAAAATCTGATTTCTATAAAATATAAAACTTATTTCACTTTCATTTTATATCAAATTGAAATGTTCAAATTTTCTCTCTTTGAAGCATTTTTGTTTATAGTATATAAATATATACAGAATATAAAATAGAAAAAAATGATAAAATGTTGATTAAAAATTATATAAAAGATATGTATGAGATAATTAAGTTAATTTATTGCAATTTAAAATTTATTTAATTAATTCCGAAAATTGAAAAAAATAGGAAGAATTTTTTTTTGTTAGAAATTGGAATAATAAAATTCATAATTAATAAATTAAATTTTTAGTTATATATGTAAATCCCAAATTTTCAATGTTATTTTCCTTAATTAAAACCGGAAATATAACTGGGACTAGAAATAAACTTTAATTTGAATAAAATATTTTTTAACCATTTTTGATTATTTAAAAAAAATAAAACTATAAATGAAAAAATAAATAATTTGTATTTACCATATCATTTTGGTTTCGCATTTAACCAATATTAAATAAAAACATTTAATGGCTTTTTATTTAAAATTTGCTTGCTTTTGATTAAAAACTATATATACAATGTTAATAAATAAAAAAAATATTAATTTACTAAGAAGTGTCAAATTTGTGGCAACTTATGATATTAAATATTAATTATAATAGCACTCTCATAAAGATCAAACTACATAATGTATAAAATATTTTGAAAATAATAAAAACAAATAAATTATATAATTGGTAAAAATAATTTTTTTGTTCATAAAAATATTTCAATTTACATTGTATTTGAAGTTTTCCTTATGTTAACCAAGAATTTTATTTAATTTTGTTGTTGACGGCTGTTAGCAATGATGATGATGATGATGGTGGAGGTGGTTCGTTTGGTGTACTTAATTAGTTTATTAGTTATATTAGTTTATCAAATGATTCTTGAATGTTGGGAATGGTTGGTTTTTCCTTAAGCTTAAATTTAAAAATATATTATAAAATTTTTAATCAAATTTGGAATTAATATTTTTGTATATTTGTTATTAAAATAAAGTTAACTCTAATTTATAAAGTTCATGAAAACGATATTAGCAATGAAAAATAACTTTGTCTTAAGGTTTATCACAGTTTGTATCGCCGCTGCAACATAAAAAGATATATAAATACTGTTTCTTTGATTTCAAATAAAAATGTGTAAAATAGATTCGATTAATTTGAATATAATTTAAATATATTGCTAGAAGTGTATAGTATCAGAACCATAATTATGTAAGTAGAATTCTTATTATAGTATCTAATACATAATATTTTATATATATTAAATGTATAATACTAATAAAACTGAAACGCACAATTAAATAATAAAATCGTACAAAAGAAAAAAAAAAATTTAAATCCAGAACCTTTAAAACTTTTTTATTATAATAATAATCCTTTGGGACCATTTCTAAAAGGCTTTTTATAAACAAACATATAAAAACTAGGTTTTAAGTACTTTAGTATTAAAACCAAAGAAAGAAAAAAAATAAAATTTTTGCATTAAAAAAAAAAAAAAATTAAAAGTTTTTACGAGAAACCTGTCAGATTTTTCCCTTTTTTTTTTTGTTAAAATACATAATCCCATCAGAGAGAATATTAGAAAATATAAAAGTATTTTAAATATTTATTTTTTTTTCACATAAAAAAACTAACATATTTTTATAGACCGTACAAACAAAAATATGAGTTTTTATTATAAAAGAAAGAAAGAAAAAAAAAAATTAAAATTTTTTACAACTAAAAAATATTTTAAATTGAAGTCGAAATTCCACAAATTTTTTTTGACTATATTTAGATAAAGATTTTTTAATTTTCAAAAGATATAAACGTCAAATTAATAGATTTAAGGATGGTCCTTTTCGTTTATTGCGCATAAACATAAGTCTTTAATATTACATTACAATAGTTTAATAAAACATTGTACATACTAAATTATGTTATATATCAACTGAAAATTGTATGTATATTATTATCATTCATATTTCTCAATTTTATGAAGATTATATGAATGAAATAGTGAAAATTTCTTCCAAATTAACATAGATTTTAATGAACTGAACTTCATCAATACAAAATAATAATATGTAGAAAATTGAATAAAAAGTTGGAAAATTTTATAAACAATTTAGAACGAAAAACTTTAGTTGCGAATTAGAGAGCCAAAACTATAGATCTTTTTAATCAAAAATATAAATTAATTCTTTTTATGTTTATGAAATTCATGATTTAATTTCATTTAATTTCAAAATCTTTGATAATGTTGAAATTTTCTTCAATAAATTTGTATCTTAAATAAAATTATACTCAATTGAAAAATAAATTTGAAAGTGGGAAAATTTTTAATATGTAAAATGTAATGTTTGTAACATAAAAGTTTTCAATATAGTTAAGCCAAAAACTTTCATTTTATCAAGTTATCAAAATTATATCATATAGATTTTTTTTTTTTTGTTTGAATGTTTTTGGAAAACTAAATGTCTTTTTAGGGATTAATAACAAAATAATAAAACTTATATAAATCTGTCCAAAAGAAGAGTTTTAGAAATGAAATGACTTTAATATGACGATGCTCTAGAGAGTTTCAGCATAAAAGCATATTCTTAGTTTTTCAAGTACAATATTATGTATATTATAATATATATATATAATTTCGTTTTTTTTTTTGGTATTAATAAGTACCTATATGAGTATAACATGTATAATAGCCCAACATAACATATTAATAGGTTTTTTTTTTTAACAAAATATCGCAATGAGGATTAACATAATAGGCTAATTAGGTTTTTACTTATTTTAATAATTAGCTTTGGTAAAAATAGTATTATATAGTATACATGATAAAGAAAACTCCCAAAAGTTTTTCTCCATTATCATTCACTCTTGTATAGTTAGTTATAATTTTTGTTTTTTTTCTTTTCTGGCATGTAGAAGGGAATGAAATTAAAATCAATAGAACTAATGTAGTTCATAATTTTTTTTTTCACATGTTTAGTTTTGAAATATAAGTTTGTTATTTTAACTTTTTTACTTAATTTTACTTAATTATACGAAAAATTGTAAATTTGTATTTTTTTTATATGAACTCTTTTTAAGGTTCTTGGTAAAATTGGAAAAGATACAGATTTTGGGTCAGAAGAAAATTAAACACAATATGATCGATTAAATGAACACTATAAAAAATAAAGTCCTGTCGTCAACATTCATTTTTTGATTATTTATAGCTTAAATAATTAATATTTCGATAATTTCTGTTCAACCTTCCAAAAGAAGGCGTTGTTAATTCATTGAAATCATATAAATAAAAATAAAAATAAGATAAAAGAAGATTTTAAAGTCTCTTCATCATCAACTTATTTAATTGACCCTATGGAGAATAAAGTGTATAGAAGTGTCTGATTTTGATATTTTGTTACTGATTTTTAAAATACCTACATACCTACAAAAGTTTAGATTCGCAAAATAGTACATCCTATAAAATATTCTAAAAATAATTATAGGTAAATTTAAATGTGACAATTTTCTGCATCACAAATATATGTATATTTTTATTTTGAAATAATTAATGTTTATATGCGTATATTTAAATTTTCATTTTATTCTTAATTTTGTATAATATAAAATTCATGATGTTTTATAATATATATTTTGTTTTTAGCCACATAATTTGTTTTATTTTGAAAATTAAAATTTTTGTTTTTTGTTATCATTTCGCATTTTTTGAAAACATAAACATAATAATGTAAATATTTTCTCTAAAATACCTGAGTTTATATCCCTTGTGAATAATTCACTGGCCACGAATAGGCAATCTATCTGTCTATGTACGTTTATAGATATGTATGAAATACGTACGAATAATTTTTATTATTTAAAAATAGAGTTGAACCAAAAACATTGTATTTATAAAAAAAATTATTAAAAGTACTGAATGAAATCAGGAAGTTTTATGTCTCTCTGAGCCTGAACATTCGGTTTTGCCATTTTATCTTTTTTTTTCGGTGGAACTATTAAGTTTTATTAAACTAATTTAATTGCATTATGTATCCTAATTGCTTAATAGTATATAGGTATTCACAATTATATATATTTTTTATTTTCATATTATTATTTGAGAATATTATGAAATAAAATTATTTGCAATATATGTTATATTTATTGCTATCAGCATTAAACATTTAAAATGTTTAAATTTTTAATTAAAATAAAATAAGCATAAAATAAACATAAAATTTATTTTGTATGTAGAAAATAAAAAAATATAAAATAAAATATATAAAATGTTGTATGAATGGATATATATATATATATATATATATATAAATATACATTTTTCAATTATTTTTGAATAAATTGCGCGCCAAAATGTTGTTTGCAGAAAAAAAAAACATAAAAGCACTTAAAAAGTATTTATTACACAAATGTTTAATTTTCTCTATTAAAGAAGTACGGTCGATAAAACTTGGGATCTTTTATGGTTTTATGTTTCAATACTTTTTACTAAAAAAAAAAATGCTCTCCTCCAATGTATCATTTACTTACATAAATTTAAATAAAAATTACAATCAATTTAACTATTTTTCTAATTCTGTAATAAATTAGTAATTTTGTTCATAGAAGCAAAGCCAAAACGATTGGAAGAATGTAGCTGAAAGGAATATGTACATATAAGACTTCGGATGGTTGTTTTTGATAATTTAAATTTTTTTCTTGCGGTTTTACTTATTTATGAAAATTTTCTGACATTGAATTTGAATTGCAAATGTAAATATCTAACGTGTGTAGTCAAAATTGTATATAAATGATTTATTATAACTATGACTAAGATATGGAAATTTACTTAATAACATTTCACATCAATTTTATACGTAAAGCTCTAACGCTGGTCGGAGCTAACCGAGTAGCATGTAATATTAACTCCAGGTAAAAAGGCCAAAAATGTAGTCTACAAAGAAGTAATATAGAAATACTTTTTTTGTAGATAGCGAAGTCGCTAGTAAAATTATATCGGTGTTGATCTATTATGGCAAATGTATCGGTAACACATATCGATAAACATCCGAACATAAAATATCGATTGAAAAAACTATTTATCGAGCATCCTTAATTTTAAATAATAATATCTAATTCGTTCATTAAGTCTATATTTTTGTTCTGATATTATTGCTTCTAAGATTTGAATGAATGAATTTTTTCTGTAGGAAATCCATTATCTCAATATTTTTTTTCCTTCGGATGATGTGCAGTAAATTGAATAAGAAATGCGAACACTTCATGAAATATTTATTTAAAAAAAAAAAAAAATGAAAAAAAATTCTAATCTCATCTGCAATTTTTTACTATATCTTAAAAAAAATTGTTTTTTAAAAACCACCATTCTTTTTTTTTTTTTTTTATTTTATTTAATACTATAAAATATTTATTTCGTTTAGTAAACCATTCACAAGATACTTACGATAGAGCGCAAAGAAAAAAAAAAGACGCAGTGTATCTCCAAGGAATCATATATATCTTTGAGATTTTTCATTCTGACTTTGTTGTACTATATAGAAACTTTGTAAAAAAAAAAATAAAAAAATAATAATAAATAAATAAAGGAAGAAAAACTACAACCAAGTCACATATTCGATTGCATAGAAAAAAAAAAAACCAAATTTATAATTTCAGATAAAAAATTTTTTGGTTACTACTAATACAGTAGAGTACGCTTTTTTTTGACAATTATTTTTAAATATATATGGTAGGTTGTCAAAATATCGACGCAGGATATTTTATTGATTTCTTCTCTATGAAAATTCGCGACTTATTTTGCCGCAAGGACCACAGTGCCTACTCAAAAGTTGAAATAATATAATCCGTCATATATGAATTACGTCTATTTTTCAATAACTCAATTTTTTATTCTTTGGTAGAATTATGTGATGTTTTAAGTTTTGTGCTGGCTCGCAATATGTTAGTAAAGTTTGGCGCCTTAACAAAATTTTGATTGAATGACAATTTGGTTCAGAAATAATAAGTAAAAAATTTAAATGTCATTTCGAGTTAGGTTTTTAGTTAATCATTAAAAGAGCAAAAATTTATCTTTGACTTGACAAAATAAAAATTCATATAAAATAACTAAATATTTTAATAATTCGATACATGACATTCCTGGATCAATGACGAACAGGGATTACTTAGGCTGCAGCTCAAAAACCTCTGAATAGCTCAAAAACCTGTGAATAGCTCAAAAACTATATTAAATTATAATCATTTTAAAACTCTTAAATATCGTTTCTATCAAATCAAAAGAGCTTTTTAAGATTTCGTTGTATTTAAAATTCACACACTCAAAAAAAAAAAAAAACTATAAATTTGTTCAAAATTAATGAACCTAAAAAATTTTATTTTTAGTCCAAAATGTATAGGTCACAAAAATTTATTACAAAAAGGAGTGTAATAATTTAATTAGGGAAGATGAGAAAAAAAAAATTGCAAAGTTAAAAAAAAGTGCAATAATTTTGCTTTTATTTATAATGTAAACACTAAAAGGATAAATTTCATTTCCCCTTGACGTAATTTTTTTCCGCATTAAAAACATTTTTTATTTATTTTTTTTTTTATTTTTTATATAAATGATAGTCCGTGAAAAAAAAGAACAAAAATGAAATCTCAAGGAAAAAAATTCCAGAAGACGTTGTAACCGCGTAGGAGCATAAATTTAAATACTTAAATCCTTACAAAAAAAAAAAAAAATAAAAAAATAAAAATTGTTTTTCTAAATGGAAATATTTATTTTTTGTATTTTCTTGGTTGATTTTCCCATTTTCCCATATTTTTTTTTTCTCATTTTAGTTTTTGTTTTTCAGCCACAAAAATGTTTAAAAATATTTAAAAAAAAAAATTTAATAAAAAAAAGATATTTTTTTTCTTTTTATCTTTTCTAAGTTTTTTTTTTGTCTGTTTTTTAACTATGTTGTATATATACAACAAATATATATAGAAAATTTTCTTTTCCTAAAAATTTTCAATTTAAATTATATCCTTGGCGCCAAAATCTCAATTGCGCTCAAGAAACTAAATTTTGCCAAAATAGGAGAAAAATGATAAAATTGTAAAAATATAAAAATAAATTGTTTCTATTGCGCTTTAATGATATGTAATTTGGCTTCATTGCCAAAAAATGATTAAGAAATATGCTAAAAAAAAAAAAATTATCACATAATTATTCAAAAAAAAAAAAAAAATAATACTTGATTATCAAAAGAATAACTCATAGTTAAATTGGAACGATAGAATTAATGGTTAGCGAAATATACTTATATTGAATTGTTAAAACCTGCGAGGCATAATTATTTATATTTATTTGATAAATAAGCCAAATTTATTAATCATCGATTTCTTTTTATATGTTAAACAAATTTTCAATTCTATACAAGAATTTATTATGCAAAACTTCAAAAAATTCAATACAGAGTTTATGGTTAGCCAAATTAATTACAAACGATTGTAAAAAGCTAAGATATGGTTATTAAATATGAAATTAAAAAATTCCCCGTGTAAATCAATGATGTAGTTTATCCTTTTAGTTTAAATTTGTCTTAAACGGAAATCAAGCAAAAGTTGGATGTCATACGTTAACCTCTTGAAAATTAATCTTGCAACCGGATTAAATTTAATATAAATAATATTCTATAATAGCTATCTATGCCTGTACAAGCTTAATACGATTACCTAATGTTCTTAGATATAAAATAGTAAAACATAAAACATAATATATTCAGTTATTTATAACACTAACATATAGCTTTGAGCCTGGAGTAATTTTGTTTTAATTTATTAAACCTGACATCCAAACTATTTATGTGTATACACAATGAAAATAAGATTTTCTTTCGAAATATAGTCACAATTGTAAAGTACATATAACAATTTAAAATTGTCTGATTTATAGCATAAATGATTTTAATACCCTAAATTTAAGTTTTATTTTGGTGAAATAAGTTTTTTGGCAAAAATTCTTTTTCAAAACTTTTTTTCTTTTTTTTTTGCATAAGATGTATGTATTACGCTAAAAGAAAAATAAAAAAAAAAAATTTTAAGGAAAAGTTATATTCGTTATAAAAACTATGTACACATTGCCTATCACATTTCTAATAAAAAGTTTAAAATTTCGAAGCCAAAAAATACCATTGTCCTAGTTTTCATGAGTGCATTCTAGAAATTTAACAATAATAATATGCAATTTTCATGTCGTTGTGTGTATACATCACAACGTAAAGCATTTACACAGATACGTTAAAAGTTTTCCAGTCATTTTTTTTTTGTTCTAACATTTTACTCGTTCGTTTTGTTTTAAAATTATCTTAAAGTTTTGGAATAATAAAACTACATTACTGCACTGGAAACCTTTAATACTCATCAATATGTTTTTCTAACATCTTATTTAAATTTTGAATCGAAATGATATAGCACGAAAAAAAAATTTAGAGCGATTCCCAATTTTTTCGTTGTTGACTCCCCAATTTTATGGAAAAACACATCTGTGGACGATATTGGGAAACATTCCTATATTTTTAGAGGTAACTAATCCCATATTTTATGGGATACTTTAACAAAAAATTATCAAAATCTTCAACTGAAATGGAATTAAGTCCCAATTTTTTAGGAATAATTTCTATTAAAATATGGAGCTGTTCTCATGATTTATGGAGTTGGTCCAAATAAAGAAGGATCAGTAAGAAGAATTAGTTCCAATTTTAAAAGTAATGAAACCCATATTTCTATTTCCTTCTTTTATAGGAATGTGTGCTTTTATTTTGTAACGAATCCGTTTTTTTTTAAATTTGATGCTATTTTGTGAGGACTTAATTCAAAATTTAAGGGAAATTTTTCTATTTTGCTGTTCCCATATTTTTTTGGAATCCCTCCATGGGCCTTTTCTTTCCGTGTATAAATATGTATTCAAAAACCCTGATCTTTTGATGTTGGTATATGAGCAAGGTATATTCTAAATTGTTGTAAACTAATATTTAAAAAGCTTTGAAAGCTATAAGTTTGATGGTTATTATAAACTCTGTTTTATTTGTCGAAGACCGTGGTAACTTAAAAAGCTATACCTACTACTTTTTGTTATCAAAGTCCTTTAAAAATATTATAGGAAATATATTTTATGCGAACTGAAATAAAATCATATTATATTATAAAAATAGTATTTTATTTAACATTTTTTAGTGTGTTGAAGATAATAATAAAAAAAAAAAACAAAAGTTTCGTCTTGATAATTTTGATAATTTTTGTTGAAAGTTTTAAAGTTTTTCGCCCATAGACGAGAGGTTTTTCTAAAGAATTGTGGCGATAAAATAATATTTTAAGACATGGAAATTATTTATTTTCATAAAAATAAAATTTAGATAGCAGATTTTTTTTTTCTTTTTTTTTATGAAATAAATATTTAAAATATCGTTTAATTTTTCATGGAATTTAATTTAAAAGTTGATTTAATACTTTTTAATGAAATTTAAGAAAAATTATTTTTGATAGCTTGAAGAATTGTTTTTTTGTAAAATTAATTTACTTAAAAGTCTCAAGTTTTTAACTGCAGTAATTTTATATATTGATATTTGGTACGATGTTAAAGCTATGATAAATATTTTATTTTTTATAATCGAACTAGCGTAATCCCAGCTAGATCGAGCTCTGCAAATTATGCTAAAGAAATAATTATTAATTAAAATATATAGCATTAGTTTTATTTATCAATTTTTAACTTCAAACAAAATTTAATGAAATAAAGTACATACTTATGAAAATGATGTCGGATGGGGGTTTAGCTCAACCATTTTCATAAAAGTGTCGTATGTAATGTTTAAAAATCTTTTATAATTAAAAGTCAGTTATTAAACCGCTTAACGACGCATAAAAATTTAATTAAATTGTGTAGCAAAATTTTTCCCTCCTTGTTATTAAGTTTGCGATAGTTATGTGTACGGGAAAAACAACATGTCTACACACTTTATGTCGTTTTCAAAACCACATTAAAGTATACCCAAAAAACTTCAAAAGCACACAGACATTATGAAGTTTCCAAAACGACAAAATATAGTTGATTGTTAAACATTATGACGATTTTTCCTAATAATATTTTCATAGACATTATGGCGGGTTTCTAAAAATTCGTTTATACTTACTATTAATTAAAAAAAAATGTCTACACCGTATTTGAATTCTAATATGAAAATTCCAAACATAAAATTGTCATATTTTTGCTAGAAAGTCAAAAAATAATGTAAAAATATTTATGATTTTAATTTGGTTACATAATTAAAAAAAAAACAGTCAAGACGCACTGTCGACAACAGTTCATATTTTCATGCATTACTTACGATGTTTATAATTAAAAACAATTCACTTCATTTAAGACACTCGAAAATTGCAATTTATATATGCAGTGAATATTTAAGTAAATTAATTCAAATAATATTGCTTCAAATTCATATTAATTAAAAGAAATTGTAGATTTTATTTTTAATGAAAATAAACAAGAATAATAGTTTGTAATTAATTTTTTAAAACTATATTTATTTCCTTAAATGTCAAGTTATGCAATTTTATTTTTATATATATATATACACGATAATAAATTTTCCGATGCTGTTGTTCAAAATTTTATTATTGCGTTCTTATTTAATTTCAAGTTTTTTAGAACGTTCTTAAAATTGTTGTTTATCAACATAATATAGTATTTGTGTATACTCGTATAGATTGTATCTGGTTTCAAGAAAAGGATATTCTTTTGAATAATTAAGAATTTGTAAGAACAAAATGTAAATTTTTTGGCGCCCAAATTTATTGGTTTAATTTAGAATTATGCATTTTGACTTGTATGTTTCAGTGATTTCATTCAAATGTTTTTGTTCTTCACGCCTGGTCTTCTTGACATTAAAATTTAATAATAATCGGAATATTTTCTTGACTTTTTCTTTAATGCTGTCTACATAAATTAAAAGAAAGCAAGATTCCAAAAGTAATATTATCCAACGTTCTTTACATCATTGTTTTAATTGCTGCAATCACTTGAAATTTTCAAAGAACTTTAAAGCTATAAATCCTATATTTTGTAAAATTTATTTATTGTTTTTTTTTTTTTTTTAATTTTTCATCTGATGAAATATTTCATAATTTTCATAGTGAATAACTGTTTTTTAACTGCCTTAACTATATTAAAATTTATTTTCAGATAATTTATCATTTTTATTCAAAAAAGTATGTTATGCAGTTTAATGAAGAGTTCTTGTCCTTTAAAATAATTTTTCCAGCACAGCTTCAGATTATATTAAATTTTAATGTCTATATTTTAGTACTTAGTTTTCTATATATTTTTTTTTGCACAGAAATGATTAATTTACAATATTTTCCTCTGGAAATTGTGATATAAAAACAATTTAAGAGTTATTATACTTATTACATAATGCTTTTATTTAAATCTTTTATTTTTTCTTATTTAAATATATAAATACAAAACGAGAGAAGTTGTTAGAAAAGGCATATAAATTGCATTATTTACTTACTTTATAGTTCCTGAAGGGATAATATATTTCTAATACTTATTGCAAATTTCTTCTTAGATAAAATCATTTAATGCGTTGGGGATCGTTATGTTGTATTTAGTGCTATAGAATTTAGATCACTAAATGGAGTATTATATGCGTCAATACACATGCAATCATTTAGATGCATCTGCGTAAATAATGAAAAAATTTAGATGCATCAGCGCATATAATGAAAAAATTTAGATGCATCAGCGTAAATAACGAAATCATTTAGATGTTTCGTATTGAATATTACGTAATACCTAAACAAACATAATATCTCTCACAATATTTCAATACAGCCAAATACAAAAAAAAAATGAGAAAAAATGAGAAGAAAAAATATTCTCTCTTTGCAACTACCTCTCCCCTACGCATTAAAACAGTATATTGGATATGTAAACAAAATTTGTTATACAACTTGTTCTGTATTTACACAAAAATACATTGACACTTGTCAATTTATATCACTCGACCTTCGGTCTCGTGATATAAGTATTGACTCGTGTCAATGTATTTTTGTGTATACAGAACTCTTAATTAATAACAAATTTAGTTTACATATACAATAATCTACTATTACTTAGGCACTTTAATTAAGCTACATTTACGAGTAAGAAGTACTAAAATAAAGGTAAATTAAGGATTTATGCTTTTAGATTTTTCTAAATGTAAAGAAAGCCGAATAATGGTTTCATCCTATATTTTTAGCATAAAAAGAGCCTTTCATTGCACAAATCGATTAACTTCATAAAAAAAAGTAGAGAAATGCATTGAAATAATGTGCATTGTGTATTCCTTTTATATTATAAATTCAAATAAAAATTATTGTTGTCTAATGTTTCGGAAAATTATTATAAATATAAAAAGTTATGACTATATCAAGTGCTTTTACACTTAAATTTAAGATTTTTCGAAAAGTGAAGTTAATCGATTTGTGCAGTGAACGGCTCAAATATCAATAACATTGATTTGCGCAAAAATTATGGAAGTTTCAGAGAGAGAGAGTAATGTTCGGATGTTTGTCCTTTTGAGATATTAACAGCCAATTTAACAAACAGTAATTTTTCACTCACAGATTTTCCAGCAAACCAATTTACCGATAATATTCTAGTTAGAAACGAAAAAACCTAAATGTTTACACATTGCAAACATATTTAGTTAAATTATTTCAGAATTATTGTTGAATAGATTGCTTGCAAATTTCTATTTTAGAAATAAATCATGTTTTCAATTAATCACATCACAGGTATATATTAAAGTAAGTAATGATATGATTATTATTATTTTGCTCTCATGGTTTTTCTCTTGAATAAAAATATATAATAAGCACCTAATACTCAAGTTTTTATTTTCATTTTTCAGGTCTTATAGTTTCACAATAATCGTATTCATTTATTTTTCAAGTATTAAAAAAAAAAGCTGAGCTAGTCCCTTATGAAATAAATTTTCTTTTTTTTTTTTTTTCTAACTTGCTATCATTTTCTTTATTTTCATTGTACAAATTGAAAATATATCATTATTAATCTTTTAAAAAACAGACAGAAAATAGGATATCCTGCAAAACTGGAAAAATATAATCCATCAATTTCATATAAATTGCAATAATTTTAGGTTAAATTTGTATTTGTATACGTGCACAAAATTTTTGATTACTTTTAATCATTCAGGAAAACACCTAGTGCTCTATTTAGGTCAAATATTATTCATTTATAATACTATCTTATGTATTTTTAAGGGGATATTGTTATTAGATATATTTATGTTTTGAGTTATATTTTATAATATATGTATATATTTTTTTTATTTTTTAAAGCAAAATGATAAATGATTCTTGCATACAATTTTCTACATTCTAATGGCTAATACTATTTCCTTTTTTTTGAAATCGCATAAATTTTGATAGTATCATGTAATGAACGTAAAAGTTTCTTGATTCATAACTATATAAGGATAATAAATATTAAGTACAGAGTACGTTTATGTGTGGGTATGATGTAGTACTATGTAAATCTAATGTAAATATTATTAAAATTGAAAGATTGGCCTTGAATTTTAAATCAAATATACATAGAGGATAAACATATATTATGTTTACAAGTATGTATAACTATTATTATGATTATAGTTATGTACATATACGAAAACATTTTTGAATTTATCATAAGATAATAATGATTGTTTGTTTACATTTCCTGTTTTAACCTAAAGGGACATTATCATTGTATATAATATAGAAGAAGATAAAGATTTATTTTTTTTTACCGCAGAACAGTTTGATTTACTTTCCATCTGCATGACAATAATATTCATTTTGAAAGTTGGAAAAAAAATACTGTATGTTCAATATAAATTATATTATTTTATTTTTTTTAAGGTAAAGTAATAAAAAATTGTTCGTGATATTTTATAATCTTGGAGGTTAATATTATCCGTAGATGAAATTTATATATATGTTTAGTTAAATAAATGAAATTTATATTTCATATTAAATTGATTCGTTATATAGTTTTGAGTAATATAGCTTCCATATAAAATATATGGGTCTGTTATAACAGAAGTCATAATAATTTTTAAAAGTTATTATTATACAAGAACATAATAAATTTATCATAAATGTAGAAAATTAAAATTTTTTATAGTTAACTATATTTACAAAAAATTCTAAGTCAAATTCTGTAAAATTTAATTTATATTTCACTTTTTTAACAATAAAATCGTTTAACTGAAATTTTATTTCCTTTCTTTTTTTTCGATTAATTTTCTATTATGTATCTTGATTGGTATAAATTGACCCACATCAAGCAATGAAAATTGGTTAACCATAATAACCAGTTGTTTCCCGAATGCATGAAGAAAAGAAAATAATTTCAACGTATAATTTGGATACTGACGATGAACATGAAAAAATATAAATAAGGAAGAATATTGTTTTAAAAAAATTTGTTTTAAGCAAAATAGCCAAGAAGAAAATAATGGTAAAGCTTTGGAAAATACCAAAATTTCAATTTCCGGCTAAAAATAAATTTCAATATTGAATTTGAAATTTCTATTCGGATTTAATTTGAATTATAGTTTATTTTTTTTTCCAATTTAAGTTAAGTCGTAAAAATTTCAAATCTTAAAAAAAAAAATTTGTATCTTCATTTATGGTTTGCGTGTGTATATTTGAACGAAGTGTTACAGAAGGATTACAGCTATTTAATTGTCAAAATTTGTTTAAAAATATTTCATAGTTTCTTTTTTATTCACTTGCGTGGGTGGATATTAAGTTAAAAAAGCTTATGAAATTAATTTTTTTTCACCCACAACATGAATTTAGTTTTTTTTATTGTATAAAAGTATAGAATGTTCAAATAATTTTGTCAGGAATTTTTTTCAATAAAAATATACTTACGTGGTAAGAAAAGATTTTTGCATCATGCATAAACCTATCCTCATTACTTTGTATAATAGTACAAAAAATTGAGTTTTCTGATAATAATAATAATAATAAGAATATTAAATGTATTATCATTTTATTGAAGAATATAAACCTAAATCAAAACGCTTATGGATGGTTAATCATTTGGGCGTGTGCCGAACACTGATGATAACATTAAATTAGTTCATGTTTTTTATACTATTTTGAGATAGACATTTCTTATTTTCTATCAACTGAAATTTCATGTATTTATTTTCTCGGTTCGATTAACAAAAATATAATTATTTTATATCTTAAAGATGTAGCCTAATCAAAATTATAGCCATGTATTTAGTAATTTCCGAAAAATGAAACATTGAAAAAGTTTTCAAGTTTATGAGAAATTTTTTGTGCATTGCAAAAACAAAAAAAAAATTAGAGTATAAATTATTTAATTGATATTATAATTATTAATTGCTAAAAATTACGTTATTTACAAAAAATAAATTAATATATATATATATATATAGGTGTGGAATTTCTCCTTTGGGCTAGTATAAAAAAAATATTAAATATTTAATTGAATAAAAAGTTCATTTTTATTTGTAATTATATTTATCCTTTTGGTGTTTTATGTAATAAAATTCATTTTATATTTTATGTAATAGGCAGAATATTTAATTAGTTTTTTTTTTTGTGATGGACAAGTAAATTATTTTGCAGAAATGTTGCTGCAAAATTTGAAATCGAAAAGGCTTATTATTGTTAAATTTTAGAAAGAGCCAAAAGCATTAACATTAAATAGATTTTGAATAATATTATAATATTATGGTAAAAAAACATTGAAGCTTGCACATGTGCATATGCTAAACAATAATTTCTACTAGGGATAGGAAGACACAGTAAATTTAATATTTAGTTATAGCGCTAACTATGTTATTATTGTTTTTATAACTGAATAATCTTGTGAAAAAAACTTTATAGCTTAGTTATGAGAACTGTTGCTTCAACAGATTTTTAAGTGGTAAATAGATATTCTAGTCAATCTTTCAAAACCTTTCATGAAATAATCTTGATTCCGAAGTTAAATTTCAAATTTTCCAATTACATCAACTCAACTTAAAATCAATTCTCTCAATATTAAAATATTACTTTCAAAATTCTAAGGCTGTAGATAGTTAATTTCTAGAAATAATTAAGATCAAGTTAAAGAAAATTACTGTGTTTATATAGTTTTATTTTTAAATCCTATAAATATATTATTTTCAATATAAACAATTAAATTTTCAAATTTTTTTCTTTAGAATAAATTTTAAAACTGTTTATAGCATTTTTGAAAACGAAAATTTAAAATAATTACCTAATCTAGAAAACAATACATATCTCAGTATATAGCTGAAAATGGCCTGAATTTGTTCATATCACCTTCATTCATTTATTTATTTTATCAATATTTTGATAAGCTGAAAGTGAGATCTAAATAAATGAAAATAAAAACTTTCCAAAATTTATCAAAAGTTAGTCAAGAAAATAAAAATTTAAAAATTTTATCTTTAATTTCGGTAAAATTTTCTTCAAAAAATTCAATTTTGACAATAAGAAGTTCAAATTATATTGTTTAAGTTTTATTATAAATTTTATTTTGATGGAAATTTGATCTGAATTATATTATTAAATAAAGCGGTGAAAGTGGCGAAAAATCATCTTTTATCGAACAAGAAAAGAAAAGTTAATTTGGCTTTTTGAAAATCATAACAAAAAAAAAAAGAATAACTTGAAAAGGCATTAAATATGAACAAAAATTTCCATAAAATAAAAAAAAATCATGATAATTTCTTAAGGACTTTTAAAAATTTATTATTTTCAATTTTTTTTTTTAATTCATATACCTTTTTTACGTGGATAATATTCTACCTAATTTCATTTTGTTAATTATATTATTATTTAATTTTCCCTTTCTGATTCTATTTACTTACTTACAATGTTCAAAGATAATAAGAAGCTTCCAAAAGAACAAAATAAAAAAAAGAAAACAAATAATTGGTGAAATTTTTTAATTATAACCATTCTAACCTTTATTATTGCTAAAAATATAATAATTTAATTGAAAAAAGTTTATAACGTAAAATTTTATGATAATTTTTTCTTTTTTTTTGCTTATATCGTTTTGTTATTTTCTTATTAGCTCTTCAAAGCAAAACAGACACAAGAAAATTTATAAGAAAAAGTTTATTTTTTAATATTAATTAAATATTTAACGAAAATACTCTGTATGGAATAAAATATCATGCGAAACATTACCAGCTCAGTTAAGAAAAAGGATTAAAAAAATTTGTTCGATAGTGAGTATAGCAAATATATATATTATATACATTTTTTTAAATTGGTGGTATTTGTTAAATGTTCTTAAGTATGATGATTTGATTTGAAAATACTTAAATTTGAGTTCTTAATATGAAAAATTTTAGTCATTAAAAAAAAGAAAATCAATTTGATTGAACATTAAATAAATTTTGTTGTTGTAGCAAGCTTGAGTATACAGTGGTTTGACCTCAAATTTCTATCCAAGATCTACACGATTTTGATTTAGAATTTAAAATCTTAGTTTGAACAAGAAAAGTTTAAAAGAAAGTGAAGTAGAAAATTTTGTATGGAATATCAGAATCTTTTTACAAGGTTTCTCTAAGCATTTTTTTTTTTCTTATAATACTACTGTAGAAATACAATCAATTTTGAAAAATAACTTCTAATAGACATGAAGAAAATTATGAGATAAATTATTATAGTTTTATCATGAACACCTCTGCCATAATTGTAGCTGGCTCTGTGCACAATAAACATTTGGCACAACTCTTATATATGGTAATAAAAAACAATTAATAACTACTGACAAAAATTCTAATGTCTTTAAGCAATGTCGGATATCCTATATGGACACTATGGGCAGTTGCCCAGGGCCCACCAAATGATTATACTTCTACTAAAATTCTTTCTAATAAAAAATTACATATTTCACATTTAATACCCTTTCTCTACGGGAAATACAAAGACGTCTCAAATCAGTCTTTTGAAAAAATTTTACACACTGCCAAAAGCACTTCCTTTGCACTTACTTTTGACAGAAAAAACAAATGTTCATTGCTTATGAATTCATTGTTCTGTTTGTTATTATTTTTTTGACAAAAATAATTATTAGCACCATGAAATAATTAATTTAAGTCAGATAAACAACAAAAAATAATAATCTACAAAACGCAAAGCGACAAAATATGTACTTAGAAATAATTAATTTAAGGCAGATAAACAACAAAAAATATTAATCTACAAACCGCAAAAAGACAAAATATGTACTTAGAAATAATTAATTTAAGGCAGATAAACAACAAAAAATATTAATCTACAAACCGCAAAGCGACAAAATTTTCTTTCAGTTCTTGTGTTTTTTTTTATATGGCGAAAGACGAAAGAGAGCTGAAAAAAGGACATCTTTCGGAAGAACCGATATTAATACTGCCAGTGCAGAAACGCTATAACACATTTTATGTCAATGGATTTCCGGTTAATCAGTATATTTACATTTACTTTTTTTTAAAAAAGGCCCTTTAGAATCTTTTGCCCAGGGGCCCAGTGAATGCACTATCCGGCACTGTCTTTAAGTGAACCTACACCTCTTATCGCGTAAGAACGGAAAATTTTACGTACACCGACTGCAAATTTAAACAACATTCGCGATAACTATATCACTCTTCGGTGATAATGTCACATATTTCACGGAATTGATTTACTAAATTTGAAATTATTATGTTTAAAAATTTTAATATTTTAAATTGATTTTATTAAATGAATGAAAAAATAAAAATAAAAATAAAAATATAAAAGAGGGATGAAAAAAATTATAAAATAATATAATTTTCTTGATCATTAATTCTTTCTGTATATACTGTAGGTTCAACAAAATATAAAATTATATGAATAAAAAAAATTTAACAAAAACAAAAAAGCAATTAACGCATAATATAATTTAAAAAGATTTTTAGTACAATGAAAAATAATTACTTAATAAACTTAATTTCAAGTATATTAGTTCTGGTTTAAGAAATTTTTAATACAAGAATTAATTAAAAAAGTATATTAATTAGATGGGAATATAATTTTATGAGACTTAATATTATTTGATTTTTGTATGGGAGGTATATACAGTATTTGTAAAGAAAAATATTAAAATTATTTTATTATTAATAGAAAATTGTAGGCATCATCCGATTATCACATTTTAAATTTATTCTAAAAATAATTTTAAAATTGAAAATTCGAATCAAATATGTATATGAATTGTATCTACAGAGTATTACAGGAGCTGAAATTTTGATAGTGTGTTTTAACTATTGAACACAATTTGTATAATAATTGACTGAGTAAAGTTTATGTTAAAAAAAAAATAAGTCTTCGAGCGGGTATATTTCATGACACCAACATTACAATATATTATGATGTATATATTGTGTATACCAGCGTTTCTCAACCTTTTTGCTATTGCGACCTATAAAATATGAGTACAAAATAACGCGACCCTCAATCTGAAAATGGTATGCATTGACAAGTAGAAGAAATGAAAGACACCTTTAAAATGTTTTATTTATTTTCATTTTAATGACTTATTTGTTGTTGACAATCATTTGATAATTTATTAAGTCTGGCTCAAAAAATTTACTCAATTATCAATGTTAAAACAGCAATCTTTTGAAAAATAAGGTAAAGGTTAATTCTTCTTACGTAATCAAAATATTTTATTATTTTTGAAAAAATATATATGTAGCATTTGTAATAGAATTTTTTCATTAAAACGACCCATTGAAAATCTTTCGCGACTTAAATTCGGTTCGCGACCCTAAGGTTGAGAAACGCTGGTGTATACTATTAATATTAAAATAATTATCTCTTATTGGCAACATTTGAAGATTTTCCTCTTTTTGATTGTTTGATTTGATTTCTTATCGACATTGTTTAAAAGTTGATTACTGACTATTGGAATTATTAATAAGAAACTTGTTATAATTTTAGGGATAAGTACGGATCAAAATAGAGTAAGATAAAGTTTTATGTAGAAGTGAGTGTAAACGTAAAAGTAAATGTTTGCATGCAAATTCTTTTTATCGAAATTGAATACTTATCTTCCAATTAAAAATAAAACAATTTTGGTGATACTAATAAATAAATGTAATATGATATTCTATTATACCATATAAAAATATAATAAAAATTATAACAATTTATTACTAAAAAGCATGAATGAGGAAATTATATAAATGAACTAATTTTAAATGAAAAAATAAATTTATTAAAGTTATTTTTTATTTTCTTGAAAAATATTTATAAAGAAAATCATAATAAACAATATCTACAACTACAATTTAACAATATTAAAAAATCAAAAGCCATCATACATTGTATATGTACAATAAAATTTATTCTTGTCAAAAGTTTTTTTTTGCAAAAGGTGAATCGGAGCGAGATTTTATCTTATTAGCATCATTAAAATTTTTAGCAAATATAAAAAGTTTTCCCTTAATGCAATGCTTTTTTTTTATGTTTTAAAAAAATAAAATAAAATATAAAGTTCCGAGAATTGGTATCTGAAACATACTTATGTATTTATTAAGTGTCATGATGGTAATAATAATAAAAATTTATCCTACATACAATACATATAATAATACTCTTATCAACATGCAATAATGTGATATTTTTAATTTTATTGTTATTATATTAAATTTTAATATTTTAACATTACTAGTGGGTTGAATTGTCTTATTATATTTCGGTATAATGAATTTTATATGTACGTACACATATTACATGTACAGTCGTTGATAAAAATATCAAGATGAAAATATTTCAATCATATTACCGATATTAAAAACAAAATATTAATAATAAATTTTTAACTTCCATAAGTCTTTGGTATATTTTCAATCTAACTTCAAGTTATTTTTCTTGCCCCAAATTCTGTATGAATTCCCCTACGAATATATGAAAATATCTTAACTCTTTTGTTAGTCACCACACCACCATTTAATATTATTATAAAGGAAAATTTCAAAAATTCAGAATGAAAACTTTATGGACTTGTAGACTTATTGAAGTCACACCTTACCTTAACTGAAAATGCGATCATTAAACTGTGTTTGAAAATAAATGAGCTTGAATTTTATTCCCAAATCATTTGAGACATATTTGGAAAATATATAGTTCCTGGTGCATGTCTAAGAAAAAGTAAATAAAATGAACGTTTGGAAAAACATGCGATTGACAAACTTAAGATTCGAGGAATTAAAATTAGAAATTTTACCCCTGTGCCCATCGATTTTTATCAAAAACAAATAATAAAATTAAAAATTGTTTTCTTTATAATTATTTCAAGTAAATATTAACAAATAATTGAACGGATACTTATATAAGTATAGGTACATCTTACGTGTTATTATCGTATGTACATATTCGTATACATAATATTGAACATAAATGTATATAGTACATTTATATATGGTTAATGTTAATGGCAATTTGTTAAAATGGGAATTATTGTGATGTTTATGTTTAAATATGTGTAGGAGGAACATGTAGGTACATATGTGTAAAAAGATGTGTACAAACAAAATAATTGATTATTAAGATGAAGCAAGGTCTCGATTTTTAAATTATTATGTTGTTACGAGAGCGTATAAAAAAAAGGATTAAAATTTTTGG
This sequence comes from Hybos culiciformis, assembly GCA_964007475.1. Lineage (NCBI taxonomy): Eukaryota > Metazoa > Arthropoda > Insecta > Diptera > Hybotidae > Hybos > Hybos culiciformis. The sequence continues at coordinate 149,426,632 of OZ023273.1, read as the reverse complement.
CATTTGAATTCCCATTTCAAAAAGTATGATGAATATAAATCCACTTAAAATATATAATGATAATAATATAGTATTTTTGGTAATTATGATAATATTTTTGGCTCGTAGAATGCGTTTAATGTATTTTCTAACAAAATTTCAAAAAACAAAAGCATTCAATTTAAAAGGGTTAACTAAATAAAATTTGAAGAACGAGGTGACATTTCTCGATATCTCAACCTATATTCGATTTAATAACATATATTATGTGTGTATACCTATAATATACATAAATAACAATTAGGTCCATAATTAATTTTTTTTTAAATTGAAGTTTTACCTCATTTACCTAATCTTTATATTCTAAAACCATTATTACCATTAACCAACCATTACAAAACAGCCAGATTTGGATTTCTTAAAACTTTTTTATAACAAAAAAAAAAAACTTTTTTTTATTCCTTGCATTTTCCTTTTTCCATTAATTTTTTAATGGCTTTTGTTTATTTAAGAATTCAGTCATTTGAAAAAGAGTAAATTTTTTTTTTTTTTTTGCAAAAACTTTTCATTACAATAAATTGAGCATTACAAAATTTTTTCTGTAAAAAATTATGTACTTTTAATAAGTTGTGAAAATAAAACAAAAAAAAAAAAAAAATTAATTTTTTAAGTAAATATTTTTATAGAATAAAAATCTGTACTTTTTTATTTTATAACAACATCAGAATTTAAAGCCTAAACAGCTAAGTAAATTTTAATGAAATTTTTTTTTTCAATGAATCCTTTAATTTACTTAAAAATTATGTAAACTATTATGTATATTTATAAACGTATAAAGTACATAAGTATCTCTATAAAAAAAATCTCTAAATACAAGATATAAAAGAATAAGATATAGATCTGTATAGTTGGGAGATGCTATTCATTGTTGATAATAACGCAAATTTTGCATATATTTAGCATAAAAAAAGCATAGTAGTCTGTAGTACATTAATTTAATGGATGTGTTAAAATAAAGTTAGTGGAAACGCCCAACAAAAATGTGACGAAAGTAAACTAACTTAAGTTGATTATTTGTTCAGTTCCTATATATTTTATCTTAACTATATATAATTTAAAAATAACATAAATAATTTAAAACATAATATATACACATAATATCATACTTAATAAAATATCATTACTTTAAATTTGAAAAAAAAAAACTTCTAATTCAAAGTTTAAACAAATTTCTAAAAATTCAGAATTAGAGATGAATTGTTGAAATATCTGGCGCCTATTTTTTCTACATAAGTAAGATAGCTAATGCATGAATATATTATGTTTTTTAATTCCGTATTCTTTCTTCTTATAATTCTGTCTTAATTTTTATGTTAATAGTATTAAAAAATTCATGGAAAATTATTTTTGCGTAATTAATGCTGTAACTTCTTTAATAATTGTTTTCCTTTTTCATTTTTGTATTTTGTACTAAGTATATGTGTTATATATATTTTTTTATAGATTATTATTATAGCTACTATGAACATAGATATTTTGAAGAAGATTTTTGAAAAATTAATGTTCTAAAGAAAAAATGACAAATATTTTTCCCTACATCATAAGTATTTTATACATAAAGTATTTATTTCGAAAATAATAATTAAAATAAGAAGAATATGAAGAAAAAAAAAATTATTATTATTTTTTTTTTTTATTCAAAATAAAGAATTGTGTTCAAGCTTTTACGTTATTTAAAAAATGTTTCTTATGTGTATAGCATATAGAAGCATAAGCCTTTACATAAGTACGCAAAATGTTAGATAAGACGTGTATCAAAGTAGAATTCTTTATATATATTTATTTGTGATGCGATTATTTTGTAATTATTTTCTTTTTCGAATATTGTTAAACGAGAGAACTATAATAGTTTAGGATGAAAGTAGGTACGCATTAAAAATTTCCATCATTCAATGTTAGGAAGAAAATGGGAAATTTTCTATTTGTTTCGAATAAAAGCATCAGTAATTTAATTTTTACTGTATTCGTTCTGTTCCTTTTAACTTTCGTAATGCAATTCGTAACAAATTTCCTAATAATTTTGTATTTTTGCAAAGGCAAAAAGGACTTTAAACAAATTTCGTTCAAAATAACATATTACTATAAAATTACATACAACTTTGTATTCCTAACAATGTAAATATTTTAGTTTCACAATACATATCAGGGAATATTTTTTCCACGGAACATAACAAAGCGCAACAATTTTACATAAATTCCTTAATTTCGTGGTATTTTTAAATTTTCGAAAAGAAAAATTCTATTAAAATTATATGGATACGGGACAAAAAAAAAATTATGTATTTTAACCAAAATGAATTTTGTATCTAGTTTTGTTGATCAAAAATGGATCTTTAAAGTACAAAAATCACTCTGTGGCATAAAAATGTAACACATGTAAATCATTACTGCTACCACCCTATTATATATTTCTATATTTCTATAAACTTTATTATGGAACAAATTTTGCTTTGTCTCTGATACTAAATACATATTCTTTACAAAAGAGGCATTCCACAGTTTCTGAATGAAAAAAAAATACATCTTTGAAAATTATTTCATTTAAAAAAATTAAAAATTAAGATTAAATTTGTCTATAAAAAAGTTAAATTGAAATATATGTCAATAAAAATAAGCAAAACAACTGACTTCTTGTATATAATGCGGAAGGTTTCCACAAATTATATAATTTGGTGTGAATTTCTGAAACATATAAAGTTTTAATTTCTCTCTCTTAGTTAGTAAGAGATCAATTTTAAAATTTACAGCAAATTGAAAAATGATTATATAGTTTTTTTTCAATCTTTATATTATGTGGTTAAAGAAATAATTTTTACATCAAAAATACTTAAATTAAGATTGCACAAACAAATCTTTCTCTTGAATATGATAGCTCAAAAAAGAAATTTGATTAGGCTACACAATCAATGGTAAATTTTTAGTAGATATTTGTTAATAACTATAATTTACTGCTTTGTAATCGCCTGAACATATTTTTGGAAGATGAAGCGAAACGAATATTCTCCACATGTTGACATTATTATATGTGCGTATATTATATCAAAAAATTTACTCGATTTCATGTACATAAATTATGTGTAGTGTTGTCAGTATGTACATTACATTTATATTTTCAACAATAATGTTTATATTTTGAATTTAAAAAAGAATTAATCAATCCAAAGAAGAAGAAGAAAAAAAAAAGAAATGTTAATGTTGAAATGTTAAAATTTTCAAATATTTTTTTTTTTAATATAAGGAATATTGAAAAAAAAAAATATATATGTATAATATATGTATATATATAAATTTATTATCATTTTTGTTAACATAAAAAAAGGCATTCTTATATATTTTTTAATAAAAATAAATGAAGCCGACTTTTTATAATATGTTGTAGAATTTCTTTATATATATTATATATTATATAAAAAAAGGAACAGGAATATAATGTCATTTTACAAGAAAGAAAATATTTTCTTTTGTGTTTTTCATATGAAAGGATTTAATTTTCCTTGACAATATATTTTTTTTTTTTTTTGTTGAATATATGTATGAATGTCTTTCTCAATAAGTAGAAAAAAATAAAATTCATAAAGGCATAATTTTCAAGGATATCTCTCATAATCGTAATAAAAAAGGCGAGAAGATTATAATCTAACTGTGTTTGTATATATATGTTAAAATGAAAAGGAGGAGGAGATAAATTGAAAAATTAACCCAGTTTTTCTTCTTTATTTTTTTTTTTTTGGAATTTTTCATAAATTAACTAAAAAATTTACTTATTAAAAACTTTTTTAATAAAGAAATTCTCTAGATTTCTTTCTTTAGTTTGACAAATATAGGAAAAAACTTTTGAGAAAAATAATTAACCCAATAAAAATAGTATTAAGGTCTATTCACACACATCAGTCATGCCACAGTTCCGATCCGTCACAGAGTTGTCACCGTCAACGTCGTGGTATTTTTACATCTAAATGTTTTATTTTTTAATTTTCTAATAATAATTTTATTGTTTTAAAATTTGAGAGAAAATTTCATAAAATAAAAATTAAAGATGTTTGTTAGAACATGCGAAACCAAGTAAGATAGGGTTAAAACTTTTCTCCACATAAAAAAAACATATATACAAAGCTATTCATGTACTTTCACACATAATGTGTGTATCTAAAAATAATTTATAAAATATTATTTTGAGTGAACTGTAGTGTGATAATTTACGCATAGAACAATAAAAAATTTTACATATGATAATTATTTAGTAAACTTTAGATAAATTCATTTCAAGAATACCAACATTTATTTTTGTCCTTGTCCTTAAAAATTAGTTTAAATATTTCTCATATATACTTATATATTATTTAAATCCATTTAGTAAAAGGACAATGTATTAAAGCATACTCATTTGAAACATGGATGGCACAGACTATAAAAAAACTGATTAAAAAAAATTGCAGTTCAATATTATGATTAGTTTTTATTATAACTATAATATAATATACATTAACTAGAATGTGTGGATCCAGTTTGTTGACAAAACCATAACGTTCATTTCGGCATTTCTGAAAAATTTTAACTTTTTAAAACAGAAAATCTTACTTACTAGGGATTTTCGGAATAACTAAATTCTAATTAAAGTATTTTGTAATTGTCAGTAGTAGATAAGCACCAATTTAGTGTGGGCAAATAAAAATTATCTTATATATGTATTTCTGAAAAGAAATTGTCAAACCACTTTTGGGCTCAAATTTACCCAAATTAAATAAAAATTTAATCTAACTTTAAAAACGAATTGAAAAACAAATTATGCAGTGCATGAAATGCAAGAAAAAAAAAAATTTTTTTTTTTCATCTTCAATTTCATGTATTCAAGCATCTCTTGAATTGAAAATTTATATGTACGTACATATACACCAATTTTATTTTTTTTGTGAATAGGACATTTCCAAACTTTTAACAAAAATACGTGCAAAAGTTCAAGAAAATTGCAAAAAATAAAATTAAAAAAAACTTAAAATTTTTGGTTGAAAAACAAAAAAAAAAAAATTATATATTTATTTAAGAAAAATTCAATTTTTGACTGACACAAAAATTTCTTAAAATGAAATTTTTATCCTTTTGAATATAAGAACGTTAAAAATTTTCACAAAAAAAAACAAAAAAAAAATTTGTATTTAAAAAAAAAAAATTATATTGAAACTTTTGCAATAAAATTTGTACCTTCTATGTGTTAACAAAAAAAATAATCAGAAGGAAATCAGATGAAAATAAATTTATATTAGAGAAAACTAGAATGATGAATGATTATGGAAAAAATATTCCACAATATATACACATGGTGTGTATATAAAATTTTCATCCAAAATTTAATATAATTTTTTTTTGGTGTAAAAGAAAACAAAAAACTGCAATACACTTTTTATATTCCTGCATTCTTCTTCTACACAAACAACTGCCAGCTGTGGTAATCAGTTAAAAAAAGCTTTAACCCATATATACTATATTCTTGAAATTTTCGACCCATGTCAAAAGTAAAATTTTTCTTTTCATATTTTTGATCAGGAAATTCACAATAGCCATGTGCCCCAATTTTCTTGTAATCTTTGAAATTACTATTAAGTTGGAACAAAATTATAGTTTTTATTATCTACATTTAATGGAATAAAGGAATTGAAATAAAACAAATGTTATACTGAGTAATTTAGAATAGCTTTCCTTTTTATAACGAAAATTCCCTTTGTCAGAATTGCAAAACTGTTGAAGTAATGGAGCCGAATAATTTATAAATTTTTAAAATGAGATTTTTTACAAAAAATTAAAGTGATTTAAGGATCGGAGTTTTTTTTATTTATTTTTTAATAACTATTCAGGGAAAATTAAAAATTCGTAATATTTTGTTTTTCAGAAATTTCGAAACTTGTTTAACTTCAGATTTGGTTATCGCTTTAAAAATGGTTTAGGCTGGTGATGAATACAAAAAATATTTTGGCCTTAAATAGGAACAAGAAAAATTATTTAAAAAAGTTTTTAATATATCAATTTTTGATCAAAACGAAATACCAAAAACCGGCGCTGTAATCTTTATATCTTTGAACCGCCAGAAAAACATGCCATAGATTTTTTTTAATTTAACCAACTTGTGCATCATGAAATTATTGCACTTTTTTTTTACTGACGAGTCGCTCTATAATTTATTTTAACTCTTTGGACAATGGTTTTCTTTCTAGAAAAAAAAAATTTAATTTTTTTTTTTTTATGATTTTATAATAGAAAAACTTTTTTGGCAGCCTCAAGAGAAGAAATATGATAAATAAAAATCAAAAATGAAGAAAAAAAAAAGAAGTAAATGTTTAAAAAAGTTTTTTATTTGTTTTAAAAAAAAAGTAAATGAACTGACAAAATTTTTTATAACGAAATTTTTATGCAATGCGCGAGTTTCAATTCCATTTGGAATAAAATAATCTGAAGAGTATATTTTTCAATTTTCTTAATAAAAAACGAAAAAAAAGAAAGAAATGAAATTGCAATAGAAATAATACTTTTAAATTTTTAAAATATTTTATGAATAATCTTTATTCCAATGTGAATAAAATCAGAACGAGAAAGATAAATATAAGTTAACACTTAATGCATATACTTTATAATAAGTTTCATTAGATTTAAAATTCGGCTAATTATTTTTTGAAATTTTTTTTAAATAAATTATTTTTGGCGTAAGTAAAGCAAAATTTGAACTTTACGAATATTTTTTCTTTTCAGAAAAAATACATTGCATATAGAGGTTATATATATAGAGGTTATATAAAAATACATTGCATAAAGAAAGGTATATTGAAAGCCGAGACCAAAAGCTTGTACGACGAATTAAATTATACGTACTAAAAAGTTAATAGTAGATTACAATACATGTTTGAAAATTTGTTATTACAACGAGTTGTGTATACACAAAAACGCATAGACACGAGTCAATACTTATATCACGAAACCGTTAGGTCGAGTGATATAATATTGACAAGTGTCCATGTGTTTTTGTGTATATACACAACGAGCTGTATAACAAATTTTATTAACATGTTTTGTATACTGTTTTAATGTGCATGTGAGAGGTAGTTGCAATCAATACATTTGCAATGCAAAAGATAAACAAAAGTTCAAAATGAAGCAAGTAAATAAAATTTACTTAATACGGAGAATGTAAATAAAATTTACTTAATTAAATAATTACATGTGTATTGACGCATGTAATATACCATTTACCGAGCTAAATTTACGATTGTAAATACAACTTACCGATCACATGCCCATTAAAATATTTAAGTTTATATTTCTACAATATTTTATATAATTATATTCTGCGCTGGATAAAATACCTATACCTATACGGTAATGAAGCTGAAGCTTCAGGACTTGAATCTAAATATAATTCAAAGATAATCAATTAAAATTGGTTATTTTTTCATTTGTTATATGAGTTAGAAAAAAAAAATATAATTATACTAAAAATAAAATTTAATTAACAATTACCAAATTTTTATGTGCCGCTTTCAACTTTTTCTGGTGAATTCCGGCTTGCTTTCCTTCAGCCAAGAAGTTGAGAATGAAAAATTCTGTATTGTATTTTCTTAAATTAAGTTTAAATAAATTTAAATAAACCACAAGCACAAATAATAATTATAATAATTATTTTCCCAAATTTAAAATACTTAAATCTTGAATTTGTCGGAAATGATCAATTTTAGCAGACATTTAAATTGTTATTTAAAATGTGTAAAAATTTACTGTTATCAGTTATTAGACGAATAGTTATTTTAATTTTCCTATTGTTAAAAAAAACTTTAAAAAAATAAAATATTTCTCAAAGACGGGTCAAAGTTTAAGTTTATATGAAAAAAAAAGAAACAGAAGAAAATCTTTGTTTCCAATTTTTCCTTTTAAATTTCTGTGTATGATATTTTTTTTTTTTTATTATTATTATTTTGAAAACTTCAAAATTTTTTCTTGTTTTTGTTTGGCGCTCATAAGATAAGAATATTTCGAGGGTGATAGGAATAAAAAAAAATCCTTTTCAAAATTTTTGGGATCCTGTGATTTATGTCCTTTTGTGTATAAAAACGGATGTCAAAAGCCTCTAAGGTATTTTCTTATCGTTCTCATATTGTATTTTTTTTTAACTAAAAAAAAGAAATTGAACAAAAAAATGTAAGCCTCTTGTTGAAAAAAATATTGGCTTTTTCATTTGAAAATGTTTTACGCTATTTATATTTTGTAAATCTACAGATAAAGTTTAGTAAATATAACGTATTTTTAACCTTGCTGATAAGAAAATTGGTTTAAGGAGTGAAGTTCATAACTTTTAGAACGAGTGAAGTTCATAACTATCTTCTTTCTTTTCCACCGAGTTTTATCTTTGTGATTAATAAGAAATGTTATAGAAGCAGCTTGCAGTCTTTGGTAAAATTAACAAACTCCACTCCGAGGTGGCAATAGAACCCACGACCGAACACGTCGTAGAATAATGGAAATACTACTACATCATGACAGTCGACTGCTTTATTCACAAATGAGTTGATGAAGGCGAGTTGTTTTGGCCATAGTTTTTTTCTATTTAGTTTCTTTCATTTTTCGTTATGAGTTTTCGAAAATTTACAATTTGGATCTAACTTAATTTTAATGAATTTTCCACAAAAAAAATAAAATTCTTTACTTTGAAAGTAAAAATTTTTCGATTTTTGTAAAATAAAAAATGTATACCTGAAGGTCATAGACTCAAATATTTTTTCTTTAACTGCTATGTATATTTGTTTGTTTTTTTTTTTTTGCTAGAAAATTCTTATAAAATACTAAATTAAAAGAAATAATGTTTTATAAATAAAGAAATTGTTAATAAATGAAGACAAATGATGCCTCAGTGAGATTAACTGATATAGCTTTCGCTGTATATAAACAGAATGACGGCGCGGCAATAAAATATTTTGTTTATCAGTATAATCTAGTTTTTTTTTTTTTTGTTAACATAAATTGTAGGGGCGGTTGTCAAATTATTTTTATCAAATCAATACGTTTTATGAATAAGTCCCAATTATCGTTGTACATTATTTTGTTATATATACATTATACATATATGAAGATTGAAGGTACCTTTATACACAGAAATGTGAGAAAACATTACAAACAATATTTTTAAGCCTACACAAGTTTTAATGAATTTTTTTTGATTTATTCAAAACAAAATCATCTTCTTTAATTTAAAAGATATTTATTATTTTTGTGAATATTGTACATATATATATATATATACGATTTAATCGACATTTTCATCGAAATCTTAGTATCGCTTAGTATCGCTAATTCAGGAATATGGCTTCTAAAAGTTTTTATCTTGTTTACGCCAATGGCAATTATATAAGAAATTCAGTTCCTCGTTCAATCAGCTCCAATAATAAAGTACATATATTTAAAGACAAATTTTTGAATGAATTTTTTCCTATTTTCCTTTAAAAGAAAATCAATATATAATTTAATTGCATTACAATAAAGTTCAATTAAAGAAAAAAGATTAGTAAGTTTACGCTTTAATAATAATTTTTTTTTGCCTTAATATCGGTTTAATGAATTCAAGAATTGAAAGTATAGTTTTCAATATAAGATAAATTTTATAATAGGGGTTACAAAAAATTACACAGAAGGAAAATGAAAATATATTATGTAAAAATGAAATATACAATTAGTTTTTCTATAATCGATTTAAAAGAAATGTTAAAAGAAAATTGTCTCAATATTGTATTTTATTGCTAAAGTTTTAAACTTTAAGTTTTATTGAATTTATTGAAAATTTAATATTATTACACATATGTTGTATACATAGAAAACATCTGCTGTGAATATCAGTAGAGTATCTGGTCCGACTGCAAATTGAAATACAAGTATATACTAGTTTTGAAATATTTAATTGTGGAAGCTATTTATACACTCTATTTATGTTTTACTGCGCTTCTATATAAATTTTGACCAAAAACGTTGAATATATGCACATCCTGGTATGAAATGCATTTATTTGGTACCTAATTGAAAAAAAGAAAACAATTATTGAATTGTTTTAATATGAGAAGTCAAAGAGAATTTTTCCATCAATATTTTTTGTTTTTCGTTCACACGTAAATGTAAGAAACTATTGGAAACCATTAAAAGTTTGGTTACGTGATGGTAGATTCGTTATTACCGCAGTAGAATATTTGTTTGATAAATTTTACTGTGGAAGAATTTATTGTTCAAAATACAATATACATTAAAAATAAAGCATTGATTTAAACTGCACTTGATTGATGCTTACTCGATATTAAATCATTTATTCGGAATCATTTAAAAGTGGATAGTTTTTTTGAAATGACTTTGATGAAAAATATTTTTAATAAAATGTTATAAATATGGGTATCAGATAGCGAAATGGCTTTATTTAATCTGTTCAGTTTAATTTGAATATGTTTATTAAGTCGGTTAAATATTTTGGCATTTAATACTTTCATATGTGAAAATTATTGCAACATTCTCGAATAAAACGCAACTGACACTGTTGGATTTCTATCAGATGGAAATTACTTTCTACTACAGGTTCTATATGCAATAAATCTTTAAATTTCATTCCACAAATTATTGCTACAAAAATTTATGTAATGTATTGGAAAATAAGAATTGTCCTATTGCAAAAAAAAAAAGAAGAAAATTGGTTTATTCTTACGTATAGTACAGATAATTTGTTTTATAATAAATTTGTCAATAAGTGTCTATGCTTATTTTTGATTTACATTTTTATTTATTTTCAATTTCTTTTTGAATTTCTAGTAGTCAAATTTTTCATTTCTGAAGATGCAAATTAATTAAAAAAAGCATAAATTCAGTGTCGACTCAGTAGTGATTAAAAATAGGATCCTTGTAGTTGCTACAATGTGAGATATTATCAACTAATTGATTACAATTATTTATAGAAAATTAATGTATTTACTTTTTATTTTTAATTTTATGTCATCTTAATTTTAAAAATATTTCTTAAAATGTAAGAAAAAGTAGTTTAATTGTAAATGCTGTATTATAATTAGATTTGTATTACAAATATACTTTGATGGGGCAATTTTTTATTTCGAACAAAGTTTCAAGTGAAATATTGTGTTTACATTATTTTATTAAAAACAAAAAGGAAACAACAAATGTATGTATATAATTAGAATTAGATTGACAAACTGGTACGTTTAAGATAAGGAAGTCAAAACAATTTAAAACACCTAAATAATTTAAACAATTTTAACAACACTGGCCAATCTCAAAACATAAATAAAAAAGAAACCTCAATTAATGGGATATGTTATTCTTAATTCCAGTATAATTTCTTAGTATTTAACAAATCCGTCTTCTTGAAACTTTAAAGAAAAGAAAAAAAAAACAATTTGAAGTTAATTTATTTTTAGAATATAAAACCAAGAAGTTAAGTACTTTTTTTCATCTATCACTTTGTGAAGAATGTTAAAAAATACTATAACTATATGTATATGTGGTATGCAACCTCAGTTGGTGAAATAAAAATTTAGCACATTAATCTGACATTTGATTTGAACGTGCAAAACAAATTTCTAAACAATTTTATGAAAATAATTTAAAATTTCTAAATGCTTGCAACTTATTTGCAAAAAAAAAAAAAATAAATGTTCTAAAGCCATGATGATTGGTGCAATTTCATGCTATTTTATTGTTAAATTTTCTTAAATTTAACCACAACCGCACTCAACATATTTATTTCTGTTGTCATTCTTGGTTTATGGTTATTCTTTTTTTTATTATTATTATTATTTTTTTTTTTTGCATACTATAAAATTTACAAAAAGATTTTTAGCTTAAAATTCATGCTGCTCAAAAAAAAAACCAGGGATCGTTATATTTAAATAAAAAATAATAAATATAATTGGTTTAATTAAATTTAACATATTTACATCCAATTTTGGTATTTTTTTTCATTCACTCTCTGTGGTCATACTAAGAAAAAATTAATTTTTTTATTTAGAATATTTTAAATTAAATGCATAGATTTTAAGACTAAAACACGGTTAACAGAAACAAAATTAGTTCAGAGACCACAGCTCAGTATAAAACGACTTCATGAAACACATTTTCGATCAAATTAGGATAATGTGAGATTGAAAAGAACTTCAGATAGAACGTTTTCATTACAAAAATCAATTTGTTTATCTGCCTAAAATTGTATATACACAAAAATCCATAGACACGAGTCAATACTTATATCAAAAGACCGTTAGGTCGAGTGATATAATATTGACAAGTGTCTATGTGTTTTTGTGTATATACACAACGAGCTGTATAACAAATTTTATTAACATGTTTTGTATACTGTTTTAATGTGCATGTGAGAGGTAGGTGCAATCAATACATTTGCAATGCAAAAGATAAACAAAAGTTCAAAATGAAGAAAGTAAATAAAATTTACTTAATACGGAGAATGTAAATAAAATTTACTTAATTAAATAATTGCATGTGTATTGACGCATGTAATATACCATTTACCGAGCTAAATTTGCGATTGTAAATACAACTTACCGATCACATGCACATTAAAAATATTTGTAGTACTCTGGTGTTTTAAGACCCACCACACATATAAATACAACATTTTCATTCAATAACAAAAATTTGAAACAATATTTTTTCTTTATTTTTAAATGGAAATGCTTAAAACATATTGAATTGTAGAATATATGGAGAAGGAAATGTTAAATAAAAGTTTTCTTTTTGAATTATTTTGCTTCAAAAGTTTGAAGGATTTTTTATGAGAAAAATTATTGCAATTATTCACATGAAAAAAAAAAAAAAAATGAAATAAAAAATAAAAAACTTTAAAAAGAACAAAATCAAAAAAAAAAAATAAAATAAAAATATTTTCATATATTAAAAAGGATTTTATACATAAATATGCGAATTTGGTTTTGAGCACGAAATATTTCTTTGAATTTATGTATTTACAAGATTTTTTTTTTTTTTGAGAGTACAATAAATAATATTAGATATTTTATTTTTTAATGTGATGAAAAATAGTCGATTTTGAATTTATTGTAATAAAAGTCGAAAAATATTTGCTTTTTTATCCTTCACAGATAACGATCTACAAAAAAAAAAAAAAAAATTCATTCGCATCAGAAAATATTGGGTTTCTATATGGGTTCAAAAATTCTATGGTATGCAATGTTCATACTAAAATTCTTAAAAATATCTTGAATTTTCTCAAGGAAACTCAGATTTTAATTTTTCTAAAGTAAAAATACTGTAAAAATCATTCAACCATCGGCTTTTCGCAGGAAGGACTGACCAAGTGAGTTTTGTAGTTATTTCCAAATATAATTGAAGATTGTAGTTAAGAATTACAAATACTTGAAATGAGTTATTTACCCGTTTTTGCTGATTAACTTTCCTGTCATTTAGTATCATAAGAAGAAAATATAATAGTTTTAAAAAATTGACAATTAAAAATTAAACCAATTCTTTCCTAATTTTATAGAATTGCTGCGTCCTTCCTTTTGTAATAATTGTGAAGATGTCACAAAGATTCAAAACATAACCATTTTTGTTTCCCCTTTCTTTTTTTTTTTCAAATATTTTTATTTCACTAATAAGTCTTCATTTTGACTTCTAGTTACCTTTTAATTAAAAACAAAACAAAAAGTTTTGAAAATTTCTTCTGGGCGCGATTACATTTTATTATTTATATTTTCATCCTTAAATTTTCACAATGTTATATTCTCTTGTTATTATTTTTCAGTTTTCATTGTTTCCAATTAAGTTGGTTTTACTTAAATTTTCATTCCATGACCAAAATTTATATAGTACATATATCTATATAGAAAAATTCAGCTACATAAAGCGAAAAAAAAAAAAAAATTAATAATAAAATTTTCATTTGCACAAATCTCAACGGAATTATAATTCTTGTTTTATTTTTACAAATTCCTGTATTGTACACCTCTATTTAATTTTTCATTCAGCATTTCAGTGTGTTTTTTTATTTTATTTTGAATTGGTGTATACTCTTATGTATATACCGAAATTGCGGGAAAAATAAATTTCCGCATAAATTCATAACAGAAATACACAAAATATTATTATTTTTTCTTTAATTTTCGAAAAAAAAAAAAAACATATAATAAAGTTCAACACCACAAAGTTTGTGGATAATTCATGAATTTATTATAAATAAAAAAAAAAGTATATATACGTATATATTTTCCTTTCATTCAATGTAAAATGAAAAGTTTTCACATGATTTTTTTTTTTTTTAATCAAAAGCTATAATGCAGTATATACTATTTTCTTTTGCAATAAATTGTCACATCATAACAAAGTTCATGAAAGTAAAATTAAAAAAAAAAAAACTGGAAAGAAAGTATTCTGCAATTAATTTTTTAAATCTTTTTTTTTTTTTTAACTTTTATCTACTTCAAAATTATACGTATACATAATTGTTAAGAAATTTTAGAGTGAATGTAGGAAATTGTGCAAAAGGTATTGTAATATTGTTCTTACATTAAATTTGGTTCGAGCATAAAGGAAGTATAAATATACCTAGTTTACATGGAGAGTTGAAACCGGGTTCAACTACGGTTCAACTACATGTAAACGGTGGTAGAGTTAACCTGGGTTAACCTGACTCAACCTAACAAATTAGCTCGGTTAAGTTAACTGTATCCATGTAAACGGTTAACCCGGTTAAAAAATAAGCAACAGCTGTTTGTTTTGTTTCTTTTTTGTTATTGTTTTCAAACTCAATTCAACCACAGTTCAACCACATGCTTTTCGACTACATCATGTAAACACTTAACCTCTTTTCAACCACATTTCGACTCAACCACGGTTGGAATATCATGTAAACTAGGTAATAGAGAAACTAGTCCCATACAAAAAATGCAAATACAAATAGTGAAACAAAAAATACATATCACAACTCCATGAGTTTTTTTTTTTGTATTTTTTGAGAATTCCACTCTCACAAAAGCTTTTAAAACTTTAAAAATTGTATAGAACTGTTGTTATTTTGAAAGTCCTTCTACATGAAGGTGGGCAAAGTCCTGACAAGGCTCTCCCGCTCAACTATTTGAGAAAACAACACGTCACGAAACCTCATGAGGAGGCCAAGGCCTGAAATGGGCTGTAGCGCCATTGAAGAAGAAGAAGTTTCTCTATTTATACTTCCTTTATGGTTCGAGTAAAATTTAATTGTAAAAATATAAGATTTCGAGGAAATCAAAGAATTTATAGAATCTATCTAAATAACCAAATATTTGGTCTTAAATATACACCTTTTACAAAACAATTTTGGAGTTTTTAACTTATTAACGCTAAACTTCATTTTCTTCGCCTTTCTTACGATTTCAAAGCATTATAATCAGTTTCACTTGGTTTATGAATAATTTGATATAAAATGAAAAAAATATTTGTTTTGATTTAAGCTTTTTCCTATTACGATGAAATAAAGAAAATTTGTGCAAATAGAAGTTTTCTAATCCCAATGTTCGTTGTATAAGGTTCAACAAAAATGTAAAATAAATAATTCTAAAAATTGAATTATTTTTCCTAACAATAACTTTGTGAATTTTTTTTTTTTTTTATATATAATATACAATTTAAATAAAGATATATATTTGTTGAAAATAAATTTTTCTTTTTATAGATATATATATTTTTTCTTTTACTTCCATAAATAATTCATTTTGAAGCTTTCAGTTGTTTCATTATACATTCAAGCTTTTATGTAATGTCTTTTGCAGGATTTTTCTGAATTCGTGTTTTACTTAAAAAATTGATGTCCTTTTTTAATTTTTGTCTTTTGCCGCACAATTTTTCACATCTAAATAATTAATATTTGTGGAATATTGTTTTGTTTCGAAAACCATATTTTGTAAATATTCGTTATATTGAAATGTATGGATTGATGATTGCCTGAAATTTTTAAATTTTCAAAATTATATGTTGGAAATATGTTTGTTTTTCAGATTAAAAGATTGAAAAAATTCTAAAATTATTCGTCTTAGAATTAGATTTTAGGTTTCGATGCTTTATGATTTTAAGTTTAAACTAAAAAACCTTTATCGTTTTGGGATTTTAGGGTAGGGTTACAGATTCAATGTCTAATGGTTGTAATTTGTTTCGAATTGAATCTTCTACGATTTCTTTTCTTCTTTTTTAGAAATGTATAATATTTATAATATTTAATTTTTGTTTCTTCTATAATCTAAGATAATATTAAAAGGCTCTTTTATACTTGTTACTGAATGGTTTTGAGTTTATATATATTTATTTCATGATAATTTTCAATTTTTAAAAGAAAATATATAAAAAACTAAGTGTAAACAAATGTAAATATCTTCTTGTTTTTTTTTTTATGTTGGAAAATGAAAATAATAAGAGTAATCTCTTTAAACATTAGTAAACGAAAGAACTTCAGTTTCCGTTTTATTAAGAGGATTTACTTTTGAATAAATTTTTGTTTTTGAGATCTACATTTTGGTATCATATTTGTTTTTATTCAGAAATCAAATTTGTTTTTGAAATAATAAACACAGAATGAGAATTTAATTATTCTAAAAGATGATAAAAAGATAAAGCAAAACCACTTCATCGTTCGGTTTGAAAAATAGTTATTTTTTTATTCTATTTTAATTGGAATTTTTCTGATAATGAACTTTTCTGACTATAATGCTTTGGTCATTCAAAAAATATTTTTAAATGTTTCCGTTGAATAGTAAAATGTTTAAAATTATTACTTTTGTGTATTGAATATACATTTATTCCTGTTTTTAATTTAAAATTTCTCTTCAAGTACTCAAAAAAGTTGAAACAATAAAATATTGGAGTATAATTAAAGATTAAAAGTAATAATAATTAGAATATAAATTTATTTAAAGATGGTTTTGTACGGAAAAGAATTTCTGTATATAAGTGGTAAGATTTTTCATTCTAATATAATTCAGCACATTTCCCCCACAATTTCTTTTGATAAGAGCTTAATTGTTAATGGGACTTGTATAAATGGATAAAGTTTCAATAATAGCCAATGTCGGTCAGTCGGCACGATGGTTTTTTGACTTGAAATATTGGAGTAATGGAACAAGCTTAGAACTTTCTCAGCGTTTTATTTAATCGAACATTTTGTTAAAAATATTATCTAATATTCGAAACCACGATATTAATTCAACTTAACATATTCATCGTATTTTCTAAAAAAAGATTTTCAATATTTCGAAATTAACACTTCAGTATATGAAATAATATAAAAAAAAAACTTCGTCAACATTGTAATTAAGTTTAGGATTAACATTGTATAAAGGAAAGAGTTTTGAATATTTTCCGCCCATTTGATAATTAAAAATTGAAATGTTATTTTAAAAATTAATAATTCAACTTTTTGTCAGCCAATTATTTTAGTGCAACTAAATTGAGATAATTTTTTTTTTTAACTTTTTAGTACTAATGTAATTATTTTCTTTTACCTCTTATTTAAATTTTGTAAAATATTACATGGGGTCTAAATCAGTAACTGGAATAAATTCTAATTTACATTATAAATTTAGATTTTAATTGAGTTTGTAATTTATAGGTACTCGATTGAAATCTATATAATTTCCGTATAAATATAATGAAATAATTAAATTTTAAATATGTAAAAAGAAAATCATGAAAATTATTAATCATAAATTTTTCGAATATCATATGTAACATATAAAGTAAATAATAATGTATAAAGGTTCAGGTGCAGATATAAAAACGAACAAAAAATTTTACATAAATTATCTGTTCAAATAAATTTTTATAATGAAAAATTTTTTTTTGCTTTCAATATAAATTTGAAATATTTTCCAAATTAATTATTTAAAACAATAATAAAAAGAGAATAAAATGAGTTTTCGAAGAAAAGTTTGACCTGAATAAAAATGTTATGGGGTTTATGTTTCTTTTAAATAATTAATTTTAGTTTGGAATTTTAATTCCATTGCTTATTTTATTTTTTTAATCTTATTACTGCAATCAACTTAAAAGTGGCCTACTAAAATTCTCTCATCAATATTACAATATACTTAAACATATAATATGTACATGCTTTTATGCTTTTACTTATCATTATAAGATAAATAAAATAGATACAAAAATTTATGAAAGTTAATTGAAGAGCAAAAAAAAAAAATTTTCCTGCATAATTTAAATTTTCAAAGTCTTTTTTTTTTTTTTCTTTTCTACTTTAGTGACATTTATATTTTCTTTTTCTGTTTCCCTGGTGATAAAATCTACCTACATACACACATATATTAAAAAAAAAATAATAATCTAACTAACATTTTCTATAAATCTTCTGGGTAATAAAAAACGAAAAAAATATTTTCTTTTAATTGAAAATCTCTTCTATTCAGAAAATGTTCATTTACAAATGGATAAGCTTATTTTATTCTGAAAACTTTTCTTTTTTTTTTTTTAACCATTAACTTTGGTAAAAAAAAATTTCACTTCAATGCATTTTTCATTTGACTATACATTTTTTACATACATATATGTAGCTACTACATAATATACATTTTTATTATATAATATATGTATTATTAAATGTATACCTTTTTTTTTTTAAGTAGATAGATTGTACGTACATATCTTTACAAAATATTCATGAAATAAAAACAAAAATTTGAAAGGAATAAAAAAAAAAAAAAAAATTGGCCCTAACTTTTTCATTTGCATTTTTTTCTTCTTTCATTTTAGTAATAATTTATCTGAGAAAAACACTAACGTCATTCATGAAATGAAAATCTTTTATTTTTAATTATTCCTTAAGTGACTTTTGAAATCTGAAGCTTTGTGATTTAATCTTTGCACCTTATCAAAAAAAAAATTTTTCAAAAAAAAAAAAAAATAGGGAGTTCGAGCGCTTGTATGTTTGTTGTAGTTGAAAAATAATTTTTCTTTAAAATATTTTTTTTTTTTTTACAAATTAAAATATAAAAGAGTTTTATATTTTGATTCCAAAAAAAAAAAAGGTTTTTAAAAATTTTCCTTTTTTTCATTTTTTTTTGAGAGAATTTTTTTTTCCACATCTTACTTGTGATTTTCCCAAAAGGAAATGTGAATTTTTTTTTTTTTTTACATAAAAGTATGTATAGATATTCTTTTTTTAATTTTATTCATGTGATATGAATCAAAAAGTGCCTAACGTGCTATGAGCAGGATTTTCATACTTGACATATATTTTTTCGTTATATATAGCTTTTCAATTACAAAATAAAAAAAAAGGGTTATAAGGAAATGAATGAATGATGTCATTAAAATAGAATACATATTAATTAATTAGGAATTTGAGAATACTGTTATAGACATTCACCAGAATTGCATTAATATTTTGAACAAAAAAATTTTTGAAAAAATTTTTGAAGAAGAAATCTTTAATAATTATGTTTTTAATGTGAAATATAATTATGTTTTTGTTTTATATGTATATACGAAGTTTTAGTTACACTATTTTTATTCTAGTTATGTATAGATATTATCATAAAGGAAGTATAAATAGAGAAACTAGTCCCATACAAAAAATTCAAATACAAATAGTGAAACAAAAAATCCATATCACAATCCCATGAGCTTTTTTTTTTTGTATTTTTTGAGAATTCCACTCTCACAAAAGCTTTTAAAACTTTAAAAATTGTATAGAACTGTTGTTATTTTGAAAGTTTTAAAAGCTTTTGTGAGAGTGGAATTCTCAAAAAATACAAATGGAGTTGTGATATGGATTTTTTGTTTCACTATTTGTATTTGCATTTTTTGTATGGGACTAGTTTCTCTATTTATACTTCCTTTATGATATTATGATAAAATCTGCCAGTTCTGAAAGTATTACTAGAATATATTTCATAAATTAATCTTAATTTGCATTAAGCCATGTGAACATTTTGCTTTTAAAATTGTTCAGAATGCATTTTTTGAATCTCATTAAAAATTTGAGAATACGATCTTCGATCTAAATAAATATTTCAGAATATGCTTGAAGGATATCAGATAAATTGGCCACTTATTTTTACCTAAAAATAAAAGTTTTAAGTTTTCAAATTTACGAAAAAAAATATTTAAATTACTCTTTATATAAAAAAAAAAACAAATTCTATAGTTGAATAAACTTTTTCAGAATTTTTTCCCTTATCAGGTAGAATAAATCATTAAGAATTCATAAAGTAATCATTTTCTGAAAGGATTTACATAAAAAATTTACTTATTTTTTCGATGTTTTTTTTATTTGAAACCATTTAAAAGTACGTATAAAAATTTTGTAAAAAAAAAACAAAAAATGTTGGTTAAACACAAGGCTCAAAATATTGTCAGTGATAAGAAATTTAAGAAATTTAAGTGGCAAAACTTAAGTATGATTTTTTGATAGAATTAAAATTACAAATTGTAGCTTGAAAGAAATATAAAGCTTGATAGTTAATCTGAAATAACTTTTCCTGTCGCTACTGACAGTATTTATTAACAAACTCTCAATGACATCTAATTGCAACGCTAATTTCTTTTCTTTTGAATATTATAAATATTTAAATTCAATATAATTTGCTGATTACATCATAAAATTATATCAGAATCATGGTCTTTTTATCTACAACTACGAACAATAATTATTGCTAGGTTTTAATTTCAATTTAATAAAAAAAATTCAATATTATAGCTATGCTTACTTTGTTTTAATTACACGACTAATTACTAATTTCTTTTGTAATGAATTATGGAAATTCGAATTTTTCATAAAAAAAAAGAAGAAGAAAATTCGTAAGAGCTTATAAAATTAATTAATTGCTTCGTTTTCTTTGAATTTTCTCATTATCCTTAGTAATAAAAATTTTTCGAGAAAAATACAAAAAAAAAATAAAGTAAAAATTAAAGTTAAATTAAAAATAAAAAACTATTCAATTTTATGAAACATTTAATTGTAATTTCTTTCTCATTTTACGTTTTTCAATTGACGATTTTCCGGTTTTATTTTTCATTCGTACAAATTGTTTTTGTTGGACAAAGCAAAATTCGTATAAAAATGATTGCAAGATTGAAGAAAAATATTTGCTCAAAAAAAAAAAATGAGAAAATCCGGAAAAACACTAAAATTGTAACAATGCATTAATGGTTTTATATTTAATGGTAATGGCTTTTTTTTTTGTTGATTTTTTTCGGAAAAGTGGGAAAAATAATTAAAGATATTTTCATTCCGTGTTAATTTTGTTACAATTTTCTGGCAAAGTAACACAAAAAATAAATTCATTCAAGGATGCAAAGTACGACGAGTTTTTTTTTCATAGTTAAAATGAATACATCAGATATACTATTCTTAGATTATTTCATTATTAGTATTTAGTTAAAAAAAGTTGTATGAGTATAGCATAAATACATATATACTCTTAATATTGTATATAGTATAAACTCTTTTATTTTTCCGGTATTATTTAAGTATTATCTAAAGTTTGTAGAAGACTTCTTGATAATAATAACAAAAAAAAAAAGTTATAAAAAAAACAGAAGAAAATTTAAATCTTGAGTGTATTGTAATATTTGCGCTATGCGCTAATTTAAGTAATCAAAAATTTAATATGCTTATGTGGTTTTCCTTATGTTTTTCATTGAATGCATTTCAAGTGTTATGTACTTTATCGTAGTAGTATACGGTGAAATTTTGTGTAAATTTTAAGGAAAACTTTGAAACATCAAAAATAACTATCTTTGTGCAGCATATATTCAGTTATTATATATACATATATTATTGTTGTTTTCCAACAAAAACTTTTCTGAATTTCGTTTAAAATTTTATCTTATGCAAATATATCAATTTTTTAAAATCTTATATGCTTAAAATAAATTGATTTTTGGTGCTTATACTATACTGAAATAAATTCTACTGTTTACCATTATTGTAATATTTTTATCCAATTAAAAATTCAAAGATATTATATTGATTACTGATCTAATACATCCCTATAATCTTCAGTTTGATCACACCACAATCGAATCGACTATAATAATTGTTGTTAGGGTTTTTACTCGACTATTCGAATTAAATACGCAGGAATAGGTAGTTATGTAATATGAAATATATTTTTTTTTTTTTTCACAATTATAATTAGAATTTGGAAATTTTATTGAATTTCAATATAATGAGTTTAAATGGAAATAATTAAAAGAAAAAATATATTTTTGAAAACGATTGAATTATATTTTGGGTGCATATTTAATTGTATGATGAAATTATAAATTGAATAATAATAATAATCATAAAAAGTATATTAAATAAATTCTTGATAATTTATCAAATTTAAAATAATGTTAAAAATTTTCAAATTTCAAATTGTGGTTTTTTTTTTTTTTTACTATAATAATCATAATAATAATAATAATAATAATAATATACCATACATTTAGGGATTGTTTTTTAAAAATTAAAAATGTAAAGAGAAAATATTATTCATATTTTTTTTTTTTTTTCATATTTTTCCAAATAGAAAATATCCGCATTATATTCAATTTTTAATCTAAATTGCGATAAATTTCATTTACATATTATAAATTTAATTCAATTTTATATTTTATCCCATTCATATTTTCCATTTTGTATCAATTTTGAACGATGAAGCTTAACAGGATTGAAAATTTTTTTTTAATTTTTTTCTCATGGGAAATTTGTGTAAAATACTTTTTTATCAATTCATATATATATGAATTTTCAGTTAAAAAATTGTGTATCAATGATATTCGAATAAATATGAAAAAAAAAAAAAATAATAAAATTTCAATATTATTTAATTTTATTAAAGGAAAATGAAAAAAAAAAAAATGATGTACATACATTATGTAAAAATTTAAATAAGAATTCAATCAATCAAAATTATTGGTATAAGAAAATGCAGTCAGTGTTGTAATTGAGAAAAAGAAAAAAAAAATTATTGAGGATATGTTATGATGGAACTATGAACATTTCTCTGTTGTGTGCAAATATTCACATTTAAAGATATTTTGTATAAAAAAAAAAATATTGGTGTATATATTGAATATATATACTAAATGTATTGTAAATTTTTCGGTAGTAAAGATAAGATATACATAATCTACATATTTTTTTTTTGAAACATCACCATGGATAGAGGAAAATTTCTTTTGCAATCAAATGAAATTGATAGAAGTATAATAAAAATTTTTCTTCATATATCACAGAAGAATGTTATTTAAGTGTTTTGCTGAAGACAGAAATATTTGAAAATTGCAAAAAAAAGAAATTAGTTTTAATTATTTGGAAAAATATGCTTTATATCGCGCATATCCACAATAACATTGAATAAAAAACGATACGTCAAAAATGGTTTTTCATCTTGTGTTTCATTCGCAAGACGTTGACATTGTTATATAGTTATGATGATGTATGATTATGTATTACTTTTTATTCGAAATTTATGCAATTAATAGAGAAATTTGGGAGTTTTGAGTTTTGATTATTCTTTACTTTAAAATATTTCAAATTTCTTTCTGAAATTGGGCTAGGATTTTAAGTTGAAGATTTTCTAAAAATTGAAGATTTTTTAAAAATATAGGATTAAATACTATATACGCAGAACTCAGTCTCCCTTCTTAACATTTGATTCTTTAATGCATCTTAATTATTTTGATATCATTATGTTAATTTAAACAGATCAATTATTTTTCTATTCTAATAATTATTCTCTTCAATATATATAATTAACTCTTATATATAAAATAAATAACTCTAACATTTTAATGAAATACATTGTAGAGATTACTTGAATGAAAACATAAATGTATTATGCATGTTTTATAAAACAAATGAGTTCAATATATATAATAATAATAATATTAATTGTCGTTGTGTATAGATACAAATTTTGTTCACTTTGAATATTCAATATAGAAAATAAGAGCATTTAATATTGTTCTTTTAAACTAATTATTTTTATACCTTATTTTGATTAATAATCAAATTATTGGTATAAATGGCCAAAACAATTTGAAAATGATCTACATTATTCGTGTGCTATTTGGCACGCAGAAAGAAAATTACGTGAAATTATTTTATATTTATACCATAACTATATTATGTGGGTTTAAATTAGATTAAACTACTTTTTGAAAATTTTATTTTTTCACTGAAATGAATGTCGATAACAGTTTTTTGCTAAAAGGGAAAGAGTTAAATTTTATTTTTTGTATTTTTAATGTAATATGTGTATAGTATATTACTCTGTTGAAAAAAAATGATATCAAAGACCTTTTAGAAGTTTGATGAATCAATTCACAAGTTGGATAGATTATATGTATTGAAAGAATCGAAATTTTAGTTTTTATTAAAAAATAATTAAATCTATTATAAATATTTAAACTATTAAAATACTTTATTACTTTCAACATACATACTATAATATTCTTAAAATATAGTAAAAAAAAAACGTTATATTGTATAGGATCACTCAAATATATATAAATTAAACAGGTTTATTTTTTATTTATTTTATATTGAATAATAAAAATTGTACTGGCTTAATATGAAATTGTTTATTCTCATTTGCACACAATTGGTGTAATTATTAAAACGTGGCCATTTAATATATTGGTTTTCATCTATTATAATGCTCTGTATATTCAATAATTACACAAACAGAACAAGATAATAAGAATATGAACTTCCACACTAAATAAATTTACAAAATTCTAGAATTAAATTGCTTTAAGGTTTATTTTTTGGTTTAACACAAAAGTGTATACATTTTTTTATTATCATTATATGTATAATATGTAAGTAAGTATATTTTTTTTTTAAATATTTCCTATACACAAATGAACAACATGTTTTATATAAACATATTTATTTATTAGAAATTGTTTTAAGATATAACATGCTAATTCCAAAGCATACAAAATTTTAACCTACACAAAATTTTCATAATCAAGGTAAAAATTTACTCTTTTATAGAAATTTTTGTCAAATAGATGCAAATAATTTTTTCAATACAGTTTTATATGAATATTCGAAAAGTATAATCAGCACAAGATCGGGAATTTTTCTATATTTAAAACAAAAAATCTCTTATAGTCTTTGAAGTATTTTCCTTTATGGTTATATATATAATTTTGCTTAAGGTATCTTATAATTATATTAAAGATATTATGAAATAATTTCATATTATTTAAAGGTTGATTTTCATTTCATCAAACTAATATATATACTTATTAAAAGTCTATTTATATATTTATAGAATATACATTCTTGGTGATAATATAATTTCAAGAGTTAATATTATAATTTCAAAATCTTCTTTGATTTCTATTATATAATAGTTAGAAGTTTTAAAATTAAACCACAATTTATAATGTTAATCTCTAAATTAGATTATTTTAAATAGTTAAATATCTATACCTTTATAGATATATATGGTATATACCCAAATAATTGAAATTTAATAGAAGAATATTTTAATATAGAAATTATAATATTTGATACCACACGAATTACAGATTTGAAAAAAAATAATATGTATACCGATACATATTAATTTTATTTCACATTTAAAAAAGGTATATTTATAGATGAAAAATAAAATAAAAATATACACTTTTAGATAAATATAAATAAAATGAAAATCCCTATTTAGAGAATACGCATATATTTAGAAAATCTTAGCCACCATAACAGTTTTAATATCTTAACTTTTATCATTACAAATTTTGTGATTGCTTTTTAATCTCAAATGAATTTCATTCGAATTGGGATGTGTAGAAATTCTTAATTTTGTTTTGTTTTTCCTTTTTTTCATTCCGTTAAAAATAGATTAGATTATTAATGGGAAAAGTATATAGGCAAAAACAAAATCAAAATGCCTTATGGGAGTGATTCGGAAATTTAAAAATAATTCTTTTGAAGGGGGTGAAATTTTTCTTTTTATTAAGTTCAAATAATTTGATTTTCGTGTATAATCATTATTTTTTTTTTTTGTGTTTTAAAAGTTATTTCAGAAAATTTAATTTTTGTGTTTTTTTTTCTTACAAAATAAAAAACTTATTAACTAAAAATTATTAACAAGTGGTTTCTGTAGAAATTAATTTTTATAACATAAGGTACTTTCAGATTTTTGGGAATATGATTTTTGATCATCTTAATATAATTTTTGATTCATATATGCTAATTGTTAAGTAAGCCTTTCGTTTGTCCTTAAGCTTAAGTATTTCTTATCTTTGATTTTAAGTGACAAGGTTTGCAATTCTTAGTGAGAATCATTGAAATGCCGTCTATGAAGTATGCCTTTAACGAGGGTAGTCTTAGGTAAATATTATATATATAAATTATTTTAATTAATTTTTTGAAACCTAAAATGATAAAATTAATTTTGAAAGCAAATTCAAGCCAAGAACATTTCACTGATTTCAATTCAGAAAAATTTTGAAAGCACTAAAAGTTTATTCTCAGTTCTGAAGTAATTTTTTCTTAATTTTAGACGAATTTTCTTTCTGTTTTTTTTTTTTTTTTTTTTGAAAGAGGCTATTAGAATTTAATTTTAACTGAATAATAATATAAATATAAAGAAAAAAAAAATAAATATAAAAAAGGGTCTTTTGAGATTAAGACTTATTAAAATAAATGATTCTTTTCCATCCTCATTTTTGCTTAATAAGGAAGTAAAATCAGAGAATAAAATATATAAAAAAAAAATTATCTATATATGTATCTTATAAATATTATATTGTATATATTGTATATATACACAGAACGCTTAATGAAGAAAAATTTTCCCAATTAACATCAGTCGATCGTTTTGTTTTTTTGGTTTTATTTCCTTTCGAAAATACATTTATTAAAATAAAATCAAAAGTTGTTTAGATAATAAAATTGGTTTTGATTTCATGAATATAAAATTAGATTTTTTTTTCTTTTTTTTTTCTTTATTTAAATAAACCACAGAATAGTATGTATAAAAAAATATTTTTGTTTTTAAGGATTGGATGAATAAATTTTGTAATTTAAGTTATATTCATAGAGTTTAAATGGAAGTCAATGAAAGCAAAATGTTATCGAATATTATCAAATCTTATCAATTATTGACTTTAGTATTCAAATTTACTAGAGAAGAGAAATATAAAGGAAAAAATCGTGTTTAAATTCGGAACAATCAATTTTATTTCATGATATGATATTGATGACTGATTGACATAATGAATGAGAAGTCTGTTATAAAATAGTACTGCTGAAATGGTTTTTAATTGGTAGAAAGAAAAAAAATCAGTGGGTTAAAATTAAAACATTTCGTTCTTACTTCGTATGTGAAACTAAGCTGCATTTTTGTATTGCGTACTTTAAGACTAAGGAAATTTATTTATATAGTACCCTACGAATAAATAATATACCTATATAGTACCTATAGAAATATAAAAAAAAACATTTATTTCTTATTTATTAGCTTATGCTTTTTTTTTTTAAATCATTAAACGACTTATTGTCCAATAATAAAAAACACCTAAACTCATATTGTGGTCAAAAGACGACCAACTATTTATATTAAAAACTTAAAAGAGTAATTTATTTTTAAATGGTCTGTATAAATTCAATTGTCGCGCCTTAACAATAAATCTGTGAGCAAAAAAGGCGCAATTCATAGCAAAAAAAAAAAGAAAAAAAAAAGAAAATTAAAAATTAATTTTTATTGCAAAACATTTTCTAAGTTAATTCATTTTCTTGTAAATTTTCAAAGGTGATTCTAACAATAATTTTCGTACGCTTATTTTTAACACAAAATCATATGTTAAAAATTTATTTTTGTATAAAACAAAAGTTAAGTTATCAGTCAAATAAAATTTTTCTTCACAATTTTTCTTTAGCTCAGACATTATTTTAATTACAATTTTTTCGTAGTATACGTCTAAGATATTTGTATCTTTATCTCTTGTCTGTCTAAGATGTTTGTATCTTTATCTGTTGTACTATTTTATGAATTGTTAAGAATTATATGAATGATGAAATAAAGTTTAATAATAATAATAATAGTAATAATAATAAAAATAAATATTATCACAGAGAGTGTACCCGTATATTGAGTGAGTAATTTTTGATAGGTAGTTAAGTTTTATAATAAAATTACAAGTTTTCAAGAATCAAATTTATGTTTTTCAATTTTTTAATACTGAGAATTATCATAATTGTCAAGTTTAAACAAAAAAATCTGAACAATAGTCAAATTAATTTTTTTCATTGAATTTCTGAATGGCTGAAAATATCTTAACAAAACAATCTTTATGATATTCAGTGACTTGAAGACCGAACTATTTTTTTGAAACATCCTAATTTTGAAATAAATATACAATATAAAATAGGTTAACCAAATATATTACCCAAAATCGGAAAAGAAAATATTGAATGCGTAAAGAGAAGAAAGTTTTTGGTTGTATTTATTTTTGTTTTTTTGTTTATATAAAAAAAAACAATAAACAATTTCCTCTTACTTACACTATTGCTATTTTTTTTTTGTATTTTTTTTTTTTCAGTTTTAAGAAAAATCTTATAAGGATAAATTCCGGAAGTTAAAATAAAGAAAAAAAAATATTTATTTTTTTTCTAGTAATTTTGGATACAGGCCAAAAAAAAGAAATAATAATATTTTTTTTTTTAACTAAATTTATTACATCCTTCCAGAGGGTAAATATTATGAAGATTTGTAGTCTTTTTGCTACTCTATCCCCTTACTTTATAATCTGAAATATAGTGAATTTTGTTTACATTGTTTTCTTTTTTAAAAAAACAGCCAAAATTCTGCAATTTCTTCAGGCAAACTTATCTTGATTAAATTGATAATCTTTTTAACTGCCGGAAGGGTAGTTTACTATTAAGACTTTGAAAGAATGATTTATGTTTCGACCATTTTTTGTATGAATATTATGTTGTAATCTTTTAAGGTTATAAAGTAAGAGAGAATTTAAAGTTACAATACTCAACTTAAAATATATTTTGCTTTAGTTTTTATTTTTTTTTTAAATATACTTCAAGAACTTCATTTATATATAGGTTAATATTGGTGCAATTTTTTTTAGTAAGTAATATTTTCTAGAAATTTTTAAGGATTTTAGCGAGGTTTTATAAGCACTCAAGCATAAGTTTTATTAGTAGACACTAATTAATTCCTTACAAAGCAATTAATAGTTCCAAATTATTAGAATGGAACAATAATTCAAGCCGAGACTCAACACCGAGTCGACTAGTGTTTGTTAAAAGAACAGATGATAAAACAACTTCTTAAACTATAACCAAAGAAAAAACCGAAAATTTCTCAAAATTAAAAATCTCATAATGAAAATGGTGACAGGCAATTTCAATA
This sequence comes from Hybos culiciformis, assembly GCA_964007475.1. Lineage (NCBI taxonomy): Eukaryota > Metazoa > Arthropoda > Insecta > Diptera > Hybotidae > Hybos > Hybos culiciformis. Next base: position 149,397,185 of record OZ023273.1, on the reverse strand, counting down.
CAACATTAATCTCACTTTGATTTCATGCTGTGCAATTCACTGAAAAAGTTCCAATGATAGCTGTCAATGATGAGTCCTAAGTTTAACACCAGGACGAAACAATTTAATAATAACTATTTCAGTAGTTTGAAGTAAAGTATTCTGAAATAACAAAGAAGCAATTTATTCATAAATTTTTTGTGTGAATATAAATAATTGGATTCAGGTAACATTAATATCTACTAGAACATTTACATATCATTTAATCATTTGATGTAATCTAACAAAATGTATGATCAAATCAATTATATTGCTCTTAATTAATTTTCCTTTAAATTTATAGAGTTCTACAAGAGTAGAGGTATACTCAAAATATACATAGATCTTTATTTTCAAAAGTGTGCAGTACAAAAGATTTTCCACCTAACGACCATCACGTGCATTTGGATGCTAATCAAATAAAAATTTTGTTACGGTATATACTTTATACTTCAATTTGCAATGATGACATTATCACAATTTTGTAATCTAGAAAACGAATTAGAGTATGAAAATTAAAAATGCTTGTATGTTAATTATATTTTTATTTCTCAAATTATTTTCAAAAAAATATTATTATTCCTTATTTACTTTCCTTTTTTTTCTCCTTTTTTTTTGTATATATAAAGTTTTCTCATAAAATGACTACTTTATAAGAATAATCAAAAATTTATAAAAACAAAATATTCAGTAAGTATACTGTATTATGAAAAAAAAAACTTAGTGTTGCATAATTTTCATAAAATTTTCTTTAATAAGCATCAACATTTTTCATATATATGATGATGATACTTCAAAGAAATAATATTATTTTAAAAATTTGAAGTTTACGAAAAAAAAAAAAGAACAAAAATAAAATTTAAATTTACACTCGAATTTTTCTACAAAATGTATATGTGGTTCTCTAAGCAAACAGTATTTATATGGGAAAATTCCAAAAAAAAAAGAATTATTTTTGATGATGCAAGCATTCAAGCAATGTTTATTTTTATGGTACTTAGCCTTTATCAGAAAAATTGAAATTTCAAAGAATAAAAATTCAAAATGTATATAATAATATACACAATTACCATTATATGTTGCTTCAATTTATTTTTTTGTCTGTCAGTTTGTTGGTTAGATTTAACTTAAAAAAAAAAATAAAATGTGGGCAATGGTTAAATTAGAAACTTATGCTAGTATGTATCTATCTTATGAATAAGTACTTGAATGTAAAAATACAAAGAAAAACATTATTTTTTTTCTTATTTATTTTAGAAATTCTGATTCTGAGTATTTTTCTTTATTCTTTTTTCATATATGATTAGTTTTATGAAAACATTACTGTCGATTTCTCAGAAAAAATGTTTCGGTATGATAGAATTTATTTTTTTCAGTTTTTCAAATTCGATTGAAATTAGTTAAAATAATAGTAGTAGTTTTTATTCAACATTTAAAAAAAAAAATATTAACTTCTATTTCTTGATATATGAAAAATTAGTTTTAGATCGAGATTTTTGTCTTTTCGTCTAGAAATAAAAGCACTTAGTATTTGAAAATTAATGAATTTTCTATGAAACGATTTTTGATTTTGCTTTTAATAAAAACTAAAATTTCTTCTGATTGATTTCATTTGGAAAAGTGAAGTATACATAATATATATATGTATAACAATTGTATATATGGTTTTTTAATTTGTTAAATTTGTAGACGCTGAAGATATTTTTTATTTATAGTGAACGTATCAAAAAAATTCTTAGTATTTTTTTTTGATTCTGAATAATATTCATTATATAAATTACATTTTTTCAGTCGTCAGTATTCAGCTTATAAAATATAAGTAATAAAAGGTAATGTTACGAGATGGAAGAGATGAAGAATTTAGCTATCTAAGTCAAACAATGTTTTTGAAATGTAGCAATTAATTCACATCGTAAGCAAAATTTAGAACAAAATACATAATTATATAAAATGATGAAACCTAATTTTTATTAGATTAAAAGAATGCTTATTATACATATTTATTAATAATAATTTTAACAGACTGACCATTTCCAGTTGAAATGTGCGATAAAATCGTATCCTTATCAAAGGGTTAACGAATTAATTCTATTAATTTTTTTGCTTCATATGAATACCTATGATTAGTAGACAACCATTATAGCTTTGAAGTTAAAATATCTGTTGTGTGAAAAAACACTACACTACACTAGAAAATAATTGTTCTCACGATCTAAAGGTTGGTCTTTAATTATTTCTTTTAAAATATTGTCACAATGAGACAAACTCTATCAATATTTTTCGATATTAAATTATATATATATAATTCTGTTTTTTTTTTTTTCTTTATATATACATATTATGCTTTTTTGCTTTTGGCTTTCCGTTTTTAAGCTTTTCTCGTGCGTTTTTGAAAAAAAAAAAAAATTTATCTTATTTATTTATTTTCTTCTTTTTTTTTTCGCATATAACAAAAGAGGAAAAGGCAATAAAATTCTATATGAAAAGAAACAATTCTTTTATTGTTTCTGGCAAAATTGATGTTCCCAACTTACACGTCATACTAAGATATATGTTCATAAGTTATATTTATTTAAGCTGAAAAAAAAAAATATAATATTGTACAATGTACAATATAAATACGATAAATATATATGTATTCATATACATATTTTTATTTATTTTTTACTTTGTATAATTTTGTAATTTAATAGAATTTTATTGTTACATTTTTTTTTTTTTATTATACATATATATTATTTTCTTCTGTGTCATTTTATTTTTTTTTCGTTATATTATGGTTGAGAAACGTAAATTATTTTGGTAAGGAGACATAATGCCACACAACGTATGAATATTATAATTTTAATTTAAAGAAAATATTAAAAACACAATATAAAAAAAAAATGTATATATATATTACAAGCATTGTGTCTCCAGAGTGGAGACTTGAGGATCAAAATGTTGTGTCATCAACAAAAAAAAAAAAAAAAATCCTTAATAAAAAGAAAATTGAATTTGAAATTCACAAAAAAAAAAAAAGAAAAGAAAAATTCTTTTTTTTCTTACCATTTTATTTAATTCTGAAACTGATGATCAAACATCTAAAAGTCATCATCACACAAATAACAAACAAAATAATAACTGTCATGCTTTTTTAAAATTTGAAATTTTACTTTTTTTTCATTTAATTTTGTGTCAGAGTTAAAAATTTATAAAATATTAGGAGTTAATTTAAAGCTTTTTGTGAACTCATTACACACGCTTGTAAAGTTAAAATAATCTTCGTTATAATAAACTTTTAATTGTAAGTTTATTTTGTGATGAAAACCAATTGAATAATTACAGCTTATATTTAATTAGTATTTTAAAAAAATAAGTGTGTCAAGAATATTCAATTTATTCAAATAGTTCTTTTAAATTTTAAGCTGAAACAGAATTTAGCCTTCTTCTTTTAGACCCTTTTTCAATAAAAAAAATAAAAAAAGGACTAAAAGTTTCCTGTGACTTTCAGAATGTTTTAAACTATTACGTTATTACTATTTTAGATCTATTGCCGAATTTATATCGTATCAATGCGCAATACTGTTTTGGATTTGAGAGTTAGAAGCTCTAATAAGCGTCCAAGGCTGTAGATAATTTTCTTGTCAAATTTATCGAAATTTTGAATTTTTTAAAACGATTTGATGAAAATTAGAACCTATGTGCAAATGAATCATTGGCTCCCGATTGTGTACAAGGATTCGAGCAAAGGCCTGAAAATGGATTTCGATAAAAATTTCTGTATGAGTAGATGACGATTGAAGAAACGTAACTAAGTATTGAAAACGGATTTCGAAGATAATTGATATGAGATCGATTGCGAACGACCTCCATGCTTCATTTAAAATCAGAAAAAAATTATTGATAATATAATTTCGACAAACGGAATCATGTACAAATTACAATAATTTAAAAATTAACTTAACTTCCTTGAAAATTTAAAGAAACGAAAAAAATTAATTAAAGTTATAATAATTTAGTTAAAAAAGAAAAAAAAAGTATTTTTTTTTTTTGGTATTAAATTTTACACCTTTCTAAAGGCTTAAAAACTAATTATATTTTGATGATTTCGAATTTTTTTTTAAACGTCGATATTATAACCTTTATCTTATTTTCATTTTATTTCGATAATTATGTAAATTGATTATAAAATTTTACCCGTGAAAAAGGTTTAAAAGTTTCTATTTAACTTCTTTTTTTTTTAAAGGCTGTTATTAGACGATAAAATAATCCTTGGTAATCTTTTTTCAAGAACATTACACAAATAAATTGGTAGTGTTAAACTTTTTCTTTAATTTAATTTTTTTAAATTATGAAAATTAAAAATATCATGGAGAACTCTATTTAAGTTAAGAGGTGGTGAAGCTGAGTATAGAACAAATTTTCTAAAAAAGGAGAAATTTCCGCGTATTTGGTATTATATAGAATGCTTTAATACTGAATTAATTAAGTTGCTAATTAGAGGTAATTTCCAAGGAAACTATAAAGACCAATTTGAATGTACAATAATATTGTTTCTTTTCATTCCTTTGAGCCTGATATATATTTGCTTCAGGACTTTACATTCCGTATGTATGTATTTCGTTGCATTCAATTTGTATGTACTATGGATTCATAAAACGCAATTGAAATCTTTCTGTAACTGATTATCACATTCGCATTTATGTCATAAATTCGTGTACGTCGAAATTATGATGATTTTTCCTTCAACGCACAAAAAACAATTTACCATAAACATAATTAAGTTTATTTTTCATAATCGCAAAATAAAATAAAAAAAAAAAAACAAACAAAATATGAATTTACATCTAATGTGAGTTAATATTATGATTTTTTATTATGATATCAAAAAAAAAAATAATATCTTTAAAAAAATATTTATTATTAAGTTAATAAAAATGTTGAAGCACCAAGAAAAACGGATTATTTTGATTGATGAAAACAATTTTCATTATTTTTAAAGTATTTATCCTTTTATTCTTTTGAATAATTTTAGCTTTTACATAAAAATATTTTTATGTTGAAAGTTTAAAAAGGGTCATTTAGTTAAAAAAATAATAATAATAATAACAAAAACGAATGAATTTCCCTAAAATTTTCCCATATATTTATTTTACAAAAAAGAATATGGTGTTTTCGAATTCAAAAGTTCAAGTGTATATTAAGTATTTTTTTTTTTATCATCACATCAATTACTCAATTTCAAAATCCTTTTAAAAGTAAATACAAAAAAAAAAGAAAAAAAGTTTCTCGTTTAAAGTAGAAACTTAACCCCATGTAGGACGAGAAGACAACAATACAGAAAATGATGTGTTATTTATTCAATATACTTCATTCATTCGGGTTTTGAAAATTATAAATGTAATTAAATTTGATTATGCAATCGCAAGTCACTGTGCTAGTTCTTTTCACACAAGATTGAAATGTTTGTTTCTGAAATTTTAAAAAAGAATTTCAAAGCAATTTTAATCGGATAACCAATATATAAGCAGAAGCACCCACCCAATAAATCAAATTAATTTTCCAACCTTACAAGATTTCATTCGTAGAATTATTATTCTATTTTCTAGGAAAATACTTTATCTAAATGAAAACATCTACATAAATGTAAGTTTCCTAACTATTTAGAGAAAATACCAATTCTATATGAATTTATTTACTTCTTAATAACATAGATTAATCACTTATATGGTATCCGTAAGGCTTTGAACTCTCTATGTTTTAAAAACTGTGTTTTTATCTTTTCAATTTCAAACATTAGGATCCGCAATATTCCATTATTAATATTTTCAAACTCATAACACTTATTATGATTATAAAAAAGTTTTTCCTTTTTTTCCAAAAAAAAAACATAAAAACCTATTTTCCTGCTACTATTTTTCTGTTAGATTCATTTAAAAAAGCTTTTTATGATGCCTTAAGAATTTTATATTTCATTCTTCAACTCAATATTTTTCTTTGAAAACATTACATATAGTACATAATTTCCATCACATCTTTTGAGAAGAAAAACATAATATCCAAGGTTTAAAAAAATTAAAAAAAATTGTTTTAAAGTCTTTCATGATCTCTTTAACTATGTATTATAAATTTCAGAAGCTAAATTGTAATATGAAAATCGTTAGTTTATAGGCATTTGAGAAATGGATGTGGGAGTTTTTAATGAAAGTAGTTTTTATACTATATTTTTCTTTTCCAAGATCCGAATTCAAATTAAAGCTTTATAGTTCACACCTAGAAATAAACTTTCAATTTTAAAAATTAACTTCATTTAATGAATTTGTGCATATTTCATAATGTTGATATTTTTTAAATTTATGTAGGTAAGCCAAAAACAAAAAGCAGAACAAATAGAAGGTTTTTTAATTTTTCCTTTTACATAATATGTAATAAATATTCTCTATCTATTATACTTTTTGTCTTTCTAAGCATAATTCAGTAGATAAGCGTGCAAGCTAAACTCTGTAATAGTTTAAGTAATATTTGCCTAATATTAAGGAAACATGTAAATTATATGATAATAAATAAATGTGAATTTGAATTTGATGTAGGTAAGCTGATAAAACATTTCTATATAGGTATATATAAAATGATACGAATCTTTTATTACAAAAAATTAATTGTTTTGTTTTGGGATTTCCAGCGGCGTTAAAAGTTTTTTAATAAATAAAAATGAAAATTGAATAACTTTATTGCATCATAATTTTATTTTATTTATTCTTCGTAATATTTCGCTAGTTTATTTTTGCTCCATCTTGAGGCGATTAAACAATATATCATCTGAAGATGCAGCAAAAACAACCAAGCGAAATATTATGGAAAATAAAATAAAAAAATTATGATGCAATAAAGTTTTAAATTTTTTTTTTTTATTTATTAAAAAAATTTTTTAACACTTCTGGAAATCCCTAAACAACAAATTTCAACAAATTATACACCAGCAATATATAAAAAATCATTATAAATTATTACAAAAATTCAACAATTGGAAATTAAAATTATTTTTACACTTTTCGGTAGTGAGACAATGTTAACGAAAAACTTCTTCTTTTTTTTTAACCTGAAAGTCCAACTTATTTATAGATGATGAACAAAGCACAACACATTATTTATAATACCAGTTTCGGTTATCTGTGGTAAGTGAAGAATAAATTATGTTCTAAAAAAAAAAAAGTGTAATAATGAATTAAATATATCTTTTCATTCCTTATATATATAAGCTGCCTGAATGTCCTGGTATATTATTATTATTATTCAAAAAAAAAAAAAAAATGTTTTTTTTTAACAGAAATATACTGTGAAATTAAAACTCATATTTATACATGTTTTGGTATTCTCTTAACATCTGGAATTTGGAATGTGTTAAAAAAAAAACTTTTTAATTTGTTTAAAATATATATCCCAGAAATGAGATCAAAGATTTTAAGGTTTTTGTGCACAAAAGACAATTTTTTCTTTATACAAAAAAAAAATATATGTACGTAAAAAAAAAAAAGACATTCCATGAATCATGGGAAGGAAACTTACATGACACATCCATTAACTAACAACAAAAAAAGTGAATAAGTATTTGGCCTCTTTTTCTTTTCAAAAATTATACTCTTTTAATTTAAAAGATTTATTTTCATACATAAAGGAGCACATATATTTTTATCTGGATTCATTATATTTATTCCTAACATAATATACTGTTTTGAGTTCTAGTATAGTTCGATATTAACTTTGAGTTCTGAAAAATTCGAGAAGGATATTTCGATAGTTGCACCAATATTTGCTTTCTGTTTTCAATCTTTTTAAGGATTCAAATTTTTAATTTGAGTTTACAATGTCAATTTCAAGAATCATATATTAAAAGAATGAAAGGTTTCTCTGAAAACAAATTATAAATCAATTTTTTCGCGAACACTGTACACTTACGTCTATAGTATATATTTAATATGCAGCATTGTATAATACTTCATTTACAGGAAAAATTAAGTAAATTGAATTTGAGTTGAATTTTAATTTCATACTTTTTAATAGTAACAACTGTTGGCATTAAATATTCAGAAAAGAGTATTATTTTGATGACTTTTAAGAATAAGTTTTACACCAATTATAAATTTTAACGATTATTTCTAACATTACATAAAAAATAAAACAAATATTACCGTTCTAATCGAACATTAATCAATTAAATATTCAAAATCTGTTATTTTTGATAAAACTATTAGTTAATGTTAATAGTTCCAGTTTCTCTAAATCTTCGGTTTTTTCAATATGCTGTGAAGGATTCGTTATATACTGATCATTCATAGTTAAAAAGAAAGATTCAAACTTAATCTATGGCATTGTTACATTACTGAATTACTTTTTTTTTATAATTTCAAAATTGCTCTAAATATTCTGCATGACAAGTTTTTAAATTGAGAATCATTTTTTATTGTTCTCAGTAAAAAGTTATGTTAAAACCCATTATCATATATGAGAAAATGTCCTTTTGTAATTGCTTGCTTTTTCAATTTTTGTAACAATTCTTATAAATATATAGAGATACATATATAATTATATATAAAATTTTTTTTTTGTTGGAGAGTGAATTCTTTACACAGTAAAAATAAATAAAATAAAGGAATCAACAAAAAAAAAAAAAGAAAGTAAAATTAAATGTATGTACTTTTTCATAATATAACTTTTTCTATTTTTTTCATAATTTTTTTTATTATTTCCATGATTTATTTTACTTTTTTTTATTTATTTATTTTTTTTTAAATAGAAACATTGCGAAGAAAAAATTATATTTTTATTGTTCTTTTTTATTGCAAATTATTTTAATGGATTTTATTATAATTTTTTTTTGTATGCTTAAAAATTGTGTTTAGAGTGTGATATAAATTGGATTTCACAGGTGAAAGAAGAAAAAATAAAATAATGAGCTTCATAGTGTTAAAAAAAATTTTTTTTAAGTTTTTTTCAGAATTGTTAAACAAAAAAATTAATGCAATTTGTTTATTTATTTTTTTTTGTTTAAATAAAATTATGTGTCTTTTTTTTTTTAACTTTGAAATTAAGAAAATTTATGATTTGTTCTATCTTCTTCTATTTTTCGGTACTTTGAGCTCTAGGGACAAAAAGCCATGAACTGAATCCAATCTTTATAATGAAACTTTGGAAGCAAAATTATTTTTATTACATTATAAAATTTTACAAAATTTAACGCATTTTTTATTGAATTTTTTGTAAGTATAAATATATTACTAGCTTAACCTAATTTTAAAATATAAAAATGGTATATTTGTCATGAAAAACTTAATTAAGTTTTATCCTCGGCTTTTTCATAAAGTAAACATGCGGAACCGTAACAACCGTAACTTGGAAATATCAAAAACAATATAATAATATTGACTTTAATAAATTTTTTTTATTTAAAAAATTTATGATAAATTTAGTTTTCTATGGGTTATAGCAGTGGTGCCCAAACTTTTGTAATTTCCATGCCATTTCAAAAAACATCAGAGGGTTTGGGGCCAAATATTAAAAAAATGATTCTTTCAACCTAGCTCTACATATTACAAATAAATGACATATTTCGATATTTTAAAAAAATTAATTGAAAACATTAAAAAAAACAAAATTTTATTATCAATTTTACGCTTCTTGTTCATTGAGTTGATTTTTATTTCACTTTAATTCAGTTAAAAATATAGGCAATTCACAACTATGTTAATTAAAATGTGTCAATATATAAATTTTTTGGGAAAGTATCTCGAGTCTGTAAAACTAATAACTTGTCGTTTCGAATTTAATATACATCCAAGATTTAAATGTAAAAAAATAAGCCTTCTATATTTTTCTAATTACTAATTAATTATGCATGAATTCGTATAAAAAGTAATCTAGTATTCTTGCTACTTGGAAGCCAAAAAACGAAAATATTTTTTTCCTGTTCAAGAATTATTACTGTACGAAATAAAAAATAAACATAAAAAACTTATAAGAAATCTTTTATTTTATATTTTTTTCAAAATTCTTAGAAAGAAATATAATTTTATGAAAATTTGAAATAGATGAAAACGGGCCAGATAAAAATGTTTAGCGGGACGTAGTTTTGTCACCACTGGGTTATAGCATTGAGAAAATAAAAATGTAATTTATACGTACATACTTTTAGTGTATAAATTATGGCATTTGCATTGCACAGAGGAAAAGGAAGGGAATTTTTGTGACACTAATAAAATCAAGAAATATAAAATTAAATAGTCTGCTAAATTTTCTATTCCTAAAAATTTAAATAATATGATATAATTTTAAAAAATTCACTAAAAAAAGGAACTTTTTTGATAAATATAATAGTAAGGGTGTCGCATCCCTAAATAAGTTGCGCTATCTTTCAGTATGGATAATATCGATTAAAGACCAAAAATATTTCAGAATTTCATAATGTATTTGCATAATGTGAAAATACCATTTAAAAGAGAAATATTCTTTTATATTTATAATTGAAATATATATTTATAAATTCTGAAAATCATAATAATAAAGAAAATAAAAATGTTTCTATATTTGATTATTCACCAATGCTCTGCAGCGAAAAACATAGGAAATTATTAATCGTTTTTTGAATATGTTTCACTCTATTAATTGTATCTGTGTATATGTTTATGAATTTCGAAAAAAAGAAAAGAATCTTACAAGTTAATTTTTAGAATGCCTAAAATGCCTTAATTCCATTGAAAGTTAAAGCATATTCAAATATTTGTATCTTTTAACTTTAATTTTCACATGAAGTTGCCTTTTACTGTCGCAAAATTTTTGCAAAAACACTTCAATTAAATATATTGATAATATATTATTTGTCTATGAAATTCTAATAATTGTACACAGGCTTTATGTGAATATTATATAAAAATCTAAATTGGACTAATTTTCTATTCAAAATATTCTATGTTCATAGCAATTTTTAACTTCATTTGAAAAGAATAAAACCGTCTAAAAAAGGAATATAAACATTTCAATATATATTTACAAACATAACATACTAAATTATATTAATTTATTCTATCAACTACATGTCTACATGTATATAAGGAAATTATTCAAAATGAGTATATGAATATGGTGCTTTAAAAAAAAAAAAACAGAATTTATTTCAAAACAAAAATATGTCAGAAATATTTAATAATGTAAATAAAGGAAATATCTTTTTAATCCGAATTTAGAAATTTAATAACGATAATAATGTTCTTATACATATGAAAAGTCATTTCTTTTTGGAATTTTTTTATATATATATATAAATACCAGGATTTATGATTATTAAAAATAATAAAAAATCTGTTATATCTGTTAATACAAGCGTAAAAAAAATTTCATATAAATTGAAGCTATAATTCAAAATGTGCGCTCAAATTTAAGAATTAAAGGAATTCTATTAAATTTCTGACTGCTATTTCATTTCAGATCATTATTCTGACTGTTATTTAATTTGGTTGAGGAATTGTAGTGTATATTGTCATTAAAACAAAGGAATGTTTTAATTTATCAGGAATATTTTTAAATTCAAGATTTTTACATTAATATTATTTTGTTTTATCCATTTTACTCAGCCTAATATTTATTTCTGTTTCGGTTATCATCTTAGAAATCGCGGACATTTATATATTAAAGTGATCTGAAATACTTCAGTATCAAAATTCTCTGCCTAAATTTCATTAGCGCAACGAATTTTGTAAATTCTAAAATTTTTCTTTTTTTCCATTGAAAGGAGGGAGGATGATTTTTTTATTATTACTATTATTATTATTTTTATATATAAATGTAAAAATCAAAAACAAATAAGAGGAAAACAAAAATTATATGATTATTTCTTTTTCTATTATTATTTCGTTATTTTAACATTTTTATTCTGAAATCCCACTGACTTTGCAAAAAAAAAACGGTTTTTTTTTTTTTTTGTTTTTTAAGACAATATTTTGAGAGGTCCTTTATTTATTTTTATTTATTTTATTTTTTTTTTAAATTAAGATAGAATTCAGTTTAATTTTATTTAGATTTTTCTTAAATTTTTTCTAGTATAAATTTATGTAAAAAATTTAAAAGAAATATAGAAATATTCTCAATATGTATAAAAAACAAATCAAACATAATATGTGTAAGAGGCCAATATATATAAATATAAAAAAAAAAATATGTTAAAAAATATTTTACTTATTTTTTAGGCAGAAATTGATAATAAGTTTAATTAGATTTTTTTATGATGTTTACCTGAATTTGATGTACAATTTTCTTCATAACAACTATAAAGTAATGCTGTATCGAAATCGATATAAAATTATAAAAATAAATTTATAAATATTATAATTTGGTCCAAATTGGGTATAAATTGAAATATGATCACTGTAAACAATATATATAGTTCCCGAAGGATATTTTTTATGTTTATTATTTTAAGATTTTATGTTATCACACAATCATTATCTATAATAGTTTGTTATTCAAAATTTAGCAAGAAAAAATTTGAATTTTGATACATTTAGCAAAATGCTGTATCTGTTCCAATAATTAATAATAGATTGAGAGTGTCATAAAGAACATAAAAAACATAAAAATGAGAATGTAAGATAGAGAGAAGATTTTGTGATTGTTGCTAACTTAAATTATAACAGAAGTTATACGTCAACTAAAAATATAAAAATATATTCAAAACATTATTTTTATATTTAGAACTGCTTTCTTAGTATTAATTGAAATTTTTTGGAAGAATTTTAACGAGGGCAGTAATCCTCAGAATTGAAATTTTTATTTGTAAATAGTAGGTAATCTGGAAGGAATTTTTTTTATTATATTTTTGAAATCTATTCTTTCTGTATTATTTGATAATTATTTGTAATGACTGAAGGAAGTTGTAGTTGTGTTGTCGTTCTTATACAAGCCTATAGGACTCATCAGAATGACTAATCATTTACAATTCTTGACGAAACAATTCAATAATCTTTCAGTAATTTTAAGTAAAATTATTCTTAAATAATAAAAAAGCAATATAGTATGTGAACATAAATAATTGCTTTCAGGTTTCATTAATCTATAAATAGAACATTTAAATTCTGAGGGCTTACTGACCTCATTAAGCATCTTAAAAAAAATTATTTTAATATTATTATAGAAACAACACCAATTTTATTCTATTTTTTTAATTATCTGTTTCTTTTATTTCATATATGTAATCTCAGCATATATTCAAGTTTTTAAAGCCAATTTTAAAAAATAAATAATTTAAAATTCCGCCTTACCCAACCTAGAAACAGATCTATATTCTCTTCTAACATATCAAAATATCACTTGAATCGAGATTGTATTAATTCTACAATTAAAGCAAAACAAAGACCAATTTTTAGTTGTGAGGGCGGAAATTTATTTTGATTCTTTATTATAATTTTAGGTTCATTCATGAAAATTCTTATTCATTATTATAATGATTACACCTATATGATATTTATGAATACTTAGAAATGACATAAGCGTTTATGAAATCAGCTTATTTAAAGGTTTCCTACAAAATTTACTATTTATATATAGCTATAGAGTAAGAATTATAAAAATATGTAATATTCAAAAAAGGATTTATCAACAAAATTAAGGATGGGAGAATTATTAATTTTAAGTTGCAATCAACCTATATATATAAAAATATAGTCGTCATTATTTATTTTCAGTTTTTCTTTCAAAATTATACTTTTAAGAGTTTTTACACTGTTGAATTTTTATCATTTTCTTTTTAATGAGATTGTATTCATTATAATTTTTTTTTTTGTTTTTTGTTTCTTTTTTTTTTACACTTAGTTTTATAGAAAAAAGTTAATTTTTTTATTCATCAGATTAATCATTGTCGCACAATTTAATTTACGTTTTACACGAAAATATAATATAAGTAAGGGCTTGGATACCAAAAAAAAAAAAAAAAACAGAAAACGATGAAAAAACTCGTTAATCACGAAAAGTAATTTTCAACTATAAACAGTGTGAGGAGTACAAGTAAACTTATATTTTGTTTTTGTTGTTTTTTCGTTAGTTATATTTTATATATATATGTATATAATAATTATATGAATAAAGAATACATAATAGGAATACATAGAGATAAGTATATATTTTAAGGATAATATCATAAGAAATTTTCAGTAAATAGAAATTAATCAAAGGGATAAAAATGTGTCTGCCAAGTTTTTTATTTTTGGTTTCCTTTTTTTTTCGTTTTTTTTTTTTAATTTGAACTTATGCTATAAAAGCGTTCATCATAATTAAAACTTAGGTGAAGAAGATAAAGCATGAAAAGAAAAAAAGAATTAAAATTACAAAATAAAATGAACCTATTTAATTTTGTTGTATATAAATAGGTACCTACTATAAAAATTAATTGTAACATTCACGCATAATATTATTTAAACAAAATAATTTTATCTAAAATTTAGAATCTATGTTAATTTGTTGTAAATAACGAATATTTATTATATGTAATTAATAATGGTAAATTTATGTAACTTAAAAAGAACACTGTCAACATGCTAAGGTAGGATTCGACTTGTGAAAGATTTATTTATTTTACGAAAATACAATTATTTCCTCTTTGTTTTTTGAACAATTTAAAAGTTTGCAAAGCATCAATAAGTTATTCTAGAAGTTCTCCACAATATATTTTCTCTAAGTTTTCTCCGAATATTGTTAATATGTACTATCACTACAATCAATGATATTAACCAAAATATTTTTATTTTTTAATGAGCTTTTTTTCAACATTTTCTTTCTACATTATAAATAATATATAAATACCAACGATATTTAAAATATAGAATCGAAAAAGTAGAAATTTCAGCATAAGTCTCTTTGTTGAAATGTAAATAAAATCATTGCGCTGCAAATGGAAAATTATCTACAATTATTCTGACTATTTTATGTGTACACAGAAAATGTTGATTTTTGATATAATATTGATTTAAAATCAAACGAAAATTTTGATATCTACTAGAGATAAACATACTACACAGAATTTGACATAATTGTGTGTTTAATATAAAAAAAGAGACTTATTGTTAAATACCTTTCTTTAAAATTTGTTCACATTATTAATAGATGACAGTTAGTGGGTGTAATTGTTAATTTCATTTGGAATATGTGACATAAAATACCTGAATATCACGCACAGGAAATTAAAAGGTAGAATTCATTGAATTTTTGTTTCGTTTTTTTTTTTTTTTGTTTAAAAGTAACTATTTAATTCTTATGGGAAATGTGTAGTAGTGTATTATGTTTTAAATACTAGCTACACATATGAATTGAGTGGAAAACATTTAAGCAGTGAATGTATGTAAATGAGACATTAATATTTGATAAATATTTAAGAAAAAAAAGACTTCAAAAACACAAAAAAATTATGTAAAATAATATTTTGTGAATTCCTTTGAATTACGGAAAATTTTAGAAATACGAAAATTTAAGAAGTTTCTAAAAATCAATTATTGTCACAACGACAGTTTCGTACAACTTTAACAGGGAAAAATAAATCTTTCATTGAAAACAATTGTTCAACTACAGTGATAACAATAATACTACAGTGATAATAATATATTCATATACAGTGATAATAATAACTAGAACGGATATAAATGCCTAAATGCCTAGAGACTAGGCATTTTGCCTTTTTCGATGCTTTTGGCTTAGCGAGACTTTTACGGAAATTTCAGCCTAGCGAGCCTAAAATTACCATTTTTCGGTAATAATGCTTTGAATCATCGATCACAAACAACGCAAGAATATGTTTTGAATCTTTCATCTAGTGAGCTGGCTGCTTACAAGTATTATCTCACAAGTATTCATATTTTTGCGCGACTCTTCAGGGACTTTTTTTGAATTTTAGAAACTTTTACAGGACTATTTTCGCAATATTTCAGGACTTTTTAGGCGCCTAAAACGTTTTTATGCGAGACTTTTTTATCCGCTCTAATAATAACTTTACCGTCATAATTTCTAAATATATTTTCGATTTCAAATTTTCTGTAACGAATAGCTTAAAATAATAAAGGGAGTTTTTTATTTTTTTATAATACGTATACTGACAGACAACAACTCAGCTAACTCATTTCTGATCAAATTAATTTCCGCCATTCATAAACATTATACTTATTTTCTTCATTTCTATGTTCTGTATCTATTT
This sequence comes from Hybos culiciformis, assembly GCA_964007475.1. Taxonomy (NCBI): domain Eukaryota; kingdom Metazoa; phylum Arthropoda; class Insecta; order Diptera; family Hybotidae; genus Hybos; species Hybos culiciformis. The sequence continues at coordinate 149,380,960 of OZ023273.1, read as the reverse complement.
GTTTTTGTCTTTTAAAATTATCAAAAAAATAAAATCGTTTTAATTTTTATTATATTATAAAATATTCATAAGATTCTTGATTCAAAGAAAATTCTCTCTAAATGGATTTGATGGTTTACCATAATTTGACTGTAATAACAGATAGCAAATTTCACGTTTCACATCTGTTGAATTTATTTATCTATTTAATATAAAAAAAAAGAAAATTCTTCATTTTTTTCCTTATATTTGACATGGAAAAATACTTTTAACACGTGAAACCATTAATTTAGTTTTGCAAATTTATTTCTATGTAAAATTTTTTTTTTATATTAAATGTATCATTTAAAGAAGATCTGACATGATTACCGAAAAATGACATTATATTTTTTTTTTTTTTGTAACTTGAATTTTTAATAAGGATCATAGGTATAAAGTATTTAGAATAATTTAATTTAAAACTGACATTTAGAAAAAAAAATCAAAAAATTAATCATTTTGTTTATGGTTTGTTGGCGAATTCGTTTAGATATTCAAAAACATAAAATATTCGAACAAAAAATGAATAGAACTTTATTGGCGAAATTTTCTTTCATGTTCATACGAATAGTATGTTTGAAAGAGGAAAACAACATTCGATTCAAATAAATTTAACTTAATTTGAGAGCCATCACTGCGAAATTGAAAAATATTTTTCTGTTTTCTATTTTTGAATTTTTTTTTTGTTATATATTACAGCAAATAAACGGCCACGAAAAATACGACAAAGATTGTATGAAAAAAACTTCTAACGAAATTTTACTTTATATTTGAATTTTATTTCTGCGCAGAAACTGTAACTTATCAGAAAAATAAACAAATTTTTATAATTAAATGAAATAAATTTTAATGCGCATGTCTTCGGTAAGTTGTATTTACATTCGCAAATTTAGCTCGGTAAATGCTCCATTACATGCATCAATACACATGCAATTATAGAGGAATGTAAATTGTATTTACATTTCCCTGTGATGTAAATTGTATTTACATTGCTCTATATTGTATTTACATTCTTCATTTTGAACTGCGTAATACTATAAACAAAAATAATATCACTCACACTCACAATATTTCAATACAGACAAATACAAAAAAAAAAAAAAAAAATTGCAAATGTATACCTCTCACATGCATCATATCAATGTCAAATAAAGTTTAGTTTATAATGCTAAAATCTATATTTTCCCTCTGAGCTAATCTATATTTTCCCTCTGAGCTAATCTATATTTTCCCTCTGAGCTAATCTATATTTTCCCTCTGAGCAAACAAAAAAAAAATAAAAAAAGAACAAATAAAAAAATACGCGGATATTTTTTTTTTTTCTTTATTTATTTAATTAAGCCTTATGTATTTAATTAAAATGAAAATTAATCGAGCAATTGGAAAAATTGAAACTATTTTTGGCGCTTTGATTTTGCAATTGATTCATAGCAAGGGCGGATTTTAATGCACCTGTGTCGAAATCTTTTTCTTTGTTCAGCAATTGGTCGTTGTAATTTTCCAACTTATCAACTACCAGTGGATCCATTGCTCGCAATGGATTTATTGTATCTTCTATTATCTTGTCAGCACTGCTAAAGTCTGGTATTTCAACACATGCTATGTCGTCTGCAACGTGAGGCATAGAACCCTGCGAGGCACCCATCATGTTTAATGTTATAGTAGATGTTATTAAATTGCCGGTTGTTTTTTTGTAGTGAATAGAGTCTTCAATGTATCCCTCGGCAACCTTACTTGAACGCCACCCACCGTGTTTCTTTATTCTTTCGATACTGGCCCCTGAATTGGCCAACGTTGACGCAGACGTTCGTCTGAACGAGTGACCTACAAATCAAAAACATGTAATTGCTAACATATACATATCCAGCATAATTGAAACTCACCTGTGTATTTCTGCGAATCCGCTAACTTCAAGTATGTAGCAATTCTCTGTGGCATTTTGCTAAACTTATTTTTCCCGATTGGCTGAATTGTGCATTTTCCAGCTCTGTAGTTAACAAAAAAACGTCGATCAACCGTTCTTGGAACTCGTAAACCAGCATATTTCTGGACCACATCGAAAAATTTTCCAGTAATCGCGAATGATCGTGGCACTTTTGTTTTTGTTTGTGGAATATGCACCAGCAAATAGTTACCATGGTTTTTAACGTCTGCAACAACAATTCTAGATATTTCGTCCGTTCGCAATGCCCCACAGATGCCGAAAATGCAAACAACCTGTAATGAACAAAAAAAAATTAAGATAACAAACCTAAATATGTACAACATGGATGCCATGTTGAAATAACTACATTTACATTCGTAGATTAAGAGAATTTGTACTCACCTTCACATCTAACCATTCAAAATCTGCCGCGTCCGAAATGAATTTATGAATTTCTGCTTCAGAAAAAACTGTTGCCTTAACAGGCATGTATCCAACAGAGTTTTTTTTCAAGAAAGCAGTCAATTTATGATAGCTGCTAATATCAATTTTGTCATACAATTTCATCATCGTTTTTACCATGGAATAATTCGCCCAAATGCTCGTCGGTTTCCACTTTTTAGATAATTCAAAAAAATACGCCAGTAAAACGTCTTCTGAATCCGATTTAGCACAATTCAATGTTTTCCATTTTAAGAAATCGTCATAAGCCTTTTTGTATCTTATATTGGATGTTTCTGGGATGATATTATTTTCTGCACATTTAACAGCTTCAATAATGCTTTCTGGTTCAAATTCACCATCCGATTCCATTGTAGTACAGCTTAATAATAAATTTAAATTCAAAACTTACTGACAATTAAAATCTCGTAATTAAATTTGATTTAACGGTAAAAGAAAGTTTGATGTCAATTGTCAAATATCAAGTAAGTATTTTTTTTTTTTTTATACAAACGAGGAAAAAGGCAGCAACAAGGGTAAAATATAATTATTTTATTTTTAATTATAAAAAAAAATAATTATAAAATTATTACTATTTTTTTTAATAATTAAAAATAAAATTAAATAAAATTTAACCATTAGTTCCTGAAATAATAAAAAAAAAAAAATTAGTAATTTTTCTACAAAAAAATTATGCGAATTTTTTTTTTTTGCAAAAAAGAAAATGAATAATTTTTTTTTGGAAAAATTACTAATTTTTTTTTTTTTATTTTAGGAATTAGCTGATCTTAAATCTTCAATTAAATTTTATTTCATTGCTTCATTTTGACCTTTTTTGTTTATTTTTTTCATTATAAATGTATTGTTTTCAACTCCCTCTCACATGCACATTAAAGCAGTATACAATACATGTTAATCAAATTTGTTATACAGCTCGTTTTGTATACACACAAACATATAGACACTCGTCAATATTATATCACTCGACCTTCGGTCTCGTGATATAAACATGACTCGTGTCTATGTGTTTGTGTGTATACACAACTCGCAAGAATAACAAATTTTCTTATCATGTATTGTAATCTACTATAAAATTGTTTAGAAAATTTAATAAATTCAAAATTCCACATCACTAGCCCTGAAGAGCACTATTTTAGCTTCATTTCTGCGTTTTTTTTTTTGAAATTTTTTTAAAAAACCGGGAGGCAGGTTATTATTATCTAACACAGCGGTTCTTAATCTTTTCTGTGTTGCGACCCCAACTTTTAAATTCCGTATTTTGGAGACCCACAACCTATATTTTTTTGACAAATACTCGTTATTCAAAAAAAAAAAAAAAATTTAAACAACAAACTATTTTATTTTCAGCTAATAAAAAAAATAAAAATTTTAAAAATATTCTAGTTATAGTAAATATTAAAATAGACAAAAAATTAAAATAAAATAACTAACATTTTCTAGTTATAACAATATGAAAATTAAAAAAAATGAAGATTAATAACCTTTTCTAGTTATATTATTAATTATTAAAATAAATAAAACATTAAAATGTGATGAGTGCGCTTGCTTTTTAAAGCAAAGTAACGTTAATTGTGGCTCGATTTCCGAAAGCGCTGGTTTCAACACATTTTCAATATTGCGCAATTGAGAGCGATATTTTGATTTAATATATAATAAGGATGGAAATGCCTTTTCACACAAAAGTGTGGTGGAAAATGGCAAAATAATTTGAACTGCCATTTCAGACAAAGATGGATACTGTTTTTTAATTGACAACCAAAAATTTTGAGGTATTTAAAAAATATCTAATTCCTTGAAAAGCTTTGAAAAATTAATTCAAAAACCTTGCCAAGTTTGTTAATTTAAGACATATACATATATATAGAAAGTTTAGCGTAGTTGTTTTAAATTGGGAATTTTTCGCGACCCCAGTTGGGGTCGCGATCTCTAGTTTAAGAACCGCTGATCTAACATATCAAAAAATCACTCCAATCGAGATTGTATTATTAATCCTACAATCAAAGCAAAATTTATACCAATTTTTCGGAGTGAGGGCTCTTAAGAAAATATATTTTATTTTTTCAACATTTTATTCAAAAGCTGTTTTTGAACATTTCAAATCCAAATTTTTGAAATTATTTTTCATTTAAAATGGCCGCATTTATTTTATTTTTTATAGTTTATTGGACCTCTAAAATGCTTTAAATAAGTTAGCTATCAAATTGTTCATCATCATAGCATAAAAAATGTTTATTTTATACTTTTAAAAACTTAATTTTAAATCTATTTCTACATTAATTAAAAAAAAATGTTAATAAACCTTTTTTCTAAGCTATATTAAACGATTTTAATTTTTTTTTTTTTTTTCAAAGTTTTTAGTTGTTCTTTATAGAAGATTTTTTTTCCTCCTCCTGTAATCTCCATAAATAATATTTTCTTTTTACATAAGAAAAAAGTTAAAAAAAAAAAAGAAAAAATTTAATAATAAAAGAAATAAACTGAGAAATTCATAAAGTAAATGATTGTATATATGTATATAGAAGAAATCTTGTTAAACATCTTGGGAAATTCCAACAAGTTATAAATATGGAATCCGTAAATACTATTTGCAAACAGATTTTTTCAATAGGAAAAATTTTCCTATTATTGAGTGGTTTTTTTAATAGATTTTTTTTTCCAATAAGAAAATTCTGAGAAATATACCTTTACATAAATTGCGGAAAAATTTAAAAGTGTTCGAAAAAAAAAAATTATCATTATGATTACAAAATAAGTGAAGAATTATTTTGCATAAAATCTCTGTCAAATATTAATCGTTTTGTTATTTTATTGTGACAATAGTTTACTATAAGAAGTACTATAAGAACTATATACTTGATAACAATGAAATTTGTCGGTCGCTTTCGAATTGGGATATATTAAGTGACATCACAGTATTTTGCAATTTAGTTCTATCTGGATTGAAGTAAAGAATTCAGTAAAATGTCGGGCAGTGCAATTTTAGATTTTTTTTTAAATTTTTCTTCTGTATTGATAAATTTAATTTTTGAACCATCAAAAAATTTTAAAATATTAATTTTCTGATATTCGAAACTTCATAATTGATACAATTTATTGTACATCCATTTAGGAATATTTTTGAAAAGAGGGTTCACAATTTTTTTTTTTGTAAAAAAACTGATTGAAACCCTTATTATTTTTGTTACCATGATGTTAAGGATATATACGCAAAAAAAAATTTTCCCCGTTGATGGTAAATCGATAAAGAAACAAGAAAAATCGAAGAAAAGAAGAAAAACTGTAGTTAAGAGAGCTTTAGAGAAAAAAAAAAAAACTTTTAAGATTTTTACTTTTTTTTTTTTTACTTTATTTAAAACAAAATTAATAAAAAAATAAAAAATAAATAAATATTATAATTTTTGTTGTACAAAGGAAATTAAGGATTTTACACCTTAGAGAAATTTGTTAACTTTGTTATTTTAAAATATATTAAAATTTTTGCATCAATAAATTTTATTTTACCCCAAAGGAAATTATTCATAAATATTATTTTTTGAAGCAAATTTTATTCAGGAAATAAATATATACGAGAAGGTAGATATATATATATATATATATTTTTGTACCAAAAAAAAAAAAATCTATATATATTAAAAATGCAAATTTTTTTTTATAACTTTATTACGATGATATTATCAGAAAAAAAAAACGCGCCAGTTTTTTTATACTTTGAAATACTATGTACAATAAAAAAAAAATACCTTTTTTTTTTATAAATAGAAAATTATGAATTGAACATAAATTTTGAAAAATTGTAATAAATTTATAATTAAATTTTAAATGTATTGCCTAAATCTTTATTTTTTTTATAAATGGTTATTTTGCAATATAATGGCTGTGGTTGTAATGAGTTGTATTTTTACAAAAGTTTGACAATGAATAAAGAAATGGGTAAATGGGCATTATTTCGTTGGTATTATGGTGCTTCTTTTACCTATATCTTTTTAAATAAAATTAGATTATTAATACTATCTTTTGAAAGGTTTTGAGAAACACTACCCAAGGCAAGCAAAATATTAATAAAATAATCTAATTAAGCTGAACTACACAAAAAATGGGTGCTGATGATGAAATTGCCAATTTAGTACTAATTAAATCGATTAGATTATGTAAAATTTTCTCCGAAATTGTGGATGAAAAAAATATTAGATATTTCAAAATTAAAATTAAATATTTAAAAGAAATATCGCTGCTTATATGACGAATTTTTAATGATAAATGGGAATCCTTTTATTTAATTACTGATTTTAAATTAATAAATTGTTCAATGTAATTTAATTATAATTAAAATTGTGGTTTCTTTCAATTAATTTATTAATTATATAATTATTACATATATTTGTAACTACAAACAGCAATATTGTTTTATCTATGTTTAATTGTATTTATATAGATGAAATTTATTGTTCATTATATTATTCATTAATATAATTTTGTTTGCATATTTATATGATAACCTTGTATTAGATTTTTTGAAAAAAGTAATAAACTGTATGGTAAGTCAAAAAAAGACGAGTCTTGGAGGTTGTATAGTCAATAAATTCCAATATTTTTTCTATATGATACGGAAACAGTATTGATATTCATAGTTCATTTTGTCGAAAAATATAATAAATAAATAATTTTTCCCCTAGTAGAATATTGTTTTTAAAACGACTTAACAAAATAATACATTTCGTAAATTTTAATTTCTTCTTTGTCATTGTCGTCGCAAAAAAAAGCAGAAGCAAATAATTTAATTTTCTCTTCATTTTTTTTATTCACACGTTTATAATTTTCATAATAAATGCGGTCTTTTATTTTACACCTTAAAAAAAATGTTTTTGTGTTTTTGTTTTTGCAAAACGTGTACTGGGTTTGCTTCGTTTCAAATACTTATGAACTTATGTATGGATATATATAATAATGTTTTACAAAAATTCATAATATAAATACATTGGAATGTATATATATAAATATATATATACATTTTGTTAAAGAATAATAACTTAATTTAATAAATTATTACTTATTGAAATTATATGTACGCAAGAAAAATTTTTTTTTTCATCTCAGATTTTCGATTAATGTTATTTTCAGATAACAAAAATTTTCAATTGAATTTATGTAAGACAGATATAGACGGTAGATTGAAAAAAAAAAATGAAAAAAAGAAGAGAATAACCATTTTACCAAAAATTATGGTAATTTACTTTTTTTTATTATAAATATTTTTTTTATACATATTATATATTTTTTGTTTTTTTAAGCATTAAGTAAATTTGATCTAAAATTTGAATAAAATATAATTTTGCTGTGATTTTGGTGGATTTTGAACTAAAATGAAAAAAAAAAAAAATTATTTCATATTAGGCATTGATGAAACCTACAAGAAGTAAAGTAATCAATGTTTGTACATAATTTTATATTTTAAATTGAAACTTTTTTAAGGATCGTTTTGCATTTTTTTTTTGATTAGGTTACGCATGACGCGGCCGTCATATAATTAAAAAAACTTTTAGGCAACTACTTTCTGAATAAGAAAAATCAAATAGTAAATTCAACTTTTTATCGCTTACTAGAAATATCAATTATTAAAGAAAATTTTATTAACCCCTTTATTAATATTTTCGTTGGACAATAGAAATATGAAGAATCAAAAATTCTTTCTTCTGTTAATTCATAAAATAAATATATCATATATAATTCGAGATGAAATTGTAAAATTAAAAAGACAAAAAACTTATATGCTCTTTAATTATTTTATTTTAAAACCATTTATAATTAATCCAATTCTATTTACGGATATAAATCGCACTATTAAATTTCTACCTAATGTTCAATTTTCTACAAATTTATCAGTAAAGATTTATAAAAAAAAAAAAAACAAATATTGCTTGCATGCAAAATTTTATATTTATTAGAAAGAAAATTTTTTTTCCGAATTTCGGGTCAAGTGACTTTTATATAATATAACATTTTTTTTTCACCTTAAGAAAAAGCTAATACATGCTCCAATGAACTATTACAAAAAAAAAGCAGAAAAAAACCAAAAATTATAATAAAATAAAATAAATTATAGCTATCTATATATAGAAAAGTCAATGAAATTGTCCTTTGAATATATCTCAGGTGATATTAAAACATCAATTTTAGTTTTAAATTTATTTTCGAACAAAGTTCACCCATATAATAATAAAGAAAAATATATGTATATTTCTTTTTTAACTGAGGTAAATTTCATTAAATATAAAAATAGGTTTTCATCTAGTTAGAAATTTATCAGGCGACAGTTTTTCATCACTTATTTTCATTCTATTTTATTACAAAAACCGTTTAGTTTTTTTTGTTTTTGAATAATTCTTTTCCAATTTCTGATTCAACACTTCAGTTTTCTTGGTGTTGTGAACTCAAATCAGAGATCAAATTTTCGTTAATCGTGCAAGATAATATTGGATGAGAGATGTCAACAAATATTTTTATTTTAAAATTATTACCAAATACTTTTGTTAAATTAAGTTTAATGTTTCATTCATAGTCATAATTTATGCATTTTACTTATTTTTTTTTTTGAATTTATTTTCTGCTTAAAAATATTTACCCTTTTCCCATAGTAATTAAAACTCAAAATAATTTTTTGTGTAAAATATATTTTGTAACAATTTTAATAAAACTCTTTACTTGTTGGAAAACGTTTCCTACTGTTATTTTATAATTTCAAAAAAAAAAAATAAGTGGACAAGAAGAATTTGCAACATAAGAAAAATTAGTTCTATAATAAAAAATATTTTTGAAACGTTGTGTTTCGAAGGTTAAACATCTCAGTAATAATAAAAATAAAAGAAAAGTTTTTTTTTTAAATAAATTAACTGAGTTTTGTTTCCACCGAACGGGCAACGTTAGGTATAGCGTATAGTTAGTGGTAATGGAAAAGTATTTATATCTTTTTTTTGTACTTAGTACATATATATAATGTGCAAATATTACAAACTAAAAAAGGATTATCGGTTTTTTAATACTTTTTTGGGTACCTATGGTTGAGCAAATTTATTCAGTTCACCTACGGCTGTAAGTATTTTTTTTCTGTAGTATTGTATAATAAAATTAACAGATTTCACTTTCGATTCTGACAAAACTATTTTGTTTTTTTTTTTTTTTAATTCTTTTTTAAATTAATTGAGTAAACTTTTAAATTATATATGTTTTTTGGCATTAAACTTAGTATGTATTGTGTGTATGTATATAATATAAAACTTTTAAAAGTTAATAAAAATGAAAATTTAACTAAATAAATATATTATGTATGTATATGAAATGTTCGCTTAACAAACAAGTTTGAAACATAAATTAATATTATTTTATAATACGGATATGTAATCTAAAGTGTATAATTCCTATTTACATCCCTTTTTTTTGTAACCCAGAATCATATCCCAGCACATCTTAATGACCATCATCATTACACATCATTTCCTATGTTAGCTTTTCTCACCTACATAGAACATGGATTCCCCATTTTTTGTTCCCTTACATAATATGTAGGCGAGATGTTAGATACTTATATACATTTAAGGATATTGAGTATAATAATGCTAGAATTTATGTGTATATTTATGTAACTGTTATCTCAATAAGGTTTTTAAGTTAAAATTACTTTTTTTTTCTATATGTACATAACTGGTGTACATGTGGAGCGAAAATGTCCTTTTCGTGATAGTTCCGACAATAAAAAATTTCTAGGAAAAAATTTTTATTTTATTTTTTTTTCTTATTATTACACATATTATTTTTCTTTTTACCTTAAACACAATTAATTTTTTTATCTGACAAGATTGTGCTTTTTTGCTGACGTTTTTAGTTATATACATAATAATAAAAGCATAAAAAAAAGTATGTGTAAGATAGAATTTGAATATGTGTATTGTAATAGAAATCGTTTAAAAGTATACCCTTTTGTTATAATAATTATATTCTTATTTGCTCATATATAGGGGCGGAGAAAATTCATAGAATAGTTAAATTTTGTAAGTAATAATGTTATATATATGATCTTGTGAACTTTAATTACAGAACAAAAGTCAATTTTCAAAGAACGAAAGGTACTTTTGAAAGTGGGGAAAGAATGAATATAAAAATTTTCAACTTGTTTAATATTTCAACTGGAAGACTGGAACATAAAAATGTGCTATTTATGATTGAAACGATGGTCAAGTAATTAAAAATTCGATTGCATTAACTTTTAGCTTAATATCCAATCATATATCTTTTGGATTGTCTCCTGGCAGTTCCTACTTCCCGTGTGAAAACAACATTGCGCGGAATACAAAAATATATAAAAATATTCATATTTATTAAAATTTTACTTGGAAGCGAGAAAATAAGTTTGTTCCTTGGTTTATTCTATAAGAAAGTTCAAATCTCTTTAAGCACAGAATAAAAATAAATCGCGAAATTATAAAATGCCTTCATCCACCAATTTCACTTTATATGAATACACTCATTATACTTCAATCCTGTAGTTCAGTAAAATCGTTAAAGACTTATCAGTTTTTGCCTATGTACTTATTATACGTTTAAAGTAAAAGTGATGACAATAATGACAACGATAATGGGATTACTTCAACTTTTTTGCCCTTATCACATTATCTTATTCGTTAAAAAATAACGTGAACCTAAAAAAAAAAAAATGTTTTTTTTTAATACTTTGAATGTAATAAATTTGAAAGAATGATAATATGATTGAAAAAATAAAACAAAAACTATACGGAATTTATGTTTTCCGGTTGCCTTTTTACTTTAAGTATAATCAACTTTCTCTATATACTAGGTATATAATAAATGGATTAATAATTCGTTTAGAATGAAAAATAAAACCAAAAGAATAATAATAATAATAATAGTTAAAAATTATTTTTATAATATAAAAAAAAGAATTAACTGCGTTGGTCTCAGCATTGAATAATCTAACGTTTATTATAGAGCTTGGGTCAATGCTTTAAAATGCTAATACTTGTTATTTAATAAACGCAATCAAAAAAATTATTAGGTATACAAGTGAATTTATTTTAAATAAAATTATATATATATGTATATATATATATTTTTTGTTGTTGTTGGTGGTGTTGAAGTTGTCTACAAGCTATGCTGTTATGTGTTGACAAGATTTACGGTTATAAACACACACAGGAGAAATGAAAATCAAAGTTATAATAATAAATTTTTCATGAAAGTAACAATCTTAGGGTTATGCATTTTTGCATATTTTTTTTTTTTTTCATAAATTATGTTCTTTATAATGTTTTATGCTAAAAAAAAAATTTTTTTTTTTTTAAATAACGCATGTCAAGATTATGTAGAAAATTTATATGGTTTCGTGATAAGTGGGGTTTTTTTTTAATCTATGAATATATGGGAAAACTTACTTTATTCGACTAACCCAGTGGTTCTTAACCTTTTTAGCTACCGGCACCCCTAAAATTTTCAAACAATATTCTCGCACCCCTTACCAGAAATTATTGACTTATATAAATTAAAAAACAAACATTATGCAAAACATATTTTTTATACTAAATTAAATTTTTTAATAAAACACTAAAAAAATATTAAACTTCTATCTATTATTGCTATATTTTAGCTTACCTTTTGAATTTGACTTTAATGTACCAAATTATATTCTAATAATTAGAATATAAATATTCAACTAAACTTGTAAAATTAACTTGTATTAATTGTTTTATTATTAATATTTAACTTTTAATATTCAACACAAAAATTCAAACTTGTAATAATCAACACTAAAATTCAATTATTTTTAAATCTTTATTCAATGTAATGTTCGAATCAGTATTTATATTTCTAAGAATAATCGCAACAATCAACTAAAATTTCGAGGAAATATAAAAATCACTATAGAAACGCATTTGAATTTTTGTAATTGTAGAAAAAATACAAAAATTAATTTGTTTCTATGGTTTATAATTTACAAACATATTTAAAAAATGTTTTGTGAATAAAAAATTTACTAACCAAAATGAATTTTTAAGATTAGTTTTTTATTTTGCTAGCTACACGTGAATTTGGAAAATTACAATTTCGCACCCCCAAATATTCAAGCTCGCACCCCTAAGGGGTGCGTGCACCACCGGTTAAGAACCACTGGACTAACCGAATAATTTAGGTTTGATAAAATTAAAAAATTTAATATTTTAAATATTATATAATTCAAAATATTTTATACTAAATATAATTTGATGAAATTTCCATTTTTTTGTTCATTTTTTTCTCATATTATGCCGAATTATTATTTTTAAAACGTCGTCATATATTGTTATATATAGATATTCTTGTCAGAAGATGGTGATATCAAGAATCAATCATAGCATAATTTAGTGTTATAAATGTATTATTATATAGTAAAACTATGGTAACTGAACATTTTGTTCAGAGAATATTTTATTCGATCTAACCACGAAATATTTAAACTTCATTAATTGTCTGATTATAAATATAGTCAAAGATTTTATGTTATATTTTTAACTTTGTTTTTTATTTTAAATTTTCTAGATTTAATTGCAATGGGACTATTACCACCTAGCTTGTATATAAAACTTATGTCAGAAAATTAAAAAAAAATAAAAAATTATTATAACTTTTAATGGGTTTAGCAAATTTAATCAAAAATAGTTTTATATTTTATTTTTTACGATAACTTTTAATACAAACGAATAGGCTTTTTTTCTTACTAATTTTTTAATAATTTTATAATAATTATATTAGTAACATAATATGCACGTACAAGAACATTATTTGATTAAAATTATAAATTTATTAAAACTTTTATAGCAAAACATTATTTTTTCTAAATATTAAAATCGCATAGAAAAATATATTCAACATATATTTAAGTATATACATTGTATATTATACAACTACTAATATAGTTATTAACTATATTTTCATTAATCTTTAAACAAAAAAAAATTGACTAATTAGCTTGTTGATGTTTTAATTCAATAGAATTTTTAACTATGCTTGGTGCATTGCGTGTGAATGGAAAATAAATTTTTTTTTTTTAAATTATTTAGTGCAATAAAAACATGGCATTCCTTTTTTTTTGTACTATAAATTTCATTCAAATATATATTATATAACATAAATCATAAAATCATTTATTAGTATTTAAAAAATATATATATGTAGGTATATAAATTTTGTTATCTGTAAAATTCTCTTAATAAATCAAATTTTATTGAAAATTTATGTTATATTTTTATTTTAATAATCAAAAATTATATATATGTAGATATATGTATATTTTTCAGTTGACTATAACCATCTATGAAAGTGTTATATATATGTAATGTATATATAATAATAGGTATAAAATAAAATCATTCAAAAAAAAAAAACTGAATGAATAAAGAACATAATTGATTAAATTTTGTTTGGATTTTATATATATGTATAATTTTTATTTTTGCCTTTTTTTGATGGTGTGACAAAAGAAGAATCAAAAAAAAAATTATTATGAAAAGCTATATATCTGAAATTTATTGGTAATTTTTTTTTTATACTATTTTCTATAAAGTTTATATAATATAGTACAAGTATTCATTTAGTTGTAAAAATAACACAAAAGATCAATTTAGAAATCCTGTCAAGTTTTAATAGGTTTCGAAAACTTTATTTTTTTTTTATATATATTTTATCTCTCATAGAATTTAGTAATTTATTTTCATTTTTTTTTAACCAAATAAAATTCTATTTTTTTATTGGTAGCGTAATAATAAATTAGAGAAAGATGTTGAAATTGGGTATTATTGTGTGTTTGAATTTGTTGATATAAATCTAAGGAAATTAGTTGTGTTCTGAATTTCGAGGAAGTGGTCGGTTTTGAATCATTGTGTTGAAAAATATTTATTCTTTATTTAAGGTCTAGATTTTAATTTAAATAAATTTAATTATTTGTGCGGTACAGACAGAGATTACAAAACTAAACTCTTTCGAAATGCCACCATCACACTTTAACTTCATGTACCTACAAGGAAGAAAAAAAATTTTCAAATATTGTTACAAATTTTTTCTTCCTTTCAACTATTGCATAAGAGGCGAAAGTTTTAAAATTACTGTCTATCTATACTTGAATAGAAAATTTTGAGGATTTTTTTTTTGTATACGCAAAGCAAAATATTTATCTTTTTTTTTTTTTTTTAGAACTTAAAAAGTGAACTGGGATGAATGTCCTTTGAATAAGTTCAGTAAAAATGGGTCAAAATATACTGTTTTTTTTTACTTTTTTTTTGTTGTGAGGCTATAAAAATAATCTTGTTAGAAAATTTTCCGGACTAAAATTACTATTGAATACAGATTAAAATTATTATCCGAACAGATTTTTATTTTTTATATTTTTTTTTTACTTTTCTACGTTCTTTACAATCAAGAGCTCTATTCAAATTCATTCAAAAAAAAAATAAATAAAAAAAAGAGGAAAAAAAAGGGAAAACTGAAAATTGGGGATTAAATCTTGAACAATTTTTTTTTTTTTTTTTAACCATGAGAATTGATTGATTTTTATTTTTTACTTAAAGGTTTATTAGTGAATAATATTTATTTTTTGAATTGTGAACATTATTGTTATATATAAATGTTTGAAAAATTTATTTCAAAAAAATAATAATAAAATATAAAAATAAAAAATTTTATTTTATCGAAAGGCAAGTAGTTTTTGAGATATGTTTTCCCTCTTGATTCCAATTAAATGTCTTGAGTAAATTTAGGGTTCATTTGTAAGGCCTGAAAGATTTAATTATAAAAAACCCAATCTTAACTTCACTGCTTCACTGCTAAATAATTGAAAATACAAAATTGTATAGTCTGAAAGAAAATACATATTTTCTTTCAGACTATATACAATTTTTTTATTTTCAATTATTGAGCAGTGAAGCAGTGAAGTAACATGTATATTATTCTCCATTTTTATAGGGGGTAATATTAAAATTTTATTTTTTTTGTAGAAATATTTTCAAAATTTAATTTTTGATGAAATAAAAATAAATCTTCCGGATTTGGGGCTTAAGATTTTTGGGGGGATTATGGATAGAAAATTTTATTCTTTATTTTCTTTTTGTCATTTTCCTTTTGACCACAGACATTCAAATTTTTTTTTTTGTTTTATTTGCGGAAAAGTATACAAATATTCTTTACGAGTAAACATATATTGTTAATCCGCTTCTTATCTTTGCTTTTTTTATCTCCTATTAAAATGAATAAATAATTTCGCGTCATAAAATATACAAACAGATACACCAATATGTAGGAATATAATTGTGGGACATACCTAGGAACTTTATGTGTATTTAAAAATTGAAAAAAAAAAAATCATTATCATTAATTTTGAAATCAAAAATCAGAATAACTTTAAATTCAGTTTTTTTTGCGCCTTTATGAATGAGTAAAAAATTTATTGATATTCGTATTTTTTTTTACCATTAAATTTCATAAAATTAAGTTAATTAATTATTAAATTTAAAGATGTAAAATATAAATTTGTCAAGTCCCCTATTATCAAACTCAAGTTGCCCAAAATTATCTAAAATCAAACACCAGTTGTCTGATTCCGTACACAAGGATTCCTTTGTTCGAACACTAGTATTTAAAGAAAATTTACCATTTATAACATTTAAAAAAAATTTCATGTTTATTTAAATTATTAATTATCTTTATTAAGTTAAAAAATTGATTAAGTTAAAAAATTCAATTCAGTCTTTTTTTTAAAGTTAAGTCTTCTGTGGAACAAGAAAATATCAAAATAAAAATTATTTCAAAGCTGTTGATTCTTCGGGAAAATAAGGAACAAAAAATATTATAAAAATCGTGGCAAATTTGTTCGAGTTTCTTATGAAAAACGGGTTCGATTACAGGAGACGTTAGAAATTGGGGACCACCACCCTAACTACCTACTTAGATATACTAAGGATATTTCACACTTCAACTTTCGACAGGTATATGTATGCTATTGCAATTATTTATTAATAACTATAGTTTCTTGTTTGATAAGTTCTTTCTTTTTTTAAAGTTTATAATAATCTTTTTTAATAAAAATGTTTATACCTTTGATATCAAATTCCATCTTATATGCTTGGGCGCAAAAAAAAAAAAAGTATTATGTATATATATTTCGTGCTTAGCTTAATAATTTTTTCAATAAAGAAAAACAATTTTTTTTGAAAGGAAAATTTTATTGATAAAAATAACAAAGTAGCTTTCCGTAAAAACTAAAATAAAAGAAAAACTATTTTTTTTTTTATATTGAAGCTTATAAAGAATTTTAAAAGAAAATTATCTTTTAAAATTACTTAAAGGAAGTTTTCAAAAAAAAAAAATAAAATAAAAAAATAAAGATACGATATTACATTGAGAATTCGAGAACGTATAGTTAACTTGCAACACTAGTGCAATTACACAGTGTCTACACTCGAAAATTTTTAGGTCCAAACAATTACAAATTTTAATACAAATTTTTCGTTTTTACATAAAAATATTAATGTCTGGACGTATTTAATAGTGCTTATAGAAGGGTTAAATGTATATTCAACTTGCCTTCCAACTTTTTGAAAATATGCTACTCAGTTGGAAAACTTGTCTTTTAAAATTGCTAGACACTACTCAACTTGTCTTTCAACTTTTTTTAAATTATGTTTTGACTATAGATATCAAATTGGTTAGATAAAACAAAATGTTAGGATATTAACATTAATATTTTAATATCTGGACATTTGGCATCCTAGTGTACATACTGTGTTAAAAATTTAAAATATAAATTATACCATACCAAGAATATTTTTCATGTTTCAGCTTTTGACAGATTTTAAAATACACGTATACTTTTGCAATTATTTTAAATGCCTTTGTCCCAGCTACAACAGCAAAGTTATTTTTAAAGGAAAGTGCCAGAAAGCTTATGTAAGATTCGATTAGATTATTTACAAAACTTTTTGATATGCAAAACACAAATTAGTGGTAGTAGTGAACAGGTGTTTTAGATTGGGTTATGGAGGGAGGAAGGAATTTAAATTCTATCCATAATATTTATTTTGTATTGATTATATTATAAAACCTATTAATACTATTAATAACCATATCAGGGTAATTTAATATACAAAACTATGCTGTTGTTGAGAAGGTTCAGAAGTTGTTTTCATTGCCATAAATACACTTACAAAGTAATAATACAACAAGATCATAAAATTAATGTACTAGACTTAAATTAAATCAACAATTCTGTTTTTCTTTTCAATAATTAAATCTATTTTTAAATTACATATATGTACTTACTTTATATTCACAAAGAAACAATTGAAAGACAGGAACCAATAGTAATTAGAAAAAAGGTTTTAAGGTTTCTATCAGAAGGTTCGTTCAATGCTAAGGAACTTCAAGGCAATATTTACATTTACATGTTTGTATTTGTTGTATTATTCACATTAATCAGCCAGAAACTGTTTTCAATAATTGAAATGCTTGTTCAACTTTAATATTCGATTTAAATTACGATAATAACATTTTAATGAATTCATAAGTTTAATTTAATGAATTCAAAAGTTTAATTTGACATAAAGTTTGCTATAAATATAAAGTAATGTAAATGAAACAAAGTAGAAAATTTGGTGGTGAACTTTTTGAATAATTAAGAACTTATCGAAATTTCATTTAGTTAATACAAAAATTGTTTTAAAAGGATTTGGATTAGATATATTTACATACATGTATTATTTTTTTGAATAAAATTCTTGATTTTTATTTCAAATCATCAAGTTACATAATTTGGCAAAGCCTTGTATAAACGAACTTTAGGAAATAAAATGAAAAAAAAAAATTCTAAACAAAATTATTGAATAATATGAATGACCACTTATATATATGTATGTATTCTGGGATATTATGAAAATTTGTATTTTATTTTTGTTTAAAATTTATTTTCAATATTTCTATGCCTTGAGGGATTTTGGCCAGAGAAAAAATTTTCTATTGTTTCTAACTAAATCTAATGTGATGGTTAACAATTTTATTTCAATGAGAAAAAAAAACAAAACAAATTTTCCATTTGCTTGGATAGATAACAAGACAAAAAAAAACTAAAAAAAAAAGGAAATAATATAATGCGGAAGTTGATGCATTATTGGCAGCAAGCACATCCTTCACTGAAAAAGTTACACAAAAGCAAAAAAAAACTTTTGTTTTTTTTTCATATCCAGAACAAAAAAACCTTACAGCTTACATGTGTTTTCTAACGTTATGTGAATAATAAGAATAAGTTTTTTTTCGATGTCCTATTTTATCTAACTTCTGCTTTTTTTATACGCCGGACAGAAAAAAAAAATACATTATATGCACATTATTGATTACCAAATAACTAAAATGTTTTATTAAATCATATTTTTAACGTGTACACAAGCTTAAATTGAAGTAAGAAAAAGTATTTTCATAAAAAAATTGGATAATAGTTTAACAGGAGAAGAAATAACTTATTGAGTTGATTATTCAACCAATCAGTTAAGTTTAAATAATCATTAATTTATTTTTCGTAATTTTTGTACAAAAAAAAAATTAATTGAAATAAATTGGCAAAAGTATATAAAAGAAGAAAATTAGGATTACATATTTATACATCAAGATATTTGCATAAGAATAATGATTTGTTCCTACTACTTATTGCGTCAAATAAGAAATGTAGAAAATGGAAATGATGCTTTTTACAAAGGATATTTCCCGGTCGAAAAAAGATTAATCATTTGAGTTTATCTAACTCGAAAAATTTCAAATAAGCAAGTCCTTAGCTTTCTACACACAAAATGCAATTTTAAATACACTGAGAAAAAAAACCATAGTAATATTATACAAGTTGACTTGGGTAAAAAAAATTGTACTAAATTCCAAAATCATAATTTTTTTATTGGTAATATTATACATTGTTTTAAAATGAAAACTTCGATATATCATCAAAAAAAAATTAGATGATTTATACAAGTGAAGCAACTGTTAAATTATCCAAATGCTTGTATAAATTGCTAAAACAATGTATAAAGGTTGTATGAAAACTTCGACAAATCATCTAAAAAAAATAGTTGATTTATACAAGCGGAGTATTTGTTAAATTATCCAAATGCTTGTATAAATTACCAAAACAATGTATAAATTTGTTTGAAAACTTCGACAAATCATCTAAAAATTTATACAAGTGGTTGTATAAAGTAGTTAAACAAATGTATAAAGTTTTAATAGATAGCGAATTTATATTTTCTATTTAATACATTGTTGTATATTACTGGCATAGCTCAGTGGAAAACTACATAACATTGAACAAAGCGGTTAAGCAACGTCTCATTGTGATAGAACTTAGATGGATAACCTATTAAAAAAAAACAATTTAAAACAATATAAAAACAAAAAAAAGCTAAAAAAAAAGCTAAAAAAAAAAACAAAAAAAACAAAAAGAAACAAAAAAATAACAAAAAAAAAAAACAAAAAAAAACAAAAAAGAAATAAAAAAAAAAAACAAAAAAAAAAACAAAAAAAACAAAAAAAAAACCCAAAAAAAAAATTTGAGATGTTTTTGCCGATGATGCATTTGAGAGGTTTTATACTTTGTTATTTTGTACAGTCCGATTATCTAAAAGATTACACATGGCCATGTATGAATAACCTAAGCCATTTCGATAAATTAACATATTAAAAAGTATATTTTTATACAAAAAACTAAGTTGATTTAACAAAGCTTAACTTTGTTAATACAACTAAATTAACTTAGTTATTTTATACAAGAACTTGGTAGGCTGAAAACTGCCGAAGCCTTGTGTATTTTATACTAGGTTTTTGTATAATTATACTATGGTTTTTTTCTCAGTGTATGTCGAAGCCCATAATTACTTATTTCATATAAAAAAAAGTAGCTCAGGTATTACACATGTTAAAAAGGTCATTAACTAAAAAACAAAAATTATTGCTCTAAATAATCATTTTCTAAGTCATGAAAACCTTGTAAATACCTGCTGCATGACGAAGATGAACCTATTTTGTTTTTTGTTTTTTTTTTTAATTAAGTGCCTATTTAAAAATATTTTCTTTTAAGGTCTAATTGAAAAATGTTCCTCGTTCAGCATAATTACAAAGAAATTATATAACCTAAGTATAATTGACCTTGTTATCAAAATTATTTTAAGTATTTCTCAATTATAAAGCATTATATATTGTTTCTTTACATATATAAATATAACATTCATTTAAGTTTTCTTTGATGCTATTTATAAATTATTGGTACTAGAAGTGTTATAATAGGAAAACTTGAAAGAATTTTTTGTAAATTTATTTTATGCATGATATTTATGTACATATGTGTGTGTATACTAAACATAATTATTGTGAAGTGATTACCTATTTTATTTTTCCTTTATTTTTTCCCTTTTTGAATTGTTGCATTACAACAGCAATATTATTTATGTAAAAGGTTTTTTTTGGGTGGATAAAATAAAATTTAACTTTTTATGTTGTTGGATGAGTATGTTGTATGAATATTCTTTTTCAAGGGTAAACCTTTTTTTTTTATTACGCAGATGGCACTTTAACTTTTAGTTCATAATGAAATATTTTCATTGCTAAAATGAATACAGAAATTTTAGCAAAATTATCAAAATTGTGCTTATTCTCATATGGACAGCTATATGTGGCCTGTTAATGTGCAAAAAGATTCTCCACCCACGAGCATTACAATAACAAAAATCAAACTTTATGAAATGCTAAAAAGTTTTCTTCAGTTTAAGCTCACTGACTCGTAATCTTATTAAACTAAATAGTAGCACAAGCAAATACCTATCTGACAGAAAATATTATGTCATTTAAAAGATTATTTATCAAAATATTCTGTTTCTAAATGCGAACAAAATTATATTTTCCACAAGAAAACGTAGATTATTCTTAAAAAATAATAATTTTTAGAATATTTTCTTGATAATGTAATAATATGAAGGAATTATAATTATATAACGTTAAACAAAAATATATAAAAAGTCTGAAGATAATGTTTTTAATCAACATTAAATTTTTATATAATAAAGTTTTTTTTTTTAAATATCACATTACATTACACTGTTAGTACAAGTATATATCTATAATCAAATAATATATACCTAATATGAAATGTATTAAAAATATTTTTCTTTTACTTTGTGTCCTGAAGCTAGTGTTGGACTTAATTTTCGTAATTAAAAAAATAACTACATACTTATTTTCAGAAAGAAAAAGAATAAACATTTTATTTCTGTGTTGAACAAAAATGTCAATTGCAATAAAGAAATTTAAAATGTATATAAATGAATCTACATATATTTTAAATAAATAATTAATTTATTTAATGAATGCATTTTCCATGAAAACCAGAAAATATTCATAATTATTAAATGTTTTAGGGTTTCCAATTATTAATATTTAAAAAAACTCTAATATTATCTAAATTTTTTTGAATATTACATTTCCAGTAATCGAAATATATTAATAAGCAACCATTATTAATTAAATATATGTACCTTATAATGGAATATTATTGGAAAACATAATTTCAAATTATAAATTACGGAAAAATTTAAGAATATTAGTATCAGTTATTTAATACAACCAGTTTTAAACTCAGATTCAAGTAGCAATTTCAAAGACAATTATGTCATACAATTTTAGTACAAAAATTAAAATTGTTAAATTAAATAACAATAAAATAGAAAATATAGACGACCCAAGAGTAGTAGTTAACTATTTATGTACCAAACAAGTTACTAATGCTTTTGAGTAAATGATGCAAGTTCTTTAGCTTTTAAGAGGAAAATTCGTTGTGACTTTTTTTTATTTTTATTTCAGTATTAATTAATTGTAGCTTGTTTATAAAAAAAAACTTTTAAATATAGAGTTACTAGTCGAAATACCCGGCTTCGCACGGTATTCCCGAACTTATATTAATATGAAAACACTTCAATCCAGAATTTGTGCACTAAAAAAAACAGAATTTCAAAATTTGTTAAATAGCCACTTCCCCGGTGCCTTAACACATTCAGTCTTCTAAATAGTCGATTCGGGTCCAACGCTATAATATTTTATCGAAATATACCTAAATTGCAGAAACGCCTTCTAAGGTAGCCCCCCCCGTCGGTGCCTCGGATCAAAAATATAACCAATCGGGTCTCTAGGTCCCTTATTTTCAAAATTTAAAAAATTTTGAAATTGGTTATATAGTCCCCCAATGGAACCCTGGGACAACGGTTGGGGGATTTTCAACATCCAGTCTTCTAAATAACCAATTCGGGTCCAACGCTAGAACATTTTTCCGGAATATATCTAAATTTCAAAACCGGCTTCTAAAGTAGCCCCCCGTCGGGGCTTCGGATCAAAATTTCTAGTACCCTATAACCATCTCGAGTCCCAATGCTACTTAACTTCAAAATTTCAAAATTTCGAAATTTGTTGTATAGCCTCCCCATTGAGCCCTGGGACAACGGTTGGGGGCCTCTCAACATCCAGTTTTTAAAATAATAGGAGTTTCGGGTCCAACGCCACTATATTTTATTGGAATATACCTAAATTTCAAAACCGGCTTCTAAGGTAGCCCCCGCGCCGGGGCCTGGGATAAAAATTTCTAGTACCCTATAACCATCTCGGGCCCCCATGATACTTAAGTTCAAAATTTCAGCCAAATCGGTCCAGCGGTTTAGGCGTGATTGAGGACAGAGGACAGAGGACAGAGAAACAGAGAAACAGAGAAACAGAGAAACAGAGAAACAGAGAATTTTCATTTTTATTTATTAGATTGGGAAAAAAAATAATAAAAGTAGTAAAAGATTATACCACTGAATAATTAGGGTGGAAAAAACTGATGAAAATAAATTCATATTTCAAAAGTTAATGTTGTAAAGTTGTAATTAATCCGAAGTTAATATTCCAATTAATTTTCTATGTTTACTACTTAATTACAAAATTACATATTATTCTAAGTTATATTTGGTAACCCTAATATGCAGTGAGAAATGATAGAGAAAATTATTCAGACAAAGGACACATAACCGAAAAGCAATATTGCAAAATGAAAATAATTTTTTTTTTATTATTATAATTTTTTTATGTATGTATATTGCATGCGCCACATTCGTAAACAAAAATGATTGCATTAAAAACATGAACATGAATGTAATTGTATTAAACTTTATTTTATTTGATTTAAAAGTGTAATATAATTTTAAAAAATATTGTTTGTTGTATGCATAATTTTCAGGTTTAATTTTTTTTTCTTGATATTATTATATTATGCAAACCAAAAAAAAAATAATAAAATTGTACTCTTATAATGAGGCGAAGTTTGTAGTTAAATAAATTTCGCCTTGTCTGGAGTATATACTTATGTGAGGTAATATGTCATAAGTTGAAAGATGGACATGAATATTTTAATTTTTTAATGAATTTGTTATAATTAAGAGTTTATGTTTATTGCATAATTGAATTTGACTTTTTTTTTTTAAAAACATTGGATGAGTATATAGTAAAAGTTTGAGGATTTACATGAGTCGGTTTGTTGCAAGAATGTTCAGAATTAAATATTTTTCATTATTTTATATTTATTTCATTTCTTTAATTTAAGGCAATATTAACTTGATAAAACTGTATATACTAAGTTTCAAATTTAAAAGTATAACGAAAAAAGTTTCTATAGAAGGAAAATAAAATACATTTATGGAAAATTGAGTATTTAAAGTGTAATTTCATGTGACCTACTATTTGTTATTTAAAATTCTGGAGTGTAATTTTAGAATAGTTTCATTGACCTGTTTATATATTTTCAATGGGAATATATTATATAGAATAAAATTGACACAAAAAAAATATCAAGAAAAAAAATAAATATACGAATGATTTTAACGTTGATAAAATGAACAATATTTGCCTGGATTTCATTCATTTTATCTTCTTTTTTTTTTTTATCTTACTAAGCAATTTTAGAACACTTCAAAAAGCCAAACAGCCAAATAAAATAAATACATAACAATTTACTTAATCTCTACATGTCACAAAGATCACAAAGTAATAATAACCATTGAGTGTATATACAATATACTATATTTTTTTTTATAAATAAACTGTGTTTGTTTCTTTTTCTACTGCGGATGAGAGTATCTTCCATGACCTTATTACACTAAACATAAATATATATATTTTTTGTTTTCTTATTTCTGTTTTTATTTTTTTTTTATTTTTTTAAGTGCTTTTCAAGGATGTTGAGTTCAGCAACAAAATAAAAACATGTTTTTAATAGAGCAACAAGGACAAAATATTTAATGATGTCTTAGAAAATTCTATATTGAAATCACTTTATTGTGGAAACCAATGATTGTGAATTGACAATATACAATAAATTATGTATTCAAAAATATTAATTAATATTTTTTTTTGTTTTTTTAGTAATTTTTAAAATAATAATAATGTGAAATGTAAACATATACTATAAGCTATAGAATTTCATTTTAAGCAAATAGTTGTTAAGATTTCTACTGTAAAAATCAAATATTTTGCATACTGAGTGAGGGATGTATGAGTTTATTTCTATTATTATTTTACAATTAACAGTCAAAATGTCTATCATTTTTACAATAAGTCTTATGATTTCGAAAATAATAAAAATAACTTTTATAATTTATTAACATTATAATTGCGAGCAATTTCTTTTGAGTTAAATTAAATCTTGATAAAACAAAAAATAAATAATTTTAATTTTTTGTTTTTACAATAGTGCTTCTCCTGCTTTTTTTTCTCTTGAATAAAAATATTCTAGGATAAAAATATTTCGATAATGTCAAAAAAGTAAAAAAAAAAATTCAGGAGAACTAATTTTTATAATTTTTATTTTTAGTGAGTGGAAAAAATTATTTTTAAATTGAAATCAAAACAACTTTGACAGTAATGATTTTTTTTTTCTGCAGAATATTTTTATAGACGCCTAAAGACTTGAAATATTTTTGACATTTAATTACACACTAACAAAATACATTTGGAATATTTTTATTGATAATATTTTTATTCTAAAAAATTTTCAGGAGAAGCACTAATATCTTTTTTCTTCAACTTAAATAAATTTATGTAAACTAAACTTTTAAATTAAAAAAAAAAGAAGTGAAGTAGATGAATAAAACCTGATAGAATCAAACAGAAAATAAAATTAGATTCATTGAGATTATTATTATTTCTTTTTTTTTAAATAATTTCAGTGTTATTTTTTAGTTCATCAGTACATAAATTTTTTTTTTGCCTTTATTTGTTACGAAATATATATACAATATATATCTTCTATATGTTTACAAATAAAATTGTAAACATAAAGAAAAAAAGTAGAAGAAGAAGAAGAAAACTTCATGCTTTATCTTCAATTTAAGAATCTTTTAAGCTCTATTGTAAGAAAAAAAAATGGAAAAGAAAAATAAAAAAAGAAAAACTACATTCTAAAGGATTTTCATTGTACTATTTATTCTTTTACTTTTTATAAATTTTTTGTTTTTTTTTTCCCAACTACTACTCAAAGAGAGTGTATTAAATACACACTTTAACTCTGGCGTATATGTTTTGTTTTTTATTAAAAAAAAAAAAAAGGAAAAATGGAAAATTTTCCTTTTTTTTTTTTTTTGTTTAAACGACAACTATTATTTTATTTTGTATATATCGTGTAAATAGAATAAGAGTACACTTATTTTTAATTTAAAGTGCAATAAAAAAAATTGCGTTTAAAATTTTAGAAATTTAGTATCTATTTTTTTCTTTTGGTTTTGTGTTAATTGAAGATTTTATTATGTTATAAAGCGTAAATAATTTATTAATTAGTTAAATTAAGAATATAAAAAATTAATTAAGTCACATATGTATAAATGTATATATTTTCGTGAGTGCACTGTAAGAAACTTCGGAATGTTTAGCCCGTGGTTGTGACCAAGGTATTTTAAAAGTAAATTTGATTGAAATATGTTTAGCCCGTGGTTGTGACCAAGATATCTTAAAAGTAAAATATCTCGCATAGTATAATGTTGAAAACAGGCCCCTTACTTTATTTAAAAGATACTATTCTGTATTTTCTATCTTGTTAAGCTTTTAAGCAAAATTTATTGTACTTTCTAATTAAATAGATTTAATGATTTGAAAATTGAACACAAAACTTTATTAGTTTTTATCTTAGGACTAGAACTATGGAAAAACACTTTCTAATTAGCTATGAAAAAAAAAATAATAATAATAAAAAAAAAAAATTTGGATAGAAAGGGTGGAAGTACGTCGCAATATTTTATTGAATTTTATTCATACAAGTAAGACTAGTTAGCCGATAAAACTGTGACTCATAAAATCTTAGCGAAGAATAATTTAAATTTTTTTTTTGTAAGAAATTAAAAAACTTTGAAAATAAAACACACATAACGAACAAAAATCTAACATTATTCGTTTTTGAAATGAGACATCTTCAAATAACGATGTCTTGAATCATTTTTATGAAGTTCAATATTTTTTATTTTAGCTTCATTAAATAATTTTAAATTCGTATAAATTTTAATAAAGGCTTTGATAACTAATAATTTATAATTCTCGGAATCATTTAAAATTCGTGGAAGATTTTTAAAAGTTAATAAAATTCTGTCAAAATCTAAATTATTTAAAATAAAATTTGAAATTTAAAAAAAAATATTTTTTTGAAATAACTCATTTTTTGAGCGTAATACCTTGTTCGCACTTCAACATTTATCCGGATAAATAAGTGGAAATTTCCACTTTCTGAAACTACCGTTCGCACTTTAGAAGTGGAAAAAATTTGACGGTTCTAGAAAAAATATAAATAAATTTATTTTTTTTGATATGAATTTTCAAAAATCTGAAGTTCATAAATAATTTTAGAATTAAATTTCACTTTTTTTGATATTTTGGCACTGTTAAAATTTTTGGTGGATTTAATTCTTTAAAAATTGCTGAAATTGAAGCTTCGCTTTCATTTCTAACAAGCAATTTTTTGAACGCATTTTCAAATTGACTTGCAGTTGGATTATCGTTGCTTCCTCCCCGCTGCCTAATTTTTGAAAAATAAGTCTGTCTCTAGATAGTCCTGCGAAAAATTATGTGTAAGGATGTACTTTAACTCCTTTTTTTCTTGTACATAAAATTTGAAAATTTCAACAAAATTTGGCATTGCAATAATAAATGCCTTACATCCAGTTTGATTTCGCGAAACAATTAATTTTTGACTTCGAAAATTTAGATTTCCATGATTTATTTACCGTTATGTTCAAATAGCATTTAAAAATAACGAGAGCCATATTTTCTGTGATTGGCGCGGCGCGAAGAACGGCTCGAATAACGGCGCGATGAGCGAGTCATTAATTGTAAGCAATTAAATAATATAGTCGGCTGTATATTTTAATAAATTGAAGCTTACATATACCCTTTTTAGACAAATAAAAAAATTTTTTTTTAGTTTTTTTTTTTTCATTCACAACAACAATTTCAATACATTTTTCCTAGAAGTGTTTTTCCATATATATATATATATATATAATTCTAGTTCCTATGGTTTTTATTAATTTATTATAGTACATACCTATTGAATTATAAGAAAAACCTTTTATCTATACATTTGTTAGTATGGTAGTTATATTTGAAAATAAAGTACATTGGCCGTCTGTGGCGATTTACAAAAAATATATATGTATTTAATATTAATATTGAAAAGAAGTGAAAGTATATTGAATGAGTAACGAATATTATGTACTTATAAATATTTATAAAATAGAGATCAGTTTTTCAAAAGTGTATATTCGTTTTTTTTTTAACTATGTACTTAAAACAACAACAACAACAACAAGTAAAGAAACAAAACTTATTCGAGTGGATATAATGTTTATATTAACTTATTCATATCGTCAAAAAAAATATATATCTATATATATTTTTTTTTTATATTGAAAATGCTAAATCAGCAAAAATTATTACTCTTCTAAGATATAAAATATATCATAAATATTTATTTTTTTAATAAAAACATATTCTTCCATTCCACTTCATCTATGTGGGATTTTTGTTTTTTTTTTTTTTTTTGGTGAAGTATATGTTTTGAAAATTTTACTATTATTAAAAAAAAGAAGAAAATTTATAAAGAAATTGGTTATACACAGCTATGTATGTGATGAAAATGGTTCATTATTAGTTTTATCTTTCCTTTATTTAAAAAAAAAATTCTTGAAATTTATTTTTAATATCATTATGTATATGAAGAGCAACTTTCATACAATAATTGAGAATGGTTCATTCGAACAACATTTGCAGATTTTATGACTGCGAAAATAAATACATGAATTTGTCTTCTTTCGAAATTTCTAGCAGTTTCACTTTCACCGAATGAGAACTTGATTTTGTTTTAAAAACTTTATAATACTTTTGATTTATTTTATGTTACGTTAGAATATATTTCCTTTCCTTAACTCATCATAACATTCTGAAAAATTTATGTACCTACTTATATTTTTTAGTTATCAAGATTTTAGATTAGCATAGAATAGGATAGGAAGTCGACTTCATAGATTAACTTTTTACGTGAAAAAAAAATAATTTACCAACAACAAAAAACAACATTGTGATAGAAAACAAATTAATAATATAAGTAGAAAAATTATCAATAACTAATTATTTACTATGAAGCTATCTCTACAATCTTAAAGCATTAATAACATGCCTTTAAAAATTCTCCTGAGACTTATAGAGAATAAAAAGAGCGGAATTATGTTAACCATAGGCATAGAATAAATCAATGCCTCCTATGAAGTATTGTATGATGGATTATTCTGATTTTAGGATTTAATTCCACAAGTCTGCAGAAATATATAGACGTAATATTACCTCTCAGAAGGTCATACAGAACATCACGAAGCTCTGTTGTCTGACCGAAAAGCAGCAAACCTTAAGATTTTCAATTGTACACAAGTGTTTGGTTTCAAAGGAATATACATATATTATATAATATACATATTTATTAAATTTTATTTTTTTAATATATCTATAGTTTATTCATAGCAAAGCTTTATATATTTTAATATGAAAAATTAACAAAATTTTATTTAACTTTAAAAATTTACTTTTCAATTTTTCATAAACATTATTATGTTGTACATATAATATAAAAATAGAAGGAAAACGTCCTCCAAAAAATGATGAAAAAATTTTTATTATTATTTTCTTTGCATTGTTTACACAGTTTAAGAAGTTTTGTATCTCATCTACTACAATTTACATAATAACCCAAATGTCTATTATATAATGTATATTATTGTTTATGCAGAATCGTGAGTACATCCTTGAGAATAAGAAATGTGTTTAACACTAATAAAGGATCTTTGTATAATTAAGGACAAAAAAAAAAAGATTCCATGAAGGAAGGAAAAGTGCAATAAAATAAGAAAATCAACAACTTGAGTTAAAAACTTATTTCAAGGTAAATAATTAAGAAAATATTACATTTAAATATACAAAAAAAGATAATTTTAGAAAAATTTGTTTATGTTAATAGTAAAGAAATATTTGTTATGAAAATATTATGTACATACATAAAATTTTCCAGGAAATATTTAATTTTTAAAAATTTGAAAATTTTTATTTTCTGTAATTGCAAGAATTATAAAATTATTTACTGTTAAATAATTAATGTTAATTAAAAATTACATTTATTTTGTTTAATAAAGAATTATTTATTATGGAACTTTATATGCAGTTTTTGTTACTCAGATCTGGACTTCATTTTATATATATTATATAACTTCAAGCTTATGATAGAGCTATCAAATTTCTTATTTTCATGAACAACTAATTTATTTCCTCTTTCCAGCATAATAAATGAAGTGAAGGTAAACATCAGTTTCTAAATATTTTCTTTGTTGCAAAAAAAAAAGCAAAATTGTTAATGACTTCTGTCATTAACCAAAAATATATATACATTTATATATGTGTTATATTTTATACACATTATTTTCTTACACTATATAAATATAGTTTCAAAAGTTTTTTCATCCAACAGATGTTTAAAATTTAGTTAGTTGTAATATAAACTGAGTACCTTAATTATGTATCAAAAATAACAAAAAACAAAGAAAAAAAAACTACACACATCATTACTCTAACCAGATTAAATTGACTAAAAAAATAAAACTATTTTGGAAATTTTTCTAAGATTTGGCAATAAAACAATTTTTTTTTGCTTTTTTGATATTTGATATATTGAGAAAAAAAAAAATTGTATTATGATTTTCATTTATCAAAGGTTTTATGACGCAGTACTGACGTTAAAGAAAATATAATTTATAATTTATAATTTATGCTTAGTTTACAAAACTTTTGCAACAAAATTGGCGTGGGAGTTAACCAAAACATTGTAAAATAATAATTCGTATAATAATAATTGAATAAAGAATTGCTGAAAATTTGCAGCACAAATTTTACATTTTACATGGGAAAAAATAAATGTAAAATGATTAAGGGATTTCTTTAACCGACTGAAAATCAAAGTGTTGACGATAACGTATTTTATTGAAATAAAAAATACTGTGGTATTTATTAACGAATAAGACAGTAAAATTGTTTCTGTAAAAATCTGGAGGTACTTCTCTTCATTTAAGATGATTATAGCATGAAAAATACAGTAGGAATCTACAATCTAGGTACACATTACTTATAGTTTATAATAAATAGCATTTTAATGATCCATTCACCAAAAAAAAAAAAACTTGGTAATGGCATATGAATTGCAAGAATATTTATAATGTGTCAAATTATAATAAAATGTTTGAATGACATGGAAATACAAAGCGCCAATTTTAAGTTCAAATCATCATGAAGTTAATTTAACAACACTATACTGTTATTTTCTTATTAGAATAAATTTAATAAAAATCATGCAATTCATTTTTATAACTAAACCTACTTATTGTGTAGATATAGACAAAGAGTCCTCACTATCAATATTAAAAATATATTTTTCAGTTTTTTATTTTTGAAAAGTTTATTTTACAAGAAAATTAAAATGGTAAAGCTAGTGAGGTTAAAAATTCAAAGTCTTATACTTTGTTTATAAATTGGCATATGATTTGATGCCAAAATATCTAAAGAATAATATGAAACACGTAAATGAAATTGAATTTTATAACCTTAGAAACCAAAATGAAACAGCGACCATGTGAAATATATTAAATTTTTTTTTTGCAAAAACAGCAATTATTTTTATCAAAATTCTAAATGAATAGTCCTGGAGAGTGAAAGTTCAACATTTTTTTTTTGTTACCTTATTCTTCCACTTTACAATCCCAAAAAATATTTTCAAATTTTTAAAGCCGAAGAATTTAAATTCTCTTCTTATATATCAAAAAATCACTTCAGTCGAAATCTCTGTAATCAAAACTATTTCTTCGCAGTGAGGACTCTTAATATACTTTCTTACGATATCTAATATTTTAGGGGTGAATTATTTATTTTGTTATACCTACTTATAATAACTTACATTTAACGTTTTGTTTTAAAACTTACACACCGATGAAATTACATAGTAAGGGAGCTAATGTCATAATATAAAAGGTTTTTTCTTGGTTAAATTTATTTCGAATGTATTTTTTTCCACAGCTGTAATAACTATTCTATTTGAAGTTTGCTTAATATAAGCAATTGTCGTTAATTCCATATTATGTTCATGCACAAAATTGTAGAGTTGTTCTGTCTCAAAATTAAAAATATTAAAATTTTATTAAATATCTAATGTAAATAAATATAAATGTTGTTACATGGAGATAAATTTTAAATATGTTTGTGTTTTATTGTATTCGTAATGGATATTCCTACTGAATATTCAGTATATAATGATTACATTCTTTATCAGTAGTATTGGAGAATTTAGGAGACATCCTCAATTAGTCTTTTTTTCATAGCATTAGGCTTTGGGCACAATATGAAAAAAAAAAAATAAATTAAATTCTCAAGTTGGTTGATTTATAATCTGATCAAGAATTGGGTAACAAAGATTTTCATTTCTAAATCCTTGCGATTTTTTCATCAGATTTAAGTCGTTATGGGTATTTCTCTTTTAGAGAGCCTATAAAATATAAATGCCTCTTTTACCCTTTAACAATATGAAAGCAATAATAATTAATGACAGATTGCGTGACAAATTTTAAACCATGACCAATATATCAGTTAATTTAGCAAAAAAAAAAAAAACGAACATTTTCTTTCTTTTTAAAGGTCACGCTTCCTATTATATGATTTGAATCTACAGGGAAGCAATTACTAAGCATAATAGTAGCATAGTTGTTATGGATTTAATGATAATGTGGTAACGGTTGTACATTATACTTTAATATAATATTTATTGTTCAAAAATATGTATTTAAATTATGGTGTTTTTATAATTATTATTATAATGTGTGAATTTGAAATGGAAATAAATAAATAATATAAGTACAAAAAAGAATTTTTCTATTTTTTTTTTTCATGATTTTCATTTTTATAATTATGTAGATTTTACGTACATTATGTAAATATATATATTTTTTTTTCTAAATAATATAAAAAATCTATGGTACCTAGTTGATATATTTAATTTTTTTTTTTGCTTCCAGCGAGGAGTATTACATAGTATCTGCTGAATATGAAGTAATAAAATGTATAAAAATAAGGAAATCCTGCTGAGCTTTTACAATTTTATTTTTTTTTATATATCACCTACATATATTTATGTTAAAAAGAAGGTAAAATACCTTCGCATGGGTTTTTCTTGTTGATGTTATTTTTTTTTTGCTATTCACATACAATTTTTCATATTTTTTTTTATGTAGTGAAAGGTAAAAATATTGTATTTATTATTTTATTAAATATAATATCTATCTGATATGAATAGTATAATAATAAATTATGTTTAATTTATCATATTTTTATCAAAAAATATATTGATAATGTTTTTCAATTCATTTATTTTATCTTTAGAGATTAAGCATATTTTTGTTTACATATCAAATGATATTTAATCTATTTAGTGTGATAGTGTGGCTTTGTGTGATTTTTATTATATAAATTGAATGTAAAAAAGTTTGAATAATTTTATGCCGCGGCGAGCAAAATAGTCGTTTCTAATCCACTGGAGATAGTTGTGATTATGTGTTGTCATATTTTATGTTTTATATTAACTCATAAGTCTGCTGTGCAAGTCTCGCATAAAAACGACAAGTTTATCATCAAAATTTTGTTTTTAGTTCACAATGAATTAGTTGTCCACACTTTCAAAAAGAATTTTCATTAAAATGCATATGAAATAATTGTGTGCTTTATAAAAAAAAAATCATAAAATGAAATGATCACAAAATAACATGAACTTTTAAACTTAAACTGACGACTGGAGTAATATTAGTTAGAAAAATAATTTTAAAAAGTTTAACAGATGAAAGTTTAACCTTTCTTGTTTACTTCATCAGTGTAATTGTTCGTTTTGAAAATTGTTTCTTTTTAAGTTTCTGTTCTGAGGTAGCTGAAAATTTTTGGAGCCTTATATACTGAATTTGAGTGTCATAATTATTAACATTTTATTTTTTTACTTCAATTAAATATAAAAAATTTACTTATTGTGTTGTTCCGAAAATAACGTTAAACTTCTTCTTCAATATAATATGGAAGAATATAGTGAACGAAGTTGTTAACCAAATGTGTAAACGTTTCATACTGATACTTATCTGTATCATCAATAAAGCTTAAACTAATATATCTGATGTAACAGCCTTTCTGGCTACTACTATCTGATAGTCAGTATTCTTATAATATAATAATATCGACAGAACGATCAATATTATTATGTTATTACTATTGTCATCAATAAATGCTATCTGGGATGAAGAATAATTTTGTCACCGAGTTTCAAAAACTTATAATTTTTTAGCTTTTATGCTTTTTACATGTTAAGTTTTTCTAACACCATTTAATGTAGTAAATCACATAATTGTTAAATGACAATACAACCGAATTCAACTGTTTCCAACACACTGAATTTTCATTAAAAATTTTCCTTTTAAACTTCGTGAGCACAAATGTACCTACTATATGTATCTCTACTATAAAATATTGTATATTAAATTTGTTATTTAATGTTTTTAACTTAAAGATATTGTAGATTATTTTATTTCTAAATTTTCAAAGTCCCTTCTGTGTTGGGTAAATAATAAAATAAAATTATTTTTACTAATTTTTGAAATTCTTCAGCATATAAATTTTTAAATTTTAATTTACTTTAAGTTAAATTCCAGTTTGTTGAAATTTGGAAATTGAAGTTTTTTTTTTAAAGTAATTATTAAAAAAATTGTTTCCTTAGACAAACAAAATAAGAATTTAAGCGCCAATTTAATAAATTATTTTAAAAATATTTTAGAGTAAATAATTATGTTTAGCTACATTAAGTTTAAATGATTTTTTTTTCTGAAAGACTTCATCGAGTTTTTAATTAAAGACAAAGTTTTTTAAAAGTTTTTCCAAAGCTTTTGATATTTTAGGATGAAATGAGACTTTTTCTATTTCTTTTTTTGATATTAAGATTATATCAATCACTTTCATTTTGTTTCATCTTATTAGAATGATTAAAGAAATAGCCCCAAAGTTTCTGCGTGATGTTGTCAGTGAAATTCTGGAACCATTCGTGTGGAACTAATTAGTGGAAGACCAAAAAATGGTGAAGTTATATATTTTTATATTCATAATAATTTTTTCCTAATGGCTAAGTGTACTAGACCAGAACGAAACAGAGACT
The DNA here is from genome assembly GCA_964007475.1 of Hybos culiciformis. NCBI lineage: Eukaryota > Metazoa > Arthropoda > Insecta > Diptera > Hybotidae > Hybos > Hybos culiciformis. The sequence goes on along the minus strand of OZ023273.1, from coordinate 149,345,666 downwards.
AAGTAGAAAACAGATTAACAATTTTCGGATTACATGGCAATGTCGATATAACCACTGAAAATAGGTGAATTGATACTGAAGAAATTTAGTATTCTTTCTTGTATAGTTTAATGATAGGTTCATTCAAAAATTTCATAAAATATTGAAGTAGTGAATACAAATAAAAATCAACATCTATTCAAAAGCTTCAAAAAATTAATTGTTTTATTAGTATCTTATATCTTTTTCTTAGTAATTTAATTTCAATAACACTTCACTTGTACATAAATGTGATGAAGTGTCTATTTTGACTGAGATTGATAATAAAATCATAATAAATATAATATATATATGAATATAGTTTTCATTTTGTTCGATTTTTTTTACAAAAAAAAAAATATATATTTTTTTTTTTAAAAGAAATTCTCCTAAAATCCATCTTATTTAACAGAAAAGAAAAAAAGTCTTTATGTGATGTGGATTACCAAGTTAATTTCAAATTTGATTGCCAGGTACTCTAGATTTTGCAAAATTTTCTTAACTTAAAAATCCAGAATTCATTTATGCATGGTTCGTTACCTTCAAAATAAGGTATATAATAATATGTTAAAAGTGTCCTTGGAATTTTTAAGCAAAAATGAAGAGATTATACTCAACTTTCTGGAAAAAAAAGGATATCCGATTCTTCTTTGGCAGAATTATTATTATTATTATTTTTTTTTTTTTAAATTAAAAAAGGAAATAACTTTTCGTTTCACTTTAAGAAGTTTAAATTAATTTTCTTCTTTTTTTTACCAGTTTTTTTTTCCTACTAGCAACATTATATATTTTACCAGTTTTTCTATAGTTAATCCATCCTAAATTTCGAATTTAAATGGGAAATATGTGTGTCTAGGTATATATTATATAGTTTCATTTGAACATAAAAAATACTTGAAAGAATGAAAGAAAATTTGTTAAATCTTAATAAACGATTAAAAGGTTTTTGGTTATTTAAATATACAAGCTCAATGTATAAGAATGAAAATAATTTTTGTTTTTTTTTTCCTAATTTACTAGTGCAAATAGTCAGTGTAACGGTTAGAAAATTCTTGGAAAAATAAAAAAGCTATGTGAAGAATAAAATTATTTTGAACAGAATTTAACATTTTGTTTGCTTTCGAAAATCAAATATTTGTCATTTAAGTTTAGGTCGATGGAAATATTCTAATTATCGAATCACAAAAACAATTTTGTATTTCTTTACTCTTTCCAATATAGAAATTTGCGATCCTTAAATTTATATGGAAGGCGAATAATTTATTGAAAAACTTTAAATATTTTGTATTTTATTTTTTCAGTAATTTTATGAAAAAAATCCTTAAGGATTCTGTGATTTTTAACTGTTTTAAATAACTTTGAAACATATTATATATTTCTCTATTTAAGTCAAAAAAAAAACAAATTTATGTCTTAATTTAAAAAGTATAGACTCCCGATTTTCTTTTAAAAATTGAGAGAAATATAAAGAATTGAGTTTAGAAAAATTTTAGGCAAATATTTCTTTTCCTCACATGTATTCCATTCATTTATTTTTTACATGAATAAGGTTTTCCTAAATAAACCGATAAAAAGAAAAATGAAAAAAAAAAAAAAACCTTTTAAAAGTTTTTGTGTTAAATATATAAAAAAAAATCATGTTAAATTTAAATACTTCGTGGTTACGAACTGAAAAGAAAACATTCTTCAAATTTTTATGAAAAAAAATTACATGTTACACGAGTAAATATTAGGTTTTTTTTTTTTTAACAAATTATTTACAAAAAATTTCATTGTATTTATGTAAAGTTGGTTTCATTATGTATTTAGAAGATTTTTCAAAAAAAAAAAAACAGTTTCCTGTAGGCACAATCTTTATTTCAAGAAAATAATTTTTTTTTTGCCTGAATTTTCTTTAATATATAATTCAACTTTTCGAAGAATGTTTATTCTTTTTCTTTTTGTTTTAATTGTCATTTTTTTAAGATTTATAACATTTTATAAATCATTTATGTTTATTTTTTGTACACATTTCCTATATATTATTTCTTTCTGTATTGTATTTTAATTTGTTTTTTTTTTTGCTTTTATGTTTAAAAGAAAATCAATGTAGAAAACCAAAAAAATATACTTATGAAATCAATTTATACACATATTTTTATTTATTTATTTTTTTTCAAATGTAGAGCTAGTAATTTTTCTTCCATTTTAGATGATTAGTGGCGACTTATACTTTTTACACACTTCGGCTTAATGGAGACCTGCTTTTTAGTAAGACGTCTTTATTTGACGTCTTTATTTGATCTTACTTCCGTCTCTCGTAAGCACTCTCATAAGTACATACTTAGCGTCTAAAGTACTATCTTTGGTTTTATTTTTTGACATTTTTTTTTTACAGATTTCTTGTTGGTGACTTAATCTGTGGAAGTATAAAAAAAATTCCTTAAAAAAAAGCAAAAAAATTTCAAAGATATTTTCGTCTTTTATATAATTTTATTATTAATATTATTTATTTAACATTTAGTATTTATTATATAAACAAATTAATAATTTTTAGTTTTGCTTTTCTGACAAAATTAAGTAGAAAGTAAGGCCTTTAACCTAAAACTGAAATTAAGTCGTAGTCTGTAGAAAGTATTAGGTTGCCTTATTGAAAATAATTTTTAAAGAACCTAATGCCCAAAATATAATGATATCTTTTATATTTAGTAGCTGTTTTAAAAGTTTTGTGCTTATTTGCATTTAATTTTTTTTACCAATTTCAAATGTTTGCTTACTCTCTTCTGTACTTTATTTTTTATTTAAAAGTTCAGTAATTCCTTTTTTCTTTTTCAATTTATCTGTGGAATCAATTTCAGAATATTTACATAATATCTAACTATAGTCTGAAAATTAATTTTCAAATCATAAAAAAAAATTTTTATTCTATAAAGTGGTTTTTATTTTTCAAAATTGATGAAAAACAATTAGACAAAAATATTTGGTTATCGAAGTAAAAATTCTTTTCTTTTTTTTTTTTTGGGATTTATATTGTTGACAGAAATTTTATCCAATTTTTGAATTGAATTGAAATAGGAATTTTTGTATTTAATGATGATAAATAATTTGAATTTAATACCCGAAGCTAAAAAACAAATAAAATAATAATAATAAAAAAAAAATCTCTATGCAACCAAATTTTTTTTTATTGTAAATTGGTATTTTAAATTAAGTGTTTATATATGTAGTAAATAAATCTATATGTATACACTTTTATAGAACTTATAGCCATTATAATTTTCCCAAAATGTATAACATTTCAATGAATATCCAATTTTCAATTTTCATCACAAATATGTATAGAAAATAAATTATTTGTTTATTAGGAAATTTTCCAATATTTATGTCTAATTTTGACAAAATTTTGGAGAGTTAGTGTATGAAGTTTGTAAAGAAGGTGAGAAAAAGTAAATATATGATTTTTATAATGCTAGAGATAGAGTCGACGTAATTCACGCGCGTGTACGCACGTAAAAAATCAAATTGTATGAAAATGTATGAGACCGGCTATACGCAACGACGTAAAACGTAGCTTACGCGCGTAAAAGTTGAAATATTTTAACTTTCCCAGTATTTTACGCCGTACATTGTGGAAATCATTTGTTTATAATTGTGTTGTTTATTTTGTTGTAATTAGAAAAAAAAATTGTGTTGTTTATTTTGTTGTATTTAGAAAAAAAAAAATTTTACAAACAAATAATTATTTAATAAAATAAAAAAGTTCATAAATATAATTATATTCAAAAATAAAAATTAAATAATTATTTATTGCAAATTTATTAAAATTTTTTATGTTTTATTAAGTTATAAATAAATTAAAAAGCATTATAAAAATATTACAAACAGAATCCATTTTATTTTTCTAATTTACTTTTTCTCTTTTTCTCTTTTGTTTTTCGCGTGTGAACGGCGTTGAGCATAACAGGTAAAAAAAACAGTTTTTTTTTATTTTTTTTACGCGCGCATACGCGCGTGAATTACGTCGACTCTATCTCTAGCATAAAGAGGAATTTTGCTTTTTGATGGATTTCATATAATCAAGGAAGAACCTGAGCATACAAATTTTTTCACAATCTTTTCAATATAATAAGTTACTTATATTTTTTTACTAATTATTCTTTTAACTGTACATACTATTAATCTATTTAATTTAGATACTTAATAAGTTTACTATTTAGCTGCGTGCGAAAATGCTGGGTTGAATTGTTTGGTTGTATATAATTTATTTATAATGAAAATGGTTGTCAGGGCACTTGTAATTCTAAAAAAAATCGATAGAAAAAATTTATAATAATAAAATTTTGAGAAATATATATTTTATTTTCTCTTCACAAAGTAGAATGAATATCTCATATATAATACTTTCAATAACCATTCAATTTATAAAATCATAAAAATTTTTCTCAAAAAATAGATTTTCTATATAACAGTCAGATATTTAATTTTGCTGTTTTTTTTTTTGTCTTCTTTTGTTTCATTTTAATTGATTGTAAATTTTTTATTTGATTATTGCCGTAAGCTTTCTTTTAATGTACCATATTTATTTATTTATTTTTTTTATTACTGAAACAGAAATCACAGATGGTTATAAAAATAACCATCATTAATCAAATTGGAACCATTTTTTTTTTTTTTTAAATATTTGTATTATTTTTTTACAATTTTTATAAAAACAAAATTGTTTCCTCAATTTTTCATTGATTTAAATTTAAACCAATTTTATAGATTTTTTCAATAAAAAAAAGTTGAGAAAAAAAATAGATTGTATTAAAAATAAGGAAATTAAAAAAAAAATTAAATCTATGTTTTTCATAGCATAGTTTTTATTGCTTTCAATAAAATATTTAAATCTTGAGAAAAAATCGTGAAACTGATGTCTTACAACAGTTAATATCGAAAGAGAATGACAACTAGTCAAAATACCAAAGTGATATAAATTTTTTTTCATGAATGATTTTCTAGCTTTAACATCAAAACTTGTTTCACCAACACTGCCTTATCATTATGAGCGAAAAATATTTTTTTTTATCTTAAAGATATTTTCATAAAATATTTACATAATTTTATGTAGATTTTATACACATAATATCTCGTAGTTGAAATTATCGTAATAAATTTCTTTTGATATCAAGAAAATTTAACCGAAAAATTTTAATAATTTTCTAAAATTTATGAGTTTGCTTTTACTTGTTTATATTATTTTATATTGAATTGAAAATAAGAAAATTTTTAAGTTAATTTAAATCTTTAATAAAAGATTTTTCTTAAAATAAAAAATTTTTATGTTCAAAAATAATTTATAACGATTAAAAATAAAAGTATGTATTTTTTTTTTTTTTTTGTTATTTCTCAATTTTATAAGAAAATAATTTTTTTTTTTTTCAAAGTTTTTCTACAATAAAATTTTTCTTTTCAAAAGTTTCCTTGTGCGAAAATTCAATAAGCAAAAAAATGAAAATAGAAAATTATTTTAATGTTATATAATTTAAAAGTAAAAATAAGATTTTGTTTAAGGTTTTTGTGATAAATTTGTTTGGTTTCAAAACTTTGAAAAAAGTCAGTACTTTATTTACGCCTTATACAGTAGGTATAGTGTTTCTAGCAAATAAAATCTTACAGTTTTTTAAAAGGAAAGATTCTTTATAAATTTGTTTAAAATTATTTTTAATATATTTTTATTATTCGATGACCTGTAATGTACCACATAATACGGTAGAATCCAAATTATATCCATCAGAATAAAACTTATCTCTAACTAGGAACTAGTTTATTCAGACGGGTACTTTTCATGCATTTTATTACATTCAGACTGTTCGCTTTGGTTTTTTTAAGTTCTGTTCAAAAATAATCTAAGTAATGAAATATTTTATAATATATTAATCTATAATTTCTTGCATACCAACTGAATTTTAGTTTTAATTTCTTCAAAATGTTTGTTTTAAATATTAATACACAATCGAATAAATTTTTTTTAGGCAAATCATACGTTAAAATGTCATTCATGCAAATGGTATTATTTCTGTCTATCTTTGATGTCATCAAACATAACAACGGTCAAATAAGATGTTAACATAAAATTACAATTGTCTTTGTTTGTAATAATCAAAATTGAAATACGAGATTCGTAGTATTATTTTAGGCTCTTTTTTTTTTGTAGAAGAATTAATCTTCCAAAAAGGGTTAAATTGTTTTTTTTTGGAAATAATGTTCAAATAACGTATAAAATACAAAATATTTTATTGATTCTTTAGAAAGAGGTTTACCTAAAATTACTGAAATGGATTATGTTTAAAAGGTCAGTAATACTTTTTTAAAAAAAAAAGAAGAAGATATTCAGATTTCTTCGAAATATTGTATTTTTATATAATCTTTTTCATTATTAATATAATTAATAAATATTTGTTATAAATTATAAGATATACAAGTAAATAAAGATACTATAATATTATATTATAGTGTTTGGCTCTTTCTTACTATAATATTAAATTTAATTTATTATACATAAATGGTAAATGAATTCTTATTATATAGTATATAAAGTATAAAAATTTAAAACTAAAGTTTAGGTGTATTTAACATTTTTTTTAAAAATTTATCAGTAAATTTAAAAGTAAATTTAAAAGTTAACATATTTGTCAGATTGTCAAATCAGGCATTATTATTGTATTAAAAAAGCCATATATTTTATTATTATATACTGCAGTTGCCATAAAAAATCAATATTGCTTTCGAAAATTTTGATCTAAGTATCACAAACATTTTCGAGAAAAAAAATTGAATCGAAGGCTATATTGAAATTGTGAACATTGTTTGATTTTATTATTTGCAGTTTTACGTTTTACTGGAAGATTTCCTGTTAGTTCTTCCATTTTTAAACTTTAAATATTTGAACGTATCTATTTCCAAAAAGGATTAAATTACTATCCTCCTTTTCGAGAAAAAACATTTTTAGTTTTTTTTATAGTTTTATTTCTACGCGTTGTTTAAAAATATTTTTTTGAACATTTTCGTGCTTTCAATTTTCTTTAAAATTATATAGGTACACATTATTCTTTATCTTTTATTCTTGCAATAATTTGTTTATGTTGTGAAGAAAGAGGAAATTTATGTAAGTAATGTTGAATTTCCTATTTTAATCTTATTATTTTGTTAATCCGTTGTAATTCTTAGTTGTTTTTTATATTTATTTTGTTTAAGTCGATTTATGTATGTTCTATGTACAATATTTCTTTACTTAAAATTATTTTTGAAATAATTATAGAAAACGAGAAAATTAAAACAAAACCTTGGCTTAGTAAAGTTGCAAAGAATAATCTTCCATTGAAACTTATCTATATAGCTATAGATCTGTATAGTGATGATGAACCTTAGTTTAAAAAAAATAGAAAAGCTATTTTTTCAAAAATTGTAAAATAAAGAAAATGAAATATTTGCAAATATAGTTCTAAGAAAAAATTTAAAATTTCTGTTCAATGAATAAAAATCGAAATTTCTGATTTTATCAACATAATACGCAACGACATAAAACAGACAAAAATCTTGAAGATAACATAACAGAAGATAAAAGTTAAATGATAAGAACACATTAAAAATCTGAATTAAATTTAAAATTCAATCAAATTGGATAATCATTATTTTAAAAGAAATTAAGAAAGTAACATTTACTATTACTTGTTCCCTAGCCATTATAATCGAAATCTTGTAAATATATAGTAATGAATATTGGACAAAATTAAATCAATGCTTAGGGTTTGGAATTTTCATTTACAATGTATGCCAAAGTTTTTTCTTTATGTATAATTTTCTTTTTCTTCATTAATTAAGTTTGTGGAGAAAGAAAATTCTTTTTATAACTAGAAAACTATATGAAAAGTCTAATTTATCAAATTTATATGAAGGGCCTTAAGTAAAACAAAATCATGTTATCAATGTGATAATTCATTTTGTAAACTATTTAATATTTTGATTAACTGATGAAGATAAGTCGTGGTCAATGGTGGTACTTGATATCATTACCAAATTAATATTTGTTTTAGATATGTTTTACAATTTTATTCATAAATTTTGATTTTATGAGATTTCTAGCATTTTGTTTGAAACTATTGTTAGATTTTCGTATTTTCTATTGTATATGTTTTAGTGTATTTTGGAAATAAAAAAATTAAAAAAAGTTTCCTTTTACAAATTTTTCATTTCACTTTTCAGCTAATAAACTTTTTAACCATAGAAATAATTACTCTGGCAAGAAAAGAGTGTTAGAAAACAAAAAATTATTGATTAAAACAAATAATTACAAAGTTTTCTAATAATAATTTTTTTCTTTTTTTCTATATAACTTTTCAATTTTATTTTCACTTAGATTTTTTTTTGCTTCTTATTCTTGATAAAAAATGACCCAAAAGAAAGTTTTCAAAAAAAAGAAAAAATTAAACAGATTTTTCTTTTTATATTAAATTTTTCCCTTCAAAATATTTAAAATAAAAATTAGCTTTAAGGAATTTTTGGTTTAATTTAATAAGATAAATTTAACCAAATTAATCAATGAAAAGTTTGTTCGTTTTGTTAGCTAATGTTAACCTTAAAAACATTGGCAAGCTAATTCGGAAGTTTGAACTATTTAATATGTACCTAAGATGTACTGTATGATTGTAATTCTGTATATTTTTTACTATTTATACAGTTCAAATCGAACTTATGGATGACTTTAGCAAAATTTGTCTAATAGTTTTAGTTATTGTCGACTGTCATGGTGTAGTGGTATTACCATTATCCTACGGCATGCTCGGTCGTGGGTTCGATTCCCACTTCGGACTGGAATTTGTGTTAATTCTTTCAATTTGTCCATTTGAATTAAGTGTTGTGTGTTTTTAATATATCTGTTCATAGCAATATTTATCACAAAAATTTGAGAAATTCATATTGTATAAAAAAAATTTTTTTTGTAATTTATTTTATTTTTCGATAAAAAAAAAACAATTAAAATTATAATTTCCCAGTAGCAAATTTTGCTACAATTCATTTGCTGTATATTTTTGGACGAGTTATTATGTATTTAATAATAAATGCAATATTTTGAGCCTATACTATCAGAAAATATTTGCAGTTTAAGTCGTTATAGCTAATTTTCCAACCATTTTTTGTTTTTTCTGTGTTATACTGGAGTATTAGTTTTTGAACTACAAGAATTATACCAAAAACGTAAACTACTGTACTGCATTAATATTATACAGTAGTTTATCAAGGATAATGTATATATGTGTATAACAACAATACTATTCTCTTTGCAAGAGCTTGTCCATTTTTTTAAATTTTGAAAATGAATTTACTCCACTAACCGCACATTATGTAGAAACAAAAAATTTTAATTACTGTTGAAATTCTTATACCTACGAAAAATTTGAAATGAAAAATATGTAAAAAAAAATGTTAATTACTACCTAGAAACCTATACTATAATATAACTAATTTCAATTTTGTACGGAAAATAATGTTTTTTCTTTCTATTACGTAAAAAACTGAATTTATATGGTTTTTATCGTTTTCATTATAACCTTTATTTTAAGAAAACACCAAACAAATTTCAATCAGGCAGTTTCGTTGGTTGAATAAATTTTTTTTGTTAATCAAAAAACTAATAAACAAGAGAAGTCAAATGGCGATAAATATATATTCAGGTTTGCGAAGGAAAAATTGTTAAGCCTAAAAGGTTTGTTTTCATTATGAATCATAATTTTTATTTTATTTTTATTATAGAGCGTTCTAAATTATAGCCTTGTCTTTATAGCATTGAAATATAGAAGTTCAAGGACAAATTTTTTTTATTTAGTATTTGTCTCAAGGATATTAATAAAAGTTTTCATAAAACTTGATTTTCATGTTAGGAAAATTAAATTTCCCGTTTCTTCCATTAAAAAAAAAAACAAATAAATTAATTTTTTTTTATAAATTTATATTCTTTTATTTTTCTGTGAAATTAAAAAGGGGTAAGATTTTTATGTGAGAAAAATAAAAAAAAAATACGAAAACGTCTTTCAAAAAGATTGATTCATTAGAAAATGCTTAAGATAAGAAATTATTTCAATTTTTGGGGTGAATGTACAGTTATAGTTTTATTTGGGAACAAACTTAACCTTTTATAAAGTTTCCGTGAAAATAAAGAAAATAATTGAGTATTTCTTTCATATAAAACGTATTAATTAGTAGGATTACTAACCATTAACATTATTATATGGCTCGACCGGCCCTTTCACGATTTATATATCAGTTAATCATTTTTTTCACTGTTCAGGTTTATTTCTTATTAATTTATTTTAGAATCCATAATTTTTTAATATATTTTAATTTAGATTAATATCAATTTTATTAGTCAGCAATTTGCTTCTTTTTGACTTCTTTTTTTTTTAATATTAAGTGATTATTTTAGTAGACAAGATTGGGTCATTTTAAAAAAATGAGAAGGACTTATGATAAACAGAAACCATAACTTTATAACTTTCTAAGGAAATCGTCTGACTGCACAAATTAGTTTGAAACGAAATTTTTTACTTTATAATGGAAACCTATCAATTTATTAATAATAGAGACATATTTGTCTAGGATTGACTTAAAATAATTAATTTAATCTTTTAATATTTGAAAATGAAAATTTGAAGGGACTGCAAAACTCTCTATAATTCACGTATAACTAACTTTATATGAAATTAAAATACTTATATAGGAAGTTTGTGTAATTAAAACTTAAAACATTATATTATATATTTAAATACAAATTGATTTTTAATCTTCTAATATACATATACATACAAACTTAAATTATCAAAATAAATCATTATTTCAATAAAAAGTTAATTAAAATAGAAAAATCTATGTACGAAGTTGAAAACTTATGTAATGAAAATTTACTTTTTTTTTTGTTCATTTAATAGAGTAATAAATTGTTATGTGATGAGGTTAGTGAACAGAGAAGTTAAAAAAAAAATCTGCATTAATTGTTATCATCAGAAAAAGTTATTTTGTGTATGATTAATTTCGAATTTCTGCAAAATATTATATATATAGAGTTCATTTATTTGTACTTATAATCATATAGTATTCCCCTTAAATTTCATTCGAAAGAAAAAAAAATAAGAATTTTATTTTCACCACACACAAATGGGAATTTTATTTTTACTTTGTGAACATATTTTTTTGATGTTTATTTTTTATGCACATTTCAATTTTAAATGAAATTTTTATTTTTTTTACCGCCCTAGTTAATATGCAAATGCTTAAATGTTTTCCTTTATTTTAATACAGAATTAAAGATTCTGTTTTTTTAACCAAAAACAAATTTTGTGATAAGAATTTTTAAGGGGAGACATGATTTTTCGTTTATTGTTATTTTCTGCATATAAACATACCTCCATAAAGTGAAATTGTGAAGACCTAGGGCACTATTGTTTTATTATACTTTCAATAAATCTTTGAGTTCTTATTTTATTTATGGCATAGAAATGCATATTTTTTATTTATTTTTTTGCATTGTGAAAAATAAATATTGTTTAGAGACATAACGATGTTAACATGAAAAGAAAAACAATCGTTATATGAATTCCAATTTTCTGCACTAAAACTTTTGGTTATTTATTTTGTGAGCATTATTTATTTTGTTTTTTTTTAGATTTAGTAAAGGCGATTTTTTGTATTTTAATTTTTTTGTTGATAAAATCTACAATTAAATTTTCTTTTTCATAACTTGGCATTATTAATGAGTTTTTGTTTTTTGGTTTTAGTTTTATTTTGCCATAATATGAAGTATATAATATTCTTAGTACAATACTATCGGTGCGATGTTTTAACAAAGAAAAAATGCGAAAAAAAAATTGCTGTAAGAGTTTTTGGTTTTATGAAAATTTTGACAAATTGATAACGAATGAATGACATATTGAAAACATATTAAAATAAAATTCAGTTTTATGACGTTTGTAATAAATTTACATGCAAATAAAATTAAAATTGAAACAAAAATATGAACATGCCTACAGTCAATTTTTGAGTTTTTTAACTTAGATTTTGGATATTATTAAATTATTTTTCCTAAAAAACCTACCCTAATAATAACTTCGAAATCATATATCCAATCAAGAAATTTGAAGTTTTCTAGTTTTTTTTTAAATACGCAAGAAAAAATTATCTTAAATCTAAAAATTACAAAAATTTCATCCAAGTTTTCTAATCCTTTTTCAACTTAAACATATCCTTACAAAAATTACAATGTTGTAATATTCAATTTCAAAGGTTAGAAAACCAAAATAACACCAAAATAACAAAAAAAAAAAAAACAAAAGAAAATTCATTCATTCAAATTTCTGTAAATTTTACGATAAAATTAATATTGTGTCTTTTGTTTTACCGAGAAATCCTTCATGCGCAGAATTTTTTTTTTAAATAATAAAATTTAACTTTTTTAATTTACAAATTTGGGAAATTTTCATTTACAAAAAAAAAAAAAAATGTTCTTTATCAAACTTTTGTATAAAATGAAAATATAAACAAACATTCTCAATATTTCCTTTATGAAATTTTACTCTCGCTCTTTAATACCAAAAAAAAACCACACATTTTTACGATATTCAAAAGAAAAGAAAATTTTTTTCTGTTTCTTCTCTAAAAAATTCAAAAATTTTCCTTTATATACCCACAGAACAAAATTTTCATTTTAATTTTGTGTGAAAATCACGTAATTTATTGAAATTTACTTAGTCAATCAAAATTGTCCTACTTTTATTATATTATTATTTTTTTTTTCAACATACAAAATAATATACCAGCAAGAGTAAGAAGCCAGCTGGTGAATATAAAATACCAACATAAAAATATTGAGATCTTATTTTTTTTTTTTTCAACTTTTTTTTTCTTTTTTTTTTCAAATTATTTTTCTTATTTTCTTGTATACACATTTTTTGTAAATTGGAAAAATTTATTTTTAGTCTCCCGGAGACTTTCCGTGCGTAAAGACTTATTAAACGGATGTGAATTTATATAAAATTTGTCTTCTATGTAGAAAAAAATTTTTTTTTAATTTTTTTTAAAGTAAATAATATTAATTAAAAAAAAAATTTATTAATTAATAAATGTATAAAAAATAGCAGAATTAAAAGAAAAAGAAATTATTTTGTGTCAACAATTTAGTTAATTGTGTTTTTGTGGAAAATTAAAATAAGAAAAGAAAAGTTTTATAAAAACATTTATTTTTAGTTGTTTTAAATCCTTTTTATTTTTTTTTATTTTTTTCATCGATTTTCTTTTTTCATTAAAAAAAATTAGAAAAACAACAAATTCTTTTTTTTATCATGCGAGTCAAGACGAAAAGGACACAAAAAAAAATTAACTTTTAAGGTGTAAAGAGTTAAAAAAAAAATTTTTTAGCTGAGAATAAAAAAAAAGAGTAAAAAAGAAATATTTCAAAAAAAAAAATAAATAAAAAAAAAAATTAAATAGTCACTTACTTAAAAGAAAAACATATATAATAAAAATAATAAAGTCATAATAAAAAATAAAAAATGTAATAAAAAAAGAAAATTAAAGAAAATAAAAAAATATGTAAAAAAAGAAGAAAATATTTTATTTTATGATTCCACTTAGAAAAAAATAAAAAATAAAGAAATATTACATATAAAATAAATTTAATTTTAATGGCTAAAAAGGCAAAAATATTCTGGATTTTAATATGAAAGGATTTAGCGAAAAAAAAAAAAAAAAAATATAATAAAGGATATGCCACTAAATGTTAAATAAATAAAAGAGAAAAACAAAATCAAAAAAAAAATAAATAAAACAAAATAAAAAGAAAAAGGATAATGAAAAATTAAAAAGGTACCTATTTTGTAGAAATTTAATTAAAATTTGGATTTTCTGGTTAAATTCATGAATTTTTCATAAAAATACATAATAAGATACTTGAAGTTAATAAAACCAAGAAAAATTGTTTTCAGGGTTATTTATTTTTTTTTTGTATATTTTTTTTTGTCAATTTTTTCTTCTGTTGACACAGAAATATATATATATATATTTTAAATAAACACAAAAAAAGAAAATATATATTTTTTTTAACTTTGATTTGGAAAATATTTTGAAAACAAAATTTTTGATGGCAATAAAAATCAATTTTGGTATTTTTTTTTTTTGTGGAAAATAATTTTTATTTTTTATTATTTTTATTACTCTTCTTCTTATTATTGTTGTTTGTTTTGGTTATTCATTTCAGAAAATTATTTACAGTAGTCTTCAGAAGATTTGTTTTTTTTTTTTAATACCAAGGTTCATTCTTATCTTGCTTTTGTGTTATTTTGACAGACAGTATTTGAGAAATGAGGAAATTATATAATATTGTTTAAATTCAGGAATAAATTAACAAAAAGGACGTTGGCAAACAATTGTTTTTTTTTATTTTTTTTAATAAATATTTTTTATAAGATTTTTTCGTATTTACATTTTCAACAATTTATTACATTGATGTTATAAAATAAGTATGTTAAGATAATCTTTTAAAATATATTCAGGATTGGTTTAAAATATTGCTCTTTTATTTAAAATTATTTTATGTCGTGTAATAAGTAGTAAGATTGTTGCTTATGTTGCTTAAATATATTGTATTTGAACTTAGCATTATAATCTTTAAATTTTTTGGTTTATAAATTGTGCCATTATTTTTAATCTGATGATAATCAAAGTAAAGTTGCAAAACCAGTCAATCCGTATAAGCCTTGTACATTTATTTTAGTACGACCATGTTGAATTGAACACAGATATCGCCACAAGTAAATTGATTTAAGGTGTTTATACATTTTTTTAATAACTTTTATAAAGCTGGCCTCAAATTGAAGCTCGAAAATCTTTTACAAGGTTTTTATATTTTTTTATTCACTTTTCACCACTAAATAGTTGTTAATAAGATTTGAATATCATGTTTTATAACCATTATTGCAAAAAAAAAAAAATTTGACTTAGTTCCAACAATATTTTAATCTAACGAAGAAATATTCTAACTTCATATATAGTCAAAAATATTACACTACTGTTTTATTAAAGCTTACTATTTTTACTTATAAAATATTCTTGATGTCTACGACATTATGCTTATGTTATGCGTACAAAAATATTCAATATTTATTATTATTATTAAATTTTTATTATTGATTATACATGTTGTGCGATGTCATTTCGTTATCCTATATATGTCATTTAATTTAATGGCTTTAAGTTAAAATATATAGGTTTTCTTCATCATGTCGAATTTATTATTTTCCGCTCCTTAATGAGTGAGTAACAAATCTCACCCATATGTTATTTATTTTTGTATTATTTTTTTTTGTTATAATCTTTTTTCTTAAATGTCACAGCAAATTTTTCTTTTTGTTTTGTTTATGATTACATATTTCTATCAATATGTATTACGTACATTTATA
Organism: Hybos culiciformis; assembly: GCA_964007475.1. Classification (NCBI taxonomy): domain Eukaryota; kingdom Metazoa; phylum Arthropoda; class Insecta; order Diptera; family Hybotidae; genus Hybos; species Hybos culiciformis. Next base: position 149,330,184 of record OZ023273.1, on the reverse strand, counting down.
CATTTACGTATCCAACACACATTTAATGTTTGTATTTTGAAAGTTTTAGCCAAATAAAATATTAATAATATTTTGTGCAAAAATTATACCACATAAGTATATACACATTTATAACTGACATTATATTAAAAAAAAAAAAATAATAAAAAATTATAATGATTTCAGAATGAAAAAGAAAATTAATGAAAGCATTCAGGTTATCACAATTTCTATTTTTTTTTTCATAATTTTATTGAATTTTATATACCCATAAGAATTGAGTTAGTTTGTTGTTGAAAACGTTGGCAAACAAATAAATGTATATAAATAAATTTATTGTACATAATATTTTTAACCTAAATTTTTTGAAATTATTATTCTGAAAATGAAAGTAAACAAGAAGAAATATTTACAATTTATATAACTTTTTTTTTTTACAATTTTTATTAAATCCAAGTTCATATATAGGTACATAAAGTGGAAAGCATTTTTATTTTTCTCGGGACACAGAAAATTTATGAACACAAGCATATTTCGATGAATAAATATACCTTTTTTGCGGATAAATAGAGTTCATTATTGTGAGAAAGATATGGTGTGTGTACATAGATACAACGTATAAAGTACTTACATGACATAATTTTGTCTTGTCCTGAAGTATGAGGGAAATAAAAAATTATATTTTATACTGACAAATATTATTCTTTTTAAAAATTAAGCAAAATCTTTTTATATTATGTTTTTTTTTTTGTTTTCCGTAGTAGATATATAATTCAACTTTAAATTTCTCATTATTTATTCAGTGAAAAATATGAAAAATTTTCCGGAAAATTAAATTAAAATAATGTTCATTAAAATATAAATTACGTTTAAAACAATTTTAAATCATTAATAAAGTTATGAAAATAATGCATTTTTTTTATTGTTATAAAGTCGGTGATTTTTTTAAGGTATTAAGGGTAGAGCTTCAATTATTAACAGAAGTATATGAGGCTTTTATTATCATTCAAGTTGTGTTGTAGATTAAAAAGGTTTGAATATATCTCCAATTAAACCGTAAACTCTACAATTTTACGTTTATGTATTACACAATGGTACAATATACACTAAACTTGTCTTGATCTATATGGATCGGTAACTATCTGGAATACTATAGGTACAATCTGGTTTATTTCTATTTTTATTTTTTTTTATTCTTCTTATAATTAAAATAAATTTAATCATCCCAGTTTGATTAAATTTGTTGTCTTCACTTTCCCAATCTATTGTTGTTATAACTGGGATTGACTTCAATGCCTTTCATCACCATCATTGGATTCGAATTCGACATATATTTGTATAAAGTGATTGCTTTAACTTTGAATATTTTTGATGCTGATATTGCGGACCTTAAAAAAAAATAAATTGATTTATAAAATTGAATTGAAAAAATTAAATTACATTAACAAAATAGATGTGGAGTATTTTCAAGAATCACTATTTATTTGGATGAAACTTAGAGTTATAGTTGGTGCCCAAACCAACTTGAAAATCCAACATGGTTTTCGGAGTAAGGACTCCATTTTTTCATATGTTAAAGTTTCCTCAAAATTTTCATATGTTAAAGTTTAAAGTTTACCATTTTTTAACCAGGATTTGGAGAAGAATTTAAAAGTTAAAGGCCTCTGCGAAAAAAAAGAAGAAGACCTTCAGTGTTTTTGGGGTCTGCCGTCTCCCGTTCTAGGTATTTTAAATGAGTTCAAGCAAATATAAATATATACATAGAATTATATATTTTGTATATAAATTAACTCAGCAATCTACTAAATCTGTAATACCGTAATTGTTTTTAATAAATTATTTTAAAATTGAATTAGGTATGTATATCAAAATTATAAGTCTATAAATTTTTATATTAATTTCTATTATATTATTTTTAATACTTAATGTATACCTAATATTGCTTTTTTGCACATTCACATTGATTTATTTAACCAATTTTAATAGCCAATTATTGTGGCTGTAATTAGTTCATTTAATTATTATAAAGTTAATAATAAATAAGTCTATTATCATGTTGAAATGATAGTGTTAAAAGAAACAATAAAAAATCTATAATAGCGGGGAGATTAAACGAGAAAACGTACTTTCGAAAAATTTTGTTTTTGCTAATTTATATGTAGATATTTTGAAGGTGATGAAAAAAAAATAAGATTACCATCGAAGAAATCACAGCATGGACCATCTGTCGTAAAAATTTAAACGTATTTTTAAAATTAAAGCATAAAATCATCACCACAATAAAATTGTTTTTTTTAATGTATCTATATATTGCAAAACTCAATTATTTTACAACAAAAAAATTTTCTAAACTTCAACTCAAGCGTAAAAATGCATTAAAAAAATTTCCTTCTATATACTATATCTATATATTTACAAATATTGTATATAGTATAGTAAGAAAAACAATTTATTTTTCTATATAATGAAAGTAGGTTAAAAAAAATAATGATTTTCTTTTAACTGTGTTCATATTTTATTTGGTTTTTTTTTTTTTTTTTATAATAAAATTCTTTTGAGTACATAAAGAGGTATGTATACATTTATTTTATTTTTTTTTTATATGAAATAAGGAAACTAAATAAATTAAAATTAATTAGGTAGTCAGGTAGTGGGCAAAGAAGAAAAAAAAAAAACTATTTTATTACCACTATATTAAGTACATAAAAAAAATAGTTTTCGAAAATACCCAACAATAGTGAAAGAGGAATTTATGAAGGTTTAATTCGTTTCTTGTTTTTTTTTTTTTTGGTCAGGTACATCTGTTAATTTTAATGACTGTCATGCCATGTAGAGTTAAAAAAAAAATTATGTTTCATTTTTTTTTGCACAAATAAGGTTTCCTGCTAAGAAATTTATTTTAAACCGCTGAGCTTTTAGGATTTTATTCATTTGGAATTTTTTTGCTTGCAGGGAAGATTAAATAAAATGTTAAAAACAAAAAATGATGATAATAAATTTTTTTGTTTTTAGATCAAGGGATGAACATGTAGCTTAACTGTTATATTATATACCTCAAGTATTATTGAAATAAGTAATTTATTAATTTAATTGTTTTCAAAAGTAAATTTTTTATTTTTAGAAACAATATGTAGGTAAATAAATTATAAATAACATTGTTACAGTGCTTTATATTAAGGTGGTAATTAATATGAAGAGATAACGAAAATACTGTGGAAACAAGTCGATGTATAGTTTGTCATATTATTAATTATATTTTTTCTTGGTATGTGTGATAGTAACTATCAAGTGGAGCTGCTATTAAGTGGTTGTTTTTAGATATTTTCACTCATTTAATGTTTTTTAAGATATTTTGCTATCAGTAATTTAAATTGGTGTTTTGAAGTACTTGAAAGTCGAGTGTCAATAGAGTTTCCGTACATATTTTTGTTCTATTTATAATTAAGTTGATAAGTTTTAATTACAGATATAGATATTTATTATCGCTTCATATATTAAAAATTAAAAATATCTTCTTAAGATTAAAAATTTTTATTTTCTTTAACTTAAGTGTAGTTGTTATTTTGCTGATAATGAAATGAAAGTTTTTACTTTTCATTTTATTATTATGATTATTTTATTTACGTTTGCTGAATATTTTTAGCTTCTCTGTGATTGGATTTTCATACAAAAATAACATTTGTGTTTTAATACAAGGTTTTATAATAATCTTGATTATAAAGAGATTAAAATTATGACGATGACTATTTAAGAAGAAATTTTTGAAATGAATTTGAAATCAAATTATTTCCTTATTTAAAAAAAAAAGGATTTTATTTTAAGCAATCAATAAGAAATTATAATCACCTTGTTGTTGAAAATATTGAAAACAATATTGGAAATTTTTTTGCTAACAAAATACTATAAAAAAAAATTCTAGTGGTAAAACCTTTAACGCGTGGAAGAAATTAAAAGTTTTTAATTTTTGTGAATAATATTATTGTCCCAGGCAGTCAGTCAGTATAATTTTTAATTGAACCCTATGTACTAATAATAATAATATTCATTTTTCCCAACATTTTAATATTCAGGAATATAATGAATTAAATATTCATGAATTTAAAATTTTTCTCATTAAAACTTATTTAAGAAATTATAATTAATGGCCAAAGTATGCTAATTAGATTACAAGTGTACAATAAATCTTATTTACATTTATGTAAAATATTTGAGACTATTGTTATAAATTTTGATTTTAAGTTTTTGATTACTGTGTTATTTCAATTGCAGATAACATTTTTGAATATGTACACAAACATTAATTTACCAAATATTATTAAATACAGTAATTAAAACAAAATGTATATAATACTTGTCAGAAAAAAAGTTTCAAAGATATAATAAATATAAATGAACTGACAGATAATACTATTGTACTAAAAATAAATTAACAAAGTTATAATTTAAGAGTTTAGAGAAACATAAAATGATAGTGTGCTTATTTATATATAAAATAATATCAATATATTATGTACAATGTATGAATTTTCATTCTATTATTCGATTGCTTTCTTAATAAATGGATCTAAATTCAATTCAGTGCAGTATAAAAAATCAAGAAGACAATGAAAATTGACAAAAATTTCAAAATATGTTAAGGAGAGCCAAAGACTTCTAACCGCTATAGAAATTTAAAAAGTAAGACTGCATAGCAAGACATACCATTCAAAAACATATATGTTTTCAAATAAATAAACTGGTCCAGAGTCCTTAAATACTTAAAGTATAACTTCAACATTCACAAAATTCCAATTTTACACAAAAATGGTTTTATTATTGTATATAAAATATAATTTCATTATAAATTTCTTTTTTATGTTTATAATTTTAAACTCATAAATTGTTGGTGAAAAGTTTTTAATAATAGATGAAAAATTAATTGCGTCTTATAAAAGGAAAACAGAAATTATTGTGTCAATAAACTGAAAATTTGTATACATACAAAGTATATGTATACAACTAATTTGTATTATGACAAAATAAATAACAATATTTTGCTAATATACTTATAATGCTATTTATTGTATATATATATTTATATACAGAAAAAATTATGTGACATGCACAGAAGGGTATTATTAAATAATGATAAATTTTTTTTATTTTTTTGTTTTTTAAATATCTGCAAAATGATTTATTAAATATTAATTCTTGCTATCAGTATTGATTTAGCGTATTTTAATGATATCATTGATCTACGTATAAATTCAAAATAATTTTATTCTTCTTTCAACATTGATAAAAAAAAAAAATCCAATGAATATTTTTTCTTGTTCAATGTATAAGTAAATAATAATATATAAATCTATATAGCTTGATAATGAATATTTAAATTTGTACATTAAATTATTTATGTTTCATCATCGGATATCATGGAATTTTTCCTTTAAATGAAAGTATAACATCATTTTATTTTAATTCTAGCTGAAAGAGAAAATTTGCCAAAGCAATTATACCTAATTGTTGAAAACAATTTTTTTTTTGCTTTTGTCACTCAAGATAGATGTGAATCGTTAGCTTGTGAACAAAATTCACTACGCATTTTTGGAAACTATAGTTACTTTCTTTTTCTGAATATAAAATTAAATTCCTTTATATAGGGTGCCTTACATTCATTTTAGAGAGGAATTTAATTAAATTAAAGGAGTTTAAATACAAGAGCTCATCATCAACAATCAATGATAATAAAGATTTCGGATTATTATTAAAAATAGATTCGGGGACAACTTAATTTACATACTAAATGCCCGTCTTAGGTTTTCTGAAATTTCGAATTTTTCTGTAAAATATTACTTGTCTATCCGTGGATAATTTAAACATCTAACTGACTAACAGGTTCAAAACTCATAATAAGTACTAAAATTTAACTCAATATCTAATTTTAGTACAGTATCATTAGTTAGTTACACCATAGATTAAGAATACACATAGATTGTTAGCTTCATACAACATTATTTTTGGTATTTTTATGTGAATGTGTTAGTAAAACAAAATTAAATACGTGATAATTATCAATATATGAAAATAATTTTATTTAGTTTCACTAACACCTTCACATAAAAATACCAAAAAAGACTGAAAAAATTTTGTATGAAGCTATAAATCTTTCTGTATTCTTAATCTATGGTTACACTCAACTTCTATTAATTCATTAGTGAAATATTCACATCCTATATATATATATATATATTATGAAGTGTAAACATAAATTATGTATATTATTTGTAAAAGTAAAATTATAAAAAGAAAAAAAAATTCTGCCACAGAATATACTTATTTTGAAAAATGTTATTTTGGTTTTGCGCGCGTTTAACACTTTGAATTTTATATGCATACATTTTCCATTTACTTATTATTAACATAAACTTTTGTATTTTAAATATAAGTGGGTATGTAATGTAGTCATATCTGTTGGAGATAATTTTCTTTTTCATGCATTTTACTTAAACTGTCAAATGCCAAAGAAACATAGAATTTAATGTGCATGAACAATTTAATGCTTTTTATATCATTTCAGTTCTTTTTTGCCACCCTTCATATTTTTTTCCTCATTTTATATACTTCTTTACATATATGTATACATAGAATTTTTCCTTGTACTTCAAATAATTGAAATCATTGTTTCTGTTTCTGAATTTGACATTAAATTTAGTTAATGCTATTTTCATTTTTGATGAATGTTTTTATTTTCGACAAAATGGGAGGGTAACATGAAATGAAATTTTTTTTTGGGTGGAATCTTCTTTCAATTTGTATATATTTTGAAGCAAAAAAAAAAAATTAATTAAAATTCTAACAGCTTTTAATTATTTATATAAATTGTATGGAAAAAAAATAATTCAAATAACATGTTTCTTATAAAACATTAAAATAAAAGAATTGTTGATTAGAAGGTAATATTTAAAGTCTTATATTTAGTTATAATTTTATACAATCATTTTTGGGTGAAGCAAATTTTATTTAATTTTAATAAAAAATGTCTTTGAAAAACACAGGTCAGATACTCTTACCTACATTTTTTTACACACAGAAAGTTGCAATGAAAATACATAACTTCTTTTATGTTACTTCTGTTTTGTAATTAGCTAAATTTGTACAAATAGTGCACGTTTATATTGAGATTATATTAATTTTTTGTAAATTTGAATTACAAAAGTAAAAATTGAGATTGAGATTATATTAATTTTTTGTAAATTTGAATTACAAAAGTTTTGATTTAATATAGTATTCTATTTAAAATGCTGATATCCCTAATGGGTACCAAGAATTCATGGAAAGGTTATAAAATCAAATAATAATCGTAATCTCGTTATTCATTTTTATGTGTAATGATAACAATTTTTAATTTATATAATTAACCGGTTTATTGTTGAATTTGAGTTAGAGTTCCTTTTTTTACATGATTCTATAATATGATTTTATTCATGGCTTTCCAAAGAATAGAAATTTTACATTTCACCCTATAAAACATTTTGTACTCAATAAAAGTATAAAAGAAAAGAAATGTCAATAAATTTATTTTACAGCATAGAATTGATTATACACATTTCTTTATATTTTCATTAAATAATTAATAATATAACTTTTTCAGCGCGATGTTTTTATTATACACATATCTAGTTATACATATTATTCTCAAAATATACATATAATACGCTAAGTTTGTTCACAGAATAATATTTTTATAAAAAACTTTAATTTTTTTTGTAATGAATTTTTATATATTTTTTAACGCTTTATCATAATACTTTTAACTATTATTCATTTTTTTGAAAACTCTTTATTACCATTATATCGTAAGAAAAGAAAAAAAAACTTAAATTCTTGTTATTTTTTCGTTGGAGGTAGTTAAAATTTTAATTTAAAATAATCTCAATCAGCAGAAAAAACATGAAAACTTTATAATAAAATTTTTACTCCAAAAACTTATACATAGTTATGTATGTTTTACATTTTATCGAGCATTTTATATAATAACACTTTATCTGTTCCTCATCCTCATCAAAAAAAAAAAAAAACGAAAAAAAAATACAAAAACTTTGATGATAGCTAAAAAATTTACAATTAAAAAGTAATTTCTGCAAACTATTTTCCCTAAGGAATTTTATGTTGAAATAAGCAAAATTTTAGCAAAATAAATTTTTTTTTTATTTTTTCTTTGCCTAAAGTTATAAAATATTATTTAAAAGCTATAAGTACCAAAAAAAAAAAAAAAAATACAAATTTATGTGTTTTGCAGAAATATGAAAATTTATTTCTTTTATGAAAATTTTTTTATTAAAGATAAATTGCTGTGAATATAAATTTTATCATTATAACAGGCAGTTTTAATTAAAAAAGATGACCTTGAATTAAGTATAAAATTATAAGATAAAGAAGATAAAATTTGTTATTTTATTTAAATTTTAGATAAATTAATTTAATTATAAATTCAATTTTAAAAAATTAAATATTTCTTTTTCATTCCATTAAATTATTGTTTATTATTGTTTAACAGACGTTTAGAATTTTTCATTTACGTGACTGAAATCACATTAATAAGACAAAAAATAAAACAAAAAAAATAAAAATAAAACTTCGTACAACAAAAGTACCTATATAAAAAGTTTTGCACAAAAGAACAATATGAAAAAGAAAATTATTTCATGAAAATTTAATGAGATTCATTTGATTTAACAGTGCTGCTAAATATATTTTCTTATACGCGCTTAATTTCTTCCAATGGTGGGCTTTAATTTGGGTTTTTGGTTCAAGAGTGTAGGTTGTAAGAATATGTTTTTGATTTATTTTAAAATTTCGGTAATTTGACATTTTTACCTTGTTTTTCCATAAATAAAAATATGCCAATCCTGCACAAAAATTAATTAAAATTTTTTAACCCCTACAGAATTACTCAATTATATCATACAACGAGCCTAAAGAAGTATAAACTTCAAAAATCTCGAAAATGTATGAATAAGTATGTAGATACTTATATAATTTGATGCTTTAAAAATACTTTAAATATGTATTTGAAAAACCTAAGAACACTTCATCTGTACGAAAAATAAGAGTTCGAAAAAGAAAAAATTACAAATTATTATAATTACAATAACGAGACTTTATTTTATATTTGAAAATAGGATTAGGATATACTTCCGCAATCTCTTAAATTATAATTTTTTTTTATGCGTGACATTATAAATTTTTTCACATTAAGAAAATCAATTTTAAAATTTAATAAATACACAAAATTAAATTTTATAAATAAGCACAGCAACAGAGAAAACCACAAATCAATCAGAAAGAACAAGTAGGTAGGTGTATTTCATTTTTGTCCTTGTGTTAAAGTTTATAATGTTAAAGTTGTTAAGGTTATGGTAATTAAGGTAATTGTAGAACGTGTACTGTAGTGAAAATTATTTTGTGTATATATAAGTACATATAATATAAAAATTAAAAAAAACAAATTTATTGGTTTTCTAGAAACATTAATGAATATAATACACGTTTCTATAATAAAATTAAACCACAAATCATGTTAACAACATAATTTCTCTATAAAAATGTTTTAATATTAAGGGCTTTGAATATAATTTAATATTAAATTTTGTTTTTTTTAATGATATCTTAATATTTTTTGTTGTAAGTTAAATTGCTGTATGACTTTGAATAAGTCTTTGTTTTTTTTTTAACCCGAAGATTTTCTATTTTCAACCTGAGTTATTTGTATGCTTTACGTTCATCTGTATCTGTATTTTTAAGCTTGAATATTATTGCTTATTCGAGAACTATTCTCTATTAAATTTATACAGTCAAGATATTTACACAAATATATAGAAATATCTTTGTTTTCGTTAGTCAAGGTTTGTTTCGTTTGCAGTATTTTGTATTTATTTATTCAGTTCATTTAATTATATGTCAAAAATTAATAAATTGTCAAAATAATTTTTTTAATTTTTTTAATTTGTTTTAAAAAACATTATTTTGATAAAAAAAAATTGTTTTATTTACGAGGTTATTTATGAAATGTATAAGGTAAATAGAAAAGTCATAAAGTCTAATTTTCTTCTTTTTATTTTGATACAATAAAGGTCCACCTAATGGATTTTTCAAAAAAAAAACAATTTAATTTAAAACGAGAAAAAAGTTACATTTTTTTATTTTCAAAAAAATATAAAATGAATTTGTCTAAGATTGCAAATTGGATTTTTATTAGACTTTTATAAAAAAAAATAAAATAAAATTATTATAAAATGTATATTTTGCCTCTTATTTTAATAAAACATAAATTTCAATTACGTTTTGGTTTTGTGAATTATTTTTCCTAAAAAGATGAAAATATTTTTTGGATAATGTCCAAATAATTTTTTTCAAATAATTTTATTTAATAAAATAAATTGAATTAGAATTGACATTTGAATTTATATAATTTGCTTTAAACAAATAATAATTTTTCCCACCGATTTCCAGACTGAACTTATGGGTTAAGCATAAAAATAACAAAATGAAAATAGCTAGTGGCACATTTGATTGTAAAATAAAAATGTGAATTATTTAATTTTAATTTAATTTTATTTATGAAAAAAATTTCTATCTTAAAAATCTTATTTTTGTATTATTTAAAAAAAAAACTAAAGAAGTTTAAAAAGTCACTGCAAAGATTGTTTTTATTAAAAGTTGGAAAACATGATTCAAAACTCGAAAACTCGAAATCTAAGCTTAAAAATAAATTTAGTTTTACATCTTAAGGCCAGTGTAATTTTTTGATATGTTGTTTTTGGTCCTTGATTGAAGAATTTAAGAGAAAATATAACTTTTACCACTTCAAGCACTATAGTAGAAAGGAAACTTCTTATTTTATACTTATAAAAAATTCAAATAAACTGTTATTTTTAGATCAATATTTAGATTTTATAACCATTACAACTGTAATGAAATTTGTTTCTGGTTGTATTTTGTATTTACATTATATCGTTTTCTTTCATAAGATACATTATTTATCTGCAATAAATAATTTATTAATTTTATTTATGTACATTTCGAAGTTTCACGTACCTACTTATGTTTTTTTTCAACTAGAATTTTTTTGCTTTGATTAAATTAAATTTTTTTTTAAAATTGTTGCAATATTTTTTTTGGAAGAAAATAATAAAAAAAGAATAAATATTTTATATTAAAATAGGAACTTGCGCGCCGATATAATTTCACACTAAACATAATATTTAGGGATTTTTGTGTTTAGGATTCTGTTTTGAAGATTTTGAGTTTGGGGATTTTGTATTTGGGGATTTTTAATTGGAGATTTTAATTTTGAGGATTTGTTTTTGAAGATTTCAAGCCCAATCCAGTAAGAGTTCAGATTATTTCTTTTTAAACTATCTATTCGTTGATAATAATAAAAAGTTTGGATATTCTTTCATTCTTTCAGTTTGATAAAAATTGCATATTCCAAATAATAATTTATTGCTTTTGTTAATATTTGGGATAAAATTCTTAGCTTGATTTGCCTAATAACTAATCCTTTATATTATATGTTATTATCTTATGTACTTATAACAAAATACATATTTTGAGATTTAAATTATTGAAAAAAATTGTTGAAAAAAAATAAATTCTTCTTTAAAAGAAATATAAGAAATATTAGCATCATAATTATTGTGTCATCATTTTATATAGAAAATAATTAGTGAAACTCCCGATGTTACAAATACCAATTGACCTAAATGTTTTTTTTAAGTTATACTCAACAAACAAACAATTATTTAAAAATAAAATTCGATCCTACACAAGTATGAAATATACAAAAACGTGGCTTGGATCAATAAACTAATATTACAAAAAAAAAAAAACATAATGTGACAGTCAGCTGTCGGTTTTTATTATAAAATTTCTGAATTTAAAAATAAATTGTTAACAATAATAATAACATAAAAAAAATATATATATTAGAACCATGACCTATTTTGTATGCATTTCAATTTAATTTATTAAAAAAATATTTGTCACAAAAACCGAAATAAAAAAAAAAATATATATTTTTTTTTTATAGTTATTATCCACTTTCAAACAAAAATAAAAAAAATGTTTTTTTCCATTTTTTCATATGAATTCAATAATATTTTTATTGCAAAATCGAAATTACGTATAATTGACGTTATAAAGTTGACCTTATATTATATTATATAATATGGTACACTTTAATATTCTTTATAGAAAACTGAAATCATATTTTAAATAAAATAAAATAAAAAAAAAATAAAATATATATATTTTTTTTATATATATATATATATATAAATTTATAATAATTTATATTCCAACTGCAGAATGTTTGAATTCTTTAAACGAGGTTAAGAAAAAAAATAAAGCACCAAAAAAAAAAAAAAAACAAGAAATAACCATTTAGATTGAAGAAAATCTCATAATAAATGGAAAACCATCAACAGTAAAGAAAAAGAAAACAGTTTTGGGAGGGAAATCCATAAAACCATAAAACCAAGAAAAATTCTATTCACCTAAAAGCATTTGAGTTGAAAAAAAAAAATATAAATAATATAATAAATGTATAAATATATGAATATTTGTATATTATATATACATGCTTATATTTAATAAATATATAAATAAATAGATAATATTTATATTTTATATAATATAATTTATATTTTTTTTGTATATAACATAAATAAAATAATTCTAATATACAAAAGGAACCGCAATTGAGTTAAATGTTTTAAGAACATAAAAACAAAAAAAAAAAACATAAAATTAAAAATAACTCTAAAACCTCTGAGATTATTAGAAAAAAGTTTTAAAATTTTTAAACTATATTATATTGTTATTAATGTTATACGCTTGAGAATTTAATTTTTAGTCAGGCAGTCAGTTTTCTTTCCAAATATATATTATTTCATTTTAAAATGAAAAAATAAAAACAGTTTCTGAAATGAAATAATCAAATTATGATTTAAGACATTCAGCCAGATTAATATGTCTAAAATTATGAAACAGAGTAAAATGTTTAGAAAATACATATTATTTAAGAAATATTAATATGAACGAACATTTATCCAGAATTATATATATTTTTTTAGTTTATAATACTTTTATGATTGTTCGTATTAACTATATCAATTCTGTCCATAGAGTTAAAATAATTGTTACGAACTAAGTATAATCCCTTATTGGAAAAATTATAAAAATATAATACAGATTAATTTTTTTTTATTAAAATCGATTATTGAGAAATGTAATTTTTGATAAGTACTCGTAATTCTTGCAAATCGAATTATTTGACTTTTTTCAGAAAACTTCAACGAAAAATGACACTTGTTAACTTTATCTCCACGATTTATAATTATCGAAAAGTAAAATAAACTCTGTAATAAAAATTTCATAATTTTGAGAATCTTATTTTGAAAGTAAAGAAGGAAAATTAATGGAATTGCTTCTTAAAATTATTTTTTTTGTATAACAATAAGGCCAATTATTATTTTTTTCCCTCAAAATATTCTAAATTCTGCTCTAGATGAAATATAAATAAAATTTATGATGAATTCATAACTTTTATTTCTTTTATTCTTTGAACTGTTTCCTACATAAACCTACATATTGTACACAGTACAAAAAATTTTCCATGGAAAAATAAAAGGTTTAAATTCCGAAAAAAAATAAAAATAAAATAAATAAATAAATAAAGAAAAATGAAAGAAAAAGCTAAATTTAAGAATATAATTTAGAAAAATTTATAATGTCCTTGAAGCTTTTTTACCCAAGAATAAAATTGATCCTTCTATAAATAAGTAATGAATTTTATTCTGAGACGAAATAATGTTCTTTTTTATGAGCTTTAAATTAATGGATAAACATTTTAATTTCCGGAACAATTGTTTTCAGCAAAAAAAAAACAAAATTGTAAATTCTTCTTGTTTAACAAAATTCATTTTTTCACAAAGACTTTTTTTTTTAACTTACAAAATTTTTATATATTTTTTTTTTATACACATTTTCTTTTATTTTTATTTTCTTTTATATATTATTATCCTTTTTTTTGTTAAAGAATATTTTATAATTAAAATAAATAAACTTTAAAATGAAGTCGATCCTGTATCTACAGACTTCTTAAATACAGCTAATTTATTATAATATAAAATATTTTTTTTCGAAAGAATTTGTAAAAATGATTTATTAACTTCACAATCTAAACCTAATTTTGTTTTTGATAAATCATACTTCAATAAGTTTCAAACTAGAGCTCGACGTAAAGCGAATCATTATTAACTAAAAGTATCTTTAAAACTCAGTAATTTGGAATAAATCGATTCAGTTTAGATATTTTATTTTATTTAAAAAGATTTATTTTAAAGTGCTCACAGTAAGTGAGCAATACTGGTTTAAGGTTATTTTATATTAGTTTTCATTGGAATACACAGACAGAAAAAGAAACACGTATTCCATTTTTTTGGATTTTGATTGAATACTGAGAAAATAGTTTTTAAAAAATGGATTGAGATTGAAACTTTCGCTATATATAATTATAGTTTTCAATTTGTCACCTTCTTTGAATCCAACATTTTTGGATTTTTTGCATTATATTCTTCCTATATTTTGTACTACTTAGCTCTAGAAATTTAAATCAATTTTTGAATATTATAAACTTTATATTAGCTTTATTGCTTTACTTTATTAAAGCTCTTTTAAATTATTTTGTTTATTCAATAATATTTCCGACATGATGGTTTGGATTTATTTATTTACATTTACATAAAAGCAATTCTTTTGAACATTGGAAAAAGAAAAATGAATAAAAAAAAAAGTAAATATTTAACAAATCGGATTTGTGGTCTGTAAAACTTATTAGGAATTTAAACAGCAATTAAAAACTTACATTAAATTTTTTTTTTATTTATTTTTGTTTCAAATAATTGTTTCAATGATGATTTAGCATAAAAGTTCTGTTAATGTTGTGGAAGAGGTAAGATATAAATTTTGAACATAATCATTGATGATGTTTTTCTGAGAATAATCTTTAAACAATTTGAATATTTTGAAAAGTATTGGACATTTTTTTTTGCTAATATTCGTTTATTGTAACTCAAAAAAACTTTTAGAACAACATTAAAATGTAACCATTACTTTGAAAACAAAATTCTTCAATACATATATTACTTTTTGGGTTGTTCAAATTTATCTTAAAATGAGTATGTATTTTACTTTGATGAAAAGTAAGTTTTAATAAAATTACAATACGATTATTTGACATTTTAACCGAATAACTCAAAGTTCAAAAATATGTTGTACCTACCGAATAAATCATTTTATAATCTTGAAAAATATTCCAAGTTTTTATCGATTTACAGCTAAAAATATTTTATATACATTTTATTTCTCGGCCTATAAATCCCAAACATTTTTTTGGATAAATTTTTTCTTATTATTCAAGTACCTACTTTGTTTCCTTGTCATCCAAAGTATTAATTCAACATAAAATAAATTTCAAAACGAATTCTATTACTCCCTAGAGGAAAAAAAAAAGAAAACAGAAAATAAAAATTAAAAAAAAAATGACTTGAATTTTCATTTCAAGTAATTATAATTTCAGTGAGACTATATCAAAATATCTTCAACAACACATTTTCGAGATTAATTAGAGGATATTTTAATATTTATTGCATAATAATTTCTTATTTTGAAATTAATCATAACACCTTTTAAAAATAAAATGGAACTTGATGATTTCTTATCTTTTAATGAAGAGTCATGCAAAAAATTTTTTTTCTTCTTACAATAACTTTAAATATACAAACTTTTAACAGCTTTTTTGCATGTCAAAAGGTATTTTCTTTTTTAAACATGCAAAAAAATTTTAAATTTTATAATAATGTTAAATTTGAGATTGAACAAAAAGATTAGTTAATTACCCATGAAAAAATCTTTAAAATACTATTTCTCATCACGACTATTCGTAGTATTATTTTATTTTTTTTTTATGTTCTAATAGTATTTTGCATTTATTATAAAATGCATATAATATTTAAGTAGTTTTGATGATATATATAATGCATAAAATATAGAGCGTTTTATGAATATTTAATATAATTATGAAATATTTTAAATATTCTCAGTTTTTTACAATATGATACGAATATTATATATTTAGTTAGTTTAGAAAAAAAAAATATATAGAAATGGTGAGATTTTTATTTTAACCCATTTTTATAAATTTTTTTCAAAAAACAATAATCGAGATTTTTAATTATGTGAAGAAACACTATAATACGATGAGCAACTAAAGGATTTTTTAGCTGTTAAATCTTTTTCCAAATAAGGCTATCAATATTTTTGATATTAAACCAATTCAGCAACGGGCACTGAATTTATTTATTTGTTTCAATGTACTGAAAAATATCCTCACAGATTTGTTAAAAAATGTTTATTCATATAAAAATGAAATATAACATTTACGAACATACTCACAACTCTAATGGCGAACGTGGTATTAGGTCGCCTTTTTGTCTGTCATCGAGCAAAATTCGTGTAATTATTATGAAAGAAAAATAAGGTGAAAAAATTTAGGTGTATTCTTTTAGTTTTATTTTTACATAATATGTTGTATGCAATTGAACATTATAAAGATTTGTGAGTTATATGTTAAAAACAAATACAAATTAATAACAAATTTTCGACATATTTTAAATACAACTTAGATTTGTTGAAATATTGGCATAATAAAAAAAACAATCAAATCTAAATTTATAGCTCGATAAAATTTTACATAAAATTTACATATGAACATATATTTCTTTTTTTTTTTGTCTCTAAACTAAAGAGTTAAATGAAAACAACAAATTTTCTGCTTGATTCTTTGGAAATAAAACAAAAATATAAATTTATTTATTTTTTCGTTAAAATACGGCTATAAAATCTCTAATTAAGGCAATAAATCACACTTATTTTTGA
Organism: Hybos culiciformis; assembly: GCA_964007475.1. Lineage (NCBI taxonomy): Eukaryota > Metazoa > Arthropoda > Insecta > Diptera > Hybotidae > Hybos > Hybos culiciformis. The sequence goes on along the minus strand of OZ023273.1, from coordinate 149,313,225 downwards.
GAGAATATTTGAGATAAACACTTAAATATTAAGTAAATACATTTATTTTATATTCAAAAAATTTAACATCTGTTTGAGATCAAAGGCAAACTTAAACAACTCAAAAAAAAAAAAGTAAACATATGTTTTTTCTGTTTTGATAAAGGCAAAGAACGAACAGAAAAAAATTTTGATTATAAGAAGAAGAGTACATAAAACATTTTTTCTTTTTATTCCGGAAAAATATTCTTTCTTGATTTAAATTTAACTCTGTGGAGACGGTGCGGTGTTAAATGCTTTAAAAAACCAAAAAAAAAAAAAAAATTTGTTTATAAGGATTATTCTTTGACATTGACACTATATAAGGATATTTTAGTTCTGATTTCTGTGAACAATTATTTCTATTAAATAAAATATTCTGAATATATCTGAAAAATCCGAATTGTACACTGAAAGAAAAACTAGGTGAAAAATTAGCCACAAAATATAACAGAAATATTATAGTATTAAAACTGGGTTGTTTTCTGATCTGTTAAAAATCTTACATTTATTATTAAAGCATTAAGCAGCAAAAGTTGTTACACCAAATTGTAATAGTTATATTTTTTTCTTGCAAAGAATATATTTCAAAATGAGTGTCTGAAATTTTCATGTCATCCACTAGCAAAACACATACAGACGACCGCTATCTGTAATCATATTATACATTTAAAACATATACAAAATTTTCTATACTTAATTTAGCGACCGAAAACCTAATATTCCACCAATACTTAAAATAACCAGGATGTGGAATTGTTAAACAGTCATTTTTAAGTGGAATTATTTTTAAAAACAAGTAAAATTTTTTTTTTAATAGTTAGTGGAGCTTATTGTCAGTTTTTTTATCGTGAATGCAAATTTTTAGAAGTGAATGCAAATTTTTAGAAGGACGTTAAATAACAAATTCTTTAACATGAACATGTAATTTAACACTTTGTTTGATTGACTATTTTCTCTACAAAGCTGTTAAAATTAAAATAATTATTTAATTCAGCTTCCGAGCTGTTTTTTATGGAGTTTTAGTTTACAGAATATTTGCTTGAAATATATAGTAAAAAATTAAATTATAAATCGACTCTTCAGAAAATACGAATCGGAAGTCTTTTCTGTCTCGTCCAGCGTCACATGAAAATAATTCTTCAATTTAAAGTTGAATTAAAAAGCAGATTTTTTTGTTGGGAATGTGAAAATTTAAGCTAATAGGAAAAAATTTAATGAATTCAATTTATTATTTTGTTCTGGACGCAACTATTATCATTATAAGAAATCTTTTATTGAATCAAAATCTTTTTCAATTTACACATTCTATGTTTTGACTTAGAGATTTACTCTCAAGTCATAAAATATCAAAATTTGTAATAGGGATTGTCATATTAAGTGCCTTATGCTACACATGTTAATTTGTTTATAACACTGTTCTTGCTCATATCTTTATTCCATTATAGGAAATTTAATGTTGATATCATTATTATTATTTACATATTTCTGATTTAATTATAAATTTACAAGTAGAAGTATTGGAATTCGATTTTTTTAGCATGATTCAAAATATACGTCTTATTAATAAATTATTGCTAAATATCTAAAATATGTTCTACCACAGTATTTTAATCGAAATTTTTAAAAATTGAACCAATTTCGATATTTTCTTCCTTTGACAGAAATTTATTATTATTTTTAGACCGTTTTATTTTGTAAAGTTAATAAATATAAGATTACTCACAATCATTTTTGCACAATTTGGGGTCCCATTTAAGCCCCAGAATAAGAACTTAAAATTTAAATTTGCTTGTTCTTATTTCAATATCAAATTTTTTTGACTAATTATCTGCCATTAATTGGCTTGAAATCAATTACCGTTCTCCAATGTATTCCATTTTTTGAAAATATTGCTTTTTCACTTTCTAAAAAGAGATTTTAGTGAATATCTTAATTTGTTCGAACACTGTGATACCTTTAAGTAATTTCTTAAATGTTTTCCTTTTAACTTTTAACAACTATATTAATATTGATTCAAAATTATTAGGGTTCAATATTTATGTTCAATTAGCATTTACGCGTAGGGAATATAATTTCCCCTTTAACAAAACTATCTAAATATTTTAAAATAATTTTAATGGTTCCTATACTAAATCATTTATTTGTTTTTAATGACGGCTTATGAGATTTACGATTCAAAACAATATTTCCTTCAATATATTTCTAAACATTCCTATTAAGACATACATAAGACATATACTTATATATATAAAATGTGAATAGGGTGTTATGTTTTTGGGTAAAAATGCTTCAAAGAATTTTAATGAAGAAAAAGATAAGTATTAGAAATAAAAAAAAAATTGTGTACATAAAAATCAAATGACTTTTTATTTTTAATTTTGGAATATTTCTTAGGTTGAGAATGGAACCACAAAATTACTAAATATTTCAAGTATCATCAAATATGCCATGTAATTGTCATCGTAATTTTATTTTCTAATAGAATAGAAAATATTTTTTTAAATGTAAATAATTTGGTCTGACACTTTGTCACGAAGTTCAAATAAAGAGATTTAATTTTAAGTATAAACGGAAAAGGATAGGAATCATATTTATACTGATGTATTATTTAAGAATTATTGTTATACCATAGAATAAAACTTTAATTATAGATTTTTATACAATAAGATTTTTACCTATCACTTCCCTTTCGTTCAAGATAAAGTTACAGAAAACAACCTTAAATTTTCGTATATAAATATGTATATTTTGCTATAGGTACAAAATTTAAAGTAAAAATAATTTTCCGGTAATAATTTTAACAAAATATTTTGAATCAAACCCAACAACATTTTATGTTAAAATTTATGAAATATGATTTTATTTTATTTTTCGTGCATGTCTTATCCTATTTGTTTGGTAATTTATACCTTTAATAAAAATGAAAAAGGACAAATATGTAATAAGAAAATAAAATAAAAACAATATTGAATTTTTCGAAACTAAGTATATATAATATGTACATTTCTATTTGTCTATTTACTTATGTAACATAGTTATCCTACATATACATACTGTTAGAAAAACCTAAGATATAAGTAGTTACTTGTTTTCCCTGTTGAAATAAGGTTTATTTAGGTAATTTTTTTTTTTTATGTGCTTAGTCAATTTTTTTATGTTATACCCTTGACAAAAAAAAAACATAAATTCAAAAATAATTTTTCAAATGCTCATGGTTGTCAATTCACGTTTCATTAAAATTTTTTGCGAATAAATAATCCAAAATAGCTATCTAAATAAAATTACATAGATACATATGCATTTTCATTAGTTTTTAGGACTCTTGAGAAAAAAGTATGCCAAAAACTTCTACAATAGAATTTTAGAAGTGTTTGAATAAATAAATCTAACTTTAACCTAATGTGAGAAAAATTTTCAAAAATTTGTTTTTCAAAAATGTGGATTTTTTAAGTAAAATGATATTCTTGAGCTTGAGTTTTTTGTGACGGATCCCACATCTAGTATTTCAGGCGTTTGAGACGAATTTGTGATTAGTATCTCGCCCGGGCTCGGTTTAGGCGAGAAATACTAAAGAACGACATCGTATTGTTCTCGTCTGGTATCGTGGGCGGGATTTTCACGAAAACAAAAGAAAGCATTTTTTTTTTAACGATTTGTAATAAAAAAATGAATGAAAGTTTTCCAAAATAAACAAATTATTAAGATTTATAATAATGAATTTAAACAACAACAAATGATTATTAATAGTCAATTTGATAAATTAAACAATTGAATAGTACACCCACCAATATTAAAATGCAATATTTTCTTTTTTTGTAAGATTCTTTCTTCTTGTGCTTTTATTCGAATCTATTAAAATAATAATAAAAAATTGTAAAAAAAGCATTAATCAGTTGCACTTAATGAAAAAGTAATTCAATTCAGTAAGGCTTTGGTTTATTTTTTTAACAACTTTTAGAAAGTCTTGTTTAAGTTTTGTTCATCATCTTTATCAACAATACTATAATTTTTAGAGATCGTCCCGTTTTGAGCGCGAGATGATTCCGAGATTATCTCGAGTTTCAAACATACCTTATAGTACTTTTAGCCTAGGCTAACTAAAACTTTGAACTATTCATTTCATTGGACTTTACAATTAAGTTAGAATACACTTACACAGGCTTTACTTTATATAGCTTAAATTTTTGGAATTTAAGGATTGTTTCTTTCGTTTCATGAATCTTCCAAATAATATTTTATTTTTTGTTTATTCATACTAACAAATCATTTTATTTTTTCTACATAAATCAATTCATTCTTTGGAAAGTTTAAAAATCATTAAACCTCAATTTTTTTGTGTTACAAAATGTTTTCTTCATTCATTTTTTATGCCCAGACATTTTTGTGATTTCATTTTTATTTTCTATTTTTTTTTTTCAATTAGGTAATTTCTGTTTTTTTATGCAGAAAAATGGAATTTAAAAATTTCATTTCTATCAAATCTAATCTATTTTTACTTTCTTTAGAGAAATTTTATTGATATAGATTTAAATTGAAAAAAACATTGATTTTCCGGCCGTAATGAAATTGATAAAAAGATTTCATTCGTATATAAAAGAAGAATATATTTCTTCATTCTAAAGTTTCAGTGATGTGTGATTTTGGGATTTGAAGAAATTCTTTTCTTTCATTTGTTAGTTGATGTTATATAGATCTTTATAAGCTTACCAGATAAAAATAATGTATTTTTTATATCAAATTCTATATAGGTATAAATATGTATATTTTTCTAAAAAAAAAAGGATAAAAATAGCTACTGTTGTAACTTGTAAGTCCAAAGAAGATATATATTTTGAATGAAATTCACCTGAAAACTATGTGTGCAGGATGAAATTTCTATTTTTTATTAATAATTTGAATTGCAAAAGTATAAATATGTACTAAATTATTGTTGAATTCTATTGAAAAATTTAAAAAATAACTATTTTTTTGACAATATTTCTGACAATATATTTTAAAAACAAATTAATGGAGTGTTTCAATCCTTACGTTACAATAAATCTAACAAAAGAGTTATACTGAAATCTTTTTCTTCCAGATCAATTTACTGTAAAATTAAATGTTAGATTCAACTTTTAAAAGTTTCTTAAGTGCAAAACATTTCAATCAGCATATAAAATTGTACACAAATGAACTTAATTTAAAATTTTATTTCTTTAAAAAATTTTCAATTCATGAATTCAATGAGCTTAAATTACGTATACTTTTTTTTTTTTTTGTTAAACTTATTTTGTTGTTAAACTTTCGTTGCTTTTATTCATTATCGTACGATTTTTGCCGCAAAATTATGGCACGAACTTTATTCATTAGATAGAGTGAATGTAAATCTCAGTAAATCTTGAAAATAAAAAATAGTTAGATATTATTTATATAATAGTTAAGATAAAATATTATTCAAAATAATCGTTTCTTGATTCATGACTAAACAGAGAAAGGAGTTTTGGGGGTGAATAAAATCTTATACATCAAACTAAGAGCCCACCTTTTCTGCTAAAGAAAATTCCTTTTTTTTTCAGAAATTGAAATAGGCTTGACATTTAATCTGTATCATCTGCAACGTCTGCTTAAATTTTTTTTTTTTTTTTTTAAATGAGGTGCACTTAAAAGTATACCTATAAACTGAGATTGTTATGGGAAATTTAAAATTTCCCTTTGGAGATTTTTAAAAAATAAAATATCATTTCGGAACGATTTTTATGTCAAAAAATCCTAATTTGTAAAATAATTGTAAAATAACAGCTTTAAAATCGTATCGTTCCAAAACTAGAAATTCTAGAAATTAAAATAATTTTTAAGTTTATAAAATAGTCTCAGTTTGGGAACGGGCTTTGTTGATTTATTTCGTTTTCAAAATGTGTAGTCTATCGATATGAAATCAAATCATGATTTCAAAAATACGAAATTAAGTAAAATTGAAAAATTTAAAATATTTTCCTATTTAATATCAAATTTATGTATTTATAGGTATACATGGTATACATAAGCATAATGTATCTTATGTTTTTTCCTACTCCCAGAAGTATGTACAGTCATTTACAGAAAATTTATAGTGAAAAGTGTATATTAACTTTATTTTATTTGTATTTGTAAATCTTTATTTTTCCTTTTATTTTCAGGTGAAACTTACAACAAAATCACATAAATCCGGAAAAATGATTTTGAGATATTTTTGAAAAGAAGAAGAACCTTAATTGCTCAAATTAAGAAAAAGGAATTTCAATTAAAAACGAATCCTTTTTTTCCACAAAAAAAGGAGCTTTAAAATAAAATGGATTCAGTTGTTTTAAGGATAAGGAACAATTTAATAACGATTTTAATTATAGTAATTTATTTTTGTGGAGAAACATATTCAGGTATGTGGAAATCTATTTAAAAAAATTTGTTTTCATGATTTTCTTTTATTTTTTATTATTTTTAATCTTTTATTTTGTATTTTTAATAGAATGTTAAATAAAGGCTTTTAAGTTATTTATATAATTTAATATGTAATTTTTTTTACTTTATTATACTTCGCCTAGGTTTGGTAATAATCCCATATGTTTCTTTTTGTTTTTGTTTTTTTTGTCTATTTTATTATCATAAAAGGTAATTTGTGTTAAGCTTAATTTAATTTTAATGATTTTTTTACTAATTTTAAATTAAAAGTTAAAATCACGTTCCTTAAAAAACAAAAGTTTCCAGAAATTTTTTTTTTTTAAATATTAGTTATGTTAAAAAAAAATAATGTAAACATTATTTTTCTTTGGGGTCTTTGTTTTGGTTTCGGAAACAAACTGGCAAAAATGCTGAAGTTTTTTTTTTTTACCAAAAAACAAAACAGATACAGATTTTCAAATTGCTATAATAAAATAATAAAATTATATTTTGCAACAAAATTACGCCATTATTTATTTATTGTTGTTAAATTTTATTTTAGAATTTTAATTTAGATTAGCAATATAGCGGAAAATTTACTGTGTTGGTTATTTTTTGTGACCATCATTTTAAAATTTAATTTAATTTTTTTTTTTTTTTTTGATTTTAAAACAATATTGTTTGAGCAATTATTTTTTTGATATTAGAGATTTCATTATTGTTTTTTATTTTTGTTCATAATTTCCATTGGATATAACATTGGGAACAGGATTTGTCGGTACCAGTTATTAATTATTTTAGTTTCTAATGTAAATATTTCGTTATATTTTCAGTTTTAGTATACGTAAAAATTTATTTATGTAAAATGTAAAAGATCTAAAATTTGTTATTTAAAATTCCTGCAGCTAAAATTGAAAATAAGATAATACTTTTTTTTACAAAAATAAATTCATTTTTAGTTGCAATCAATTTTTAAACAAAAAAACTTTATTCTTAAATTTAAAATTACAGATTTTGGTAAAATGTCATCACAAAAATATATCCAAAATCATTTAAGTTCATCGGCTAATTCACAATTTGTAACGAAAAATAATACCAAAGTAATAGCACAAATAGGAGGATTAGCAATATTACCTTGTGCTGTAAAAATAAGTTCACCGGCAACAGTAAGTTTTTTTTTAAACTTTAAAATTTCTTTTTAATAAACTTTTAAATATTAGTGTATGTATATAAGTAAAAATTTGATATGCATATTAACAGACAAAATAGTATTTATATAATTGTACATTATGTATCTCTGGGTATGGTAATAAAATGATAGAATTTATATTAAGCAAAAAAATCCCAATTGAAATTATAGTTACACAGGGTGTTTTCAATCTATAGTATATACTTATATAGCTAGAATGTTATATATATTTTTTAAGAATTTTCATTAAGTTTAAATAATAAATAATTAAATCCTTTCTGAAACACATAAGAATATATAAAACATAACAAAATTGTCCATTTTCTTTCAACATATAAAACTAAGAATGTTTTCTTAATTCAATTTATTGTAAATATTAAACATTGATATTTGACATTTTCTCTTCTCGAGAAGATATTGAAAAAATATTACGAAACAAATTTTAAATTAAATTTCCTTAGTGGTTGAACTATAAAAAAATGCATTTGAAACATAGCTATTCTACATTCTGAATCTTTCCTATCATTTGAAATTTTATTAAATCATTTTTCCAAATCTGATTAAGTATGCTTACTGTAGCATGTATACATGTAAATGTGTATACCACATTCATCAAATTGAAAACAACATTATAATTAAGTTTAATGTTTAACAGGGTAATAATCAAATAAAAATGGATTCCAATAGTCTTTTATCTACCAATATTTTAAATTGCTAATTATAAGCACAATATATATTTTTTTTGCTCTGAGTTATACTTGTCAACAGGGATCAATATTTATATAATGAATAAATTGAATTAAAAAATTATTAAATAATTAACGCTTCAATTTTTTCGCTATACAAACATAATATAATAATTTTTAATATTAAATATAATGAAAATATATGTATATTGCATAATAAATATCTTAATAGCTTTAGCTTTTAACTATACTATAGTTGTATATATAGGTATATACCAAATACTAGTTTATTTTATTTCCGTATTAATACATACATAATGATGTACAAAGTATATATACTACATAAGTTGGCTGTGGTCTCGACTACGGTAAATAAAATATTATTCTACATGGGGAAAATTATAGTTAACTCAGGGTATCCGAGAAAATAAATTTTAATAATTTGAAGAAGTAAGGTGAAGCAGAATAAATACAAAAAATAGTATGATTGAAACATTAAATCATAAATGGTTTATGATTCCATAAAAATATTTAGAAACTTTTAGGAAATATCAACAAATAACCTCACGAAATAGGAAATACCGAAATAGTTCACATTTAGATGATAATGTCTTTTATTTCATAATTATCTTAATTATATTTTATTTTTATCTTTAGGTATCGTGGATTCGAAGGAGAGATTTTCAATTACTTACCGTTGGTTTATCAACACACAGTAGTGATGGAAGATTTTTAGTTGAACATACAAGGCATATGGGACACTGGGCGTTAAGAATCAAATCGGTAAGAGATGATGATCGAGGTTTTTATGAGTGCCAATTATCAATTTATCCAACTCAATCGATATTTATTGAACTTAAAGTTGTAGGTAAGGATATTAAGGATTAATTTTCACAGATAAAAGTTATTAGAATTGTAGTTTTGAATTTTATCTCATTAAGTATTTATAACTTAACATAAGAATAGATTTCAAATTATTTTAATTTTATAGGCCTGAATCCTGATTTGTCCAAATAACTTACATAAATCTTAATTCTCAAAAAAAAAATAAAATTTTAGCTGTAAAATTTACGTCTATTCTCAGTTCAGCTTCCACTAAAAGATTTTAAAATTTACATAAATTAAGAATTACACTATTGGAGTATAAACTAACTAATGAAAAATCAAGTATATTAAAATATGACAAAAATATCTTACCCACATGAGTGTACCTATACATAATACTATAATAAATTATAATACTTATTACATAAAAAAAAATTATTATTTTGATTACACAAAAATATAAAATATTTTTCTTTTGAAACTTTTTAATGCTCATTTTTGGGTATTTGAGAATAGTACTTATATATATTTTTATCCAACATTTGTTACAACAAAAGCTCTAAATCATTTACGAAATTATAATATGCACTTTATTTTCTACCAAAACTTAATATTTTATTTTAAAATAATTAATAAAACTTTTTCTACGTACACAGAAATAATTTAGCTTAAAAATTGTATAATTTTTATGTTTACTATTTACCTACATGTTAGGAGATTTAACAAATATACAAGAAAATTATCCCATGTTTTTGGGGTATTAAGCTTAAAAACCATAATTTTCTGGTTTTCTTTCTAGTTTAAATAAACATTATGTGCATTTTTAATCTAAAGTTAAAAATAAATTTCAGTTATAGAAAGAATAACATATTTAATTTATATATATTTTATACATATGAGAATTTTAATATATGTGCTTTTGTGTACATAGTTCAAGGGTGCAGAAAACAAAAAAAAAAAAAAAATAAAATAAAATAAAATAATTTTGTAGATTTTTCTTTTACAAAAGAAAAACCAATAAAACATTATTTTATATATTTTTCACTAGATTTTATTTGTATTCTTCTTATATACTGCGGATTATTATATAGGTTTTATTCGGTCATTAGATAATTTCTCTTTTTTGTTATTCTTTTTTTTTTCATAAACTTGCACGTTTTTATATATAGAATATTATAATAATGTTCAGTTCCAAATATAAAGACCAAAAATTATTTTATAGAAAACTAATTTTCTATTTATATATCTTTTACCAAATATTTTTTTTTAAATATTATATTTATTTAAATTTTTGGTAAAAAAAGTTTTAATGAATATTCTAATAGCATCTGGTTTGAATATAATAATCCAGAATATAAATTGTAAGATTTTAAGAGTTCGTATTTCAATACCTTATTTATATTTTTGAAAATTTTCCACGAAAATTATATTTATTATAATGAGTTTATTAATTTTATATTTTAAAAGATTATAATTTTCATATATTTCCCTGAAACTCTAGCTATTCTCTTATCCTGAATAAAATGAATTACTCTGCAATAAAACTCAAACTTTAGGTCTATAATAAAGAAAATAAACTTTTGCTTATTTTTTTTATTAAATAATTTAATTAAAAATTTTTGTTAAATATTTTTCAAGAGATTCAAAAATATCCTCAGAGTTTTCTCAGAGCTTTTTCTTTGAACAGCCAAGCTGTTTTTATTTCTAAAGGGCATGAAGAATATGTTTTTCTTTAATCAAAAGAAAAACAAAATTTCTTAAAAACATTATTCAAAGGAAACCAGTAATATTGTGAACTGTTTTTGAAAAAGAAAACAAAAAAAAAATGAAGTACTTCAATCTCATCATTAAAAGCCATTCTGGAACTCTTATTTTAGAAGTATTTCGGACCATCAAATTAATTATATATTTATATATATAGGATCAAATTAAAAATGTATATTTCGTTTTAAGAAAATATAGAGCAAAGCATTTTAGTTTGTTGTGAAAGAAATTTATTCTTCAATTTATATCTTCGTTAAGTAAAAAGATTTGGTAAAGAACTTTGCTCTTATAACGTTTTGATAAAAAAAATTTTGGTATAGTATTAAGTCTTATTTAAAATTTATTCCAATATAAAAAAATACCTAGTTTAATCTAAACATTGATGAAATTATTTAAAAAATTTGATATATCGCCTGCTCAGAAATGAAACAACGTATAATGAAAAGTATAGTTTCGAGTAATTTGAATTTAAAGATTTGAAAATTAAAAAAAACGTATGAAAAAATATCAAGTAGCGTACAATTTTCATCTAAAAAACACATTTTAATCAACATTAAGAATATTGCAAAGTAGTTGTACTTATAAAATCGAGTACGAGGAATCGAATGGTGCTATTGTCAAATAATGACGTATAAATGTCATACGTTGTTTCATTTCTCAGCAGACGATATGAAATCTTCAATTATGTTTAAATTGACTGCAAAGGTTTTGATTTTAAGAAACAATTGCAGTTTGCAATAATGCAATGACAATTGTAACAAACTTTAAAAAAAAAAATGTATAGGTACATGATCGGAAAAATTAAAATTTTTTCTTCTTCATTTTTTAACTTCTTTTATATATTTACTTTAGCTATATATTTTTTTTTTGTATTTTAATATTCTCTGGATGAAAGAAATGAAAATGGAAGTAAAAAGTATATTATTTGGAAAAGTTTTTAATGTTTAAATAATGTACTGGCAAAAATAAACTGAAAAAAAGTTTTGAATTTAAAGCAAAAAAAAAAAATTGTTAAGTTCAGAATAAAATAAAGTTTCGTGGTTTGGTTCTTTTTTTTTTTCTCTGTATTTTTAAAAAAAACTTTTGGGCAAGGAAAATATAAAATATATATAGAATATTGTATATAATACTATTATATTGTATTGTTTTGTTTTTTTTTTTACATTTTTACATTTTTCTCTCAGGACATAGAAAAGCACACAGAATATTGAAAAATCCTTCAGGAAAATTCAATACAGAGAATTTTTATTTTTATTGATAACAAAAAAAAAAAAAACAGAAAAATAGAATAGAAATTCCTAAAATATTTTTATATGACTAATATTTTAACGGTGTTACCCAGAATGGTTAATGATGTGGTTATTTAAGAGCTGAAAAAATTTTCATTTTTATTTTGTTATTTATTTAATGATACAACTTGCTCTTTATATACCTACATTATGGCCGGAAATTGAATTAAATTTTTTATTGATTTTTTTTTTATATTTTAATATCGTGTAAGTTAAAGTGAAGAAAACCTTCATTGATTTTATTTTAAATTTTTCTGGGCTGTTCATACAGATTTGTTTATTTCTGTGCAAGATTCCAATTTGTCGAAAAAGGGCCTAATTTTTTTTAGTTCAATTTGACATAACCTTCTTTGGATTGAAAAAAAAACACACTCTTAATTATCATAATTTTTAAAAAATTTTAGAAGCTGTAGCTGAAATTTTGGGAGCTCCTGATTTACACATCGATGAAGGCTCCGCATTAAGATTGGAATGTAAATTAAAACGTGCTACCGAAAATCCTACTTTTGTATTTTGGTGAGTATTATTATTATTATTATTTACCTATAATTATTTTTCATAATCATAGTGTTTAAATACTCATATAACTTTGACAATTTTAAATATTTCACATAAAAAAAAAATAGGTATCAAGATAATAAAATGGTTAATTATGATGATGGATTTTATGTAACTTCAACAAATGTTGATACATTAAGTACAACGAGTAGTAGCAATGACGGCAGTACGTTAGATACAAATACTACGAATTTAGTACCACTACAGTCACATTATTTAACAAAACCTTCTAAAAGTATTTTAACAATACGTGAAGTGAATTTCCATCATGCTGGGAATTATACGTGTGCTCCATCAAATGCACGGCCTGCTAGTATTACTGTTCACGTTTTAAGAGGTAAATGATTGTGTATTTGTTTTTAAATGTTGATAGTAAATAAAGATTCTCAGTTTTTGAAATATAGGATTAGATTCTAAAATAAATATTGTGAGAAATAAAAAAAAAATTCTTATCGTACTTAATGCTTTTAGACAATTTTTTGTTGGAATTGTAGCTTTGTCGTTTAACAACTCTTTTGCTAACATTTCACATATTAAAAATTATTTATACCTACAATAAAATTTAATTTTATTTACAGGTGAAAAACCGGCTGCAATGCAGCATGCCAATCGTAGCGTAATTAAAGATATTAATGTAAATTCTTCAGCTTCAATGATTTATTGGTCTTCCTCAGTTCGATGGCTTAGTAATATTTTAATGTCATTCATTATTTTTAATATTTTTTTCCATTGTATAATTAATCTAATTTTAAAAAATAATAAATTAAGAAATATTTTACAACATGAAAATATTAAAATCAATAATTACAGACGGAATTTTACAGAAAATTTAACTTTATGACATTGAAATATACATTAATTTAAATTAGAATGAAAATTAAACTAATGTAGTTTAAAAACAAAAAAAAATAAAAATAAAATAAAAATAAAATTTTCATATTAAAAATTAAAAATTATAAAATAAATTTAAAAATAAAAATGTATTTAACATAAATTTTGTAAATATAAAACTTATATATTAATATGAATTTTTTTTTTTTTAATTTATTTAAAATATTGTAGAAAATTTGAATCAGCTCGTAAGTGTTGTTCAAAATGGTTTTTATTTTAATATTTTATTTTTGGTACTAACAAAAAAATAATACATAATAGTTTTTATTTTTAAGAAATTAAAAAAAAAAAATAAAAATAAAAAAATTTAATGCTATACTAAAAAAAAAGGAAATATAAAATTATATTGTATAATGTAAATAAAGATTAAAAATAAAAATTATTGATATTTAAAATTATATTTAAGAAGAAGAAAAGAAGAAATAATTACGATTAAAAAAAAAATTTAAAATTTCTAAAAAATAAATATTTGAATTTTAAAATGTTAAAATAAAATTTGTTTTATTTCTTGGTTTTCAATTTTCCTTCAACATAGCAAATTCATTTTTATCCTGTGATATTATGTCCAAATATATAACCAAAGCAGACCATTGTGCTCAAAACGTAATCTCTGTAGTACTATAATATTTATATTTTTAAAAAATTTTAAAATAAAATAAACTAGATGACGTCTTCTTCTAACACAAAAAAAAAAATTCAAACATTTTTCCACCAACACGATTTAAAGCTTAAATAAAATTAAAAGATAAAAAAATCATGATTAACAAAAATATAGTATATATGCAAAAAAAAAAGAAAAGATTTTCTCAGTAATTTATTACCCTTTTTGGGATATAAAACTACAAGGGAAAGAAATTTTCCTTTTCTTCTGTTAACGCCTATAAGAGTTTTATTTGGATTTTACTTATATTGACTTTCATATATAATTAACTTTTTAATGTTCATGCTCATATAATTTATTTATTGTGAATATTTATTAAATTGGTTGTCGGTGTTATGTATATATACATATTTATTTTTTAGTTAGTTAAAAATTATTTACATTTAAAAAAATAAAAATAAAATTATAAATTTAAGAGTCACGTAGTGGCAATAAACCAGCCTAGAAACCAGTTTGTGCGTTATAAACATTTTCGCAAGGGAAACAATTATTATTATTATTATATTGAAAGTCTTTAACATTTTAAATTAAACCATTTCCGAAAAAAAATTGTTAAAAGGAAAACGCTATGTTAATGTTATCAGCAACCTACTAAAAAAAAATCAAAATAATATTCTTTTTTTATTTTTTTTTTTGTACATATTATTATTAATTGGAATTTTAGAGTAATATAGGATAATTGTGCATCATAATATCCTTCTAAGGTAAAGGCAAATGATTTTTGTTAAGGCTAATACAAGTATTGTAGTTGTACACTCACAGAACTATACAACATCAAGTCTCTAAGTATAATCATAATTAAATTTGAAATTTTAATAAAATGAAACGATTAATGCTAAGTTTATAGATTTTATTCATTTTGACAAAAAAATAGCATCTACAATAAGCTTACTTTTGATATTAAATTTAATCCAGAATTCCTTTTTTTAATATTAGACTGTTCAAATTTTAATTGTCGGATTTGTTAATGATTGTTTTGATTTGTTAATGATTAAATAAAGTAATGCCATCTGTGAAATTAACTTGAACATGATCCAGGAATAAAGTTTAATTATTTCGCAATGTATAAGGGCAATATGTCTTCGAAAATCTATTATTTTTCTTGTTACCAAAATAATTTTTTTAAAAGGGGAAAAATATATTTATGAGATGAAATTAATCTTTTTTTTTTGTTTTAAGCAAAATTTCAAAAGATCATATGTACAGTCAAAATCAACTTAATGACTTTACGGCGTTAGACGTTATGTCAACACCACCGCTTAAATGTTGATAGTTTCTGTACAGTCAAACCTGTTCTTGTGCGGTGGACAGGCACCGCATAGAAAAAAAACGATTAAAAAAATCCCACAAAACTTCAAGAGTGGCTATAAAAAATAGTTTTCGCAATAAATATTAAAATTGAAAAACCTACTATCAAACATACTGATTTTTTTTATTGATAACTTCGTTAATTATGTTCCAATTTGATTGATTTTTTCATATATCTCACAAAAAAAGATCGCATACGAACAGGTTTGAGTGTATCATAAAAAACCCTCAATGACTATAATTATTATCTGAATTAAAATCACTTATTTACAAAAAAAAAAAACGGAATATAAATTTCTATAAAAAAAACATTCTTAAAGAATTTTAACCCATTTTCCGCATATGTTGTTTTTTTTTCGTGGAAATATTTCATTGTTGATCAATTCATTAGGTATATCAAAAGAAAATATTTCTGCACGTAGGTAATTTTTAATTAGAAATCTATTTCAAGTCTCAAATGGGAATTGTTAAAAGAATAAAAATCTTTTCAATTCGTTTTTCAATTTCTATAAAAGAACTCTCTGCCTTAATACTGAGTATATACTATTATGTGTATATATGAGTATAAATAATTATAAAATTTAAGTGAGAAAATATGAAATCATAAGAAACATTTTAGATATAGAGATATGTATTTCTATATTCATTCATTATTATTTTTATTATTTTCTTCTTATATATCAAAAGAATTAATTAATTCCCTATAAAGCTTTAGAGATGATAATCTCCTTAACGAAAGCTTGGAACAAGCCAAAAATAAAAAATATAAAAAATAAAATAAAAACATTTTCTTTTGAAAAAAATTCTTAAGGAAAAAAATGCAATTAAAAAGTATATAAAAAAAAAGCGCTTCATTTTAATTGTACAAAATTTATTAGAAAAGGAAATAACCATGTTTGTGTACATATTTTGTTTGAAATTGGTTTATTTTTATGTCTTCCTTTTTTTTTTTTTTTTCAAATAAAAAATTAATTTTAAATTTTCTAGATATTTTTAATTGAAAAATTTCTCTTCTTAAAAATTTACAAAATTGAAAATGTTTAAGTTTACGTTAACAGGATGATAGTTGTCACATATAAATTGTCATCATTCTCTTCTCAGCTCTCTTTATTTCTGTGCGGTCAGTTTTGGTTGTGTTTATATGATGATGGCAAATTTTTCAGAATTAAATGATTCAAAGAAAATATTATTATTATTTATTAAAATATCACATGATAAATTAAAATGAACAATTTTAGTATTACGTTGAAAAACTTGATTTAGGTCTAAGTTTTTCTTTTCGGCAAAGGTATATTAACAGTATTTTATTGCCCGAATGTTTTTTCATCGTTCATTTGTATATGAAAAAAAAATTCCGATATTATGATAGTATCGGACTACAATGAGTTTTATTTTTCGTGGTCGAAGATCGATTTTGCGAATAAAATGAGTAAAGACTAAAGAAATATACCTTTAGAAGGTTTCAGATAATGGGAACACTTCTAACATGTTTAGTATTAGTCGAAAAGAAACCTTCAGGAATCCACGTTTAATGCCTACATGCATTGCAATCCACCAACTTTTACACTGAGCTATATTTAGTACTAAATACATAACTTCCACTGAGCTATATACAGTACAATGAATAAAATAGAAAATATAAGTTATATCTGTGTATATTAAAAAAGGTTCTGAAGATTTCGTTATTTCAACGAGATTTTTAACCTTATTTTCCCCCGTTCATACGATTATCTTTTTACCATCAAGATTAAAATAGAAAATTTTCGTTAAGATCAAACTTTTAATTATAGGTTAAATTTTTTAATTAGCCAAAAAAAACTAAAAATGTTATTGTCAGACCGAAAAAAAAACATAATGGCTTAGAGGGATATATTTCAAAAAAGACAACATCATTATGACATTTTAATGGTATATATTTTGGTATTTTTAAATCTATATCATACAAAACTTTCTAATAAAAATTAAATAAAAGCCTTTTCTACGATCAAAAAAAAAAAGAATTCAATTCTGAAAAAAATATATTTCCAGATTAAATTATTCATTTGATTAAAATGTAATTCCATTATCCTCATCAAGTTAAGTGCCTTGCACTATATAGTTTATTTTTATTTAATTTAACAAAATAAAAAAATTGTATAAAAATGAAAAATTTTTATTTTCGTTCTTTTATTTACACGAGTATTCCCAATTCTATTTATGCTAACACTACACAATATTCTGCAGACTAATTTCTGAAAGAAAAAAAAAAATTAAATCTATTATCGTTACTATTTTTTTTTTATTAAAAAATCTGCATCACCTGGATGCAATGCATAATGTGTAGTGAAACTAAAATTTAACAAAAAAAAAAAAAAAAAGAATTTCAAAAGGAAATTATTTTAAATTTAATTGAAATTCACCGCAGTAGAAAATATTTATAGTTACTTTCCTATTTTGAGTTTTATATTCATGATTCATGAGCTCAGAAAATGGATTTTTGTGGGTATAAAAGAATTGTAATGAAAAAGATTCAGACCAACTGCATTTTTTTTTCCAGCAATTTCAAAAAAAAAATAATGACCAAAAATAAAAAATTATTTTCGAAATTATATCATAAATCAGAACTATTTGCATTAAATGATTTTACGCGACCTAAGGGTTGCATATTTCTTTTTTTTTTCACAAAATTTACCCATATATGAGATTCTTCTGTTAGTTCGTAAACCTTAAGTGTTTTGTGGAAATTGGAGAAAAAAAAAGAATTTAAAAAGAATTTATCTCATTTTTAAAATGCACTTAAAAAAAATTGCAACATTTGTTTCTAAATTTGTTAAAAAATATATTGAATGGCATCTCATAAATGAAGTATGCAGGGCTCGTTTTCAATATTTCGATTTAAATTTTAAGATATCTTGATCACAACTAGAGGCTTAACATATTTTTTCGAATCCTTTAATACTATTATTTTTTTAATATTTTTTCTTAATTTATGAACGATACAAAAAAGCTTTGGGTTGAAGAAATATCGTGTATACAATTGTGTATAAAAAAATGTCTAGCTACGCCACCACTAATATCAAACTGTTGTCTTGTATTGTATCTTCAAACTTCGGTATTAATGTCGAAGATGATTTAATTTCTCCTATGGAGATTTTGTAGACCATGATCAAAAGTTCGTAAGTTTGTAATTTTTCCAAAGGGAGAATATAAGAATTATAGAGGCTTGATGATGCCGTCAAGATAGTTAAATTATTTCTGTCTGCCACTGAAATTCTAATGAATTATAACTTATGAACTACTCCCAATTGATTTAAATTCTTTGAATGCCAAAATATGCGCAATCTCTTTCGCTTCCACGACGACTATGATTCGGATTATGATTTCGATGAAAGTTATTAAATGTGTTTATAGAAATGACTAAATGGTATTCGTATAATAAATTGTTTTGAAAGAACCTTAAAAATATATTCAGCCTCTCATTGTCATCTTAAAATTAAATAAAAATTTTTGACGTAAACATATCTGTTTTTTTGTTATATTTAAACATTAATTTTTTTTTCTATAATAACTTAATTTTTTCTAAGTGTAGAAAAATATATTGCTTTTTTTCTTCAAATAAACTGCACAACTGTCACTATAGTTATGCCCCAGTTATTTTTTTTTTCTTCTTTCGTTTTATTTTCAAAAAGACATTATGTGACAGTTTTCTAATTTGATTGAACTTGCAATGCTTCTCGTTTGCCATCAAGCACAATATATTATTATGGGAAAAATAATAATAAGAATTCCTTTCACTTAAATTTAATAAAAGAAAAAGAAGAATGATACTATGATAATATTCCATCATTTCAATGTGACTTTCAATGGAAATATACTAGATTTTACTTATATACATACACTTTTTGTATACTATCATTATATGTATTATATTGCAATTCTTCATACTACTGTATCTACGAAAATAAAATTTTTGTACATAAATTATGGTGTATATTTTTTTTTTATATTTAAAGCTTATACTTCCTTGAAAGAAATACAATTAAGGATATTTTTATTTTTATAAGAAGAAAGAAATTCAAGTAACTTTATTTTTCCGCACACTTACAATAATTTATGTTTCATAAAAAATAAAAATAAAAAAAAAAACGATGTAGTAAAGATATTTTTGAATTTTCATCTAACATTGAAGTTAAGAGAAAAAATTGGAAACGCTGTTTGTAATTGATCTAAAAAAAAGTAGAAAAAAAAATAGTTTTCTTGTTTACAACATTTGGTGTAATTTTACGATAAAAAAAAAAAAGTTATTTCAAGATAAATTGAGTTACACAGGAAAAAAAATATGTTTTTTTTTAAAGAAATAATTGATATAAATTACTTTTAAGTACATATGTACACCTCGAATTACTACGATTAATAATGTTCGATGAAAATATTTTTATAAATTCGTTATTGATGCTATATCATCGTAAGAATTTTACAGAGTTATTAAACGTTCTTTTTGTCTTCTTTCGAATGTGCTATAAAGTTTAATATCTGTAGATAATAACGACACTCACTGATTTAGTTTTGCAAACGATAGGTAGTTAGATTCGGACTTTAGTTGATTTATTGAAAATTTTAAACATAGAAACATTGAATTCAGATTTTTTACAAATTATTGTACCAAACCTCTTCGTAAAAATTTCTAATGTATAAATAAAATCAAACTATTTTTTAAAGTTATTTTCATATAATTTTTTTTTTAAACCCTTAGTAAAGTAATTATAGTTTTAATAAAAAAATAAATAAATTTTTAAATAAATAAAAATTTTGTTCAAGTTTTGAAACTTGAATTTCCAATTTAAATAATAAAATTTATTTGTTTTTACTAAAACAACATTATAATATCAAAAACAATATACATATATTAAATTATATGAAATTATGTTATCATTATTTTTAATAATTTAAATATCATAATATCAAAAGGTAAATAAGTATAGGTATATGTTTTTGTATCATTAACTCTAATTGCAATATCAAAAATTTACAATTTATTTAATTTTCAATATTACGTAAATTCATTAAGGTTTTTACATTTTCAAAGACCAAAAAATAAAATAACATAAAAACATGTAGAAAAACATTTTGACATAATTAATTCAAATTAAGCCTTAATGAATAAAATTAAGCAATTAAAGGTAAAAATAATTATACTAAATACCAGAAAAAAAAATGTAAATAAAAACCATTTATTGCCAAGGAAATACATTACTCAAATTTATTGACGGTACACTATGAGGAAAAAAAAAATAAAAATAAATAAATAAATAAACAAAATGAAAAATATGGTGTATATTTTATTTATTATATATATTTTGTATTTGCGCTATTATGAAAATTGAAAATTTTTTAATTTTATGTATTTAATGATCCCCTCTGTGCATATATTTATATTATGCTAAAATTATGTTCGAAAACATTTTAAATCAATATAACGATGGTAAGAAAAACCGATATGAAAAACTGACTGATAACAATATATTAAAAAGTTATGAATAAAATTTGTTCATTAAAAAAAATAATTCAGATTTAGATTTTATCTCGTTTAAATTGGGTTCTTTAAAAATCCTCTTTAATATTGTACAACGCAATACATATTTTTAGAATCCAGTTCTAAAGTGTAGATGAATTTAATATTTTATTTTCATTTCCCAAAAAAGTTAACTTTTTTGTTCATCAAACCACTGACTATAGACAGTTTCCTAGCGATGGTTTTGAAGTTGATTTTTTATTTTCAAATTCTAACATATAGTTTTCTTTATATGCAGCAGTTTTATTAAGAATTTTATAAGTTAAATTTGTATAAACTCTTTGGATTTCAATTATATATAATTGAAGAAAACTTTGGGAAATAATGTGAATACTGTACTACTATATGATAATTTAAAATTTGTTACCCAAAATTTAAAACAGTCTCTTAAAACACATAATTACCAAAATGAAGATGTTTTGTTTTAAACCTGAAAAGCCTGGAGGACTTTTTCAAGTATTTAAATAGCGCGATAATTATGAGAAATAAATTTTACAGTGTGCGCTAGAATTTGTCTTTGAATTTCTGTAGTTTTTGTTTTTATTAATTTGAGTGGAACTACAGATTGTGGATATATGTTTTTTAAAAAGTTGCTATGCTATTAAAATCAAATATTGTGGTTATTTAATAACTTGTAAGTTTGTAGACAAAAACTCAGTTAAAAAGTAAAATTTGATACCGTGTTTTTTGTGCTTCAGTTGAACTAATAATCCTTAACATAATGAAACTAACGCATAATAAAATTAAAGATATAACGCACCTATAAATGTTATAAAAGTTTTAAATAAAGAATTTATGTGCCTATGTTTTAAGAAAGATATGAAATAAGTTTATGATCGAAATTAAGATTTAATAAAATTAATTTAATTTATTACTTAAAAAAAAACTTAATAAACTTATCAGGTGGCACTCTGTAAAATTGGAACTTTAAAAAAAAAATTTTTTAGACTATTTATTAACTACAATTATTCTTTACATAAAAGTTATTGTTTAATAAAAACTGAAAAGTTTTTAATTAGAAAATTTATTAATTTTTCTTTACTTCAATTAAGAATTTTTGAATAATTATTATTAAACATTATGTATTTGTCTTTTATAACTACTTCAAAGTTTTCTTTATATAAATTTGTTCAAGGCGCAGTCAAAAGTTATTCCCATGATATTATAATTGAAAAATTTTATAAAATTCTAAAATATTGTTTATTTATTTTCATTATTAGCACTCTCTGTCTATTACTGTAGAATTTGTTTATTATATATATATAAAAAAAATAAAATAAATTTAGGTTTAGGGCGTCCTAAAAAAAATAAGAACTCTTTGAGAAATATTTCAAATATACCAAACTATAATAAGTTTTTCTGATTAAATCATTATTTAAGGATAATCGTTTATTTGTTTTCATTCAAGTATTTTATATTTACAACAAATTGTATGTAATAATAATGAATTAGTTATTTATAGAAAATGAAATCCAATCCAAATCAGGTTTCTAGGCTTATGAAAATAGGTTTATAAAAACAAAAGCAATTTTCTCACCTTCTTTTTTCAAACAATTTATGTGTTTTTTTATAGCCCTTAACAATCATAAAATATTGTCCTTTTAAATACTGTTTTTCGCCTTAATTTATTTTATGACCATAAAGTATAATGTATTTTATTACTTGATTACTGTTAAAAAAAAAATCATAGGCGAAAGAGGTAAATTTTATTAAATTATCGACAAATTGGAAAATATTTTTTTAATATTAATGAAACTTACAAACGAAGTTTATTTAATTCAACGAAGTATATTTTTATTAAAAATCATCAGTTTTTGACTCTTAGTATTCTTCTTATAAGACTGCAAAACTTCAAGAACTCGAGGACATTCTTTATTAATTTTTCTAAATCAATGGTTGTCATTTGTCATCCTACAGGAACCGCACAACTAATTTCTTCAAAATTTAGGTTTTTCAGGAAGCTTTAACAAGCAAACTACAAATCAAGTTAAAACTTTTCTTCATTCAATTTCCTTTTAACCTAAAAAGCATAAACTTTCTTGGAATCCGAATCATTGAGTGAGAAATTCTGTTTTATACAGAATTTAAATTTTTATCGTGAATCTGATTTATTCCAAGAAAAATTTTTATTGTCAAACATAATGCTGAAAATCTTATATAGATAAAATAATGTCAAAAAAAAAATTTAATACGATAAGAGAAAATTTAATGTTTTTTTAAGCTTTTAACATTGTCCACATAAAGTGTAGAGTTCTAATGATCTTTATAAATGTGTTTCTCTATTTTTATATATTTTTTTAACTTATATTGTTTGACCATCAGTCAACCCCAAAATGAAAAAAATAAAAAATAAAATAAAAAAAAAAACTTTTTAGACGTTTAAGATCTAAAATATGGGCTTATTATTAATGGTACTTACAGGCACGTGGGTTAATATGATGATGAAATGAAATCCTAAAAAAACATAAAATAAATTTTAAAGATTAATTATTGGATCAGACGGCATTTATTATTTTTTTAATATAGACAATAAGTTATTTTTGGTTAAGAAAATTTATTGTCATAAAAGTATTTCATTTTAAAAAAAAATTTTGTTTTTTTCTTAAAATTTTAAATTCTTGTTAATATTTGGAAAATTTTTGTAAATATAATTTTAGTTTACATTTACATTGTAAAAAAAAAAGGATTGCTTCCTCTAACTACACTTATTTGGTTCGTTAATAGGACACTAGAGTGAAATAGACTGTTCGTAGAAAATTCTCTACTTTCCTTATGTAACGATTTTTAAAAGGCAAACAGATTTCCTACTTTATTATACCACCTTCACTTTAATCGATTTTTCCTTGTTGGTGCCAGTGGTTGTTAACAACTTCCGTACATTTATGCTTACTATTTCCATTAATTCTGATTTAAGTTTATTTTGTAGTTTTATTATTTTTCATGTTAACTATTGAATTAATTAATGAGTTGTTTTCTTTTAAGATTGAATGTTATTCAAATATAGCCTTCTTTTAATGACCTTTGTTATATGAAATTGCATCTTATTATACTATATAAGCTATATTTTCTATTTTTGCTATACATTCTAATAAAAATAAAATAAAATAAATTAAAAAGGTTAAAATCTTTGTTTTTCACAAAAATTTTGATTTTTTTAGAAAATCTTCCGAAATTCTCAGTTTCTATGCATAGATTTTTCTAAATTTAAGATTTATTTCACTTGAATGTTTGAGCTTTTACTATCAACTCTTGAGTTTGAATAAACAATTTCTTTTTTAAGTATATTTATATGTATGAGTAAAATGCCAAATTTACGTTTATCTCGCCTTTAGGCATTATCAAAAAATTTCCAGATATATACACATTGAAAAAAAATACATATAACTTCAGTATTTTATTTTATTTATTTATACTTTCTTTCTCAACTTATTCGTATACATAAGGTTTTATATTTTAAATAAAATCTTTGTAAATTATTATTCAAATTATGATTTTAAGCGTTTTATATAATTTCCGCCTACAATTATTTCTATAATAATTTGCCGCCCCTTATTATTATTCCAAATGATTTGCCGCCCTAGGATCGAACCTTATGTGCTTACTTGCCAATTCATCTCTCTGTAAGCTAAAAAAAAAAGGAATTAAGAAAGAATTGTTAAATTTTTTGAGCTCAGATTGTTGGTTTTAACTATATAAATATTTCTTATACACTTTATACCTTTATGATTTCAAAATAATTTTTCTACAGTTTTTCATTCAAAATCTTTATTTTCTGCCCAAAAAAAAAACACCAGCATTGTAATTTTGAGGGATTTTATTGTAAGATACACGCGTAAAAAATTAAATCTACTTTATTTTTATGCGATTTGAAGGCCTAAACCAGTTTTTATTATGATGTGTTTAAATAAAAATATATACATAAATAAATTCATATTATTGTTATGTAAACAAATAATAAAAAAAAAAATCATTGAAAAAATGGAAATTTAAAAATATCAAAGTAAGTTTATTTTTTCATTTTATTTTTTTTTTTGCATTTATTTTCGAAATGTAAAACTCAATAAATTTTGAAATCGTAAAAAATCATAACATGATTTTTTTTTGTTAAAATTTTTTTTGAGTTGTAAAAATTTTCCGAATGAAAAACAGAAAAATACCAATAAAAAAATTTAATCTGAATCAAAAATATGTTTTTTTAAAGAATGAAATTCATAAAAAAATATGTAGTAAAAAATTTTTATTAGATTTTTTTTGTTTTTTTTTTTTTATTTTTGTGGTTTGAACAAAAGGAAGTAATGAAAAATAAGGAAAAATCTTTTCATTTATTATTATTATTTTCATTTTTTGTTTTTGGTTATTATTCAAGGACGTAGTATCAAATTTTTTTTTAAATGACTTTTCATTTGGGTTTTTTTTTCTTATTTTTCATGATATAAAAAATATGTACATAGTATCTAATATCTCATACAACATACATGATACATAATATATTTTGGTTTTTATTTTTTAAAATTGGCATTATGCATTTAATATTCCCACTTTTTTTTTCGTTTTTTTTTGGTTTAAAACTTATCCTTTTCTTGTCAAAAAAAAAAAAAAATTGTAATAAAACATATTTGATTACATATAAGTTTTATTTGGTTTTTTTTTTATCTTTCAGAATAATAAAAATTTAAATACATTACAAAATAAAATAATGGAAAAAAAAAATACAATAAATAATATAGCGAAAGATAAAGTGTCAGCAGGACGTCAACATTCAACTATACACACAACAAGCATTCTTTCAGCATTACTTTTTAAATATTACATATACATAATATGCGGTTAACAAGTCTTAGACAGTTGATTTTTATTTAAAAAAGTTTTAACAGCTAATAGTTGGAAATATTGGAGAAAATTTGAATGTACTTTTGCGATATTTGAAATAAAACAATAGATCAGATATATAAGTTAGTAATTATTGACTTTTATTTAAGCCTAATTTAGTTTGGCCAATAATACAACTATACAAGTTAAGAGGTTATTCAATTCGGTTTTAAACTATATTTCATAGCAGTCATCCTCTTTCTTCTTTGTGAATCTGAGGAACTTTTAGTAGATCTTCTTATTTGATCATTTCGAATTTTTACTGCACAGCTTTATTGAATTGTAGTTAATTATAAAATTGAACTATTTTAGTTATGTCAATAACATATTTACAGTTAGAATGGTGTAATATAAAATTATCTGAATACCTATACTATATTATACCTATAAAAGCTCAAGAAAGTGAAAGTTCTGTAATGCAAATGTTATTTTCCCAAAAGAATTCTGAATTTAATTTTCAGAATATTAAACTTTTTTGAAAAAGCAATTCTTATATATACTTTTTTAAATTCTAAAAATAGTTTCTTACATTTATTATATTTTTCAACCCAAGCACATAAAATGTACTCTTAATTTTCGCGAAATTGCAATTTCATATTAATTTAAGTTTTTATACAAAGGATACTTATTTAGCTTATAATAACAACGATGAAGAAATTGTATACATATTTCTGTATTATTGCATAAAAATTTTGTTTATGGACAATAAGAGTTTCAGGGACTACGTCAATTAGATATATTTTATTATAATTATTAAACTACGAATTCTACGAATTAAAAAAGAAGGATTCTGACACTTAGATACTTATACCAAGAATCATGCGTAACTCAAATTTTGAAACATCTGAAACAAAAATCTCGTTATTTGTTCATATTTAATATTTATGATACGAAAATATTAAATTATTTTTCTAGCTGATAACTGAATGTACATATGTACATATGTATCTATCTCGCTAAGTTGATAAGTGAGAATATGAGAGAATTTGAGAAGTCTGTAAAATAAAAACAAAACAAAGCGACGACAAATTTAATTTATATATTTTTTTATCAACAGAGGAAACTGTTACTCTAAGTAGAAGTAGATCTAAAATAAATTTATAATATAGTACGATTCAAATCACTTGACCAATGAGC
Source organism: Hybos culiciformis (assembly GCA_964007475.1). Lineage (NCBI taxonomy): Eukaryota > Metazoa > Arthropoda > Insecta > Diptera > Hybotidae > Hybos > Hybos culiciformis. Next base: position 149,286,083 of record OZ023273.1, on the reverse strand, counting down.
TTTTAAGAGAGGGTAAAATTTGAATAAAATTATTATACAAAAATTGCATGAGCTTTTTGCTTAAATAATTTCCCCTAAATTTTGTATGCATTTTTTAATGGAAAGGGAAAGCTTTACATAACGGATTGGTCAAGTGATTTGAATCGTACTATATCTTTTTATGTTTATATACAAAATTGTATGTCTTTAAAATATTGATAGGGTAAATTTAAATGATTTTTCTAAGATTACTTTTGTTTATAAATATTTATGTCGGTTTCTTTTCAAAAAGAAAGGAAATATTAATTAATAATTTTTTAAAATTTTAAATTTATTTCTCATTATAAAATAAAATTGTTACTAAAAATATTCTTAATCTTATATGTATTTATGTATGTATTATGATATAAGGCTATAAAACATATGCTTTCAATTAACAAATTTTAATAAATTCCTTTTTTGTTGTTGTTTGTGTCGTCAATGTGTCAAATGAACAGAAAACAATTAAACATCACGTTCCACTGTTGAGCTTTAATTTAAATTTATGCTTTTGATATTATGATTTGATATGGAACAAAATTCTTTTTTTGAATATTTCACTTCAACAATTTTTCATTATACATCTTCCCTTTTTAATTAAATTCGCAAATGCCTAAAGTTTTTTCGAACTGAAAATATTTTCTTACATGCTTCAATAAAATATGATAGTGCTTTAAAAAATTGTATGATAAGTAATTTTTTTTTATTCCCATCGAACGGAAAACTATAACAAAAGTATTTTAGTTCTCGGTTACTGATATATATTTTATACATTTATCATTTATACATACAAATGTATATTAAGTTTCAAGAAACACACACAATATTTATTATACGAAAAATTATGCAATCAAACATAAACAAAATAAAAAAAAAAAATTTTTTTATTGGCATTTATCGTTATCAAAATTAAATTTCTGTTCGATATTTATTTTTTTTCTTAACGTCGAATAGTTTTTTATTGCTTTTAAATTATAATAGAGACTTGTAAAATTTATTTAAATGCCTGACAAAATGGTATTTTGCACAACTTATAGGTAGTCAGTTATTAAATGCGTCTAACTGAACCCTCGCATCCTTTTTCCGTGGTGGTAGTGAATAGGTAGCGCTTGTTTTGTCATTAAATGAAATAAAATAGAGTGGGCAGTTAATTACTTAAAATCATTTTACTGGAATACGAACAGAGGGACGGATATTAAACGAAAACAAAAACGATATAGTCCGTTTCTTTCAATTGTTTCGAATTAGTTGACTATACTATGCCCATGTAATTTTTCAATGGTTCTTTTTATTTTTGTTGCATATGAAAAATTAATAATAAAAATTTAGGCATAAAAATTTTATCTATTATGCATAAAAGCTTACAAATCTTATCATATATTTAATTTCAATTTGTGATTAATTATAAACCTGAAGTTAAATTTGAAGTAACGGATCAAAGTGCTAATATTAATTTCTATTCAATTACTGAATACATTATATTATCCAGTTTTTCTAAGATCTTCCACTTAAGTTTTTGCTTGTTTTTTTTTTTTATTATCATAATCTATTTTAAACATTTTAATTTTTACGTAGTAGATATCAGAGAACTGCGTAATACTATTCATAAACAAAAACAAATCACTCGCAATATTTCAATACAGAATAATACCAATTACAGAAAAAAAAATGAGCTATTCATATTCTACTTGCACATAAGAAACACTTATATTACATTGACTTGCAAAACAACAATATCTACTCAATACCACTTGATGTTGATTTGTTTTTGCTATGAATGCTATGAATGCAGTAAGTGCCTAATATAAAAACAATACGTATGAATGAAAAAAATATCATCTAATTAAGTATAGGTACATTTTTAACAGTTTTTTTAGGAAATTTTTAGGAAATTTTTACGAAATATTTAATTTTTTTTTAGGAAATTAAATTTCCTTAGAAGATTACCCAATGCATTCAATATACGCAATACATATTTCACTATTCACTATACTTGCGAATAGAAATTTGACTTGATACAAAAAACTCAATACAATTCTAATGTATTGAAAAAATATTATGAATCATATATTCACACTTGTTTCTATTTTGAGTTGAACTATTCATATATTGAATAAATCAAGTGTATTCACGAGTGATTTGTAATACAAGTGTACTCATGCATTTCTCTGGTAGATATACATATTTTTAGTGAGCTTCGAAATTTTATTTATTTATTACGTACAACACTAACGTTGTAAATAATTTGAGAATTATGTAAATATTTATTGTTGTGATTTAAAAAAGAAAAAGTTTAAAAATAACCTTATTTCAAATTTTATTTTTAATAGTTTGTTTTTTATTAGAAAATAATTATTAATATTAACTTTTTGAATATCACGGTTCAAAGACTATTTAAAGTATAGTTACAAATATCATATAATTTGATGATATGTTTTTTTCAGTGAATTAACTTAATATATTATAATCTTATATGTAAAATAACCAGTTTAATAAAGACTCTTGAACTATTCTATATTTTTTTATTTAAATAATTTTTTAAATCGTTTTAGAACAAATTATTTAACCAAACCAAAAACGCTTTATATTTAATTTTTAATACAATTTTGCACTATTTTTAAAACTTTGAAGCTGCAAAGTTTATAATTTATTGTGATAAAATGAATATTATTTATTTTGTTGCCATACTGTCTTCAATTTTTGTTATATCATTGGCTAAAAATGAGAAATTTGTTGAAATTTTAAATGGAAAACTATTGGGAAAAGATAATGGAAATTATAAATCGTTTTACGGAATTCCATATGCTAAGCCACCAATTGATAATTTAAGATTCGAACCACCTCAAGTTTTCGAAGAAAAATGGACTGGAGTTCGTAATGCAGATACACCGCCTGAAGTTTGCATTCAATTGGATCCTGTTGGAGAAAAAGGTCCAACAATTGTCGGAACAGAGGATTGCCTATTTATCAATGTGCATACTCCGAATTCAAAACCAGATGAACTTTTGCCAGTGATGGTTTACATACATAGTGGTGGATTTATGTTCGGAAGTGGTAATGAATCTGGTGAAAAATATTTAATGAGTGAAACTGAAATTATTTTGGTATCTTTCAATTATCGACTTGCACAATTTGGATTCCTTTCAACAGAGGATGAAGTAATTTCTGGGAATATGGGTTTGAAAGATCAACAACTGGCTTTAAAATGGATTAAATCTAATATTGACAAATTTGGAGGAGATCCTAATAAAATTGTTATAACTGGATTTTCGGCCGGCGCAGCAAGCGTGGAATATCAACTACTGAATCCAGAAAGTTCAACACTATTTAATAGTGCTATATCATTCAGTGGTTCAGCATTGAATCCATGGGCTTTTCAACCAAATCCAAAAAAATATGCGGTGAAACTTGCTGAATTATTTGATTGCTCAACTAAAACATCGAGTGCTATTAAAAATTGCTTACAAAAAATTCCAGCATTAGATATTGTAAAATCTGTTGAAAAATTCCAAAACTTTATTAATATTAGTTTGGGATGTTTTTCTCCCGTGGCTGAATCCAAGTCAGTTAAGGATGCTTTTATTACGGAATCGCCACGAAATTTGCTGAAAAGTGGTTACAGTTCGCAAATTCCATGGCTGGCAAGTTATACACATGAAGATGGAGGAACGTTTACTGGCCAATTATTAGGATTAGTGAACAATGGAGCTCCAAAGGAAATAATTGAAAGTTTAGATGCATTGGAAACCGAAGATGGATTTGAAAGATCAAAAAAATATTACGATAATCTTATTTCTGATCTCAAGAAAGGCAATGTTAAAGAAGCAAATAAATATTTCACTGAACATATTATTAAAAATGGAATTATCGAATCTTTGCAAATGCGTCGTAAATACACTAAAGATTCAACCTTTTTATATGTATATAAAAATCCACCAGAACAAAATATAGGCAACCTTTTATCCGGAGATATGAAAATTAAATTTGGTAATTTTAAAAATTAAGTTTAAGAAATTTTTATTGATTTTTTTTATTTTTAGGTACTTCTCATGGCGATGATGTTCTTTTAATTTTAAATTCAGACTTAAGAGAAAGATTTCCAATAAGGGATGATGAAAAAGAAATTTCCAGAAAATTAATTAAACTAGTTGAAAATTTTGCTAAAAATAGGTATATATATATTGCTATAGTTTACCAGATATTAAAATCTTAGAAAATTAGATTTATATTTAAAGAATATTGAATATCAAGTAAACTTAGTTGAGATTGTTAATTTAAAAAAAAACTCATATAAAATTATTTTTCTTTTAAGAAAACCTATTTTCGGTGATATCGAAATTCCTGAAAATAAACCAGGTTCAAACAATACATCATTTTTGGAAATAATGAAAGATTCAACTGAAGTAAAAATTATAAATTAGCTGAAGAACAAAATTGAAGAAAGTGAGAAAATTAATACTGAATTATAAATACAGCAATATCAAATTAATAAAACAAGTTTTCTACAACTTACTTTAAAATTTTTATAACAAATTGTTTGTATTTTTTAGGTTTTTTTTATAAGATTTTAATGCAAATTGAATTTTAAATTAAAATAAAATTTACTGATGTGGTTTTGAAATCAGTTAATATTTTTCAACAACTATAACTAAAACTTTGACTTTATGTTTAAAAAAGAAAAATTAATTATAAATTACTAAGACTGATTTTGTTATTATTTTTTAATAATCTTTGGTTAACTATAAATACCTAATTGAAAACTAACAATTAACTACAATTGGTTATTTAAAAAATAAATTAATAACATGATTAGTTATTTCTACTTATTTCGATTTAATTTACTGCATGTACCAAAATCAACTGATGCAATTTTTTTGCACATGAAAAATTATTTATAAAATTTATTTATTATATTTAAAAGCTTAAAGGTTACTCAATAGATAACATTAAGCTATTTATATCTGAACCTACTGATTCTGATTTGTTTAGTAATTCTATTCAGTTTATCTACAAATATATATTTTTCAGTTGAGTGTTGTTTGTTTTGTTTTTTATTTGAAAATAATATAATCAATATTAAATTAAAATTTTTGTTGAATGTCATGGTTCAAAGTTTCAAACATATTATGTTTTTTTATTCAAAAATGAATTTGATAAGATTAGATATACTTTTGGCTTATATGTATGTAAAATGGTGGCCGAAATTAATCATTTTTTCTTAATTTAATTTAATTTCTTAATATAACAACTTTTGAAATTCGATTGTAAGCTTCCTATTACATTAGTTTTCAATTAACAAGAGAAATGACTCTTTTATGAGCGCTCAAGGGATTGATTAAATTGTTTTTTTTTTGGAGAATAAATAAATATATAATATTTATAAAAATAATAAATACCGCAATTAATAAAAATGAGAAAACAAAAAATTAACACTCGTTAAGCTATTCAAAATGTAATAAAAACAATTGCTTTTTGTTTATCAATTTATTTTTTCAATTTTTTTTTTCACTTCACTATGGAATACCATATATTATAATCTACACATTATTCAATTTATTATTTTTTGCAGTATACTTAAAACTTCGAAGCGGCAAAGTTTATTATTTATTGTGATAAAATGAATATTATTTATTTTGTTGCCATAGTGTTTTCAATTTTTGCTATTTCATTTGCTAAAAATGAGGATTTTGTTGAAATTTTAAATGGAAAACTATTGGGAAAAGATAATGTAAATTATAAATCGTTTTACGGTATTCCATATGCTAAGCCACCAGTTGATAATTTAAGATTCGAACCACCTCAAGTTTTCGAAGAAAAATGGGCTGGAGTTCGTAATGCAGATACACCGCCTGAGGTTTGCGTTCAATTGGATTATCTAGAAGAAACTGGTCCAAAAATTGTCGGAACAGAGGATTGCCTATTTATCAATGTACATACTCCGAATTTGAAACCAAATGAACTTTTGCCAGTGATGGTTTACATACACGGCGGTGGATTTATGTTTGGAAGTGGAAACCAGTTTGGTGAAAAATACTTAATGCGTGAAACTGAAATTATTTTGGTATCTTTCAATTATCGACTTGCACAATTTGGATTCCTTTCAACAGAGGATGAAGTAATTTCTGGGAATATGGGTTTGAAAGATCAACAACTGGCTTTAAAATGGATTAAATCTAATATTGACAAATTTGGTGGAGATCCTAATAAAATTGTTATAACTGGATTTTCGGCCGGCGCAGCAAGCGTTGAATATCAACTACTGAATCCAGAAAGTTCAAAACTATTTAATAGTGCTATATCATTCAGTGGATCAGCATTGAATCCATGGGCTTTTGAAACGAATCCAAAAAAACATGCAGTGAAACTAGCTGAATTATTTGATTGCTCAACAAAAACTTCGACTGCTATTAAAAATTGTTTACAAAAAATTTCAGCCTTAGATATTATAAAAACTGTTGACAAATTTCAAAATTTTATAGGTTTTAGTGTGGGATATTTTTCTCCTGTAGCTGAGCCCAAGTCAGTTAAGAATGCTTTTATTACAGAATCTCCACGTAATTTGCTGAAAAATGGATATACTTCTGACGTTCCATGGCTAGCAAGTTATACGAAGCAAGATGGAGGAATTTTTACTGCAACATTATTAAAATTAGTGAACATTGGAGCTCCAAAGGAAATGATTAACACTTTAAATTCATTAGAAACCGATGATGGAGTTCAAAGATCAAAAAAATATTACGATAATCTTATTTCTGATCTCAGAAAAGGCAAAGTTAAAGAAGCAAATAAATATTTCACTGAACATATTATTAAAAATGGAATTATCGAATCTTTGCAAATGCGTCGTAAATACACTAAAGATTCAACCTTTTTATATGTATACACAAATCCACCAGAAAAAAATATAGGCAACCTTTTATCCGGAGATATGAAAATTAAATTTGGTAATTTAAAAAAAAAAAAATGTTTGGCATAAAATTGTGTATTATTGAATTTTTTTTTTTAATTTTCAGGTACTCTTCATGGCGATGATGTTCTTTTAATTTTAAATTCAGACTTGAGAGAAAGATTTCCAATAAGGGATGATGAAAAAGAAATTTCCAGAAAATTAATTAAATTAGTGGAAAATTTTGCAATAAATAGGTAGGAACATGGCTATATTATAGTTTACCTAATATTTAAATTCTAGACAGCATCTTGAATATTATGAAAAAAATTTAAATTATGTGAAAAAATTAAATTAAAAATTAATATAAAATTATTTTTCTTTTAAGAAAACCTATTTTCGGTGATATCGAAATTCCTGAAAATAAACCAGGTTCAAAAAATACATCATTTTTGAAAATAATGAAAGATTCAACTGAAGTGAAAAAGTTAAAAGAGCTGAAGACAAAAATTGATGCAACTGAAAAAATTAAGACTGAATTATAAATGCAGCAATCACCAAATTAAAAAAAATAAGTTCTCTGCAACTTGCGTGTATAATTTTTAAAACCAAATTGTTTCTATTTTTTAAGTTTTTTATTTTAAATGTAAATTCATTTATATTCAATTTTTTAATAAAAATAAAATTTTCGATATGGTTTTGATAATAGACAATTTTTTTTTTTTCGAACTCGAAATTAAATAAAAAACTTAATAACTCAAATGTTTGCCGTTTCATTCGACACCTTTTCATCGGAAAAGGAAAGGTAAGAGTGTCCAATTCTTTAGTTCCATTACATTTAGTAATGAAGATATTTTTAATGTCTCTTTTTTTTAATGAATATGTTCAGCTTGCAACTTTAAACTTTAATAAGTTATTATTCATCACAATACATATATTTTCTATACAATTCAATAGTTTATTTAAAACATTTTAAATTAATTTAAATCATTTTCATTTGAACAGGATTTTATTAAATTACACACATTTAATGTTAATCCAATAAAAGTTGTTGACGCAATATAATGTAGTGACATAACAAAATATAGTCTAATAACTTTATTATATTATTATTGTTCTATGAAAATGTTAATAAATATTATTTAACAATCTCATAATTATCAGCTTCATATTGAAATAATGAAATTAAAAAAAAAAATATATAAAAAACTATATAAATATTAATTTATTTTAATGTTTTACCACAAATTTTATTGTATGTAATTTACAATGAAATTATTGCTCATAAAACGAATTATGATGACTTTCTATTTGTCATTTCATTGTTATAAGAAAAACATTATGTGTAGTGTAAATAAAAATAGTTTATTTTTATATACATTTGTATACATACATTTATTTTTTAAATTCGAATTATATTTGAGTATAAATTTTCATGATTCAGGATAAGTCGTTATATTATTGTAAAACAAGTAAAAGAAAAATTAACAGAATAAGAAGTGGAAAGAACTTCATTTTTATATATTAGAACATTTATGATTTCTTATTGAGTTTAAAAGTTAGCACAGGTCTCTTTAACAATTTTTCATTGAAAATGTTCGCAAATATATTCTTAACTACAACCATTGAATATCTTGTCAGTTCTTCTAAGACAGCTATAGTTGCAATTTTTATATAAAATTTAAAGAGAAAAAAAATGCTGCATTGGCTTTTAATTTATAAGTATATAAATTTAATTTATAATGCTAGAGATAGAGTCGACGTAATTCATGCGCGTATGCGCGCGTAAAAAAAATAAAAAAAACCTGTTTTTTTTACCTATTATGCTCAACGCCGTTCACATGCGAAAAACAAAATAGAAAAAGAGAAAAATTAAATTAGAAAAATAAAATGGATTCTGTTTGTAATATTTTTATAATGCTTTTTAATTTATTTATAACTTAATAAAACATAAAAAATTTTAATAAATTTGCAATAAATAATTATTTAATTTTAATTTTGAATATAATTATATTTATGAACTTTTTTATTTTATTAAATAATTATTTGTTTGTAAAATTTTTTTTTTCTAAATACAACAAAATAAACAACACAATTTTTTTTTCTAATTACAACAAAATAAACAACACAATTATAAACAAATGATTTCCACAATGTACGGCGTAAAATACTGGGAAAGTTAAAATATTTCAACTTTTACGCGCGTAAGCTACGTTTTACGTCGTTGCGTATAGCCGGTCTCATACATTTTCATACAATTTGATTTTTTACGTGCGTACACGCGCGTGAATTACGTCGACTCTATCTCTAGCACAAGTATATAAATTTAAAAGGAAATGATATTTCTAAATACCTCAGAGTTGTTATAATGTTTTATAGAAATGTGTTGTTTTTAGAAATAAATATAAAAAATACGTAGGTACACCCAAAAAATTTTAACAAAGTCTCCATATAGATTATTTCCTGATTTTATATTTGTCTTATTCCTATGGACATACAAATTCGAGGAAAATTTCAAAATAAATAATAATCCATACTATATACTTGTAAATATTTTAAATATCATAATTACGCGTCGCAGAAATGTACAAGTTGGTTCTTTTATTTGCACAAGGCAATTGGATGTCATTTAATTTATGTCATGTAACAAAAACAGTAAACATTTTTTTTTTGAATTATAAAAAAAGTAAATTTGCCAATTTTTTTCTAATTAGCTTTTCATAATAGCTTTTCATAATAGCAGGGTCGAAAACGACATCTAATCAAATAGCTCAACTATAAGACTTTTAGTAAAATAATTTTTTTTTTTTTTTTCAAAATTTAATATTTTCTTATATGTAATTAAAGTTCATTAAAATATCCTTTTTATATTTGACTTTTTAATAAAGACTTTTGAAAACTAACTTTAAAGAATTTTCCTACATAAAATATGAAAATACGAATATGAAAGTGTTATTTAAATTTCCATTACTATAATTACAAATTTTTTGTTAAATAATAAAAAGTTTGAAATCATAAACAAAAATCGTTCAACATAGACATCCGATTTAATGAAAAACTAAAAATAAAAAATAAAACTATGCATAAAAAAAATAAAAGTAGAGTGTCTGGATATCAATTATTTTTTCATATTTTATTTTTCTACTTTTTTTTTGTTCTGATTATGATAGGAACAAGTCGTTATAAAATATATGTACATTGTACACATTAATAATTTTCCTTTTTTTTTTATAAAATTTTTCTAGTTTAAAATCTACATATTATTATTATTGGGGGAAAAAAAAGGAATATTATGTTAACGTTACGGAATATTTTGCAATTTCTAAAAAGAAAAAATATCTCAACTTTATATTTGGCAATCAAAAATAATATTTGCATTCTTTTTTAAAGCCTTGTTAAAGAAAAATTTATTCTTAAAATTATGTAAATTTTCTATTTAGAAAAGTTTAAAAAAAAAATAATCCTATCAAACAAAAAAACTTGAGTATTTATTGATTTTTGTATAAATAGTAGAGATGACATTAATAACTTGAATGAGTGACCGTCCTTCTGTTTAGTACTTTAGAGGGAAACAATCTTTGCTATTTTGTTTTACTATTGCAGTGAATAGTAACATTATAAATTTTAATGTGCATGTGATCGGTAAGTTGTATTTACAATCGTAAATTTAGCTCGGTAAATGGTATATTAAATGCGTCAATTATTTATTTAAGAAAGTTTTATTTACACACTTCAATTTTATTTACCACACTTCAATTTTATTTATTTTTTTCATTTTGAACTTTTGTTTATTTTTTGCATTGAAAATGTATGATTGCAACTACCTCTCACATGCACATTAAAACAGTACACAAAACATGTTAATAAAATTTGTTATACAGCTCGTTGTGTATATACACAAAAACACATGGACACTTGTCAATATTATATCAATCGACCTAACGGTCTCGTGATATAAGTATTGATGCTTGCCCAAGTGTTTTTGTGTATACACAACTCGTTGTAATAACAAATTTTCTTAACATGTGTTGTAATCTACTATTAGTTTTAAAAAAATCGATTGATATTCTTTTTTTTTTTAATGCTTCTTCTATGCAAGTTTGCTGATTTTAGTCTAATAATGAAGATGTAAAATAATCAATGATTAATAAAATTTAAAAAAATATATAAATATATACCCATACAACATATATCTCTGAATATCTTTGAATAAATATATTCTAAGGATTATATGCATACGGTGTTTTTCTATCTGGCTGATAAAACAAAGTGTCAACAATTTCGTTCTAAGGGAATTCTAAATAAAGCCAATTCCCAAATATACATTATACAATTATACATATTTATAGAAATTATTTTTTTTTTTTGTTAAATTTCTATATTTGCCATTATTTGTCAAAAGTTTTAATGAAGTTAATTTTTAACCTTAAAATTAGCATAATCTAACAAAGTTGTTTGGGTGTCTGGAAGAAGATTAAATTGCAAAAAATAAAAGAAAAAATAAATTACAAATCGAAATATATTTTCATTCAAAATAATGAAAAATCAACTTTATTTTCATGTCTAGTGGTTTATAAAACTTTGTATATGCCTCTTATTTTATTTTTTTAAATAAAATAAAAAAGGAATTTAATTTTTTTTTATTTTATCTTTTTTTTTTACTTTCTTTTTTCTTTTTTTTTTTCTCGTGGAATGATGATGTTTTATTTATTTATGTTGGTTCAATTTTATTTTTTTTTTTCATCTTTTAGAATAATTTCATATCAAATTTACATATGTTTTTATATGAAATATATATATTTTTTATTTATATATTATATTTTAATGCTTTTCCAATAATATGTACTCGTAAAAAATAAATGCAAAAAAAAAAAACAAAATAAACAAAAATAAAGCATATTTAATATAAAGGAAATATGTGAAAATATAAAATATGAAATAAAATGCTGTTTAAAGTGTTTTTTTTACATCTCAAAATCAAAAATAAAATAAATTTCTGTCAAAAAAGATTAAAAGGAAAGAAGAAAAACTTTTCATATAAAATGCAATGAAAATTGCATTTATTTGATGATAAAAAGAAATCAAATAGTATATCGAGTATATTATGATTGAAGTGAAATATGTGTGTTCCAAAGCTTTATATTTATCCAAACCAAATTTTGAAGAAAATTCTCTTAAAATTATTATATTATTTATTGCAAAATTTTAATGATTGCTCACGTTTTTATTTATTATTGTGTGTATTCAGAATTTGAAAAAAAAGAAAAAAACCTGAAGGTGAAATAAAGATTATTTTTAAGATTTAATTAAATTGATTTATTATAATTGATGCTTTTTTATTTATCTGCTTTTATTCATTTTATTAGAAATACTGTTTTACTATCGTTCTTATACTATTCTGGTAATAAAATAATATTGAACTCAATTTAGTTTTGGGTTTTATTTATTTTTGATAAACAGTTTCAGTTAATTAAAGTAAAAAAATAGACTAGAAAATTTGTTTTTTTAAATAGTTTTTAACAAAATGTAACTATAGATGTGTATTTCAAACCACATCTATAGTTCTTGTCTCAATCTTATAAGATTTCCTTTTTTTCAATCTAAACAAAAATATCTGACATTATAAGTGTAATATTGTGCTAAAAAGAGAATACAAAACTAAAGGTAGGTAGGTGTATTGAAATTATCAATGAAAAATTATTAGAAATTCTGAAGTGAAATATTTTTTATTTTATTATTCCAGAAGTGTAGTAGCTAATAGATAATGTTTGAATGTAGAACCATTGAAATTTGTTTCATCATCTGTAGCTATGTATATTTTAAAAAAATTTATGCACAAAATTTTATACATGCATATTATTTTCTTCATCTTGTATCTGAATCTATACGTAAATATCTTTACATATCCTTTGTATACAGGACAACGATAATGATTTTTATTTTTTTTTTTTATTAAAATTGAGATATTTACAAAGAAAACATAATATTTGTAAAGTATTATAATGCATAATTGAGTATTACTTTTTTTTTTCTTCTCTTTATATTTATATTTGAAAGGAAAGGCTTCATCATGTCATATTTTCAAATACTTTAGTTAGATGTAGTAGGTATATATGAAAATGAAAAGTTTATGTCATATTTTATGAAAGAGCTAATTTTTTATGACATCCAAGTATAAAATTTCTACACTTTTTATTATTTTAAAAATTATGACATGCAAATATTTTCTTTGAGATTTTTTTTCTTTCTTCTTTATTAGAAATATATACATTCATATAACGTTCTTACATGGAAAAATAAAAATTTATTAAAAAAATATGTACCTCCTACATATTGTATATATTTGTATAATACAAAAGAGAACAATATATCTACCATTAATAACAATTTATTTATATTTTTATTAATTTAAACATAAATTTTCTATTCATTTAATTAAATATCAAATTGAGGTGAAGAGTCTTAACGTTTCTATTTAACATAAATTATGAAGTGAGAACAAGTTGAATGTATTTTACATACGCATTTCTTTCGTGATTTCAAAAAAAAAAAAAAAAAGTTAATGTTACTTAGTGTTGTAATTTAATTATACATATTTTTGAAATAATAACATGCTAAGCTTTAGTATAATATTTACGTGCATTTATAAAATTTCTAGTATTAGATAAGATTTTTTCATCAATGTTTTTATGATTATATAATGAAACAACAAAGTTTATGGAAATTTAATTTTTTTAGAAAAATATTAATTAGTACTTCATAAATATGAATTATACCTAAAATAGAGTTCAGTTTCAAAATTTCACTTTAAAAAATATTTGTGAATAATTTTTTTTATTTATATTTTTACAATCTCACTTTCAAATTTTTTTAAAATCTCTAAACAACTCAAAATTCCACTATATGTTCTTAATTAAATTTAATATTATTTCGAATTGGCTTAAAATTTCCTTAATTAAGCTTTTAAAAATTATCAAAAGGATTAAGTTATTTATTTTACTAATGTATTATTTCAATTATTACAGGCATGTGTGGTTTTTTTTAAATATTTCGAATATTTATAGTTCTCTAACTATTTTAAGAATTTATTGATTTGAAGAAAACTATTTATACGAAAATTATGAAAGCTCGAAATGAAATTTATTTTTTTTTTATTTTCTCAGATTTTATGATTACAAATTTCCCAAGAAAAAGTAAAAATACTTTTAAAAGAATTAAAAATATAACTCCTTGAGAATTTTAATACTTTTACAGTGTTTTTAACAAAGTTTATAATATATGGAAGGAGATCTTATTTTCAATTGAAGTAATTAAAATTATATCTGGATGTAATCAAGATATGAAATCGGAAATAAGGAAAGTTCGTTAGTCGTTATATTATTCGCTTTTGATTAATTTTTAGTTTAAATCGAGTTTAATTGAGAGAGCAAAATCAGCAATAAACCGCAAGTATAATGGACATATCGTGTTTATAATTTTATTTTGTAATAGCAGTGATATGAATTTCATTCCGATGATTCTCAATCATTCTTTAAATAATTAAAGACATAAAAAAAATAAGTAAAAAACGAGTTTTCAAAAAAACTGAGGACAAGCCGCATGAAAAAGTAGAAAATAATTTTTTCTTCACACACAGAGGTGGACTCAGATTTTTTGATCTGTGTGTGAAGAAAAAGTTATTTTCTACTTTTTCATGCGGCTTGTCTTCAGTTTATTTGAAAACTCGTTTTTTACTTATTTTTTATTTTCTGCCTTTTTCACGTTAACTAAATTGTTATTACAAATTTTCATCGATTTTTCATGCAAGTTTTCATGATTGTTGAAGATTTATCACTAATCATATCGATGAAAATTTTTACGATGATTTTCCCGCTTTTCCAGGTTTTCCATGGAGTTTTCCGCAAAGGCAACTTTATAAAACTCATTTCGCTCTACAACTTTGTCTGAGGTTGCAAAACGCTCTAACGCTTCCTTGGTCGGAAAAACTCCGGAAAAGCGTTTTACATGAATTTTCCTCGATTTTTTCTGAAAGTTTTAACCATTGTCAGAGAGAAAGTAATGATGCCAGTTGATAGGGAACTTGATCCTGCATAATTTAGAAAACTTTTTTACCGGAAAACTTTTCGGAAAATTTTCCGGAAAATTCCGGAAAATTTTTTGGGAAAAATCGGAGAACTTTGCATTTTTCCTGAAACGGATTAATCACTAAAAAAATTTGTACCAAATTTTCAAATTATTTTTTTCCGATTTTCCGGGTTTTCCATGGAAATTCCGGTTCAAATTTTGATAGATTCAATTGTCACGCGACATGAACCTGTGTGCCAAATTTCAGCTCGCTGTGATGACGAAAAGTGGGTTTACGAGAGTGTCGAAAATAGTAAAGAAATATATAAACAAACAAATTCCTGTACAAGTTAATAAGAATTGTGTCCTCAAAAATATTGTATGTGTAAAATATTATTTTTCATAATATTTTTTGTCGTTATAGAAATATTTCCGAGTAGGGCTATCTTAACTACATAGGTAAATATTCCAGGAAATGAAAATATAATGTTAAATATAATATTTTTTAAATTTTTATTACACAGAAATTGATTTAGTATGGCTTATTGTAAAAAATCATGAAGTTTGATTATCAATCAATCAAAATCCTTTTAGAATTCAATATTTTTTTTCCACCACCCCATCTCCATACTCTATTATTCATAAATTTTCTAGTAATGAGTAAATAAAAAAAATAAAAATCGTAAAAGTGATCAGCTTTAATGAAAAAAGCATTAATACGTTTCATTAAGACGTTGACATGTAATCATCAATTATCGTCATTATTTTTCATAAAAAAGTCATTCCAATTTACCATTCTTCTAATCAAGATTTATAAAAAAAAAAAGAAAAGAAATAATAATGAATAAAAAGTTCTATTGATTATATTATTGAGCTTAAAAATTCAATCACTTGAAAATTTTTAATGAATTAAAATTCCAAAAGATACTTCCAATTGAAAATAAAATATGCATATTTTTTTTGTTTGCATAATTGCTTTAATATACCTATGTAAAAATTTAATTGTGCTGTTTTATATTTAGATTAGAGAGAATTTGGTTATTAACCTTCCGTTTTTCCAAAATATACGTTGATTCATAATAATATATACGTGTAATGATATATGTAAAATTTGGGACATTTATTTCTATGTAAAACATAAATAACTTTCAAATTATGAGTGCATGTTAACAAACTGAAAAGTTTTAAATTACAGAGTAATTAACAATTTAAATAATTTTTTTTTATTCGAAACTTATGCTGTTCAGAGATAGATTAAAAACTTTATCGGATTTTCATTTTCCTTCTCAGGATTTTATTGATTTTTTAAATAAAATTAATTTACTAACATTTTTTGACACAAATTGAAAAAAAAATAAATAAAAAAAATTATACATTCTATAAATATTTTTTCAGACAGAATCATCATAAATCATTGATAAAATTTAATAAAAATATTATTTGAATTTATGTACAAAATGAATACAGAACAAAATATTGCAATAAAAAAATAAAGTATATCCTTTTTTTTGTGCGACATTAGGTAACTGCAGCTTGCATTTATATGATTGTAGAAAAATTAAAAGGAATGGTTTTTCTAGCGCCTGGTGATGTAGTAATTCAGAGTTTAAATGTAATGAATTATAAATTTTCTTTATTTATGTTAAATACAGTGCTCGATAACGATGTTAGTTATAAAATTGTTTTATTTCGAGCCGATCATAGAAGTTTGTTTTTACGTCGAATAGAACAATTTGTCCTATATAGTTGTTTCGACAATATTTTGAAAAGAAATTTAATTAAAAGGTTTCTAGACTTTCATAAAAATATTGTATTTTTATTAATAATAAAATTATAAATGAGTGGTTTTGATTTGATAAAGTCATATTGTGGACGAATCTAACAACTAATATATATATTTAGGCATATAAAAGAGCAATAATTTCTAAATTTTAATCAGCATTTCAATCTTGTGAAGGCCAAAATATTTTATTTAGATTCTATAATAAGTTATTAAGTTGTTTTATAACATAATGTCTTTTAGCGTAAATAATTAATATGTTTCACTGAAGTATTGAGACTTTAATGTTAATTATTATACTTTATCATCTAATAATCTATATAGACTGATATAATAATGAAAAATGGAATTATTTCTATAATTTCAAAGACTAGACGTAAAAAAAACTATCTCTAAAAAGAAATTGATTTTTGTCACGTTTTTAATAAATCTTAATTTTTTGTTTCAATGTACAAATAAAAGTGATTTATGATTGTTAGCTAAGCTTGAACAGCTTAATAAAACTACAAAAAAAAAAAAACAATTGCAATCAATTTGCATTATAGGGATTAAATTCAAATTAAATTGGCTATAAAAGTATATTCTAATTTTTGTGTGTTTAAAAACAAATTTTTAGAATGAGAATTAATAATCGAGTTTTATTTTGTAATTTGATAAAAGAGTAAATTTTAGAAATATTTATTTCTTAAATATACATTCTTATGTAATATTGGACAATAATTGAATGTCATAAAAATAGAAATTTTCTTCTCTTTTTTTTGTTCCCTTATGAAATTTTAGTTAATTAAAGGCCACTTAATATTTCAATACTCAATGACAATGAGATAAAATCCTAAGTCTAAGTTAAGACAAACCTTAAAAAAAACACATTAATTAAATTTTAAAAATTTTGAAAAATATGGATTTTTTAATTTGGAATATATTTTCAAAACGTTACTGTTGCTAATATTAACCTTCATAACTAATATATTAAATGGGTATGCAGTATGTTATGTAAATATAGAATTCAGGTTCAGAAATTTTTTGAAGGAGCGGCGAAAGTCAATAAACCTATTTTTTCTTGCAATAAATTTTAATAGCTTTATTTTAAGTGAAAAACATCTCACGTATTCACTTTGAACTTAAAGTTTTATTTTTTTTCGAAAAAAATTAATGTTAGTTCTTTTCAGAGACATAAAATTGTTGTTTCTGCAGCAACGTGATGAATGGAAGTTTTTTTATATGAAAATAAAATAATGTCATTTTATGTGTACACTTTTACTTTTATTCGATTATCACGTAAAAGAAAATTATCTTTCAATAGAGGAAAAGAAAATCTTATCTTTTGGGTTTTTTTTTTAACTTTTAAGATGAATTAAAAACTGTAGGTATAACACATTCTTAATAAAACAGTGAATTTTTTGAAGAAAAATAAAAACTTTAAAAAAAAATCTATACTCATTATATAAATGTATGTAAATAATATATAGATGTACAAGTACATCTATAAATGTTTTAAATGTTGTTATATATATGTAATTATGTTATTTTAGCTATCCCGGAAAATCTTGTTTTGCCACATAAATAATTATATTTTTTGTATCTAGAATTCTAGATGTTAATAAAAAAATGTTATTAATTTAGTTAGTAATTTTCTCTTTTTCGCGGGTTTATTAATTTAGTTAGTAATTTTCTGTTTCGCAGATCACGGTCGTTAATAATGTATGTAAGAAGTTTCCAGACATTGACTAAAATAGTTTTCATTATATATCTCAACAATC
This sequence comes from Hybos culiciformis, assembly GCA_964007475.1. Lineage (NCBI taxonomy): Eukaryota > Metazoa > Arthropoda > Insecta > Diptera > Hybotidae > Hybos > Hybos culiciformis. The sequence continues at coordinate 149,267,575 of OZ023273.1, read as the reverse complement.
ATTTTTATACACTTAAATTTGTCTCAGCGTATAAGTCAGTTAGTGATATGTTTTTTTTTCACTACAGTGCACAACAGTATAATAAATTAATTTTATTTGAATTTAAAACTTTTATTATGGTATGCTTCTGCACAACTGGTATTTTGGTTCTGCACAACTGGTATGCTTCTGCACAACTGGTTTTTAGGTTCTGCACAATTGGTTTGCTTCTGGGCAACTGGTATTTAGTTTCTGTACAACTGGTATGCTTCTGAACAACTGGTATTTTAGTTCTGCACAACTGGTATGTTTTTGCAAAACTATGGTATTTGGGTTCTGCACAAGTGGTATGTTTGTGCACAACTGGTATTTTCGTTCTGCACAACTGGTATGTTTGTGCACAACTGGTACCTTGGTTCTGCATAAGTGGTATATTCGTACACAACTGGTATTTTGTCTCTGCACAACTGGTATGTGTGTGCACAACTGGTATTTCAGCTCTGTATAAGTAATGATATACATAAATTTATTTTTATTAATATTGTATCTAATTTGTCATATTATTGATTAAATCTGTAGCTATATTTGTAAATGATCAAGAATTCTCATGTTCAGAAAATCAATCTTAAACATATAGACAAATTCATTAAATTAAAAGTTTAAAAAATCGTCACAAAAATAAAGCAAACACTTTTATGTATATAACTATAAACTTTACTTACATGTTCACATTATAATTCTGATATTATTTTGCTAACTCAAATATAAATATTTAAGTTACTAAATGAAAAGCAGAAGGTGTTAAAAACTAACAGTATTTGGACGTTAGATTCTTCAATTCGTGCTGTTCTGTTTATTGCATTAAAGAACCTTATTCAATCATTAAGTCTGTATATTTTTCTTAGAAAAATTATCTGTAGGGAAATTTCTCAAAATATACATTATTTTAATCTTTCAAATAAAATGTTTAAATAAAAATTAATCTTTACAAGGTTCTTTTTTGTATGATTTTAATTTTCCCAGTAATTAGTCTGCATAAAGAAAAATTATCCTTCTTTTATAAAAAATAAAAACAAAAATTATACGCAATCCCATTTATAACATTTTTCGCATTTTATTCATATTATAAGCCATTACAGGTGTTTTCTTTAATTCATCATTATATGTACATAAATATATAAATATATAAATATGTGCATAACATTTATAAGTTGTTCTGGCAAGCTCTTTAGATTGCATGTACAATATGTACATATAAAGGACATTTTTTGAACAGCAATAAAGTCTCATTAGCATTTTGAAAAGTGATTGTCTGCCAGAGCTGAATCATTGTTTTAACGTCAATGACAATTTCAGTTCTTTAATTTTAATTATGCTCATTTTGTCATTTTTCTTTTATTTAGTCAATCATATTTGTAATCATTTATTAAAAAGAAGTATTTTTTTTTAACAAATGAATATTTGATTGGCATAAATCGGCATTATTTATAATTATATAATAGTATCAAAAGATTAAATTTTAAACAGAAAAATATTTTAAATGCAAATTTATAGCCAATACGTAATCAAAACTCTTTGAAATAATTTTTTTACATTAACTTTGATTTTATTTGGTTTTTTCTTTTAATTTCAAAATGCTTCCAATAATAATTAGAATTATTTAGGGCAAAAGGAAACTCATAAATTAAATGAAAATTCATAATACCTACTATGCCTTCAAATTAAATAGACCTCATTAAAATTAGTTTTATAACATGAAAATATGCAATATAAAATATAATTACCTAGATGTATATAACTATAAGTAAGGAAATGGATATAGTCATCAAAACTTAATTATTTTTTTTCCCGTATTACTTAATAATAAGTTCTAGGAAAATATTCCTGATCTGAATTATTGTTATAAATAGATACTTTAGAAGTAATTTATTATTTTCTTTTAATTTTTTTAAAAACTTAACTAAAAGCTTTACAATTTCTTAGAAATGTGCTGTTAAATCGTGTTTTACAAGAGAAATAGTATATTTTATAAAAAAAATTCTCCATCCAATTAAAAATTGCAAAAGGAAATAAGTAGAATGATGATAGTATTTATAATAATAAAGGATATTCGCCATTTAATTGGTAATAAGATTTAGATTTAAGAAATAATGAATAAAATAATATAATATTAACAATGTCCTTCTTTTATTTTAATAAATTATACCTTTGTTAGCAAACTAGTTCAAGTTATGCATACTATATTAGTTGATTTAATCAATATCTGATTCTTTGACTTCAGAACATATTCCGATAGTTTACGCAAGCCAAAAGTTAAATTAAATTAAAAGCGAAAACATAAATTTTTAGAATTCAGAAATATTAGAAAATCAATGACTTTTGATAACCGCTTAGTTTTGTTTGAAAACAACTTTAAGGACTCTCATTTTTCTCACAAAACTGATGACATTATACAAAAATTAAACATCAAAACTATATTAGTTATTGTGGTGTATATAAAAAATATATACAAACAAATTAATGAACCCAACTTAAACTTATATTTCGCAGAACAACTTTGTAGGGGATATTAAATTTAATTTATCATTTTGTCTTTTCATTTGGCAAAACTATTAATAAACTGATTACTTTCAAGTTCATTTATTATGTTATAAGGTCATTAATTCACATAATAACAAAAAAAAGAACGAAAATTAAATCGATAAACATTTTTTATTTGACCATGAACCTATTTTCCGACGATTAAGAAAAACAAAAAAAAAATCTAAGCTAATATTGCGTTGTTTGCTGTTATTTTGCTGTTTGTTGGAAATGCAAATAATTCATTGGTAAACATTACACCGAGCATGTACTTGTTGTACATATATACAGTACAATACTTTAATAAAATATACTCAGTACTCGATTGTCAGAAAATTGTACTTAATTAAAAAAAAACAAATTATTTGACATTATTTAGATATAATATAAAGGCAATAATTTCTAAATTTTAATCAGCATTTCAATCTTGTGAAGGCCAAAATATTTTATTTAGATTCTATAATAAGTTATTAAGTTGTTTTATAACATAATGTCTTTTAGCGTAAATAATTAATACATTTCACTGAAATATTGAGACTTTAATATTAATTGTTATAACATTATCATCTAATAATCTATATAGACTGATATAATAATTTTAAACCATGAGGACTCCGTGTTTAATTTAAGGCGCAATATGGAGTTTTCAGTTACTAAAATGCAAACAAGCGAAGGCAAATTTTATTGAGGAACTAAAAAGTTTTTTTTTTTATGAAGAGGTCAAAGTGAAATATAACTACTTGCGTATAGAGATATTTGACATTAATAAATTAAAAAAAAAAAAAACTCTTTGTACCAGTTATTTAAAAATTGTGATTATATCTAATGTTACTTACATTCGTATAATGTAATAAATAAAAACTTAAAAGCATAATCGAGTTTTGGTATCACACGGAATTAGCAAATTATATTTTAATATTTTTGTAAATATTTTACTTGTTTATCCGAAATAAAAAATCTAAAAAACAAAAACTATGCAAAATATTGTATTCTTTTTTTTTGTACTAAGAGCTTTTGGAAAGCACATATGGGAATAATAATTTTTTTTTCTTATTATTATTTTTATTTTTCAAATTTTTTTTTTACCAAATACTTAAAAACACAAAATAGCCAAAATAATTTCAGAATTTAAAGTAGGTAGGTATACAATTTAGAAACATTGTATATTGGATAAACTTATTTTTGTGTGTTTTTTTTAAGTTAACGCACACGTGTGCCAACCTTTAAAATAATAAAAAAAAAACTTTCGCTTTCTCTGAATAAATTAAAAATAAAAATAAAAGTGAATTCTTAATGTGCACATAAATTTTTTTCTGAAAATTTTTACATTTATGAGGTTTTTTATGTACTTTGAATTCTTAAAGGTTTTCATTTAAATTACTGGATTATCCATTTTGTTTATTCGCTGTTATTTATACTTTAAAGCTATAATTTTATGATTAAAATATTGCTTAAGGAATATTATGTTAAACATTCGTATTTTGAATTCAAAGTCCATTTAAAAAAAAAAAAATTATAAAGAAACTTATTTATTTATCCTCTTAATAAAAAATGAATTTATTTTTGCCGCTTAAAGTCAGTATTTGGTTTAATTACGTTCCACTCAAATATAAAGTTGCTTTGAAATTTAAAAAATTTGTTTTGTATACATAATCAATCCACTTAGACGGGAGCTAAGCCTTTAAAACTTAAAAAAACAGTCAAATGTTTCCCATTTTTAAAAGAATTTTTTAATGCGAAAAATAATCGGGTAATGAGGCCTTAACGAAGAACCGAAAAAGTTAAAATTTATGCATTAGCATCATATGGAAAAAGAATCCAACCAACATCTATACTTTTGATGTTGAAAGCAGGCAAATTTATACCATTCGGCCATCCAGCATTACATTTCTTTTAACTATTATCATCCACAAACAAATATTCATACATATTAGACTCACATAAAAGTAGGTATAATTAGTTTATTGACTTTTGGTCCTAATTTTCATATTGTGTCACCATTATTCCGATAACAATGTATTTATTAATGTAATTACCTATGAACAAGTTAGTTCAGAAAAATTAAAAACTTTAAGTATATTTAAAATTTTTTTACAAAACGCTTTTAGTTCAAATGTTTTTCCATAACATACCTAGACGGTACATATTTGTCCCATAAAATTATGATAAATGCATAAATAACGAGAAATTAACCTTAATGATTCAACATCTGATAAATTATAACGATGTTGTTCTTAATAATGTAATTAAAGAAAATAGCTAAGGTTTAAAAAACAAAAAAAAACAAGTAAATTATTCTAATTGGATCTTATTTCATTCAATATTATAATGGCTTAATAAGTTTTTGTGTCTTGGGGTTTTTTTTTTTTTTGGTGCGCTAAATACTTTTATAATGTACAGGCAGATTGAATTAAACTGGCGTTTCTATTACTTTAGTTGTCAATATTTTATGTTCTTTAATTGTAAAATAAAAATAATTAATTTTCGTTAAATCGTAATGGGAATAAATATATTATTAATATTTTTTCCTAATAACAGTTATTATTATTTTTTATTTAATTAAAGAAATTGTAAACATTTCTTAAATACAATATTGTGGTCTTAATTCTTAAATTACAAAAATGGATTATTTGTCAAAAAATTATAAAAATAATTTTCCATTTTCTTTATTTAATATTGTTTGGTAAAAAAAATAATAATTGATTTTTGAATTTCAGCATTAAATTTTTCTGAGAAGCAATTATTTTTATTTTCGGATGTAAGTCAAGAAATAAAATGTTTAAATGCTAAAAAAAAATATTTAATTTATTTTTTATTTTTATAAAAACTCAATTCCTGGTTCATCAAAAATAAATGGTATGGTTTCAATATTATTTTCAGTTTTAATGGCTTGTTCTTCAAATAAGATTTGAATTGTTATGTTTTCTTTTTAAAAGATTAAAATATAATATTAGCCCAATTTTATATACCAGACAAGCTCAAACTGCGGCTCATGAGCCGCATGTGGCTCTTTAACATTTTTTTTGTGGCTCAATAAATTATTAAGTTGTAACTGAAATTTTGTATTTTCTATAATTTTATTATAATTTTCAGATTTTCGTGCACATATTTTTCAAGTATTTTTTAAATGTATTAAATTTAATATTGATTTTTTTTTTTAATAAATTTATTGAAAGAAAAGAATGAAAAAAAAATGTTATTAATTAATTATGATAATCAAATTTAAATTCAAGTTTGCAGTGATAATTTTGCGACTCTACAGTATTTTACGATATTCGAACATGGCTCCCCATACATAAACCTTTGAGCACCCCTGTTATATACTATATCATTTAATAATAATATTATATTAAATATGTTAAGTTTAGACTCGTTGCTTAAGTCGTATTTTTCGTTTTATAAGTCATGACTTTTGATATAATTAATATAATAATTCTAAGAATATAAATTAGATATTCATAAGAAAATATGTTGGAAATTTATGCATATATGAACCAAGTACAACTTATGTAGTTTAAGTCAACACACTAACTTGTGTTCTAGGACTTGAAATAATGCTGTACTTAATCTAAAGTCCCAAATGATGATTACGAATTTTTTTTTTATTTAACATTTTACATGGTATTATTCTATTGTAAGGAATTTCCTTGAATATCTAAATTTGAAAATCTCTATTAAAAAGATTTTCCCCTTTTTTTTTAATTTGTAAAATAATCCTTAGATTTCAAATTATCATTATTAAGTTTTAATTGCTATGACCTATTTCAATGAAGGGCTTATAAGTGTTATTTACAAGATAAAGGAAAATTTACGAGGAAATTATATTCATCTGGTAGGATTACATTTTTAAATGGAAAAACTATTTTTCGAAAAAAAAAAGAAGAAGATGAAAATGATTCCTACTTTTTTTTTTGTACAGATATACATAATATTACCTATGTACACATTATTATATTATATTTATGTAAGAAGAGAAGAAAATTATGTATTAACATATTTGGAATATGTTAAATACAAAACGTTCATGTAAAATTTTTGTGGAATATTTTATTATCAACAATAATCCCTAGAAAATAATGAAAACATTTAATGTTATTTTATTTTTTAAGTGGTTAATATCGAAACTATTGTACCAATTATGTCAATTTTTTAATTTTTGTCGCGGATTTATGTATACAACATTAAATCTATATTATGTAATATAAAATAATGACCCTTTTATATAGTATTTCATGTCCATTATTTTTCATTATGATGATGGAAATCAAGGGACAATAGGTTTATTTTATAATAGTTCCCCAATTTATTGAGTAAATTGTAATTATATGTAGTTACAGTTTGTTCAAAAATAAAAATCAAAAAATAAAATTTGTACATAAACTTTACTTTAAAAAAGATCGACATTACGTAATATAATTTGACATTATTTTTCTACTTATCCAATTTAACATTTAACAGTGTATGAGAAGTTCATTCAACAAGTTTTAGTGTTTGTATAAGAATGGTATATGAGAAAAGTTTAGAATATTAAGAATATCTAACTAAATCACTTTTACCCCGCTTGCAAATAACATAATAATATTGAAATAACTTGGTATTTTAATATTCTTTGCATTGCAAAAAATGTAATTATAACAAACTTTTTCTAGATGCGCATATCTTAATTTGATCAATTATGATGCCTGGGTACTATAATAGTTCAAGGCTACGAGTTTGTAAGTTTATACATTCAGGTCCTGTACTTATGCTTATCAATGTGTATATGCATTCTATATATTTGTGGAAGTAAAGATTTTTTAGAAAAATAAACTATTATACTTTATTTTTATTCATTTCCGGGTAAAAAAAAAGTTTAAAAGTTGTCTAAAACAAAATTTTTATTGCGAAAATGTAATGCCATTTTTCTGACCCAAATTTATCAAAAAAATATAAAATTTATATTTTAATGTTAAAAAAAGCTAAATACGATTTTCAAAAAAAAAAAATAAAAAATAAAATAATGAAAATTATCTTAGGAAAATTTATTTTACTAACAAAAATTTTCTTCAAATCAAAAGTTAAATAATAAATCATGACATGACACTATCAACTTGACACGTTAATTATAAAAATGCTCTTCTATTTTTTATGTTTTTTTATTTTTTTTTTAGAAAACAAAAATGAACAATTCACCTTGGAACGTGTTCTAAAATTTTGTGAATATTTAGTTGTTAGAGAAAGCATTATGGAAAATATTATAAAAATGAAATTTATGATTTTACGATAAAAAAGAACAAGAAATTTAAAATATAATATTTAAAAAAAAAAAACAATATAAACAAGTAGAAGGCCAGATCAAGTGAAAACTAAAACTTTTAAAACTTAATTATGCAATGTAATTGGAATTTTCGTTTAAATACAATTGGTTTTTTGCATTAGGGAAAAACCAGTGCTATCTATCAAGGAATAGAAAAATACTGGTGATACATTTTAACACTCTCCAAAATCATAAATTAGCAGAGTGCTTTTGAAGTTTTATTTTGAACATTAAAATATTGTTAGGGCAAAATGTCAAAATTAAAGAAAATTAAAAATTAAAGCGCAATTGAATCGTAAAGTATAAAAATGCAAAAAAATCTACATATTAGAGTTTGAAATTAAAATTCAGATTAATTTTAATTATTGATACAAAATAAATCAAAATAAAATTTTCCTTAAAAACTGTGCAAATTTTATTTTATTTTTTAAACATTAAATTTCATGCATCAACTGTACTGAATATAATGTAAATTATATTAAATTTTATTTTATACCTTTGACTTTGGAAGCCGATGCTTCATTTTATTTGTGACTCGTACCTTATTAATTGAAATGTATATATAAGAAATTCCGCTAGGAATCGCAACGAACTAGAGACATTAAGTACTTTTTTCTTTTATTAAATTTACAGAATTGAACTTGTTTTTCTTATTTCAGATTATTATAATAAATGCTCATTTTAGAACTTTATATGTATATATTTTTTTTTTATATCACGACTTTCTAATTAATGAAATGATTAAAATAAAAGCATAAAAACAATAAACGCTATTATTTTTTCATTTTCTTATATACAAAATAGGTAAACCAAATACACTTGCTAGAGAAATGTTTGATTGTTTTAACGTAAATAAATATTGATTGTCCTAATTGGAAATTGAAAATGTTAAGTAGTGTAGAAAATTTATACAATGCAATCAAAAATTAATAATTAAAATAAAGAATCGATGAAATTTTTTATTTATTTTTTACTGATTTTATTGTGGTTTATTTATTTTTGTGGTGACCCTTAAAAAACAATTTAATCCAAATATTAAATTAAAGCTATAGTAATTTTTTGTTAAATTTAATTTTTTTTTGTCGTTTCAGAGATCAGGTCTTAAATATAAAAAATTTAAACTGACAAAACATTTTCTCTGAAATTGTGGTTGAATTTGATATTGTGTGTAATTTAGGATTTTTAAATAATGGGATCGTGAATATTGTACAGAATATATATGTAGAATTATATTATATGTCTTGGACCTGTATCCTGTGGCTAAAAATTCAAAATGAAACTGCATTGAAAATAATAATTTCATCAAGAAAATATTATAACTTTAACCTTAAGAAATACAAAATTTTATAGAAAAATAAAGAACATTGATGGTATGATCCATTAACCTGGAAAATTTTCCTAAAACCCGATAATGATAATATTAATTTTGAAAATATTTACATAAATAAGTAAATTCCGAGAAATTATTGTCAATATTCCGCATGAGTGTATCTACAAAATACTTTTTTCCGACTAAAATTCTTAAATTACCAGCAAGTAAATAATGTAACAGACAAAATAAAAGCTTTCTTCTGTTTTCAAATATACATATATAACTCAATTAGAAGAATTTTATCTAATGTAGTTCATAATATTAATCTGAAATGAACTTTTTCTCTCGCAGAATGAAAATCTTTTTATATGAAAATAGGTAAACAGTAACGAAAAAAATAGGATTATGAATTCAACAATCTGTGACATAAAAAATTTATGAAACCGTGATGAATTTGCTATACAATGATGACGATGTTATTATATTTTTTTTTTTGTGGAATATGAACAAATAAATTATATTTTCATCAAGGGCTTATAAATGGCCCACTGTTAAATTGTATGTTCGTATTATATACAGATGAGAGTTAAAAAAAAAACTATGTCAGCTTTATAATTAGAATGAAAGCAAATAAACAAAAAAAAAAATCTTATTAATTAATAAAATACCAATTTAAATTCACAGATATATGTTTGGGATCACAGAATATTTAATTCTAATAAATATATGTCATTGCCATATAAAAATGATTAATTGAAAAAAAACTATGTTAAATTTCAAAGCTTATGTTTGATTAATTACAAAGTGAATGCAAGCTTACAGGTTTTATATCTTCGTAAATGAGATTTGGGAAAACTAACAATGTGAAAATAAAATAAAACTGAAGGCAAAGTAAGTGTTAGGCTGTTTAGTACGGTTTTTTTGCTGAGTTAAATTGTTGAACAATTTTATATTTAGAAAATATAATATTTTGCATAACACCTTTAATTCAGAATTCAAAAAGGTCTCTAAATCATTTTAATTAAATTCATAATTTTGCTTATTTCTTCTTTCTTATGTACGGAAATAAATTGCACAAATATTTTACGATTTTATACTACATAATGTACATAAAACAAAATAAATACATTAAATTTAATATTACTTATATTTGTATAAATAATAAATCCTTTTTTATGTGAAAAATCGTTAATTTATTATATTGCAAAAATGAAAAGGTTAAAATAAAACGTTAAATATGATCTTAAAAAGCAAGCAACCGAAAGTAAATTAAGATAAAAATGTTTTTTTAAAAAAGTTGAAGTAATGCACTCAGTGACAATTGATTTTATTATAGTAATGCAGGTCAGGTCCTATCTTAAATTAATAACTTCAAACTTGAAATATTATTTCTTGTGACAATTATTGGTTTCATATTTACTTGTGAATTTCATTTTTCAAATCAAAAAATTTCAAAACCAATTTAAAATTAAATTTGATGTATCGAAAAACTAATAACAAACATCTATAAATTTACGCTAAGTTTCACATAATGTGTAGGTGTACAATACTACGTAACGTTATATAGATTCAAAACAGTTTTACTAAAATTTCCCGCTAATTCTCAAGAGCTTAATATGTACATATATATACCATGTTGGTTAGCGGCAAAAAAATTTTCATGATAAAATAAAAATTAAAGAACAATTTTCTCAAAATGAATTATGTTGTTTTTTTTTTTTTTTGTTAGAATATTTGTAAAAATTTTTATCACCAATTTTCTTGTAAACTATATGCTTATACACCTATAAATAATCAAATAATATATGTGTTTTTTTTCTTATTTTACGCTATAAAATCAAAAGATTCCGTCATTTATGTTACTTTTTTGTTAGAGTTTTCAAGAATAAAAAATGTGTTCAGGGATTTTCAAAAAAATAAAATTATATTCTATGTTTTTCCTATATACTAAATATACATACACAGTGGTATATCTTTTTAACTACATATCAACTAAAACCAGAAAAAGAAGTGAAAATAAGAAATAAAATGCGTGACTTGAATTGGAAAACAAGTTCTATTTTCTTATTTTTTTTTTGTTGATGTGAAAAGAAAATAAATTCTCAATGGAATCATGAAAAATAACACGAGATCTACTATTCTACCTAAAAAACAAAATATTTATAGAATATTTATTTATTTTTTTTTTTGTTGGGAATTATGTATTTTGAGCATTATGCCTACATAGGTTTTTTTTTTTTAAATTTAACGAAAAAAAAAAAACAAATAATTGGTACAACGCGGTACCTGATTGTATTTTGAACATTATAAGTTTTCGAAAAGTATAGGTTTTATAGATTCTTTTTTAGAAGAAAAAAATTTGAAGGAAAATGTAAATTAGTCATATTTAGATTGCGTTCAATGATTTCGATGGGGGAAAATTGTTCTAAAAACCTCAAATTTATAATCTTCTTAATATCTTTCAAACATTTAATTTGGTAATATTAAACAAGGGAATATTAAAGAAATATTATTTAAAAATTTAGTTAATTTGTCTTCCAAACAAAAAAACAAAGTTTCAGCTTCTTATTAAATTTGAATTTTGTGTATAACACAGCATTGAAAAACTACAATTTGCTATTAATTTCCAATTTCAATCACAAACGCAAAACTTATTTCTAATACATGTTCAACTTAATAATATAATCTTCCTTATATTTTTATTTTCCAAACGAGCTACATAAATTTTTTATCTGCTTTCTGTATGAATGAAAATTTATGAAAATTTGAGATGAATTAGAAAATGTTGTTTAGAGAATGTAAAATATTTGAAAATAGCTACATTCTAAAATATATTCAAGTATAGGTCATGTTATAAATGAATTTATGATATTAATTGCTTATGTAACAAAATTATATAACAGGTTAAAATTGATTTAATTACATAAGGAATAAACCAAGTATAGAATTCAAAAACTGGATGAAAACATAATTGAAAAAAACATTGATTTGAAATTGCTTATTATTTTATGGTAAAAAAAAAAAAAATTATCAAAAATTAACAAAATTTTGTTAATGCGCAATGATAACAGAAACATATCGTAGAAAAAACAAATAAAATTCATATGCTTCATAATGTCCTGTATATTACGTGAACGTGAATATTCCAATCAAATGGATTAAAATTTGATTTGAAAAGTTCTATGTTCCGTATTATGTGGTTATAAAAATTGCATTTAGAACCATTAAGATTTTAAAAATAGAACATGATTTTGAATCAATAAATTTCCTTGTTTTTTTTTTTTATTCAAGAATCAACATTAAAACACATTATAAAAAGAAGTTAACAAAAATAACTCTTATTTGAAATTCAAACAACCCATATATTTCACATATTTCACATAATATTATATTTTATTTGTTTGTGATGTATTTTATACACATAATATTTAATGTGTAACATGATTACAGGTTTTCCAACTCATCAAAATAATATAATTTTAGTGTAAGTTGTTGTACAAGAAAATTCTTTATTTTTGGTTTTCTTGTTTTTCTTATTTTCGACAGCAGCTTATATAAAATGCCTAGATATATGGTTTTGAAAATGACTATTATCTTTATTTAATTTTAGAAAATAAGCACGCAATGTAATTAAATTTGTAATGGAAAAGGATAAATATTACAACATAAGTGTATGGAGGCGACATAATTATATTATATAGAGAGTAAAAGCTTAAGAAAAATTCATTTTTGTTTTTATTAAACCTTAAATAATAAACTTAATAGTTAATATTAAAAAAATTATTGTAGTTGAAAATTTTATTTCTTGTTGTTAAAAAATAGTTTTTATTTTTATTTCTGTATACAATTAGAAACTGTGGAAGTAAGAACTATAATAATTGATGTTTAGTATTAAAGGTCCTTAGAGAACAACTCCATGATTGTCATGTCTCAGGTATTCAGGATAGACATTAAAAACTAAAGGCAAACCTTCATCACACTTAAATTGTAAAATTAAAAAACATTAAAGCGTAATAATAAGTGTTTAAGTCTAATAAAATTTGGAGCCAGAAACTGCGTTGAACCTTTTGTTCATTATATATAAGTTTGTGAAGTAAATTTTTTGAATGATAAATTATTTCAGCTTGAATATCAAAAATAAAATAAATTTCAATCCCTATGGAGTCCGATTCCAGAAATAAGTATAGAGACAAAATAAATTATTCAGATAATAATATAATATTATTTCATTAAATCGTTTGGGTAATAATAATAATAATAGGTAATAAGTATTTTTGCGCAAATATTAAAATATATTTTTTGTTTTTACGATCAGCAATGAAATTGGTTTCTATGAATGGGGAGGTCAAAGGAAAAATTATTGAAATTTGTAACATAATAAAACGGTCATGACTGATTATTATTACAAATTTAATGCAAATGTATAAATTAAATACATATATATATATATATATATACCAGTGGCGAGCGGTCTAAGGTGCTCCAGGTGCAGAGCACACTCTCTTAAAAAATACCTTATCAAAATAAAATTATAAAAAAAATTATATCTAGCTAGAGTTTTTAAATCAATATGTTTTTTTTTTCAATACATACTGGCAAACAAAAGTACTCTGAATATTTTCAAAAATCGCGTTAGAATCTGAAAAAAGTAAAAACTAAAAATTTACCATTATCGCACAGCAATTATAGTTATAACAAATTTTTTGGTGCTAATCAGGTGCTAGCACAATTTGCTTGAACAAAAGTAATAAAGCTTTTTATTTTTCATATAAAAAATTTCCAGCATTGCGCATGCGTAATTATTTTACACAAGCAAAATAACAAAAAATAAATCCTTTTGTGTGCTACAAAATTTCTGCACCTCTCTATCAACAAACGAACATTATAAACAATTTCTGATCCTACACAAAAAACTCTAGTGGAAAACTGTGAAGGTGTAAGCTTTTTATATTGTTTTGTGCTTTTGATGTTTTGCCGCTCAAGGGAATTTTTCTCTCTCTGAACATAGGAACTCTAGTGGAAAACTGTGAAGGTGTGTTTTGTTTTGTTTTGTGCTTTTGATGTTTTGCCGCTCAAAGGAATTTTTCTCTCTCTGAACATAAGAACTCTAGTGGAAAACTGTGAAGGTGTGTTGTTTTGTTTTGTGAACATAAGAATCTTAAGATTCTGAAAAGTAAACGGTTGTAAGTGACAATAATGTTGTCTTTAAAAAAAAATTGTTTAATGAAATGTTTTTGTTAAAATTTAGTTTAATGCTTCTCAGGAAAATTTTGGAATAAAAATATTCTGAACGTAAAATATTCTAGTTGCGTTTGGTTGGTGTAATTAAATCTCAAAAGGAAATTACAGTAACAAAATGCATGTTGAATTTTTTTACACAGAATATTTTTATTTTAAAATTTTTTGAGGAGAAGCACTATTGTGAAATTAAATTTAATTCAAAACATTATAAATTATAAATAACTACAATCTAGATTAATAAAAAAAAAATAAAATAAAATAAAAAAGAAATGGAACCATAGTCCCTCTACGTCCTCATCATTGGTTCTGGGTCACTCCAAGGGTGGGACAACTCTGCACACCTTCAAATAAAAGTCACCGCACGCCACTGATATATATATATATATATACATATATATATATATGTATATATATATCGTGCACAAATTATATTTATTTCATTGAGGGAAATCAATAATTACCTAGAAACCATAATTTCTATTTATATTCATATACATATATAAATATTTTAAAGTGTTCTTTTTAAATAAAAAAAAATTTAAAATCAAAATAATATGTAATTACTTTTCTTTTCCCGCACTTTGGTTGAATTGTTAGAATAACATTCATAAATCTGAATAAAAGTAAATAGCGGTTAGTTTGTTGAAAACTTTCATTTATTTTAAATAAATGAGATACTCATTACGGAAAATAATACTTAGAAGTGTGTAAATAGAATAATTTTTAGTAATTTTTATTTTTAAAAACAATCATTAGTCTTTGTATATTATGGCAAAATTTTATCACTGAATCATATAATCGGAAATTCTGATTCTGTAAATGCTACAGTTCGAGTGAACAAAATCATAGACTTTAATACCATATGTTGAACAAATTTAAGTTAAATAATAAATACTAACCTTTTTTCTTTGTTTATCAACAGATGTTTTCTATTCACAATTTTCATTCATATAAAATATTTGTATATGTTTTATTTTAATTATTAATTAATTTAATTATTTATATTATGGCAGAGAAAAAAACAAAAACCAACATACCATATTATATTTCGTTCTTCGAATATAAATGTTTATAATTATTTATTTAATTCAATTTTTTATTTTCTTTTAAAAAAAAAATATTCTTCTTTTATCACAATGTTTTACTATAATGAAATTCAAGCAAAATACAATATATTAGTTCATTTTACACACTTATTTGATTTCATTTTATCTGATTGACTATTTATATCAATTTACTTACATATATACATATTGAATGAATTGAATGAATGAATTTCTGTACTAAAATATAAAATGAATAATAAAAGACAAAAGGTTCAATATATATATACCTACCAGTGGCGTGCGGTGACTTTTATTTGAAGGTGTGCAGAGTTGTCCCACCCTTGGAGTGACCCAGAACCAATGACGAGGACGTAGAGGGATAATGGTTCCATTTTTTATTTTTTTTTTATTTTTTATTTTTTTTTTTATTAATCTAGATTTTAGTTAATTATAATTTATGATGTTTTTATAATGTTTTGAAACAATAGTGCTTCTCCTCAAAAAAATTTTTAAATAAATATATTCTGTGTAAAAAAATTCAACATGCATTTTGTTACTGTAATTTCCTTTTGAGATTTAATTACACCAACCAAACGCAACTAGACTATTTTACGTTCAGAATATTTTTATTCCAAAATTTTCCTGAGAAGCATTAAACTAAATTTTAACAAAAACATTTCAATAAACAATTTTTTTTAAAGACAACATTATTGTCATTTACAACAGTTTACTTTTCAGAATTTTACCATTCTTATGTTCATAGGAGAAAAATTCCCTTGAGCGGCAAAATATCAAAAGCACAAAACAAAACAAAACAACACATCTTCACAGTTTTCCACTAGAGTTCTTATGTTCAGAGAGAGAAAAATTCCCTTGAGCGACAAAACATCAAAAGCACACAACACACCTTCACAGTTTTCCACTAGAGTTCTTATGTTCAGAGAGAGAAAAATTCTCTTCAGCGGCAAAACATCAAAAGCACAAAACAATATAAAAAGCTTACACCTTCACACTTTTCCACTAGAGTGTTTTGTGTAGGATCAGAAATTATTTATAATGTTCGTCTGTTGATAGAGAGGTGCAGATATTTTGTAGCACACAAAAGGATTTTTTTTTTTTTATTTTGCTTGTGTAAAATGATTACGCATGCGCAATGCTGGAAATTTTTTATATGAAAAATAAAAAGCTTTATTACGTTTGTTCAAGCAAATTGTGCTAGCACCTGATTAGCACCAAAAAATTTGTTATAACTATAATTGCTGTGCGATAATGGTAAATTTTTAGTTTTTACTTTTTTCAGATTCTAACGCGAATTTTGTAAATATTCAGAGTACTTTTGTTTGCCAGTATGTATTGAAAATAAAAACATATTGATTTAAAAACTCTAGCTAGTTATAATTTTATTTTGATAAGGTGTTTTTTAAGAGAGTGTGCTCTGCACCTGGAGCACCTTAGACCGCTCGCCACTGATACCTACATATACATAACATTATGAATATAAACATTACATATAAGTAGGCACTATAAAAATGTACATATTACAATTTTAAAAAAATACGATGTTGTAATAATGTTGTTACAAAAATAAAAAATCATTTTGAATTTTTCTATAAAAATTAAAGTGAATTAATAGTTATGTTTAATAGTAGAAAAATCCAAAACTTGTATTTATATATATATAATACCTTGTTCGCACTTCAATATTTTTCCGGATATTACGATTTTTCTGGAAACTTTGTGGATATTATCATACAAAAACTTTTTCCGGATATTTTAATTTCCAGTTCTTTTTTCCACTTAGCTAGTTCCTTTTAGCTACTTTTTGCTAGTTTTGGTACGGTTGGCATCGTTTATTTTGTGTCAAAATGTCAAAAAAATGAAAACCAACAAAAAAAAGTGAAATTTAATTTTAAAATTTTAAATTTTTTTTATAGTGACAGAAAGTTGTTTGCTTTTTTTATTTATGTTTTCTCTAGAATTG